>CM060990.1:272944426-274331064 GCA_030765065.1 Deroplatys truncata
CATTATCCGAGATAGTAAGTATCTTAAAGGTACAGGTGTGTTTATAAGAGAGGATTTCAGTGAAAAGATCCGGCGAGAACGAGAATTTCTTCATCGCCATATGATAAATGCAAAATCACAGGGTTGTCATGCAGTAATCAAATTTGACAAACTTTTAATAAACGGGCGAATAAGAACCAAAGCAGAGCTGGAAGAAATCGACAAGAAGATAGCAGAAAGTCAAGGAGAGGAGGTTGGCATTTCTGCAGAGCATCGTGCCCCAGAAGGCAGTATGGTTACACCTCTACCGGAAGGGACAGCAGGTAGCAGGGTCCAAGACGGCCAGATGACAAAAACAATGGCAACGTCAGCAGGGGGGAAGGTGTCAGTGCAACCAGCCCGCAGGTCACAAAGGATAGGGAGAACCAGCACACTAGGGGCGATATGCACAGTCATTACCTTAAAGATACCTTAAGGTTTCCTTAAGGAAACGAAAAGGATAGGCGAAGGTATGATTTCGTATGCAGAGACGATTCTTAAGGACTCCTTAGTCTTGCGGATGCCTTGAGGAGCGCCTTCGGAAATACTCGGAAAATGTCCGTGAAACTATTTGAGTGTTCATAATTCTCATACGAATACGTCACTTTCAGCCAATAGGAAATATTCATAAGCATAAACAATACGCACATCAATAAGCATGGCGGGTGAAACTCCTCACAAGGTGTTTTCTCCAGAAGAAAAGTCAATTTTAATTGATCTAATCAAAGAGAAGCGAATTATTGAGGATAAAAGAACGGACATTGTAAGTGTTGCTAAGAAGAAGGAAATCGAACACCAATTTAATAGCAACAATGCCAAGTTCAAGGTAAGAAAATAAGTTTGGTTAAGTATGTATTACAACAACTGCAAATATCAAACAGCATTTGTGGTATAATTTATTCAAATGTAATTAATACAGTTTCATGGAGTATTCTAATTTTTTAAATACACTTACTATATTAAATGGAAGCTCAACACGATTTATCAGTGAAGGTTAATGCATCTGCCATTCAATACGGATTGGTGTTATAAAAATATGCATCGAATTCAAAACTATTTCGATACACCAAGTAATTTATATTTTAACGTTTGCCAAAAATAACTGATTAGGAACCTTAGGTTCCGTATTGAAATGATTTCAATACGTATTGAGCCCACCTTCCTAGAACATTGATGGCGTGTATGTTTGTTCAAAATTATTATTGTTATTAATTTAATTACAGTTTTTGATGTAATATCTAATTATGGTGTAAGTAATTCATTTACTTCAAAACAAAATGTTAAACATAGATACACCAGAAACATGTAATAAAATAGTTTATTAGCCTGTTTTATACACTCTGATTTTCAGTATTACAAAATTGGTTACATATGTATTGTTGAGGTTTAACATTCGTTAACCTGGTATGTAGGTTATTTCAGACGATAAATGTATGAAATATAAATGATGCTCAAATTTATACACATTTCGGGATTAATAATTGTTTGCATATTTAAATTATCTAGTTAATCGCATTGCTGAGAGGGACACTAGTTAAAAACAGAATACCCCGTGTTGCATACCATCACTGAATAAACAATATTGCGCAACTGACATTTTAATAGTTTTTACTTTATATTGTTATGATAACCTTGCTTGAGTTGTCAGTATTTTTGCAAGTGCTTTCCTTTTTAGGCATGCGAATCTTTTCTTCCACACTCCATTCGCTCTATTATGTTCCTTATTGATTAGAACTCTATATATGAAATGAAAGGAATAATATAAAACATTATTTTTTATTGTTGCAAAAATGTAGCTTGTGTAATTACAGAATACTTGCATACTAAAGAGCACACAAAATTATCTCCTAAAGCTGATATGATATAGATAACCTGCTGATTTACCAAAAATGTAACATGTAATAGCTTTCCTTCACACTTTATCCATACTTAGGACTGGCAGCAAATATATTGGCGTGTTTAAAAGCTGGAAGAATTTCCGCTGTCAAAATCTTAGGCTAAATCTGGTTCACAGAACGTATTTACACTACATACACTTACAGATAACAAGATAAACAAAAACAGAAAAATTGCAACTCTGTTGTTAAAAGTACATTTTTATATGTTTCAGAAATATGGCAATTCATAAATATGGATCTGCCCATGGTTCTTGTTACATACAAATGCTCAGTTGAAATGTCTTTGTATGAACTGTTGCCTGAGAATACGTGCTCGTGGGTTCTGTACAGCATTGGCATTGGCCACAGGATACCCTCAACTGGTTCTTCTTCCACATTCTCGAAGTAATCACCTCAGAATGCCAATGTTGTGTAAAGTAGCACATGTAATAATTATTGCTTGTGTGGTAATTGCTTTTGTAAGTAATTTCCTCCTTAGACAAGGTAATCTTTGTTTCCATACCCCGTTCAGTCGTTCTAT
Organism: Deroplatys truncata; assembly: GCA_030765065.1. Classification (NCBI taxonomy): domain Eukaryota; kingdom Metazoa; phylum Arthropoda; class Insecta; order Mantodea; family Mantidae; genus Deroplatys; species Deroplatys truncata. The sequence continues at coordinate 272,946,863 of CM060990.1, forward strand.
GATATTTCTAGTGGATTTGTGAGCTCTGTTGTATCTGAAATTAAAGGCACAAATTATTGTATTTCAGTGTGTATTCTTGTAAAAACTTGTATCTATTTTTCTTAAAATATGGTATCTGCTGGTATACCAACCAATGTAATGTTCTTTCTTAAGATTTAGATAAGTTCAAAATGTCAGCTCCCTTACCAATACAATAATAAACATGTAATGAAAATTATTTGTTTTTATTATACAGCCTCTAATCCCTTAATTATGTGCATATATATTTCACACTTATTTTATACATATATATTTTCTCCGCCCCCGCCCCAGTATCATTCTCATGACAAGTAAGTAATCAAATAGAAATTACCTTCGTTCTGCTGGGGTTCTCACATGATGATCCAGTATAGAAGTGTAAAGGTAGGGCAGTTGTGGATAACCGTCTCCAAGCAGAATTCCATGTACTCTGCCATCAATACATTTCTGACAAATAGCAGAGTTGTCAAAAATTCTGCTATCATGCGTTGATCCTGGCCAATGTGAAACAATGTCCATGATCTCCATCTGAGGTCCACAAATTAGCTGAACGTTAAGAGACATCCAACCCTTCCTATTCCTGTACAACTCGGCAAACTGTCCTCCGGGACTTTGAATAGGAATATGGGTGCAGTCTATTACACCTGAAAAGATGTAGAAATAATTTACAGTTACTCAAACAAACCTTTTATGAACATAAATAAAAAATGCAGCATTTGAAGTTACTATTGGCTTTCATTCACGTTGCAACTGATTTTATGAGACTCCTTCAATATAGAATTGTAATCACCTACCTATGCTTAAGAAAATTTTATATTATGCCCTTTCATTTGTATCCATATTTTCAAATTTGGTATCTACTATCATCATGAGTGTCTCATGCTTTATTAGCTTAATGATAGGTGATAAGCCACTACCCTGTTTTAGTCATTAGTAAATACTATTATTACCTGTTACACCTGGAAACTGAGCCACTTCATAGAATAAGTTTCTATTGTTGCCGTACTGTTGTTCCGTTAATGGAAATTTCATAAATTGGCTTAAGTTCTGCGCAATACCAATAGACACTCGCTTGATAATGCGGCTCACTGTGCTCTGGTTTATCTTTATGAGATCTTCATTAACAATCTGAAAATACAAATTATGAAACTAAAACATAAGTTTATCTTAAGTATAAACACAATGAAACTGTAACTATTACTATCATTAAAACGTTAGGAGCATATTTTAGAATAAATTAAAGCTTACTTACTAATAGAGCGACTCCAAAAATATACTAACCAATTAAAATCACATTAAAGAAGGATTTTTAAGATAAAAGGAAAGCTTTTACAGCACTACAATTTTAGGAATATATTTTTATATCTAAACTAAAACCGGCTGAACCAGGCTAGAAGCATGCATTTTAGCCAAACAGCTCATGAGAAGTGAACATCCCTCCCCCCAAAAAAATAAATTAGTCGCAAATTTGGAAGCAGACAAACTAAGCAAAGCTAAGCTAACCTAACCTAAAATTTTACCGTTAACACTCGTACGCTATCCATTCTGCTACTTATATACTATGCAAGGGGCTGAAAATCACATTCTCAGATATCAAATTGACGCACATTTTTTGCACGTTATTCTGATATAACAGACACAATCTGTGCATACCGCCCAATGTTTTGAGTACACTTATATAACTGAATTAGCTTTACAAATAGGTTTTTAATTACACTTATATTTACCTGGAAATCTCCAGTTGCATAAAATCTGAGTGCACAGAGAATTTGATGAATTGGAGGAAGTGGTAGGCCTCGTTGTGTCCTCTGTTCTTGAAAATGCACTAGTGGCAAAATAGCTTCAGTTACAGTATTCTTTGAGAATCTGTAACGTTTAAAAAACTGTAAATCGCTATAATGCTCTAGAGGGTTTTCGTGGTCTCACAAATACCTCCTTTGCAATGGTAGCTCATGTTCCAAAGCAACATTTTCCATAAAATGGTTGAAACTCGATCAATTCGTGGTTAAGTATACCCGCCATTGTGCAAAATACAAGGGAAGGAATCCTTAAGGAGATGACAAGGTTGCTTTCGGCAGCCTTCGCTGTTCCTTGAGGAAGCCTCAAGGCCTCCTTAAGGGTTTTAACTCTGAATACGAAATTCGTGCAAACTGCTAAGGAAACCTTAAGGTATCTTTAAGGTAATGACTGTGCATATCGCCCTAGGAGTAGGAGGTAAGATAACAACAAACAGATAGAATGAAGATGCCCAGCTGTCAGTGGGGTTTTGGAATGTGGAAGGTTTGAGGGGAAAACTGGCTAGTGGTCAATTTTTGAACTTTGTAAATAACTTGGACATAATTGGGTTAGCAGAGACTTGGCTAAAGAACAATGAAACTGTGGACATAAGTGAATTCCAAGGTGTCTTTAGTGGTTCAGAATTGAGAGGTAGAAGGGGGAGATATCCTGGGGGCGTTGCTACTTTCTTTAAGAGTAATTATGTAAGTCTATTAAGGAAATACAGAGTCATCTCAGGGGAGCAACCTGTATATATTGTAATATAGCTGATATTAATATTGTTGTTATAACTGTATATCGCCAGCCGGTTACGTCCCAGTATGCTGAGCCAGAATTCTTTACAGATTTAGGGGAAACAATTGTAGAAATCAGGGACGAATATCAGGATGTAAAGCTAATAATAATGGGTGATCTGAATGCTAGGGTAGGGCAAGAAAATATTACAATTAAAAAAGGGGACTTAGATAACAGAAAACCCGGCAGAAACAGCAAGGACTCAATCCTGAATGCAAGAGGAAAAGAGTTATTGTTCTTTTGTGACGCCTACGAGTTAGAAATAATGAACGGAAAATACGGTTCGGACCTGTCAGGGGAAGTAACATTTGTGCATACGAATGGGAGTAGTGTCATTGACTACATTCTGTGTTCACAGGACGTATTGCCGTTAGTTCAAAATTTTAAAGTTGAAAACAGCATTGACTCTCATCATTTTCCACTGATAATGACTTTAAAAGTATCTCGGCTAGTATCTTATACAAGGGATGAAAGCGCATGCGAAACATTGACGCCATTGTTTAAATATAGATGGAGGGAGGCAGGAAAGGAGATTTTTATTAACACTTTAGAAAACGAAATTATATCTTTTGACGTAGATCAACACAAAGGAACTGAAAGTATACAGAACATAACTAATATTATACAGAAAGCAAGTGCGCACATGCTAACAGGAAGGGGTAATGCATCAAACAGCTTAACATCAAATAGTTGGTATAACGATCAGTGTAAAACAGCGAAGAAAGCAGCGGAATCTGCAGTTGTCAAATACAGAAGAGAGGGGGGTGAAGAACGTAGAATTTCTTTTGCAAATCTAAGAAAGTCATATAGGGAAGTCCTAAAGCAGAGCAAAACAGCTTGGCAGGACGCAAAGGCAGAAGAGGTACGTGAAGTAGTCGAAAATGGGGAAATTGGTGACATGTGGAAAGTTATTAGACAGATTCGAAGGCGAAGGTCCATTCAGGTAACTATCCCGGCTGGAGAATGGATAAAGCACTTTAAAACAGTCTATGAAGGAGGGGGGTTTAGGATACAATTAAATACTTTGGCCGCTGAAGGGATGACTGGGGCTCCAATTGTGCAAATGCTTGATTATGAAATTAGCACAGCAGAGGTTGTTCGTGCAATAAAATGTTTAAAAAACGGGAAGGCAGCTGGTATAGAGGGCTTGTCAGCTGAGTTTTTCAAGATCTCGCTAGAAGTTAATAAAATGGTAGATTTCTATAGAAAAAGCTTCAATAAAATATTTGAAGGCGGAGAATATCCGGAAGCATGGAAAACCGCCATTATCCAACCTCTTTACAAGGGCAAAGGGAGTTACAGCATTCCAGGAAATTACAGGGGTATCTCGCTGCTCTCTATATTTGGAAAAATTTACAGTGGAATCTTATATGAAAGAATTAAGTGTTGGGCCAAGACACATCATAGGATTTCTAAATTTCAGGCAGGATTTAGGGAAGGTTTCTCGACTATTGACAATGTCTTTGTTCTGAAAACAATAATTGATGACAATTTGAGAAATAAAGGTGGTAAGGGATATACTGTATTTGTAGATTTTAAAATGGCATTTGATACTGTAGAACGCAGTGCTCTCTGGGAGAAATTAACACGTAAAGGACTTTCGGGGAAAATGATTACAGCACTTAGGGCAATGTATAAAGAAGTTAAGTTTGTTATCAAGACCGATCAGCACAATACATCAGAATGTAACATAGCGCAGAGGGGGGTTAAACAGGGTTGTATACTATCTCCGTTACTTTTTAATTTGTTTATTGATGATGTTGTTAGCGTGATGACGGAGGAAGACATAGATGCACCGACAATCGCAGACCAAAAAATACCAATTCTTTTGTACGCGGATGACATTGTAGTTCTTTCTAAAACGATAAAAGGTTTGCAGACTGGTTTAAACGCTCTTCGACAATATTGTAGGCAATGGGGTATGGAGGTAAATATTCTTAAAACTAAAACAGTCACCTTTAAAAATGGATATGTGTACGGCCAACATGAAAAGTGGACCTACGGGGAGGAAGAAATTCAAAATGTTAAACACTTCGATTACTTAGGAGTAAGGTTTGATATGGGCGGAAAATGGAACAAGAACATGGAGTTTATAAAACACAAAGGGATTGGACAACTTTCTGAAGTATTAAGGATATTGACACGGGTACCAGATATGCCAGTAAAAACATTACAGACCATGTATGAAGCAATGGTTAGGTCCTCATTACTATACGGCAGTGAAGTGTGGGGATGGGAGAGGGTGGATAATGTAAATAAAATACAATGCAATTTCTGGAAGCGCATTCTAGGGTTGGGGAGGGGTACTTCAAACTACGGAGTTCTTCGGGAGGTAGGATGCTGGGAAGATGCTGTATTTGCTAAACTAAACGTAGTTAGGTACTGGCTGCGAATAATTAAAGGCGATCAAACAACTCTGAGAGCAATATGTTATCGTCATAAAATAAACAACATAGGGCATCCAAAATGGTGGGCAGCGGGGTTGCAACGCGAATGATCAAAAATTGGCTTAAATGATATCTGGCAAAGGGGTAATGAAAATACACACAGTGCTGTAAGAAAGGTCAAAAGACGACTATGCGATATAAACAGGCAGAAAATCGAATCTGAATGTAGACAAAGATCAACATTGGAGCTACAAAATGAAATAAAAACTAGGTGGGGTAAGGAAACATATATTTTGGAATTGAGTATAAAATAGGGGACTGGAATAGCATGGCTTAGGTTGGGAGGGTGGAAAGCTCGCAAGATTGTTGATAACGATGGCAGGAGGATTTGCCCATTATGCGGGGAACAAGAAGACTGGACGCATATTTTGGCAGCATGCGTGCAGACGGAGGGTATTAGGAAGAAACTATTACCGGAGGTATTTTTGGCTTCCAACAGACGGAGGACAGCATGCTGGGACATGATTCTAAACAGCCAAAACTGGCCAAGCTTGGGCACATACTTAATGGAAGTACGTGTACTAAGAGATAAGGTGTTTATGTAATGTTTTTTTAAACATATGTGGTGCTTGAGTACTTGTGCGCGACTGTGTGTGTGGGTGTGTGTGTTTGTGTGTGTGTGTGTGTTTGAGTGTGTGATTCAGTGTGGTTTTTTTTTTCAATTTTATATGTATGTATATAGTGCGGTGATTGTAAAAAAATAGTTGTTTTCTGGTTGATACTGCAAGTCACGTATACAGACCAGGTATTTATCTAGAGAGCATGTACGGTCTTATGACCCATGCGACTGTGTTATGCAATTAATGTAATACTAAATACTTAATAAATACCACCACTACAACAATGCTTACGTGCAAGCAACTTTGCGTTTGTGTGCAGGTTAAAGCAATTATAATTTGTGTTATGGTCTTAGGATCTTCGGCTGCGCTAATCACTTCTCATCCGAGATTCGGCGTGAAATATGTAGTGGTTTTATTATGACATTACAATTCACCTTCTAAACGTGAATTTTAACATTTGCCCTCCAGACTATGTGTCTTGCTTGATGCAGAAATTTCTTAGTCATGTTATTCCGGATGATAATCGATCTTTAATAATCAAGACTAAAACCCGGGACTTTAGATACCGGCATGTGTATTCGAATCAAGTTATGTAGTAATATAGATCCAAGAACTACTGTGTTTATAAGTATTAAATATGTTTTTGCATATCGTTTAGTTGGCTAAAGGAGAACCCATCCCTAAGCGCGAAATTAAAGAAGCATTAAAAAAAATATGCTGGATATTGCAGTAATACAGGGGTAAATGAATTCAATGTGGGCTGTGAAACTTTTCAAAGCGTAAATGAAACAATTATTGGAGTCGCAAGCCTAGCAGCTTTGAAGTTATCAACTGGAAAAAATCACCAAATAATCATAGTCAGGAAAGGTTTCATGGTATCCAAATGGAGAAGTTCTCAAAAAGCAAACCTGGAGAAGCTAAGACGGAAGCAGAAGTTGTACATATGAATCAGGCCTATTTTAGGAACAGAATTTATGATCAGATTATGTGTACAAATTTTAAAATGGGCTTTTCTCGGCTTTATTGCTTTTGGTATTTTTCATAAAATATGCTCCCTACGATGTAATTTTGAATCTATCATGGTAAAACTTGGAATAAGTATTCCAAATGCATGCTAACTAAAACCTCCTTTGTAACTACTACTGTAAGGTACATGTGTTATGTCACCAAGCTCACCAAGGATTAGTTAACACAATTTTTGTGCAAAAATTGAAGCTGATAAATTAAAAAAAATTATTTAAAAATTGTAGTGAACATTTAACATTCACTTTATAGCACGCTTGCGCTCTAGCAAAATAACAACATCCATTTGAAATGCTGTGTAAAAATTGTGCAAAATTCTTCGTAAAGAGGTGTCATAAGAGAGTTATTTCTTAATTAAAAATGAATAACTTAGCTACACTTAGCACATGCAAGCCAAAATTTGCAGCAATAGTACTTTACATATACAGGGTGGGATATTTAATTTGGGACTGTACAATATCTCCAAAACTAAGCATTGTAGAAAGAAATGACTTTAATAAACGCTGCTTGATATTATGAGGGAAAGTAAATGCCATTAGTCGTGTTTTGTTATGAGGACTTTATGATGGCCATTTTAGGGTCACTTAATTTTTTTTAAATGGGAGCCTACATTTGGTATGTTGTTTTCAGATTAGAAAATGGATTATAAAAAGCTGTTTATTTTGTGATGAGGAATAACGAAATAAAATAAAAAATGTTGGTTCCCAATTACAAAACGCAACTTGACCCTCAAATGACCATTCTTGGATGGTCCAACCATTCATTGTGCTCTTCGTATACAACCATTCAGAGCTTAGATTGTTATTTACGTTGGTGTATGAACAACTGGAAAGTGCTTTATACAAACGTTGTACCTTTTTATGAGAAGTGAGAAAACAACTTAAAAATGTAGTTTTCCACTTAAAAAAATTAAATTACCTAAAATGACCACCAGAATGTTCTCCAAATAAAGAACACCTAATGGCATGTACTTTCCCCCATAATATCAAGCAACTTTTACTTAAAACATTTCTTTCTACAACGCTTAGTTTTGGAGATATTGTACGGTCTCAGCTTAAATGGCCCACGCTGTATATGGTATGTGTGAAAATTTCATAAACCGTAGTGAAATAAGTTTTGGAAATTTTGCAGATTGGTCACATTAAGTAAAAGTCAATGAACCTCTCCATTTTTACATTTAAAAGGGAATGCCAATATGTCTGTCAATGAATTTTTTTCGCAGGGATGGAAAGAGAAATATATATTAAATAGCTGTAACACACTAAAGATTCGCTCTTCTCTAGAGTGCTGTCTTAGGCTCCCTGGATATCATAATGGTAAACGTACTTTTGCTGAATAAAACACCTTTAATAGGTATTTTATTGACAGGGGGTCAGAGATACGTATTTGTCGCAATTATTTACGGTATCAATTGCCTGCGATTGCACTTTGCTTCCAATTTAAAACAAATGCATCGCGTTACCCTCGGAATTTATTTAGCAGTATACGTAATATTGTCGCAGATTAGAACTCTTCATCACATATGCTTCTAGACATGGTAAGTTGATGTTTGCTGCTTCGTCTGAACTTTTTCAGGACTAATTACACCACTAGTAGCCAATCAGATAAATTAACCACTCCGCCATGTGTAACACTACCTTGGTCCATTGAAGCTTTTAGTTACAGTCATATTGAAAGTGCTGTATGGTTGCAGCAGTATACTGAGCCCTTATAAAGACATGCATATGCATACCAAGAGTTTACTTATTGCCACTGTGGTTAGCGAAAATTTTAAAAGATGTTGATCGTGCCGTCGAATATTGTGTCTGGAATCTCTTAAGACGTGTGAATTTGTACTTCAGGAGCACTAAACAATTGAGGGTGAGAAGCGAGTACCGATTAACACTATTTTCTAATACGGAAATCATGACACTGAGTGCGGACACCTTCAAGTAATTTGAATTTCCATTCCTGCTTATTAAGCTGTTCTAAACGGGCGTAATATTGCAACTTTGACCAGTTCACTGTCACCTCACTCTTCTCACTGTCACTGTTTCGTTCTATTTCAAACTTTCTCTGGGACTTCGCTTAGTTCACACTGTCACTTCACTAATGCGAACCAATTCGATTTCCCCTGTCACTTCACTTTCTTCGCGACGTAGCGGCGTAATGAAATACGCATGACGCAGCCTTTTCTTTGGATGGTTCAACTACTGGGGAGTATAATACAAGCCTTCTCTTAATCAGTTGCAATAGCAATACTCAATTACATCGCAACTGACGTCACAACCTCTCTAGCCCACCCATTGGCTCACTAACTCGATCACGCGAGAATACTAGCTTATATTGCCGCTGGAAATCCCCATAGAACAGTCTAGAATGTTCTGGAAGGGGGAGAAGGGGAACTTCCACAAGATTTGGGTAATCTGACGAGAGCGCTTCCGGTGTTTATGCTGGGCGAGAACGCGACTTACATTTGTTTATCCCTCCAAATGCCCAGCGCCGACCTCTCGCTAATCTTTGGACATAGCCGCTGCGTCACACAGCACCCTCCTCGGAGCTGGTCGTCCCGATCTTCTGCAGCAAGGCGATCACGATAAACTATCTTCTGCTTCCCCAGGGTTGACGCCGAATTCGGTACACCACGTCGTTGATGCGGTAGCGTTGCAGCTTTGGTGACTTCCCGGTAGTCCTGCTGGGAGCCATACGAGGTCACTTTTTGTGAATCCGGCACTGATCGTTTGACGGTCATAGCGTGCCTTTATCCGATCGCTTACCAGCTTCAAATGTCTCCTGGCAAGATGGTGCTTGTCTCTCAGATTGTTCTTTGGCGCCCCGACATTATCATGTTGCACTCGGCACCGACTGCGTGACGAGGACCCAGGACCTGCCCTGCGGATATCGTATAGCCGGCACCACTGCGTCCCATAGCACTTATAGTTCGGGCATCCGGAAGCAACGTGCGCACAGGACGAAGTAGCGTCGTTTCTTTATCCTTCAGGATCTGCTCTATATCTCCACCCACCAGCTGCTCCCTCCTCAAGCTCTCGTCTCAGTCAATCACAGGTTTCAACGTGACTGAAGTTAGTGCTGTAGCATTCACCTTAGACTGTTGGTCCAGATACTCGTCCATTGCAGCCAATCATCTTCTTGTTTTCTTTGGCCTGCCTATCAAGCCGTTCTTCTTGCTGATTTAGACACCCTTCTACCGCATTAATGTTATATTCCACGTCACATTGTATTTATTCTAAACCGTAGCGATATCGTCTTCCTTGTCTTTCACCGTAGCATTTGTCTTGAGTTTACAATGGCAAACCAGAGTTCGGATTTCGGTTTTCTTTTCATTTCGTTCACAGTGTCGTAGACAATTTCGTATTTAATTTTCTCCATTTCGTTCTTCATTTCTTCTTAACACTGTTCATTTCTGTTCCCATCTTCTCCATTCCAGATTCCATTTTCGCCTTAATTTTCTCCATTCCAACTTCATTTCCGTCTAGCATCTTCTCCATTATGGAAGTTACACTCATAATTTCACTCTGCATTCTCTCCATTCCATCCAACAGTTTTTTAAACATTTCCTCCATCTTAGCTCTCGTATCCCACCCCTGACACCAGAATGACTTTGTCCAGTTTTCACTGTCACCTACTGAGTTCTCACTGTCACTGTTTTGATACAGTTCAAACTTTCCCTAAAACTTCACTTCATTCACATTGTCACTTCACTAATGTGAACCAGTTCAATTTCCCTTGTCACTTCACTTTCTTACGCCGTAGCGGCGTAATGAATTACATCAGATGCAACCTCTTTTTCAGATGGTTCACCCGCTGGGGAGTCGAACACAAGAACTCTCTTAATCCCTCGCAATCGCAACACTCACTGTATGTCGCAACTGACATCACAGCCTCATTAGGAGAACGCACGTTATATCGCACCAGAAACAGACTCACTAGCCCACCCACTGATTCACTAATTATATCATCCGAGAGCGTTCGCTTATATAGCCGCTGGAAATTTCCTTAGAACAGACTAGAATGTTCTGGATGGGGAGAAGTGTAGACTTCCAGAGGATTCGGGTTATATGAATATCGCTTCCAGCTTTTGCGCTGGGCGAGAGCGCTATTTGTTTTTGTTTATCTCCCCAACTGCTCGGCGCCGAGCTCCCAATAACCTTGGGCCATAGCCCCTACGTCACAATATATTATTTGGTATATATCATTAGTTACATTTACATGTAAATATTTTCCGATAATAGTTTTCCACTCGTGACACGCTGCACATCATTGATAATATGAGTACATGAAAAAAGCCCTATAAATGATGGTTGGAATTTTCATTTTTGAGCCAGTGCTGGTTACCTTGTTAAACTGGTTGTCGCATTGCTGTTAAGGGGTTCAGCAAAGGAAATACTACTTTTCGCGGAATTTATGCTAAATTGGATGTATTCCTGAAAATTGGTGCTAGTATGCGGAAAAGATTATTACGGAATTTGAAGTTTTGTGTTTGAGGTACACGTAGAGCATTTAACATTTGGTAGAGGGCATCAAATTATCCAGGGAGATGTCCAGTTGTTGTTACCCTTAAGAAGCAAGTTTGAGTATCGCCTCTGAACGGACACTGAGTAGGATCATGAAACACAGAGGTATGCCGAATTATGGCGTTCAACGTGTGGGTATCTCCAATGTGGCGGTAGAGGCTTTGCCAGCTTGATGAATGTAGCTGTTAAGAATGCTAAGGGTAGGTTGTAAGACCTATCTTCGCAATGCTACTTTTACCTACTTTAAATCCCATTTTCTTGGGAACCACCAAATGTAGTGCAATGGAACTTTGCACATTTACAGTTTCACTCTTCCACCATTTACTGAATTTTTTATTGCAACTTAATTCCTTAATACGTTTTCTAAAGATTTTTTTCTACGTTGCCAATTTTTCTACATTTTTCATTAAAAAAAGACCATTACAACTTTCTTTTTGCTCTTACAGAATTAAGAAAAAGTCTGTAAATGACTACATAATGATTAAACAACTGGTAAAGGTTTCATTATTCTAGGACTATAGTTCCAGAGAAATAGGGACCAATGTGTCTTAAAAACTAACTTAGCGGAAAATAATAAAAAGGTGAAATGCTACCTTCAGTACAATCCAGAACCATATTGTGATTCAGGGTCATTGTCCTCATCCTCTCTGGACCTCTTGTCGTTCCTCTGCAACAACCTAGCCTCCGTGAATTTAGTTTCTTACTTCGCTTTTGCATGTGCTATTCTCATATTATCCATGTATTGAATAAGTTTCATCGCATTCCATCCAGGATTTATTCCCATTGCTTGCAGCACTTTCACACGACCTGAGTTCCCCTCATTAAATGCCAACACAGCATCTAAAGCACCTATTTGTAAAGTATCATACCCTAAAAAGAAAGTTTTAGGAACTCTGGTCCACACTACATTATTGAAGGACTCGTTTGGATTTTGAGTTTTGCCATGCAAACATTTACTTAAAAGTTCTGGGTCAGCTAGGCTCCTAAATGTGGATTTTATTGCTTACCTACATAATAAGGCAGTGAATGTTTGTGTTTATACTCTTCTCCAGTAGCTATTGCTCTGTTAAATTTGCACCACGATCCCTTACCTTGTGGACATAGTACATGCTGTGGATATGCATTTATCAACCGTTTGTGAAAGAATGTCGCCCAAACATCAGGCCTCATCTCCTCTAGTTTATTTGCATTTCTCCTATTAGCCATGCCATAATAGTGCTGTAAGTTGTCTATTTCCTTCTCAGCTAGTCTTCCCTTCCCAGAAACACTTTTACCATCACCTAGCTTTTGACCACTGAAATCATTTTTCAGTTTTCTAAGTCTGGTTCTTATAGGCGTTTGCACGTGCCCCACACATTGCATTTTTTGAATTTGCACATCCCCATATGATTTCCTTTCTACCGCAGGTTTGTATGCTTTACCATCCCCATCCCCTAAATATTGTGTGTACCTTACACCATACTAAGTTAGAAAACGTTCAAAGATTCTCGCTACCCCTTCATACTCCATGCCGCCACTAACCCCTGAATAATTTGCTTTACACTTTCCACTTTCTTTGTGAAAATGCCATTTACGCCCGTTTGACATGTGCTACACGTAAAATGACAACATATTTTTATAGAATGGACATTTAACCTCACATTTATGAAAGAAAATCAATTTCGATATTTTTGACCCAAATCAGCTTACAACGTCCCCTTTAAGCGAAGTGAACCAGAGTAACCATTTTTTTCTAAAATTAGTTTAGAACTATCGATTATTATTAAGAATCATCAATTGTTACATAGACTATGAGACGCGGCACAGTACTGCTTGAAAAGGATGTCATTAAGGTTGACACTACACAAACTATTGGAAAAACTACTTTCACTAGGTGGCTTGCCAAGGTTTTGCTTCTCTTCCCGTCTCTATATCAAGCTGTCCGGCTATTGTATACGAACAGAACAGCACGTTAACATCCTAACTTTTGACACACTGCGGATTTATTAGCTATTTTTTCTTTGGATTCTGTTAAAAGTAACCTTGTGCAGTAATTTTAAATGTATTAAGTCTACCGCGCTTCTACTCTATAATCGATTAAACGTGACAACAGGATCGGCAGCACATCTGGATTAGTGCACGTTTTAAGGAGCTTTTGCGCATTCGCAACTGGTATGACGTAGTTATCTTATGAGTCAAATACATACTGGTCGTGCACACTTGAAGGCGTGCATGCGCAACTTGTAGAAAGTAATTACCTAACGGGACAAGTATATACATATTTGTAGGCGTCCCCCCAGGGGCTCACCTTATGTGAGTACGGGTTTGGCGTACCCGGGGGTGCCCGAGCCACTAATCGCCATTTTCATCCCTTCATCCCCGCCCGGTCGCTCCACGGGCTCCCTTCATGTGAGTACGGGTTTGGCGAACCCGGGGTCCTCAGCCACTCGCCTCCATATCACCCCCTCCACCTCATCAACTGTAACACGTTACTTTATTTATTCTCACTCTTCCTCTTCTAGGTTTATCCTGATTCTTAGTTTGTACGGTCTTAGGCTTATTAACTCCTGTCTCACCAGCAGGGATCTTTTCTATCTCCGTGGTCCTTTCCGACGGTTTCAGCGCGGCTTCCGACGTGTGTGCCATACGGGGGTTTCAGGCGCGAAGGTTGGGTGGACCCTTCGCACTGCCCCCATGTGTAGCCTTAGGTGCGGAGCCCGTCCACACCGTCATGTATACTCACGTAGCTCTCTAAGGGCCCGGCCTGTGTTAATGTCCCGAAGGCCGTGAGCCGTTGGGTTAGTATCACGGGCCGGACGTGTTACCGCTGACGGAACCTCGGTGTAATCAACCACAAGTCCCCTGAATCCGTGTCTGTGTTTAACCGCAGCGCGGCCTAAAGTGGGGAGCCACAAGCGGTTATACCTGTGGTAGGGGCTTAAAGCCGGGGTGTGCGTAGTGAACGGTTTACACATGTGGACAAACCGTGGAGATTGGAGGGTAACCCTTCTGAGGTACGCTATGCGATCGGTCATTGCAGGGGTCTCCATGACGGCACAGACCGTGAAAATATGGTGTCTTTTCTTCTTTAACCCCCGGATGGCAGGCTGACGCCGACGGTTCCGGAAGGAGGTCCTTGTCAATATGCATCCGCGCAAAACCCCTACACTTTTTGACACGTTTTTAATTTTGCGACTGGCGAGAGAAGGGAAAACCATGAAAGGCGTTATCCCATTTTATATCAAACGCGGGGTTGACCGTATCTGTGGCCCAGTTAAAAACGCGACACGACTTAGGGACGGTACGCTTTTGATAGTAATCAACAAGGCCGACCAGTCCGAGAAATTGCTGAAGGAAACTTTCTTGGGATCCTACCCCATCCGTGTAACCCCACACAAATCGTTGAATTCCTGTCGGGGAGTTGTTACAACCTCCAGTCTGGACGGTCTAACAAACGAGGTCATCGTCACCTGCCTTTCTGATCAACGTGTCTGTCAAGCGTACCGCCTAACCCGGAAACCGGATGGCGTAGAACAACTATTACGTACGGTATTTCTAGCCTTTAAGGGCTCTGTTTTACCTGACTATATTTTCTGTGGCTATGAGCGTGCCGCCGTACGTCCGAACCCCATGCGCTGTTTTCAGTGCCAGCGATTCGGACATACTAGAGGGTCGTGTAATAACCGTGCTGTTTGTGAGCGTTGTGGTCTTCCAGCCCATGAGGACTCGGCCTGTACTCGAGCACTTTGCTGTGTGAAGTGTAACGGGAACCATTCGTCTAGCTCCCGGCAGTGTCCGAATTTTCTCGATGAGAAATGTTTATAGGAGTTGCGTGTTAAGGAACGTTTTACTTTTGCCGAGGCACGTCGCCGTTTTGAGCAGCTGAACCCTTGCGTTCTTACAGGTTATTCGGATGCGGCCCGCCGCACAACTGTTACCACTGTTGGCCTACAAACAGCGCCCGTTGTAGATGCTTCCACACAGACCGACTTACCTATAAGTAGCTCTTTGTCTCGTGCCACACCTGCACCACGGTCTCCAGCTTCCGCCGTGCAACCATCATCTGCCAAAGCGTCTACTAGCGCTAACAAGTCTGGGTCTTCTAATGCCCACAGTCGCTCCAGGTCTTCCCGTCGCACCAATAGCCGTGCTTCCTCTGTGCAGTCCCGGTCTCGCTCTACGAGCCACAGGGGATCTTCGGACTCCCGAGCCTCGGAAGATTCGCCAGAGGAGTCTTTTAAAATCGTTGGTCGGAAGTCAGCCAAGGTGAGAAAGAAGATCAAGACGGTCCATTAATCCGTTTCTTCCTATGGAAATAATCCAGTGGAATGTTAATGGGTTCCGGGCTCGTGCTCCGGATATGCAACATTTAGTGTCGCCACGCTCCCCTTCACTTGTCTGTTTACAAGAAACCCATTTGCAGCCTCATCACGTTTTACACCTTCGTGACTTTACGGCGTTTAGACGTGACTCTGCTGCTTGACAGCGTGCAAGCGGTGGCGTTGCTATTCTGGTGGCGCCTAACATCTCTGCCGCCCCTACACCGTTACAGGCTGTGGCGGTGCGTGTCCAGCTCAGCTTCATCTGTTTCTCCATCTGTAATGTCTATCTGCTTCCAGTCGGTGTCGTCCAAGAGATGGATCTTCGGGCCCTTTTGACGCAGATTCGCATACCGCTCCTCTTCCTTGGTGATCTGAATGCCAAACATGCTCTGTGGGACTCCGACACTGACGATGCTCGTGGGTGCCTTGTAGCAGACGTTTGTGATCTGTCCGGCTTGCTTCTGTTAAACACTGTTGTCGCTGTCTTTTTGTCCTCTACCTATGGTACACCATCAGCCCAAGACGTTGCTTACTGCAGCCCGATATTAGTTCCTCTCTTTGATTGGTCGGTGCTTTCAGATCTGTATGGGAGTGATCATTTTTCCATTAACATTCACCTCTCAGGACGTCATCATGTACCTTCTCGACATCCCAACTGGATTCTTTCTAAGACTGACTGGGGAAGTTCCACTCCCTTATTGCTCTCCCGGACGTTGGTTTCGCAACCATCGATGATATGGTGGAATATTTTACGTGTTCTATCTTGCTTGCAGCAGATTCCAGCATTCCTCGAGGTTCATCCACACCGCATCATGTTCCTGTACCTTGGTGGAGCGAGGAATGCCGTTTGGCCATCAAAGTGCGCAAACGCACTCTTCTATTTTTCAGGTACATCCTACGGAGGAGAACTTTGTGGTATTTAAACGTTCTCGGCTAAAGCGCGCTGTGTACTACGGAGTGCAAAACGGAAATCTTGGGAATCTTACGTGTCTTTCCTTTCCCGTCGTACTTCAGCGTAGCAGGTGTGGTCTGCTGTTCGGCGTATTTATGGCAAGTGTCGCCGGACGATCATTACCGGTCTTGCCGTTAACGGTTCCATTTACACCAGTGAGCAGGATATAGCCAAAGCCCTTGCTAACTCCTTCGCTGCTGCTAGTCAAACGGATAGCTATGATAGGTCTTTTCTGCCTATCAAAGACGCTGCGGAGCGGATAGTCCTCGATTTTAATAGTGACCGTAATGAACCGTACAACGCAGCTAGAACATTCTTTATCCTTATCAAAGGATACCTCTCCTGGCCCCGATGACATCCATCGCCAAATGCTTCTGCATCTTCCACCTGAGGCGCTTTCCTTCCTACTGGACATTTACAACCGTATCTGGCGTGAGCAGGTTTTCCCGTCTTCCTGGCGAGAGGGTATTGTCATCCCCATCCCTCGACCTAGAAAAGACCGGCTCCTGCCCACTAGCTACCGCCCTATTTGTTTGACGAGTGTCGTTTGTAAGATCTTTGAACGTATGATTACCACTCCGTTGGTGCGGTGGCTAGAGACGAATGCTTTGCTCTGTAATGTTCAGTGTGGTTTTCGTCGCCATCGCTCCAGTGTCGGCCGTCTAACACGTCTTGAGGCCTATGTCCAGAGTGCCTTTCTCCAGAAGCAGCATGTGGTGGGTGTTTTCTTTGATTTGCAGAAGGCCTATGATACCACTTGTGGTAATGGTATCCTCCGAAATCTGCATGCTTACGGTTTACGGGGTCATTTAGCTGTTTTTATTTGTAATTTTTTAAACCTACGCCGTTTTTGTGTTTGTGTTGGAGACACACTATCTCAGGTGAGGATCCGGGAGAACGGTGTACCCCAGGGGTCGATCCTCAGTGTACCACATTTTGCCGTCGCCATCAACGGCATCGCTAGTGTAGTTCGAAGCGGAATACCGATGTCACTTTATGTCGATGACTTTGCGATATACTATCGCTCTTATAGCCTTCAGCACATCGAACGCCAACTTCAGCTGACCATTACCTCACTCGCCACCTGGGCACTTCACAACGGCTTTCGGTTTTCTCCTGCTAAGACACAGTGTGTTCATGTTCACCGTCTTCGTAGTGTACACCCTCCTCCTGATCTTCATTTGCATGGCACACCTCTCCCATTTGTTGTGCACGTCAAGTTTTTGGGCCTTTACCTCGACCATAAACTCAACTGGGAGCACCATATTCGCTACCTTCGTGCATTGTGTATCGTGCGATCGTTCCCTTCGAGTATTACGGGTTTTATCTGGCGCCTCTTGGGGCGGCGATCGCATCGTAATGCTGCGGTTGTACCGCTCGTTGGTTAGGTCGAAACTCGACTAAGGGAGTTTTATTTATGGCGCGGCGTCCGCCACTAAACTTCGCCTTTTAGACACTGTTCATCATACTGGTATCCGTCTTGCTACTGGAGCCTTCCGCACTAGTCGTGTCGAGTGTTTGTATGCCGATTCTGGGGAACCACCTTTGTCCTTTCGACGCTCGTTTTTACTCTTTTCTTATGTTGCAAATCTGGCAGCTCATCCTAGTCACCCTCCGTTCCACTGTGTATTCCATCCGGAACTCGCCCACCGTTATATGCGCAATGGTACTATCTCCCGCCCATGCGGTGTTCGGTTTCGGGAACTTCTTTGCGCACATGACCTCCGAATGCCTCCTGTGGAGCGATCTTCTCTTGGTCGTGTTCTCCTGGGCAGTTCCGACGTGCCCGGTTTTATCTTGAACTTTCGGGCAATACAAAAATCGCTACCCCGCAGCCGGTGTTTCGTCAGCTCTTCTCCGCGATCCTAGACCGTTACCGGGACTATTCTTCGGTTTTTACTGATGGTTCCCGTGTGAATGGTAGCACAGGGTGCGGTTTAATCTATGACGGTGAGGTTCACAAATTTCGCCTTCCAGACGCCAGTTCAGTTTTTACTGCCGAGCTGTTTGCCATCTTTTCTTTCTTGCTTTTTATCTCCACGTTTGTCCCTGGCCGTTTTATTATTTGCTCCGACTCTCTGAGCGCCATCCAGGGCCTACAACAGTTTATTGGCTCCTCCACCTTGATTTTAAAAATACAAACACTTTTATCTCAGCTGAGCTGTCGCGGATACCAGTTCGTTTTTACATGGGCTCCAGGCTACGTGGGAATTCCTGGCAATGAGGAGGCGGATGCAGCTGCTAAGGCCGCATGCCGTTTGCCGGAGTTTTCCACCGTAACTGTGCCTTCTAAGGATGTTCGGCGGTACTTCCATCGTCCTCTGTTTTCAGCTTGGCAGCTATCATGGGAGGCTCTGGCTGGCGTTCAACTCCGGACACTCAAAGACACCGTACAATCCTGGTCCACTTCCTGCAGGGAATCGCGGCGGTCAGAAGTAGGTCTGACCCGCCTAAGAATCGGGCATACGCGCGCCACACATGGTCATCTTCTGCGTGGTGCCCAGGCCCCTGTCCGTTCGACGTGTGCCGTGCCGCTTAGCGTGTCACATGTTCTGTTTGATTGTCCGAGATACGCCCGTGATCGTCAGTTTTATGACCTGGGTTTTACACTGCCCGCAGTTTTGGTCGATGACCCAGTGGCTGTAAGGCAGACCCTGCGGTTCGTTGCCAAAATCGGGTTTTTTCCACAAGTATAAATTTGTCTTTTAGTTTTGGAGGTTTTTAGTCTTTTGAGCCTAGATTTTATTCCGTTTTACCGACACGTTTTAGTCCTGGATTTTATTCTATTTTAACCTCATTTGTGGTCTTACGGCTATTTTGTTTTAGGCTATTCTTCTGCGTCTTTAGATAGACCATTTTAAGTTTTAACTGTTTTTATGTTTTTCTTCGGAGCCCAAATGACCTAGTTGTCGACGGGCCCTTAAACTCCACTCCACCACTTGAAGGCGTGCACGAAGCTTCTCTCGCATTGTGTTTCCTTACTAACACCGCAATTTTACTTTAATGACACTAGATGATAGCACTACGGCAGAAGTGGGTAACATGTACGAGCGCGGAAACTTCTCCTGGACAAGGTTGGTTCACACAACCGAGAGCGGTAACCAGAACGAGAGTGACAAAGTTAAAGTGTGCGTTTTTAACAGCAGCGTTCATAATTGACGGGAATCTTTCCTGGGCACTGGGGACGGGAAAGAGGATTTGACGAAGGTTTAACCTTTTCGTTCTCGGGCACGGCATATTAGAGTTATATTGTTCATATTAGATTCTTCAGTGTAGAGGTTTTTCTAGGCGGTCGTGACATGAAACAGCCGCTAGTGCTCTCTGTACTTCTCTAGTCGCTACTGGAAACATGAAAATGGAAGAAATTCCATTATACATATGTGCATCCTAACCTCAGATTCTGACACTGGCAGTTCTATCGAGTATTTGTTCTTCTAGTGATGGGTCATCTGTAATTTATTTATATGCAACTCAAAATTGACTGTTGCCTCAAAAATAATAGTATAATCTTGAAAAATAACAAAATCCCGTATAAATTCACAAAGAACAACAAACAACTTTAATGTACGTCATTAAATAAAGGAATGAAAGCTTGCGATACAACTAGAGCAATCAAAAATGTAATGCTCCTGCATTTAGATAATATTTACTCTTTCGAATTTTGAGTTTGGCTAACTCGCTTTATGTTGGCTGAATTGGGGCAGCAGGTGAAAAAACTAAATTGATCAGTGAAAACCAAATGAAATCTCATTGCGCAAAATCATTTTCCACTTTGTAATCGATATGATCATCGATATGCATTCCTGTTTTCCTTACCGCGCTATTGGTAACCAAAATCTTGTACGCTTTATTCCTTCCCGTTTTCGTTTCCGTTCAGCAACAATTTAATTTCCATTTATAACATACACAGAACAACACTTTATTTTCATAGACAACTTATGCATTATTAATTATTATTAATCATTATTGTTGTTGGGAGCAGCTGCGGTTATATCAATTTCGTCACAATTATAATTATAATGCAGCACATGGTATTTCACAATTTTAGGACTGAATGAATGAATGAATAAATGAATGAAGTCTGATGTGTCCCTTTAAGGGCAAAGGCCTCCCTGTATAGGAGTAAAGCTCTTTAAATATCTCCTACGGTGAGCCACTCCGTAATAAGTAATCATGGGTCACTGACATTTGTCTGTTACACTGGTATCTGTCTGTTACACTGGCTGTTTTGTGTCTATGTAATGCACTGTTACACTGTCTGATAACTGCCTGTTGCACTTGCTGTTGTGTTGTTGTGTAATCAACTGTTACACTGTCTATGTGACTAAAATTTAGGAACACGCAGAAAGTATACTCATGAGCCGCCACTGATAACATGTCAGTGTAGTTATTTTATTACAATTCCTTGCTGTGGCTTCATGTGCTATAGTGTTCTTTTCTAACCGATGTATGCACTTCGCAGCAATGCTTTCCTATTACAAAAAGTAAATTTTCACAAAATATTTTGAGTCAGCAGAGTGCTGGTGCTATATTTCCGTAGTATAAGAAAGGCATATTTTGTGTCAGATCTTTAAAAAATAAGCAAATATATCTTAATAACGGTGTTACGTTCTTCCCTTAATATTTGGTCTGCCCCCCAAAAGCATTGGCTGCAGCTGCATTATGTATTTTTTTGTTTTAAAACATTTGTAGCCACACTTAAAGGAGAATAAAACGTAACTGTAGAGGCAACAAAAGCTGAACGTAATTGAATGATGGGACGGGTTGATTTAAAATCGCCTTATATATTTAGTGTACGCATTTGTCATAAAATTCCAAAACACATGGACATTTTAGCACTAGTAATAATCTAGGGTGGGCATGAAGTGGAGCATAGAGAAAGCCAGTGTGGGTAAAAGCTTTACTTGAAAACGTCTGAATAAACAGGTGATATGGGAAGAACCAAGTAGCCGAGCGAGGTGGTGGCGTGGTAACGCGTGCGACACGCATGCGGGAGGCCTCTGGTTAGATTCTCGGCGAGTAGAATAAAAACGTCACACCTAAGCCATTTACAATATTAATGAACTATGACTCGCGCCCCCACTCACGCAATCCAAAGATGTCACGATATACACCTCTCGGAACCTCGAGACTATGATATTACATCAGGGTTTTGGTCTTTTCAACCTACTAAGTGCCTTTAGCAGACCGGAAGTCGGATAAGTTCTACAGGTGAAGCACCTTATGGTAATGGAGTGGTCTGTTTCCCCAACGCCAGGGAAGAAATTGAGGTTGATATACGGTTTGCACAATTAGACTGGCCCGAGAGACATTTAGATTGAACGATTAAATCGGTACGTGAATCAAAATTCCTTAATATTGCCGCTACGAGGGCGTGCTTGGTATCATTCGAATCGATTTTTCCCGTTGAATCTAATGGTGCAGTATTGTGTGCCTCTGAAGTGGCTTAAAAGTATAGCGGTAATGAAAATATGCGTGCCATTGAATCTCCTAATATAATTAGGTGAATAATAAGCGAACACATTTTAGATTGATGAGGGAATTGCGAGTATCAAAGACAAATTTCTTTTACAATTACCAATGATTGCGGATCATTTGTACCGAAAGGGGTACCTAGCAGCTAATCAAACTTGTTAAATAACGACGCTACAGTGTAGTAACTGATGTCAGTTTCAACTGATTGTTACGGTAAATCCGATGGTGTCATTAGATTTCTTATTTATATATAGCCCCTATCTCAATTCGGTAATGTAATGTTAGTATTGTGTGTCTGTCGAACCTTGAGGGTTACCAACATTGAATGTTGCATACCATTGAATCGATTAACATAAATAAGCGTTTTATAAATGATTGTAGCTGTATAACCAAGATCAAGAGTAATAACACCTCAAGCTCCTTTGAGAGTATTTGGCTATCAATGAGATAAAATGCCGACAGGCTTAACAGACCACAGATCCTATTTAAGGAGTCCTTCATTTGATAAGTGGATCACATCAACCGTTTCCCATCCATTCAACTAGATCCCTTAAAGATATATTAACGATATCTTGGATTGATGAGGTAATTACAAGGATCAAATCATCTCGCGCGAAGAATCGAACAAAACGACCTAGAGAATCTAGGACTTTACTAGATATCGACCGCAGTCCTACGATTTCAAAGTTTAATGTTACCGATAAATGCGTTAGGGAGTTGTGTGATACCTAAACCTAATTTGCATAATAAAGCGACGCTGTCGCATGTCGTTGATTGAATAATATAAATAATATAAATAAGCGTATACTCTAAAGGATCGTATGTGTATATTCAAGATGACTACTCATGAAGACGTTTAACCGAATGGCGAGGGGAAGCCAGAATATGCCAGGGTATAGCATGACTTGATTTTGATACTGGATGCTGGAATCTGGATTCTGTGCACATGAGTACACGAAGGTTAGCTTTGCAAGTGCATGATTCTCATACGACTGTATGGAGACTGTTACAAGAATAACAGTTGTGTACTTATCATGAGTTACAACGTGTACAGACCCTGTCACCAGCAGATTACGCTGCTCGATTGATGTTCTGGCAGTGGTTCGTGCAGGATTGTGCTATAAATCCGCTCTTTCCTGCCTTAGAGTTATTTGCAGATGAAGCACATTTCACGCGAGATGGCATTACAAACTTCCACAATCAGTACGTATGGGCGTATGAAAACGCACATGTAATTGTTCCATCTCATCGCCAAGTGCGGTTCACTATCCACATGTGGACCAATGTCATTGATAATCACTTTGACCCATGCACTTGTAAACAGATTTACGGAGCAGACGTACACAAACTCCCTAGAAAAGCACCATACCTCATGTGTATAAAGACAATCCACTTAGCATTCGTTAAAAAGCTCACTTCTTGCATAATGGCGCTCCTGCACACTTCAGTTGTACCGCTTGCCGGTATTTGGATCGAAGGTTTCCTGATCGATGGTTAGGTAGAGGTGGTCAAATTGCTTGGCCACTACGCTCACCTGATTTGAATCCTGTCGATGTCTACCCGTGGGGCCATTTAAAAACGTTAGCGCATCCGCCATCCGGTGCCTGGCATGCAATCCCTTCAGAATCGAATTTTGGCGGGTTGTGAGTAGTCGTGTTCGTACGTTGAGACGCCAATGTGTGGCCTGTATTCAAGCAGGAGGTGGACAATTTCAACATCTTTTTTAAAGAAAGTTACCTGCGTAAGGAATATGTTCTGGTAAATATCACTGTTTTGAAGAGCATAACTCAGAAATTAGACATTTCCGGACACGTGTTGTGATAGACGTTTTTATTGCCTGCATGTTGGAAATGCATACCTGAAAGTATGCCCTCTAGTTTTAAACATTCTGTGTATGTATACTCTGTTGTGTGGGGTAGCACGGCTGCATCCCTCACCTCCGACATTCAAGCGGTCCCAAGTTCGAATATGGAATCGTAACTCACTGAAACGCTATTCTAAACAGCGATATATGTTAAGAGTCAAGATGTGATACCTTCTCTACCCTCTATCTTTATTAGTGGGTATACAAACCATTGTTAGAAAGTTTATTCTTCTATCTGCTACATTACACATTCTGGTATAGGTAGAAATGGAGTAGCGATAGTCAAATGCTTCAGAACCGGAAGAAACCTAGTATTAAACATTACTCAGCTAACAAACGAATTCCTTCGTCTAGATGGACAGTGACAAAGAATATTCGAAACAAAAGGTAGTAATCCAGCATTTAAATCCTTAAAAAACTAAAAAGTAATGCGAGAAAATAACACACAATGTATTCAAAACGTGACTTTCCCGACCCCACATTCAATAGGACCCAAGCTCGAATCTCGTATGAGAGGTGACTAGCGCATGTGACCGTTAAACATTACTCATTTCACGATTTACATATAGCATACTGAGTATAGAATATAGTAAAAACGTTTACAAATGCACACACACCTCCAGCTTCAGAAAACTCGTATAACCCTAGACACTATACACTAGACACTATACCAGACACTAACAATTATGTAGATGCGTAAATTCGACCTGGCGTATGATTGATATAAGTATAGGCTAAAACCAAAGATAATAAAGGAAGTTACATTCTTTTATAATATGGAGAACCACACAGCTGCAAAAGCTGAATACAGTCGCATAGAATGCGCGCGCGCACACACTACACACAAATGAATGGAAATTAATGTTTGAGTACTTGAAAGCTGTCACATCAGTGGCAGTGGAAGCAATCACAACCGTCATCTTGTACACAGACACAGATTAGGCAATCAAAAACATCTGTTAAGCTACAATGGCTACACAGGCGTTGCTGTAGCCTATAAAACGAAATATGACCGAAAGGATTCGGTATATTGTTTATGACAAAGCACGTCTATCTTGGCATTCTAAACACGCCGACGAAGATTATTCCCACTACAAGCTTAAGAACTCCACTAGCACACAGCGATATAGATAAAACTATCAAGGAGATGCTTGTAATCACCACAATGCCTATAGCAGGCATGGCGAGACTGTAAGCCTGCCCCGAAGCACCTTGATGCAACCTGGATAGCAAAGCTATGGAAGGGGGAGAATTTGGAAGGCGAGCGGGGTAGTGATAAAGAACGAACTGATTCAGTGGCGTCCTCTACTCTGTATTTAACGTAAATTAAGCTTCTCCGATGTCGTTTACAATGAGAGATTCGAAATCGGGAATTATGTTGTTTACAGCTAGACGTAACTGGTCATGAAGATGTTCGTTCGTCTGTCGGGATCTGCATTTGCTTTTTACTAATTTGATCATGGAAAATAACTATTAATAGACGTACGTTGTACAAAACATTGCTTCCATGGAAATTGAATATGATCGAAGCTTCGGATATTTATTGTTGCATAAGATTTTAAAACATTCCACTCCTATTAAAACCTTGCATCTGACTTTCATGATTTCGTCAGACTGTAAATGAATCAGCTCCTCTTGCAGATTGATTCTGGCCTTTATTACATCTATGTTTAATGGATAGACATAATGATATATCATGTTTAAAAACCCTGAAATCACGAAATCTGTAATCACAAAATTCACTTTTAAGTGTGAAGAGAATACTAACGTAAGTACTGAATTTATCTGAGGAGAAATTTGAAAGGAGATTTAAACACGGAAAATAGTAATCTAATATCACACAAATACTTAATATCTTAAATGATTCTCCCATATTTTTAAGTATACATATTTCGAAACTGTCGGTGTTTCAAAGCACTTCCTTTTATTTTGTTCACAACACAATCCATCACTATTGTAGTGTAACCGACTTGGCACAAAGTGCTTCTTGATGCAACAGACAATGGCAAGCATAAAAATTGCTCAAAATACCTTTATCACTGAAAAAATGTTTTAACCTGTCAATCAACCCGCTTTTTCCCCAACCATGGCCTTTGCTCCGTCTGATACTAATTTTGACCACTGTAAACAATATCTTTCAATACTAATTTTTAGAGCTTTAAATATCTCCTCGCCAGTAGTACTGCCTTTTAGTAGCACTAAATCGAGCAAATACTCTTCAACATTAGGTTCCTTATCAACACCTCGAATGAAAATGGCCAATTGAGGTGTCAGTTACATCTGTGCTCTCGTCCAGTGCAAGAGAAAACTTCACAAAGTCAGCCATTTTCAAATCCATCTGCCTTATTACGTCGGCAGAAAGCACTTCAACTCTCTTTGTAATGGTTTGTCGGAAAATATGCCAACACTCGAAATAGAGGACATAAAAACCCAGCAATTCTTATTAAACATATTTTAATAAATGCTCCTTCCTGAAATGCCTTAAGGCCTTTGCAATTTCCCGGGTAACAACATAACTAGCATCATTTCTTTTCTCTACCATAGTTTGAGTCTTTGTAGTTGGTTTAAGTCCATTGTTTTTTATCAATTTCAAAATTTCTTGCTTTCTTTCGCGTCCTGTGAACATATTGATAATTAGCAGTCTGACTTGTAGTTTAAATAAGAATTAAAGTCTCATTAAATAAAACGTTTAATAATAATAATTACAGACCCAACTTGCCTTGTAACTTGGCATATTCGGAATGATAAGCATTGTAATGGCGTTTCATGTTGAATTGCATTACTCCGCTTTGGGACACATAAACATTTTGCATTGCCACCATCCTCAACGAAGAACTTCTGCTCCCATTCCATGAAATGTTCTGCTCTTCGAACGTTGCTTTGCAAGCGGCATTGCTAGCCGCCACTGTTTGACGTAGTACTGACCACGCTGACATGAGTAGGAGGTGGAGGGGCGGGAGAAGCTACGGAGGGGTAGTGCGCGAGTCAACTGAGGCGCAAATTGACTCGCGAAGCACTGTTTCGCCATGGCTGGCCTATAGCAATACAGATATAATCCAAAAAGGAGCTTGAAGCTGTCGGAACACACGCAACTATAGAGCATACGCACTGAAAGAGAAATAAACCCTAGTGTATGGGGAAAATACATACACGGACAAGCCGGCAAATGTTTAGGTGCAGTGTTTCACGATGACAAGCGTTAGCTACAAGAGAAGTGCATTATGAGATACTGAAGGTCAGACAGGAGGGGGCGAGCCAACAGGATACAGAGCTAAATTCTGCGAGCCTTGGTAATACGGATTTTAGGAAAGTAAGAAATGATGGCCTCAGAGACCGAATAAGAGAAGAAGATTCACATACATTCACAGAAAAAGATTACCCAATGTGTGCTCCCTGTTTGTTTTCTATAGAAACCTAGATCTTTGGAATGTTATTCAATTATAAGATATAACGGTCAAACAGGGAGGGGGCAACAGAATACATTGTTAAATTCTGCCAGCCCTGGCAATGTGGAAGGAAGAAAGAAAGAAAGAAAGAAAGAAAGAAAGAAAGAAAGAAAGAAAGAAAGAAAGAAAGAAAGCAGGAGATGATAGGAAAGGTAGAATCAGGTGACTGAAAAATTCTATGCCATAGTCGGGATTTAGTGTCGTGCCGGCATGTTGCCATGGTAGCTCAGTGGATAGAGCAACCGGACGGAGATCGGGAGATCCGTAGTTCAAATCCCGGCTATGGCATTGAATTTTTCAGTCACCTGATTCTACCTTTCCATCCCTGTCCAACACACGGCTTGTCTGGAAGAACAATTAATTCCAAGAGATGATAGCTGCAGAGACCGAGTAAGTGAAAAGCATTCACCAATATTCATATAATTATTCTGGAAGTATTTACTTTTCAACATGCATTCATATACAGGCACAGAAAAATCGAGGATAAGGGATTTCATTAGCAATAGAAACAGCGTATATGTAGAGTGTACTAAGGGAAAAATGTGTAGAGATACGAATATACACCCTTGGATGAAATTCAGAAATTAACAATAATAATAATAATAATAATAATAATAATAATAATAATAATAATTGCAGCATATGATAGCACATTTCTGGATAAAAATCAATCAAAGTTTATAATACCTAAGAACAACAACAACAATAATAATAATAATAATAGCATACGATTGTGCATTCCTGGTTGAAAATCAATCTAGATGTATAATCCCAAGTACAATATTAAAAATAATAAGGGTGGTAATAAAAGAAATAATGTATCATCAGCGAGTTTATTAAGCAAAATGCTCAATTCTATACATTGCAGAGAATGACACTATATGGGAATATCATGCTGTAATGCGTCGGTTGTGTTAAATCTATTCATCTTCGGGCGATGTGAACGTAACTGAAATACCTCTACGTCTCAAAAGCATTTCATAGATGTTTGAAACTAGATCCTCGAATTTTCCTATCATCCCATTCATCATTATATTTCATATCATTTATCTTTTCCTACATACAAGACATTGGGCTTACCAACCATACTGATCCTAACATAATCCAAAGTTTGACTGCTCCTCGACAGGTTACTGACCTAAGACATTGAATTGTACGTTCCTTGAAAGGGATCTGAGAAAGTAGGTCTACTGGAGTCGAAATAAAAGTTTAATAATGCACAGAAATCTTTAACCTGTAGGAATTTGGTAGTATACTTCAAATGAAATACAAAGGAATACCAACCCACTATACATCACTAAACCAGGAGGCACACCCGAAAGATGAGAAGGAAATGTAATGAGAGGACAATGAGGGGAAGGAAAACTTGACGAAAGATAAACCATCCCCAGGCATTCACCAGTCGACCAGGGAAATCCGCGAAAAACTGAATATCAGAGTGCGGGGGTCTATGGAAATAGAACCCGGGACCTCAAAAATGCGAGTCGAAGTATGCAGGATAGTCAGAGTCGTTCGCATGATTCAAAAAATCAAGACATGGCGTCAAGTGTTTGTGTTCGTGATGAACCTTTGGATTATTATATATCATTGGATGAAATTCGAACTAAATGTGTAATAAGTAAAAACAACAACAATGATAATATCAATAATAATAAAACATAATAAATGTACCATCAACGTGTTTATGAAGCGAAATGCTCAATTGGGCTACACACAGCAGGAGCAAAGAGGAAAAAGGACTAAGGTATATCCAATGGAACAAAAGAATTGGAAATGATGCAACGGAAGTAGAGGTAGATGTTAAACCGCCCAGATTAGCCTACCGGCCAGATAAAACCGCGAAATCCCAAAGCCAGAGCGAACCAGCGAGGGGAATCGAAACGTACGGAATGTGAGCCTCACACGTTACCACGGAACCAACGCACTCGGTAAGCTGACAATAATTGTCTATTTGTTTAACGAAGTTCTAAATTTTTGTTGATTACATTAGTGGCTTTATGTGACAAGAATAATAGGAATAATAGAATTAAATATATGAATTGTATCCTAAATTATACAGTAATTTCTCCCCTACAACTCATCCTCAGCCTCCTCCTCCTCACAGCAAAGTCATCGCCAGAGCAGGTATGTAATCATTAGATTTCGAGAAGTATTTTTGAAAGCCTTGAAACAATCTCAGTATGAGATGCTATATAATACAGAAAACCTCTCGAAGTAAAAAAAACAACATAAAATTTAACTCTTTCCTTTGAGCAAGCACCTGCGTCATCTGTCTTGACACCACATATACCGCGAAACGTAGTTCACCTGAAAGATGAGAATGAAACGGGGTGAAAGGGGAATAATGGAAAGGATATCGGGGTATATGTTAAACAACCACAGCATTCGCCTGCCGACCAGGGAAAACAGCGAGAAACACAAAGTCAGGATGAATGATTGACGGGAATATAACCCGAAAGCTATCGAATGCCAGCCTCAAACGTTATCACTTCGCCACCTCACCTCGTTTTGGCTACGGATGCTTACGTTTGCCTAGAACGGCTCCATAAGCGTTTGTATATGGAGTCTGAATGTTTAACTCAAACCTTGAAGAATATGCTGTATCGCGAGTTTTTTAGTATAAGGATCATACACGTGGTTTGACCTTTTACCCGGATCGTTACAAAAATACAGTCATACCTTTCATTCAACTATCCTCATGGAATCTAATGGGGTGAAGAACACCTGCCCGTGTATAACTAAAATCAACAGTGTAAAACAGCGAAGAAAGCAGCGGAATCTGCACTTGTCAAATACAGAAGAGAGGGGGTTGAAGAACGTAGAATTTCTTTTGCAAATCTAAGAAAGTCATATAGGGAAGTCCTAAAGCAGAGCAAAACAGTTTGGCAGGACGCAAAGGCAGAAGAGGTACGTCAAGTAGTCGAAAATGGGGAAGTTGGTGACATGTGGAAAGTTATTAGTCAGATTCGAAGTCGAAGGTCCATTCAGGCAACTATCCCTGCTGGATAATGGATAAAGCACTTTAAAACAGTCTATGAAGGGGGGGTTTAGGATACAATTAAATACTTTGGCCGCTGAAGGGATGACTGGGGCTCCAATTGTGCAAATGCTTGATTATGAAATTAGCACAGCAGAGGTTGTTCGTGCAATAAAATGTTCAAAAAACGGGAAGGCAGCTGGTATATAGGGCTTGTCAGCTGAGTTTTTCAAGATCTCGCTAGAAGTTAATAAAATGGTAGATTTCTATAGAAAAAGCTTCAATAAAATATTTGAAGGCGGAGAATATCCGGAAGCATGGAAAACCGCCATTATCCAACCTCTTTACAAGGGCAAAGGGAGTTACAGCATTCCAGGAAATTACAGGGGTATCTCGCTGCTCTCTATATTTGGAAAAATTTACAGTAGAATCTTATATGAAAGAATTAAGTGTTGGGCTAAGACACACCATAGAATTTCTAAATTTCAGGCAGGATTTAGGAAAGGTTTCTCGACTATTGACAATGTCTTTGTTCTGAAAACAATAATTGATGACAATTTGAGAAATAAAGCTGGTAAGGGATATACTGTATTTGTAGATTTTAAAATGGCATTTGATACTGTAGAACGCAGTCCTCTCTGGGAGAAATTAACACGTAAACGACTTTCGGGGAAAATGATTAGAGCACTTAGGGCAATGTATAAAGAAGTTAAGTTTGTTATCAAGACCGATCAGCACAATACGTCAGAATGTAACGTAGCGCAGAGGGGGGTTAAACAGGGTTGTATACTATCTCCGTTACTTTTTAATTTGTTTATTGATGATGTTGTTAGCGTGATGACGGAGGAAGACATACATGCACCGACAATCGCAGACCAAAAAATACCAATTCTTTTGTACGCGGATGACATTGTAATTCTTTCTAAAACGATAAAAGGTTTGCAGTCTGGTTTAAACGCTCTTCGACAGTATTGTAGGCAATGGGGTATGGAGGTAAATATTCTTAAAACTAAAACAGTCACCTTTAAAAATGGATATGTGTACGGCCAACATGAAAAGTGGACCTACGGGGAGGAAGAAATTCAAAATGTTAAACACTTCGATTACTTAGGAGTAAGGTTTGATATGGGCGGAAAATGGAACAAAAACATGGAGTTTATAAAAAACAAAGGGATTGGACAACTTTCTGAAGTATTAAGGATATTGACCCGGGTACCAGATATGCCAGTAAAAACATTACAGACCATGTATGAAGCAATGGTTAGGTCCTCATTACTATACGGCAGTGAAGTGTGGGGATGGGAGAGGGTGGATAATGTAAATAAAATACAATGCAATTTTTGGAAGCGCATTCTAGGGTTGGGGAGGGGTACTTCAAACTACGGAGTTCTTCGTGGGGTAGGATGCTGGGAAGATGCTGTATTTGCTAAACTAAACGTAGTTAGGTACTGGCTGCGAATAATTAAAGGCGATCAAACAACTCTGAGAGCAATATGTTATCGTCATCAAATGAACAACATAGAGCATCCAAAATGGTGGGCGGCGGGGTTGCAACGCGAATTATCAAAAATTGGCTTAAATGATATCTGGCAAAGGGGTAATGAAAATACACATAGTGCCGTGAGAAAGGTCAAAAGACGACTATGCGATATAAACAGGCAGAAAATAGAATCTGAATGTAGACAAAGATCAACATTGGAGCTACAAAATGAAATAAAAACTAGGTGGGGTAAGGAAACATATATTTTGGAATTAGGTATAAAACAGAGGACTGGAATAGCATGGCTTAGGTTGGGAGGGTGGAAAGCTCGCAAGATTGTTGATGATGATGGCAGGAGGATTTGTCCATTATGTGGGGAACAAGAAGACTGGGCGCATATTTTGGCAGCATGCGTGCAGACGGAGGGTATTAGGAAAAAACTATTACCGGAAGTGGTTTTGGCTTCCAAGAGACGGAGGGCAGCATGCTGGGACTTGATTCTAAACAGTCAAAACTGGCCAAGCTTGGGCACATACTTAATGGAAGTACGTGTACTAAGAGATGAGGTGTTTATGTAATTTTGCTTTAAACATATTTGGTGCTTGAGTACTTGGGCGCGACTGTGTGTGTGTGTGTGTGTGTGTGTGTGTGTGTGTGTGTGTGTGTGTATGTGAGTGTTTGAGTGTGTGATTCAGAGTGTTTTTTTCAATTTTATATGTATGTATATAGTGCGGTGATTATAAAAAAATAGTTGTTTTCTGGCCGATACTGCAAGTCACGTATACAGACCAGGTATTTTTCTAGAGAGCACGTACGGTCTTATGACCCATGTGACTGTGTTATGCAATTAATGTAATACTAAATACTTAATAAATACCACCACCACTACTACTACTACTACTATTACTACTACTACTACTACTACTACTACTACTACTACTACTACTACTACTAAAATCAAGATCGAGGAGAGAGGAGCTGCGCAGGGAAGCCTTAGTGTTGGTGATTACGTCAGGATATCTAAAGAATTCACAGGCTATTTAGAGAAAGCTCAAGTAGGAATTGATTAGCCTCTATCTTTCTCTCTCTCACTGTCTGTCTCTTGAAACGAGTGTAAGAAACATCGTGGTAGAAAGGAAACCATCCCAGTCATCGCCTTACCAACCCGGAGAAACCGCCAAAAATCAATGATCAGAATGGTTTACCACAGGAATACACAGGTCGCGGGTTCAAACGCGGCGACGGGCGATGGATTTTTTCGGGCGTAAAGATCCTTAGCATGGCTTTCTTCGGAAGGGAAAATTAAATTGATTTTTTATTTATGGGCGCTCTTTAATTACTGTGGTCCTTAGCGTCCCAATATATTTTGGGCGTGAAAGACCGGTACTTTTGCTCAGAGGCCTCTTTATCAGGCTTGAGGTTATTTTACGTGCCGGAAATCTACGACACGGGACCACCGGCTTTACTTCCCTTCCGAGGAAAGCCATGCCATGGATTTTTAAGCCCGAAAAAATCCATCGGCATCTGCCGAGTTTGAACCCGCCACCTTGGGAATTAGAGGCTAGCATGGTAACCACTACACCACGGAGGAAGATATTCTGAAGGGAAGCAAAGCCGGTGGTCCCGTGTCGTAGATTTACGGCACTAAAAGAACCTCAAGCCTGATAAAAAGGCCTCTGAACGAAATTACCGACCTTTCACGTCCAATATAGAATGGGACACTAAAGACCACAGCAGTTAAAGGGCGCCCATAAATAAAATAAAAAAACTCAACAGAAATCGAACACTGAGGATCTCTTGAAGGCAAGTCCCAACCAAAGGAAAGATGTGTGAAGTGCAAACGTTTAATCCCTTTAACCAGGAACAAATATATGGATACTCCAGAAAGGTTTGTGTGGGTACAAGCTAGCTAAGAAATCGCTGCATCCTGCTACACACATAGTATGGAGATGGAAGAATCTTAAAATTCGCATACGGAAGACGAACTGTAGCTTTATGTTCTCCAATTACATATACCGTATTGATTATTGAAGTGTTACAATTTTAAACTGGGAAAACTTTGTAATAGCAGTGGGGAAGGGAGCCAAAATGGTTCATTATTGAAAATAAAAAAAGATTATAATCTTTCCCATATACCAGACGCATGTGAGAGTTATTTGTAATTCATTAATAGACCTAACTCAATTAAGTATATGAAAGCATAGCATTCGATGTAAGCTCTGGAGATATGAAATAAGGTGTAGGATCAACTTTTTATATATTCAGGATTCGGTTTCTGATCGTTTCAAAAGCGTCAGTGCGGAGAATCAAATCCGAGGTGAAGTACTCACCCAGGCGTCTTATGTTATCCAATACCCATGCGTTTATACTACTATCTGACACCACCAGGCACTGTGAAACCTAGAAGTTCACCTAAAAGATGAGAAGGAAATAGAATGAAAAGGAAATGATGGAAAGGAAATCAAGGTGGATGTTAAACCATCCAGAATTGGCCTACCGATCAGGGAAAACAGCGAAAACCTAAGGTCAGAGTAAACAACGACGAGAATCAAACCCAGGAACCTACAAAATGTGAGCCTCATAAGTTACCGTGGAGCCAACTCGCTCCGTAAGCTGGGTATAATAGTGTACTTACTTAACGAAGTTTCAAATTAATTGTTCACCATCCACATTCGTCCACACATCCTCGTCCACAGAAACTCCCCTTTTCCTTCTCAAGACTCCCTCCGCCGTGAGTAACAGCCATCTTACACTGGACCTTACAAAGTGATTGACCGCACCGAAAAACCTTCCGCATTGACGTCAAGAACAAACTGTACTGGAATCAGCTGATCGCGTGAAACATGCTTCCATTCTCACAGACACCATCGTTCCTGACACTCCATCATCCGACCCACCGACACCAGTACCAACACCATGTGCAACCACTCCTTCTGGGCGACATGTCCGATTTCCGAACTCTTATAGGCCCTAGGGACCTCTCTCCTAAGGGGAGTGATGTGGCGGCTCAACCATCACACAGAACAGCGGCTACCTGACCGTCCCTTGGAAGATAGCGTGCGCACGTCTTCAGAGGGCAGCGTCTCCCAGACACAGAGTGAAAAGGAGCAGCTGTACGCTTGGATCGCTAAGCCACCCCTGCCGAAAAGCAAACTGCAAGGTAGGGCGAGACTAGCCTACTGCCGAAAACAGGCGCTTGCATACCGGAATTTAAACCGCTGAGTTTGTTATATTATTGTTCGTAAATTGTGTACGTGGAGTTAATAAATTCAGTGTTATATTATACATACCTGTGGTGTTTACATTTCTGTTCAAACTTTGCTCTAATTTCCTAAACGCTTTTCAGTCCTTAAGCCTTTCTCGAAATACTTTTACAAGGAGGATCGAGGAACTGGGATGTCTATAGAAAAATAACGGCTGTAGAAAATAAAATCGCTAGTTTGCTTTTCATTGGCGTTAGATGACACTTCAGACAGATGTAATGAAGCTCAACTAGCAATTTTTTATAGAGGGATTGGTGTTGACTTAGAATTTTTTGAAGAGCTTTAAGATGTAGTTTCCCTTCAGAATAAAGCATGCGGCAAAGGTATATTCACTGCTGTTCATAATGTTGAGTGCAGATATGAGCTTACTGGACAAAACTTGTCAGTGTCGCAACCGATTGAGCACCATCAGTGAAAGGGCAAGGAAATCGTTTTATTGGTAGGCTGAGTCAATTTTTACAGGTGTAAAACTTTGATGTATTTGTGTAACTTTAGAACTGTTATGTATTTATTGTATAATACACAGCGAAGCTTTATGTATTAAGTCAATTACCCTGAATAATGTTATATCCATTGTAGTGAACTACAAGTCTAGCTAAGTCTAGCCCCCTCCGCCATAGACAATTCAAAGGAATGAACTGGAATCTGAATATTCACAAGGACAATATTATTGTCATATAAAATGATTGAGTAGAGGTGCCATGTTAACATGTTTCTTTTTTTTCAATTACGTAGCGAGATCGCTAGCTTCATGAAAGAACAGGTAAAGATTTAAGATTCTTAATACTCATGCAAATCGTCTATACACACACACATACACACACACACATATATATATATATATATATATATATATATATTTCCGGTTATAATTTTAATGAAGTAATTATTGCGTTTATTTCCTGAAGGGGAATGAAATGTTGGAACTCACTCAATCAGAATGACTATGAGGCCTTGCGTTTCTAATTGATTTATTTCAACACTTGAATATTTTTAATGTAA
Organism: Deroplatys truncata; assembly: GCA_030765065.1. Lineage (NCBI taxonomy): Eukaryota > Metazoa > Arthropoda > Insecta > Mantodea > Mantidae > Deroplatys > Deroplatys truncata. The sequence continues at coordinate 272,982,756 of CM060990.1, forward strand.
CTTTGCAGGTTAAAAATAAAACAATAGTGGATTTAGTCAAGGTTGTTAACATGCTCATGGCGACTCTCCCTTGGCAGGGGCAGCGGGAATTTGGAAATCCGTAACATTTTCCTTGCTTGGATTGGATCTTCACTATACAAGTCACCATTTTAAACAAATGTATTGATATTAAAAAGCAATTATATGCCAATTTTTAAATCACAATTTGCCGACCAGAAAATGCAGAACTGAAAAATTCGCCTATTTAACACCCCCTGGTTTTCCCTTGCAGTAAAGCTCCATAAAATCTCCAAATGGAAGTACTTGAATTGCGGAATTCTATTAAAATTAAATATTCTAATAAATAAGGATGGAAACTCTTTAAATCATTGCCCTGTGATAAATTTCCACGGTTACGTGTGTTTACAATAACTGTAATGGCAATCTTAGAATTCATATACATTTGTGAGCAAGCTTTTCCAAAATGAATTACATTCAAAGACAATATCGTAATAGGATAAGCGACGATCTCTTGGTAAGACATCTGATACTTTGCGTGTCACCATTGGCGGCAAATATCGATAACCTTGTTAAAAATAAGATGTGGCAGCAAAGTCACTAAGAGAAATGTGACGCAGAAACGGCACGATATCCACGGTGCATTGTATTAAATTTAATTAAAGAATATCACAGTGGATTCAAGTTACCACGAATCTTGGCAAATATAGCCCATCTTTTGCAACGTAAACTAAGCTTAAATGCTCACAATAACATGTTGGAGCGGGTGGACAGAAGTTCACCCACCTTCCTCTCTTCCGACTGCGGTTGTGCATCCCTGTTATAGACTGATCTTCCCGCTACGGAATCATATATATACCACTTTCACGCCTTATGTAAAGGCATGTATTATAGCTTGATGTTCCAGCTGTGGTGGAGGTATGCATCAATATCGCCAAGCATGAGGAAAGCGATTCTCTATTCTCTGATCAGGCAAGCGAACTTTAAGCCTGAGGAAATTATGGCTGTTGTGACAGTCCTGTGTAACCACATTGTTTTTTGTGGTGAATTTCTCTATAAAATAGAATAAACATTAATACAGTTTATTTTATTGTTCCTATTATTGTTGATGCGTAATGACACATGTTGCCAACAGCAATTTGTAACTTCGTTAAGTAAATACACTATTATTGTCAGCTTATGAAGCGAGTTGACTTCGCGGTAACTCGTGAGGCTCGCATTCCGTAGTTTCCAGGTTCGATTTATATCGACCGTTCACTCTGACCTTAGGTTTTCGTGGTCTTTCCTCATAGGTATGTGAATGCTGGTGGTTTAACACCTATCCTGATTTCCTTTTCATCATTTCCCTTTCATTCCGTTTCCTTCACATCTTTGAGGTGAATTTCTAGGTTTCGCCGTGCCTGGTGGTGTCAGATGATGACGCGGATGCTTGCTTAAGGAAAGAGTACTCCCCGTACACACTAGAGGACTGCTTGTTCGACTGGTCGTTGATCACTCTCTCTCTCTCCTTGTCTCTCTGGCCAGCTCCAGCAGTGGGACTGGTATTCGATTTTGGAGTTGTTACGGACTTCCGCGCGCCTATTTGACTTATCTGACAGCAATCAGTAACAACATGAGATTTCTTCACTAAGTGAAGTCTTCATTCCTTCCTCCTGATGTGTAGTCATAATAGATGTGTGCAGGTCGCAGTGTGCAAAGTGGCTCCCCACCTCTCCCTTGTAACTTATATTGTCAGCTTTCTTAATATTATCCCGATTATTATTAACTTCAACGGTACATGACCGTCAAGATTACAGACCTGGATATAGCAGTGTTACTTTCTAAATAGATTTGTTTTAGGGTGACGTATGCAACTTGTCAATCAAGTGGTACTAGTCTCTAATCACTGCATGAGTGTTCTATTGCGACGTACTGGGATCTCAAAGATGGTATTCAAAATAAGAGCAGTCCTGATCATGCGGGACAGCTCTGGAGCTGATAAAAATGAGGATTTGTAACAATAGCTCTTCCTTTAAGGCGTTAGGAACTACACCATTTCCGTTGGTAGCAGAAGGCAAGAGAATTTCCATTTGTGTAACCCAGCAAAGGAACTTTGGGTAACCAGTTAATTATTCATTATATCCATATTTTATACGCGAGATCAAAATTTACCAGCGCGTTTTGATTACGGTTATATGTATACATATCCGCCATGCCAGAGTAACTTCGCACCCCCTGTTCTGCATTCTTCTTAGTAGTATATATAAGGGGTAGCTAGCGTAGTGTGCGCATAAATGGGAAAAGATAGGGAAAACGAGGGGAGATGCTAGGCTAGGAGAGTGCTGAAGGAGGAAAATGCGTTTATATGGGAGAGATAGGGAAATCGACGAGAGATGCTAGGCCAGCCAAGGCTTGAAAGATAGAATTTAGCTTTATATGGGAAAAATAGGCTTAACGATGTAAGATGCTAAGCTAGACACGGCTTGAAGGTTAGAATATGCGTTTTATGGGAGCAGATAGGGAATACGAGATGAGATGCTAGGCTAGACAGTGGTTGTAGGAGAGGAATGCGTTTATATGGGAGAGGCAGGGAAATCGAGGAGAGATGCAAGGCTAGACAGAGGTTGGAAGGTAGATTAAAATTTATATGAGAGAGATAGGGAATACCAGGAGAGATGCTATGCTAGGCAGGAGTAGGGGACTAGAAAAGGCATTTATACGGCTCAGATAGGGATTACAAGGAGAGATGCTAGTCTATACAGTGGTTTATACGGGAGAGATGCTAGACTAGGAGGGGTTGAGGACAAGAAAATGCGTTTATATGGGAACAGACAAGGAACACGAGGAGAGATCCTAAGGAAGGCAGGGATTGAAGGTATTTAGGGCTGTTTTCCAGAAGGGCGGGAAACATTTTCCAGGGTATTTACAGCCCAGGGCACAATATAACTATTTTGGAAGGCACTTAGAAAACATTTTTGGATGCATACTTAGCTTACTTTGTAGGTATTCTGATGGTGTTTGGATGCAGTGGAACAGGCATTTGGTATACTCTTACGGTCTAGAAGACATTTTTAGAAACAGGTATTTTAGGGTGTTGGTGTAAGCATTCCTTACGTATTTTAACCAATGTAGCAGGAATTTTGCAGCACTTTAACACTCACTTATGGACCTATTAGGCGTAGTACATGTTTTTTATCCTTTTTAGAGCATTTGAGGTTTGGAAACAGGCTTTCAGGACATTCCAGAAAATAACAGGAGAATTTCAGATGTGTCAGATATATTTTAACCATCATTGCAGGTGTTTTCATGGTATTGGCACTGTTTTTGATGTATTCTCATGTTATCGAGAAAAGGTTTTTAACATTTTGAGGTATTTTATGCTGTTTTGAAGTAGTTTTACACTTCAACATGTATTTTTCTGGGAATCTAGCTAGAGTATTTTAGGCTCCTTAAAGGTATTTTAGACTATGGAATTAGGTATGGGCACAGGGTGTTTCAAAGACATTTTGTAAACAGGAACCGGTATCTTCAGGGTATTGGTTCAAGTTTTTTGTGGTAGTCTCTTATGTTTATAGAGATTTTATCTTGTATTATACATATATAGTGCTGTTCTGCTACAATTTCTATTGTTTTGCAATCATATCGGCTCCTTTTAGAAACTTCTGTAAATTCTACATGTGATAAACTATTTACAGATAAGTATTTTTCCAATCCAACCTTAAGCTTCTTTAGTGATATTATTGTTTTAATAAGATTTTCCTGGTTTTTTATGTCTTTATAGATTTTGAATAGACAATTGACCTCACCAGTTAATTGACGCTGTATTAGATAAGGATTGTAAGGGCAGGAGCCTCTGCTCTTTTCTGGGCTGGACACCAGCGCTAGGATTTGTTCCTAACGGTAGAGTTAACGCCTCCCCTACTATCTTCTCATTTTTATTCTTCTTTATTCATCAGGTGTCTGCTAGGTGTATACACAGCACTTGAGTAAACTTCCATTTTTTTTAAAATTGTAGACTACGAGAATAGAATCATAGAATAATCTTCAGATTACATTCCCTTAAGCACTCTTTGTAATGCTGTAATGTCCGTATGCGTATATCGTTGCTCCATCCTCTGCAATGACTCTCTTATCGTGGTATGGAGTAAACGTAATTTTATTCACTTGCACTGAGGTGACAGCATGCTCTCGTGACAGGATCAGATTCATGGGCGTTCTTATTATTTTTTGGTTTGAAGACAGTCTATATAGCTGTCGAATGCAATGTACTGCTTAATAGCACCACTTTTTAAACCTTTAATTTTTTTTATCGTTGACCCGTGGATATCTAGTGCATACATCTTAGGTCGTAGTCCGACAAAGCCATGGATGATTTTACAATTAGCCTCATCGTTAAATTTTCCAAGCACCTTTTTTATAGCTGAATAACATGTAGTTTGTAGGATAATCAGATGTATCCAGATACTCAAGAAAACGTAGTTTGTCCTGGTACACATCTTCAGTTGTCACCCAAGGAATGAATGAATGAATCAGTGTCCATATACATAAGCTTCAGGATTTTGGCTGCATAATACGTAACAACACACCGTAATGATAGTGGTACATTAATCTCTTAGAGATGTCCAACACACTCATTCCAATGTATATGGGCTTGTTAAACATAATGTGTCGGGAGGCCATATGCACAGCACCTAGGTTGGTAGCATATATTGTTCGGGCGATAAACTTAGACTTGGATATTAACTTTTCCAGAGTCTTCTCGTTTGTAACCAACCGCATATCCACACGATTATGCAGCTTCTCCATAGTTTTTTACAAAACATAGCATAGTTGAACAGTTTGTAGAGATGCTTCTCGAAATCATTTGCAACCTGCTGTTAAATTCCACATAAGGTTTTAACCACTGAGACTGTTGGAATTCTATCACACGATGGAATTTTGTTGGCCGTGGTCCATGACTAAGAGCTTGCTTCAAAGACATACCATGTACTACATACCTTCGTCGAGATCCAAAGTGCGGAATTAGCTTCTTTGTAGGTGGCTCCTTTGGTTTCAGACACTCGGGCAGGAATGGTAAATCATTGCGTAAAACATGGAGCTCAGCAGGATATTCGATGTTGACTTCTAATATGTATCTATGAGGATCATCTTCTTGTAGTCTTTCTAAGTAGATTTGTTCAGATGAAACCCACTGAAATCCACCATAAGGAAGGCCATGGCACATTGCCTAAACATATTGGTTATTAGCGTCCTCGTATGTGATAAATTGGGTTGGTCTCGACGGATCGAACTACTCCATTGAAGTGGCAAGATGGGAAACTTGGCGTAAACCTTCCCTTATGCCGAATTCCACCGTGAGTAGTTGATCATAATCTTGTAGCAGTTCCAGCTTAATTCCAGTATACAGTAACATGGCGTCCCAGGTAAGTCCTGAAGAAGTGAAATAATGTGCAGGATCAACTTTGTGTTTTCAGGGTCTGGTCGTTGAATGTCTCAAAGACATCAGTTAGAAGAAGAACATCTGAGGTTAAGTAGAGGTCGCTGTATTCACCCACGTTTCTCACATTCAACAGTCTCCATACATTTCTAACATGATCGTATCAATTTCGACTTGTCCTAACCGAAGTACTTTAGTGTTTCCGGATATTATGTTAGATGTTTACGGGTTTATCCAAGCTTGCACTCAGGAACCGAAAGCTAGCCACAAACCGGAGCTTTATATCTCCGACATACTTGGAGAATGAGATATAGCTTTCTTCAGAGTTAGGAATTATCTCCACATGTTCACTTGTACATCCCAACTCCTTAACAATGAAATGAGAGTCATGTCCGCTAAGGTTATGCATGAAGACAGGAATATATTTAAGTGTTTTGCAGGCTGAATTGCATTCATTATGAAGACTTCCTCGGTATTCACCGCTGATGTGATTATGGTCGTGTACTTTGTAATGTTTTTCTGTAAAGGCTTTTCCACACAATTAGCATTCTATAGGATACTCAAAATCCTTTTGCTGTTGATCCGTAAGTTTCAGATCAGAGGCTTGGTAGATTTGCATATATTGTCAATCTTCTTTGGATGGGATGACAGGTATTCCATAAACTCCTGAGCAGCATTATAGCCACGATATACATAGGGTTGCTTAGAAAGACCAATTTCGACGTGATCAACTCCGGATGACGGCTTGATGTAAATACAGAAGCTCATTGGTGTGTGTTCTTGATAAGGGGTTTTATAGGAAGTTTCAGTATTCGGGATGCACGTATGATAAGGAGTGAGAATACTATCAAAATCCGAATAGATCACATAAGCTACTTTCAGCATCCTTTCAAAGTTTTTAAACTGTACGATTGATTTCCCCCTTGGTAGGCATAACTACCCTTGCAATATCATGTTGGTTACAGATGGCAGCATGTTCTTGTAGTCTTTCCAGTTCGCTGCATGCATACTGATTGTCGAAACGTGTAAAACGACACTTGGAAGTATGAATAATTTCCTTATGCTAAGTTTTCTGACGTCAAACGAGCTTCTCAAAATTCTTGATGTATACGTAGTGATGTTTTTCACTACTGTCACTCAATAGTAACAGGTCACAGTGCTCAGGAGTTCGGTTTCAGCTACCTTTATGAAATATACTTCGTGGTTCTCATCCAGCCCGACAACGTTGATATACTGTTAAGCTTCTCAAACTTACGTATTTGAGAAAGGGGAGTAGGGTAGGAAACACAGTAAGTCGTACTTTTCTTGAAGTTTCTTGTATTTGCGCACACATTGTGCATCCATCTCAACGAATTTGACTAGCACAGGGTACACGAAGCATTTATCGTCGGTATATTCTGGATGTTTATGCAGGCTTTACTTGCTTCAACAGACTAGGTAGTGCTATGTAGCTACTTCCTTTATAACGCGTTGTACTTGTTGATACGGAGTAGAACTCCTTCCACATCAAGCCAGGACCAGTTGCTACCCTAAAGCTGCAACTCTTCCAATGCAGTAGCCAATTTCTTGAATTTTGCTTCCAACACGGAATCCAGATCTGTTTCTAAAAACACAGGCTGATTCCGTGTTTTAAATGTTTTGTCATAGGTTTCTCCGAGACGGTTTACAAATCGGCATTCTACCAGCAGCTTAATTTTCACTCTCTTGTGAATACCTTGCTCTTTATGTACTGCCAGGGGTATTCGTTGTTTCACCTCATGCAGCAACATTGAATCGCATCGTATCAAATACAATTTCAATCGTCCTTGGAACGCTGTCTCGTATTCTTTCATATCAAAATGTTCCATTGTTGATAATAACTGACGTTTAGTAGGCTCCTATACCCTTTTATTTTCAGGTATGCTTATTTCACATACATCTTAAAAATTGACTCATCCCACCGATAATGCCATTTCCTTGCCCTTTCACTGATGGTGCTACATCGGTTGCGACACTGACAAGTTTTGTCCAATAAGCTCATATCTGCACCCAACATTATATACAGCAGTGAATATACCTTTGCCGCATGCTTTATTCTGAAGGGAAACTACATATAAAAGCTCTTCAAAAAGTTCTAAGTCAACACCGCTCCTTCTATAAAGAATTACTAGTTGAGATTCATTGCATCTGTCTGTAGTGTCATCTAACGCTGATGAAAAACAAATAAACGGCTTTATATTCTACAGCCGTTATTTTTCTATATACACCCCAGTTCCCCGATCCTCCTTGTAAAAGTATTTCGAGAAAGGCTTAAGGACTGAAAAGCGGTTATGAAATTAGGGCTAAGTTTGAACAGAAATGTAAACACCACAGGTATTTATAATATAACACTAAATTTATTAACTCCGAGTACACAATTTACGAACTATAATAAAACAAACTCAGCGGTTTAAATTCCGGTATGCAAGCGCCTGTTTTCGGCAGAAGGCTAGTCTCGCCCTGTCTTACAGTTGGTTTTCGGCAGGGGTGGCTTAGCGATCCAAGCGTACAGCTGTTCCTTTTCACTCACTACTTTGTGTCTGGGAGCTGCTGCGCTCTGAAGACGTGCCCACGCTATCTTCCAAGGGACGGTCAGGTAGCCGCTGTTCTGTGTGATGGTTGAGCCGCCACATCACCCCCCTTAGGAGAGAGGTGCCTAGGAGCTGTAATAGTCCGGAAAACGTACATGTCGCCAAGAACGAGTGGTTGCACATGGTGTTGGTACTGGTGAGGGTGCGTCGGGTGAATGAGTGTCAGGAACGATGACGTGTCTGAGTATGGAAGCAGGTTTCACGCAATCAGCTGATTCCAGTACTGCTTTGTTCCTGATGGCAATGCGGAAGGTTTTGTCGGTACGGTCAATCACTTTATAAGATCCAGTGTAAGAAGGCTGTAAGGCAAGGTGGATGGAGCCTTGTGAAGGAAAAGAGGAGCTGCTGTGGACAGGGATATGTGGACTAATGTGGATTGTGAACAATGGTGACTGGCCGGCTTTGGTCGCAATTCTTCCAACCTCCTCCTTAGGTTTGCGAGGAATTGAGAAGTGTCAGTCGGTAGGGAAGCAGGTTGGATGAACCCGCCCTTGATCTGTAGCGGTTCAGGGTACACCAGCTCTGTCGTGCTCCGTGGTGTAGTGGTTACCTTGCTATCCTCTAGTACCCAAGGTTGCGGTTTGAAACCCGGCGGAGGGCGATGTATTGTTGTAGTGGCAAAAGTGCTTACCATGGCTTCCTTATGAAGGGCAGTAAATTCGGTGGTCCTGTGTAGTATATTTATGGCACTTAAGTGAACCTTAAACCTGGTAAAGAGGCCCTGAGGAAAGTCACCGGTATTTCACGCTCAATTTAGGATAGGACGCTAGGGACCAGAGAAGTTAAAGAGTGTCCATAAATAAAGCTCAATTTTTATACATCAGCTCTGCCACCGATGACTGTAGGTCTTCTTTGAAGGCCGTGGAAACGCCCAGCAGAATGAGCGGAAGCGCATCGCCCCAGCTTGCATCTTCATGGAACATTATAGCGGCCATGAAATATCGGTGTAATCTCTCCACGGGACCATTATATTCTGGGTGGTATGCTATGGTCCGGATGAAATGCATACCGCAGTGTTTGTATAGCGCTTGGTAGAGTTGGGATAGGAATTCAGTGTCCTGTCGGCGGTGACCTATTGTGGACATCGAAATCGTGCGGTCCAATCAGTTATAAACGTCCTTTGTATTGTTTCTGCAGTGATTTCCGGAAGAAGAAATGCCTCTGGCAATCGGGTGAATGGATCGATAGCTGCCATGCAGTAGCGTTTGCCTGTAGAGACGGGCAGGGGGCCAGCAATCTCATGATGGACATTAAGGACGCGCTTTGGTGAAACTGGGGTGGTGTTACAGTGTGTCGGTTGATCTTTGACCGTTGGCAGGGTTGGAAAACTTGTGCCCAGAGGCGGCAGTCCTTTCTCAAATTGGCTATATGAATGGCTGGGAGACCAACTTAACGGAAGCTTTCTTTCCCTGGTGGCCAAGGTTATGGAGGTAAACAGACTTGTCAGCGAAAATATTGGATGATAAAAGGACGTGGTCTACCAGTAGATGTATCATGGTACAAAGATACTGCAGCACCGGGTTGAGGAGCCTTTTGTAAGAGGTGAGAAGAAACGTTGTGTAGTACCTAGCGAAGCTCGGCATCCTGCTCCTAAAACTTAGCGAGTGTCACCAATTCTATTGGGCGTCGATACAAGAAAGGGCGTCGGCAACGACGTTATGTAAACCAGAGACGTTTTCAATGTTGGTGCAGAATTGGGAAATTAGGTCTAAGTATCGGGACTGGCGAGGAGTGAATCTTGCGCTCTTTTGTTCGAAAGCATAAGTAATGGGTTTGTGATCGGTGAAGATTGTAACAGTTTGTGCTTTTAACATGTGCCAAATGTGTTTAACGGTCTCAAAGATAGCCTGAAGCTCTCTGTCGTAGGCACTGTACTTCTGATGCTGGAAGGTGAGCTTCTTAGAATTAAGCCGAGTGGTTTGCGGTTGTCATTTATCCGCTGCTGCCGAACTGCTCCAAGAGCGGAACTGGAAGCATCTGTGACCAGAGGAAGAGGTGCAGGGCTCTCTGGATGGGCTAGAAGAGTTGCCTTTGAGAGACTATCCTTGCAGTTCTCGAAAGCCTGAAGCAGCTAGCTGTCCAGTTCACAGGATCAAACCTTTGACTCGAGAGCCTGAGAAAATGGTGTGAAGGAGTGCCTGAACAGCAGCAACATTTGGTAGGAAACAATTATAAAAGTTTATCATTCCCAGAAACTTTCTCAGTTGTCGGATGGTCTGGGCTGGTGCATAAGAGTCAGCCACTCGGTTGGGTAAGGGACGAGAAGCTTCTCCCGAGACGGTATAGCTCAGGAAGACAACCTCCGGAACTTTTAAGGTGCACATAGTGGGTTGATGATAACTCCGAATTCCCGTAGCTTGGTGAAGAGTTGGTTGATCGATTCTGGAGAAGAGAGAACAACCGGAAAGGTGATGGGAATAATCGTGTATATGTGATATAGGACATCGGTCCGGAATAGTGCGGTCATTAAGAGCACGGAAATCGCCACAAGAAAACCAACCGTTTTCTCTCTTGGGTACCGGATGTAGGGCCGAAGACCAAGGGCTCTCAGAACGGCGGGCTGTACCCTCCTGCAGCATGTTGTTGAATTTGGCCTTAGCTATCTTCAGACGCTCAGGAGCGAGTCGACCAGGGCGGCAAGAAACAGGTGCACCGGGCGTTATGATGTGGTGAACAACCTGGTGTTGCACAGTTCTGGCATGCCCGCAGGCCGAGTGAGCTGGGGGAACTCTGCGAGAAGGTTAAGTGATGTACCTGTGAGAATAGTTTTAACACTAGGAACTGCAGTGTTTATGGTAAGACCGGGAATTGACAGTTTCGTTGTGCCGTCCAGTAAACGTCCATGACGGCAGTCGACCAGACGGTTGTAATGGGACAGGAATTCTACATCAATTATTAGAATACTGACATCAGCCACCACGAAGCGCCAGAGAAATGCTTGCCGAAGTCCAAAATTTAGGTTTAAATGGATGGTGCCAATGGTGTGAATATTCGTGCCATTGGCGGCGAACAGTTGGTAATACAAGTGCGCTCTTCTGCCAGGAACTGATCTTTTAGGAAACATGCAGAAATCTGAACCAGTGTCTGTTAGAAATCTGTGCTTACTTGTGTTGTCAGTAATGAAGAAGCGGCCTGATGATGTGGTGCAATTGCTTGCTGCCAATAACGGCTGCTGATGTGGTTTTCCGGGATTTAGCTATAGGGTGACGTACACTTCCGGGCAGCGTCTCCGAACCTACGGTGGTAACAACATTGGCACTGAACTGCCGACGAATCACGCGGGGAGTGTGGCTTCTGACTTGTTTATTGTTGGCGGTTTCGCGAATGTGATGGCTGTCGTACTGGACGAGCTGTTAAGGCTGCCACTTGCTTAGATAGCACTTCAACTCTCTGTAGGGGCATGGTGAATTTGGACGGGTTAGAGCTCGCCACGCAGGGGTCACCTCGTGAATTGTGTCTGCCAGCAGCGAAACGGCATCAAGACTGGCGTTCATTTGGCAGGCGATGGTGCTCTGGATATGAGATGGCAAACGACTGGACCATATACTCCTCAGGAGGTGGTACGGAACATTTGGTGCGAGGCTTTTGAGGTGCCGCAAAAACTTGAATGGCTTGCTGTCACCCATTTCCTTGTGTGTTAGCAGCTGCCGAACGTGTTGCTCCTTGGAGTTGGACAACCTTCTTACCAACTGTGCCTTGAGTTTTGTGTAGGGACCTTCGGCTGGAGGATTAGGTATTATATCCTCCACTTCCGCGGCATATCGATGGTCTAGCTATGCACTTACATGATTGAATTTAGTTCTTTCACTCGTAATACAACTGAGCTCGAATTGCACTTCTGCTTGGGCCGAACCATAGCGCAGGTTTGTCTGCCCATAATTGAGGCAACTTCGCCGTCACACGATAAACAGTACGTGCAGCTACCTACTCTATCCTGATGTTTGTTGCATGTGTGTACGCGGTACCTAACACTAGCTGGATTGTACCTTTTCACGACTACGTCGGGGTTATCAGATGCGGGTTAAGGTTGAACAGAAATGCAAACACCACAGATATGTATATCACTGTATTTATTTACTCCGCGTACACAATATACGAACCATAATACAACAAACTCAGCGTTTTAAGTTCCGGTATGCAATCGTCTGTTTTCGGCAGAAGGCCAGCCCCGGCTCCCTGCCTTGCGTTTGCTTCTCGGCAAAGGTGGCTTACCGATCCAAGCGCACAGTTGTTCCTTGCCATTCACTGCTCGGTGTCTGGGAGATACTGATCTCTGAAGACGTGCCCACCCTTGGAAGCTAGCTAGCTTCTAAGGGGCGGTCAGGTGGCCACTTTTCGTGTGGTGGTTGAGCCGCCACAGGTATTGTGCATTTAGATTGATTTTTTCCCAGGAATATAAAGCTATACCATTGTTGTCGTTATTACTATTTTTGTTCTTATTGTTGTACGTTTAATCCAAATTCCATCCAAGAGTACATATTCGTATCTCTACAGATTTTTCCCTTAGTACACAACACGTGTACCCTATTTGAATTGCTAATAAAATCCCTTATTCCCGACTTTTCTGTGCCTGTATACGAATGCGTGTTGAAACAGTAAATGCTTCTGGAATAATTATATGAATATAGGTGAATGTTATTCACTTATTCTTTGAGGCTATCAACCTTGCTCTCTTTGTTTCACAATACCAGGGCTGGCAGGATTTAGCAGTGTATTCTGTTGGCTCCCTCCCTGTTTGACCGGTAGTATCTTATAATGGAATAATATTGCAAAGATCTAAATTTTTCTGGAAAACAAACAGGGAGCACATATTGGGGTATCTTTTTCTGTAAATGTATGTGAATGCTCTTCTCTTATTCGGTCTGTGAGACCACCATTTCTTACTTTCCTAAAATCCGTATTGTAAAGGCTCGCAGATCTTAGTACTGTATCCTGTTGGCTTGCTCCCTCCTGTCTGACCTTCAGTATCTTATAATGCACTTCTCTTGTAGCTAACGCTTGTCATCGTGAAACACTGCACCTAAACATTTACCGGCTTGTCCATGTATGCATTTTCCCTATACACTAGAGTTTATTCCTCATTAAGTGCGTATGCTCTATAGTCGTGTGCGTCCCGACCGCTTCATAGCTCATTTTTAAATATGTCTGTGTGTTGCTATAGCCAGTGTTGTAGTCGGAGTAATCCCTTGATGGTTTTAGCCATAGCGCTGTATGCTATTGGGGTTCTTACGCTTGTAGTAGGAATATTTTTCGTCCGACGTGTTTAGAATGCCAAGCTAGATTTGCTTGCGTCATGAATAATATACCGAATACTTTTGGTCATATTTAAGTTTATAGGATACAGAAACATCTGTGCAGCCATCGTGGCTTAACAGATTGTTTTTGATTGCCTAATCTGTGACTGTATTCATGATGGTGGTTATGATTGTTCCGCTGCCACCGATGTGACAGCTTTCAAGCATTCAAACATTAACACTATTTATTTGTGTGTGTTTGTGTGTACGCGCTTGCGCATGTTAGACGAGTGTATTCAGCTTTTTCAGCTGTGTGGTTGTCCATATTATAAAACTATATAACTTCTTTTATTATTATCCTTGTTTTTAGTCTATGCTTATATTAATCATACACCAGGTCGAATTTTACGGGTCTACACTATTGTTAGGGTCAGGTATATGGGAAGGATTATAATAGCTTTCTGAAGCTGGAGAGGTGTGTGTATTTATAAATGTTTTTACTATTTTGGATACTCAATATGATATATGTAAATCATGAAATGTATAATGTTAAGGATCACGCGCGCTTGTCGCCTCTCATTCGACATTTCGGGCCCATTTGAATGTGGGGTGGGGGACAGTCACGATTTAGATACGTTTTGGTTTATTTTCTCGCACTGTCTTTTTAATGTTTTGGAAGGATTTAAATGCTGTATATTACTTTTTAATTTGTATATTCTTTGTCACTGTCCACCTAGAGGAATGAATTCGTTTGTTAGCTAAGTAATGTTTAAGACCAGTATATAACTTCCGGTACTTAAGCATTTGACTATCGCTGTTTTCTTTTAACCTATACCAAAATGTGTAATGTAGCAGATAGGAGAAAAAGCATTAGTAAGAATAGTTTATATACCTGATAATAAAGATAGAGGGTAGAGAATGCCATGTACTGTATCACATCTTGCCTCTAAGCGTATATCGCTGTTTACGATAGCGTTTCAGGGAGTTACTATTCCATATACGTACACGGATCCTCTTGAATTTCGTGGTGGGGGAAGCTAGTCGCACTACTTCCGCACCACAGACTATATGTACTCTATGTACATATGTATCCTAATCAAGTCATATATATCCTGACATATTCTGTCTTCCCCTCGCCATTCGGTTAAAACGCCTTCATGAGTAGCTATCTTGAATACACACATACGATCCTCTATAATGCTCTTATTTATATTATTCCGTCAATGACAGGCTGAGGTTTTATTGTGCAAACTGCTTTTAGGTATCATACAGCTCCCTAACGCATTTATCGCCAGCACTAAACTTTGAAATCCTAAGATTGGTATCGATATCTGGCAAATCAATAGATTCTCTATGTCGTTTGTTCGATTCTTTGTGCGAGATGATTTGATCCTTGCATTAACTCATCAATTCAAGACATTGTCAATACATATATAAGGGTTCTGGTTGAATGGATGGGAAAGGGTGAATGTTATCCCCTTATCAAACGAAGGACTTGTTAAGTATGCGAATGTGGTCTGTTAATCGTGTCGATTTTTTCTATTTGACGGTGAAATATCCTCAAAAGGTCTTAGGTGTCATTACTCTTAATCTTGATTATAACGCTACAATAATTTATAGAACGCTTATTTATGTTAATCGATTCAATTGTATGTAACTTTCAATGTTAGTAACCCGCAAGATTCGACAGAGACACATAATACTAACATTACATTACCAAATTTGTTAATGGACTAGCAATACAAGATATCTGACACCACCGGATTCACCGTAAAAAATAATTTGAAACTGACACCGGGTATGCAACTGTAGCGTGGTTATTAAGCAATTTCGATTCGCGGCTATTTACCCCTTTCGAAACAAATGGCTCGCGATCATTGGTAATGGTAGAAGAAATTTGTGTTGGATATTCGCAATTGCCTCATCAATCCAAGATGAATTAAATTATTATTCACTTAATTATGTTAGGAGATTCAATGGCGCGCACATTTTCATTTCCGCTATACGTTTAAACCATGTCAGAGGCACACAATACTAACACCATGAGATTCAGCGGGAAAAATCTGATTGGAAGGATACCAAGCACGCCAACATAGCGGCAGCATTAAAGAATTTTGGTTAACATACCGATTTAATCCTTCAATCAAAATGTCTCGCGGGCCAGTCTAATTGTACAAGCCGTATATGAACCTTAATGTTTTCGCCGGCGTTGGGGAAACAGACCACTCCATTAACGTAATATGCTTCACGTGCAGATCTTATCCAACTTCCGGTCTGCTAAAGGCACTTACGAAGTTGGAAAGACCAAACTCCTGATGTAATATCATAGCCTTGAGCTTCCGAGAGTTGTGTATCGTGACGTCTTTGGATTGCGTGGGTGGGGACGTGACATCATAGCTTATTATTATAAAGTGGCTCAAGTACGGTGTTTTTATTCTACTATTGTGACCGCCAACTCGGCCCATGGGGTTTTTTCGGTGGTTTTCCCGGGTCGTCAGGCGAATGCTGGAGAGGTTTCTCTCAGATCCCGAATTTCCTGTCCGTCCATCTCGTTCCATTAATAATTTCATTCATCCTTCACCTTGTTAGGTCTCTTTCAGCGTTGGAAGTGTCTGCTCGTTGGACCGTGGCAGGGAACAAGAATGCTCTCTATGTAACCTTCTCTGTCCCTCCGCCTTCGGCTAGTTGCCGGGGTACAGGAACCGCCCTTGGGAGACGCTGAACCCTCGTTTTGGGACAGGATCCCCGGTTTGTCTGTTCGACTGCCGGGCGTGTAAATCTGGAAGCTGTAGAGATACTGTTATTGCTGTGACCGCACTCGTGGTTCCGATCGCCGGATGTATCCCTTCCCCTCATTCCTCCCTTCAGGGGTGCCCCCTTGTGGAGTGTCGGTACAATATCCTCATTTTTGGATCGGTGCCGAATCCCTCCCGCTTCACAGTCCAGTTCAAATTGTCTTAATGAAAAGCCAGTGAACTAATTTTTTAATTAATGTACCCACTCACGACACAATAGACATCAATATTTAAGCTTATTTTAGATTATGCTATCTCATTCCACGGTATGTAATAACCACAACTTCATTGCTTACCGTCCATAATATGGTGGCCGCTAATTACAAGAGCTCGCGTTTTGCATAAAAGATCTACTGCAGCGCGCTCTCCATATGATTTAACTTGTTGGTATAAACGAATTATGGAGAAAGGGCGGCAGACTTAAGTTAAAGCGGAAAGATACATCCTGAAAGAAAATCCGCAAGAATTCAGTTGCAATATACGCGTTTCTCCCAGGTCCAGTAAGCAACTGCGGCAATGTTGTGCTAACAACCGACTCGCATTCAGGAGGTCCTGGGTTCGATCTCTAGTGACAGCCAGCCCACTCTGACCTATAGGTTTTTGGTGGTTTCCCCGGAGTCGGCAGGCGAATGCTAGCGTGGTTTCTTCTCCACCACGGTTTCCTTTGCATCATTTCCCTTTCATTCCATTTCCTTCTCGTCTTGCAGGTGTACCTCAAGTTTCGTGTTGTATGGGTGTGCCGGACTGATGGCGCGGTTGCATGGTCAGTGGTAAGGGTATTCCCCGTGGACCAGAGGCTGCTTGATTGGTGGGTCGTTCATTGCCCTCTCTCTATGACTCCAGCAGTGGGACGGGTCTGCGAGCTTGAAACTGTTAGAAACATCCGCACGTCTCTGTGGCCTATATGCCTACGTCCTGTAGCCCCCTATGGTTGCTTCTCCTCACCCCTTCCCTTGGGTGGGTCGTAGCCTATATAGATTTCTGTAGGTAGCGATGCCGGAGATATCTCCCTCCTGGGAATAACCTATACCTATTGTGCTGATATAAAGCGCAGTACCAAAAAGGTTAGGTGCGAGGTGCGTTTAGAATGATTTAAAACTGAGTGATGCACACTACACTTGAACTAATGTGGACGAAAGTGTGTTATCACTGAGTGAGGACCAATCGGACTCAACAAAAATATTGTTCGTTTCCTGAATTGCTTCGGAAGCCTCCCGGATAAGTCCACAAACTGTAGTTTAGGAAATGCCAATACTATTAACTACCATTAAGTGAAAAGTGCAAGTAGCATTAAGTCTACCGAGCAAGGTGTCGTCGCGGTAACGCGTGCGGCTCTAATTCGGGAGATCCCGGGTTCGATTGCCGGCGACCGCTCACTCTGACCCATGTTTTTTCGGGGTTTTCCCGAGTCGTCAGGCGAATGCTGGAGTGGATTCTCTCATCCCCGAATTTCTTGTCCCTCCATTTCGTTCTATTAACCATTTCATTCATCTTTCATCTCGTTGGGCTTGTTTCAGGGATAGAAGTGTCGGCGATGAGGTTCCGGTGCGGCGTTGCAAGGGAAAAGAATGCTCTCTGTGACCGTTCTCCGTCCCTAGGCCTTCGCCAGGTGGCGTTGGTCCCTGTGTGGTGCGGGGTCCCCGGTTTTCCTGTCCGACTGCTGGGGCGTCTCAATCTGGAAACTGTAGGGAACCTGTCATTGTTGTGCTGTCACTCCTAGTTCCGGCCGCTCGGTGTCTCCTCTCACCTCATCTCTCCCATTAAGGGGCGCCCTCTCCAGGGGCATAGGTACAATATCCGCCTTCACTGGATCGGTGCCGAGTTCACTCCAATACACATTCCATTCCATTTCAACATAAAATCTCAGAATAACCAACATTTGTAGCACAGGAGAAAGAGACGTGTTTCTTTTCGTAGTATTCTAACCTCTCGTATGTCCTCAATACTCTGCTTACTACCGCTTTGTGCAGTCTGTATCGCTTTAACAATTCCTCGTTTTTGCAAGTTTTCATATTCATTATAACGCGAGGGTTCTTCTGCGGTTAGGAACGGAATTGAAATACTCCAAATACAGCAACTCCGCGTCATGAGTTTGGTTTGCGACAGCCATTTTCCAGACTCTAAAATTTGTTAATGTATTAACACAAAGGTACGGCGATGCTAACTTAACATGAAACTTAACACAATATTACAGCTAAAATTGCTCGATGAAACAGAATTTGTATTTACCTCAGTGTTAAATGAGTAACATTGTGTTTAAATTTAACATCGGTTGGTGAACCGGCCCTTAGAGTTAATAAAATGCGTTATCAAATTACATCACGGCAACTTCGTTTCAACTGAGGTGGCCACTTAAGAACGATTTAAACCGGGAATTGTCCTCCGTTTGTATTTCTTCATTTAAGAGGATGCAGGTATATAAATAGTGTACTGATTCCGAAAACAAATGATTTCCGTCATCCGATTTAAAAGCGATTATATGCTTCACTGGAGAGAAGTGTGCATACGTTTGCCCTTTTGTTGCTTGAAGTTTTTCATGAGATGTGATTATATCTTTTTAATTAAATATAAGTGGCATAAGCACAGATTTTTGTTCAAACGTAAGACAGTGTAACCAATGAGGCATATACCAACATGTCGTTTGTTGCTTTTATTGCTTATAGCGATATTGAACTTAGGCTCAACAGAACACGTGGTGACGGAGTTTGCTGCCGCAGTTTTCTGAAATTTAAAATTCGGCGAATATAAGTTAAGGCTCTCACTGTAATTGGAGCCAGCATGGGCTCCATTCTGTTACTCAGTTGGGATTGTTTGTGTTTATGGGGAAACAGCTACTAATCATGCATCAGACAGTTGCATTTTTATGCGATTAATCGCGATAAATTGGGTGCTCCTTTGCAATAATGCACCAGAAAGCCCTGAATACCAAAAGAGAGCTAGAACGAGATGGCTGTTGGAATACTGCTTAGTGCCTAGTAAACTCTGTGTTGTATAAGTTTTATAGGAACCTTTGAATTGAAGTTTTACCTCCTCTTTCTGCAGGTTTAAAAATGGAATAATATTTTTGATGGCCTCCTCCTTATTATTGATTATAGGGGTTGTTCCAGGGTGGACATGATGGTCAGATCCAGGGTTCACTGCTTCCTCTCACACAGGCTCTCATGACACTACAAGAACGACGTTCACTCGGCCCTGATGACCTTCAGCTTCCTTACTCACAGGTATATTGATATTTTTCTTGCACCTGTGCTGTCATCAGTAAGCACTGCTTGATGAATTGTAGCGAATTTGTTGGGTTTGGCCTAAGACACTTAGGGGAGCTTATAAACTCATCGCCGTCATTTAGCTTCTTTTGTGCAACACTTCACGTCTCTGTATGGCTGATAGACAGAAATATATATTCTTAAGAATTAAGTATGTTTGTGGACGGTAATGTCTAGAACGTAATGCTGGCATACATCTAATTGCTGTGTAGCCTATATAATGTGTCACATGGATTGATTCTATCTTATGAAATACGTAATCTTTACACCTATTGAAATAGGTAATGTCACTGGGGTAAAATAAACTAACCTTATCCTAATTGATTTAAAATGTTATTGTGGAAATGGAATGTATATTAGGATAAGTTTGTCAGCGAAGACTACTACTAATACTACCACTACCACCGCCGCCACCACCACCACTACCACCGCCGCCACTACCACCACTACCACCGCCGCCACCACCACTACCACCATCACTACTACTACTACTACTACTACTACTACTACTACTACTACTACTACTACTACTACTACTACCACCGCCACCACCACCATCACTACTACTACTCCTACCACCGCCGCCACCACCACTACCACCATCACTACCACTACTACTACTACACCGCCACCTCCACCACCATCACTACCACCACTACTACTACTACTACTGCACCGCCACCACCACCACCGCCACTACCACTATCACTACTACTACTACACCGCCACCACCACCGCCACTACTAGTACTACACCGCCACCTCCACCACCATCACTACCACCACTACTACTACTACTACTGCACCGCCACCACCACCACCGCCACTACCACTATCACTACTACTACTACACCGCCACCACCACCGCCACTACCACTATCACTACTACTACTACACCGCCACCACCACCACTACCACCGCCGCCACCACGACTACCACCATCACTACTACTACACCGCCACCACCACCACTACCACCATCACTACTACTACTACTACTACACCACCACCATCATCACCATCACTACTACTACACCACCACCACCACCACTACCACCATCACTACTACTACTCCTACACCACCACCACCATCACCACCATCACTACTACTACTACTACTACTACTACTACTACTACTACTACACCGCCACCACCACCACCACTACCACCATCACTACTACTACTACACCGCCACCACCACCACCATCACCACCACCATCACCACCATCACTACTACTACACCACCACCACCACCACTACCACCATCACTACTACTACTACTACTACTACTACTACACCGCCACCACCACCACCATCACCACCACCATCATCACCATCACTACTACTACACCACCACCACTACCACTACCACCATCACTACTACTACTCCTACACCACCACCACCATCACCACCATCACTACTACTACTACTACTACTACTACTACACCGCCACCACCACCACCACTACCACCATCACTACTACTACTACTACACCGCCACCTCCACCACCATCACTACCACCACTACTACTACTACTACTGCACCGCCACCACCACCACCGCCACTACCACTATCACTACTACTACTACACCGCCACCACCACCGCCACTACTAGCACTACACCGCCACCTCCACCACCATCACTACCACCACTACTACTACTACTACTACTGCACCGCCACCACCACCACCGCCACTACCACTATCACTACTACTACTACACCGCCACCACCACCGCCACTACCACTATCACTACTACTACTACACCGCCACCACCACCACTACCACCGCCGCCACCACGACTACCACCATCACTACTACTACACCGCCACCACCACCACTACCACCATCACTACTACTACTACTACTACTACACCACCACCATCATCACCATCACTACTACTACACCACCACCACCACCACTACCACCATCACTACTACTACTCCTACACCACCACCACCATCACCACCATCACTACTACTACTACTACTACTACTACTACTACTACTACTACTACTACTACACCGCCACCACCACCACCACCACTACCACCATCACTACTACTACTACACCGCCACCACCACCACCATCACCACCACCATCACCACCATCACTACTACTACACCACCACCACTACCACCATCACTATTACTACTACTACTACTACTACTACTACACCGCCACCACCACCACCATCACCACCACCATCATCACCATCACTACTACTACACCACCACCACCACCACTACCACCATCACTACTACTACTCCTACACCACCACCACCATCACCACCATCACTACTACTACTACTACTACTACTACTACTACACCGCCACCACCACCACCACTACCACCATCACTACTACTACTACTACTACACCGCCACCACCACCACCATCACCACCATCACTACTACTACTACTACTACTACTACACCGCCACCACCACCACCATCACCACCATCACCACCATCACTACTACATCTACTACACCGCCACCACCACCACCATCACCACCATCACTACTACTACTACTACTACTACACCGCCACCACCACCACCACTACCACCATCACTACTACTACTACTACTACTACACCGCCGCCACCACCACCACTACCACCATCACTACTACTACACCACCACCACTACCACCATCACTACTACTACACCGCCACCACCACCATTACCACCGCCACTACCACAATTATCACCACTACCACCACCACTACTACTACGACTACTACTAATAATAATAATAAGAAGAAGAAGAATCACATTAACATGGTATTGAATGATACGTAATGTGGCTGCTAAGGAAGGAGGATATTATTTTAAATGGGTTTTTTACGAAAATTACTCCTTGTTTCCTATCCGAATTGCAATTTTCATAATAATTAAAAAACAGAATTTGGGAATTGTTCCATTTTCTGTAATGGTTCAAATAGACAAATTCTCATCTCTGAGTTACTAACTGATGTTTACTTTGAATACCCCTCAATTAGATTACTTAGTAAGTAAAACATGTGGACCTCATTTATCTCTCTCTGTTTTCCGGAGGTAAACGATAACTAGATATTTATGCATTTTTAATGAACTGTATAAAATTCTCTCGTTATTAATTTGTGCTTTTAAAAAAAGGTTGTTTTAAATTTCTGCGAAATATTCGAAACATAGAAGTTTAATTTTAGTGGCATAAAAGTATATAGATACGTTAAATTTAGTTTAGCTATAATGATTATTTAAATTTTATAAATACTAACTATTCATAGGGCTACTAGTTAGTAAAGTTTGCGAAACGTGCACTTAAAAGACACAATTTACCAACTTAAAAGCTGCTACTAGAGGTACAAAGTTGTACAGTGTATCAGTGATTGCTTGCAAGCCTTACATCATAAGCTATATACTAATGTTTATCACTAAATTTTATGTTGCCCACGCCACTTTTATGATCCATAACACTGAGATAAATAACACTGTAAACGTACGTACATGTATTTTTATCGAAGGCAGAATGTAGTAGCGCTATCCAAATAGGAAATTTTACGGATTGGTTTCTAATCATCGAAATAAGTGTTATAAATTAGTCTTTATTTGGACAGCCAGCAAACAGGCCATTTTAACTCAACGACGCTTAATAGCCGTCGTTTGAAACTATTTTTGAAATAGCACGCTAGGGTGTTATTAATCCTCTCTGCGATTTCAGGGGAAGACTGTTTTTAAGTATGCGCACAGAATAACATATCAACATGTTCATAGTTATAAGAGACTTATTGGGATTTAATAATAATGGTTTGTGAATACGTTCAAAATGTGTTATAATGGGTTAATGTGTACAAGTTTCTTAGGCTGTCAAAAGGAAAGCTTGTATTGTATACAGTATTCAGCTATGATTAGAATAGTACAATTTTGGAAGCCTATGAGATGAAAGATAAAAATTAAAACCTTAATCGTTAAATCGAAATATTCTAATCACCACTGAAAATAATTGTCCTTTGCGGTGGTTTTATTCATTTTGGATAATGTTGATGAAAATTACTGAGAATCTGTAAACGAGTATAATTATGATCAGGAGAGCAGAATAGCATGAATAGTAGTACACACAATAAATGACGCTGACAAACTCATTACGATTTCCGTCATATTCATTACACACTGGTCACTGGTAACATCATCATCATCACATAACCAAGATTTTATCAGGGTAAAATGATGCTGTTTGCTACTTTTCAAACTTAATTTAACTAAACGTTAATTATTTCTGGACTCTAGGTTCCAAATGGAAGGGAGGCAGTAAATTAATTATCTTAAGGATTGTATACATGCTGCTCAATTCTATGAACCACACTCGGTTTTATTTTTGATCTTACCTCCACATGTATATAGTATACAGCACATTTTCCACCATTTCTGTCAAGAATAATAGTGCCTGATCTATTTCTTAAGCTGTTGTAACTCTAAATCCCACCCTTTATTATGTATTACCGTTTGTAATTTCGTTAACTAAAATTATTTAAGGAATTTATAAATATAGAGCCAAACATTTGTCCTATCCGAGGATCCTTATTGTAATTGCTAGGCATTCAATGGAACAAGACAGCGCATGGTTTTTAAATGATGCTATTACAGTGATCACATTTAGTTCTGCAGCTTCTCAAAGACTTTGCAGGTCAAAGCAAACCGACAGCAAATATGCCTCATGTTTCAAAGACTTCATTGCCATGCATAAACAACGGTATAAACAACAGTGACGTTTTTCTAACACGGTGAGTTTCAAAGAAAGGACGCCTGTAAGTATTGCCAAACCGCTATCCAATTACCCTATATGTACTGACCTGCAGCTCGTAAACACATCAGTGGTGTTCTAAGCGTTCTCGGGCTAACCAAGAGAAAGCAAGATAAGGATTTTTGTTTCAACATAATCACCTTGTAAATCAATACGTTTAGTTAAAGGACTCTCCAAAATTTTAATACCACCAGTAAAATCCGGCGATTATGGCGGGTATGGAAGCATTTGTAATGGAATATCATGAAGTTTGCAGCAACAATCGTAGAGTTGTATGAAGGTGCATTATCACCATGTCAGAGTACTATATTTCTTGAAAGGCACGGAGATCATGAGAATACTCCCCAAAAACTGTAGCGATGGCTTTTCCTGCAGATGAAACGTTTTTTCCCCCTTTGGTGCATTTTCACCTGTTGCCACCTACTGTTGGACTGTGTAACGGGAAGTATTTCCGTCTTCCATGAAATATTCACGAATAATTGTAAATGAACTACAGAGGCATGAAATAACAAGAAACAAAATTGTGGAGAGTTTTGCGTGAGACAACTTCTCCCCTTCTTAGGGATCAATCACGGTCAGGCGAGGATGAGATATATTTTGTACTTAGCTGAAGAAAGCATGTCAAGGATGCGGTTGTTGTCCCAAACGCTACGGAAAATATACATGCGGTATAGAAAGCCAACGAATACAATTTGACAGTAACCAGTAGAATTTAAACTAAAAGACCCGAAACTTCGATGTTAGGGCGACGCGAAAAGAGAGAAATGAAAGAAGAGGACTTGACGAAGATACTCGTCGCGTGTCAGGCGTGCTAGAGAAAACGTCTCCAAGAGAGCGAAATGAGATGTCCGAATGAAATAGTTATCGCGTGGAAAGGATATTCTGATTAAGAAACACATAAGCTATTAGTGGTTCCGACAAATTATGTAATAACTTCTCAGAATTCCGGTACGATATAAATTTTACTAATGTGGCGATAGTAAAATGAAATAAATAGTGCTGAAGATAACGTGTCCTCGCATTCCCTGTTGGACACCGAGGATTCTTCGTAATTCTCAAAAAAAAACTGAGATTACCTAACCTATTTTCTGAATATTCCGACATCGCTACACACAAGATATGAGGCGGGTACCGAGAACCTACCGACTGAGCAGCCGAGGGTGATGACGACGCCGACTTCCGCCTCAGCGGCTTCTTCGTTTCAGGCGTGTAGTGATTAATCCATTTTTCATTACAGTAATGAAACTTCGGAGAAACTCACGAGTTAAGCGTATAAACCAGTAGAAACCCTCTTGAGAAATGTTCATTCGAATGCGTTTTTAATTCGTTGCTGACAAACGTATCACCCACCGAACGGAAAGCTTTCTCTTCGTAAAACTTGGTGTAAAATGTAGTGGACGCGGTCTATCGAGGTCTTTGCAATATCAGGCAACTCGCGTACCTTGAATTGGTAATCATCGAATACGGCATTGTGAAATCTCGTGGTGTTACCGGTTTTAGGACTCCCTGAGCCTTAATCATATTGAATGGATGTACGACTATGCTTAAATTCAGCAGCCATTTTTAACCGTCGAAAACAAAGGACAAGAATCCTTTAATGTTAAATCTAACTGCGTTTGTATTTCTATTGAAGTTAAACCCTTCAAAACAAAGTAGAGCTCCTGTTTCAGTTTCATCTATTTTGCAGAAAATATTAACGCCAGTTTGTCTTACAGGATGCTCACAAACAAGTACTTTACACCTATGCTTCTGAAAATTAAAAGCGCGCCATTTGAAGGACGATACTTAACAGCTATCAGTTTCATTTTGGCCATGTTCACGACAGCTCTGAGTCAGGCCGAGAACTTTTAGAACGCACCTCACAGTCCAGCATTGACTAGTATCAACAGTGTCCAAACAACACCACACAATATCAATATTTATTCACCAGAGCATTCTTTGGCTTACATAGAATATCTAAGTCTTAAATTTAAACCTAAAATTGAGAAATACCAAGTAATAACAAGCTAACAAAATGGCAGTGAAATACTATGTGCTCTCATGTTTACACGCTTTTCATTATGGTGCTTTAATGTTTATATTTAACTTTACAATATATATATATATATATATATATACTGGTGTGCAAAACCTAAGGACGAGATGGGTAAAGTAACATAAAAAATGAACTACTTGGTGGAAGTAGATGAAGGTGCGGGAGCACGATGGCGTGAGTGTAGCCAGCCTATAATGCCAAATGGGTGTGGTCCCTGAACACGGGGCAGTTGACAAAACAGGACAATACGGTGTGTGGCAATTAGCGAGCTGTTGATGTGCACTGTAGTGGTGTTCTTCATTGCAACATGGCCCTAGATACTATTTGGATGACTTCACATGGAGAAGAATCATCGGGAAACTGGAAGAAGGGTGAAGTGTGACGACTGTTGCTCAGGAGTTCGGAATTTCTCACAGCATTGTTTCACGTGCATGGGGAAACTTCCAAACCACTGGCACTGCTGTCCCAAGGAGAGGTGCTGGTCGACCACGCTTAACTACAGCAGTAGATGACCGCTACATTGTGCAACAGACAGGAAGAGTTCCACGCCAAACAGCGGGTGCAATTGCAACCACATTTAACAGGACAGCTAGGCACGCAATCTCTCGATACACAGTGGCACGGTGACTACACAGAGGTGGTCTCTGTGCCCGACGGCCAGTACGTTGTGTTCCATTGACATCCGCGCATCGGCGGCACCGTGTGCGATAGTCCCAAGGGCATCTAAATTGGACCAACGAGGAATGGGGTCACATGCTCTTCTCAAATGAGAGCAGATTCAGTCTAAGTAGTGATTCTCGACGTACCCTCATCTGGCGAGAGATGGGAAGACGTAATGAACCCAGGAACATCATTGCACATGATAGTTTTGGTGGTCCGGGGGCTATGGTTTAGGGAGGCATAACGTTGCATGGGCACACCGACCTCCAAATCTTTGAACACGGTACGCTCACTAGTATACGTTATTGTGATAATGTACTCCATCCCCATGTGCTTCTTTTCATGGGTGCAGTCGGCCCTGACTTCATTTTTATGGATGAAAATACGCGATTGCATCGAACAGCGCAGGTGGAGTATCTCTTGGAACAAGAGGATATTCGGCGAATGGACTGGCCTGCCCGTTCCCCCGATTTAAATCCCATCGAACACGTGCGGGATGCTTTGGGGAGACACATTGCAGCACATACACATGCACCAACGATCATCCATCAGTTGTCAACAGACTGGTGGAGGAATGAAACGCCCTACCACAAGAACTGCCTACCAACCTTGTGGCCAGCATGGGAGCCCGATGCAGAGCATGCATTTCTGTCCGTGGTGATCATACACCCTTTTAAGCAGCGTGTATCTGTATCTGTAAATCTAGAGAGCCATAATATGTAGTATTGACTTTAGTGTAGCTTATGGTCTATGACTAAAAGTGGCATTTCTGTTCGTCTCATTGCATATTTCGTTTAGTTGCCTACTGTAGCACACCATAGCAGTTCCCTCTATGTATGAACATAGCGCTTCAAAGGTTGTTTTCAAAATGACCACCGACAGCTTCAATACACGCTTCTAGTCTGGTATGGAAAGACTGCTGCACAATTTCTAGCATTTAAGCGGAAATTTCAGAGCAGACAGCAGTAATACGTCGTTTTATATCGTCTGGTGTAGTGGTACATCCTTGTAGACGGTGTCCTTCAGCCTTCGCCACAAAAAAGTCTAAAGTGGTCAGATCCGGTGAACGCCCGGCTAAGTTACAGGTCCTCCTCGTCCAATCCAACGATTTGGAAACAATCCGTTGATGCAGGCTGTAGTACTTCGTGCACTATGGGCTGGATAGCCATCATGTTGGTATCACAGGTTGCTCCTAGTCTACAAAGGACCGTCTTATAGCATCTGTGGCAGATGGTCTGTTAGGAGGCTGCGATACTTGTGTGAGTTCATTGTTCCTTCTATGAAAAAAGGGGCTATGAGCTGATGGTTCACTATCTCACACCACACGTTTAAACTCCATGGACGCTAACGTTCCACCTGACAAAGCCAACGGGGATTGTCAAAAGACCAATAGTACATATTTCTGCGGTTTACCCGGCCATGATTAAATTTTGCCTCATCACTAAACAAGATACATGATGAATCTGGAGTATCATGTCTTAATGCCCATGTGCAAAAGTTAACACGATTCTCAAAATCGTTTCAATGGAGCCCTTGATGGAGAGAGATGTGATAGGGATGGAGCCTATGACGATGGAGAATGCGCAGTACACTTGCCTGACTTACACCGCTTCCAGGTGCGATTATGGGGGAACTAATTTGCGGATCTACTGCAACGGCAGCCAAAACATTAATTTCTGCCTCTCATCCAGTCACTTGTTTGTTTCTTTTACGTTTTCTAGGTGTTACAGTACAATTTTCACGTAATTGGTTGAAGAGGTTGATAAAAAATTTCCGAGATGTTTGACGTCTATTGGGATACGTTTCCGGATATATCGTACAGGAACGAACTGCATTCCTCCTACAATCTCCATACACCATGAGCATGTCGGGTTTTTCTGCGTTAGTAAACCCCATCTTCCACTCACGACTCACTGCTTGAACTGTCACAACTAACTGACCAAAAATTCGCAATGCAAACAAACATAACAACATCGTACCTAGCAACTAAGCAGGTTGAATAGGACAAACAATTTTCCGGGTGGAAACTCTTCAAAATATGATTTCTCGTAAACCACTTGCACTAGAATCATGCAACAAAGACCATTGACATTCTAATTCACCCTACCTTTATTCTGTTGATGTAACTAGGCATTGTTCTATTTAAAATTGTATGTTTGCTCAAAAAATACACTTTCTCAGTATTATTAAAGTATGTTTATAGGCTAAATGTACGAGCCCCTGACTACCAATCAATGCTGTGAAAACTGCACATCAATAGCACTTTCCATTTCCGAAATATTAGCGGTGCAAGTTTTAGGTGATTCAACCTATATATAAAATCCCTAATTTTAGACAAGAACAGTGTAAACGCAGTTAAAATAGCAGCTGGGCGGATACTCATACGTCAAATAAAGACACTTTAATTATTTGTCAATCTAAAAGGTGAGTTTATTCTCTCAAAAATATAGCTTGCGTAACTAAAGTGAAAAGCGTTCTAAGTCCCTTTCGGTCTCTTTAAATTGCTCTTGTCTACATCACAGACCTATAGCACCTATAAGCCTGGGGACTGTTTCTCTATGAGCACGATCCGCTCATCGTCTTCGCTGATAAGCAAGAGTAGAACGAAGACGGCTCACGCTAACGTGCCAGTTACCCACTGACCAATGTTTACTTGGAATTGCCCGGTTGAGCTCTGCAACTTTTTTAACGCACGAAGGGATATCTGCACATGTGAAATACGGCGCAGTTGGTCCACATGATATGCGTGCGATCTCGGTATTTTATTTTGAGCTTTTATTGTGTAAATAAACTAATATTAGCATTGAGACGTATTCCTTTTACTCTGTTGACGATGTACAGCAGTGTATTTTACATTTTACGTATCCTTGCAGAAATCTGAACAAGTTCAATAAAACTTCTAATACCTGCTCTCTGGGGTATTTCCAATCTTCATTAGTCAATCAGTCTGAAATGGCGTCTTTTTTCAGATACTTAATTCCTACCCATGTGAATTTATGAATGTATGTGTTTGCCCCTGTGTATTTGCCAATAAAAGTTGTACTCGGACCTGGAGCTTTTGCAGATGATTGGGAATCTGTGCCAGGTTTTTCCTGGAATCAATCCACCAGAGCATCAGTGATAGCAGCTGAAGGCTACTTATGTATAGTTTGTTTGGTGTCCTATATGTTTAATGTAGCAGCCAACGCTGGTTCCCGGTTTTATACCCAGAATCTACTGGAGTTTAAAAAATTGTGTCACATTTTAGTCCTTCGTTTTTGGTAGACGAAAGCATGATTCCACTTATGTTGGACTATACCCATGTCAATGGGAGTGCTAGTCAGTGTTTCTTGAATATTTAGGTGCACAGCTAATCGTTTTATTGTCCCGCCACACCATCACACGCATGTTTGCTATGGCTTGTGGGGAAGAAGAGCTATTCGTCTTGCGCGTCGAAATCTTTATGATTAAGCTTGCTTTCGAAGTTTTTCCTGTTTTGTACTATACGGCAGCTGCATCACTTTTCTGGGGGGGGGAGCTGGTGCATTTCTGTTTCAGATGTACAATTTGTTTTTTCTGGAAGAGATGAAATCGTGCAGTGTCATGAACTAAATATTCGGAAAATATCGAAAACTTAATACGTATAAATTGTCATCTGCTGTTCTGTAATAAATGACAAAGGATGTACTGTTGCTTTAGAATAACTTCATTGATTGCCTGTTTAGAACCTACTTCAGGCTTTATTTGGGTTTTCAGATGCCTTAAGTAATTAGATTGCCGCTTTTACAACAAAATTGCCTGTTTAAAGTTTTAAGCTAATTGTTAAATTGTGGATGGAATAATTGGTAAGCATTGTTCTTATCTAGGTCATCTGTGCTCTATTTGTTGTTGTCCACTTCCAGTAGGTAGAAAACTTCTTCTTTTGTATCGGCCTGGAGTAAATATATTGATGTTTCTAACGCAACTACATTTGCAGAGCATTTTTCATACGTGTTTAATCTTGCGACAGATTTAAGCATGTTAATCTATGTACGAAATTGCTACGCTGTGTGAAGGAATTGCCACTTTAGTGTTTGAACATTAAATTTTATCATCACAATCCGTGCACACGCACACGCTGTGTGTTCCTGCTGCTCCAACAAACATGCAATACATATTTAAGAATCAATGATGCCATTCGCGAAAATGTTTTCGTTCACGGATTCCTGATTTCAAATTCCCTATAGAGTTCTTTTAAACTCACCAAAATAATATTTGCCGGCTTTTATCCCCCCTTCCATTATACATTTTTCATTCGCCATGCCTAGTATCATTGCGTTGATAAATTCGTCATTATCCGGTAGATTATGTTGGTGGTTGCTATCTGGAGTAGACATAATTGCTTTTTGAGCCCGCATTACTTTTACTGCATGTGCCACTTGGTAGATACACAAAACTCCAAACTAATTTTCCCTTCGCTGCAACTTTTGGGGAGGCAGGATAATAAGTATAATGAGTTTCAGTGGTAGTTTTTTTTAATCGCTTGCTAATGTATATTTAAACTGAGAAATCATTCATCCCCAACATTTTTTCAACAGGAAACATTGAGAATACTTGTTTTCAGTTCCGCCACAGAAACAAATTTCCTTCGCGAGAACGATTTGATGGGAGATAATTTGTATTTGTAAATTGCGAATTCACCTAATGATGTTAGCATTTCAATTAATTTACTCACGGTACCTCTAGGCCTGTCAGGTGCTTATACTTCCGTGCTACTGCTTTCGCACTCTTCTTCCGAGTCCCTCTCATGGGACTTGGTATTCATTTTGGAAATTCTAACACTGCAGCTTATACAAATAGCATCAGCTAATACCAAACCCGAAGGTTTTATAGCATATTTATTGTCACTTTTCTCTTATCCACCTTTCTAAGCTATCTTTCCATCCGAAGAGATTGCAACACCCCAAGGTATTGTGCGTCCTTTCTTTAAATTTATGCATTCTGAACTAACACATTAAAAGTGATGACACCCTTATAAGCGAAAGGTATTGAAAGGTGACGAGTTTCGTTGTTAACTCTACAGACAAAGACTTCCTGGAAATAAGTTTAGTGACAATGTTGTGACCGCTATAAAACCTTTTGATGCACTAAGGCGCGACCGACCCATGCCCTTGTAGTTCATCTCCCACTCTGATTCTGTGTTTCGTCATATCACACGCGGCAATGACATGTCGCGTGTTTAAAGCGATTCTAACACTTATGAGAGAATTTCATCTGACTGAAGTTTCTAAATTATTACAGACAACAGGACAAAACTTGACTCAAGCACCAATATGGCTATATTCCTCTAAAGAAATAAAAGTGAATAAAAACGAATGTTGCAATTATCTTAATGTTGATTTACATTTTAAAGGTTGTTTTCAAATTCAAAAAAGTAACTATTTACATAATAAAAACCTATTTGAACCGAGATTATTAATCTTCCCTATGACACCTTAGTTGCTTCTGCAAATGAAGGATGTTCCTCAAAAGAATATTTATAGTATAATACACACACACACACACACACACACACACATATATATGTCCTTTTTCAAACTCTTAAAGTCTTACACGGAATGAACCCATAATACTATATTTATGTATTTTGTGTTATATAAGCATGAAACTTACATAAGTAAGGTGTGAAGTAAGGTGTCTTTATCAAGTCCGTAGCTCGGTGCTCATCGACATATCAGTCATGCATTTTTCCACCGAGCTATGGCGCACTCTACCAACAACCTCCCTCACTATTCACACGGTTCTTTCAAAGAATATAACCACGCGCTTTGTGTTATCAATACGTCATCAGTAACGTCATCTCGTTTTTCACATTCCACCACGCGGTTTATTGCATCATTAACATCATAAAAACGCTTCCGAAACTTTGACACTAGAGCTTCGTCGTTCTCGCTGCTAGCAACTACCTTACAGTGCCTCTGCCATTTCAAATAATGAATCGCAAGGAACACGATTCAGACGTGGACACCATTGACGCTACGATACCTGAAATTAAATTGAGTTTTATATATAGACGCTCTTTAACTGCTATGGTTCTTAGCGTCCCATTCTAATTGGGCGTGAAAAACCAGAAATTTTGCTCAGAGGCCTCCTTATCAGGCTTGAGGTTCTTTTACGTGCCGCATATCTACCACACGGGACCACCGGTTTTACTCCCCTTCCAAAGTAAGCCAATGCAAGTATTTTTACGCGAAAAAATCCATCGCCCTCCGCCGGGTTTGAATCCGCGACCTCGGCAACTAGTGGTTCGTATGGTAGCCTAGATCTCCGAGGACGACGCTACGATACCTACATTACCTGGATAGACAGCACTGGTTAGCCTGACAATGTGTGTACTAAAGGACCGACAGACGATTGTGCCAAACAGACTGGATAATTAAGACCATAAAGTACTGCTCTTCCTACAGACAGCCGCTGCAATTGAAGCCCACCACAAAGGCATATTTTAAGCATTGCTTTAAATCCGCACATGTGTCTGCTAATTAAGGGGACCAATCAGTGAAAATTTGGCAAAAATGATCAAAACTTATCACTTAGGCTTTTAAATTTTTTATTACTACCAATTCTCTAACGTCTTCGTGTAGATGCGTTTGTGATTCGGAGTAAAACACCGCGTTGCGGTATAATTAATCCTGAGCGGAGCACATGGTTGCATATTTGAGTTCTTTCTTCTGATATTTCTCACATGTTTTCCAAAATTTCTAGACGTTAGTTTGCAAACTTTGCTGTACATATTTTGACGAACTTCTAAATTTAGTATTTTATGTTAAAATGTACAATATTTAATAAAACGTACATAACCAAATTTCAGGCCCGGTTTTATGAGTAAATTTTTCCATACGTTTTTCTCGGTTGTAATATTTCAGAAAAGTTTTTGCAATTAAATGCTCCTTACGATGCAGCTGTCAAGTTATCAGAGTGAAACTTTGGTAGCAGTTTCCCCAATATATGCTAACAAAAACTTGCAATGCAGTTATAAATATAAAGCAAGTGTACTACGCCACCAAGCTCACTCCAGTTTGATATGTACTGGATGAGTCTTCTCAGCCTGCGGATTGAGAGGTTATGCAGTCCCGGCGCTGTAAGGCTATGCCGTAAACACTGTCCACTGCATTGCATCGTATCAATTTCGGCCGAAATGACTGCTTTTCACCGCTCTGCGTGCAGTGACTTGCACTCGTAGCGCAAAGGTGTGCGCGTTGACTTTCAGTGGTGAAGATCGCAGGTACAAATACTGCCACCAAAAACTACTTTTTATGTTTAGTAAATTTAACGATAACTGATAGTTTGACATGGAAATATCGTTTCACTTAATTAGTTTAATTATGTGGATTTCATTAAAACACAAATTGTTACTTGTTAGAATCTGAACCATATAAATAAATGCAGGAAATGACTAAAAACAACTCATTTATTCGCAAGTGTAATTTGAATTTCCGACCTTCACCACTACTTTCCAGCATGTTAACCAATGCGCTGTTAGAGAACGTTAACAAGGAGCACCACCGTAGCCCTATAATCAGCGGGCTGGTGAATGCGGTGTCAGCACCTGCATTTCGCATCGTCTATAAAATAAAGGGTTGCCTAGTTACCAATTCACAGGATGAGAAGACTCACGCTGTATATATTATTTGTAAAAGCTGAAACTCGCAAACGACCCAAATTAATTTTTATACCAGTTAATTTATCTGTATGTTTCTCAGCAAACTTATTTTCTAGTTAATGAGGAACATTAATCTGAAACGTCTTTTAAAAATTATGAACATTGTATTGCAATGAGCATTTTCTGTAAAATGTCTTACAGTTTTGCTTTAAAATGCATAATCCAGAAACACCTTCATATCTAACACTTCTCTATGCAGACATAAGCTGTGGTAAAATAAGTCAAAGCACTCAGTAAAATAATTTGGGTTTTGGGAAATTCAGAGATAGGTCGCCATAAAGAGAAATTGCGTTAATGCTTTGTGTTTTATTTTGAGGAAATCAGTGTAAGTGTGGCATTTCACGCAGAAAATCACGCTACAGAAGGACATTCAACTACAGGACGGGGACGTGGACAGAGAATGCAAACATCCCACTGGAGAAAACAATAGCACTAACATTTTATTTATTTATTTCTTGCAGAATAACATCTAAAGTGTTATAGGATTAAAGAGAAGTCCTGATTTGAAGGACAGACTTCGATTGACACCAGCCGACTGGCTTTTATACTGTAGGGAAGTCTGCATGCATTATATGGACACACTTCAGTACAGTAGCGACTACCAAATCGGTGTACTTGGACTGACTGCAGAAATTGACGAATCTCTAGTAGGGAAACGAAAATATGACAGAGGACGTCTGGTGAGGGAAAGGGGGTAAATATGCTTAATTCACTCACGTAGAACTGTTTTTGGAACCTTGTTTATAACAGAGCTAACGTTTTCCTTCCAATTCATAAAACTTACAGGTACTAGGAGGATACTGCAGAAAAATCTTTGATATTATCCTGGAACTCTGCCCAAATAACAAAAGATCCAAGGCGGAGTCTTGACCTTAATAGAACTAAGGATAAAACAGGGCTCTCTTATTATCATCACAGAGAGTGGAAGGCATACCAAACCCTTCCACCTTCAGTATACAGTCACCAGACGGTGAACCACTCGAAAAATTTCGCGGATAGGTAAATCAAATCAACCACTCTTCTAGTATACATTCTTATTATCATTCTTACTACTGTACAAACAGTCTCTTGCCGACAAGTGTCATATTTCTCCCTATTATCAAATTCCAACTATATATTGTCACTTCACATCTGCTGTTAAAGTTATTTCACACACACAACCGTTCCTGATCCGATAACCGTTATTTCGAACCAGTTCATATACACACAATAACCCTAGCCTAGCCTCGCGTAAACCCGGAAACCATAGGACCCTGTCGTTCGCTGCATACTCGTAAACGAAATAAGCTGATGCCTGTATCTCGAATTAATTCATTTACACACACACCCACACACACACACACACACACACACACACACACTAACCTGCGTAAACCTCGAAATCATAGGACGCTGTCGTTTGCTGCGACTCGTTGCGGCTCGCTACGGCCTCATCTCGCCTCATGTTCATTTTAAACCAAATAAGCTGATACCTTTATTTCCAAGTAATTCATTTGCACACACACACTAACCCTAACCCTAACCTAACCTCGCGAAAACCTCGAAACCTCAGGACCCTGTCATTCCCTGTGGCTCGCTACGACTTAACGGCCTCCACTCGCCTCATGAACCTTTTAAACCAAATAACTGTCACTTATCGGCCTGTTATGCTACTAACACTAAATTAATTAATCCTAAGGAAACCGTAATTGAAATTTTTGAAAATCGCACATTTCCGCGGTTACAACTTTATTTTTCTAGCCCTTTCAAGGTAATCATACATTTCAGACCCTGAAACTGGGGCGCGCACGTAAACAGAAGTGGGCCTTTGGTCCCACCTGAAAAAGTCTTTGTGGCGCCGGAACAGAGGGACAAAGCATTTGGCAGAGCAATTATGCGAGATGCTTCTGGCGCCGGCATTTATGGAGAAGGCCAGTCGCCGATGCCTACGCTGCGCTGCTGGAAGACATAAAAAATGAAATTAAATTGAGCTTTATTTATGGACGTTCTTTAACTAGTGTGTTTCTTAGCGTCACATTTTATACTGGGCGTGAAATACCGGGAATTTTGCTCAAAGGCCGCTTTATTAGTCTGGAGGTTCCTCTTATTGCTCTAAATCTTCGACACGGGACCACCGGCCTTACTTCGCTTCCGAAGGAAGCAATGTTAAGGATTTAACGCCCGAAAAAGACATTCAGCACGCAGGGTACAGTTGGCCAGCGAGCCCTCAACAACGACAACAAGCATGGAGCCACATTCCTCAACATCTTGGGAACATCCAACAGGATGAATGTAAGTAAGGCAAAATACATTGCAAACCCAACAACAAACGATTAAATATTCTAAAATCTCAACTGAGTTTACCCATTGTCTGTATAGTTATAGCAGAGGGATCCTGGGCCACCAAAATTATGATACATGGGAAAGATAGGGTAAACGAGGTCTAACGTCTAGGCTAGGAAGGGTTGAAGGGCATAAAATTGTGATAAATCAGAGAGATAGGGAAAACGAGGTACGTGCTGTGGAGGTTAGGGGTTGTAGGTGCTCGAGAGTGGATTTGGGAACAATTTAGTGCTCATTAGAGATGTTGGTCTATGGGTATACGTGTATGCACGTTCGTTGTGAGAGTATGTTGTTCAGTGTATCTTATTACGATGTAAGTATAACGTAAGAGCCTTTTAATGATGAGTATATCTAAGCTAACCTAATACAACCATTCTAATCTAGACCATCACCTAACCTAATCTCGCACCGAACATACTATCCTAACCTGGACCATCCTCCCATCGTCTTACCTAATCTGATACCTACCATTCCAACCTAACCTAGATCTCCTCTCTCATCATCCATTCCATCAAATCACCATCCCGCCTACCTGACAACAACCATTCTAACCTAACCTAGATCATACTCTCATCGTCTATTCAATCATGTCATCGCCTAATCTAACCTGATACTGACCATTCGAATCTAATTTATCCCTTATCATTTATACTATCCAGTCATCGCCTACCCTAGCCTCGCATCGAACATCCCAATATAATCTAATCTAAGCGATCCTAACAAAGCTGACTTAACCCGGAAGAACCCTCTCATACTCTCCAAACAATACCTTAATTCGTAATTTGGGGGGTCATTTGATAAACATTTCCAGGTATTAGAAGGTACCTTCGAAGATGCTGTGGCCACCTTAAGGCTTTCTAGACACTGGGGTAGGCGTTTTGGTGAACATCACGATGCTTTGAAGACATTCCAGGACTCTTTTACGGTCATTTTAGACACCGAAACAGGTATCTTAGGGTGGTGGTACAGACATTTGGAGGGTATTTTAGACACTAGAGTGGGAACTTTAGCACATTTTGAGGGTATTTTACCCACTGGTGTAGCTATTTTAGACTATTCGCATAGACTTTTAGGGCATTTTGGAACACTGGCGGGGCCACTTCAAGTATTTTAGCCACCGGAGCAGGAATTGCAGTGCATTTTGAACATTTCGAAGGTATTTTAGCCATTGGTATAGCTGCTTCCTGGTATGGGCATGGCCAGTTAGTACATTTTAGAACACTAGAAGGACCATTTTAGATATTTCCAGCCATTTGGAAGGTATTTTAGCCACTGTAGCAGGTATTTTTAGATATTGGTGCTGTTTTTAGAGCATTTAGAAACATTTTGAAGGCATTTCAGCCTGTTTCAAAGTATTTACACAGCTTTTCAGGCATTTTAGAGCATTTCGAAACCGCTTTAGCAACTGATGCAGGTATTATCTGGTACTGACATAAGCTTTTAGCACATTTTGGAACTGAGATAGCTGCATTTCAAGCACATTGAAGGTATTATTTCTAGACTGTGTGGTAGGTATTTTCAGGGCATTGGTATGGGATTTAGGACATTTTGAGACCATTTCAAAGGTATTTTTGGGGGTATGAAGTATTCTTATGCAGTTTTCAGACAATTTCAAGGTATTTTAGGCTCTGGAGCAGCAATAGTTTCGGGAAGGGAAACTCCTTTTAGAATATTTTGAACATTTTGAAAGTATTTTAAAGCACTTTAATCCCATTTTACTCATCTTGAAGACATTTTTGAACGGAAAAATGAGTATTTCGACCTCTGATGGGGACATTCAGAGCACTACAACAAGGCTTTGGATTCTTTTATGAATATTTTGACCGCTTTGAAGCCTGTCTACTACATTTTAATACGAATTTCACACGTTTTATAGTAGCTAGATCCTATTTTAATCCTCATTTACCATGTTTTACAAGAATTAGATGACTTTTTTGAAATTTTCACCCTTTTTTGAATAATTTTTTAAAACTGTATAAGCATTTCCTGTACTGTCACAGTACTTTTTAGATACTTTAAAGTCCATTTTCTATATCGCTTATAAACTTATGAATGGCGACCTGCTAGCGTTTGAGAGGGAGGAGGAATAAGCTGTGTATGGTTTACGATCTTATTGAAGCACATTCAACTGTCCTAACCTAACCTAACCTAGCCTAGACAACCTGCTCATCATCCATTCTGTCCCGCCATCGTCTAACCTAACATCACACCAGCATCCTTACCTAACCCAGCCTTACCTGCTCTGGAAAATCCTCTCCTTATCTATTCTATCCTGCCATCTTCCAACCTAGCAAAACGTAACAAAACTTGAACAAAAGAAACAAAACGTAACCACAGAACGTGACCAAACATCGCCACAAAACGTAACCAACGTTACA
Organism: Deroplatys truncata; assembly: GCA_030765065.1. Lineage (NCBI taxonomy): Eukaryota > Metazoa > Arthropoda > Insecta > Mantodea > Mantidae > Deroplatys > Deroplatys truncata. Next base: position 273,021,932 of record CM060990.1, read on the forward strand.
AGACGTAACAAAACGTAACCACATGTAACAAAACGCAACCAACCCGTTGCCTAGAAAACCTAAGCTAACCCACCATTCATAACTTAGATAGTCAGTATGCGAGCCTAACCTAAGCAATCCCAGACTTCTTCTCATCATGTATTTTATACAGTCATCGTCTAACCTATTCTGATACCATGCTAACCCGATACCAAACATTCTAACCTAAACTAGGCATCCCTTATGATTTATCCTGCAATCGTCTACTTTAACGTAGCACCGAACATTCTAACGCAGCCGAATCAGATCTATTCAAAACTAACTCAAGCTGACCTTGAGCTTCTTTTAGTGAAATTGCAGCGTTTTATCCAGGTTTTATCATTTGGTATTCACAATTAGAATTTTTTGTGAACGTAAGTTTGATTTACTTTAGTTCGTCGCTTGGCGACCCTCCTCTTTTATCTGGGCTTGAGACCAGCACTAGGAGTTACTCCTAGTGGCAGAGTTACCGTCCTTCACTTCCATTGTTCTTATTCTTCTCTTTTCATTAAGTTAATTTCGGGTATATGTGAGTGATAGTTGAGTAAACCTCACAAAAAACCATTTTAAGGTATGCAACACAGTTTCTTATGCAGGGGCCACAGTTTTGTAATGGGCACAAGCATATGTAGATATTCCGTCATCTGCAATCACTCTTTCGTCGTCATAAGATGATAGGGCGATTTTGTTAGCTTCAGAAACAATATGGTGTTACCAAATTCGAAAATGAGATGCTGATTGTAGTCGTGTAGCAATTCCAGCTTAGTTCCGGTATACCGAAGCACGGTGTCTCATGCAAGTCCTGGAGAGGTAAAATAATGAGCAGGATCAACTTTGTGTGTTTTCAGGGTCTGCTCTCTGAATGACTCAAAGACATCAGCCAAGAGAAGGGCATCTGAAGTTAAGTAGAGGTCGCTGTACTCATCTAAATTTCTTGTGCTAAACTGCTCCCACAGGTTTTAAGCACGATTTTAGTCATGTCGCTAATTTCTTCTGCATTTAATTTGTTACAGAATGCTTCCATTGATGGCAATTGTTTATCATTCAAGACATCCCATGAAGTAACGTAATCATATTGAAATCCTATGGAAATACACCCTTGATTGATCAAACTCGATTTCTCACGTCCAAACTACTTTTCGGTTTCGGGATATGCTGTTAGAGTTTTTACTAGCTTATCCAGGCTTCTCAGGTATCCAAAAACCAGAACTTTATATCCCGAACATATTTAGAGAATGGGATGTAGCTATCTTCAAAGTTAGGAATCTACTTCACTCTCTAGCTGTCCCAGCTCCTTAACTATGAAATGTGAATGATATCCGCTCAGGTTATGAAGGAAGGCAGGAATATATTGAGGTTTTTTGCAGGCTAAATTGTACTTATTATACAGACTTCCTCGGTATTCGCTGCTGACATGGACATAGTCGTGCACTTTGTAGTTGTCTTCTGTAAATTCCTTGGTACATAAGTAGTACTCTGTAGAAGATTCGAAATCCTTTTGCTGTTAATCTGTAACTTTCATAGGCTTAGCAGATTTGTATATACCATTCAACTGCTTTGCAGGGTATTTTAGGTAATCCATAAACTTCTCAGCAGCATCATAACCGCAATATACATAGTTTTGTGTAGGAAGATCAGTTTCTCGACGTTCAAGGCTGGATTGTGGCTTGTCGTAAACACAAAAGCTCGTCGGAGAATGTTTCTGATATGGCGTTGTATAGGAAGTTTCAGGATTAGCAGAGCATGTATGATACTGCACGAGAATACCCTCAAAATCGGCATAGATAACATAAGGAAGCTTCGGCATCCTGTCCACGGTTTTGAATTGCACGATAGAGTTGTCCTTTGTAGGCATAACTATCCTAGCGATATCATGTTGACTACAGATAGTGGAATGTTGTTAAGTTCTTGCAGTCCGCTTCGTCCATATCGATCATCAAAATGCGCGAAGCAGCGTTTGCATGTGTACACCCTCCCTTTATATTTTGTTTTCTGACATCGAATAAGTTTCTCAGAACTCTATATATAAACATATTGTAGTAGTCCAGCAGCATCATTCAGCACAAGAAGGTCACGATGTTCGGACAGTCTTTACCAACTACCTTTATAGGAAATTCTTCTTGTTTCTCATCTAGAACAGACACCTTTATAGTTATGTTAGGTTTTTTCTCAAACTCAAGGATATGAGCCAATGTCATAGGAAATGAAACACTCAAGAAATCATACTTATTTTCAAGTTCCTTGTATTTGCTCACACGCTGAGATTTGTTATCAATACATTTTGCGAGGATGGCATACATAAAACATTTCTCATCGTTATAATTCTGGAGATGTATACAGCCCTTTGTTGCTTCAACAGAGACTATTAAATTCATAGGAAGAAGTTTAGTAATGAATTAATTATGAACAAATCATGGTTTAATTTCACATCTAACATATAGTCCAGATCCATTTCTAGAAACACGGCCTGATTACGTCCTTTGAATGTTTTATCAGCTGTTTCACCAACAGCATTTACAAATCGACATTCAACCAGTAGATTAATTTTTCAAAGATTTATGAACTCCAAGCTCATTCTGAACAGCTTGAATTATACGCCTCTTTGCCTCCTGTAGACAAGCATTTCCTTGGATGAATCACAGCGAATGAAATAAGATTTCAGATGCCCTACAAATGCTCTTTCGTAATCTATCACAGCGGAACCCTCATCCATTATCGATAACAGAGATGTTTCGTAGGCTCCGTATTAATTTTCTTGTAAGGGGTGTGAATCGACACACCTCTTCATGGTGTTCTCTCTTATAGCTATTATTGAAGAATCTTTCACAATTTTCAAACTTGAACAGCTGCTTACAGCCCATTTCATGTCGCTTCCTGTGATAGTTTAGTAGAAAGCTGTTTCCACATTTACCACACTTGTTAGCACACTTTGTATTTGTAAATACTTCCTGGAACACAGTGCTCTCTATTTCTACAATCTGCTAAATACCACAAAAATCCTATAAAATGGTGATCAATATATCCTTGATCGACTTATTCAAATGAGCGCACCTATTCACCTTGTCAACTTCTAGACACACTAGGGAGCTGGTTTCCTTAGAGGAGATGATCTCGACTCGAAGCAAACTAGAACAATGAAGGTTTAAGCTTCAAGCCGGCGGATGGCGATGGACCTTTTCGCGGGTAAAATACTTATCATGGCTTCCAGCGGAAGGGAAGTAAAGACGTGGTCCCCTGTCGTAGATTAACGGCACGTAAAAGAACCTCAAGCCTGATACAGAGTCCTCTGAGCAAAATTTCCAGTATTTCACGACAAATATAGAATGGGGCGCTAAAAACGATAGGAGTTACGGAGCGTCCATAAATACAAGACCACCGGTGTGAAGAGGCTAATAACTCCTACATGCAGAAGTTTGATCCTATGAAACCATCTCAATTTATTACATACCAGCACGCCAATAACCAATATGGTTGGGCAGTGTGCCACTGTTTTTCTTATGGAGGATTTGAGTGGAGTTTCCCTGAATATATCAACGTAAACAGTTTTAAAGAAGACGATCCTCACGGATATATTTTATAAGTTGATATCCAATATCCTGCTGAGCTCCTGTACCTGTATAATGATTTAGCATTCCTAGCCGAGGGTTTGAAACCAAGAGGATCTCTCTCATGGACTGCAACTAAAAAACCTTCACCGTGCACTACGATTTCGACAATCGTGATGGCTAAAACCTTACGTCGAATATAATAACAAGCTACAGCAAGGTGCTAGAAACGATTTTGAGAAGGATCTCTGCAAGCTGTTCAACAATGAAATGTTCGGGAAAACAATAGAGATCACCCGGAATGTGATGGATGTACCGGTTATGGCAAATGGTAAAAGGTTGCAAACCCTACATTCATTGATGGAACTATGTATGGAGATAACTTATGTTGCTTAGCCGCTTATGAGTTCACGACAGATTGTGTTTAACAAACCAATTTACATAGGTATGAATGTGCTAGATATTTCTAAAACCCTCATATACTCGTATCGATATGACGTTTTACTTCCGTATTATGTAGATGAAAACCTCAAACTACTGTATATGGATACTGACTCCTTGATGCATCGAGTGACTATAACAGATTGTACCAAGATAAACTACACATGCTTGAGTAACTAGATACCTCTGATTACCCAAAAAACCATTTGTGATATTCAACTTAAAACAGAAAGGTATTCATCAAGTCAACAAAAATCATTATGCGGATTGTGGGTCTTAGACCTAAACTGTATGCCCTCGATATTGATGTAAGTGTAATTAAAAAGATTAGCGGTTTTAAATGAAGCGCTATTAAGCACTATATCACTTTCAATCGTTATGTGGATTGTCTAAAAAACAATGAAATCGTAAGAACACCGATGTATTTAATTCAGTCGTACCATCATATTGTTTCGACTTTTGAAGCTAATAAAATCACTCTAGCATCTTTTTATGACAAAAAAGTGATTGCAGATAGAATATCTATATACGCTTATGTCCATTACAACACTGTCAGCCCTGCATAAGAAACTGTTGCATACCTCAATATGTTGGTTTTCTTCCTGGGTGTTTACTCAATTATACCCGACATAAACACGATGAAGAAAGAAGAATAAGAATAATGGGAGTAGATGTCGGTAACTCTGCACTAGGAGTAGCTTCTACTGTTCGTCTCAAACCCAGATAAAAGAGGAGGGACGCCAAGCGAGGAAGTAAAATAAATCTGAGATAAATCTACGTTGACAAAACTTTCTAGTTAAGAACTTCAAATAATAAAACCTGGATAAAAATCTGCACTTTCACTAAAAGAAGCTCAAGGTCAGCTTTGGTTAGTGCTGGATAGCTCTGATTAGGCTGAGTTAGGATGTTCGGTGCTAGGTTGAGGTAGACGATTGCAGGATAGATTATAAGGAATGTCCAGTTTAGATTGGAATGCTTTATATCAGGTTAGGATGCTATCAGAATAGGCCAGACGATGACTGGATGGAATACACTATGAGAGGATAGTTTGGCATTAGTTAGGTTAGGCTCTCATACTGGCTGTCTAAGTTATGAAGGGTGAATTGGCTTAGATTTTGTATGTTTTATGGCTACTTTTTTGTTACATTCGGTTATGTTTTGTGGTTATGTCTTCTTACCTTTGGTTACGTTTTGGTTAGGTTAGACGATGGCAGGATAGAATAGATTAGGAGAGGATGTTCCAGAACATGTATGGCTGGAATAGGTTAGGTTAGAATGTTCGGTGTGAGGTTAGGGTGCGGATGGTCTACATTAGAATGGTTATCAGGTTAGGTTAGTTTAGACATAATCATCATTGAAAAGTTCTTACGTTATACCTATATCGTACATATGTCGTACAACAGATACACAAAACAATATACCCCACAACGAACATGCATAGCGTATACCTCTAGACCTACATCTCTAATGAGCGCTAAATTGTTCCCAGAACCACCCTCTAATCTCTTCAATCCATACCCTCCTTAGCACCTCCCTCGTTTCTCCTATCTCTCCCAGGTATCACAATTTTTCTGTCCCTCAACCCTGCCTAGCCTAGCATTTGACCTCGTTTTCCCTATCTCTCCCATGTATCACCATTTTGGTGGCCCAGGAGCCCTCTTCTATAACTACTCTCGTGTATGATAGTGTGTCTGTATTCAATCTCCCAGTAAGCAACATATAGGTTAGAACCACCCCGGACTGTCACGCAGCGTTGTTAAAGCAAATGTAACTAAACTTGACAATAAATATGTCGCTCCAATGCTATGTTGGTGGCATTTTCGACTATGGCGAATACGCTAAACTATTGTGGCGTATTAATCTCAATTAACCCATTTTGGTGGGGTGCTTAAACGGAAATCTGGCCCTTTGTTCTAGTAATATGGTTTCCTATGTGCTATTTGATATTCCTCTAGAGCTTTCATTGCCGCTAGTTGTATTAATTTTTCATCTAACCTCTGCTGGATGGATATGCGGTATAGTCATTCGTTAAAGATTGCATATTACATACTGGTATATTCAAACATTCGAATCCTCTTAATTGGTATTCTTATTCTCATCTGTAATATACATTCTATGAAATGAGAAACATTTTCAAATTTACAAAATAATGATCCCTGCCACAGGTTGGTCCTCTTAAAACTCTTGATATCTTACACTATCACACCTGTTTTCTGTCTTGCATTAATGTAATCAGTTATAGATCTCTGTTGAAATGCGTCTTGTTGTACTGTATATTTATGCATTTCTTTATGTTCAGAAAATACATTTGTAAATTTCAATAAATATTGTTCACAGAGTGCTATTAGTCTTTCTACATAGTCATTTACAGTTCCTTCCCCAAAGGTCTCACCCCTTCATTGCAATTCAGTTTTCCTGTCCTGCCATTCAAATATTTCACTAGAATGATTTCTTTTAAATCACCTATTTCATTTATTACTTTGCTTAACTTTTCATAGAAGGCGTCTTTCTTTGTGATGTTTCATGATCACTTATTTCATTTACTACCATAATGGTAATTTTTCTTCCATATACGTTGAGATAAACTTTACTAATATTTGCATTTATAACCTTGCAGTTATTTATACGTATTTTAAAGGCCTTTCTAATTTATATAGAGATACCTTTCTGGGTTCATATTTTTCATCTCTACTGTAAAAGTGTAAATAATCTGCTTTGACTTCTGATCCATATTCCTTTTACTTTATCTATGTGGATGTTCTAATGCCTTGATTTAATCTTGTAACTTCTACCAGTATGTCAACCACCTTATTCCTTACTTCCTTTGTAATCCATGCTTCAGTAAAATGTGTCCTCTTACATAGCTTCTGTTGTCCTTTAGGCTTTTTAGCAATACTTGTGCTTCTGATGAACAGGGAACTGGTCTGGTGCATCATTCTCCGACCTGAGGACCGGCTGATTTTTGCTCAAGGTTCTCTTTCTCTAGTCTTCGTCAAACTAATGCCAGACTACGAACCAGCATCGTCTCTAACCCTGGACTGGCTCTCACAGGTAGCTACTAGCTGAGTCAACTTAAACGTGGTTTCGTTTTCCGGTCTGGCTTGGGACACTTTGGTTGGTTAATAATAATAATAATAATAATAATAATAATAGTAATAATAATAATAATAATAAAGCTACGGAAATAAGAATCCGTAGGGGTGCATTTATATAAAAATAATATATAACATCTGAAAAGCACTGGTGCCTGGGACAACTATGAGGCTGTGCTATATGTATGTACAAGGTAACTTTGATCATGCTCAGCCTCTTAACCTAAGTAGCTGCTAAAACCAGATCCAAATTAGTAGACATTGATCAGGTGTTTATATTAGCTCATCTAGTCTGCTCAGATTTTGTCATTTATGCTATAAGAATTATGTAAATGATGCCTAATTTTCAGAAAACCACTTATATAGAGATAGCTAGCTAAGACGTCTAACAGTCTGTAAGATATCTTAAAGTTGTGTTCTACATTCTATAAATTTGTTACATGCATGTAAAGGTATATTTTTTATAAATATATTAACATCTGAAAGCAATGCAGTACTCAAGAATACCAAACGTTTTAGAGTACAATCTAAGAAGGAAAAGAAGAGTAGGTCACCGCCCATATATTTCTTATATGAAGAGACCAGGATTTTCTTCACTGGCCATGAGAACGGAACAGCAATGGTCTATAACCTGTAAATTATGGCGATGATGACAACACGCGGCATTGAACTACGAAAGGAAACAAAAAGACAAGCAAACTGTTCGCCTCGGGAGATCGAACCATAGTTTCTAGAGACATTAATCACTGCAGTACAGTACGGTACAGTACTGCGAAATACTTAAATACTATTCCTGATATAAGCTACTTACGCTACGAATACCAAGCTGTACACAATACCGGCCACTCTGTATTGCTGTCGTGATTAAAACAGAACACGAGCACTCGGCCTAACCGAAGAGCGACCTTCGGGCATTGCTGGGCGAGCGGAAAGAAAACGAGTGGGAGCGATCGTGCATCGAGAGCACCGGTTTAGATCGGTCTTTTGCAGTCCTGTATTCCTTTGGACTTCGTTCTATTTTTTCTTTCTGATGTCATGGAATTTTTCTTCTGTAAGAACACAGTGATTTAATGTTCGTTTCTTATGAAGAATACATCCCGTTTCCCTAAATCTGTTCACAAGATTACGAACCGTTTCTCTGTGAGTTGCAGGAACACCAGGTAATCAGTCTATAAATCTCCGTCTTATTTCTCTATAGAGTTTGTTGTCACATAGGAATCATACATGAGGATTCTCCGTGCTAAAATATACGAATTTTTGGGCATTATAACAGCATTAACACTTTGTAATATTCAAAGACACTGTCTCACAACCTATCGACCTCTATACGACACAGACTTAGCCAGCACACAGAGGAGCGAAAGTCTAGAGGGAGCGGAACCAATTAGACACAGCGCAGTGCAGGGCAAGTAATTCCCCGTAATACGACACGCGTCCAAACGAAGGCTTTGTAAAAGTATTTATATATTCTATAGGTGTTGTTTTCACATAACGTGGCTGTGCTTTTGTTTCCGCGGCTAAAATACAAAGCGAATACCGAGTTCGTTTTTGCACTTCTGCTTCCTGCAATGTCTGCCTTTTCTTTATAATGGCTAGCGTAGGCTGTCCCTTCCTTGCATTCTTTTTGTAGTATTCGAAGCATAACAATGGAAAATGTAATTTGCCGCAGCGGAAGAAAGAAGTAATAGTAAAAGTCTATCCACTTCCACGTGTCTAGCCATAATTTAAGAGATAGTGAAGATTTGTAACCTCAAAAGCGCCACAGTAGCAGTACGAAATGTTCTACAGTGTTATAATAGGCTGCTAGGCAAGATACACTACGTGATCACAAGTATCAGGACACCTGGTTGAAAATGGCGTACAAGTTCGTGGCGCCCTCCATCGGTAATGCCGGAAGTCAATATGGTGTTGGCCCACCCTTAGCCTTGACGACAGTGTTCAGTCTCGCAGGCATACTTTAAATCAGGTGCTGGAAGTTTTCTTGGGGAATGGCCGCCCATTCTTTACGGAGTGCGGAACTGAGGAGAGGTATCGATTTAGGTCGTTGAGGCCTGGCACGAAGTCGGCGTTCCAAAATATCCCAAAGGTGTTCTATAGGATTCAAGTCAGGACTCTGTGCAGACCAGTCCATTACAGGGATGCTACTGTCGTGTAACCACTCCGCCACAGTCCGTGCAGTATGAACAGATGCTCGATCGTGTTGAAAGATGCAATCGCCATCCCCGAATTGCTCTTCAACAGTGGGAAGCAAGAAGGTGCTTAAAATATCAATGTAGGTCTGCGCTGTGATCATGCCACGCAAAACAACAAGGGGTGCAAGCCCTCTCCAGGAAAACCACGACCACACCATAACACCACCACCTCCGAATTTCACTGTTGACACTACACACGCTGGCAGATGACGTTCACCGGGCATTCGCCATACTCACACTCTGCCATCGGATCGCCACATTGTGCACTGTGATTCGTCACTCCACACAACGTTTTGCCACTGTTCAATCGTGTAATGTTGACGCTCCTTACACCAAGCGAGGCGTTGTTTGGCATTTTCCTGCGTGATATGTGGCTTATGAGCAGCCGCTTGACCATGGAATCCAAGGTTTCTCACCTCACGCCTAACTGTCATAGTGCTTGGAGTGGATCCTGATGCAGTTTGGAATTCCTGTGCGATGGTCTGGATAGATGTCTGCCTATTACTCTTTACGACCCTCTTCAAATGTCGACGGTCTCTGTCAGTCAACAGATGAGGTCAGCCTGTACGATTTTGTGCTGTACATGTCCCTTAACGTTTCCACTTCACTATCACATCAGACACAGTGGACCTAGGGATGTTTAGGAGTGTTGAAATCTCGCGTACAGACTTCTCACACAGGTGACACCCGATCACCTGACCACGTTCGAAGTTCGTGAGTTCCACGGAGCGGCCCATTCTGCTGTTTCACGATGTCTAATGACTACTGAGGTCGCGGATAATAAGTACCAGGCAGTAGGTGGCAGCACAATGCACCTAAGATGAAAAACGTAGTTTGTGGGGGTGTCCGGATATTTCTGATCACATTGTGTACTATGGTATATCCACGTCTTTGCATATTTTACAGCATTATATAATGTTTAGTTACATAAATTTAGATTAAGTTCCAGGATGTAAAAGAAATATTAGCGTTAGTATTTTCAATTCTACTATAGTCCTTGAATAGTTCAACACTTCTACTTTCAAGAACACAACAAATAAAATACCTGAATATGCACCGATTTAATTATTCAGCTGTTGTATAATGGCAAGAGTTTCGTAAATAAAACCTACAGGAGCATAACTAGATTATCAGTTGCGCAGAATGAATGTAGCATTATTGGTTTTGCTCATATTCTTGCACAAAAATATACAGAGATCGCCATAAATATGCAAATGAAACCAATTTATACAATTTTGTATTAACACTGACAATATTCAGTGAGCGACATGAAGTATATAAATATGTGAGCCTGCAAACGGTGTGTGTGTGTGTGTGAAATAGCATCAATAACATGAATTACCGCATCAATAACTAAGAAACCTCCGAGTTATTTTCTTTGAATTTCCTTTCAGGTAAAACAAAAGTTATTGAATAGACTCACCACAGTAACGAGAAAGGGACTTATTGTCTGTTCAGAGACTTTTGAGGCAGTGAAAGGGGGATATATGGAATTCGCGCGGCCGGTACAGTACTTAGCACAGAGAACAGTCACACGAAGCCGAACTGGCCGCCTGCCAGCGGTTGTTACCTTCCCTCTCCACTGGCTCAAAAGACTCTGGACAGACAATAAATTCCGTTCTTGTGCCTATCACAAGTCAGGTATGTGTGCAGATGTTCCGATTTAGTAATTTCAAGCTTTGCCCCTGTATCAAGAGAACACGATGGAAACGAAAATACGGTGGAAGATGATTTTGTTTGTTATTAAAAAGGGTACACACACACACATAAGCACTGAGAATGGGTGAATGAACGAATAAAAATAACCTCAATGTTCATTCTGTCTTCAATTTTTGTATGGTCAACATAAATCATACACTCTGGATCTAAACTCTCTGCTAGTTTATGCCGTCATAAATTTACGTTCCTAAGATCTGATGTGTTACATTACATGACTTATGTGTCCATTATCGTTTATTTTTATATAGCTTCTACAAACTATTATACGAAAGTTCATTTTTTCTATCTACTTCATGTTATTCGGGATAATTCTTCACAGAATTAGTCTCATTACACATTTCGTTATAGCTACAAGAGAGACAGAGGAAAGCGAATTATAATAGGTGATTAAAACGGGGTCGTTATATGTTGACCTTAAAATTCCAACTTCCATTACATCGTGAGAAACAGGTAAAGAACGACAGCACTAAAAGAACACAAGGAATTGAGAAACTGAAACCAATAACAGATGTTTCGGAAATGGTTGGTGCCAAAAAAAGTAATCTTACATAAACTGTGTGTTTTAAAGAGCTGTACGTTTTAGGAGGTATGCTGTTGTCTATCTAGTGTGCTGGTTAAACGAATTAATACAAAATTATTTCCGAATGAAGAGGACCTCAGAGGCTACTCCCTGAAAATTCAAGATATACATTTTATTTGTCATATAAATTTCTTAAACATATGGTATTTTAATCAAAATCGTTATAGCCATTTTTGAGAAGATAAAACATATCCAAAATTTTTCCATGTAAGCCGTAGTTTGGAGAGTGGAAATTTTTTGAAAACCTTCGTCTCGCATCTTTGGAAGGTAATGAAATTATGTACCAAGTTTTGTATTTATCGATCATATGGTTTTAGGGTTATGCTGTTCACGGATACACACACACACATAGATACACATGCACCTTTTTCTAAAAATGCTTCTTTCTTGAAGCAGTAGGCCGCAAAACATGTATTCCCAGTGAAATCCCAACATAGAACTTTTGGGTGCAATGCAATACATTGTCTTGCCTACTTTACGTATACTGGCGTGCATAAAATGTGGCCCACAATGGAACCGAGCTGTTTATGTTAGTACTGACTAAATCTAGCCACACTCCTATCAGCAACACCATATCCGTTTTTCAAGCTTAATTCTAGCCACTGTATTAGCAGGGTACTTACCTCCTCCAAAGTATAGCCGAACTTCCAAAGGTAACATTACAACCTAAACCTTATATTTTCATGCTACGTTACTGTTTTCTTAATGCCGGTTTTCCGTTTAGTAGGGACAAAAACCTTAACCTTCGTCTCCATGTCGCTAACGAAAGCTCATGTCGTAGCTGTCGTTCAGTTTAACCACACGTGCAAACATTTCTCCACCGCTTCCTCTAGTTGGTCTGGGTGGCTCAGTTTTTAGGCGCTAGCCTTCTTATCCCTAGATCGCGGTTTCAAACTTGGCCTAGACCGATTATTTTTAAGTTTGCTAAAACGGGACAGCCCCGTGTTAGTAATTTTACTAGCATGTAAAGGAGCTCCTGCGGGACGAAATTCCGGCAAACCGACGGCGCTGATATGATCCTGTTAAATTGACAGCGTCTTTAGCAAATAAAATATTCTTTACCCCATCCTCTAGCCTTTACTTGTGTATCAATCGTAGCGGAACTCTTTCATATAGAATGTATCCAAATTATCCCTTCATTCCACATAGGTTATAAACATCTTTCATTGGTTAGTTTGTACGTCCCTTTATGGTTTTTCAGGCCAGTTAAATAGAGAATTCATACCGGCGGGGTGGAGTCAAAAATTGGTTACCTGAAGGTGGAAACCTTACGGAGGGAAAACACTAGGGAAATCGGCCACCTTTTATGCACGATAGCGTACGTTGCAGAGTAAACAAACATAGCGGAAACGGCACGGGTGCATCCATGAGATAAACAGCCCTAATCCTAGTAACATAGGAAGATATGTGGAAACCAATTTTGTTAACTTGTTCGTTTCCACTTAACATTCACATAACATAGCCCATTCTTGTGATAAATGCAGAGTAGTTAAATCCGTCTATAGGGAAATCATTGCAAACCTTATTACTTTTCTGGTACAAAAAATTAACTAAATTAAAAGAGAAACTTATGTGTTACATTCACATGACTTTCTCTGTCCTCTAGCACTTATTAGTGAATATAAAAATTATTCTTACGAAATATTATTTTCCTATTCACTTCACTATCAGGATAAACATTTACGGAAATAGCTACATTACACATTTCGTTATATATACAAAGGGAATTGCCATACTCCAATGTTTTAAAACTGGACGCTGTACGCTGCCTTTAAAAGTTCATACTCTTTCCATGACATCACGAGAAGCAGCTGAAAATCGACGGCTCTTAAAAACAATGACAAATATTGAACAATTCGAACCATTAATAACATATATCACGGAAACGGCTGATGCCACAAAAAGGTTGTTTTAAATAAACTGTGTGTTCTAAAGGGATCTATATTTTATTCGTAGTACGCTTTCGTCTACCCCTTAACATTTACCAGTTAGTAGGGTATACAGAGGCATTCTGGCGCAGTTTTTGCGTTTATATGGGAAAGGAAAGGGAAAACGAGGGTATATGCGGCGGTTCATGGAGGGAAATGCGTTTATATGTGGAAGATAAGGACTACGAGGATCGATGCTAGGCTAGATAGATGTTGAAGGAGTGGGGATGCGCTTTATATGAGAGATACGGGGAATACGAGAAGTGTTAGACTAGACAGAGTTTGAGAAGTGGAATAGCCGTTTATATGGGAAAGATAGGGAAAACGTGAACAGATAATAGGCTATACAGATGCTGAAGCAGGGGGAATACGGATATATATATACAGGAGAGATAGGGGATACGTGGAGAGGTACTAGACTATTCAGGGCTTGAAGGGTAGAGTAGGGCTTTTTGTATGAAGAGACGAGGAAAACGAGGGTATATGCTAGGTTGAGAGAACCTTCAAGGAGGAAAAATGCGTTTATATGGAGAAGATAGGGGAAACGAGGAGATTTCCGAGGTAGAGCAGGGACTCCAGGAGAGAGGGATATGCTTTATACGACAGAGATAGGGCATATGAGAAGAGGTGCTAGTGTAGACAGAGGTTAAGGAGTAGGGTATACGCTTATATAAGGAATGTATGGAAAACGGAGACAGACGGTATTATAGACAGAAGCTGTGCCACTTTTGCGTTTATGAGGGAAAGGATAGGTAAAACGAGGGTAGATGCGACGGTTCAAGGAAGAAAATGCGTTTATAGGGGAGAGATAGGGAATACCAGGGCTGATGCTAGGCTAGTCAGATGCTAAAGGAGGGGGGATACGCTTTATACGGAAGAGATAGGGAATACGAGGAGAGGTACTAGCCATACAGGACTTGAAGGGTAGATAATCACGTAATAAGACGTAACCAACAAACGTAACCACGTAACAAGACGTAACACAACGTAACATAACAGCATGACAAGACGTCACACTAAGCAACATAAGCACTAACCACGCAACATCACGTAACATCTCGTAACCAGAAACGTTACACGACGTAACACGTACCAACCATGTAACCACGTAACAAAACGTAAGAACAACACGTAACCAACCCATTGAAGGTAATCTAAACTAATTCATCCTTCATAACTTAGACAATAAGTACGATAGCCTAGCCTAGATTAACCTGACCAATCCCAAACGTTCCTCTCATCATCTATTCAACTCAGTCATCGTCTAACCTAATCTGGCTAACCAGAGATAACCTCGACTTTCTTTTAGTGAAATTGCAATGTTTTATTCAGTTTTTTTATTCGAGAGTTTAATTGAAAAGTTTACGTCAACATACCTTTATTTTAGTGCGTTGTAGGTGTCTCTCCCCTTTTTATCTAGGCTTGAGACTAGCACTAGGATTGCTCCTAATGGCAGGGTTACCACCTTCCCTTCCATCTTCTTCTTTCTTCATCGGTCGTCAGCTAGTTGCATATACAGCACACGAATAACCTTCATTTTTTCTAAGATTGTAGATTCACGAGAAAATCTTTATCTTTGACTTACATTCTTTTAAGCGCTGGTTGTAATGGCGTAATGTCCATACGCATATGTCGTTATTCCATCCTCAGCAATAACTCTTTTATCATCAAACGGAGTCTATGTGATTTTATTCACTTGCACTATGGCAAGAGCATGCTCCCGAGACAGGATCAGATTCATTGGTGTTCTGATGATTTCTCCGGTTTTAAGACAGTCAGCATAACTCTAAAATGTAATGTACTGATTAATATCACAACGTTTTATGCCTTTAATCTTTCTTATCATTGAGCCATGGATATCTAGTGCACATCTTAGGTCGTAGCCCGACAAAACGCTGTATGATTTTACCATTAGCCTCATCTTTAAATTTTCCCAACACCTTGTTTAGAGCTGAATAGCATATATGGTTGACAGGGTAATCAGCTGTATCTAGGTGTTCGAGAAAACGTAACCTGTCCTGGTGCACATCTTCAGTCATCACACGATGAATGAACGAATCAGTGTCCATATACATGAGCTTCAGGTTTTCAGATCCATAATATGACAGCAACACATCATAATGATAGTGGTACATTAATGTCTTGGAGATATCCAACACACTCATACCGATGTATATAGGCTTGTTGAACACGATCTGACGAGAGGCCATATGCACAGGAGCTAGATTGGCGGCATATATTGTTCGATCGATAAACGTAGGCTTGGCGATCAGCTTCTCTAGAGTCTTCTCGTTTGTCACAAACCGTATATCCACACGATTAAGAAGGTTTTCCATTGTTTTTCCAAACATGGCGTTGTTAAACATTTTGTAGAGGTCCTTCTTAAAATCATTTGCAGACTTTTGTCGTAGTCTGTTGTTAAATTCCACATACGGGTTTAACCACTGTGACTGGCGGAATTGTAGCACACGATGGATTTTTGTTAGTTGTAGTCGATGACTAAGAGCTTGCTTCAAAGCCATGTAATGTACTATATACTTCTTTCGTGATCCAAGGTGAGGAATTAGCTTCTTTGTAGTCGAATCCTTTGGTTTCATGCACTCGGGCAGGAATGGTAAATCATTATGCAGATCATGGAGTTCAGCAGGATACTCGATGTGAACTTCTAATATGTATTCATGAGGATCATCTTCTTCTAGTCTTTGTAAGTTTATTTCTTCAGGTGAAACCCACTGAAATCCACCAAAAGGAAAGGCGTGACACATTGCCCAACTATATTGGTTATTAGCGTCCTCGTATGTGATGAATTGGGTTAGTCTCGACGGAACATACTTGTCCATGTAAGTGTTATTAGCCTCTGCATACCGATGTGAAACTTGGCATAAACCTCCTCTTATGCCGGATTCCACCATAAGTAGTTGGCCATAATCTCGCAACAGTTCCAGTTCGATTCCAGTATACAGTAAAATGGCGTCCCATGTAAGTCCTGGAGAGGTAAAATAATGTGCTGGATCAACTTTATGCGTTTTGAGGGTTTGATCTCTAAATGTCTCAAAGACATCAGCTAGAAGAAGTACATCAGATATTAAGTAGAGGTCGCTGTACTCACCCAGGTTTCTTGCATTAAACAGCTCCCATACATTTCTAGAGTGATCGTAGTCAGCATCACTAATTTCTTCTTCATTCAGTTTATTGTAGAAGTAGTTCTTAGGAGGCAGGCAGGGTTCGTTCAAAACATCCCATGAAGTGACGTAATCATAGGGAAATACACCCTTACGTGTCATTAACTTCATCTTGTCTTCTCCGAAGTGTTTCAGGGTACGATGTTATATATTTTACCAGCTTATCCAAGCTTGTACTGAGAAACCGTTAACTATGTACAAACCGAAGCTTTATATCTCCTACTTACTTGAAGAATGATATATAGCTTTCTTCAGAGCTAGGAATTACTTCCACCCGCTCACTTGTACATCCCAGCCCCTTAACAATGATGTGTGAGTCATACCCGCTGAGGTTGTGCATGAGGACTGGAATATATTTAGGTGTTTTGCAGGCTAAATTACATTCATTATGTAGACTTCCCCGATATTCACCAATGATGTGATCATGGTCACGTACTTTATAGTTCTCTTCAGTAAAGGTTTTTGCACACAAGTAGCATACTGTAGAGGCATTGAAATCCATCTGCTGTTGATCTGTAAGTTTCAGGGGCATGACGTATTTGTATATATTATTAATTTCCTTTACAAGGAACGATAGATATTCCATAAACTTCTAAGCAGCATCAACACCACGATATACATAGGGATACTTAGGAAGACCAGTTTCCAGATGTTCAACGTTGGTTGATGGTTTAACGTAAACGCAGAAACTCATGGGAACATGCTGCTGATAAGGGGATGTATATGAAGTTTCAGGATCGGGTATGCATGTATGACATGGAGCGAGAATGCTTTCAAAGTCTGAATAGATGACGTAAGGTAGTTTCAACATCCTTTCAAAATTTTTGAACTTTACAATGATTTCTCCTTTGTAGGCATAATTACCTTCGCAACACTATGCTGATTACAGATGGTGGCATGTTCTTGTAGTTTTTCCCGTCCACTTTGTCCATATCGATCATCAAAATGTGTAAAACAACGCTTACAGGTATAAACACGTTCCTTACATTTGGTTTTCTGACGTCGAATAAGTTTTTCAAAATTCTTTATATAAACGTAGTGATGTCTCCCACTATTGACACTCAATAGCAGGAGGTCACGGTGGTCAGTTAGTTCAGTCTCAGCAACCTTTATCGGATACACTTCATGCTTCTCGGCCGAAGACGTTGATAGACATCCTGTTAAGCTTCTCAAATGTAGGTATTTGAGAAAGTGGCGTAGGCTAGGAAACACAGCTGAAGTCGTATTTATTTTGAAGTTGTTTGTATTTGCTCACCCGTTGTGCATCCTTCCCTATGAATTTGGCTAATACATAATACATAAAGCATAGCTCATCAGTTAAACTCTGGATGTTAATGCAAACCTTTTTTGCTTCAACAGATAGCGGCAGGAGTACGTAGCTACTTCCCCGTAACTGGTTGTACTTGTTGATATGAAGTCGAACTCCTTCCACAGCAAGCAGAGCCCAGTTGCTACCCTTAAGCTGAGATTCCTCCGTTTCAGTCACCAATTTCTTGAATTCCACTGCCATCATTGACTCCAGATCCGTTTCTAGGAAAACAGCTTGATTCCGTGTTTTAAATGTTTTGTCGCAGGTTTCTCCGACACTGTTAACATATCTACACTCAGCTAGCAGATTAATTTTCACACTTTTGTGAATACCAAGCTCTTTATGTACAGCCTGGATTATCCGCTGTTTCGCCTCATGCAGGTACATATTCAGGTCCTTAGTTGATTCACAACGTATAAAATATGATTTCAAGCGTCCATTGAATGAAGTTTCATATTCTTTCATGTCACAGTCATCCATGATAGGAAATAACTTGTGCTTAGTGGGTTCTAATCTACGTTTCTTCTCAGGTCTGTTTATTTCACACGCATCTTCGTGTCGGCGAGCCTTATAACTGTCTTTGAAGGCTACATCACAATATTTACACTTGAAGAGCTTTCTACAACGTAGCTCATGTCGTCTTTTATCATATCCACGGAGGAACTTCTTACAGCATTTACCACAAGAATATCCTGAGACACTAGGAATTATATCCTTATACACCGAGTTATTCATCTGAAGCTCCGTATCGGCATATATTACCTACTGTGGCGTAATTAATTCGATTACAGACCACTTTAATTAGCGGTGCGTCGCAAAAAAAATGTATTATTACCGTTAAATGCTTATATCTCCTGAATGGAAAGAGATAGCGATATGCAGTAAAGGGCGTCTATATCTCTAGAATGTGATGCGTCATTGACTGCTGTTCCAAATTGACCTGGTTGTCTTGGGCTGAATCGCGTGACATGAGTATAAATGCATCTTCGAATAACATAAAAAAGTAATTAAGATAAAGACGTCGAATAAACGTTTATTTTGTAATGCATATTTGACTACCGTCGTCCTGACGAAATTACATCTCTTGGATGAATGCATGACTAAGAAAGGTAAAAAAAAAATACGTAACGAACACGCCATACGAGGACGCGTCTTAAAATGAATACGAGAACTATACGACCTCCCTGAACGAGGCTCTCAGGCCGACTGAAGTGCCCTCTCTAGCGCAACCGTAACTAGAGCTGTTTTCTCCCTCCCACTCTCGTAGCTTGCATCATGCGCTCCACCTAGTGGAGAGAGTCGGAAACGCGTTCAACGACGAAGATGCCGGAATCAGCCATATTGAAGGGCTTAACGTGCATGGCGGTCATATTGGGTATATGAAGACATCCATTATATGCATTAAACGCATGTATGATTTGATTTTAAAAATGGATTGCGATACATTATATTTAACAAGACGGTTTTAAAAATGAAATATGATAATCTTTACGCTAAATGTAATTGATGACTTTAAAATGTTTACCCACTTTGAGCTGAAAACATATGATAAATTTTCTAATACGATCCTACGAGTTTGAAATCCGTGTAACTCTGGAAAAAAATTAGTTTCCTCGTTATTATAGTCAAATGTAGCGGTTTTCTGTGATAACTGCGAATTAAGCGTGGTATTCTGTGATAAATGGACATTAAGCGTATACAAATGTCATATTGTATACTGATTCTTCAGGGTGAGTGAGAGGGACAAGGGAAAGAAAGTACTGAAAACATGAAATAATAGGGTATATACATGGATTTAATTAAATAAGGAGAGAAAGTATTGTAATAAAAATTATTTTAAAATTTGCTGTGAAATGGATTGAGGTGTTGGTATGCGTGTTTCAACATGTCGACTGACCCCCACCCCGACAGTCTGTCTACAGGTATGACGTCATCTGGCATGGCATCCTATTATGAGTTGTATGGTATAAACCTGTTTTTACGGTCTGGTTCAGTCGATAACGTCTGTAACTTGCATTCGATGTCGTGGGTTCGATTTCCGTAGGGACGGTCACTCTGACCTTAGTTTCTCGCAGTTTTCGCTGGTTTGTTTGCCTGCGAATGCCTGGGCGGTTTCTCATCTATCGCGATTTATATTCCCTTTCATTTACATCTTTCACGTGTATAATCCGAAGGTCTCCCTGGTTCTATTACCGTTAGTTGTTCACTCTGACATCAGATTTTTCTCGATTTCCCTGTGCTGCAGGCGAATACCTGAGTGGTTTCTCATCGATTTCTATTTTCTTTCATTTTATTTGATTTACATCTTTCGCGTGTGCTTCTAGTACTTTGTTTGATTTCCCTGTCGGTCGCTCACTCTATCCTGGGATTTTTCATGGTTTTCCCTGGTCTGCAGGCGAATGCCTGAGTGGTTTCGCATCTATCACGAATTTCTTTCATTTTATTTGATTTACATCTTTCACGTGTACAATCTGAAGGTTTCTTCATTCGATTGTCGTTAGTTGTTCACTCTGGCATCAGATTTTTCTCGATTTCCCTGGACTGTAGGCAAATGTCTGGGTGGTTTCTCATCTATCACGATTTTCTTTCATTTTATTTGATTTACATCTTTCACGTGTGCTTCTAGAGTCCTTTGTTTGATTTCCCTGTCGGTCGCTCACTCTATCCTGGGATCTTTCATGGTTTACCCTGGTCTGCAGGCAAATGCCTGAGTGGTTTCACATCTATCACGATTTTCTTTCATTTTATTTGATTTCCATCTTTCACGTGTGCTTCTAGGGCCCTTTGTTTGATTCCTGTTGGTTGTTCACTCTGACATAATATTTTTCGTGATTTTCCCTGGTCTGTAGGCGAATGTCTGGGTGGTTTCTCATCTATCACGCTTTTCTTTAATTTTATTTGATTTACATCTTTCACGTGTACTTCTAGGATCCTTTGTTTGATTCCTGTTGGTCGATCACTCAGACATCATATTTTTATGGTTTTCCCTGGTCTGTAGGCGAATGCTTGAGTGGTTTCTCATCGAATCCGATTTCCTTTCATTCTATATAATTTGCATCTTTTACGTGTGCTTTTAGGGTTCAGGAGTTCGATTCCCGTTGGTTGTTCACTCTGACATAATATTTTTCGTGATTTTCCCTGGTCTGTAGGCGAATGTCTGGGTAGTTTCTCATCTATCACGATTTTCTTTCATTTGATTTGATTTACATCTTTCACGTGTGCTTCTAGGGTCCTTTGTTTGATTCCCGTTGGCTGTTCACTCTGACATCATATTTTTTATGGTTTTCCCTGGTCTGTAGGCGAATGCTTGCGTGGTTTCTCATCGAATCCGATTTCCTTTCATTCTACATAATTTGCATCTTTTACGTGTGCTTTTAGGGTTCAGGAGTTCGATTCCTGCTGGTTGTTCACTCTGACATATTTTCCGTGATTTTCCCTGGTCTGTAGGCCAATGTCTGGGTGGTTTCTCATCTATCACGATTTTCTTTCATTTTACTTGATTTACATCTTTACGTGTACTTCTACCTTTGTTTGATTCCTGTTGGTTGTTCACTCTGACATATTTTTCGTGGTTTTCCCTGGTCTGTAGACGAATGCTTGAGTGGTTTCTCATCGATTCCGATTTCCTTTCATTCTATATAATTTGCATCTTTTACGTGTGCTTTTAGGGTTCAGGAGTTAGATTCCCGTTGGTTGTTCACCCTGACATCAGATTTTTCACGATTTTCCCTGGTCTGCGGGTCAATGTCTGAGTGGTTTGTCATCTATCGCGATTTCCTTTCATTCTATGTAATTTGCATCTTTTACGTGTGCTTTTAGGGTTCAGGAGTTCGATACCCATTGGTTGCTCACTCCGACGTCATATTGTTTATGGTTTGTCTTGGTCTGCAGGCGAATGTCTGGGTGGTTTCTCGTCGATTCCGTTTTCCTTACCCTTTAAATCTTTTTCATTTATATCTTTCACGTGTACTTCTAGCGTCCCTGGTTGGAGTCCCGTTGGACGCTCACTCTAGCCTGGGATTTTTCGTGGTTTTCCCTGGTCTGCAGGCGAATGCCTGAGAGGTGTATGTTATCACGATTTCCTTTCATTTGCATATTTGTGCTTCTAGGTTTCGTTGCGCAGAGGGAATGCTTGCCTCTTGCTCGGTCAACGGATCGTTCATCACCTTCACGAGTCAAGCTCTCCGAATCTGTACGATTATACCCGAAAAATACATACATCTTCACAATACTTTACACCTTCTCTAAGCATACGAAGCTATACGGAGACACTCGAACTTCAGTGTAACACGAATTGAACTATAAGAGCTTACACGCTTCATCACCAATTTTTAGTATTAATATTCAGTACAATTGATAAAAAAAGGTTCGTGCTTCCTCTATAAATAGAGCGAACTTGAGTGTTGAACTTCATTCTGTTAATCATATCCGAGGTGACCACATCGTTGTTCTCCTAGAAAATAAGCAACCTTCTAAAGTGTTATCAAGGTAAAGAGGCTAACATTTCCTTGAAGAAGGGTTAATACGTTATATAATTGATCCAAGAAGGTTCGTGCTTCCTCTATAAATAGAGCGACCTCTAGCATTGAAATTCATTCTGTTGATCATCTCTGAGGTGTTAACATCGCTGTTCTCTCAGAAAATAATCAACCTTCTAAAGCGTTATCAAGGTAAAGAGGCGTACATTTCCTTGAAGAAAGGTTAATACGTTATTATATCAAGAAGAAAAATGAATAAGTCCTCATATAAGGATATCATTCCTAGTGCCTCAGGATATTCTTGTGGTAAATGCTGTAAGAAGTTCCTCCGTGGATATGATAAAAGACGACATGAGCTACGTTGTAAAAAGCTCTTCAAGTGTAAATATTGTGATGTAGCCTTCAAAGACAGTTATAAGGCTCGCCGACACGAAGATGCGTGTGAAATAAACAGACCTGAGAAGAAACGTAGATTAGAACCCACTAAGCACGAGTTATTTCCTATCATGGATGACTGTGACATGAAAGAATATGAAACTTCATTCAATGGACGCTTGAAATCATATTTTATACGTTGTGAATCAACTAAGGACCTGAATATGTACCTGCATGAGGCGAAACAGCGGATAATCCAGGCTGTACATAAAGAGCTTGGTATTCACAAAAGCGAGAAAATTAATCTGCTAGCTGAGTGTAGATTTGTTAACAGTGTCGGAGAAACCTGCGACAAAACATTTAAAACACGGAATCAAGCTGTTTTCCTAGAAACGGATCTGGAGTCAATGATGGAAGTGAAATTCAAGAAATTGGTGACTGAAATGGAGGAATCTCAGCTTAAGGGTAGCAACTGGGCTCTGCTTGCTGTGGAAGGAGTTCGACTTCATATCAACAAGTACATCCCGTTACGGGGAAGTAGCTACGTACTCCTACCGCCATCTGTTGAAGCAAGAAAAGCCTGCATGAACATCCAGAATTTAACTGATGAGCTATGCTTTACGTATTCTGTATTAGCCAAATTCATAGGGAAGGATGCACAACGGGTGAGCAAATACAAACAACTTCAAAATAAATACGACTTCAGCTGTGTTTCCTACCCTACGCCCACTTTCTCAAATACCTAAATTTGAGAAGCTTAACAGGATGTCTATCAACGTCTTCGGCCTGGATGAGAAGCATGAAGTGTATCCGATAAAGGTTGCTGAGACTGAACTAACTGACCACCGTGTCCTCCTGCTATTGAGTGACAGTAGTGGGAGACATCACTACGTTTATATAAAGAATTTTGAAAAACTTATTCGACGTCAGAAAACCAAATGTAAGGAACGTGTTTATACCTGTAAGCGTTGTTTTACACATTTTGATGTTCGATATGGACAAAGTGGACTGGAAAAACTACAAGAACATGCCACCATCTGTAATCAGCATGGTGTTGCAAGGGTAATTATGCCTACAAAGGAG
The DNA here is from genome assembly GCA_030765065.1 of Deroplatys truncata. Classification (NCBI taxonomy): domain Eukaryota; kingdom Metazoa; phylum Arthropoda; class Insecta; order Mantodea; family Mantidae; genus Deroplatys; species Deroplatys truncata. The sequence continues at coordinate 273,045,874 of CM060990.1, forward strand.
AAATCATTGTAAAGTTTAAAAATTTTGAAAGGATGCTGAAACTACCTTACGTCATCTATGCAGACTTTGAAAGCATTCTCGCTCCATGTCATATATGCATACCCGATCCTGAAACTTCATATACATCCCCTTATCAGCAGCATGTTCCCATGAGTTTCGGTGTTTACGTTAAACCATCAACCAACGTTGAACTTCTGGAAACTGGTCTTCCTAAGCATCCCTATGTATATCGTGGTGTTGATGCTGCTCAGAAGCTTAATAATATATACAAATCCGTCATGCCCCTGAAACTTACAGATCAACAGCAGATGGATTTCAACGCCTCTACAGTATGCTACTTGTGTGGAAAAACCTTTACTGAAGAGAACTATAAAGTACGTGACCATGATCACATCAGTGGTGAATAATTGGGGAAGTCTACATAACGAATGTAATTTAGCCTGCAAAACACCTAAATATATTCCAGTCTTCATGCACAACCTCAGCGGGTATGACTCACACTTCATTGTTAAGGAGCTGGGATGTACAAGTGAGCGGGTGGAAGTAATTCCTAGCTCTGAAGAAAGCTATATATCATTCTCCAAGTATGTAGGAGATATAAAGCTTCGGTTTGTAGATATTTTTCGGTTTCTCAGTACAAGCTTGGATAAGCAGTTAAAAAATCTAACATCGTACCCTGAAACACTTCGGAGAAGACAAGATGAAGTTAATGACACGTAAGGGTTTATTTCCCTATGATTACGTCACTTCATGGGATGTTTTGAACGAACCCTGCCTGCCTCCTAAGAACTACTTCTACAATAAACTGAATGAAGAAGAAATTAGTGATGCTGACTATGATCACTCTAGAAATGTATGGGAGCTGTTTAATGCAAGAAACCTGGGTGAGTACAGCGTCCTCTACTTAATATCTGATGTACTTCTTCTAGCTGATATCTTTGAGACATTTAGAGATCAAACCCTCAAAACGCATAAGGTTGATCCAGCACATTATTTTACCTCTCCAGGACTTACATGCGACGCCATGTTACTGTATACTGGAATCGAACTGGAACTGTTGCAAGATTATGACCAACTACTCATGGTGGAATCCGGCATAAGAGGAGGTTTATGCCAAGTTTCACATCGGTATGCAGAGGCTAATAACACTTACATGGACAAATATGATCCGTCGAGACCAATCCAATTCATCACATACGAGGACGCTAATAACCAATATAGTTGGGCAATGTGTCACGCCCTTCCTTTTGGTGGATTTCAGTGGGTTTCACCTGAAGAAATAAACTTACAGAGACTAGAAGAAGATGATCCTCATGAATACATATTAGAAGTTGACATCGAGTATCCTGCTGAACTCCATGATCTGCATAATGATTTACCATTCCTGCCCGAGTGCATGAAACCAAAGGATTCGACTACAAAGAAGCTAATTCCTCACCTTGGATCACGAAAGAAGTATATAGTACATTACATGGCTTTGAAGCAAGCTCTTAGTCATCGACTACAACTAACAAAAATCCATCGTGTGCTACAATTCCGCCAGTCACAGTGGTTAAACCCGTATGTGGAATTTAACAACAGACTACGACAAAAGTCTGCAAATGATTTTAAGAAGGACCTCTACAAAATGTTTAACAACGCCATGTTTGGAAAAACAATGGAAAACCTTCGTAATCGTGTGGATATACGGTTGGTAACAAACGAGAAGACTCTAGAGAAGCTGATCGCCAAGCCTACGTTTATCGATCGAACAGTATATGCCGCCAATCTAGCTGCTGTGCATATGGCCTCTCGTCAGATCGTGTTCAACAAGCCTATATACATCGGTATGAGTGTGTTGGATATCTCCAAGACATTAATGTACCACTATCATTATGATGTGTTGCTGTCATATTATGGATCTGAAAACCTGAAGCTCATGTATATGGACACTGATTCGTTCATTCATCGTGTGATGACTGAAGATGTGTACCAGGACAAGCAACGTTTTCTCGAACACCTAGATACAGCTGATTACCCTGTCAACCATATATGCTATTCAGCTCTAAACAAGGTGTTGGGAAAATTTAAAGATGAGGCTAATGGTAAAATCATCCAGCGCTTTGTCAGGCTACGACCTAAGATGTATGCACTAGATATCCATGGCTCACTGATAAAAAAGATTAAAGGCATAAAGCGTTGTCCTATTACTCAGTACATTACATTTGAGAGTTATACTGACTGTCTTAAAACCGGAGAAATCATCAGAACACCAATGAATCTGATCCTGTCTCGGGAGCATGCTCTTGCCATAGTGCAAGTGAATAAAATCACATTGACTCCGTTTGATGATAAAAGATTTATTGCTGAGGATGGAATAACGACATATGCGTATAGACATAACGCCATTACAACCAGCGCTTAAAAGAATGTAAGTCAAAGATAAAGATTTTCTCGTGAGTCTACAGTCTTAAAAAAATGAAGGTTATCCGTGTGCTGTATATGCAACTAGCTGACGATCGATGAAGAAAGAAGAAGATGGAAGGGAAGGTGGTAACCCTGCCATTAGGAGCAATCCTAGTGCTAGTCTCAAGCCTAGATAAAAAGGGGAGAGACACCTACAACGCACTAAAATAAAGGTATGTTGACGTAAACTTTTCAATTAAACTCTCGAATAATAAAACCTGAATAAAACATTGCAATTTCACTAATAGAAAGTAGAGGTTATCTCTGGTTAGCCAGATTAGGTTACACGATGACTGAGTGGAATAGATGATGAGAGGAACGTTTGGGATTGGTCAGGTTAATCTAGGCTAGGCTCTCGTACTTATTGTCTAAGTTATGAAGGATGAATTAGTTTAGATTACCTTAGCAATGGGTTGGTTAGGTGTTGTTCTTACGTTTTGTTACGTGGTTACATGGTTGGTACGTGTTACGTTGTGTAACGTTTCTGGTTACGAGATGTTACGTGATGTTGCGTGGTTACGTGCTTATGTTGCTTAGTGTGACGTCTTGTCATGCTGTTATGTTACGTTGTGTTACGTCTTGTTACGTGGTTACGTTTGTTGGTTACGTCTTATTACGTGATTATCTACCCTTCAAGTCCTGTATGGCTAGTACCTCCCCTCGTATTCCCTATCTTTTCCGTTTAAAGCGTATCCCCCCTCCTTTAGCATCTGACTAGCCTAGCATCAGCCCTGGTATTCCCTATCTCTCCCCTATAAACGCATTTTCTTCCTTGAACCGTCGCATCTACCCTCGTTTTACCTATCCTTTCCCTCATAAACGCAAAAGTGGCACAGCTTCTGTCTATAATACCGTCTGTCTCCGTTTTCCATACATTCCTCATATAAGCGTATACCCTACTCCTTAACCTCTGTCTACACTAGCACCTCTTCTCATATGCCCTATCTCTGTCGTATAAAGCATATCCCTCTCTCCTGGAGTCCCTGCTCTACCTCGGAAATCTCCTCGTGTCCCCTATCTTCTCCATATAAACGCATTTTTCCTCCTTGAAGGTTCTCTCAACCTAGCATATACCCTCGTTTTCCTCGTCTCTTCATATAAAAAGCCCTACTCTACCCTTCAAGCCCTGAATAGTCTAGTAACTCTCCCCGTATCCCCTATCTCTCCTGTATATATATCCGTATTCCCCCTGCTTCAGCATCTGTATAGCCTATTATCTGTTCACGTTTTCCCTATCTTTCCACTTCTCAAACTCTGTCTAGTCTAACACTTCTCCTCGTATTCCCCGTATCTCTCATATAAAGCGCATCCCCACTCCTTCAACATCTATCTAGCCTAGCATCGATCCTCGTAGTCCCTATCTTCCCCATATAAACGCATTTTCCTCCGTGAACCGCCGCATATACCCTCATTTTCCCTATCCTTTCCCATATAAACGCAAAAACTGCGCCAGAATCCCTCTGTATTACCTACTCCAGTTATACAAGATTATACAAAATTCCCTCCGAATGAAGGGGACTACACAGAATATTCCCAGAAAATTCAAAATATACATCTTATTTGTCATGTTAATATCTTGTTTAAATGAGATTTTAATCAAACTTGTTGGAAGTGTTTTTCAGAAAATCAGAATCTTCGAAAAATGTTCCATGTAAAGGGTAGTTGCGGTGGGGGGATTTTCTTGAAAATCCTCTTGTTGCATCTTTGGAAGATACTGAATTAGATACCAAGTTTGGTATTTATCCGACATTTGGTGTTTTAGTTATGCTGTTCTCACGCACGGAGCTTTTTCTAATTTGCGAAGGGGTTCGGGGAGCCTGAAAACATATATTTACACTGAAATCTCGACATTGAATTTTTGGGTGCAATACAATACTTCCCCCACTTACTATACGTAGTGAACCGAGCGGGATGGCTCAGGCGGCAACGTGTGTGGCCCGCATTCGGGATGGCGTGGGTTCAATTTCTGCAGCCGACCTTTCTGACCCATGTTTGTTTTCGGGGTTTTTGCCGGGTTGCTAGGCAAATGCTGGGAAGGTCCATTACATCCCCGAAATTGCTGTCCCTCCATTTCACTTCCATTATCATTTCTCTTCACCTTTCATCTGCTTGGCTGCTTCAGGGTTGTAAGTGTCGGTGTTGCATGGCAGGGGAAAATGGTGCTCTATGTCACACAGCGTCCTCCGGAATGGGACAGTCTCCGAGTCCCAGCTATCTCCCCAGTGGGATATAAAAGCCTGCAGGGGGAGGGGAACCGGTTGTACCAGCTGCCATTTTGGGAGTTTCAATCTGGTAGAGGGTAGGAACCCTGCCCTTTGCCCTGTCGTTCCTCCTGGTACGGCCGTCCTCTACCTCCTCTCACCTCACCCCTCCCTCCCTAGGTCACCCCGTCGGTGGCTTAAGCACAAAATATATTCGTAGGTCGAGGTATTAAATCCCCCTCCTCTCCTAGTCCTAGTTCTACTATACGTATTAGAGAAAGTAATAAAACGTAAACCAAGGCAACAAGTTTAAGTTTCATTCCTCTCCATACAGAGTTTTGCAATGAGAGATTGTGATGGAAAAAAGGTTGAAAATGGTGTGTATGTCATTTTAATGGCGTTGTATTTGTAGTTTTTCCACACATCTAAAATCGTAGATTTTGCTGTATGTATTTATATCGCACTATTTTTCTTCCCGTAAAGGTGATAATAAATTTCACTGTTAAAGTAAGCGTATGTTATGGTAATTATGTAATCTTTGAGTTTAATTCTCATACGAAGCCGTTGAAACACAGGATTTTTCCGCCACTGACGATGGGATGTTTATACTCCTAGTTACAAGACCATGTGCATACAGTGGCGTAGCCAGAAACATATGAAGGGAAAGGTTATGTATAGGGATGCATTTTTTAAATAATTTGTATGAATTAAAATTATAAATGTTGATTAATCCTGGGTTTGAATATTTAAATAAATGGATTTTATATTTGCTTATTAATGTGCAGCACTTGGAATTAAAATTAGGAAGGGATGTTTTGCGCAATCTAAGCGACAAACGTGTTGCGACATGAGAATTAATGACCACTGTAAAGTGTAATATATTTCTGCTGTAGGCCATATTGTTTCACTACAAAATAAGGTTTCTAGTCATGTTCTAAACTGGGAGATATTGCATTCATTTGGAAACCACTGAAGTTTATAGTGCATTTGCTTTAAGTGGAAACATGGAAACTAGAAAGAGATAGCACTATATTCTACACTACAGTTCGTAATCCTTATTACCAACTGTAATATTTCAAAACCTTTACTTTTGAAATTTACTATTTAAAATCTCGGTTAGGTTGAGACATGAAAGTCAGAAGAGAACAACCAACACCCGCTTGTAACAATACGGAAGTCAGCGAAACAAAGATGACCAAATATACCTGGATGTTTTTCATATTTCACGCCAAAAGTGCAACTGGCAGCAACACCATTACAAGTACAACTAATACTGAGAGACTATAGTCATATAGTGCATTTGCTTTAAGTTGAAACATGGAAAGTAGAAAGAGATAGCGCTATATTCCACACTATAGTTGCGGATCCTTAACTGCCCAATCTCAAAACCTTTACAATCGATTCTTATTATTTAAAATCTGAGTTACGTTGAAAAATTTAGAAGAGAATAACCAACACCCGCTTATAACAATACGAAAGTCAGCAAATCAAGGACGGCCGAATATATCAGAATATATTCTATATTTTACTGCCAAAAGTGCAACTGGCAACAACGCTATTGTAAGGGGAACTGATACTGAGAGTCTAGGCAGTGAGGGGTGACTGCTTTGCTGCGTCTAGATGATCTAGGGCTTCTCTGTTAATGCTATCGCAAACTTTCTTTGGATTGGAACGTCGGTAAAGACTTATCTTCTGCCGCTTGCTCTGAAAGGTGGCTAGTGCAGTAGCTGCGGTATCATTGTCGACGATTGAGGCTCTTATATTTTTAATAATCTCTATAAAATGGGATACTGAACTTTTTACTTTTATAGCATTGACTAATCTTGCCTGCAACTGACTGTGTATGATATCCGCGTCAGGCATTACATGTTGGAAGAATGGTAGCCAGAAAAGGAATTCTTCATATTGTATATTGTGGCGGAGTCCAACTGCTGACAAGCATTGTCGGATGGTGATGTTTCCAGCGCCGATAAACAAGCAACAAAGATTTATTTTCGTACACCACGTTTATGGTCTGTGAATTTAATTCCATCTAGTAGCTGGCCTACTAAGAATCCTTCGTACCGCCACTGCCTCTAATGCAGAAAGTCGTTCCGCTAACCTTGGAAAGAAGGCTGAAATACCCGACAAATTTAAGAACAACCTAGCCGACTGATTTTGTGAAGCGGCGTGTTCCACTGTTAAATTTAATTGGTGCGCATAACAATACTCATAATGAGCATTAGGATACACCGTTTTAAGTTTTGCCTGCTTGCCACCTTTACAACCACTATTATAGCTGCACCATCGTATGTTTGTGTGATAATTTTGTGTGGTGTATCTTTGAACAAAGGATCTATAACATTCAAAATACATGTTGTTAGAGCATCTGCATTATACCCTTTGGGATTGAAAAACCCTCAGAACCTTTCATATGGCACATTATTCTTTTCATATCACAGCACTAATATTAACTGCGTCTTTTCGGAAACATCTGTTGTTTCATCTGTCATTATAGCAGCAAACTCAGTCTGCTTTATTTCTTCCGAAATAACTTCACGGTAAGTTTCCAACATACAGTCCAGCAGCTCATTTTGAATGGATTTTGAAATCCCCTTAAAAATCTGACCACCGTCTACATGTCCCTTATTTGCACTGTCTGTTTCAGAAATTAAGTCAATTAAACCGAAAAAGATACCTGCAGTTTTCGATGTTTCCGTCTCGTCGTGCTCTCTCAAAGCCAATTCGAAGGTACCACAGAATTTATACAATCAATAATTTTAGAGAGCACATATATGTTTTTTTCTACCTGCTGATTGTGATTCACTATCTCGTCATCATTGGCGCGACTTAATATTGTTACGATATTAGCTGTACCTAATGCACTAAGATCAAGTGTGTTGTTTATATGTTTTTGATTTCCGCTATGTTTCTTTATTAATGCATTAATATGCCCTAGATCTTTCACTCCCCCTGTATCCCACGCATCATCGTTCCCGAATAACAAACATGGAAAGCAAAATAGTGCATTCGAACGCCACACCCGCAGATCCAATTGTTTGCAGGCACTTTCGTACTAAATTTCCTCGTATACTCGCTTTTTTACCGCCACCTATAGCCTTTTGACTTAGATTTAAATTTGGAGTATGTCTACCTTATTCTTTAACTTTCACTTTTTCCTCCAAAGATCAACTGGAAAAGGGCCTCTTTAGCAGCTCATCTACAGTATTCCCCATGTTACTTGCATAATACTTTAAGCGCACTTTTAAAAAAAACGCACCTTAAGACATTCCATCGGTGTACCAACAACGCCCTACTGAAGAGTGGTTGCGATAATCGCACCACGCTTAGAGCTCGTAGGGATGACGTCACATCAGAGCATGCACAGTCGAAATAAGACTGTTGCGTCCCATCTCTGAGTGAATCGTAGTGCGGCTGAAATCATTTCAGCACTCGACACTCTAGTTTTAGTTATCCAGGAGAGAGCGTTACAAAACATGGTTTCGTCCGTTTGTTTGCATACCGGCTCGCTTTCGAAGAGAAATGATGTAATTTTAGTGCGATTTTTACAGTGTACTGTAGCATATTAGCTCATGATCACCGGCCGCCCCTGAAACGTGCACTGGCAGATTCTGTAGCACTGTCAGAATGCTATTTCATGATAAGGAATATATCCTGTGATTTTGGCTGCATGTTACTGGAACCTAGTTTAATAAAGTCTGTTGTTCTCTTGGCATGTATTTTATATTGCGTGAAGAAGTGCAGGTTTAGAGATTTTTGCATATTTCATAATTTAGGTGGTATGACTTGTAAGTGTGCATGTTTTCCTTCAGAGGCATCCAGTAGTACTTCTTCATACTTATGCCCGGACCAGAAGTCACAAAGTACAAGTGATTTGGAAAAGTAGGGATTCAAACCGAAAGAAAAAACGTCTTCAGATGTTCCTTTGTCATCTTACCGCTGATAATGGCATCCAGAAAGACACCGTTTGCTATTAGCCTTGGTGTATGGGGCCCAGAATTTCCGTTTGATTCTTCGAAGCGTGTATAGGAGTTCATCAGTGAATCGTGCATCCATTGACATAGCAACATAAATTGTGCAGCCGTGTTTCGCTACTAATTAATTGCAAAGACATCGTAGAATACAAGCAATTTTACTAAGTGCAACCGGAGTGCAAATAATATCAAACCACATTTTCTACTTATATTACTCTGTCACTTGTAGCGGGACGGGTTGTCTGGTGGCGGGTTTGATGTTGGTGACTTACAGTTGAGGTAATGAGTTCTGAGAAGGGTAAGGTTTGCTAGGCACTCAGGGTAGAGGATGGTTGATTTGGTTTGCATGGGACTCTTCTCTCTTGGGATTGATATGGTTATGAGATTGAAAACATCTGAAAATTCTCCTTCATTGTCCCTCAGTTTATGTGAATATCCACACAAGACAATACAACTTGATTCTTTCTCGAAATTCCCGTCACACAAGTTTGACCAAAGCCATCCCGTCTACAATTCTAGGTTAATAGCTCTACTTCCCCCTAAACTGTTCCCGTCTTACAAAGATAATTATGACGATAAACTATTCATTATCTCCTGAAATTAACACCATTTTTGCGCACACATTGTAACGTCGAGAGCCGCAACTTGCCCCTACAAAAGCTGTACCCGAAGTGTCGATGTTACACTCGTCTTGAGCCTCGTTCTCGGCCTAGATATTTCTCTAGTCTACTCCCTTTTTCCAGCTTAGTTCAACCCTTTTTCTAGGCACGTGCTTTTTATGTGTTTCTATTAATTTTTTCTAAATTTTTATCTGTTTGCATTGGTTAGAAATAATTAGAAAGTTCGTCTTTTCCGCGTCTAACAGTAGCTCGTTATTTTCGCCTGAGTGAGTTTTCTGTCTTCAGGTTTTCCCCATCGTTTATATTCTGAGCCAGACTGGTCTTTCCCGGGTCCGTGATTTCTATAGCTGTTAAGTGTTTCTTAATGACCTCTCTCCTGGTTGCATCAGAAATCTCGCAAGCGTTCACGATTTTAGCTAGTTTCTTTCCCTTAAGAGTTATCTGGTTCAGTCCATTTTACATCTATTCATTTTCATTTATATTTAACTTCTCTTGTTTGTTACATTCAGTTCCTTTTCTTAATCTTTTTCATTATCTGTTTATTCCCCCCTTTTCTTATCCTTCTTATTTCATTTGTTGCTTTTCATTTTCAATATTTTAAATGCTTCTTTTCCTATTCTTATTCATATTATTAATATTCTCAGTCTTATTATCTTTATTATTATTATTATTATTATTATTATTATTATTATTATTATTATTATTCTTTCTATTTCTTTTCGGACGAATATTCTTGCTTCACACTGTAGTTTTCATTCAACATGTATAACGAAAGAAGCATAGTGGTGTGTAACATCCTTCAGTTCAAATTTTCGTTTGTGTTTTTTTTTGCATGCTGTGCAACACACATCTTTCCTATACACTCGATTTTATGTTCATTACACATTTTCTAAAAACTTTGTAAACACTGCCATTTACAGAGAGTCACATTCCGCTTACTTACGGCAAGTTTATGACGTGTCCATATTAGCTGAATCGGATTGAAGCAATAGGGGTACGGCGGTAACCTGAGAACCTCATGACCGTGATCTTTGGTCTTTTCGTCTATTACATATACTTTTTTTATATTGGCTTCCCGAATGTTCTCCAAAAGCACGTGCTATTATAAGAACTGGACAGGGTAACTCTAGATTAGGTATGTTCTTTCATTAATCTGACCACTTCGCCCTTTCTTCTGGACATGGTGGGAATTTTGATATTTAGCCGGGAATGATTACTAGCATTATCTAACACAACACAACACTTAGGGGGAATATTTTCTAAAAGTGTATTCTTAAAAAGGTTTCAAATATTTCAGCATTCATCAGTCAAGGATTCACGAATACTGTTAGAGGACAATTAATATAAGGAGCCCAATCCAACCCTGGCTATCATATGCATGCATTATCATTATTCTTTTTTCACGGGACACAGAGGCTGAAAGCATGAACGACTGCCGTCGTTCAAATATTTTCTTACATTATAATGAGTATTATATTTTCAGGACTCATCTACATAAATTGTAAGACACCCTTCTTGCCTGGGATAGTTTAGCCTACTCACGTATCTCTATGCCACAATCCTTACTGATTTCATAATCACGCGCCTCTTATTTAACGTCCGAAAACGGAACACTAACTTCAGTAACACCGTCTATCTAAGCGAATGCCTTTTACAAGGAAAATAACACACAGTTGGAAGTTCATTCAGAAACTCTAACAGTGTTGGCGCTTTTCCTTTTTTTTATAAAATCTATAGACCTCTCTATGAACAATGTCACAGGTGGAAGTATCAACCTTCCCAACTTTGGTTTTCTGTTCCCCTTTCTTTTTGGCGTTATGGGAAGCCTCCATGCAACTTCACTGACTGTCTGCTTAAGCCTACTGCTTTAGCAGTATCAATTATAAGTCCCTTTCCTATATTATTGGTTTCCATATACTGAAACATATTACATATTTTTTGTTGGTACTGGTTAATCAGTGTTCCTAAAGATGCCTCTTCCTTAAGGTGAAAATTGTCCAAAATATATTAATTTTTTTTTTAGTTTTATTTTCTGCTTATAATTACCTTTGAACCTTCTAGTTTCATAATCTGTATATATTATCTGTCAGTGAGTGTAGACGTGGCGTCACGTGGCTTTTTTAAAGGTCCCTGTCCCTATGTACAAGCAACCCTTTTAAGACTTCAAAGCTGATTTTTCTCGCTTTCTGCTTCTTCTACATTTTGGAGGTACAAAATTTTCCACGGTATGGAATTTTTGTTTATTTTGCTTCAAAACTTTAGGATAGAACCAGTTTATAAAAATACAAATGAAACACTGCTGGAAGTGATTTTTCTGATTTATTTATGTTTAGGAGCATAATAATTATTACATGCGATTAGCATCCTTTTACAAAGTTTATAATTTTTTCTACCATAACAAAAGGTTAAAAAATCTGTTTGTAACATATTTCTGTAGTGTTCAACTGCTTTTAAATAAATATTAAGATTAATAGAATCCTTAATTGTTCATCGAGTAGAGCATTTCTTGTTTGTGTTATCGTTTAAAGAATTAATAACTTCACAACCACTGAACATATTGCAATGAAATTTGGTATGCACACTATTCCTTGCATGTACATATAATGCAAAGTATAAATTATAGTAGAGAGAGTGGACCATTTTAAGTTTGGGCTGAACAATATCTCCAAAACTAAGCGTTGTAGAAGGAAATGTCTTGAATAAAAGTTACTTGATATTATGGGGGAAGGTAAATGCCATTAGTGGTGTTTTATTTGGAGGACGTTGTGATGGTCATTTTAGGGTCAGTTTAATTTGACCCTAATTGTACGTCCCCATTTAAAGAAAATAAATGTAATGAAAGTTTAATGAAAAGATTGTAATGTGAGAGATTTTTGCTGACAGTAACCCTTTTAGGCGCTAGAGGGTTACCAAAGGAAGCGTACTCCAGTAGGCTTGCGGGGTGTTACCTGGAATATAGATTGATATATTCTGTAAAATGAATTAATCACAGGTAATGCATAATGAGTTTATACCGGCGTGAAGAACATTCTGTGAATGTTGTTGACTTAAACGTATGTAAAGGTATTTTTCCACAAAATGAAATAAAAACAAGTAAAATAAAATAATTATGTAATATGTAATTCTGGTATATGAATCTTTAAGCTAGGAGTATATTCGAAATTTATGTTTTATTATTTAATTCTTCGTACACAATTATTTTCACTCATCGTTGTACAGATTGAATCTTAACCTAATTAGGTAAGTAATGAACAAAGATGGATATATAACTTCTCCATTATTCCATTATTCCTAATGGAAACCAGCAGTCCCACGAACTGGTTACCATTTGGCATACCTTTCACTTATGTTACTTTAAATCCTAACTACTGGTAGCTAGCATTTCTGAACGCTGATAGCCAACATTCCAACTAATCTATAAGTGGAATTTCAAATTTTAAACCTTATTTACTTTATACGGTGTGAACTATTCTGTATTGTTGTATACTTAATAAGCTGCTATCATATAATTCTATTATTTAAATTGAATGTATTTTCGTCATATTAATTATTATAAATGTCAATATCTTAAATGAGGGGCAAACAATCAAAAGACAAAACGGCACCAAATGCACTTTTACAGAAAACGAAAAGAAAAACTGGTTTCTCTTTAATTATGAATAATATGGGAACCATGTCATAAAATATAGTTTTCTTTGATCTGGTATGTAACTTATAACATGCCACCACAAATTTAGAGCATGACCCTTTCTAACAATTTAACTTTAAAAATTGGAGAAAATCCCTTTCGTTTGAAACAAATGGAGAAAGTGCCATATGACTACAAGAGAAACGGAGACACTTTTTGCTTGAATATAATTTAATTGTTAATGTGCTCATGCAGTAAAATAATTGTTATGACAATAACACTGTTCAAATTGCGACAGGTCCTGCGCCGTGTCGCAGTGGCTCCAGCGTAGTACTCTGGTTCCCGGCCAAGGAATGCGCCCTGGTTTGATCCCACCCATGTGGGTGCGGATTTAAGTCCCGGGTATACGACCTGTGCCCACTCAGCATCGTGAGGAAAGTGAGGAGCTGCGATAGGCAGCAACCCCGGCCTCGACCTCCAGCATTCCGGCTGCGGGAAGCGTGATGATAGCCTCATCTCCTCCCTGGCCGTAGCGCTATGAGAGGAAATAGTGACAGCTACATCACTCTCCAGACAATCACATTTGTCATCTTCATTCTATAGCCCAACATTATTGTATAAGACTGACTTATACCAAGAATAGAAAGGAGAGAAAAACACATGTTCTTCATCATCTGGTTTATCTGATAAGCTCTCCCAGTCCCCAAACTCGGCTGCACGTAAGTTCACAATATCTGCTCTTCCTTCATTACAAATTGAGCGATCCAAAATAAACTTCTGTACATACATGTCTTCTTTCCCTTCTCGAGTAGACATTTAGTTCTGCTTTCTTCTTCATACTCTTCAAACTTCAATCATTAAAACCTAAAGGAATGAACATAAACAAAAGACTGACCAGTCAGATTAGGTGAAAGCTGATTGGCTGAAAGAGGAAACGCTTTTTGCTTTAAAAACAGGCTATGGAGGAAATACTCTTTGATTGGAACTGTTATTTTCAATGTATAATTCTAATAGGTTAAAACACCCTTTTGCATGAAACAAGTATGATATAAGAAGGCCATAAAAAGACAAATGCAACCAAATGGGTAACTAAAAAAATTGTTTTTTGAGAAAACGCCTTTTGATTGTTTGTTCCTCAAATATATCCTTTAATTAACTATTAACATCACTATAAAATTCTTCTCTTTCACCTTAAAATTTTCTCAACTTATTACATTACAACCTTCCACTTTAACAATTTGTATCACCTTAATAATCTTCACACTTTAGCACATAATAACTTTTCATTTCCGCACTTTTATATCTAATTTTATACTATTAATCACTTAAATTTTTATTAATAGCTTTAATTAATAAATATTGTGCCTCTTACTTTACTAATACTTGTCACTAAACACTTACCTTCCTCTTTTCACAACTCACTTCCACTAAAACCCCCAATCCAATAAGCCTCCCTTATTCGTCCACTTTCATCTCTCATCTTCCGGCTCCTCCTCTTCTATACTACTAACAATAATCCCATCTCCCCTGGCTCCACTACCTCTTTGGCATCCCAACGCTCAATCCGCTCCCTCCTCTACACTGCTACTATCCTATGGCTCCCTCGCCCTCAAATCCTCTGCTCCCTCCTCCTTCCTACTCTCCATCTTCTCCCCCTCTCTTCTTCAGCAGTATCATTAACTGTATTATCTTTCCTTTTCATCTTATCATCTATATTATTCACAGTCTGTTTGTATGTTTGCATTAATTCTTCTTCTACTGTCTCCATTAGCTGTAGTTGTAATCTCTCTAATTTTCCAAGTACTATTTGCGTATTAATGTTTTCTATTGGTCCTTCTATTTCAGTTTTTCTTCCCGTACCAATTTACTAATTTTACTTGCTAATTTGTCTAAATATTAGTATAATGTGTCGTTTCTTAGAGTAAATCCAATTTTATGTTCCTGCAGTACTCTTCTTTATTCTTCCACTTGCTTATAATATTTTGGAAATTAAAAAAGAATAAGGATAACTTTTATCAGTAATCTCATAAAGAAACCACCACAGGCTGTCAAAAGCTCCACCGATAACAACAAGGATATCAATAACATATTTTGCTCTTGAATCTTCAGTGGTTGTTGTTAAATCGTTGATTACGTCCTGTTTTGCTCTCCCCTTTCGAAATCCATATTATCTGTTATTCACACCAATCATTATTCTAATTTCCTTAACTCTTAGGATATTAGTGATTCAAATATTTTCCACGTGGCATTAAGGAAACAGAATGGTCTATAATATTTCGGTTCAAGTTTGACCTTATCTTTGTTTTTTTCTCAATAATATAATACTACCTTCCCTACAACAATAAGGAAATCTTCCTTGTTATAAAGGATATTTCCTTTTGTAGTTGCATAAGAACCTCATTGATAATTCCATCTTGCCCGGGTACTTTCTTCTTCCTTAGGTTCCGAATTATTAATCTAATTTCCGTTATATCAAATAGATATATGTATAACCCTTGTATTAATATATTGCTCCCTCATTTCATTTCCTTTTCTAGCTTGTAAGTAGGGGGAGAATAAGAGAGCTGGATCACTTAATATGCAGGAATGTATATTCATATGCAAATGAGGTCCCCACCTACTCTCCCACCCCCTTCCCAAGCTCCTTGGTACTTTCAGTTGCAACTGAGGGTCATAAACCTTGTTGAGTATAATGGCAGCTTGACAGTTAAGCAATTAAGACTGTCAGTCAACTGTCAAAACGAACAAAGGGGTCATAAATTTTACGCTTCTGTAACAAAGGCGGAGAAATTATTCTACCCATTCCACATCCGGCTACGTGCTTTCCTGCACTGCACCAACTCACACCACTCGCATTGTTTAACAACCACGTGTAGGAAGTTATCCATCACTGTCAAAATGAACAAAGAGGATGCAGGACAAAGAATCAGACGTTATTGTCCCCAACACTATTGTTTAATTTTAAGTGAAGCCACCTGCAAGCTCGCAGGCGCATTGTTTAATGACCACGTGCAGGAGGTTATCCATCACTGTCAAAATGAACAAAGAGGTTGCAGGAAAAAGGAACAGATTCTATTGTATTCCCTTTCTATTGTCCAGAGCAAGGCTTCTTTAGAAAGACGACTTGGTATCCCATTCCACAACCCTATAACAAAGAACAAAGCTGGTCCCTGTCCATTGTTCGACCACCTGCGTGCTTAACAAAAGAAACTGGGGGATGCTTATACTCGCTCTGTCTTTGTCCGTGTGAAAGACAGAGAGGTCAGTTTACCTGCTACACCTAAACAATTCAACAACGTCCGAGTCATCATTGCGTTGGCTTTGCCCTGAGGGGTTGTTCTCCCCGAATGTTTTCACGAAGTTCTACGGTTATACCCGAGCATAGTTAACAAGCTCTCTGGCTCTTTTCAAGCAGCGACTCCGAAAAAGCGCTTAATATATTTCATTACATACATTAAACCTCTGTGTATACTTGGATATCCATAGATCGGTGTTATATTCTTACTGCAATCAAAGGTTTAATGTTTTAATTGCTAATGAGAAATTGATGATTTGATATTATATCATTACCCTAATTAATAAAAGGGTGTTCAGAGGGTTGTAGTTCGAATCTTACCACGCCAAACTCTAATGGGCAATAAATATTAAACTATTGACGGTCAGATTAAAATGTGTTTAACAAGTATAATATAATTTTTATATATCAATACCCGATTAGTGAAAAGGTGCCCACAGGGTCATAGTTCGAATCTTACCCTGAAACTCTAATGTGTAATAAATATTAAATTATGAGAGTATGGACAGTCTGATTAAAATGTATTTAACAAATGTACTTTAATTTTTATATCTCATTACAATGTTTAAGGAGCGGTATTCTTAGGGACCCAGAGGCCATAGTTCGAATCTTACACAGCGAAACGCTATAATAAATATTAAACTAGTTGAGTATGCTTGGACAGATTTAAAATGCATTTAACAAATATAATTATGTATTTATTCCGATGCCTAGACACAATTCTTTATTTTCCTTCTTCTGTCTTTTTCTTCACTTTCCCTCTTTCTATCTGTCTATCTCTTTCTTTCTCAACTTCCACACATCCAAGCGTTCGTATATACACATACACAGAGCCATTACACATACTCATTCACAACCTGATAAACATACATACATCAACAAGCATACAACAGTGCACGCGCACACACACATACACACACACACTCACGTACATACATACACCATTACACTTACACACTTGCACACTCGCACACACACACAAAAACACGCGCGGATACGCCTACAAGCTAGGGCACATACAGCAGTACACACACATACACATGCAAGGACATACACACACGCACATACACAACCACACACATTCACACACATACACACTCACGCACATGCCCAGAATGAAAAGGGATAAAACGATGCAATAAAACCTAATTATAAGCTTGGGATGCAAGGCGGCATTTACGAATTGTTCGAAACTGGCCTGGATGCATGGTTTCGAATCCTAGGAGTGATTACAAATTCATCTACTAATACATCCAAAACTAATTAAGATACAGACGCCAAATAAACCTTATTACTTCCATGTCAATTGATAGTTTCTTGTGAATGTATATTAGGGCACCTGGCGTCCATGGTTCGATCCTTCATTTTTAAATCTCAATTATCTCAGAAACTAGCAGAGATAGAGGAGCGCACCAAAGCATGTTTGTTACCTCTTATGATGGGCAATTAATACTGCATCTAATTTCCAATCAGTTGTCCCTAGTTCGAATCCCGATATTTCAAAGACTTCCTTAATTTTCCTCTGTACTCTAGAATATATCACTTAGATCACTGCTGTAACTGCATACAGGTCTTTTAAACATGTCAAACTAATATGATAAATAATTTTGTTTCTGGTGTTCTGATTTCGAATACTGATTAAATGAAATTTACTTATAAATTTAATAACACAGGAAATAAATAAGATAAAGCCACCAATAAACTTTATTACGTTTATTTCATTAGATAGTATCTTGTGAATGTATATTCGGGTACCTGACATCATGGGTTCGATCCTTAAGTTTTAAATCTCCATTATTTCAGAAACTAGCAGAGATAGAGGTGTGGACGAAAGTATGTTTGATAGCTCTTACAACGAATAATTGATTCTGTATATAATTTCCAATCAGTTGTCCCTAGTTCGAATCCCGATCTTTCTAATGACTTCCTCAATTTTCCTCTGTACTCTAGACTATATCACTTAGATCGATGCTGTAACCGCATACAGCTTTGTGTAAAGACATTATGGATGTACTCTGAGAGAGAGAGAGAGCGAGCGAGAGGAAGTGAAACAAATAGGGATAGAAGTGCTGAGAGCCTCTGCGCACGCGCAACAGATGATAATTCCATTGTTGTAATAATCACGTGATGTGTAAGCACCCCCACCGTGATGAGGTGCCGGGATCGCCTGGAGGGGGTTTAGATCCGTATATAAACAGATATCCGAGTATGCTAGAGCTGTTGTGAACTTATTAAATTTACATTTAAATTTTAAAGAACTTTAAAAGCAACGCGAGGTGTTTTTTAATTTTAAGAACAGGGGCAGACCATCTACACGTACAGCACGCGCCAACATGAAACAATGCAAGGTGAGTGAGTTTTTACATAACTATATAAAATCACTGTTGGCTTTTGCAATACATTTAATTTCGTTTAAACGATACAGTACATGAAAGACGATTCGTTGCAACAGCATCATATTTTTTTATCTGTACTTTACATTCAGATGTATTTCTCTGCGTACTCTTCTTCAGTTCACAGGATTTTCTGTACTCATTCTTCTTCTATTAACATTCACACCATTTTTTCTGCACATTCTTCCTGTATAAACATTCATATTATTTTCGCTACACATTCTTCTTACGTAAACATTCACACGATATTTTCCGCTCATTCTTTGTTTCTCATTCACACGATTTCCTCTACTCGTTCTTTGTTTCTCTGCAGGTTCATCTTCCATGATTATTCACATGATTTTCTGTACGTATTCTTTGTTTCTCTACACATTCATACGATTTTCGCTACACATTGTTCTTGTATACACATTCATGTGATTTCTAAACACATTCTTTTATTAACATTCATAAGATTTCTCAACACATTCTTCTATTAAAATTCATATGATTTTCGCCACCCATTCTTGTACTAACATTCATACCATTTCTCTACAATACTTCTGCAAGCACTATATGATTTTCTCTACCCATTCTTCTGTAAACATTCACACCATTTCTCTATGCATTCTTCTGTAAATATTCATATGATTTCCACTACACGTTCTTCTTCTGTAAACAATCATATGATTTTCTCAACACATTCTTCCTCTATTAAGATTCACACCATTTTCTCTACACATTCGTCTGTATTGTGTTTATTTTACACGTAGAATAACAAAAAAATGTAATTTTTTTCAGGTTGCCTTTTCTTTATCAAAGCAGCTTTCTAAAACTTTCATTGTGTAATGTTTCAGAATGTGCAATAAGGGAAGAAGGAAAGGAACAGCTTTGCAGACATGCAAAGAAGGCTGACGCTATTGGAGGATAGAATAAGCACCATCGATACCTCCAAGAAACATTGCGGCAAAAAACGGGTGCTGAGACATCTACATAACCAAAACACGTTAAGACAGGATTCTTATATGACATTCCAGGTCATACGATGAAACAACACGGACAATTTTGTATACAAGCCAATACATAGCTGAGAGTTAGCTCGAGCGAGTCTCCCTATATTCAGTGAAAATAAGACTTGTGACCAGTAATTTAAATGATTGTGAAAATACTTTTAAATAGTGATGAAATTTGTACCCTAAAAGACTTCAGCCCTGTATACATTAGCAGCATTAAGACTGTTTGCCACGCGGGAATAAAAATTATAAAATAAAGAGACTTTCATTTAATTAATAAAGAAATTTGCATAATCTACTGTTACAAGTGTAATGGCATATACAGAAACAAGGATTTGGATGAGGAAAGTGATGGAAATGAATGATATATAATAATAATAATAATAATAATAATAATAATAAAGAACGAAAGTATGCTTTTACGTCATGTTTTAATTCATTAAAAACTCCTTACATTCCTAATGAAAAAATAAATAAATCCTTACAATGATTAGCTTAAAGTATAAACTGCGTCGCACGAGTCAGAGGCTTGTATGTAAATACTTTATCGTGAATTAATAAACAATACAAGTAGGTCTGTACAGAGATATTTACACTAGCTTGTATTTCTGTTCTGAAGTTGACACAGCCGTTAACAACTTCCTCTGGTTGATGAGAGCAATCTATAAGAAATGCAGGAGCAAATTTAAGCAATCCTTTCTCTTCAATAAAGAATGATTCTCTTTTTCATAATAAGAGCTTAAGTACATATAAAGCAATGATGCAAATCGCGAGTTTTCCAAAGTCCAAATTCATGTCATGATAGGGATAACATTCACTATTAAGATAAAGTCTCAAACTAGCTAGTTACAATGATCAAAAAGGGTACAGTCTTTAGATGCATTACTCGATCTTAAGTCAGAGCACCAAAAATTACAAATCTCGGCTTCTCCATTTTTAGATGTGGTGGCACCATTCCAGGTAAATGGCAGCAAGCTGCAAATTATGTCGAGAAGGAGCTCTACAAGCTCTTTAACAACGCCATTTTTGGAAAAACTATGGAGAACCTGCGTAACCGTATGGATATACGACTAGTAACAAACGAGAAGACTGGAAAAGTTGACCGCCATACCTACGTTTATTGTAAGGACGATATATACTGCTAATCTAGCTGCTGGACATATGACCCTCGTCAGATTGTATTCAACAAGACCATATACATTGATGTGAGTGTGTTAGACATCTCCAAGACATTAATGTATAACTATCATTACGAGGTGTTGTTGTCTTAAGGGGGTTGAAAAACCTAAACCTTATGTACAAGAACACTGATTCATTCATTCATCGTGTAACAACTGAAGATGTGCACCAGGACAAGCTACGTTTTCTTGAGCATCTCGATACATCTGATTACCCTGTCAGCCATATATGCCACTCTACTCAGAACAAAAAGTGCTGGGAAAATTTAAAGATGAGGATAATGGTAAAATCATCCAGCGCTTTGTCGGACTACAACCTAAGATGTATAGCATAGATATTCAAGGCTCTATGATAAAAAGATTAAAGGTATAAAACGTAGCGCTTTTAAGCAGTACATTTCGTTTAACAGCTATACAGACCGTCTTAAAACCTGCGAAATCATCAGAACGCCCATGAATCTAATCCTATCACGAAAGCACGCTGCACAAGTGAATAAAATTACATTGAATCCCCTTGATGATAAAAGAGCAATTACTGAGAATGCAATAACTACCTATGTGCATGGACATTACAATATTACAAACAGTGCTTAAGAGAATGTAACCCGAAAATTAAGATTTTCTCCGCGAGTCTACAATCTTAAAAATTAAAGTTTACTCGTGTGCTGTGTATGCACATAGCAGACAAATGGTGAAGAAGGGAGAAGATGGAAGGGAAGGCGGTAACCCTGCCATTACGAGCAAATACTAGTTTTAGTCTCAAGCCTAGATAAAGGGGAGAGACGTCTATTCTTACAATCCTTGTTTAATGAAGCAATGATTTAATTGATAAAGCTGCTACACCTGAATAAAAAATGTAAACATATAAAACCATAAAGCTGACTAAAATGTTATAATATCTACCCAATCATGTGGATGCACTAGTTATGCTTTTTCTATGCACTCTCACTGTTTCATTCTTACATTCCCGCACGCTAACTGTTTAACATAAAACTTGTAGGGTCTAAAAAGTATATAAATGTAGTGTTATCTGTGATACTATGAATTATCTATTAAAACGAAGTTTTCATTTCGATAAGTTTTCAGTAATAATCGTTCGTGATTGTT
The DNA here is from genome assembly GCA_030765065.1 of Deroplatys truncata. Lineage (NCBI taxonomy): Eukaryota > Metazoa > Arthropoda > Insecta > Mantodea > Mantidae > Deroplatys > Deroplatys truncata. The sequence goes on from CM060990.1 coordinate 273,067,707, forward strand.
TAAAGCATCAGTTACGTCCACATATTCGTCAGATGCAGCAGCTTCCACTACAGTAAGACCTACAGCGGCAACAAGCGGTTACACTGCAGCTGTAGCAGTAGCAGCAGCTAATCCAACAACTGTAGATTCAGCAACCGCAACAGCAAGCATCACAACAGCAACAGCAAATACGACAGATGTAGTAGCAGATACAGCATCCATAGCAACAGTAGCTGCAACGATAGCAGTATAAATCATACAGCAAAAGAAACATCAGCCGCAGCCTGCACAGTAGCCGTAGCAGAATCAAATACCATAGCTACCGTAGCAGATACAGCAGCTGTACAACAATAGATGTAACAGATCCTACAGCTGTAGCAGCATCTCCTACAATAATAGCAGAGACAACAACCGGTTTTTACAGCAACAGAAAATACGACAGTTGTAGCAGCAGATAAAACATCTATAGCAAAAGCAACTACAATGATGGCATGAATATATACTACAGCTACAGAAACATCAGCCGCAGCCTGCACAATATCCGTAGCAGAAGCAAATACAACAGCTACCGTAGCAGATACAGCAGCTGTACAACAATAGATGTAACAGATCTTACAGCTGTACCAACATCTGATACAATAATAGCAGCGACAACAACCGGTTACATAACAGCTGTAGCAGCAGCTATAGATTTAGCACTCTTAGCAATAGCAAGCATCACAGCAATGATATTTCAGCTGTAGCTTTACCCACCACAGCAACAGCAGTCATCACTCCAGCTGTAAAATCAAATACGAGAGCTGTAGTAGTACATACAACACTGTAACATCAGCTACAACAATAACAGCTTCACATCAGGTAGCTGTGGCAGCATTAGACACTGTTAGCACAATAGCTGTAGCAGCAGCAAATACAACAGCTACCGTAGCAGATACAGCAGCTGTACAACAATAGATGAAACATATCCCACAGCTGGAGCAACATCTTCTACAACAATAGCAGCAGTCGCATTACATTACAGCTGTAGCAACAGCAGCTAATCCATCAGCTATAGATTTAGCAGTCTTAGCAATAGCAAGCATCACAGCAATGATATTTCAGCTGTAGCTTCACCCACAACAGCAACAGCAGTCATCACTCCAGCTGTAACATCAAATACAAACGCTGTAGTAGTAGATACAACGCCGTAACATCAGCTACAACAATAACAGCATCAGATCAGGTAGCTGTAGCAGCATTATACACTGTCAGCACAGTAGCTATAGCAGAAGCAAATACAACAGCTACCGTAGCAGATATAGCAGCTGTACAAAATAGATGTAACAGATCCTACAGCTGTAGCAACATCTGCCACAACAATAGCAGCAGCAATCGCGTTACATTACAGGTGTAGCAGCAGCTAAGCCAGCAGCTATAATCGTGTTAGATAACAGCTGTAGCAGCAGCAGCTAATCCATAAGCTATAGATTTAGCATTCTTAGCAATAGCAAGCATCACAGCAATGATATTACAGCTGTAGCTTCACCCACCACAGTAACAGCGGTCATCACTCCAGCTGTAACATCAAATACGAGAGCTGTAGTAATAGATACAACACTGTAACATCAGTTACAACAATAACAGCATTAGATCAGGTAGCTGTAGCAGCATTAGACACTGTCAGCACAGTAGCTGTAGCAGAAGCAAATACAACAGCTACCGTAGCAGATACAGCAGCTGTACAACAATAGATGTAACAGATCATACAGCTGTAGCAACATCTGCTACAACAATAGCAGCAGCAATCGCGATACATTACAGCTGTAGCAGCAGCTAATCCAGCAGCTATGGATTTAGCAGTCTTAGCAATAGCAGGCATCACAGCAATGATATTCCAGCTGTAGATTCACCCACCACGGCAACAACAAGCTTATATGTTAAACAGTTAGCGTGCGGGAATGTAAGGATGAAACAGTGAGCGTGCATAGAGGTAGCATAACTAGTGCATCCACATGATTGAGTATATATTATAACATTTTAGTCAGCTTTATGGTTTTATATGTTTACATTTTTTGTTCAGGTGTAGCAGCTTTATCAATTTAATCATTGCTTCATTAAACAAGGATTGTAAGAGTAGACGACTCTCCCCTTTATGTAGGCTTGAGACTAACACTAGTATTTTCTCCTAATGGCAGGGTTACCGCCTCCCCTTCCATCTTCTCCTTTCTTCACCATTTGTCTGCTATGTGCATACACAGCACATGAGTAAACTTTAATTTTTAAGATTGTAGACTCACGGAGAAAAACTTAATTTTCGGGTTACATTCTCTTAAGCACTGTTTGTAATATTGTAATGTCCATGCACATAGGTAGTTATTGCATTCTCGGTAATTGCTCTTTTATCATCAAGGGGATTCAATGTAATTTTATTCACTTCCACAGCGTGCTTTCGTGATAGGATTAGATTCATGGGCGTTCTGATGACTTCGCAGGTTTTAAGACGGTCTGTATAGCTGTTAAACGAAATGTACTGCTTAATAGCGCTACGTTTTATAACTTCAATCTTTTTATCATAGAGCCTTGAATATCTATGCTATACATCTTAGGTTGTAGTCCGACAAAGCGCTGGATGATTTTACCATTATCCTCATCTTAAAATTTTCCCAGCACCTTTTTGTTCTGAGTAGAGTGGCATATATGGCTGACAGGGTAATCAGATGTATCGAGATGCTCAAGAAAACGTAGCTTGTCCTGGTGCACATCTTCAGTTGTTACACGATGAATGAATGAATCAGTGTTCTTGTACATAAGGTTTAGGTTTTTCAACCCCCTTAAGACAACAACACCTCGTAATGATAGTTATACATTAATGTCTTGGAGATGTCTAACACACTCACACCAATGTATATGGTCTTGTTGAATACAATCTGACGAGGGTCATATGTCCAGCAGCTAGATTAGCAGTATATATCATCCTTACAATAAACGTAGGTATGGCGGTCAACTTTTCCAGTCTTCTCGTTTGTTACTAGTCGTATATCCATACGGTTACGCAGGTTCTCCATAGTTTTTCCAAAAATGGCGTTGTTAAAGAGCTTGTAGAGCTCCTTCTCGACATAATTTGCAGCTTGCTGCCATTTACCTGGAATGGTGCCACCACATCTAAAAATGGAGAAGCCGAGATTTGTAATTTTTGGTGCTCTGACTTAAGATCGAGTAATGCATCTAAAGACTGTACCCTTTTTGATCATTGTAACTAGCTAGTTTGAGACTTTATCTTAATAGTGAATGTTATCCCTATCATGACATGAATTTGGACTTTGGAAAACTCGCGATTTGCATCATTGCTTTATATGTACTTAAGCTCTTATTATGAAAAAGAGAATCATTCTTTATTGAAGAGAAAGGATTGCTTAAATTTGCTCCTGCATTTCTTATAGATTGCTCTCATCAACCAGAGGAAGTTGTTAACGGCTGTGTCAACTTCAGAACAGAAATACAAGCTAGTGTAAATATCTCTGTACAGACCTACTTGTATTGTTTATTAATTCACGATAAAGTATTTACATACAAGCCTCTGACTCGTGCGACGCAGCTTATACTTTAAGCTAATCATTGTAAGGATTTATTTATTTTTTCATTAGGAATGTAAGGAGTTTTTAATGAATTAAAACATGACGTAAAAGCATACTTTCGTTCTTTATTATTATTATTATTATTATTATTATTATTATTATTATTATTATTATATATCATTCATTTCCATCACTTTCCTCATCCAAATCCTTGTTTCTGTATATGCCATTACACTTGTAACAGTAGATTATGCAAATTTCTTTATTAATTAAATGAAAGTCTCTTTATTTTATAATTTTTATTCCCGCGTGGCAAACAGTCTTAATGCTGCTAATGTATACAGGGCTGAATTCTTTTAGGGTACAAATTTCATCACTATTTAAAAGTATTTTCACAATCATTTAAATTAATGGTCACGAGTCTTATTTTCACTGAATATAGGGGGACTCACTCGAGCTAACTCTCAGCTATGCATTTGCTTGTATATAAAATTGTCCGTGTTGTTTTATCGTATGCCCTGGAATGTTATATAAGTATCCTGTCTTAACGTGTTTCGGTTATGTAGATGTCTCAGCACCCGCTTCTTGCCGCAATGTTTCTTGGAGGTGTCGATGGTGCTTATTCTATCCTCCAATAGCGTCAGCCTCCTTTGCATGTCTGCAAAGCTGTTCCTTTCCTTCTTCCCTTATTGCACAGTCTGAAACATTGCACAATGAAAGTCTTAGTAAACTGCTTCGATCAAGTAAAGGCAACCTGAAAAGAATTACATTTTTTTATTATACATGTAAAATGAAACACAATACAGAAGAATGTGTAGAGAAAATGGTGTGAATCTGAATAGAGGAAGAATGTGTAGAGAAATGGTGTGAATGTTAATAGAAGAATGGGTGGCGAAACCCATATGAATGTTAATAGAAGAATATGTAGAAGAAATCATATGAATGTTAATAGAAGAATGTGTTGAGAAATCATATGAATGTTAATAGAAGAATGTGTTTAGAAATCATATGAATGTTTATACAAGAAGAATGTGTAGCGAAAATCCTATGAATGTGTAGAGAAACAAAGAATAGGTACAGAAAGTCATGTGAATATTCCTGGAAGATAAACCTGCAGAGAAACAAAGAACGAGTAGCGAAAATCGTGTGAATGGGATACAAAGAATGAGCGGAGAAAATCGTGTGAATGTTTATGTAAGAGGAATGTGTAGGGAAAATAATATGAATGTTTATACAGGAAGAATGTGCAGAAAAAATGGTGTGAATGTTAATAGAAGAAGAATGAGTACAGAAAATCCTGTGAACTGAAGAAGAGAACGCAGAGAAATCCATGTGAATGTAAAGTACAGATTAAAAATATGATGCTCTTGCAACAAATCGTCTTTCATGTACTGTATCGTTTAAACAAATTTAAATGTATTGCAAACGCCAACAGTGATTTTGTATAGTTATGTAAATTCACTCACCTTGCATTCTTTCGTGTTGGCGCGTGCTGTACGTGTAGATGGTCTGCCCCTGTTCTTAAAATTAAAAAACAACTCGCGTTGCTTTTAAAGTTCTTTAAAATTTAAATGTAAAGTTAATAAGTTCACAACAGCTCTAGCATACTCGGATATCTGTTTATATAGGGATCTAAACCCCCTCCAGGCAATGCCGGCACCTCATCACGGTGGGGGTGCTTACACATCACGTGATTATTACAACAATGTAATTATCATCTGTTGCGCGTGCGCAGTCTCTCGACTTCTATCCCTGTTTGTTTCACTTCCTCTCGCTCGCTCTCTCTCTCAGATTACATCCATAATGTCTTTACACAAAGCTGTATGCGATTACAGCATCGATCTAAGTGATATAGTGTAGATTACAGAGGAAAATTGAGGAAGTCATTGAAAGATCGGGATTCGAACTAGGGACAACTGTTTAGAAATTATATACAGTATCAATTATTCGTCGTAGGAGCTATCAAACATGCTTTCGTCCACACCTCTATCTGTGCTAGTTTCTGAAATAATGGAGATTTAAAGCTTAAGGATCGAACCCATGATGTCAGGTACCCGAATATACATTCACAAGATACTATCTAATGAAATAAACGTAATAAGGTTTATTGGTGGCTTTATCTTAATTATTTCCTGTGTTATTAAATTTATAAATAAATTTCATTTAATCAGTATTCAAAATCAGAACACCAGAAACAAAACTATTTATAATATCAGTTTGACATGTTTAAGACACCTGTATGCAGTTACAGCATTGATCTAAGTGATATATTCTAGAGTACAGAGGAAAATTAAGGAAGTCTTTGAAAGATCGGGATTCGAACTAGGGACAGCTGATTGGAAATTATATGCAGTATTAATTGCCCATCATAAGAGGTAACAAACATGCTTTGGTGCGCTCCTCTATCTCTGCTAGTTTTTGAGATAATTGAGATTTAAAAATTAAGGATCGAACCCTGGACGCCAGGTGCCCTAGTATACATTCACAAGAAACTATCAATTGACATGGAAGTAAGAAGGTTTATTTGGCGTCTGTATCTTAATTAGTTTTGGATTTATTAGAAGATGAATTTGTAATCACTCCTAGGATTCGAAGCCATGCATCCAGGCTAGTTTCGAACAATTCGTAAATGGCGCCTTTCATCCCAAGCTTATAATTAGGTTTTATTGCATCGTTTTGTCTCTTTTCTTTCAGGGCATGTGCGTGTGTGTGGTTGTGTATGTGCGTGTGTGTATGTGCTTGCATGTGTATGTGTGTGTACTGCTGTATGTGTCCTAGCTTGTAGGCGTATGCGCGCGTGTTTTTGTGTGTGTGTGCGAGTGTGCAAGTGTGTAAGTGTAAGGGTTTATGTATGTACGTGAGTGTGTGTGCGTGTATGTGTGTGTGCGCGTGCACTCTTGTATGCTTTTTGATGTATGTATGTGTATCAGGTGTGTGAATGAGTGTGTGTAATGGCTCTGTGTATGTGTATTTGCGAACGCTTGGATGTGTGCAAGTTGAGAAAGAAAGAGATAGAAGGATAGAAAGAGGGAAAGTGAAGAAAAAGAGAGAAGAAGAAGGAAAATAAAGAATTGTGTCTAGGCATCAGAATATATAAATAATTATATTTGTTAAATGCATTTTAAATCTCTCCAAACATACTCACCTAGCTTAATATTTATTATAACGTTTCGCTCTGTAAGATTCGAACTAGGGCCTCTGGGTCCCTAAGAATACCGCTCCATAAACATTGTAATGAGATATAAAAATTAAATTACATTTGTTAAATACATTTTAATCAGACTGTCCATACTCTCATAATTTAATATTTATTACGCATTAGAGTTTCAGGGCAAGATTTGAACTATGACTCTCTGGCCACCCTTTAATTAATCAGGGTAATGATATATAAAAATTAAATTATATTTATTAAACACATTTTAATCTGACCGCCCATAATTTAATAGTTATTAAGCGTTAGAGTTTCGCATGGTAAGATTCGAAATACAGTGCTTCTGAACACTCTTTTATTAATTAGGGTAATGATATAATATTATCAATCTTCAACTTCTCATTAGCAACTAAAACATTAAACTTTTGATTGCAATAAGAATCAAACACCTATCTATGGATATCCAAGTATACACAGAGGTTTAATGTATGTAATGAAATATATTAAGCGCTTTTTCGGAGTCGCTGCTTGAAAAGAGCCAACAGAGGGCTTTTTAACTGTGCTCGGGTATAACCGTAGGCCTTCGTGAAAACTTTTGGGGATAACAGCCCGTCAGGGCAAAGCCAACGAAATGATGGATGACTAGAAGGCTGTTGAATTGTTTACGTGTAGCATTTAAACTGACCTCTCTGTCTTTCACACGGACAAAGACAGGGCGAGTATAAAAGCCTCCCCCAGTTTCTTTTGTTAAGCGCGCAGGTGGTCGAACAATGGAAAGGGACCAGCTTTGTTCTTTGTTATAGGGCTGTGGAATGGGATGCCAGGTCGTCTATTAAAGAAGCCTTGCTCTGGACAATAGAAAGGGAATACAATAGAATCTATTCCTTTGGCCTGCATTATTTTTGTTCATTTTGACAGTGATGGATAACCTCCTGCACGTGGTCATTAAACAATGCGACTGCGAGCTCGCAGGTGGCTTCACCTAAAAGTAAACAATAGAGCTGGGGACAATTGCGTCTGATTTTTAGTCCTGCATCCTCTTTGTTCATTTTGACAGTGATGGATAACTTCCTGCACGTGGTTGTTAAACAATGCGAGTGGTATGAGTTGGTGCAGTGCAGGAAAGCACGTAGCCGGATGTGGAATGGGTAGAATAATGTCTCCGCCTTTGTTACAGAAGCGTAAAACTTATGACCTCTTTGTCCGTTTTGACAGTTGATTGACAGCCTTAATTGCTTAACTGTCAAGCTTCCATTATACTCAACAAGATTTATACCCTCAGCTGCAACTGAAAGTACCAAGGAGCTTGGGAAGGGGGTAGGAGAGGAGGTAGGGGACCTCCTTTGCATATGAATACACATTCCTGCATATTAAGTGATTCAGCTCTCTTATTCTCTCCCTACTCATGTACATCATCCTCTGTTACTATGTCATCACTTCGTAAAATTGTATTTAACAGTAAATATACCGCCTCTTTCCAGTTCTTAATCACATCTGAGTTTCGTTTGATTAAAGTAGAAAGTATTTCCGCCTTTTTAATCGTCTCCATAATTATTTTATATGATACACTCCATACATTGTTTGTTTAAACTTTCTTCCACAAATTTTCCCCATAAATGATTTCTTGCCTCTTCTAACGGATCTTTATATTTTTGTTCTGCTCTTCTATATTTAAATAAATTAATTACTCGTCCTTCGCCACAATCGATTTTTTTATATATTTGTCTTGATTTCCTCGCTTTTCTCGTTAGTTTTGTAACAAATCGCTACAAATTGTGTCTTTCTAGTTCCGTGAACTAGCATTTATGTTTTTCACACTGGTTTCTAAGTTATATGCGTGTCTGTCTGTATCAACTCCTGTGCACTTAAGTTGCATATGTTTAAATTATTGCTCAATTTTGTTACATTTTGCTTGCTCAAAGTTATAAACATTTCTTCCTGTGTTTATATTTATATTGTTATGAATATGTTTAGTAATAAAATATATCAACAGATGGTGCCTTGATGTCAAGTTTTGTCAATATTTCAATTTATAATTCTTCCTGTTATTCTTATGTTACATAATGTTAAATCTGTTGGGTATAGCTCCAACTTTACTTTCAAATGTTCGCGGATAATTCAGTTCATTACAAATCGTTAAATTTAGCTCCGAAACGATTTCTTCTAATTCCCTTCCCTGTTAATTCCTTTATTGAGTATAACGTCATTTTGACTTAGAATTTGCATCACAAGTTTGCATTATTATATTATTAGAGTATATATTATCTATTTTCCGAATGTGTTCTAGATGGGCTCTATTGGATCAGTAAATTGAAAGTAGTTATTTGGCAGTATAAAACTACCTGCTTCAGTCATTATTTCCACGCAGTTTAAGTGTGTGTGTTACTTAGTTGGGAAATATCCACAACTTGAGGGGTTGAAATAATTATAACTATTGCTGCTATGGTATTATCCTCATATTTATACAACGTACGTTTGTTGGGATATAAATTAATTTACCCCGTTGTGTGTATGGTTCCTGAATACACAAAATGCCCAAATGTAGGTCTTCTATTATTCTATGTAATTCCATTAACACTAAGATACTCCTCAGGGCATTAACCTGATCAATTTTTAATTTGTTTTTAAATGCTATGCAGTCGTGCATCGTGTCTTCTATCAAAGATCGGTGTTGTATAGACGTAGGCAATATGTTTAGTTTCAGTCCTAAATTTTTGTTCGGTCAAATCTTTCGATACTTTGTTGACTCTTATTAGTTGTTGGTTTCTATCGTTTTGTCTCCTGTTAGGTGTCAGTTGAAGTTTTTTATCGCAACCTGTTTTGTAGTTGTGTTGTTATTTGAATAAATTTAAATTTAATGAATTGTAATAACATGTTTAATTTTTAAATACAGTTTTCTATTTAAATAATATTTTAATGAATTAATTGTTATAAATTTAAATAAAATGTAAAATAAAGGATGCAGATAAATTGTTATTTCTACTCTTTTTTTCGTGGTTAGTATTTTCTGTCTCTTTGTTAAACTTTACAACTTGTAAGCTTTATATTTGGTGGTTTATATGCGGAATGCTGAGCTAAAATGGTGTTTATAGCGTTAGTGTTCGTGTAAGGTATTCCATCGTGTCCAGTGAGAATATAATAATTTGGCCAGTTTTGACGTAATCATAAATAACTCTTCCGTGGCAAAGTTCAAAGTGTTTAGATTCCTTCCAGCTCAAATATATCATTATGTCTACTACAAACTGTTTCTATTACAGGCAATAATTCCTGCGACTCAATTCTCATGTTCTGCACTCTCAGCTCAATCCGATCAACGTCATCGGGCACACATAAAGTAATTGTGTCACTATTGCAATGTAATTTTCTTATTATGTGTCTTAGTGCAGCTACTAGTCTCTGCCTTTCTTCTAATCTACTTAATTTTCATTGGCATATCAAAGATGTTATACATTCTAGTAAGTTTATGCAAACTTCTTCTTCTTCCCTCCTCTTTCTTCTCACCTTCCTTCTCTTATTTGTGATGGTTATGTTGTGTGTTAATTATTATGTTCCGTTCGTCATTTCTTCTTAATGTCTCTTATCTCTTTCTTATTTTCAGCCTTCTTTTTTCTCTTTACTTCTTGCTTTACTTTTTTATCGTTTAAGTGTACTATTGATTTGTCTGTATGTTTCCTTCCTTTCGGTTTACTTTTATCTTAGACATTTTTATTCGTTCCCGTAGAGAATTTAAAAATCCGCCCTTCCTTTGTTTCCAACTGCTGCTTAATATCTCCTCTCTTTCATCCCCATCTTCCTTGGTGGTTAAATCATCTGTCAACAAAGCTTGATAATCAACTTCAACTTTTCTTTCCTTTCCTGTTTCTAATTCAGATTATATGTTAAGTATATTTATGCTGGGAGTGACAACTTCAATATTTTCTTTGTTTGTTATTCCTAAATCCAAATTTACTTATCCTTACTTTTGGCGGTAATTGTGTTCTGTGTTCTTCATTTTTAACCGCTTGAGTTTTAACTAGATCTACAGTTTTATCTTCTCCATTATTACCTAAGTATTTATCATCAGTCTGTACTCCAATTTGTTTTACTATTATTCTTTGTCGCTACTTTGATTTATGTCTAAAACTCTTGTAAATTCTTTCTTAACCAACAAGGAATATCCCCCTTTCTCAATTTTTTAATCTCTTTTTTATTACAACTTGTATACATAATCCAAGTCTTTCCCACATTAACTTGTAGGTCCGACAGTGCTATTTATCTCCGCATTTGTATTCCTTCTGTGGTATGGTATACATATCACTTGTTCCTTTTTATTACAATCCTTTCGTTCATGACCTTATTCTCCACAGTTACCATATAATATTTTTTCTTTGTTACAAAATTTTGTTCCGTGTCCAAAATCGTAGCTGTTGAAACATTTAACTACCGAAATAAAACCTTTCGATGTTACCGACTGAAATCCGATATACAGCCTTCCCTTTTATATAATGATTTTTCTCAACCCCGGTGTTACTTCCGCAACATGGTGAACTGTTGCTCGATTCCTGGGACCTGTTTTAAATCTAAACTTAAATCCATTTTAAAACTCTTCTTTACTTATAAGTATGTTCAAATTCTGTTTAAATATATCCTCTTACAATTCATCTTCTTTACTTTCCGCAAGAATGTCATAAATTATGATCAATGGATTCTTCCTTGTTGATTCTTTGTTTAGACTCTTCTTCTTTAAATATTGTGTTCATATTACTTTATGCATATCTTCCGCCATTTCCGTTTCGATAATTAAATTCTTTTCATCAGTTCTCATATTTCTAATTTTTATTTTCTCTTCAGCTTGTTTAAGCTTATGTGTTAGTATTTTTTGAAATTCTTTTGCGTCTGCATTCTTTGTTGATGTAATGAATATATCATGTTTCATCATTTGAAATGTTTCTTGCAAATGTTTCATTTTTTCTGTAGGTGTAGGTGATGCGGCCGCTTGGTCAAAGGTTATAATGGGTTGCTCCTGATTTTTGTTTTCATATAGTTCTCTAATTATTTTTGCTTCTGTTTTTTTCAATTCTGCCCTTACATAGTCATGAGAGTTTTGTAATTTTGACAAACGTACATATATCTCCTTCTCATCACCTGATATCTTTTCTGTGCTTGTTGTTGCATTTAGTGTTTCTTCAAACGCGTTATCCATTTCTGTTGTTAAATCTATGCTTGCTCTATCTCCTTTTCTGACCACGACCTTTCTAAAACATGTCGAGCTATGAACACCTCCTTCTTCTCCATTGTAATACTACTGCGAGGGTAATAGGCCCTCGAAAACCATTTCTAGTCCATGCATTCGTATTTCGCAATAGTTGCAATTAACATTATTACGTTTGGTGCTTTATGCCCCTAATGAACGAGATGACTCAGGCGGCAACGTCTGTGGCACGTATTCGGAGTGTCCCGGGTTCGATCCCCGCGCCGTCCATTCTGTCTCATGGGTTTTTCGTGGTTTCACCTGGTCGACATACGAATGCTGGGGTGATTCATATTCAACTACGACTCTCCTGATCCTCATTTTCTGTACCCATCACATTTCTTATCATCTGTTTCAGGGTTGTAGAACCAGACGACGGTGTTCGCGGATTGCGGCCGGACGGTAGCTTGCGATCTGTACAAATTTCTTTCCTGGCGGGACTTTCGGTGCGGGGACTACTCAGTTAGGACTCTTCCCCGAGTGGGCTCCACTAGATAGGGGACTGCCGGGTTTTCCGTGCTTGTGGGTAGTACCGAGCGGCACCGGTTTCAATCTCGAAACGTTAGGGGCCCCGTTCATGCTTGTGCCTGTCGGTATCAGGATCTGTCACCCTTTGGGTCTCTCCCCTCATCCCTCCCCTCACAGGGGGCACTTTGGAACCAAAAAGGGCCGTTACGGTCTACTTGCGGTGATCTTCCCCGTTCTGGGGGCCCCTCCATGATATGTACCTTTATCTTATGCCATTACTACCGTGCCGCAGAAACGGCAACGCAGGTTATTAAACCTGGCCAGCCAGCTGGCTGCTACGTGTATATCTCAATATATAACGGCAGCAACAATCACACGTGGTAAACTGACCCGTATTACACATGCATCCTACCACTTGCTACCAGTATTCTTTAATATTTTTCACTCAACAAATCACTGTGACTATTCCACCTACACTTTGCATATATAAATCACAAATAACTACTTTCAATTTATATCTTCTTTAATTGCACTTATTAAATAAAAGTCACTAAACTAAGCATTCTATACGCAGTACATCAACCCACAACCTTCCCGCTCGGCAGCCAGAGCGGTATTTCCACAGTTAATAGTTTCAGCACAGTAATAATAATAATAAAATAACAATAATAATTTACTAAACCCAAGTAATAGTCGGCCATGATATGAATGCATGCGAGGAAAGAGATACTAAACAGTTACGGAACAATTGGGCGGGGCATCGGAAGGACAGTCAGGTAAACAAAACATCCACAGTTTGGGTTGCATTTACTAGAGAGGCGGAGGCCTGCAAAATGTAGTACTGTTTTCATTCTGCGACTGTACATTTTTCTACCGCCGTTCCCTCACTACTATCTGATCCCAAGCCTTGAGGACGTTAGGCAGTCTCAACAAAAACACTGGCACTTTCCTCCAAGCGAATTCATAATGTGACCAACTAGTAGGTGTAATACACTGTCTTATTAAATCAAGCTTTATACGCTGGGTGGAAGGGATATAGATGTCAGCCTTTAAACTAGAGAGAGATCTTAATGGGTGCACAGAAAAAGTTAATAACCACTTCTCTTGTATACCTCATAGATTTGTACAGAAGGGATTTAAAATAGAGATTTCCCTTATAAGTGGGCGAGAAAGTCACGATTGACGAATAAGGACAGGTCCGCCGTAATGTGCTGTCTCGGAAGCCGACCTAAAGTATGTTAATGCATTACAGGGATTATATTAACCTTTTTTATTTAACTCCCAGATTGTTTTTCTTTTCATAATTTGCAGCAGAATGTTTAATGTTTAAGGAAAGTAACTAAAGCTAAAACATAGACCCCTTTATCACCCACACACAGCCTATGTGTCTCTCTCTCTGGTTCTTTTCTCTTGCGCAAGAAACATAGCGCCTTCCTTTTACATTTCTTCCCCATATCACTCAGAGGTTTGCAATTTAGCCAATGAAGAATAATAGAGAGGGTAAAGTCTCGCTGTGGTGAGAGAGTGATCGTGAATACTTAGATTTTCTGCTAATGTGTTAAGTAATCGGATTGCAAAGTTAAAAAATGTGATACTTGAACCTCACTGTAATTTCTGTCGTATATTCAAGGATAGCGGAGAAAGTTACGCAGAAATAAATCTATTCCGTTAAGCCTTTTGAACAACACAACGTATGGTTTTACGTCCGAGTGAAGTTCTAATTAGTGGCATCGGCTTGAGAACTGTTGCAAACGCAAAAAATCTAAAAATCAAATCACATCCCGGCTATGGCATTGAATTTTTCAGTTATCTGATTCTACCTTTCCAACCCTGTCCAACACACGACTTGTGTGAAAGAACAATTAATTCCATCTGAAAATAACATCAACTTATACCCAAACTGTAAGCCACGCTCAATTGTTTACATAGAATTTCAACAAACACGCATGAATTCGCCTTTTTCCCACTTTAAACTGTAATCACTAATTGACAGAATCTAAGGGGACATGAGCATTTTAAGTTTATCTTTTCATAGCTAAATACACATTTTTCCCTTTTATATTGGGTCATTAGTGTTGCCCTATGACCATTTTTAAAATCAGAACGGCTATCTTTGTAATTCAATTATGGTATTTAAACCTGAAACACAGGCCGCTTTATCTAAACCTCATACACATTTTGTGTTGCATTCAGAGAGAAAACGTAAGCAGACATGACTACATCAGAGCAGAAGAACAAAACAATATAGACGGCCTCAGAAAGGAGAATCACGGAGTATCAGGGGGTTAAATAAGGTGTAGGCAATAACAGTACTATAATGTTATAACTTAAACTATTTTTTCTGTTTTCGTTTTTACTGACATGTTTACATATATATATGATGCTCCTTATGGCACCCTTTTTGTTATTTTACTGAGACTGTCGAGACTGTTCATATACTTGTGTAAGCAAAGGAAACCGTTCTCTGTTCTTATGAGGTAAGCAGATAACATTATTTTTCACATGCTGACATAAAAACACAAGCTAATATTTTGGTGAAATAAACATTTTAAAGTTTCCAAATATTTAGTCTCAAGCATATTAATCAGGCAGTAAAACCCAGAGGAACCCTTGGGCATCTATATTGAATTTCCTGCTATCACAATATGAGCTCCGAAGAAATGTAATGCAAGGAAGATTTTTATATAGTACAGAATGAAATGAAACTAAAAGTTATTCACTACTATCCTGTATGGGTTGCAAAACTGAAATTAGATTTCAAAGTATACTTTAATATTGCAAGTGAGTGATTAAGTCTTGAGTGTCTTTGACCGAAAACTGTAGGTTTTGAACCTTTCTGTGCTATGTACACTCAGGATAGAATACGGAATTGTAGCGGCATTGCATTGTATATACTCCTAGTCTCCCAAAACAATACAGCTCATTTCATGCACAAACGAATGTCTTTGCTCTGACCTGAGTGGATCATCAACCTCACAGATTGCTCAGTCAGAATTAAGTCGCCTATTTCAATGATACGGCAACACCGCATCCGGTGTGAACATCTTTATTCTTCTTTTAATCTAGTATCTGTAACCTGCAAGGCGTACAAGGGCTGTCCCAGAAGTACCCACCTAACAAAGAAAACACAAAAATTTTGGGAAAAAACATCTTTATTTCTCTACATACTCTCCTTTTGGCTCGATACACTTTTCCCAGCGATGTTCAATAGTTTCGATACCCTGTTTATAGTGAGAAACGTCGAGTTCTGCAAAATAGCCATCAACTGCAACCTCCACCTCTCCATTGTTGGCAAATCTTTTACCTCCAATGCTATTTCTTCAACTTTGGAAACAGGAAATAATCAGAGGGGGTTAAGTCTGGCGAATAGGGTGCATGAGGAAGCAAATCGAACATTAACTCATTGATTTTGGCCTTGGCGATAATGGATGTTTGTACTTGTGCATTGTCTTGATGAAACAGAACTTTTTTTTCGCTAAATGCGGCCGTTTTTGCTTGATTTCATCATTCAAACGCTGTAATAAGTTTGCATCATACTTGCTATTGATTGCTTTTCCTTTTAGAAGATAATGAAAATTAACCCACGTGCATCCAAAAAACTGACGCCATGACCATGCATGCAGATGGATCTGTATTTGCCTTCTTTGGAGCCGATTCTCCCATTTCAATCCACAGTTTTGACTGTTCCTTCGTCTCAGGTGTGTGAGAGACCCATGTTTTATCCATGGTTATGAATTGACGCAAAAACTCGGCTTTATTGCAGCGAAACATCGCCAAACACTCCACTGAAACATCCTCACGACGCTGCTTATGTTCCATTGTGAGTAAACGCGGCACCCATCTTGCGCACAGCTTTCTCATGTCTAAATTTTCAGTTAGTATGCGATGTACAGCACTTTTTTAAATGCCTACGATGTCTGATAGCTCGCGCACTTTCAGTCGACGGTCATCCAATACCATTTTGTCGATTTTACTTCAGAATTTTTGGCGTGGTCACCTCATTTGGTCGACCACTGCGATGTTCGTCTTGGCAGCTCGTATGACCTCACTTAAACTTTGGCACCCGACATTTTACTGTTGTAAACGAAGGAGCAGACTCCCCCAGAGTAGAATCTAGCTCAGCTTTAATATTAGTTGGACTAAGACCTTTTAAAAGATAATATTGTATTACATAACGATGGCCAGTGTTATCCATATTTACCAATTCGCTGAGAGAGTTCAGTATTAATGGCTGCCAAACAATTACTAAACAGCGTAGCATCATCAAACTTCAAACTTAAGCTTTATAAGGGTGGTACTTTCTACCATAGTCATTTGTTTGAAACAACAACCACTATATATACGTCAGGTCGGGTAGTTCTGGGACTGCCCTCGTATATAACATGTTTGAAAGCGGCAGCTAAGCGCATGATTGCACCAGTAATCACGACACTATTTCTATCTATGCCTGATACTAGGGCATATAAGGAAGATCGAGCGTAGAAAATGGTGATACATGGGAGAGATAGGGAATACGAGGAGAGGTAGTATGGAGAGCAACAGTTAAGATTTTCGAAAGTGGTTCTTGGAATAATTTAGGATGTAGGATCCATTGGAGATGGAGGGACAGGGGTATACGTGCATGCACGTTCCTTGTAGGGTGTGTTGTACCATGTATAACGCTTTCTATAGCGAATGTATGTAAATCTATCTCAAACTAAACGCTCTTCTAATAATCTCTTCTATCTTCATCTAAATCGTCCTTTGATCATCTACTATATCATTACGTAGTCTAACCTAACCTAGTCTAGACTTCAACCCATGTAGACCTAAGTTCGGCACATTTATCACGTTTTGCAGTGATTTACTGATGTTTTACCTAGATTATTCCGTTTTTAGGGCTTATTGGGCATATCTGCATCCATATTGTAATGTTTTAGAGAATTCTGATGCATTTACACTGACTTTGAGCATTTTAAAAGCCCTTTCCAGTACCTATACAACCATTTGAAATACTGATACAACCATTTTGGGAGCACTTTTACGGGCATTTCGGAATCTGGAACAGGTGTTTCTCACATTTTGGTACAGTTCAGATTTGTAGATATTGTGCCCAAATTTAACAGCCTTTTTAGGCACAGGATCCGATATTTTAGTGCATATCAGGGATGCTTTGAGGACAATTTGACCATTATACGAACATTTTAGATACTATAGCAGGTATAGTATGGGTTTGGTGCAGGCCTTTCGAAGATATTTTATGCACTGGAGTAGGCATTGTCGAGTATTTTAGGAGATTTCGAAGGTGTCCTAGCTACTGGTACAGGTATTTCTGGGTACTGGCATAGGCTTTTAGCATATTTTGGAACAATGGCAAGGGCATTTCGAAATACTTTGATGGTATTGGGGCACTTTTGTAGGCACATCAAGGCACCTTGAAGGTACTTTAGAAATTGTAGCAGGTATTTTCCCATTATTGTACAGGTATTTAGGATATTTCGTCACTTTTGAAGGTATTTTAAGCTGTTTTAAAGCAGTTTTCAGTTTTCCAGGCACTTGGAGTATTTTGAATGTGTTTTAGGCGCTGGAGTGGGTATTTCCCGAAGGAAGACAGATTTATGACTATTTATGCCATTTGAAGTCATTTTGGGCGCAGGAATAGATATTTTGAGCTCTGGTAAAGGTATTTGAGCATTACTACAGGTCTTTGGGCTCTTATGTGAGCATTTTGAATGTTTTGACGCCATTCTTCTATATTCTGAACGGAATTTCTCAAGTTTTAAAGTACCCAAATACCGTTTTGAATATCATTTGCTATGCTTTATAGGCATTGCTCTGGTTTTACACTAAACTGCTGTTTCACGAGAATTTGTTGGTATTTTCGGAGCTTTTCACCCTTTTACAGTATTTGGAACATCTTTTTCACTGGGTTTCGGATACATTATGAGCATTTTCTCCACTGTTACAGCACTTTTATATACTTTCAAAGTCCTCTAAATCTGTTATAAACTTATATATGGTGAGCAGCTAGCGTATGAGTCCAGGAGAGATTAACGATGTATAGTTTACAGACATTCTGAGACAAGTTAAACCAACCCAACCTCATACCAACCATTCTACCTAAACTAGACCATTCCTTATCATCTATTCTATCTTGCCATCCTGTATCCTATCCTTGCATCGAACACCCGAACCTAACCAGAGATATCCAAAACAAACCTAACTTAACCTGATACCAACCATTCTAACCTAAACTAGATCATCCTTTTCATCTATTCTATTCTAACAGTCTAAGCTAACCTCACACCAACATCCTAACCTATCCTAGCATAACCCAACCTACAGCATTCTTTCATCGCCTATCTATCCTACCATCGTCTAACCTATCCTCGCACCAAACATCCTAATCTAACATATCCTAGCCTATGCTGACCTAGAGCATCCCTTATCTTTTATTCTATCCTGACACCGTCCACCCTAACCACGCACCTAACCCCCCATAACCAGGCTAAACGAACGTAACCAAAAGTAACCAAGACTTAAGCAAATGTAATCAAACGTAGCAAACACATGAACCAAACGTAACCGCAGTTTACGCAATACGAAACCAGAAGTAACCAAACGTAAAACGTAACAAGAATACAACCAAACGTAACTAAATCGTTGCTAACCCATCCTTCAAAACCTAGACAATAATTATACAACCTAACCTTACCTAACATTGCTTACAGTAATCTCTCATCATCTATTCCATCCAGTCATCGTCTAACCTAATCTGATACCGTTCTAACCTGACACCAAACATTCTAACCTAAACCAACCATCCCTTATTATCTCTCTTGCAATTGTCTGCTCTAACCTAGCACTGAATTACCTAACCTATCAGAGCTAATACTAACCTAAGCCGCATTTGAATTCATTAGTGCAATTGTGGTGTTTTATTCATGTTTACTGTTTAAGAGCCTTAATTAGACGGTTTTATGGCAATGTAGCTTTATTTAGAGATTTATTTTAAATTTGTTGGTTGGCATTTCTCCTCTTCTATCTGGGTTTGAGACCAACATTAGAGGTTACACATAGCGACAGAATTACACCCTTCCACTTCCATTCTTCTTCTCCTTTCTTCGTCATGTTTCTGATGGGTATATATGCGTGATATTTCAGTAAACTCCCATTTTCTGCAAGCATACTCACCAAGAAAACAAGCGTATTAAGGTATTCAACACATTCTCTTATGAGGGCTCGCAATACTGTAATGGCTACAAGCATATGTATGTACATCTTCGGCAATCACTCCTTTTTTGTCATGAGATGAAACACAATTTTGTTAGCTTCAACTGTCGAAATACTATAATGAGGCTGTATTAATTTCATCGCGATTATTGTCATGTTATTGCTTTTTAGACAAACCATGTAACGAAAGTAATACAGAGGTTAATATCATTTCGTTTAATACCCCTAATCTTCTTCATTACATCTCCATTCAATGTCCAGTAAAAACATTTCAGGTCTAAAACTCGCAAGCCGTTGAATCATTTTTTGGTTAGCTTTATCTTAAATTTTCCCAACAAGTTTGTTTGTTTTGGGCTGAATAGCATCTCAGTTTGCTGAGAATTCAGAGGTATCTAGATACGTGAGCATGTTTATTCCGCCCTGGTATACATTTGTAATCACTCGATGGATTAAGGAGTCATTATCCATATACAGGAGTTTGAGGAAGTAGCACATCATATTTATACGAGTACACAATGGATTTTAAATGCCTAATGCAATCATGCGTGTATATATACACACACATATATATATATATATATATATATTCGTGTGTTGAACACAATCCGATGTGAAGCTATATGTACAGTGACTTAGTTATTTGCATATATAAAGGCGCTAATGACCTAGGAGTTGAGCGCCCTTAAACAAAATCATCATCCATATATATATATATATATATATATATATATATATATGTATATATATATATGTATATACTATGTAATCAAAAGTATCCGGACACCCCACAAGCATACGTTTTTCATCTTAGGTGCATTGTGCTGCCACCTACTGCCTGGTACTCATTATCCGCTACCTCAGTTGTCATTATACATGGCGAAACAGTAGAATGGGACGCTCTGTGGAACTCACGGACTTCGAAAGTGGTCACGTGATTGGGTGTCACTTGTGTAAGAAGTCTATACGCGAGATTTCCACACTCCTAAACATCCCTAGGTCCACTGTTTCTGATGTGATAGTGAAGTGGCAACGTGAAGGGACACGTACAGCACAAAACCGTACAGGCCGACCTCGTCTGTTGACTGAATGAAACCGCCGACATTTGAAGAGCGTCGTAAAGAGTAATAGGCAGACATCTATCCAGTCCATCGCACAGGAATTCCAAACTGCATCATGATCCACTCCAAGCACTATGGCAGTTAGGCATGATGTGAGAAACCTTGGATTCCATTGTCGAGCGGCTGCTTATAAGCCACACATCACGCAGGAAAATGCCAAACGACGCCTCGCTTGGAGTAAGGAGCGTCAACATTACACGATTGAACAGTGGCAAAACGTTGTGTGGAGTGACGAATCACGGTACACAATATGGCGATCCGATGGCAGAGTGTGGTTATGGCGAATGCCCGGTGAACGTCATCTGCCAGCGTGTGTAGTGCCAACAGTGAAATTCTGAGGTGGTAGTGTTATGTGTGGTTGTGTTTTTCCTGAAGGGGGCTTGCACCCCTTGTTGTTTTGCGTGGCACGATCACAGCGCAGACCTACATTGATATGTTAAGCACCTTCTTGCTTCCCACTGTTGAAGAGCATTTCGGGGATGGCGATTTCATCTTTCAACACGATCGAGCACCTGTTCATACTGCACGTGCTGTGGCGGAGTGGTTACACGACAGTAACATCCCTGTAATGCACTGGCCTGCACAGAGTTCTGACTTGAATCCTATAGAACACCTTTGGAATCTTTTAAGAACGGCGATACCTCTCCTCAGTTCCGCACTCCGTGAAGAATGGGCTGCCATTACACAAGAAACCTTCAGGCACCTGATTGAAAGTATACCTAAGAGAGTGAACACTGTCATCAAGACTAAAGGTGTGCCAACACCATATTGACTTCCAGCATTACCGATGGAGGGCGCCACGAACTTTTGATCACGGATACTTTTGATCACGTAGTGTATCTCTATCAATGAATATAGGTTTTGCTAAGCTTTTCCAATGTTTTTAGGGTCTGTCAAAAGCCCTATATAGGAGATGTTCCAGACATAGAGGGCATAAATTCAGGCATGCATTCCGCATACGTAGATAATAAAATCTTTGAGCAGAGCATGTGTACGGAAATGCTTGGTTTCTGAGTTATGACCTTCAACATAGTGATATTCACCGGCTCATTTTTCTTCCCGCAGGTAGTTGCCATGGCAGGATATATTAACAGAACACTGACAATTCATTCGGAGGCGAAGGGTGCATTGAGTGTTTTGTTTGGCGTTCGGCTGAGCGACATATGCTCAAATCACGAACTGAAAAAAATGCACTTCATGTACGGTAAGGCGAAGGGCAATGCTTCGCTGGCTCTTATGTACCCAGAGAGATACTCGCAAGATGTCAAGATCGGAAGGCATTTGAACGTCTCCATTGCAGTCTGGGCGCTCATAGGAAGTTTGCATCTCCTGGTTTGTGAGGGGACGGCCATGATCTGCATCTGCAAGTGTAGGGGAGGAGATTATTGATTCTGTGCACATGAGGCCTATCAGTACACGAAGGTTAGCGTTGCAGGTGAATGTTCCTCCTACAACTGTCTGGAGTCTGTTGCGAGAGCTACAGTTGTATCCTTATCACTTCCAACTTGTACAGGCCCTGTCACCAGCAAATTACACTGGTCGATTGATGTTATGCCAGTGGTTCCTACAGTAGTGTGCTACAAATCCGAACTTTCCTGCCTTAGTATTATTTACAGATGAATCACAGTTCGCATGTGATGGCAAAACAAATTTCCAAATCAGCATGTATGGGCACATTAAAACCCACATGCAATTGTTCAATCTCATCACCAAGTGCTGTTTACTCTCATCATGTGGGTCGGTATCATTGGTGTTCGGTTATTGGATCCCTTGGACTTGTAAACAGACTTACTGGGCAGGCGTACACAAAATTCCTGGAATACACCATACTTCATGTGTGAAAACACTCGACTGAGCATTCATCAACAAGCTCGCTTCCTGCATAATGGTGCTCCTTTATACTTCAGTCGTACTGCTCGCCGATACTTGGATCGAAGGTTTCCTGATCGGTGGATAGATGGAAGTGGCGCAATTGCTCGGCCACCACGCTCACCTGATTTCAACCCTATCGATTCTTATTTGAGGGGCGATTTAAAAACGTTGGTGTATTCGTCGTGGGTCCCTGACATAAAATTCATTCAAAATTGAGTTGTGGCAGATTGTGAGAAAGTACGCAGTACTCCTGGAATTTGGGATCGTTTTCTCACGGCCACGAGTCTTTGATGTTGGCGTGTATTCAAGCAGGAAGTGGACACTTTGAACATCTACTGTAAAGAAAACTACCTGCGGTAAGGAATAACTTCCGGTGGATATCACTGTTTTGAAGACCATAACTCAGAAACCAAGTTTTCCGGACTCATGTAATTGACCTTCTATTGTCTACATATTGGGAATGCATAATCGAAATTATCTCTGTTTTGAAACGCACTGCATAGATAGCTTCCGGATGTTTTCCTTTTAATTACCGAACTTAGCATTGTTGAACAGCTTTTGCAGGTCCTTACCAAAATGGTTTCTAGCACACTGCCGTAGTTTGTTATTAAATTCATGGTAGGTTTTCAACAATCGCGTGTGCCGAAATCGTAGTGCAAGATGAATTTTTGTTAGTTGTAGTCGATGCAAGAGACACTGTTTCAAGGCCCTATAATGTATAACATACCTTATTTAGCGTCTATAGTTTCTTTGCAGAAGAATTCTTTGGCTTCCGACACTCGGGCAGGAATGGTAAATCGTTACGCAGGTCGTGGAGCTGAGCAGAATGTGCGATATTAGCTTCTAAAATATATCCGCAAGGTTCATCTTACTTAAAATACTTTATCTCAAGATATTCAGCAAAATCCACACAAATTTTCTACACGGAGGGCGTGGCACATTGCCCAACCGTATTGGTTATTGGTGTCTTCGTATTCTATATGAGATGGTTTCAACGGAACAAGCTTGTCCATGTAAGCGTTGATCCAGCATATAGTTGGGAAACTTGACACAGAGTTCTTTTTATGCCGATTTCAATTATAAGCCGATCGTAATTGAGAGGATATTGGAGGTAAAGTTCCATGTACAATGGCATAGGATCCCATGCAAGCCCTGGAGAGGTGAAAAATGGGCACGTTCAGCTTTACGTCTTATCAGGGCTTGGTCTCTGAACTTTTGAAAAACATCGGCATGGAAAAGAACATCTGAAGTTAGGTAGAGGTAGCTGTACTCAACCTAAGTTTCTTATGTTAAACAGCTCCCACGCATTTGTAGCACACATAGTTATCGTTAATTTACTCACCGTTCAATCTATTTTAGAATCCTTCCCTCGAAGACAGGCATTTATCGTTAAAGACATTCACATGATGTGACATGATCATAGGGAAATACATCCTTACGAACCATCATATTCAACGTCTCACGTCCAAGGTACTTTTCTGTTGTTAGGCCTTTTGCCGGTTTATCCAGGCTTGTACCCAGAAAACGGTACGTATCCACAAAAGGGTGCTTAATATCTCCAACTTACTTTGAGAAAGAAATTCAGCTTTCTTCAGAGTTCGGAATAACCTGTACACTTTTGCTTGTACATCCCAGCTCCTTGATGAAGTACGAATCTATCTGCTCAGCTTATGCTTGAAGATAGGAATATATTTGGGCGCTTTACAAGATTACACCTCTTGTGCAGACTTCCTAATATTCGCCGCTAATGTGGCTACGGTCTCGCACTTTTCAGTTCTACTCTGTGAATTTTTTACCACGTAAGTAGTACTCCGTAGAAGATTCGCAAACCTTCTGATGTTCATCTGTAAGTGTCGGCTGCGGATTAGTATATCCTGCCCATCTTCCTCGCCAAAAAGTATGTATTCCATTAGCCTCTCGGCAGCACCATAGTCGCTATATAGAAAAGGTTGAAGCTCAGTTTCTAGACGTTTAACGCGGAAGGTCTTATTAACTTAAACGCAAAAGCTCATCGGAGAATGCTTCTGATGTGGAGTTGAATAGCAGGTTTCAGGATTAGGAGAGCATGTGTGGCACGGCATTAGCATACTCTCAAACTCTGTATAGGGCGCTCTCCATATTTTTAATCGGACGATTGAGTTGTCCCTTGTAGGCATAATTGTCCTTGCAATATCATAGTGACTACAGATAGTGGTATGTTCTTGTCTTTGTTCCAGATTGCGTCGTCCATTCTGAATATCAAAATGCGTGAAGTAGCGTTTCCATATCGTTTATCGTGTTTTCTGACCTCCAATGAGCTTCTTAAAATTCTTTATTTGTAGTTTTGTTGTTCAGTAGCATCACTCAACGGAAGAAGGTCATAATGGTCAGTTAGTTTACGATCAATGACGTTTACAGGAAACTGCTTTTTTCTCATTCAGTCCAAACGCATTTATAGACATATCATTCCCTTTCTCAAACTATGGAATTTGAGCCAATGTCATAGTAAACGAAATAAATGAAAAGTCGTACTTATCTTCAAGTTACTTTTTTTTTGCCACGTTGTGGATCATTTTCATGAAATTTGCGAGGAAAGCATATATAAGACATTTTTCATCATGATAGTTCTAAGGATATGTACCCGCCTCTTTAGCTCCAACAGGAGCTGGTCGAGGAATTTAGATGTTCCCTCAAAGAGTTTTGTACTTATTAATATAGATACGAACTCCCTCCACGGCAAGCAAAGCCCAAATAACTCCCTTAAGTTGAGATTCTTCCAATTCAGTAGAGATTTTGTTGAATTTGATATTCAACATGGCATCTAAATCCGTTTATAGGGACACAGTATAATTACGTGTTTTAAATGCTTTGTCATTTATTTCTCCTGTGGCATTCGCAAATCAACATTCGATAAGGGGGTTAATTTTCACTCACTTATGAACTCCCAGTTCTTTCTGAACAGCTTGAATTATACCTTGTTTTGCTTCCTGTAGATGGACTTTCATGTCTTAATTGTTTTTCCACACTGGCATGTGTGTAGCAGAAGGTTGGAACGGTAGAATCAGAGGACTGAAAACCAGACGGGCATCCGTGGTTCTAATACCGGCTATGGTATTAAACTTTTCAGTCCCCTGATGCCACCTTTCCAAACATTTATGTCTTTAGACAAATCACGGCAAATAAAGTAAGGTTTTAAGCGCCCGTAAGATGATGTCACATACTCTCTCATGGCACACCCCCACGGCTATTCCCACGTCTATTATTTACAAACAGTTGATGTTTCGTAGGCTCAGTCTTGATGTTCTTACAAGGAGTAGTATATATACATAAATCTTCATGATGTTCTTTCTCATAGTTATGGTGGAAGAATTTTTCACAACCATTACAATTGAAGAGCTGTTGGCAACTCGCTTCATGCCTCCTCTTGTGATAGCTTTGTAGAAGACACTTTCACACTTGCCAGCAGACGTAGTATTTTAAAATACTGGAATGTAGCGCTCTCCATTTCCACAATCTGCTAAATACAACAAAATCCTTACAAATAGTGATCAATATATGCCTGATCGCCTTATTCAAAGGCGCATACTTCTTCACCTTGGCAATTTCTAGGCACTCTTGAGAGCTGATTTTCCCTAGAGGAGA
Source organism: Deroplatys truncata (assembly GCA_030765065.1). NCBI lineage: Eukaryota > Metazoa > Arthropoda > Insecta > Mantodea > Mantidae > Deroplatys > Deroplatys truncata. The sequence goes on from CM060990.1 coordinate 273,093,912, forward strand.
TGATATAGTCTCTCGAAGCAAACTAGTACATTGGACGTAGAAGCTTTTTTCCATGGCGGGAAATACATTATTGCATTCGACCACCCGCCAATGTGCAATGGCTAGGGGGATATGTGCGGCTCGCCGCTTAATCGCGGAATACCCAGTATAAAATCTCTCTACGTTTAAGTCCTATCATTTTGTGTATCGTCGTTCCTTTGGGCATTTTTGGTTGCCGCATAGCACCCCGCTTAGTATTGTGGCTCTAGATAGCTGCCATACATTGTATGCGAGCGCGTCAATGTAAATTACTAGGATTATCCAAGGAACCTGAGCAATAATTGGGAGAGATATGTTTTTTCCGTGGGGGAAAATGCATTACTGCATTCAGCCCCCAGCCGGTGTGCAATGGATGGAGGGATATCTGGGGCTCGCAGCTCAATCGCAAAATACCCACTAAAAATCCGCCAGGTGTTAATCTTACATTGCTGTGTAATTGCGTGCATTCATGCATTAGTCAGGTTCCGCACATCACCCCGGTTAGTATGTGTGTAGCTAGAATGCTGGCATGCATTGCATGCGAGCGCGTCAAGGGTTAGTTTCTGGGATTGTCCATGAAACCTGAACAACACCAGTGATAATTCACGCGTTAATGTTGTGGATGTTTAAATTGCTTACTTTCAAATTGTGTTAAGTATGTGCAGGAAATACTTGCTCGTCGTCACATTTATGGCCTTAGCATAAGTAAAGATTTAGTGTACTATTATTCTATAAACCTTAGCGCCTAGATGTATTTGGTGTAATGATGTAAAATGTTATGTATTACCATGTGTTGTTGCTTCTTAAAAGTTGTAGAGACGTTGAGTGTTTCGCTCGGAAACCGAACTGTTCCGGGATGAGGATGTCGCGCTTAATGATTGCTGCGTTGAGTCTTTTTAGTATTACTTTTTCTAGCAGCTTGCCTAATGTGTTCAGTAGGCTAATAGGGCGATAGTTATTCGGATTGGAAAGATTCTTTCGCTTTTTCGGGAAGTGAAGTACGTGGGCAATTTTCCATCTTTCGGGGAAGAGCCCTTGTGTTAGTACGAAGTTGAATATCTTTCCTAATAGTTGTACCGCATCATCGGGTAGGTGTTTAAGAGCTATGTTAGGTATTTTGTCTGGGCCCGGGGCTTTTCGTTGGGATAGATGTTTGATTAGCCATTTAATTTCGGATGGGCAGGTTTTACGAACTAAGTTGTGCAATCGTTGTTGGTGGAAGTCGCGGGTTTCCATCTCTGTGTCTGCTGTGAATTGTGGACAAGATGGAGTGTCATTCGGGGTAAGAGTATCTTGAAGCGCATCTGCCAGTGTGTCGGCTTTTTCTTGGTCGGTGGTAGCTATCTTTCCGTTGTGGTGAAGTGGGGGTATGCGTACTTTATCTCGGGTCAAGCATCTCGCAATGCGCCATACTGAGTTGGTTTCGTGATCCAGACTGTCTAGCGTGTTTTGCCATTGTTGGTCGGTGTAATTTGAGTTCCTTTGCCTAACCAAGTTGTTGAGGTAATGGAAGGCTTCGAGATCGACTATGTGGCGAGTTTTCTGCCATCTACGTCTTGCTCGATTTCGTTCCGCAGCCAGCTCTTTAAGGTCTGCTGGAAGCTTGGTGTCGGGTGCCTTTGGTACGTGTACTGGGACTGCCGTAATTGTTGCCAGCTTGATGGCATGTTCGAACTGCGTTACGGCCTCGTCGAGCTCCGCTTGGGAGTTGAGTTGTTCCTCGGGGAGGTTTTCGCTAATTGTGCGTTCAAAAACTTCCCAGTTTGCTTTTGTGTAATTGTACCTTGGTGATGGCTGTGACATCAGAATCGGGCCTTCTAAAGAGATTATTATTGGGAGGTGGTCAGATGAAAGTTCGTTTCTAACTCGTAGGGTTATTCTTTGGTTAATATGCCTGGCGATTGCTATGTCCAGGATGTCTGAGCTTTGATTTCTTGCGAATGGGATGTAGGTGGTTTCGTTGGGAGCATGAATTATGTATTCGGAGTTGTTCTCGTGCTGGAGTAATGCATTTCCGGCTGCATTGGTGTGCCTGCAGTTCCAAATTTGGTGCTTGGCATTGAGATCTCCTGCAATTAGTACTCTGTTGTTTATTTGTAGAATTTGGTCAATTTCCCCCGTGTCTAATGGTCCTGGTGGGTTGTACGCCGCTACTAGTAGTGTTCGAGAATTTTCAATAGTGATGAATATGCCTATTGGTTCTAGGGTCGCAAATTGTGGGAGTAAAGCTACATCATGTGCTACGTTTTGTTTTATGATTATGACTGTGCCTCCACCGCGATTGTTCCTATCCTTCCTGTGTGAGATGTAACCCGGTATATTGAATCTAATGTTGTTGTCTAAATGTGTTTCAGTGATAAGCGCTATTTGTATATTATTTGTGTTTAGGAAGTCTGAAAGTTCTGTTTTTCGTCTTCGTAAGCCTCTAGCTTTCCAAGTTAAGTACTTTGAGGATGGGTTTAAGGGCTATTAAGGAAGCCAGGAGTGGTGAGGAGTTGGAAAAGTCGGCGTAGGTAGAGAGGATAGAACGGGTCTCCGACGGCTTCTCGATGAGATGACGGAACACGTGGGTGCAAGTCTCCACCAGGTCCTCATCAGTCATCCCGCGTTGTAGTACCTCCTGGTACATCTCCCTCTGGTAGCTTCATCTTGGGTCTTCTCTCGTCTTCGTCTGTGCTTGCGCAGGTGGTCTCCTTCTGTCCCTGGGTGGTTGCGGCTGTTCCTTCCTGGTCCTGGGCCGGCTCCTGTTCTCCCGATCAGGCACCGGGCCACCTACAGCCCGCACACGCCTAGCTTGTGGAGCCGCAGCTCCGGGTCGAGCCACCTTGACGGCCGTCGGTGCTGGGCGCGCATTTGCCGATCCCCCGCTACGTGTTTTTCCCTCCTGAATTTCGCGAACCAGGGCAACCTGCCGCTGGTACTCTGGACATGCCCGGTAGCGGGCCCCGTGGCCCCGTCCGCGGCATAGAGCACACTTTCTTTCAGGAGGGGGAACATCGCAGGAGGCCGACTCATGCGACCTAGTGCACTTCGAGCACACAGGGGCTGACACCGTGAACCTCGCTGCCGTGTGCCGCAGCTGCTGGCACCGGTTGCACTGGACCGGGATGATAGGGCGGCGGTAGGGTTCAATCTTCACCCGGAAGTGAAGGACGTACTCGAGCCTCCGTAGTCGGTCTAGGTCATCGGCGGTCGCCACGTCGACGAGGTACATTGGGAGAGGTGTCCGGTCCCTGTTGAATCTCCGGAGCTGGACCACTCGGAGGACTGACAGGTGCGCCATCCTCAGCTCCTTCTTCAGGGCTTCCTCTGCTCCGTCGAAGAGGACGTTCTTCACGACCGCCTTGTGCGTCTGGTTCTGCGTCGCTGTCGTAATCTGAAAGGCTACCCGCCTTCCTGAAGGAACGCAACCAAGTGCCCGTAATCTGCGACTGTCCTGGTTCGCACCAGGAAATCGCGAGATATCGGGGCCCTCGAGATTACGTAAGCCTCGTTGGGGCAGGCAGCATCAAACTCCTCCATTAACCTGCACAGAGAAGCAGAAAGATTACGGGAGACATAGATCGGAGGCTGAAGGACGACGTTGAGGGCATCAGCATAGGAGCGGGAGGGTTCGGGGGGCAGTGGGTAGGGGTTGGCAGGAATGGGGATACGGTCTGGTCTGGATGAGGGTCCGGGTTGGGGAGAAAAGGAAGCGGAGTTAGGGCCAGGGCGACGGGAGACGGGATGAGGGACGGGTTGTGGGGAGAGGTGGGTTGAGAGAGGAAGGAAACCAGGAGGAGGGGGACGGGGTGGGCGAGAAGGGCAGGAATAGGAGAAGACGGGCCAGGGATAGGGGAGACAGGACGAGGGGGTGGGGTGGGTTGGTGCGCACAGGAGCGGATGGATGAGGACGAGGATGAACGGGAAGCAGGGAGTGGGGAGTCGAGGGCAGCCGGGGTGATGGACAGGCATGGGATCACAGCCGGGCTGCTATCCATACCAGCGGGGTTAGGGGTAGAGCGAGGAGTGGGTGCGGAGGAGCGGGGAGAGGGACCAGAGGAGCGAGGACTGGGTGCGGAGGATCGAGGAGTGGGAGCAGAGGAGCGAAGAGAGGGTCCAGAGGAGCGAGGAGTGGGTGCAGCGGATCGAGGAGTGGGTGCAGAGGATCGAGGAGTGGGTGCAGAGGATTGAGGAGTAGGAGCTGAAGGAACAGCAGAAGCACCAAACTGAAGCTGGGTCTTGGCAACCGCTTGCCTAGTGACCCGCAACTCCGACGGGGAGCCCTTCATGGTCTTTCGCTGCTTGGTCATGGAGAAAAATGGGAGGATAATACAAGTAAGCAAGTATGTGAATGAAAAAGTTGTAAGAAGGAAGAGTAGAAAAAGCTTACGCTACCTAACAGGGGGCTTAAAAACTATAAAAAGAGGAAAAGATAGGACAGTGGAAGAGAAAGAACTGCTAGTGGGCGCTAAAAAGCCCGAAAAGCAGAGGTCCTACCCGAAGGTGCCGAGATTCCAGTCAAAAGACCGTTAGCAGCGGACGTGCTTTTCTACCCAGTTAGAATGTTGGGTGCTTTTTTTTCGAGTGGAGGAGAAAATGATTTAGTCACTAACCCCAGCCCCGATGGGAGTCGGGACTGAGAGTGTGGGAATCTCCGAGCGTCGGCATACCCACTAAAAACTCCTCCACCGGATTGGAAGGAAAAGGTATACTGCGGTACCGCCTAAAGCACCCGCGCAGTCCAAGGTGATGGTTAAGCTGGGCCGCAGTGCCGTCGCCAGTGGAGTAAGGAGTTATTGCCGGGAGACAGACTTGACCGAGGCCCAGTCTGCCCCCGCGGCGAATTCAAGGTGAGGATGAGAAAGGATTCCTGGTGGCAATGGTAAGGTTAGTGATGTTGACGTTGATGCCTTCTGGTCGGCTGCTGGAAGTTGTCAAATTTGGCCTCCACGGCGTAGAGTCGGTCATAGACTTTCTCCAGCCGGTCCGGAAATTCGTTGATGGCTTGATGGCTGACTTCAGCCAGTGTTTGGTAAACTGGAAGTCCTTCGAGTTGCTCTTGAATGACAGCTATGGCCTCTTCCAGAGCGGCTAAGCGGGCACCGACGTTCAGAAACTCAGCATGAAGATCCTGAATGGCTTCCCGCGTCACCGCGTCCGTTGAGTGTGTCGGTGAGGATTCTCTGGCGTCTGTTGATGTAGTGGATGGTGGCTGTGGTTGAAGTGGTGTCGTCTGTGCTGGTGTTGATTCTGCGATGACTGGTGATGATCCCGATGATAGTTGTGGTTGTTGTGGTGTCATCTGCGGTGGTGTGGAGGTGACAGGCGGTTTCGGCGCTGCCTTCCTGCGAGGATACAGGGGGCAGAGCGCCTGGCCGGTGAAGTGGGTCGTTCCTCCACAAGTTGTGCAGTACCGGCGTCGATGGCGCAGGTCGTGCTGTTGGCACGAAGCAGTGGTGCTGGGGGCGCCACAGTAGTGGCACCTTGGTTGTGCCGTGCAGGACGTCTCACAGTGCCCGTAGGCACAGCAGCGTCTGCAGGGAGCCTGGCGTTCTACTCGGCTAGCCTCAATACGTAAGCACCGCCCTAATAAGGGCAGGCCCGCCTTCAAGGCCGCTCCGTAGTCGCCAGGGTCTGCAAACTCCATCCTGACGAGCGAAGTTGGTCCCTGTGCTCCGATGATTCTGGTGGCCTTCAAGGCAGAAGGCCACTGCTGGTGAGCTGCGGTGGTGAGGAACCTGACTGGCAGGTCCCTCGGGACCCCTCTGATGACAGCGCTGTACCTCCCATGAGGCACAGGCTGGCACTGCGGTGACTGGGTAGCGCCCAGAATCGGCACCGTGGGTGCCGGTGATTGAGGCGGCGACTGCTGGCGCGGTCGCGGCGAAGCTGCGCTGGCGGGCGGCGAAGCTGCGGCCGAGGCGTAAGACGGCCGGGCTGTGGCGACTGCGACGATGTTCCCTCGGCAGAAGAGGAGGTACCTGCTTTAGCAGGTTCGGCGACTCTGCGATGTTTCCTCTTCGCCATCTCGAGCTGAAGTCTCCGGGTGCTTTTGCTAGCCCAGGTGGACCAGCAAAAAGTGGCGGACCGCGTAGAAAGACGGCCGCCGCTGCGCGGTTTGAAGTTGCCGGCGGATGCTGGCTGGCTCGCCGAGGAGGCCGCTAGGAGGCTTGCGCTGGCTAACTGCTCTGCTTCAGGCCAATGAAGGCTGGAAGAGCAGAAGCTGGCTGCTCTGCTTCAGGCCAAAAAAGGCTGGAAGAGCGCCTCTCGTAGATCTCTTGTAGTCCTTCTCACTCGGCGAACTCTCGAAGACCTCTCGAAAATGTATGAAAGATATAATTTTTTTTTCCGTGGGGGGAAAAATGCATTATTGCATTCGACCCCCAGCCGGTGTGCAATGGGTGGGGGGATATATGGGGCTCGCCGCTCAGAAGCGGAATACCCACTAAAAAACCCTACCATGAGTTAATTGTATATTGCTGTGTGTTAACGTGCATTTGTTAGCATGCTTTTAGTCGGGTCCCGCATAGCACCCCGGTTAGTAAGTGAATAGCTACTTAGCTGGCATGCATTGCATGCGAGCGCGTCCAATGTTACTTGCTGGTATTGCCCATGGAACCTGAACAATACCAGTGGGTTATTTGCGTATGTTTCTTATATTGCTAGTATTTGGTTAATAATGCCTAAGATCTAAAATGTGTGTTGTTTGCAGGGAGTGCCTGCGTGTCACATGACTTAGCATTAACTTACTGCTAGGTTGTACTATTATTGTGTTATATTAGATTTAGATAAATTGAGAGATTTTGTATTGTGTCCTGTGCAGTCAATTGGGCACAGGCGTCTGTCTTGAGATCCGGCCTTCTCGGTCCTTCGTTAAGCTCGTTGTCCTGATGGTAGCCATTGTCGTCTGTGTGAACGACTCCATAATGCAGCGTCCCGTCTTACGCTGCGCACGTCGTTCACGTTGGGAGGCCCCTTCTCCCGGGCCGCCTCAGCTGTTGCTGAGGACTTGAGGGCTCTGCGACGGGCGTGGGCTGAAACAAGGGTAGAAAGCAAGAGAAAGATTAGTGCCGGGATATAGAAATAGGAAGTCCTGTGTCAATGTCCTTGTCATGTTTGGAGTAGATTGTTTAAGAACTGTTGGATTTGTTCTTGCGTGTCGTCTTGGATAAGCGTTCTATCGAATAGCGAGAGTGGTCTGTTATGCTTGTAATTTACGGAATCGTAGTCGCCTAATGCTTTGACTAGATCATTGTGGTGTACGCGTAAGCTTTTGTACACGTCGTAAGCTAGCTTTTTAACGAATTCTTCTACTGTATGCATTTTAAGTTCCTCGTAGAGTAAATCAGATGGCGCTACGTACGGTATAATTTTTTTTTCCGTGGGGGGAAAAATGCATTGCTGCATTCGACCCCCAGCCGTTGTGCAATGGCTGAGAGGATATGTGGGGCTCGCCGCTCGAAGCGCGGAATACCCACTAAAAACACCCCACCACGTGTTAATATATGAAAGCTTGTAGTAATTTCGTGCAATTTTAGTCGGGTCCCGCATAGCACCCCGGTTAGTCAATGAAAGGTGTGTAGCTGGCATGCAATGCATGCGAGCGCGTCAATAGTTAGTTACCCGGAATTACACATGACATATGCCCTGAGTAACCCCGGGTGATTAATGGTGCATTATACTAGGTAATTGTGATGTTATACTACTTGGATACATTCTATGGTATTACTAGAGTTTCATTTTCTTGCAGATTAGTGCAATCGTTATTCTTGTATGTCTAATCTATGTTAGAGCAAAAAGTTGTATGGAAATACTCTTAGGCTATGGGCATAGCCAGTCGTCATTAGTGCTTCTGATTTCCTTCCCTTGGGAAGGTCGTCAAGGTACGGTATAACTTTTTTTTTTTCGAGTGGAGGAGAAAATGATTTAGTCACTTACCCCAGCCCCATTGGGAGTCGGGACTGAGAGTGTGGGAATCTCCGAGCGTCGGCATACCCACTAAAAACTCCTCCACCGGATTGGAAGGAAAAGGTTTGCTGCGGTACCGCCTAAAGCACCCGCGCAGTCCGAGGTGTTGATTAGAACTGGGCCGCAGTGCGGTCGCCAGTGGAGTAAGGATGTGTGCTAGGAGACAGGCTTGACCAAGGCCCAGCCTGCCCCCTAGCGAAGTGAAGGAGAAGATGTTTGGTATTCCTGGTGATAGTGTGTTAATGGCGTTTGGATTTACGGTTAGGATGAGGTTGGGAAGAGGATTGGGAGGGGTGTGGCATCACATTGGATTCTAGGAAGTTCCGGATCAGGATGTATCCTTCGTGCAGCTGGTCGTAGTTGGCGCTGAGCGCCTTGAATTTCTCGGTGATGGAGTTCCTGGTGCTGGTATGCAGCTCTCGAATCCCTTCGACTGAGGCGCCGAGGGCGCCCAGTCTCGTGGACCGGTCGTCGCTGCCGTCTGTGTAGGGCTCGACGAGGTGAGACTCGATTCTCCCCAGCTTGCGCTGGGCCGACGCGAGAACCCCATCTTCGTCCTGAAGCTTGTGGATCTGATTGGTGAGAGCAGTGATCACCCTGGCCGAAGTTCGCTGCTTGGCCTCCACGGCCGAAAGGCGCGTGAAGGTTGCACGGCTCAGCTCAGCCAGTTGTGAGGTGAGGTTCTGTATGCCTGCCTGAATGGCTGACAGGAGGCGTTGAAGTCCGTGGTGCTTGTCGTCGTTGATGCCGCTGGTGAGGTGGTCGTTTGAAGTTGCTGGTGTCACTGTAGGTCCTGGTGTCGTTGATGATGCTGGTGTCGTTGTAGTTGCTGGTGTTGTCGGTCTTGAAGTTTGTCTGCTCCGGGGATACAGGGGGCAATGTGCCTGCCCTGTAAAGTGTGTGTTCCCGGAGCAGGTGGCGCAGTAGCGTCGGCGTCGTCTCAGGTCGTGATGAGTGCAGGCTGACGTAAGCGAGCCTGACCCACAGTAGTGGCACCTGGGAGCAGCGTTGCAAGCTTCTGCTGTATGCCCGAAGGCACAACAGCGTCGGCAGGGCACCGGACGGTCACCTCTAGTGGCCTCTGCACGCAGGGTCCTCCCAAGTAGAGGCAGACCTGCGGCTTTGGCCGCTTCCACGTCCGATGCGGCTTCCATGTGCAGGCGGACCAGCAATGTTGGGCCTCTTGCAGAAGAGATGCGCGAGGCCCGTATTGCCGAGCGCCAGTGTTGTCGTGCCGCATCCAGCACATAATGCGGTGGCAGGTCTCTGGGCACCCCACGGATAGCGTCCATCTATCCGGGAGTGCGCCGGCGTCGTTGGTTGTCCCAGATCAGTTGCCGGGCGGGCAGCTGGTGGCGTCGGTGGGTTCTCCGTCGTTGAAGAGGCAGAAGTAGCGGTATTTGGCCGCTGGGCTGCTTTCTTTGGAGAGGCCCGGTCAATAGCTGGCGGCGTCTGCGTAGTGGCGGTGACCATCTGCGACCTAGAAGGCCGAGTGGCCGGGTCAGCTAATGGCGGCGTCTGTGTGCTCGACTCCCGAGGAGCCGAGGCGGCGGCGGTCTGCGTCGCAGTACAGGCCGTCTTCGGCCTAGAAGGCCGAGAGGTCTGAGTCGCAGATGATGTCAATTTCGGCTTTTGAGGCCGAGGCGATCCTGATTGGGCCGGGTCTGGATAGGGGGCGGAGCCTGCTGCGGCCCGCTGCTCCCTCTGTAGTGGCGGCGGAGGTTCGGCGAATGCCGGTGGGCCTGCCATGATCCCCGTGGTCCATGGTTGTGTCCAGCTGTTCATGCCGGCGTTGCGGTGCTTCCACCGTGGCGTTCTGAACAGAGGGTTCCGTTGCTGCGGTGCTGACATCTCGATGTGAAGTCCCCCGGTATAATTTTTTTTTTTTCCGTGGGGGGAAAAATGCATTATTGCATTCGACCCCCAGCCGGTGTGCAATGGCTGGGGGGATATGTGGGGCTCGCCGCTCAGAAGCGGAATACCCACTAAAAAACCCTACCACGAGTTAATTGTATATTGCTGTGTTAACGTGCATTTGTTTGCATGCTTTTAGTCGGGTCCCGCATAGCACCCCGGTTAGTATGTGAATAGCTACTTAGCTGGCATGCATTGCATGCGAGCGCGTCAAATGTTACTTGCTGGTATTGCCCATGGAACCTGAGCAATACCAGTCATGGGTATAATTTTTTTTTTTCCGTGGGGGGAAAAATGCATTATTGCATTCGACCCCCAGCCGGTGTGCAATGGCTGGGGGGATATGTGGGGCTCGCCGCTCAGAAGCGGAATACCCACTAAAAAACCCTACCACGAGTTAATTGTATAATGCTGAGTGTTAACGTGCATTTGTTTGCATGCTTTTAGTCGGGTCCCGCATAGCACCCCGGTTAGTATGTGAATAGCTACTTAGCTGGCATGCATTGCATGCGAGCGCGTCAAATGTTACTTGCTGGTATTGCCCATGGAACCTGAGCAATACCAGTGGGTTATTTGCGTATGTTTCTTATATTGCTAGTATGTGTTAAATAATGCCTAAGATCTAAAATGTGTGTTGTTTGCAGGGAGTGCCTGCGTGTCACATGACTTAGCATTAACTTACTGCTAGGTTGTACTATTATTGTTATATTAGATTTATATAAATTGAACAATTTTGTATTGTGTCCTGTGCAGTCAATCGGGCACAGGCGTCAGTCTTGAGATCCGGATGGGTATAACTCCAAAGGGACCCTATTTATAGAGGAAGCACGGACCTCTCAGAAAAGATTTCATATCCGATACTGTAACGTGTTATTGTTTTCCTATTCTACTTTATCACGTATATTTTAGGTATTTTTAGCTTTTAAGAAAAAAATTGTAAATTAAGCATCATTTATTGTCTATTATCTGTATATCTTCTCCTCCTTATATACTTTCAATCCAATCATGCAGCGAATTTAGCCATGAGATGTTGGTTGTGTCTAAATTAAAGGTATTTCATTAACACGGCAATGCTTTTTAACTACGGATAATGTGATCGGAGATACAAGCAGTTAATCCGATCCTAAAACCATTCCATAAGAACTGGTTTCTTCTTTACCATTCATTTTAGCGTCTACGTATATGCTATCTCATTTCATACTACTTAAACATCAAGCTTAACCGAAATGTCGGGTTCTATCAAACACGTTGAAATTCGTCTCATAACTATCTCTATATGACGTAACATATAAAATGAACAGGTCCTTTCACACTTATTTCGAGAGAAGCATCCGTTATAAAACTACTATCGCTACCACCCACTCCATTACAACCGCCACCACCACTACCATCATCACAATCAAATACAGCTATAACCAATAAAGCACATAAGCGCTTCAAAAATAAAAAACACCAACAAGCTATCAACATAACGCACACTTCAGTAAAGCTAACACCACCTCTATGATCGCAATACTTTTGAAGTAGGTACTTCAAAGGTAAAGTACGCGATTTTCATTCCTTCTTGAATTTATGTCATTCATAGATTCTATTGTTTTAGGTTTTCATGCTTTTTCATTCATTGTTTACGTCTTTTTTCATTCCGAATAGAACCAGTACACAGCATGTTATTCCGTTGGTCATACTACTCAATTGTTGCAGAAAACCGTTACATTCTGTGTAAAGTAATTTTTCCCGAGTTATACAAGATTTAAGCTTATAGAATTGATCTAAGTAATACTTTTTGATTAAAAATATTCAGTAATTTAATTTTACTCAATAGTAGCTGTCATTTTTCCTTCATTGCACCTGTCTAAGACACATAGTTTTGGAGATATCTGAAATGGACCCTCCGGGACCCTATACGAGACCCTTATACAATTATTGTCATTATAACGATATTTCAAGACTATAAAATCTGTTAAATCTTTATTTGACGTCTTTGTTAAAAATTAGTCGAGGAGTCATTAAATTTAGAAATAAATTCCGTCAAATCAGTAATCAAAACGACGACGCTAGGAAGAGAATTATTTATTATCTTAATTCTATATGTTAAATGCAGCTATATTCACCTTGCGCTGTCAATTTGGGTGCTATAACCCAGGGTGCAGAAGTAAATTAAGGAAGTCGTTGAAAGATCTGGCTTCGAAGACCATTTGGACTCCAATTGCCTGCAGAATTGATTCAGGTTGTAATAGCCACAGTTCAAACTTGGGACCAACTTTCTAGTGGTTTTATTTCTGTAGATGATGAAATATTAGAAATTAAGACTGAATCCCGTTACATGGATACCAACGTATATATTCAAAGCAAATAACCTAATGCTGTAAATGTAACAAAATTTATTTGAAGTTCTATCTAAATTGGTTCAGGGCTTATAAGCTTAGAAGTAAAATCCATCGAATCAATAATCGAATTGAGAATGCCAGGAACAAAGACTATAATCTAAAATTTGTATGCTAATCACAGCTGTATTCACTTTACGCTATCAATCCATATAACCTTGGGTACATATGAAAATTAAGGAACTCATTAAAGGATTGGAATTTGAAGCAAGATCATTTGAACTCTAGTTGTTTACGGCATTGTTTGCAAGTAACAATAGCTAGAATGCGAGAAAAACCAATTATATTCCTGGGATATAATGCATGATTTACATGTTTCAATTTGGCAAAAGACTCCTAATTAGAATCCAGGACATTATTATAAATTTACTTTCATATGAGTCCTGAACTAACTTAGATAAAGGCGTCAAGCAGATTTTATTAAATTTATGGCATTATCTACATTGTTACTTTGTGGTATCTGAAGTCCTGGTTTCGAGCCTTAATTTTTTAAACCTTGATTATCTCTGGAACTAAGGATCCTAAAGAGTTGCGACCAAACTGAAATTGCGGCTATTGTTACCCGAGATAATTACCGTAAATAATTCATTTTCAAATGATCATTGCTCGAATCTCGATTTTCCAACGACTTCCTTAATTTTCTTCTGTACCTTAGGTTATACCACTTAGATTTATAGCGTAAAGTAAATATGTATAGCTGTGTTTAGTATACAAAACTAAGATTTAAATATTTTTTGGAATCCTCGGTTCGATAAGTGATTCGATTGAATTTATTTCCAAACTTAATAACTTCTGATCTGCTTTAAATAAGGACCTCAAATAATTTTTGTTTATATCATTACGCAATTGGCTTTCAATATATTCTTTGATATGTAAAGTCCCGAGTTTGGGTTTTAACTTATAAAACTTCATTATCTCCAGAACTAAAGGCGCTAGAATTTTGGAACCAAGTTCGAGTTGTATTTATTACTACCTGCAACCAATCTCGCAAACAGTTACAGTTCAAATAGTCTTCGCTCGTATCCCGATCTTTTAATGACTTCCTTAATTTTCTTCCACAGCCTATGTTATACCACTTAGATTGATACCGTTAAGTGAATATAAATGTGTTTAACATATAAAGTTAAGATTATAGTTAAGTTTTGCTACTAGCGTCCTCAGTTCGATTATTGATTTGACGAAATTCGCTTCTAAGTTTAGTAACTCCAGAACTAATTTTGATAAGGACGTCAAATAAAAACTAAACAGATGTTCTGGTCTTGAAATAGTAATTATGATAATAATTGCATAAGAACATTGGATCGATTCACGAAGGGTCGATTTCACATATCTTCAAAACTATGGATCTTAGACGGGTGGAATGAAGGTTAAAATTAGCTACTACTGAGAAAACTTAAATTATCAAATACTTTAATTTAAAAACATCAGTTGGTTCCATTCCAGAAGCCTAAAATTCGTATAACTCAGGAGAAATTATTTTACAGAATTTTGGAGTTAAATGTAATGGTTTTCTGCGACAACTGAGTATTATTCATCTACGGAATCTCATATTGTGTACTGTATCTATGGAGAATGCGAAAATACTGAAAGAAACAACTAAAAAGAGCATGAAAACACAGAATAATGGAATGAATGAATTGAATTAAAGAATGGTAGAGAATCTCTATTACTTTTTAAGTACTTACTCTTATTGTATTGCGGTGATAGAGATGATGTTAGCTTTGTTGTAGGTGCTGTGTTGATAGATTGTTGCATTTGTTATTTTTAGAACTTGTATTTGCTTTTCTCCTGTGGTTATGGAAAATGCATTTGATTGTGATGATGGTAATGCTGGTGGTGGTGGTGGTGGTGTTGGAGGCGGCGGCTGCGGTAGTAGTCGTGATGGTTGCAGTGGTGCTGTTATTGTTGGGGGCAGTGGTAGTCTTATAATGGATGCTTCTGTCGAAATGTGTGTGAGAAGACTTGCCTTTAATTGGATAATACATCATATTGAGGTATTTGTGAGATAAGTATCAAGGCGTCTGATAGAAGCCAATATTTTGTTTTGACTTGGGGTTTACGTGATATGAAATGAGTTAATAAATACGCAGAAGCTGAAATGAATGCTACACAACAAACCAGGTTTTAAGGAATGGTTTTACAGTCGAATAACTGCGTGTATCACCGATCACGTTATATACCGTTAAAATGGCATTGATATGTATATGAAATACCTGGGTTTTAGGCACTTAATCAGCATTTTATTGCTAAATTCACTGTACGATTTGAATGGAAGTATCTAGAAAGAGAAGACATATACATAATAAGGAATATTTTCCCTAAAACGTCAAACTACTTAAAATATGCGTGCTAACGTCGAACAGAAAACAATAAAACCTTACATCATCGGATCTGAAATGACTTGTTTTGTGGCAGGTCCGTGACACCTCAATAAATTGGGATCCCCTCTAGCACCCAGCCTGCGCAGATCCAGCCTGTACTTCATGGGAGGTACAGCGCTGTTATTCGAGGAGTCCCGAGGGACCTACCATCAGGTTCCCCACCAGCGCAGGTCACCAGCAGTGGCCTTCAGCCTTGAAGGCCACTCGAAACTTCGGCGCTCAGGGAGCCACTTCGCTCGTGAGGATCTAGTTCGTAGACCCTGGTGACTATGAAGCTGCCTTGAGGGCGGGCCTGCCCCTGTTAGGGCGTTGCTTACGCATCGGGGCTAGCCGAGTAGAACGCCAGGTCCCCTACAGGTGCTGCTGTGCCTACGGGCACGAGGAGACGACCTGCTCAGCACAACCTAGGTGCCACTACTGAGGTTCCGCCAGCATCACAGCATCGTGTAAGCAGCACGACCTTCACCGCCGCCGCTACTGTGAGACCTGTGGAGGGTCAACGCACTTCACCGGCCAGGCGCTCTGCCCCTGCATCCCTGCAGGAAGGCATCGCCGATGCCGCCAGCAGCTACGCCGAAGCCAGTAACAGCTCTACAGTCGCCGACACCAGCACCAGCTCCACAGCCGCCGACACCAGCACCATCACCTGCGCCATCACTAACGCCGATCATCAAGGAAGTCCAGGGCCTACGTGATGCCGTTCAGGATCTCCACGCGGAGTTCCTGAACATGACGAAGCTGACAGCCCTGGATAAACTCATCAGGGATCTTCAGACCTCATCAGCTGCTCAACAGGTTTTCCTAGCTGGGCAGTTCGACAGCACTTCATCCAGACTCACAGCCATCACCGAAGTCATCCGGGTCTCATCTCTTAGTCCAGGCTGAAGACGAACCCGGAGAGAGTCGCGAACGTTTTGCAGTAATGCAAGCAGTTCAATCAGCAACAGCATCATCATCAGTAATATCCTCATTCCTAACGTCCATTCTCTTCCAAACCCTCGCCATTCCCACTAGTTTTGCAGTCAGGCTTCATGGCTGCAACCTAGTAACTAACTTTACCCGCTCCCGCCCATAGAACGGCAGCCAACATCCTTCACATACTAACGCGGGTGCTATGCGGGACCGCACAAGGTTTGATTCCACTTTTCCTTCTTTCATTTAAAAAAAAGCTTATGTGGGTTTCTTCAGGCTCAAAATTGTGAAGTAGAGACAGCGCAGAGCTACCAGCCCTCTTCACCAGTAACCTCCGCCTCTCCGCTAGCATTCACTGACGGCGATGCATCTGAACCGTCGACATCCGCAGTCACTTACGCTAGGCCACCGCTTCGCCTTGACCACTGCAGAGACAGCAGCCGCAGTCGCCGATGTTTCAGCTGATCTACACCACCGCTCCCTTGGGCCCAAAACTACCTCCTGCAGCACCGCTGTGCCTCCTCGGAGGTACAGCGTCGTGACCACCAGGATACCATTGGACCTACCAGCAAATGTCACACTTTCTGCAGCTCAGCAGCAGTGGCCTTCAGTACTGAAAGCCACCGGGATATTCACCGCTAAAGGACCATGGCCGCCTGTCCGACTGGAGCTTTCGAACCCTGGCGACCACGAAGCGACATTGAGAATGGGCCTGCCCTTGTTATGGAAGCGCTGACACATCGAGGCTAACTGAGTGCCCTACCGACGATTCTGCATGATTCGGGCATGAAGCATCAAGCTACACCGCCGAGCCCAGTTCCCACTACTGTGGTGCCTCATGCTTCACCGCCGACTGCAGATCACACTCATTGAGGAATCGCTGCAGGTTATGCGCCACTCTGGTAATTTCACGGGCCAGGCGCAGTGCCCCGTCTATTCGCGCAGCCACCGCCAGGCTGCAACGCCCTCAGCGTTTCACGGGCTCCAGCTCCAATTAGCACCACAGCAAAGAGGCCTCCTATAGATGTCGCCACCGAGTCAGCCAGCGGGATGCCCTTTTACATCTTCATGCGGAGGTCCTTAACATCAGGCACCTTCTGAATTGTTTGGAGGAGGCAGTCGCCGTAAAATCATCTGCTGTCACTACGCACCATGCCTAAGTATACTCACAGATTGAAGCCATCGCTGCACATCTCAACTCAACCGTCCAGAGCATGACCAGCACCTGCACACGCACGTCCACTCCGCGCCTCTGCCATCACTTCACACACCGGGTCCACAGAAGTACACATCATACAGCTTATAGCACGTACCGGAGAATGCTCACCGCTACTTACAGAAGTGCAGGGACTTCACTAGATGTCAGCACCAACCTATCTAACACCTACATTTCCATTATCAGCTTCGAGCCTCTAGGCTGCAGTCAGGGCATTTTGTCATGTCTGCCAGCCTAGTGATATCCTTTACCCGCTTCCACCCATAAGACGCCAGCTTAGCAGTTTCCACATACTAAGGCAGGTGCTATGCGGGACCGCGATACCTTCATCTTTGACTCCCGTTTTATCATTATTTCTTTTTCCTTCCGGTGGAAGTGTTTTTGTGGGTATGGCCAACTACTGGCGAGTCCCACACCCTCAGTAACGAAATCCCACCTGGGCTGGTGTAGTGCCTAATAGGATTTTCTCCTTCACTCAAAAAGAATTATATTTGGGACCGCAGTAACCTACTTCAGCGTCGCCTGTGCCTCCTACGAGATACAGCGCAGCGATCACTGGGGTGCCACGGGACGTGCCAGCAAGGTACACTCTCGCCGCAGCCCAGACGTACTGGCCCTCAGCACTGGGGCCACGCGGATCTTCACCGCGAAGGGACCGTCACCGCTGGTCCGAATGGAGCTTGTAGACCCTGTTGACTACGAAGCGGTCTTGAGGGCGAACCTACCCTTGTTAGGGCGGTGCTTACGAATCGCGGCCACACGAGTCAATCGTCAGGTATCCTGGCGCCAAAGTTGTGGCTTCGAGTGTGAGCGTGTTGTGACCACGAAGCGACAACCTGCGCAGCAGAGCCTAGGTGCCACTACTGTGGCGCTTACCGCTTCACCGTTTACACGGCTCACTCGTTAAGGAACCGCCGCCGATACTGCGCCACCTGTGATGACTTTATCCATTGGGGACAGACCAGAGACAGTGCTCTCTGTACTCATGCAGTCACCGCAAGCCTACAACGCCCTTAGCGGAGACACCACGACCAGCACCAGCTACAGTATGAACAGCCACTGCGACGCACTTGGATAGAATACCAACACCATCGAAGCGGAGACATGCGGCACCATTTAGCACCCCCATGCGGAGTTACGAAACTTCGTAGCCATTTAGCGGCCCTAGAAGAGACCATCACCGCCCTTGACCACAGAAGCTCCAGGACCCGCAACCGACACTCACCGCCGACTACCTCCGTCACGTGATCGTCACCGCTGAGCTGTCAGCACGGCTGGTCAGCGTCACCACCCGCCTGCAGACACTGGAAGACGACTCTGGACCATTATCACAACATATTCATTAACAGCACAATATAGCCCCGTCTCCCTCTCTACGGAAGACTCCTATCCTCAATGTCACCTTCTAACCTTTCCACACTCTTATTTTTACCTTCGTACCTCTAAGCTGCAGTCAGGGCAATTTGTCATGGATTTGGCCCAGCAACTTATCCTCACCTGCTCCTAACCATTGAGCAACAGCAAAGCAACTTTCGTTCGACTAACGCGGGTGCTACGCGCGACCACATGATTATCACCTCTGATTTCCTTTCCTTTTCTTTCCTGTACAGGGTCTTTTAGTCGGTATAGCCACCCTGGCGAATCCAACACTCGCAGTTTTAGCTGCGGTCACTGTATAAGAACCATTTCCCCTTCACTCGAAAAAGGAAGCCTTATATCCTCATTGTGGTAGTTAACTTCGAGAAAAGTGCATCATATCCTCAGCTCTCTAGAGTGCCTAGAAGTTGTTAAGGTCTAGAAGTGTGTTTCTTTGAATAAGGCGATCAAGGATATATTGAACAACATTTATAAGCATTTTATGGTATTTAGCAGATTGTAGAGATGGAGAGCGCTACGTTGCAGGAAGTGTCTTCAAATAATAAACGTGCTAACAAGTGTAGCAAATGTGTAAAAGCTTTCTACAAAGCTAGCACAAAAGGAGACATGAAATGGGTTGCAATTGGCTCTTCAATTGTAAGCATTGTGAAAGATGCTTCATCAGTAACTATTAGAGGGAACTTCATGAAGAGGTATGTAGATTCACTACTCCTTGAGGAAAACCAAGACTGTGCTTACAAAACTTCAACTGTTGTCAATAATGAACAACGGGTGTGTCATGAGAGAGTATGAGACAACATTTGAAGGGCGTCTGAAATCTTATTTCATTTGCTGTAATTACTCTAAACATATGAATGTTTATCAAAACAACGTATAATGAAAGCTGTTCAAAAAGAACTGAGAATTCATAAATCGGTGAAAATTAACCTCGTTGATGAATGTCGATTTGCGAATGCTATAGGAGAAGCTATTGAGAAACCATTTAAAATACATAACCACGCTGCCTTTCCAGAAACGGATATAGATGCCAAGTAGGCTGTCGAATTCAAGAAATTGTCTGCTGAAATGGACGAATTTCAAGTTAGGGGAAGTAATTTGTAAATCCTTTCCGTGCAAGGAGTTCGTCTCAGAATTAATAAGTACAATCCCGTTCGAGGCAGCAGCTACCTTCCTCCACCAGCTTTTATGGAAATAAATAGGCGTGGATGTATGCTCAGAAATATTATGTTGAAGAACGCTTTATGCATGATAAACTCGCAAAATTCATAAATAGGATCCACAACGTGTCAGCAAATACGAGAACCTTGAAGATAAGTATAATTTCTCTTGTATTTCGTTTCTGCGACACTGACTCAAGTCCAGGAAGTTTGACGAAAATAATGGCATGTCTATAAATGTGTTTGGACTGAATGAGAACCAAGAAGTGTCCCTTATAAAGGTCACTGATCGTAAACTGACCAATTGAGTGACGTTATTGGACTGCAACACCATATATATATACCAGGTGAGTCAGCTGTCCCTAGGTATTTGCATCTATACCACTCGCAGTTTATAGTCTAATGTGAAAACATTGATTCTCTGAGGAAAAGAACTGTTATTGTAGCTCTGCCCTTCTATTCGGTACTATACGCAACTAACAATAATTGTTCAAGGCCTGAATAAGAACCAAAGAGCTGCAAAAGCCTTAAAGCAGACGGCGTTTCATAGATATAATACTTGCAAGGAGATAGAGGAGTGTTTTCCCGAAAAGCGAGATAGACTACGTGGGTTAATTTAAATTAAAATATTTTTATTTATGGACACTCTTTGACTACTATGTTCCTTAGCGTCCCATTCTATATTGGGAGTGAAAGACGGGAATTTTGCTCAGAGGCCTCTTTATCAGGCTTGAGGTTCTTTTACGTGCCGTAAATCTACGACACGGGACCACCGCTTTACTGCCCTTCCGAAGGAAGCCATGCTAAAGATTTTTACGCCCGAAAAAATCCATCGCCCTCCGCTGGGTTCAAACCTGCGACCTCAGGAACTAGAGGCTAGCATGGTAACCACTACACTTCGGAGGACGACTACTACGTGGGTTCTGGCCGAGTGGGTTAACTGCCAGAATGTGACGAAGCAAAGGTTAACTTCGGAGGTTCAAACCTGATAGAAACATCAAATTGTTTTGGTTTTTTATATTCTCCTTGTGTCTATTTTCTGTATTTTTGTGTACTAATTTATTTATTTTTGCTATTGGCTCTCCTGTGAGCCGAAGGCACAAGAATTACAATCAGATAATTATGTGTCATGTTTACCCTAATAATCTGTACCGTATCTGGTGTTGTTATGTAGTTAGCTTTCATTTTTTGGGCGCATATCGACGATATTAAATCTAACAGTTTTTGTTTCACGTTTAAACCTTATGTTTCACTTCTTCTATTGACAAAGGATTGTAAATGTGCTAAGTTCATGAGTAAACAGAATAATAAATTGTTAAGGAGCGTGGATTTTATCAACGAAGTATATGTTGAAAATCACGATCCCCTTCATCAATGCACATTTGTGTAGAGAGACCTTCTTGCATGCTGTAACATGTGCGATGTAATCTGCCTGCATTCTTCACGTAGATGATTTGGCTTTGCGGTGAAAGGCATGGTGATTATTCTAGTTTGTACACTTATAATGTTATCAAAAACATTATTTATATCATAATATCAAATTATAGGCCCAAAGAGATGAAATAAAAGGACGAAAAGATGAAGGATTTGAACCAGAACTCAACTGACAGTGTTAGAGCAACCATGATAATGCCATTCGTCCAATGCTACCTTGCGAGCTGAGGTTCCTATACGAATTAGTAGTCGTAGAACTAGACCCCACCTTGAATTCTTACACACTTTTTGCAACGTCATGGAGTGTTTTGAGCTCGATTTGTTAGTTTTAATTCAAACAAATAAAGTGCATCAGTCATCACAATTACTGTATGATCTGAAATACGCCATAGTTTGTGACATATGAGAAATTATCTACTTAATACTTAGCATTTTTGACAAGGCTGTACAACGTTCACTGACGGCTTACATCCAATTGGTCGCACTGCGTAGATATGCCATTTTGTTTTCAAATGGTTTTGTCAACCGATGCATGTGATATGTTGTTCCTTCAGGGGCGTTTTCAAAGATGTGCATGAACGTATGCTACATAAAGGTTTGTAAAATTGGCTAAAAGTGCTAATACGGCTTCCAGTGTCAGGGTGGTATGTTTTTTGTATCGACATACATAGCGATTGCATTCTGTCCTGTAAAGCACTTATGCACTGAGTTATCTATCCCTCCTCTATAAATTGTTATGGAAATCAGCCATTAGAATCCATTCAAGAAAGGCCTAAGTCAAATATGTCGCTTAGCAGGTTGCATACATTCAAAAATAAATAGGGGCAGCTGACTCACCTGGTATATATATAATAGAACCTCATCAGATCCTCATCAATTATGATTCGTTTTCAGAACCTCATTCGACGTCAGAAAGCTAAACGTGGTGGAGGGATATACACATGTTAGCGTTGCTTCACGCATTTTGATAATCAGAATGCGGGATGCGGTCTGAAGAACCTAAAAGAACATACCACTATCGGTAGTCAACATCATATCATAAGGAAATTTATGCCTGCAAAGGGTAACTCAGTCGTCCGATTCAAAAATGTGGAGAGGATGAAGCTTCTCTATGTCATCTAGGCAGATTTTGACAGTATTCTCATGCCGTGTTGTGCATGCTCTGCTAATTCCTAAAGTTGCTACAAACTCCATATCAGCAGCATTCTGCGCTGAGCTTTTGCGTTTACTTCAAGCCGTCATCCTGCATTGAAGGTCTAGAAAGCGACTGTCCTACTCAACCCTTTGTATATCGTGGCTATGATACTGCCGAGAAGTTCATGAAATACCTAACTTCTGTTGCGAGGAAGATGGGCAGGAATATACCAATCCGCTCAGCCTCTGACACAGATGAGCATCAGAAGGATTTCGAATCTTCTACACAGTGCTACTTGTGTGGTAAAAACATTTATGAGCAGAACTAGAAAGTGAAAACTATGGCCACATTAGCGGCGAATACCTTGAAAGTTTGCATAAGAAATGGAATCTGGCTTGGGAAACGCCTAATTATATTCCTGTCTTCATGCTTAACGTCACCGGATGTGATTCCATTTCATCGTTAAGGAGTGGGGATGTACAAGCAAAAAAGTAGAGGTGATTTCGAAGTCTAAAGAAAGCTACATCTCATTCTCTAAGCATGATTGAGATATGAATCTTCGGTTTGTGGATACGTACGTTTTCCTGAGTACAAGCGTGGACAAACTGGTAAAAAGTCTAACTACGTATCCTGGAACAGAGAAGTACTTTGGACATGAGAGGTTGAGTTTGATGGCTGTTAAGGGTGCATTTCGCTATGATTATGTCACATCCTGGGATGTCTTGAACGTTACATACCTGCCTTCGGGGGAAGGATTCTACATTAGATTGAACGGTAAGGAGATTAACAATGATGACTACGAGCATGCTAAAAATAAGTGGGGGCTGTTTGACATATGATATTTAGGTTAATACAGCGACATCTATTTAACTTGAGATATTCTTCTCCTCGGCGATGTTTTTCAAGTGTTAAGAAACCTTACATTTATTTATTTCTGGACGCTCTTTAATTGCTGTGGCCCTTACCGTCCTATTCTATATTAGGCCTAAAAGTTCGACCAATTGGCTCAGATGCCTCTTTATCAAGCTTGAGGCTCAAGTGCAGTAAGTCTACGACACGGGACCACCGACTTTACTTCCCTTCCGAAGGAGCCATGCTCAGGATATTTATGCCCGAAAAAATCCATGGCCCTCCGCCGCGTTTGAACACGCGACCTCGGGAACTAGCATGGTAACCAAACCCTGAAAACACATAAAGTTGATCCTGCCGATTATTTCACCTCTCCAGGGCTT
The DNA here is from genome assembly GCA_030765065.1 of Deroplatys truncata. Classification (NCBI taxonomy): domain Eukaryota; kingdom Metazoa; phylum Arthropoda; class Insecta; order Mantodea; family Mantidae; genus Deroplatys; species Deroplatys truncata. The sequence continues at coordinate 273,117,022 of CM060990.1, forward strand.
ATATGGCATACTATGCTATTGTACACCGGAATTCAACTCCAATTGCTTCTGGATTACGATCAGCTTCTCATGGTGGAATCTGGTATAAGAGGAGGTCAAGTTGCCCATCGATACGCTAAAGCTAACATCGCTTACATAAATGGTGGATCGCTTAAAACCATCTTAATATATAACATACGAAGACGCCAAATTAGGCAGTGTGCCGCTCCCTTCCTTATGGCGCATTTGTAGGACTTCTCCGGAAGATATCGTGCTGAACTTTTTTGAATAAGATGACCCTTACGGATATATTTTAGAAGTTCAAATCGAATACTCGTATCGTGCTGAGCTGCAAAACCTGCATAATGATTTGCCATTCCTGCGCGAGTGTCTGAAGCCAAAGGATTCTACAAAGGAGCTAATTCCACACATTGGACCATGTCGAAAGTATGTTTCCATTATACGGTCTTGAAAAGGCTCTCTTTCATGGACTAGAGCTAACAAAAATCCATCGTGCACTACGGTTTCAGCAGTCGCGATGGTTGAAGCCGTTCGTCGAATTTAATAACAAGCTACGGCAGGGTGCCGGAAACGATTTCGAGAAGGATCTGTACAGGCTGTTCAACAATTCTATGTTCTGGAAAACAATGCAGTACATCCGGAATTCGTATGTATATAGCACTTGCAACAAACCATAAGAGTTTGGAAAATTATAGCAAAACATAGATTCTTGATAAAACTATATATGGAGAAAACTTGGTAGCCTTACATATGGCTACACGACAGATTGCGCTCAACAAAGCAATATACATAGAAATGAGTGTATTATACGTTTTAAGAACACTCATTAACTTGTATCAATGTGATACTTCCGTACTTCCGTATTAGGGAGCTGAAAACGTGAAACTCATGTATATGTATACTGACTCATTCCTTCATTGAATAACTACAACAGATGTATACCAGGATAAACTGCATATGGTCGAGTATCCCGGTAGCCCTAAATACCCAACAAACCATTTATGCCATTCGGCCTAAAATAAAAAGGTGTTCGGAAAATTTAAGATGAAGTTAACGTAAACATCATTCAACGCTTTTTGGGTCTTAGACCTGAAATTTATGCACTCAATATTGGTGGAAGTGTAATTAAGGAGATTCAGGGTATTAAACAAAGCGCTATTAGCCTATGTATTACCTTCGATAGTTATATGGATTGTCTAAAAGCATGCAACTACAATAACCCTGATGAATGTAATACAGTCTCATCATATTGTTTCGACAGTTGAAGGTAACAAAATCGCTGTTTCATCTCATGACGACAAAAGCATGATTACCGAATATGGTATAACCACACATGCTTTTGGCCATTACAGCATTACGAGTGCTCATAAGAGAATGTGTTGCATACCTTAATATGTTTGTTTTCTACGTGCGTGTGCCTGCAGAAAATAGGAGTTTACTCAACTATCACTCACATATACCCAGAAAAAACATGACGAAGAAAGGAGGAGAAGGATAGAAGTGGAAGGCGGTAACTCTGTCACTAGAGTAACTTCTAGTGCTGGTCTCAAACCCAGATAAAAAAAGAGAGATGCCAACCAACAAACTAAAATAAATTTCGAAACAAAGCTACTTTACCATAAAACATTCTAATTAAGATCCTTAAACAATAAACATGAATAAAACGCCACACTTCCACTAACGAATACAAACACGGATTAGGATAGGTTAGTGTTGCATAGCTCTGATTAGGTTAGGATGTTCAGTGCTAGGTTAAGACAGACGATTGCAGGATAGATGATAAGGGATGGTGTAGTTTAGGTTAGAATGCTTGGTGAAGCAGTATGTTTAACACTTAAATAATATCAGTCTAATTATATAATATATAAATTCAATAACAGCCCGCCTTAAAGCAATATGTGTACTATAATATGTAAAAATATGTATGCTACAGTCATTGTATAATGTTTATATTATTATGTACATGTATAATAATGCTATGTGAATGTATTATGTAATTTAATAATTTAGGAGCTGTGAGAAGAGAAGCCGAAGATTGATAACAATGAGGTAACCTTGAGGCAATAATGAATTGGTAACTTTAATAAAGCCTACTAGTAACTCTTGGAACAATAATGTAATATTTATAACATTTTTAATAAATAGCCAATCAACTAGAACAAACTTAAGTTAAATAAAAGTATTCTATTGGAGTAGGAATAGCCAATGAGAAATTGAAATGTTGAAAATATGCAATTTTAAGCGGTAGGTGGCAGACACTACCAGACAGCGTTCCTGAGCACTTCGATACGTTACAGGTTAAGCGTGAGACAAAAATTCATTGCGTCGAGAATAAAATAAAGTTTACGTGTTAAAAAGTGCAGTTAATAAATAATTTCACAGCTCCACAGTATGATATATCAGGAAAGTGTTATTTAATCGTGTGAAAGAGTAATAAAAAGGCGTGAAGTAAAAATAGATAATTATTTGTGTAAGCGTTCATGCTTTAGCCGCACCAACCCCTGCTAAGAGATACATGTTTCTGCAAATTACTACTGACGCAGCCGAGGAAAACATATGTATATAATTTAAATAAACATAAAGCATACAAAGTTGATTTTTAAATGTGGGGCGAAGGCCACCGGAAAAGTGAACTTGGGGCGAAGGCCGTCGGAAACTTTGTACCATACGTGGGGCTGCATCTACCTCAAGTTTGGTGCCCAAAGCGTGGTGCAAATAACGTAAAGAAAATCTGCTTCAAATTGGCACCTAAACGTGGGGCAAGAATAGGCGAGAATAGGTGAAATGAAGAAATAAAGGAACATCATAAAGCTATCAGAATCGACGAAACAACAAGACTTCACTACAAGAACTTCAGAGAACTTCAAAATCATCAACAACATTATTCAAGGACAGTAAAAATTCCTTCAGGTGTACGGAGCAAGCAATCAACAATTCAACTACAATTTACGAGGGAATACCAGAGATAAAGGTTGACTATAACAGCCAGAACAAAAGGTCAGAAAATTCCAATACTTTGTATAAATATATTTGTCAAGATAGTTAAGAAAATATATTGTTATTAAAATAATTTCATGCTGTTAAGAAGTGGAAAATTCAAATTCAGCACTTCCAAACCAAATATAACAAAAGAAAAATAATCAAAATAAAATGGAAACAGAAAACAATGAAAATATGGAAGTAGGAGAAGATAGGTCATCCATTGCTGATTATAATGTAAAGTGAATTCTAGAAGCATTATCTGAAATGAATGCAGAGCTGAGAAAAGATTTAAATTATAAGTTAATTGAAACTAATAATAAGATAACTGAAATGAGAGTAGGGTTAAGTAATATAACTGAATTTAATAAATTACCTGAAACTAGTACAGAGCTAAATAATAAGCTGAATGAAACTAGCACAGAGTTAAATAAACTGCAAGAAATTAGTCAGGAAACTGAAGAACTAAAAACAACGGTAGAAAATACAAATGCAGATCTTGTGCAAGTACAAATAGATTTAACAGGGGAAATAAGTAAAATGCATGAAATGGCTAAAACAAATGCAGATGCAATAAAAGAAGCAAACACAGGGCAAGGACAAGTAATGTCAATGATAGACAAAATATATGATAAAGTACAGGAAAGTAGCAAAGAAATAGATAAAGTTAGAAATAACTTTGAAACGTTAAGTACCAGTGTACAAAAAGTAAATGCAAATGTAACTAATTCTGTAAATGCTAATCAAATGTATGATTATAATACAAGAGCTGAAAGAAGTGTATCACCTTTGTTAGCTAATAATACAAGAGACGCTACTGCTTTTTCCACAAACACAAAACCATAATTATGCCACACATGTGCAAGTAACAAATCTGATGTCAGACTATCATTCTGTTCTAAATGAATTACCATTACCTTATTTTAATGCTTCCTCAAGTCCAGTAAAATTTATTAATGATCTAGCAGAATATTTTAAATTGAAGAATGTGCCCTAAGCATTAAAAATGATACTTGTTAGGAAATGCTTGGATAACAAAACCTTAGAATGGTTACATATGCTAGCAGACAGTGAAATGAATTTTGAAACATTTACAGTTTTATTTATGAATAAGTTTCGGAGTACCACTGTGCAACATAAGATTAGGGCAAGCCTAAGTTATTCACAATATAGTAGAGAAGGCAACTTATCAATGACATATCTTATAAAGTATGTAGGTTATGTGTGGCACAAGAAGAAACAGAAAAAGAAGAGAAACATCAAAAAAATAAAGTAACTGGAACATAAAAGGGGAAAGCAATATAATATAAAAGATTTATAAAAATATTTTTACTGGATGTAACCAATTGTCAATAAAAAAGAGAGTATAAGTAAAATGATTTAATAGAAGAAAATCCACAGTTAGTGAGAAAAACATAAGAAATCTGAATAGCAACTACATTTATAAAGTATAAGATAGAAATTGTTAGAAACATAAATATGTTTAAGAAATAAGTTGTAAAGAAAGGGTAACAAGTGTTAATACGCCTAATTAAGTGTTAAATGTCTAGCAAAAAGGATACTTAATAGTGGCTGTGTTAGTGAATAAACAAACATTACTCAGGTCATTGAACACCGGATGATTGACCTTACACTAGGTCATTGATCTTGAAAGTGTCAAACATGTGGCAGAAAAAATAAATTACTCTGCTACGCGAGTGTAGTGAAAACTGTGTTGCATAAATAGTGACAGTGAAAAATAGCAACTGTTATAATAAAAAGGTTATGTTTCTTTCTTTCGGGAGACTCAGAAAATATTTAAAAATTTAAAAAGAAGTTAAAAAGACAAAACAAAAAGAACATCATTTCTAAATATTTCTAAAAGAGGAAAATTTGAGGCAGTATTCTTTAACACTTAAATAATATCAGTATAATTATATAATATATAAATTCAATAACAGCCCGCCATAAAGCAATATTTATACTATAATATATAAAATGTGTATATTACAGTAATTGTATAATGTTTATATTATGTACATGTATAATAATGGTATGTGAATGTATTAGTAATTTAACAATGTAAGAGCTGTGAGAATAGAAGCCGAAGGTTGCTAACAATGAGGTAACCTTGAGGCAATAATGAATTGGAAAGTTAAATAAAGGCTACCAGTAATTCCTTGAACAATAATGTAATATTTAAAACATTGTTAATAAATAGCCAATCAACTAGAAAAAGTTTAAGTTAAATAAAAGTATTCTATTGGAGTAGGAGTAGCCAATGAGAAATTGAAATAGTGGAAATATGCAATTTTAAGCGGTAGACGCCAGACACTACTAGACAGCGTTCATGAGCACTTCGATACAGTACAGGTTAAGTGTGAGACATAAAGCTTCATTACGGCGAGAATAAAATAAAGTTTACGTGTTAGAAAGTGCAATTAATAAATAATCTCACAGCTCTACAGTATGATATATCAGGAAAGTGTTCTTTATCCTATGAAAGAGTAATAAAAAGGAGTGAAGTAAAAATTATAATTTGTGTAAGCGTTCGTTCTTTAGCCGCACCAATCCCTGCTAAGAGATACATGCTTATGCAAATTATTACTGACGCAGCCGAGGCAAACATATATATATAATATTTAAATAAACATAAAAAACACAAAATTAATTTTTAAAAGTGGGGCGAAGGCCACCGGAAAAGTGAACTTGGGGCGAACACTCCAAGAAGTATAACTCCCGCAATGGTGGTGCAAATAGCAGTAATAAACTACTTCATTGGTATCAGGCTAGGACGTTATCCGATTGAGTTAGACGACTGGATAGAATAGATGATGAGGGAATGCTCTAGGCAGGGTTAGGTTGGGTCACACTTGCATTCTTATTGTCTGGGTTATAAAGGACGGGTTAACAATTGTTTGGTTACGTTTCGTTACATTTTTGGTACGTTTGGTTACGTCTTCCTTACATATATTTACATATTGCGTAAGCTGTGGGTTACGTTTGGTTATGTTTGGTTAAATCTTGGCTACTTTTGGTTACGTTCTTTTAGCCTGATTATGGAATATTAGGTGCGCGTTTAGGGTGGACAGTATCAGGATAGAATAGATGATAATGGATGTTCTAGGTCAGGTTAGGATGTTTGGTTCGAGGTTAGGTTAGACGATGGTAGGATAGAATAGGTGATGGGAGGATGGTCAGGTCGAGTTAGGATTGGATAGTTTAGGATGTTGGTGCGAGGTTAGGTTAGACTGTGTTAGGATAGAATAGATAAAAAGAATGGTCTAGTTTAGGTTAGAATGGTTGTTATCAGGTTAGTTTTGGATACCTCTGGTTAGGTTCAGGTTTTCGGTACAAGGATAGGGTAGAGGATGGCAGGATAGAATAGATGATAAGAAATGACATAGTGCAGGTAGAGTGGTTGTTATCAGGTTAGGTTAGTTATATGTCTCAGAAAGACTGTAAACTACACATAGTTTCTCTCTCCTCGCCTCAAGCACTGCTGCTCACCATATATAAGTTTATAAAGGATTTAGAGAAGCACTTTAAAAGTATATAAACTGCTGTAACAGTGGAGAAAATGCTCATAATTTATCCAAAATCCAGTGAAAAACTGTTCCAAATATTGTAAAACGGACGAAAAACTCACAAAATGCCGTCAAATTCTCGTGAAAAATTACAATTCAATGTAACGCCAGAGCAATGCGTATAAAACATAACAGATTATCATAAGAACAGTATTAAGCTACTATAAGACGAGAAATTCCTGTCAAACTGCAGTAGAATCGCTTCAGAACGTTCAAATTGTTCACAATAGAGCTCAAAGACTGTAGTAGTGCTAAAAATAGCTCTATCAGGGCTCAAAATACGTATTCCTGCGACCAAAATGCCTTCAAACGGTGTGAAATAGTCGCAAAATGGTCTCCCTTTCAAAATACCCTCTTCGTAGCTTAAAACGCATTAAAAATGCACCAAAATCATGAAAAACTGTAAAATGATTTAAAACAGTATAAGATGCCTTCCAAATGTGTCTAAATGTCCTAAACCCCGCACAAATACGCTGAAAATAGCTGCCCCGGTTTCTAAAATACCTCAATGTGCTTGAGATGCCAAAAAACGTTCCCCAAAACACCACCAAAAATACCTGCACCGGTGGCTAAAATACCTTCGAGGTGTCCTAAAATGCTCGAAATACCTAGTGCAATGCTAAAATACGTTCTAAATGTTTGCAGGAGACCCCTAAAATACCTGCTCCGGTATCTAAAATATTAGTATAAGGACTAAAATGGGTTCAAAGCGTTTCCAGTGTCTAGAAAAGCTGTAAGATTGGGCCCAATATCTTCAGAGTTCTTTGAAATGTACCACAATATGCGAAAACCCTGTTCCAGAGCCCGAAAAGCGCATAAAGGTCCTTTCCAAATGGCTATGTCATTGTCTGAAATGGATGTAAAAGTGCTCCAAAGGACTAAATATATGCCCTATTTGCCCACAAAATGGGATAAGCTACTGTTAAACGTCAGAAAATCGGTGTAAAGCGAGAGAAATGTGCCGAGTTTAGAACTGAATGGGGCGAAGCCTGGGCTAGGGCAGGTTTGGTTAGGTGATGAGGGTATAGAATAAATGATCAAAGTATGATCCAGCTTAGGATAGAAGGGAGGGTTTAGTTTAAGATAGCCATACATACATTCGCTATAGAGAGTTCTTAAGTAATACATCGTACAATATACCATACAACGAAAGTGCATACTCGTATACCCCCGCCCCTCCATCGCCAATGACTCCTAAATGATTCCCAGAACCACCTTCGAACACCTTCAACTCCTGATCTCCCTACTCCCTCTCTTCCTATCCCCTATCTCTCCCGTGTATCACCATCTTCTGCGCTCTGTCTGTTTTACATAGCCTTCTGCTGAGCTACTGCAGGCTTCTTACGTGCATTTTCGAAATGACGAATCATGATGTGGTTTGTACGCTCACCCGGGTTCTGTATTCTTTGTCTGCCACCACCATAGTGATATTATTATTTATACCAATGTACGCCATGAGAAGATACACACGGCAAGACCGTCTCAATGTATACATTCTAGGAGGCTGAACAAGATCGGTGTTAATTACGTCATATTCGGGGCCTACACTTATCGATAGATCACAGCCAGCATCATTGGAATACATTTTAGGCAGTGTGGGTTTAGAGTGCTAATGAGTTCGTTGTTGTCGCAAAACGGACCAATAATAAATAACATACTTAGCGAGCGAAAGAATGCATGATACACGTAGTTATCAGTTCAAAATGCCAGGAAACTGTTGTGTGCTGGGATGTATCTTAAAAGTATTTAACAAGTTCTGATATATGTATCAATATTTTTGCTCCAAAAGCATCCACACAGGAGACAGCAGTGCTGTTCACAGGAATAATTATGAACTAGCTGTTGTGTTGGCATGCATTATTTTTTCTGAACAATATGTAGTGAATGAATGTTTTTACACGCGAAATGATGGAAGTGTTTTTGTAATACCCAGAATAATTCCAAACCTTATTGAAGATATTTGCCCCTAAATGCTTTCTAATCCACCATCCTATCTGTCTTCATAACTAACTCCCAAAAAGTTAACTGCATAAAATTAGAGGGATTTATAAAATGCAACGATGTGCATTTGTTGAAAATTGATACCTCAGAAATTCCAAAGGTTGTAGCATCATTGTAAATTAATTGCAATTGTATTATTCAAGTTTCACAGGTAAGATTATAATATCCAGACATTAGTTCAAATGGTTGCTTGGTTAGCTAGTAATCTGGGATAAATAATCCAAATTTGACGCTCTTTAAAGTCATCTGAGTACGTACACAATTGTAAGCAAACAAACAGTGAAAAAAAGTATTTCGAGCTGCCAACAGTTCAAAAGAATGCCGTGCGGAAATAAATGAGGACTCCACACAATATATTAAAACCAAATGCTTAGAAGGACAATTAAGACTGGTTACTTAAAAGGCAATGAAATATACAAATGATACCGTGTTGTGGGCGTGCTCAGTTTATTTTTCTCATTCAATATCTAATAGTAAGTTACACGGTTCCTATGTACTTTGTTTACCCCATCGTGATTACCTCCGACAACTTTCTCAGTGCCCTAGTGTCCTGATAGTAATTTAAAATCTCTTATAATATAGGTTGAAAATAAATACTCAGTGATCATGAAAAATTAGTGAATTTGTTACTGCATGAAAGTTATCTAAAAGCAGAAATTTCTTCTAATGGGGTAACATTCAAGGTGTTTGAAATACACAATTCTTTCCATAAACAGTGCAGTACTGTATGATAACATTTTTAGCATCCGAAAATAAAGTTGTTTTAGCTTTGTATTCAGTGAAAAGTTTAGCAGCACAAAGGTAGTGTTGGCGGATTCTCGTTATAATTAAAGCTTTGAATTAAAGTGAATTCATGCTATTAATTTTTTATCACATAACAACAAAATTAATACAAACGCTTTTGAGAAACTGGCACAAGTCACATTTGCAAGCATTGTAGGAATATTAGGTAAAGGAGCAGAATAAACTTACCCGAATTTACATTAAAGGAAATGCAGCTAAGCTAACGGTATTGTGCTTAATTTGAAAGTGAAGGTTATAGGAAAATGTGCTGTAATTCCAGAATGAATTTTGAGGTTAAAAATTTTGAAGTCACTGTTTACTAGGGATAACAGTTAGGGAGACCAGGAGTGGCCATCAAAGTTTACGTATGATATAATGGCATACATTTTCAGATACTTCACACGTTTCGGTACCTAGTGTTATGTTGTTGTTTTTTTTTTGGTTTTCTACTTTGGCATATTGTTGTTAATATGCTTCAGAAAATAACGAGTGAAATTTATATCATTGGCGCTGACTCCAACGCTAGTGATTGGGAATTGCCACGTGTTACATTTGTGAGAAAAATAATATGAGTAAATCTATCATCCTTCTAAAAATCTTCTGCATTATTAATTACTATAGCTAACAAACTACTGCATTATTGTTCTCATGAATCGCAGGAGGAATAAAAACAAAAGTTACAGAGTTATTTACATTCAGAAGGTAAGAAGCTAGTCTACCACAACTACGGAAAGCAAGGTTTCCACTCATTTACCAACATGCAGTAACCTTTAACATGGAAATGTAATAATATAAATGACTGTGTGCTTACTACATGTGAACATGGTAATAATGCTTGTAACTCGTATTATTAGTTTGAATTCCTTGGAACGTGGGCCTCGCAATGTGATTTCACGAATCGTGTATGCACGCCTGTAGATAGAAGCGGCCTTATACATACGGCAACGCTAATAATGTTGCTGTATCAGGCTTTTCTACGCAAAACATGAATGCAACATAAAATTTTATTGATACCCAGTAGCTTTTGTTCAAGAAAAGAGGGGACGAACTGCTTACAACATTCTTTTCCTGTGCACCTCAAACTAAACGGCTTCTAGTGGTGCGTCCAAATTAGGTGCATATTGGATATGTCAAATGCAACTCATAACCTCTCAGTAGTTATCTATACGGATTAAACAATGGATTAACGATAATCCTGCCACCAGGGGGATTAAGAGCTAGTGTCGCGTTAATCCGCAAAAAGGCGGGAAAACGTTACGACATATGATGGCGGATGGCGCTAGTGTCGCAGTAAAAGTTACGAAAACAAGATGTGGAATGGCGTAATGCGGGAAATGTTATGAAACACGATGGTGGTTGGCGCTAGTGTAAAATGAAGGCCGCAAGATGGTGAAATAAGAATTTTGAAAAAATTTAACAAATAGGGGAAAAAAGCTAAATGATTTTGTGATGTGGCAGGAATAACGAAAGACCCAGATTGGTCAATGCGTATAGATAAATAATAACTTTGGAGATTAAGTGTTAGTGTCGCCGGGTTAAGAAAAAAAATGCGGTAAAATGGTGGCGCCAAAGGCGTCCATATTGGATTTAAGGTTGGAAATTGAGCCAAAGGTAGCGGGAGAAAAATGCTTGAAATTAATTGTTTCCAAATCCGGTGTGGATTAAGAAAAAAAAGGAGCGAAAGTATGGTGGAAGAAGTCGCCATCTTTGATTTTAGGTGGACTTAATTCCTTAATCCGTCACCACTGGCGCTTAAAAAGAGGGAAATAGGTTTTCTCCGCAAAATTGTGGAATGGAATGTCGGAAATCAAAACACTTAAACCGTAAGAGAAACATCATGCAACTACGAAATGCCCTTGCTGTTTGGAAGCACAATGGAGAGCAGCAAAGGAATGCCGATGTAGGCAAACACACGCATTTACACTCGCAACGTAATAGAACACGATGAACGATATTTACAAAATAATGAAGGGCACGATGGACAGACAAGAATACTGCATATGCTGAGAAAGCCAAGTGTGTGTGTGTATGTGTGTGTGTGTTTGTGTGTGTGTGTGTGTGGAAATAAGGCACTGTCTCAAGTAGCCGACAGCAAAGAAATATTCAGCGTAAATTGACAAGCGATAATAGCCTTGGTGCTCGCTAACGGATGTCTGCGGTTTAAGATAATGCCAGCTAGCAGGACCTTGACGGCTGAGGCTATAAGATAGTATGGAACGATAACATACAACTAAGCAAGGTAAAGTAATGTAATAAAACGAATTACGCAATAACAACTACAGCGAAGGAACCATAAATGCAGGATATTAGCGTATATATATAATATGTAAATGCAAGCATAGTTCCTGCTCTTTAGCAAATGACTGGTTTTGATAATCACGCTACAATATATTAGATGCTAAATGTATTGCGGTGTATAAGGCTCTGTACACATGACAAATTTTGCGGGAAATGTAACTCTTACGATGCTGATATTTTAAAGGTAGGGTCAAGAGAAGTTCAAGAGGGTCAGCTGCATGAAATTTGAAAATACAATCGAATGCAACGGAAGTGTAGGAGGAGGAGGAGTACGAGAAAATGTAGGTAGGGTCTCGATAAATAGCACAAGAAAGGCAGGTTTGGATACATGTAAAAAGAGCGTAAATGTGCAGAGGCAGAAAATGAGAAAGGATAGCGAAAATAAGATACAGGAGAAAGGAAAAGAATTGGAAGAGGCGAAAAAGGAGAGACAGGAGATGGAAAAGAAAATGTGGAAAGCAGAAGAGGACGTGGAAGAAATGAAGGGGAGGGTAGTGGTGCGGCATGTGGATGAAGTGAAGCAGTGAGAGTTGGTGAATAAAATAAAGGATAATGTGAATCAAATGAATTAGGAATTTATAGGTTTGAAGGAGCTTGAGATTAGGTTATGAAAATGGTGCTCAAGTGAGAGTGGGGACGATGACGCAGTGAACTATGAAGATGAACTTGCAGAAATCGCTGAAGGAGGAGGAGATGGAACAGAAGAGGAAGCAGAGACCAATAATGAAAATGGTGGAGACGAGGATAATCTCAGCTATGACAAATAGAAGCGATACGTACCTGCAATGCCGAAATTTGAAGACGCACATTGACACACATTCACGCACACACTTGATTGAGAAAGAACGTACTAGGATGGGAAGGTTACGGGAATAGACCTAACTAACTACATAAATAGACGCTAACTAGAGAAAGGAATATGAATAAGGATTAAACGAAAAGATACTAGAGAAATGCAAATAAACAATGCAATACATTTTCATCTCACTTCACAAGCTGTCAGAGGTCTCTCTTAATATCTTCCCTATCCACCTATGCGTTTTATTCTCGTCTTATCGCAACCGCAATGAACAGTGTTCTCCTCAGCCACCGGATGTCATTAGCGCTACCATTTCTTACCGGAAACACTATATCCCAGCTCACCACCTGGTTCACATCCTGTGGATATTATCAATACCATATCCTTTTCAGCTTCCCTACAATTTCAGCCTTTGGTTTTTCGGTCGCCCATTATAAATACTCTCTTATCGTTCCCTTTCCCATGAGACCCTACCTCCGCCATATTGCTTTTGCTCCAATATATATTTAAGAATCTCCTTCATTTACTATTCTTTATGACTGAATCCTCTGCTGCTTCTACACGTTCCGTCGGCGAAGAACATCTATTTGCTCTGGAGCCGAATAACACCTACATCGGCAACCCCTTGGGGCAGGAGCGTCAGCGTCTGCTGTTACAAGATTCTTGGTACGTGAGCTTCCAGGGACCATTTGGCGGCGTCTCCATTAAGGCCGTGGAGCGTGGCGGCTTTCCTCCTGTCTCTCCGAGACAGTATTTTCGGAGGACAGCCTTACATTCACCGGCAGCCCAACAACAACTCCGGGCAATTTGCCCGACTCTTCCATCACATTCTTCAGCGGTGCTGAAGCGATCGACGGCGGTGATAACATCTCGGAGAGGATCTCCGAGTTGACCACGGTCCTCAGGGAGTATCTGTCCTCTCCCCCTTCGTTAACACTATCTCTTCCTGACGAGCTTCTGGAGGGGGAGAATCTGGCCATCGACAGCAGCGCCACCAACAACCACTCCGAAGTAGACTGGGTGTACCCCGGCAGGCGCGGCGTCACACCGAGGATCTCGCTTCGCCCCAGGCGCCAGAGGAATATCTTCCGTCCACAACGGTCAGCGTCATATTCTGTGCTGCAGCGGGTTCGGGCGCAACTAGCGACTGAACATCGGCGCCAGCAGCAGCAACTACTTTCCCTTCATCTACCTTATCTTAATCTAGGCTTTGAAATTCCACGTACCGCCTTAAATCATTGGTGAGCTTCTTTTTCTCTCTTTTTTCAAATAAGTACATACATATTTAGCATGGCTTTAAATCAGAAGTACCTTTTTGCAAAGAACAATTAAACCCATTTTACGGGAGTATAGGCCATGTGTGCCCTTGTTTTAAGTGTCTAAGTTGTAACGGTAACCTGGATAGTTTTTTTTACTATCCTATCTGCCAGTGGAGTGACTGCGGTGTTAGCAGTTGCAACCATATCGGTAGGAGTTGCAACATGTCGAGATTCAACCCGGCCTGCTTGAAATGTCAAGCACGCCGAGCTTGCGTGCTTTACAATATTCCAAACCCATACGCACAATGAGATTATATAAGCAAAATCAGCGACAATGTAAGCATAGTACTGTTCAAGCTAATGTGTGCTGCGATCACTGTGGATGCCTTCATGAATCCGTATGTGTTTGCATCCACTGCACTCGTTGAGGCATTTTCCAGAATTTCCATCACGCCACTTAATCACGTCTAAATTCATCTTAGAATCTATGTATTTCTTATTGTGTTTCTTCCTCTTTCTCTTCCATTTTCCACATATTGCTGCTGCTGTTTGTATATATATTTTATTATGTACTTTTTTATATTTATATTCATATTTGTATTTCTAATCTTATTATTGTTTTTTATTAATTATACTTGTGTTTCTATTCATTTATTATTTTTAAATAACTATATTTATTTGCATTTCTCTGGTTTCCTTTGGTTTAATCCTTATTCATATTCCGTTCTCTAGTTAGCTAGTTAGCGTCTATTTATGTAGTTACTTAGGTCTATTCCCGTAACCTTCCCATCCTAATACGTTTTTTCTCAATCAGGTGTGTGCGTGAATGTGTGTGAATGTGCGTCTTCAAAGTTCGGCATTGTAGGTACGTATTGTGTCATAGCTCGAATCATCCTCGTCTCCACCATTTTCGTTATTGGTCTCTACTTCCTCTTCTGTTCCATCTCCTCCTCCTTCAGCTATTTATCCATGTTAATCTTCGTAGTTCACTGCGTCATCGTCCCCAATTCCACTTGAGCACCATTTTCATAACCTAATCTCAAGCTCCTTCAAACCTTTAAATTCCTAGTTCATTTGATTCACATTATCCTTTATTTTATTCACCAACTCTCCCAGCTTTGCTTCATCCACATGCCGCACCACTACCCTTCCTTTCATTTCTTCCACGCCCTCTTCTGTTTTCCACATTTTCTTTTCCATGTCCTGTCTCTCCTTTTTCGCCTCTTCCAAATCTTTTCCTTTCTCCTGTATCTTATTTTCGCATTCCTTTCTCATTTTCTGCCTCTGCACATTTACGTTCTTTTTACATTTCTCCAAAGCTGCCTTTCTTATGCTATTTATCGAGACCCTACTTACATTTCCTCGTACTCCTCCTCCTCCACTACCGTTGCATTCGATTGTATTTTCAAATTTCATGCAGCTGACCCTCTTGAACTTCTCTTGACTCTTCCTTTAAATTGTCAGCATCGTAAGCATTACATTTCCAGCAATATTTGTCAAATAGACAGAGCCTTATACACCGCAATACATTTAACATCTAATATATTGTAGCGTGATTATCAAAACCAGTCATTTGCTAAAGAGCAGAAACTATGCTTACATTTATATATATATTATATATACACACACTAATAGCCTGCATTTATGGTTCCTTCGCTGTAGTTGTTATTGCGTAATCCGTTTTATTCCATTATTTTAACTTGCTTAGTTGTATGTTATCATTCCGTACAATTTATAGCTTCAGCCGTCAAGGTCCTGCTAGCTGGCATTATCTTAAACCGCAGACACACGTTAGTGAGCACCAAGGCTATTATCGCTTGTCAATTTACGCTGAATATTTCTTTGCTGTCGGTTACTTGGGACAGTGCCTTATTTCCACACACACACACACACACACACACACACTTGGCTTTCTCAGCATATGCTCTATTCTTGTCTGTCCATCATGCCCTTCATATGCATTTTAGAAAAGGGAGATATACAATCGAGATGGCGACTTCACCTGTCGAAAGCGCTGCAAAGGGGTAGATAAACTCGTGCAATGGATAAAGTAAGAGAGACTAAAGCACTGTGAAAAATACGTCAGCCGCTGAATGCCTTGACCTTCAACGCTACCAAGCTGATTGGTAGCAGAGTGCGAAGCCAAAGCTCCCAGCTGAAGTAATTCTAGGAAATCCTTCGAGATGCAAGAAGAGAATTCTGGATGGTTGTCTCTCTCTCGGGCTTTCCAGAAATTTCAGCGTGACTTTATAGAAAAATCTGCAGCCATAAATAAGCGAGCGTGCTCACGATAAACTGTCGGTCAGTAAGCCGGTGAGTGAGTGCCATAATGGACAGTGAGTGCTCCTCGGAGTGTGGTTAATGAAGTCTAGTGTTCGATTCTCCAGTGAGTGAAGCGGAGGGAAAAAGAGGCTACTTCATGTGTAATTCATTCCACTGCTGCGCGCAAAACAGTCTAAATTGTCAGTGAAGATTAAACTAAGTCACAATAGTAAAGTGAAGTGCCTGAAACTGAACTAAGTCACGCTACCCGTCGACCACCCACTCTGGCCCATGTTTTTTTCTTGGGTCATCAGTCGAAGGCTGGAGTGCTTCCTTTCAGCTCCTGAATCTCCTATCTCTCCATTTCGTTCCATTCTTAATTTCACTCAACCTTCTCCCGTTAGATCTGTTTCAGGGTCTGAAATGTCGGCGATTGTGTTTCGGTGTGGCATGGCAGGGGAAAACGCATGCTCTCTGGAACTGTCTCCAGCCCTCGTCCTTCGGCTGGCTCTGGGGTGTAACAAAACCGACCCTTCAGAAAGGGGCGTTGGACCCCTGTATGGGGCAGGTTCTGGGCCTGCCTGTCCGACTGCCGGGTCGCCTCAATCTGGAAACTGTAGGCAACTGTCATTGTGGTGCCGTCACTGCTGGTTGCGGCCTTCCGGTGTCTCCTCTCACATCCCCCTCCCTTCCGGGGCCGCTCCTTTGTGTAGCATAGGCACAAAATCCTTTCTGGATCTATGTCGATTCCCCTCCGTTAATAAGAGTAATAAGAGTAAGAAAGTCACATTAGTAAAGTGAAGTGACATTAAAAACAAGGCACAATAAATTGAAATAACTTTGAGACATTTTGGATTAAATAAGGAATATAGTAGAACAGTTCAACGTAGAAATTACATAGGCTGTTAATCAATTACATCCAAACAATGTCAGAGGGTAAAGGTATCTTGGACAAATAATTTGAGATACAAAACGTATGATCTGTTTGCTTCAATTTGAAGTTATGGTCATAAGCTTCTAAAGAGCTAATATGCTACTATATAATGAACTTGCATTTCCACATCATAACACACGATAATGAATGAGGTTTCAAGCCTATGTCTCTGGCTTAATGCTTGTGATGTTAGGTGTTTGACTTCGAGTCTCGTCCATTAAATTTTTCCTTTATTTTGTTTATTTTTTATTTTTTTAGTACAGCATAATAATACGGTTTTACCCTACGTTCTAAATTGATGTTTTAGTTTATAGTAATAAATCTTAAAATATCACTCATTTAATTCCACCCTTGATCACAAAAGGCGGAATCTGCCTAATGCAATTCAATTTTTATGTCGTACTTAAAACGCGAATTGGTTTAAAGCGTGAAATAAATAAAAAGATAGATAAATAACCTTAAGCTCTAAGGAATTTAAACAAATTGCTCGATGTGGCGACTTGCATTTTCTTAGGAAATTTGACATCAGCGCAAGAACGATTGCCGTACTCTGTCTAAGATTGAAGGTGTGTGTCCAATAAGTGCCCAGGCTGCAAATATTGAAGTAAATACATTTCTTTTGAACTCATATATGAATATTTCATATACCATAAACTTGAGGTGGGCTCAGAAAAACAAATCAGTATGATTGAGGTCCGAGAGCTGGTAGCCAAGCTTCAGTGAGAGTCCCCTTTCGATGCATCCAAGAGTCTGGTTCAGATGTTCTCGCACAGGTAAGCCAGGGAGAAACGGGGAGGTGTTGCATAATGTTGCAGCCAAATTCGACTCCAATGTGCAAAGGCACTTCTATAGATACAGATAAAATATTCTGTAACAAATGAAGATGAACATGCGCATTTAATCGACTTGGAAGCAGATGGACCATTGAGTTTGGTTTGAAATACTTGCGACCAATTTGTTCACATAGAACATATGCTGTTTACGTTTCTCCATAACAGCACATGGATTGAAAACACATGGCTATTTTAAGAGATGAAGAGTATCCTGCCTTGTGAATACGGCCTCATCAGTGAACAGTAGCGACGAAATGAATTCTGGCTGCAGAATCAGTGGTAAGGAAATGTCGGTTCAACATCATTTTATGTAATCCTCAATAAATATCCGTGATGTACGTATCTAGAGGTTTTAATCCATTCTTAATTCCCTTGTATGTGAGTAGTATAATAAGGCGGGTACGGGGCAACAAATAGATGCCGACAACTGTAAAGAAGTAATGTGATATCCTTTGTTCTGTGCTGCCGACTCCCGCCCCTCTGCTTTGTGGCTTAACCCGAGAAGCCACCGACCACGCCCCCTCTTTGTGTGCTACTAGGATGCCGCGTAGTACAGGTGTAGAAAAATTGGTTATTGTCCTTTGTGTGCTCGTCTGAATAGCACCCGGGAGAGGAGAACAATGGGCTATTGTGCTCGTCGCTAATGGAGGTGTGTCTTTGTGTGCTACTGATGCCGGGAGCCGGGATCGTCGAACAATGGGGTATTGTTTTCGTCGCGTGGCGCCGCCTGCGCAAATCGATGTAGGAGATAATTGTGTCAATCAAGCAGGTAATGTTCGTCCATGTATAACATTGTCTAATATTTTTTAAAAAATAATCAAGGGTTTATGCTCTAACGTCTCAGTATCACGCCCGTAAAGGGCTGGACGCAAACCGAAATATCCCCACCGCAAGTATGTTGATTGATTAATGTAATTAATCGCTGCTCGTCGATCGAAGAATAGAATTAAGTGTATATGAGCTCACCTGGTTGCCATCGTATATGTGTGTGTTAAGGTGATTATTACGTGTGTATAATTATTACGACTAATAACACTTGTTTAATTCTACTTTGAGGGAAACATTTTTGGGAGGGTTTAAAAGAAAATTACATCGCTTAGATGAATCCATGACTGAAAGGACACAGTTGGTGTAAATGGCTAGCACGAGACGTTAACGAGTGATTATTTCACTGAAAACCCGAGCGCGGTCCATCTCCTGTAGGAGCTGACGCGCTTATGATGACTATCGGATGTGCAGGCATGGAGTGCCTCGTATACCTCCCAAACCTCCCTTCCCTCTCTATGCCACTCACGGTCCCCCGCGCGCTCTCTAGGTGACAGCAACGAAGCTACGCTCTTCCGCCCAGCGAGTAGGTAGCCGTAAGTAGCCATTTTAAGAGTTTAAGAAGCGGACAGCAGCCATGTTGGCTCCTTGGAAATAACTAGCATAAATCACTTGAAGGGTGATAAGCAACTTCGGGTTTAAAGATATTTTTTCTAAGGTTTGATTACACGTAGGGTTGGCTCTGAAAAATAAATCAATAAATACGGTTAACATTATAATTAAATACTACATAGGTTATAAATAAATAATGAACTAAATAAATAATCGAACATGGTGAGTGCCCTAAACAAAACACCTCCCTTGTTACTCTTTTAATTAACGTTAGTTAAAGAACGTTCATGAATAAAGCTCAATACAAATACATAAAGACAGCCGAGGTAAAATACAGGACAGGGACTATAAAACAGCAGTTGTCGATAAAGCACACCACCCGCAGCGCAATCACGCGCATAGGCATGGACTTTAAAACAGACGTTGTCGATAAAGTACCACACTGCCAGCGCAGGCACACGCGTAGGCAGGAATATTAAAACAGCCATTGCCAGTAAAAAACGCATCCACCACGCAAGCACTCTCTCTCTCACTCTCTACATTACGCAGAGACGTCAAAGATTTGTATGTACCACACCAGCCAGCGTAACCACACGCATAGACAAGACTTTAAAACGGTCATTGTCGATGAAGTACTCCATCCACAGCGGAATCACGCGCATAGGCATGGACTTTAAAACAAGCATTGTCGATAAAGTACCTCAAACAACTCACACAAGCAAGGTCATAGGTAGGGGCTTTAAAACAGACGTTGTCGATAAAGCACTCTACCCACAGCGCAATCACGCGTATAGGCATGGACCTTAATACCGACATTATCGATAAAGTACCACACCTGCCAACGCAATCACGCGCCTAGGCATGGACTTTACAGCAGACGTTGTCGATAAAGCACTCTACCCACAGAGCAATCACGCGCATAGGTATGGGCATTAAAACAGACATCGTTAAAGTACCACAGCCGCCAATGCAATCACGCGCATAGGCATGGACTTTAAAACACCTTGGTGATAAAGAACCCAGCCCACTCACGCAAGCAAGCGCATAGGTAGGGCCTTTAAAACAGACAGTGTCGATAAAGTACCCCAGCCCACTCACACAAGCAAGCGCATGGGTAGGGACTTTAAAACAGGCGTTGTCGATAAATCACACCACCCACAGCACAATCACGCGCATAGGCATGGATTTTAAAACACATTATCGATAAAGCTCCCAAGCAGCTCACACAAGCACCCGCGTAGGCAGGGACTTTTATGTCAGAGACGCCAACGATTTATATAGCGGCTTAGACACTCCTTGCAAAAATATGTTGCACACCCTTGAAGAGAGTAAACCATGGCGCTGCATGGTTTTTCTACCACACTCTTGCTATAATGGGTGGGATTCCTGAGGGGAACTAACATCTAAAAGCAGGTGTTTCAAATTTAATGCTTGAGTGGATTTTAGCAATAGGTACAAGTCTCCAAAAGAATTGTCCTGACTTATACACACGAATGGATTTCCCCTAAGACGCCAGGAATTACATCGAGAGAAACCACGATAATTTATTTTCATTACTGACGCTAAAATTATATTATCGTCAAGAAAGCTTATTTGTTTATTCCATTTAAACAGACTGTGTTCCAGCCGTCATGTCTAAAAATTATTTGATTCAGCATCATTCCAATGTAATAAGGAATATCACACTTCTCTGAGAGATAATGTGACTATTCACATTCGAACGGTTTGGAGTTCAAATCTCGGTTAGGTGCTTTACCGTGCAAGCGCAAGCTCTCCCATTAACGATCCTTATAAGCGGGGTGTAATATATTTTCCTACCGGTTATGATGCATAGATCCTGTACTTAAACATTCGTTTCTTTTGCAATTATTATGATTATCATCATCTATTTTTTATTCCCGTAACAAAAATGAAAAGACGAATATAACAGACCCTTGATTGTTGAGATATGCTGCGTCTAAAGCGGTATTGAATACCAGAGGGAAATCGTACTCTGAACTCAAACTAAACAAATATATGGACTGTCAAAACACGTATTTCTTTCTTATTAAATATATAACATAGGCCGAAAACTTTTATACAGCCCTCCCTTCGAAGGATATTTTGTCTATTCCAGCAGAGAGATCGAAACATTACGAAGATTTCAAATATGAATTTGATATTTATTTAAAATCTTTTTCTGAAGACCCAACACCAGCTGTCTTCGAGAAATTCGACAATAAGTTATTCCGTTGTACACCCCTAGCTAAAATAAGTTGTATATCCCTGAAGCGTGTAAACCACGTCTCGGAAAATTCCCGGCAGCTGCACACCATCATAAGACAATAACGGATAATGGCAAACCCTTCCCATTAAGCTTCTTTAGAAGCTCAGGTGTGTTTTAAAATGATTTCTCATTCGCCTGAAAAGAGAGTTCTTTCGGAAAAACCTGCTCATATAGATGATGGTGTAAATCTTAACTTGTTTATTTATATACTCCTCAAACACAAGAATTGTTTGCATGATACTAATAATAAACTGGTTTTTCTATGGAATGTTAAACAAAGCAATATGATTTGGAAAGGGTATTAAGCAGGGTATGGTATTTAGAATTCATATGGGAGAAGGAATTCAAATTCAGCATTCGAGTGTATCACCACAGATATTTTTTCTTTATGCGTCTTTGAAGCACACCCGTTTTACGGTCTGCTTTATACATGAATGAAATACTTGATGAATGTCACTCTTTTTTAACATGGGTTAAAATGTTTAAAGCCTGCTTTGATGAAAAGTACTTCGTGGTAACGTGCGAGGTTTGAATTCGAGAGGTCACCTGTTCGATTCCCGGTGACCGCCCTGTCTGACTTTAGCACCTCCATGAAGGTCTACGAATACATAGATACAGGGCAAGCCCTCTCATTAGTGGTCTTTATAAGCGTGGGTGTAATATATTTCCTACCGGTATGATGTATAGATCCTGTATAACACTCTACTTAAACATTCGTAACTATCGTATCAGTGCGACAATCCAGTTTATTATTATTATCATCATTATTATTAATATTGTCAAGAAAGCTTATTTGTTTATTTAGTTTAAACAGACTGATGTTTCAGTCTCAATACCTAACCATTACACGAGCACTAGACCGCACCAGGAAAATTATATCAACAGAAACAATACTTCCTTTTTTTCCGTTATTTTCACACTATAATTGTTATTAAACAATACCTATGAGGTTGGAGTTCCAGGTGATGGCTACAGCGTCACCACTCACATTCATATCATGTTGGATTAATGCTTTGATCGCAAACGGACGCTTCAAATAAGATACTAGAGCGAATATTTTGGTAATAATAAACATTGAGTTTTAGCAATAATGTAAAAATAATATATTTTGTTTATTTTCTAGCGTCATATACAGAAGGATTTTCCCTTACAGAGCTGTGGCGTGATGTAGGAATTTCCCTGCAACATGTTTAATTGCGTTTTATGAAATACTCCCTCCGAGAGGATAGCTCCCCCACATGCTCGATGGGTTGGAGTATCCAATCAAAATCGATGTATTATATACCGCCACACCTCTCGCATACATTTTTTATATTGCAAAAGAGAGATATATTAGCCTGCTTCTCCGGCAATTTTCACTCTGTCTTGTGAGAACACATCGACGAGTTAAGATGTCTTCATGCTTTACTTCATGTATTGAAATTTCATCAAGCATCATGTCTGGTAAGTTGTAAAAGCACTTCACTTACTTTAAACTTTAACTTATTACTCACTACATTTATCTTATAATTGCGTTCTTGTTTTCAATGTCGGGCATTTATATGTAAATAGTTGAACATTTTACAGTTAATAGCTAGCCGCATAATTCATTTGCTCAAAAAATGTGAACAGTTTAGTTAAGTATTCACCTTTTAAGCAAACTTATTACTGCATACACGATTCGTGAAATCACATCGCGAGGCCCACGTACCAAGTAATTCAAACTCGTAATACGAATTACAAGCATTATTAGCATGTTCACATGTAGTAAGCACACAGTCGTTTATATTATTAAATTTCCATGTTAAAGGCTACTGCGTGTTGGTAAATGTGTGGAAAGCTTAAAATCCCAATAGACTGGTAAATATATTGAGGTTACTTATTGCCTGGTATTAGTGATGATAAGGTGGAGATTGAAGAAATTATAATTCAGCTGAAAGCACCTAAAGTTATAGCATGACAGGATCAAGCAATTGTGTTATTCAATTTCGACGATAGTTAACAGGAACTTTGAAATATCAAAAACTTATACTTATAAAATACATTATCCAGACTTTGTTGAGGTGTTTAATTTGTTTTACGGATAATGCAGGTCTCTTTCTCTCTGATGTATATTATTATATAACTGAGTGTTTAGAAGGTCTAGACTATCACCATTTTCTTTAGGAAATATGTATGGTTTTTGTGAAGGAATGTAATAGGATAATGTTTATAAAAATAAATTTTTTTTATATTACATAGTTGTCATTTTTTATTAATCTTATTATACACCTCATATCACACAATTGAATACTAGATGACTCTGGCTCCTAGATTCCTATTTATTCAAGTGTCTTTCAGAAATAGTTCAATAATTTTTTCTTCAGATTTCATGTAGCATCAATGTTTTAAGATATTGCATACTCCTTTAAACAACTATGAAATTATTTACGAAATGAATGGTATTGGCAAGTAAAACAATAATAATGAGTACATAATTTTTATTATTGCTATATTCTCCACGCGCAAATGTTTTTCCTTGCAGATTCCATTCTACACGGTGCTACAATTCTTCATTGAATAAGATCACTGAGGGTTGTTGAGAATGTTCCTATTACGTTTCTGTTTATGTTGTTTTACGTTATCTCGTTCTTTATTCACATTCATCCTTGCATTCCTGTAAAACACATTCACATTATTTGCTGCTTGTAGGTATATGCTTTGAGGTAAAGAATCATTGAAAGGGCTATTAAACTTGTTTCTGCATGAGCTCACCCAGACTACAACCTAGGCGTTATTTACACATATTGGTTTTAATACAGTGATGCATCTTTAGACAAATTTTATCCTACTGAAAGTTATTTGCAGCTTGTTGTAGGTATATGCTTTGAGGTAAAGAATCATTGAAAGGACTATTAAACTTCTTTATGCATGACCTCACCCAGACTACAACCTAGACGTTATTTACACATATTTGTTGTAATACAGTAATGCATACTTTAGGCAAATGTTATTCTAGTGAAGCAAGAATTTATAAACTCAAGGGTTGTGACTCTAAATAAAACATTGAGAGGTTAGCTGAATTACTTCTACAAACCTTAACATAAAGAAAAGATAATTTGCATGTCTTAATCTTGCCAGCTGGTACTAATCCGTATTACACCATTTGGAACTTCCCTGGCACTTCCTCCAACTGTTGGCTTGTTTGGGTTGAATATCTTGTCGGAAGAAAAACCTGCTTTTCACCTAAAACTGCTACCACTCTAACACCGTATCTCGTAATAATTTTTCTTATGGCTTTTATATTATATGGCTCCTTAGGCTGAAGATCCTGTAGTATTTGAACAGTCGGGAAAATGCTGTCCCCAGAAAATGTGTTAAGTTGAGAAACCAAACTTTCTGCATTAGGAACAGAATAAAGATATTCTTTATTAGAATATGTATTTCATAAAAAATTTTCATTTATTTGAAAGGCGCAAAATTATTAACATTTTCTGTATAATATAATAATAAAAATGATAATATGTGTAAATATAATGGAGGTTCTGATTCACTAATAAAGTTCATTAAGTATTGTATTTTTCGATTTAAATGTTTTAAAATAATGTAAACATTTACATTGTTAGAGCGAATGATTCGCGCAACAGAAGATTTTGTTTGTAATATTCCACAGCAAAAAGGTTAAGAAGGTATTGAAAATTGTATTTTCTCTAGAAAGGAATATAATTCACTCGGGGAAATCCCGTATTTAAACACACGGAATAATAAGTTTACTTAAAAAAATGTGTACTTAATTAAACTGTTCACATTTTTTGAGAAACGAAATCGCGCAGTTAGTTACATATAACCATTTTCTCGAGAAAGGAATATTTTTCACTCGGTGAAATCTCGTATTTAAACACATGGAAGAATAAGTTTCCTTAAACAAAGTGAATACTTAACTAAACTGATCACATTTTTTGAGAAATGAATTCGCGCAGTTAGCTACATATAATTGTATTTCCTCTAGAAAGGAATATAATTCACTCGGTGAAATCTCGTGTTTAAACACATGGAATAATAAGTTTGCTTAAAAAGTGAATACCTAACTAAACTGTTCACATTTTTTGAGCAAATGAATTCATGCGGCTAGCTATTAACAAGACAGATTGAAAATTGCCGGAGAAGCAGGCTAATATATCTCCCTTTTGCAATATAAAAAATTTATGCCAGTGGTATGACGGTATTTAATAAATCGATTTTGATTGGCTAGTCCAAACCATCATGCATATTACGGAGATAGCCTCGCGGAGGGGGTATTTCATAAAACGGGTTTAAACACGTTACAGGGAAATTCCTACATCACGCTACAGCTCTGTAAGCGAAAATCCTTCTGTATATGACGCTAGAAAATAAAAACATATTATTTTTTACAATATTGCAAAATCTTAATGTTTATTATTATCATCAAAATATTCGCTCCAGTATTATATTGAAGCGTCCGTCTGCGATCAAAGCATTATTCTAACATGATATGGATGTGAGTGGTGACGCTGATGCCATCACCTGGAACTCCAACATCATACGTTTTATTTAATAACAATTTTAGAGTAAAAATAACGAAAAAAAAGTATTGTTTCTGCTGATATAATTTTCCTGCTGCGGCGTAAGGCTCGTGTAATATTTAGGTATGGAGATTGAAATATCACTCTGTTTAAATTAAATAAACAAATAAGTTTTCTTGACATTAATAATAATAAATAATAATAATCATAATAATAAACTGGATTGTCGCACGGATGCGATAGCTACGAATCTTTGAGTAGAGTGTTATACAGGATCTATACATCATACCGGTAGGAAATATATTACTTCCACGCTTATAAAGACCTTTAATGGAAGGGCTTGCCCAGTATCTATGTATTTGTAGATCTTCATGCAGGTCCGAAAGTCAGACAGGGCGGTCACCGGGAATCCAACCGGTGACCTCTCGAATTCACATCTCGCACGTTACCACGAAGTACTTTTTATCAAAGCAGGCTTTAAACATTTTTACCCATGTTAAATAAGAATGTCATTCATCAAGTATTTAATTCATGTATAAAGCAGACCGTAAAATGGGTTTGCTTCAAAGACACATAAAGAAAAAATATCTGTGGTGATACACTCGAATCCTTAACTTGAATTCTTTCTCCCATTTGAATTCTAAATACCATACCCTTCTTATAACCCTCTCCAAACCATATTGCTTTGTTTAAGATTCCATAGAAAAAATCAGTTTATTATTAGTATCATGCAAAAAATTCTTGTATTTGAGGAGTATATAAATAAACAAGTTAAGAATTACATCATCATCTATATGAGCAGGGTTTACCGATGAGAACGGTCTTTTAAGGTGAATGAGAAATCATTTTAAAAACACACCTGCGCTTATAAAGATGCTTAATGCAAGGGTTTGCCATTGCCTGTTAATCTCTGCAGGATGGTATCCAGCTGCCGGGAGTTTCCCGAGACGTGGTTTACACTCTTCAGGGATATACAACGTATTTTTGCAAGGGGTGTACAACTGAATAGCTCATTGTCGAATTTCTCGAAGACCGCTGGTGTTGGGTCTTTAGAGGAAGATTTTAAACACATATTAAGTTTATATTTGAGTGTTCGTAATGGTTTGATCTCTCTGCTGGAATAGGCAAAATATCCTTCGAAGCGAGGGCTGTTTAGAAGTTCTCGCCGTATGTTATATGTTTACTAAGAAAGAAGTGCATGTTTAGAAAGTCCATGTGTTTTTTTAGTTTGAGTTCAAATTTCGATTTCCCTCTGGTATTCAATACCGCTTTAGACGCTGCATATCTAAACAATCAAGGGTCTGTTACATTCGTCTTTTCATTTTTCTTAAGGGAATAAAAAAATAGATGATAATAATAATCATAATAATTGCGAAATTAACGAATGTTTAAGTACAGGATCTATGCATCATACCGGTAGGAAAATATATTACACCTCGCTTATAAAGATCGTTAATGGGAGGGCTTGCGCTAACACGGTAAAGCACCTAACCGAGATTTGAACTTGGAACCGTTCGAATGTGAATAGACACGATATCCCTCAGAGTAGTCAGATATTCTATATTACATTGGAATGATGGTGGATCAAATAATTTTAGACATGACGGCTGGAACACAGTCTGTTTAAATGGAATAGACAAATAAGCTTTCTTGACGATAATATAATTTTAGCGTCAGTAAGGAAAATAAATTATCGTTGTTTCACTCGATGTAACTCCCGGCGTCTTAGGGGAAATCCATTCGTGTGTATAAGTCCGGACCATTCTTTTGTAGACTTGTACCTATTGCTAAAATCCACTCAAGCATTAAATTTGAAACACCTGCTTTTAGATATTAGTTCCCCTCAGGAATCCCTCGCATTAAAGCGAGAGTGTGGTGGAAAAACCATGCAGCGCCGTGATTTACCCTCTTCAAGGGTGTACAACATATTTTGCAAGGGGTGTGTAAACCGTTATATAAATCGCTGACGTCTCTGACATTAGCGTTCCTGCCTACGCGCGTTCTTGCGTGATCTGGTTGAGTGCTTTATCGGCAATGTCTGTTTTAATGGCGCTAACTATGCGCTTGCTTGCGTGAGTGGGCTCAGTAATTTATCGCCAAGGTCTGTTTTAAAGTCCGTGCCTATGCGCGTGACTGCGTTGGCAGATGCGGTACTTTATCGATAATGTCTGTTTTAAAGTCCATGCCTATGCGCGATTGTGCTGTGGGTGGAGTAATTTATCGACATCGCCTGTTTTAAAGTCCCTACCTAGGCGCTTGCTTCAGTGATCGGACTGGGGTACTTTATCGACAATGTCTGTTTTAAAGGCCCTACCTATGCGCTTGCTTGCGTGAGTGGGTTGGGTACTTTATCGCCAAGGTCTATTTTAAAGTCCGGGCCTATGCGCGATTGCGTTGGCGGGTGTGGTACTTTATCGATAACGTCTGTTTTAAAGTCCAGACCTATGCGCGTGATTGCGCTGTGGGTGGAAGTGCTTTATCGACAACGCCTGTTTTAAGGTCCCTACCATGCGCTTGCTTGTGTGAATGGGCTGCGGTACTTTATCGGCAATGTCTGTTTTAAAGGCCCTACCTATGCGCTTGCTTGCGTGAGTGGGCTAGGAACTTTATCGCCAAGGTCTGTTTTAATGTCCGGGCCTATGCGCGTGATTACGTTGGCGGGTGTGTTACTTTATCGAGAATGTCTGTTTTAAAGTCCTTGCCTATGCGGGTGATTGCGCTGTGGGTGCAAGTGCATTATCGAAGTCTCTTTTAAAGTGCATGCTTATGCCGCTGTTTGCGTTGGGGGTATGGTACTTTATCGATAATGTCTGTTTTTTAAGTCCATGCCTATGCGCGTGATTGTGCTGTGTATGGAGTGCTTTATCAACAACGTCTGTTTTAAAGTCAATGCTTATGCGCGTGATTGTTTTTGCGGGTGTGTTACTTTATCGACAATGTCTGTTTTAAAGTCCATGCCTTTGAGCGTGATTGCGCTGCGGGTGGAGTGCTTTATCGACAACGTCTGTTTTAAGGTCCCTACCTATGCGCTTTCTTGTGTGCGCGGGCTGATTTACTTTTCGACAATGCCTGTTTTAAAGTCCATGCATATGCGCGTGATTCCGCTGTGGGTGGAGTACTTTTTCGACAATGACTGTTTTAAAGTCCTGTCTATGCGTGTGATTTCGCTGGCTGGCGTGGTGCATATAAATCATTGGCGTCTCTGCGTAATGTAGAGAGTGAGAGAGAGTGCTTGCGTGGTGGATGCGTCTTTTTACTGGCAATAGCTGTTTTAAAATCCCTGCCTACGCGTGTGCCTGCGCTGGCAGTTTGGTACTTTATCGACAACGTCTGTTTTAAAGTTTGTGCCTATGCGCGTGAAGTGCTTTTACGCCAACGTCTGTTTTAAAGTCCATGCCTATGCGCGTGTTTGTGCTGGGATGGTGTGATTTATCGAAGCGGCTGTTTTAAAGTCCCTACCCTGTACGTTACCTCGGCTGTCTTTATGTATTTGTATTGAGTTTTATTCATGAACGTTCTTTAACTAACGTTAATTAAGAGTAACAAGGGAGGTGTTTTGTTTAGGGCACTCACCATATTCGATTATTTATTTGGTTCATTACTTATTTATAAGTACTTAGTATTTAACTACAATGTTAATACGTATTTATTGATTTATTTTTCACAGCCAACCCTACGTGTAAACAAACCTTAGAAAAATATCTTTAAGCACGAAGTTGCTTATCACCCTTCAAGTGATTTATGCTAGTTATTTCCAAGGAGCCAACATGGCTGCTATCTGCTTCTTATGCTCTTAGAATGGCTACTTTCGGCTCCTCCTCGCTGTGCGGAAGAGCGTAGCTTCGTTGCTGTCACCTGGAGAGCTCGCGGGAGACCGTGAGTGGCATAGAGAAGGAAGGGAGGTTTGGGAGGGGATACGAGGCACTCCATGCCTGCACATCTGATAGGTCATCATAAGCGCGTCCCTTACACCAACTGTGTCCTTTCAGTCATGGATTCATCTAAGTGATGTAATTTTCTTTTAAACCCTTCCAAAAATGCATCCCTCAAAGTAGAATTAAACAAGTGTTTTAGTCGTAATAATTATACACGCGTAATAATCACCTTAATACACACATATGCGATGGCAATCACATGAGCGAGTCAATTCATTAACACTTATTTGTATTCATCGATCGACGAGCAGCGATTAATTACATTAATAAATCAAGATACATGCGATGGGAAATTTCGGTCTGCGGCCAGCCCTTTAGAGGCGCAATTCTGACACGTTTGAACATAAACCCTTGATTCTTTTTCAAAAAATATTAGACAATGTTATGCATGGAGGAACATTAGCTGATTGATTGACACAATTATGTCCTACATCGATTTGCGCAGGCGGCGGCACGCGACGAAAACAATACCCCATTGTTCGACGATCCCGGCTCCCGGCATCAGTAGCACACAAAGACAGACCTCTTTTAGCGACGAGCACAATGGCCCTTTGTTTTCCCTACCGGGTGCTATTCAGACGAGCACACAAATGGCAATAACCAATTGTTGTACACTTCTACCGCGCGGCATGCTGGTAGCACACAAAGAGGGGGCGTGGTCGGCGGGTTCTCGGGGTCAGGCCACAAAAGGTCAATAGTCCTTATTTCTACACCTCCCTCTGGGGGTATGACCTTAGCACACAAAGGAAGGGGCGTGGTGGTAGGCTTCTCGAGTCAGGCCGTAAAGCAGGGGGCAGGAGTTGGCAGCACAGATCAAAGGATATGACATTACATCTTATCATCTGTAGGCATGTAACGTGGCCGCGTACGCGCCTAATTATACTACTTTTGTGGCATTATAAAATAGGATTCAGATTTTTAGATGTTTACGAATCTGATGCAACTACGTGCCTCTGTTTTCTCTATGATATTTGGTTCGAACTCCGTCATGTGTAAGAGGGTGTAACCTTTGAATCATTTGAGTTAGAAATATGAAATTCATTTTACAAATAATTTAGTTATTCTACAGACAGATGTGTTCTTCTGAATACTGCAATATATTTGGTTCAAGTCCTGTCAGGGGTAAAATCATGATTTCTAAAGTTTATGCGTTAGAAAGATGAAATAAACGTCCTGTGTTAGGTGTAAAACTATGTATTTTCTGAATTCATTCAGTTATATGGATGACAAATTTGGAATGTATATTTAAATTATTCTAAAGTAAATATGACGTATTAGGTTACTCTGGGCTGTATGTAATTTTAAAATGTAGAAATAACATTCAGTTATCTTATCAATGTTGAATAAGAATTTGAAAAAGCGGTGGATGTTGCATGCCTGATTACATAGAGTTTTAATTATGCTCAGATAAATATGATCTTCCTGTTTTGTATATAATCTTTAAGTTTAGAAATAATTATGGTAGAATAATGAAACGGGAAATAAGTATCTGTGTGTTTTTCCAGCCCTGTGCTAAAATGCGTTCTTTCATTCTGTTAAATCAAATAACATATTATCTTACAGCAGTCTGGTTCCAACTTTTTATCCATAAAATGCAAATAGTAATGATAATAATGATAATGTGATTTGGAATCTCCCACTATTCCTCATACAATATGTATATTTTAAGAAACAAAACATCAATTAGTAGACATAAAGGTCGGTACAAAGCAAGAGCCCGCCTATTCATAAGGATGTAATCCAATTAACTTTGTAATGTGATATCCGTTTTGTTCTGTGCCGCCGGCCACGCCCCCCTCTTAGTGTCACCGCTAATGCATCTGTCATGTACCTGTCAGATTTGATTTACAAGGGTTTGACAAGGGTCGTGCATATGTAACCCGTTGTTCCACGCCGCGGGTCACGCCCCTTTCTTTGTGCGCTACTGAGGGCGCTGGCAGAGAACGTATACAATGGGGTATTGTTCTCGTCGCTAGTGCGCCCACAAAGCAAGATGCCGACTATTGATAAGGATGTAATCAAATTGACTGTGTAATGTGATATCTCTTTGTTCCACACACCGCCGACGACGCCCTCTCTTTGTGGGCTGGTCTGAATGTCAAACTGTAGAGATCTGAGACAACGGTGTATTGTTTTTCTCGCCAATGGAGCTATCTCTTTGATGGTTACTGATACTGGTAGCCTGGTAGCGCCGAACAATGGGCTATTGTCCAAAAGGTGAGGTGTGAAAACACTTAACACTCCAGGCCGCAAATATATGCCGCAGGCCCGAGAGCTAGGACAATGGGGCATTTTTCTCGTCGCGTGTCGCCACCGCCCCATATACATCGATGGAAGAGTTAAACTTCTAAATATCTGTGTCAATCAATCAGGAAATGTTCGTCCATGCATAACGTCCTGGATTCCTGGTATCACGCCTCTAAAGAGCTGGACGCAGACCGCTGATCTTTGAATACAATTATTCCAAATAAGCTATTTTGATTTGTTAATATAATTAAATGTATATGAAGTGATTCGCGTACCTGGTTGTCATCGTATATGTGTGTGTTAGCGTATGTATAACCATCACGTTCATTGTTCTTAATCTGTCCGGCAGCCCTCCACCTTGTAAAGAAAAAACCCAGCAGCCGGTTTCTGCCTGGTAATAACAAGTTTCACCCCACTTCGCGAATACTGCGTGACGCCAATAACTTCTCGTGCATGCAAAACATCATTGAAAATCACGGGTTCAAAGCGGTAACACCACGCAAATCCCTTTTCTAAAACCTAACTATGCGATTATTACGAGTGTATAATTATCACGACTAATTCTGCTATGAGGGAATTGTTTTTTCAGGCTTATAAGAATATTACGTCACTTATATGAAATAAAAATGCATGACTATAAGACTGAGTTAGAGTAAATAGCTACCTCAAAAAAAAATCGCCAGACACTAACGTATTTTAAAAGTGATACTTTTCGGAAGCATGACATAGCTCTGCCATCGCTGCCGTTCTCTCTCACGGATTGAAGTACTTCCTGTCGCAGCGTCGGTGCTATACACAGCCTCCACACCACAGCCATTTTGCCCCACTTACATTTTCCGTTCTCTGGCGGCCACTGAGGGAAGGTGCGCACTACTCTTCCGCTTGCTGTCTGGGAGGAACAAGATGGAAGTCGCTATTTTAGTTTTTTAACACGCGAAGGTGGCCATGATAGGTCTTCAATATTCCAAGAAAGAATAACGAGCGTAAATCATTTGAAAGGTTGATAAGCCCCTTTGCGCTTCAAGATTTTTTTATTTATAGGGTTTGTTTACACGTAGAGCTGGCTCTAAAAATTAAATAAATAATGAAATATGGACTAACATTATAGTTAAGTAATACATGCAATACGTTATTTACAAATAAATAAATACATAACTAAATAAATAATGAAATGTGGAGAGCTCCTAAACAGTCAGGACAACAAAACATTCCCTTTGTTCTTTTAATTAACACAGGTTAATGAGCGATCACAAATAAAACTCATTTTTTATTCCCAAAGCAAAACGAAAAGTCATCTGTAACAGACCCGTGATTGTGTAGACATACAACGTCTAAAGCGGTATTGAATACCAGTGGGAAATCAAACCCTGTACTCAAGCTAAAAATAGACGAGCTCACAAAACATACATTCCCATCTTAGAAAACATATAACCAACCACGAAAACATGTAAATAACATAGGCAGGAGGCTTGAAAAGATGCTCTGTCAAAAGATGTGTTGAGTACTATAGCAGAGGTCGAACCATTGAGAAGACTTACAGTATAAATTTGATATTCCTTTTAAAATATTTTTCTAAAGACGCACACCAGGGTTGTTCGAGAAATGCGACAAGGAGTTATTCAGTTGTACGCCCCTTGCAAAATATGTATTCCCCTGAGAATGTGTAAATCAGTTCTCGGGAAATTGTGGTTTTAAAGGGCAATCATAGATGCACGTCTTACGACGATAACGGAGCGGTTCCTAACATCATACGTTGAGGAGAGATAACATTTCCCATATACAAGTGAATGCTTCAAATTTAACACTTGAGTGGGTTTTAGCAATACACGTATTCAAACAATAGTCCTTGCGTTATACACGCCGGAGGATTTCCCTACAGCCATATGACCACCACGACTCTGAAATTCCCCATGTCTAAAAATTACAGGACCACTACATCCCTCCAAGAAACTTATATCAGAGAAACAACATTATTTTACACTAAAATTATAGTTAATTCATACAATACGTTATTTATAAATAAATCTATAATGAAGTTTGGAGAGCACCCTAAACAGTCAGACAACAAAACATTTCCTTTGTTTTTTTTAACTAACGCCGGTTAAAGAGCTATTATAAATAAAACTCAATAAAAATATATAATGACACTCTAGGTAAAATACAGAGGATCCTCATGCATGCAGTCTTCGAGAAGTAAAATAACATGGGCCAGGACTTTAAAACAGGTGATGATGCAGCATAAAGAGTCGCTGTGGATGAAGTACCCCACCCACGCACTCTAGCACGCTCTCTCTCTCCTTTGAGCTTGCACATCGCTGCATTAATATAAATACCAATTCACTGATGCGGAAATGTTGGAGAACGTCAGCCAGTCAAACCGATGTTTGTAAACCCTTGGCAAAATATGTTGTATACCCCTGAAGAGGGGAAAACTAGGGTCCGGTCGGGAAATTCCACTTTCAAGACCTTCAGAGATGCACGTCTTTATGGCTTAATGAATAGGTTCCTAAGTGCATACTTTGAGGAGAGATAACAGCCCCCATATACCAGTGAATGCTTCAAATATAACACTTCAGTGCTTTTTAGTAATACACGTATTCAAAGAACACTCTAGTGTGATACACACAGAGGGATGTTCCCTAAAGATATATTATCTCCACGACTGGAAATTCCTCTAACCTGTTTTACATATATTACAGCTCCAGGAAATATTATACCTGGAGAAACAATACTTTCTTTTTCGTTATTTTTACGCTAAAATTATAGTTAAATGATACATGCAATACGTTATTTATAAATAAATAATGAAAAATGAGTCTCCCTAAACTGACAGAAATAAACAACCAGAAATTTAAAATGTGATGTATGTTTGTCTATAATACCTGATGGAATAGGTGTATACAGGTTTAGACAGGGACATTTGATATACAAGGGTTTTCCTCATGTCTAAAAATTATAGGATCCCCACCTCGCACCAAGGTGATAATAAACAGATAGTAAGCTTCTATGCGAGGTAGCGTGTCTAATTCACATTCGAGAGGTCCTGAGTTCGAATCTCGGTTAGGTGAGTTGCCGGACAAGGGCAAACCCTTCCATTAAGCGTCATTATAAGTCCATATGTATAATGCGTGTTTTTTTTAAAATGATTTCTGATTTGTCTGAAAAAACCATACTTACAGGGGAAAATCCTCTCCACATAGATGATGCTGTAAATCTTCTAACTTGCTTAGTCGCGTTTTATTTATAGACCTGTCAAATACAAGAATTGTTGCTGTGATACCGATAATAAACTGATTTTTATGGGATGTTAAACAAAGAAATAGGATTTGGAGGCGGTGATAAGAGGAGTATTGAATTTAGAAATAAAATGGGAGAAAGAATTCAACTTAAGCACCTCTTAATTTCTGGGACATTCTCTTAAATATATTCATTAGGGGCAACGCAGATCCTGATGGGGAGATGTCTTTGTGTCGGAACAGGCTTCATAGTTTGATCCTGAAGAAACAAGATTCGTAACTAGGGCCGTATGTAATCAAGATAGTCCCCTAAGACGACTACAAACATAATGTCATTTGCGTGTAACACACTATTTGAGCGAAATCGTGCAGGCGGTAACGTCTATGGTCCGCATTCGGAGGTTGTGAGCCTCATTCCCGGCAGCTGGCACTTCTGACGCTGGGGGTTTTCAGGGTTTTCCCGGTCGCTAGGCGAATGCTGCGAAGGTTCATTACCCCCCCCCCGAATTTTTACTCCCTTTCGTTTCACTGGCATTGTAATTTTACTCCTGCTTTCACGTCCTTGGTTCTGACCGGTAATTTTTAATACGGAACACCGGAACTCAAGCGATACAAATGCTTTATGAATTAAAAAAACCTAGACGTATATTGCATGTCGCTAAAACGATAGGAATGGTTGGTGTTTAAAACATATATTTTCACACGCTCAAGGTAAAATACAGGGAAGACCCTCAAAACTTGCATTTTCGTAGAATGTAATGTGTATAAGTCCTGTATATAGAACGCTGTGATTAAACATCAGCAGAAGGAAGGGAAAGCCATTCGAGTGTATCACATCAGATATTTTCTTTGTGTCATTGAGGCGAAGCTGTTGGCAAAGTGCGGGGTCCCTACTTTTTGAAGATTGGAACCTGGATTCTGTTCCAACCAACCCCACGTCTAGGGAGTCCTGAGACTCTCTGGATGGCGAATGTTTCCAGAAACATCCTTTTTCCCTTCTATGCATATACCGAGGCTCCCCATCACCCTCATTCGAAATATATACATAGTTGCGTGTTATAAATTCATTCACTGACTTTTAATTTCTTCGTGCGTTAGCATTCACGTATACATTTAATTTCCTTTCAGATTTTCAGCATGAGCTATTATGGCAGAAAATCGATGCAACCTATTTATGAGAAACTTAATAGTTCACCCCTTACACTCGAAGGAAGACAAGTCGTTAAATGCTGTATATGCGGACGGATTTTAAAGAATCGTTCTTTGTCAAGATTTTAGATGCATAGAGTGAAATGTTATACTGAATCGACTCTCAGTCCTACACTTGAGTCTCCTGCGGGCTAGGGATCAGAATACAGCGGAACTCGTGTGTTTACTAGTTTAACGTTTCCATATGGCGACAATTCAGGAATATCTACGCTCAATCTCTGACCTACACTTGAATCGCATGAGTGTGAGGAATCGGAATATAGTGGAAGTCGTGTGTTTACTAATTTAATGTTTCCCTATGGTGATAATTTAGCGCTTAACCTTGAAAATCCAAATAAACTGGAAAATAATAAGTTAGCTTCAAGCATCTAAAGTTATAGCATGACAGACACGATAATGCCGTTAATGAATTTCGACGATAGTTAACAAGAACTTCTACTATATAAAATACATTATCCAGGCATTGCTGGGGTGTTTAATTACACGAGTGTGAGAGGCGGGGTGGGTGGAGACAGGGAA
The DNA here is from genome assembly GCA_030765065.1 of Deroplatys truncata. Taxonomy (NCBI): domain Eukaryota; kingdom Metazoa; phylum Arthropoda; class Insecta; order Mantodea; family Mantidae; genus Deroplatys; species Deroplatys truncata. The sequence goes on from CM060990.1 coordinate 273,154,027, forward strand.
CATCTACAGGGTAGAGGGCAGGGTCCCTACCTTTCACGCATTAAAAATTCCTTGGTGGTAGTTGGTGCAATCTGTGGCTCATATCGAGGATTGCAGGCTTACACATCTCCTGAAAGGTCCAGGATTTGGAGACCACTCTCATTCCGTGGATGTAAGTTACAGAGAGCATCCTTTTCGCCTGCTGTCCATCGGACACTTTCAACCCTGAAACAGCCAAGGAGGTTTAAGATGAAGTAAAAATTCAGAGATGGAACGAACCTTCACAGTATTCGCCTAGGAACCGGGAAAACCTGGAGAAACCTCACGGTCAGAGGTGTAGCTTGCTGGGATTGAACCCTCGATTCCGAATGCAGACCACAGACGTTACTACTTGAGCCATTCCACTAGATTAGTTAGTGTGTTACACACAAATAACCTTAGTTGTGTAGTCTTAGAGCACTATCTTGATTACAGATGGTTCTAGTTATAGATCTTCTTTCTTCAAGATTAAACTATGAAGCCCATTCCAACAAAAAGACATCTCCCCATCAGGCTCTGGGTCACCTTATTGAATATACAACCGGGTATTTACAAGACTCAGAGCAAAACCGTGAACAAATTAGTTGATTGTCGAATACGTACATCTGAAGTTATGATGTCGCAATTGTAAGCATATATAAGAAGTATAATCCGGCAAATGTTGCCTGACATGCGTTCCTTTAAGCGAATCCCCGATAAAACTATCTTAACTTTAACAGTACCCTAAACTGCCTGCAAATGTTTTCCAATATATAAATTTAGAACCTCTATTGAGTCTAAACAAGCGAATAGCATACATAGCGTGACTTAAAGGGATGGTTCCTGTCTAATGCACTGTTTAGATGTGATCTGTTCTTGTTATGGTTGTAAATAAATATCTACATTAAAGCCTGTCATTCCAATCTGATTACGGGTTCTGGTAAGGGCATGTCCGTAGGTCTTCGTGCATGTTCGAGTATTTAGAGAGGCGCTCAGAGATGTTTATGTGCGATTGCACGTATTCATAGATTTTCGTATAGCTTAGTATGCTTGAACGAAGTTTTAGAATGTTTGAGCATCTGTATCAACGTGTTCGTACGTCTCCGTACAGGTTCGGATGCTTAGAGTGAGTGAGCGAAGTATTGTGAAGATGCATGTGTTGTTCGGGTATGATCGTACGTCTTCGCGCAGGCTCGGCTTCTTGGAGGAAGTGAACGCTTATATCTATGTTTTCGTAGACCTTCGTATAGGTTCGGGAGCTTAGAGTCAGCGTTTGAAGTATTGCGGGGATGTATGTATTGTTCGGTGATGATCGTACGTCTTCGTGCAGGTTCGGGTGCTTGGTGGAAGTGAACGCGTGTATCTATGTACTCGTAGACCTTCGTGCAGGTTCGGGTGCTTGGAGAGTTGATCAGCGGTATTTATGTCTATTTATGCATGATTGGGTGTGTGTGTGTGTGTGTGTGTGAGGAGACACGAGCTAGCTAGCGAGGGTGGTGAACGATCCGTCAACCGAGCAAGGGACAAGTATCCTTTGAGCAAGCATTCGCCATATACAACGAAACCTATAAGCACACGTGAAAGATGCGAATGAAATAGAATGAAAGGAAAGGAAATCGTGGCAGCATACACCACACCGACATTCGCCTTTATCAAGCAAGGAAAATCCTCAAAGAATCCTAAAGTCAGACAGGGTGGTCACCGGAAATCGAACCGGCGACCTCTCGAATACGAACCTCACACATTACCGAGAAGTAGTTTTTAGTAGAGTATTTCATTCATCTGGAAACCAAGACGTAAAAACAGGTTCGCCTCAATGACACATAAAGAAGATGTCTGATGTGGCACTCGAATGGCTTTCTCTTCCTTCTATGGATGCTTAAGCACAGCGCTCTATATACAGGAGCTATACAGCTTATCTTCTAGGAAAATGCCTGTTTTGAAGGTCTTCCTTTTATTTTACCTCGAGTGTGTGAAAATACATGTTTTAAACACCAGCCATTCCTATCCTTTCAGCCACATGCAATATACATCTACATTTTTTAACTAATAAAGCATTTGTATCTCTTGAGTTCCGGTGTTCAGAGCCGAGGAGGTGAATTCAGGAGTAAAATGAGAATGCAGGTGAAACGAAAGGGAGGGAAAATTCGGGGGTGTAATGAACCTTCGCAGCATTCGCCTAGCGACCGGGAAAAACTGAAAAAACCCAGGGTCAGGAGTGCTAGCTACTGGGAATTAGACTCACATCCTCCAAATGCGGACCATAGACGTTACCGCCTGAACCATTGCGCTCAATTAGTGTGTTACACGCAAATGACCTTAGTTGCGTAGTCGTCTTACAAGACTATCTTGACTACAGACGGCCCTAGTTACGGATCTTCTTTCTTCAAGATCTAACTATGAAGCCTGTTCCGACAAAAAGATTTCTCCCCATCAGGATCTGGGCTGCCCCTATTAAATATATTTAAGGGAATGTGCTAGAAATTAAAGAGTGCTTAAGTTGAATTCTTTCTCCCATTTTAATTCTAAATATAATTCTCTACTTATCACCCCACTCCAAATATTATTTCTTTGTTTAACATCCCATAAAAAGAATCAGTTTATTATCGGTATCACATTAACAATTCTTGTATTTGACAGGTGTATAAATAAAATGCGACTAAGCAAGTTAGAAGATTTACAGCATAAATCTATGTGCTGAGGATTTTCCGTTAAAGTAGGGTCTTTTCAGACCAATGAGAAATCATTTTAAAACACACAGTATACACCTGTGCTTATAAGTACGCTTAATGGTAGGGTTTGCCCTTGTCCGGTAACTCACCCAACCAAGATTCGGAATCGGGACCTATCGAATGTGAGGTAGACACGCTACCTCACAGAGAAGCTTGCTATTTATTTATTATCACCTTGGTGCCATGTGGGGATCCTATAAGTTTTAGACATAAAGAAAGCCCTTGTACGTCAAATGTCGCTGTCTAAACTTGTATACACCTGTTCCACCACGTATTATAGACAAACATACATTACCTTTTAAATTTCTGATTTGTTACCCCTGTCAGTTTTGGGAGACTCATATTTCATTATTTGTTTATTTATAAATAACGTATTGCATGTATCATTTAATTATAAGTTTTGCGTAAAAATAACGTAAAGGTAAGTATTGTTTCTCTTGATATAATTTTTCCTGGAGCGGCAAAACTAATATGCCTGTAGGGAAAATCCTCCTGTGCGTATAACACTAGAGTATTCTTTGAATACGTGTATTGCTAAAAAGCACTCAAATGTTATATTTGAAGCATTCACTGGTATATGGGGTTGTTATCTCTCCTCAAAGTATGCAGTTAGGAACCTATCCATTAATCCGTAAAGACGTGCATCTGTGAAGTCTTGAAAGTGGAATTTCCCGTGCGGACCTTGGTTTTTCCCTTTTCAGGGGTGTACAACATGTTTTGCCAGGGTGTATAAACATCGGTTTAACTGGCTGACGTTTCCAAAATTTTCGCATCCGTGAATTGGTAATTATAATAATGCAGGGAAGTGCTAGCACAAATGAGAGAGAGAGCGTACTTGCGTGGGTGGGGACTTTATCGACAACGTTTATTTATACTGCATCATCACCTGTTTTAAAGTCCCTGCCCATGTTATTTTATATCTCGAAGACTGCATGCATGAAGATCCTCTGTATTTTACCTAGACTGCCATTACATATTTTCTATTGAATTTTAATTATGATCGCTCTTTAACCGGCGTTAATTAAAGGTACAACAAAGGGAATGTTTTTTTGTCCTGACTATTTAGGGTGCTCTCCATATTTCATTATTTATTTAGTTATTTATAAATAACCAATTGCATGTATTATTTAACTATAATTTTAGTTTAAAAATAATGAAAAATAAAGTATTGTTTCTGTTTATATAATTTTCTTGGAGCGATTTAAGGGTCCTGTAACTTTTGTCGTGGGGAATTTAAGAGTCGTGGTGGTCATATGGCTGTAGGGAAATTCTTCTGCATGAATAACGCAAGGACTATTATTTGAATACATGTATTGCTAAACCCCACTCGAGTGTTATATTGGAAGCATTCGCTTGTATATTGGGGACGTTATCTCTCCTCAAAGTATGCTGTTAGGAACCCTTCCACTGTCGTCGTAACACGTGTATTTATGATTGCCTTTTAAAACCGAAATTTCCCGAGACCTGGTTTACGCATTCTCAGGGTATACAACATATTTTTCAAGGGGTGTACAACTGAAAAACTCATTGTCCAATTTCTCGAAGTCCACTGGTGTGCGTCTTTAGAAAAATATTTTAAAACTAATATCAAATTTATATTTGAAGTGTTCCCAATGGTTTGACCTCTCTGCTAGAGTACTCAACACATCTTTCGACAGGATACGTTTTGAAGCCTCCTCTCTATGTTATTTACATGTTTTCGCGATGGTTATGTATTTACTAAGAGTCGAATGCATGTTTTGAGAGCTCGTGTATTTTTAGCTCAAGTTCAGGGTTTGAATTCCCGCTGGTCTTCAATACCGCTTTATACATTGCATGTCTATACAATCACGGGTCTGTTACAGGTGACTTTTCATTTTTGTTGCGGGAATACTCGACAGCGCATGTTTTGAAGTCCCCTCGCTATGTTATTTACATCTTTTCGCGATGCTTATATATTTTCTAAGAGGCGAATGCGTGTTTTGAAAGCTCCTGTTTCTTTAGCTTGAGTTCAAGGCTCGATTACCCGCTGGTATTCAATATCGCTTTAGACACTGAATGTCTAAACAATCACCGGACTGTTATAGGTGACTTTTCATTTTTTGCGGGAATAACAACAATAAATTTTATTTATGATCGCTCTTTATCCTGTGTTAATTAAAAGAACAAAGGGAATGTATAATTGTCCTCACTGTTCAGGGAGCTCTCCACATTTCATTATTTATTTATAAATAGCGAATTGCATGTATTATTTAACTATATTGTTAGTTCGTATTTCAGTATTTATTTATTTTTCTGAGCCAGCCCTACGTGTAAACAAACCTTAGAAGTAAAGAAAATGTTGAAGCTCGAAGTTCCTTATCGACCTTTCAAATGATTTAGGCTCGTTATTTTTTTTCTTGGAATATTAAAGACCTATCTTGGCCGCCTTCCCGTGTTTAAAACCTAAACTGGCGACTTCCGTCTTGTTCCTCCCAGACAGGAAGCGGAAGAGCAGAGCGCACCTTCCCTCAGTGGCCGCCAGAGTTCGGAAAATGAAGTGGGGGAACTGGCTGACCGTGTGGTGGGGAGGCTGTATATAGCACTGACGCTGCTGCAGGAAGTGCTTCATTCCGTGAGAGAGAACGGCAGCGAGAGCAGAGCTATATGTCATGCTTCCGAAAAGTATCACTTTTAAAATACGTAAGCGTCTCGCGTAATTTTTTTTTTGAGTTAGCTATTTACGCCAACCTTGTCTTTTAGTAATGCATTTTCATTTCATATAAGTGATGTAATATTCTTATAAGCCTGAAAAAATTTCCCTCAAAGCAGAATTAGTCGTGATAATTATACACTCGTAATAATCGCATAGTTAAGTTTTAGAGAAAGGATTTGGGTGGTGTTAGCGCTTTAAACCCGTGATTTCCAATGATGTTTTGCTTGCACGAGCAGTTTTTGACGTCACGCAGTTGTCGCGAAGTGGGGTGAAACTTGTTATTACCAGGCAGAAGCCGGCTGCTGGGTTTTTTCATTACAAGGTGGAGGGCTGCCGGGCAGGTTAGGACCAATGAGCGTGATAGTTATACATACGCTAACACATACATATACGGCGACAATCAGGTGCGCGAGTGAATTTATATACACTTAATTATATTAACCAAAAATACTTAATTGGAGTAATTGTGTTCATCGATCGGCGGTCTGCGTCCAGCTCTTTAGACGCGTGATACCGGGAATCTAGGACGTTATACATGGACGAACATTACCTGATTGATTGACAGAGATATTTAGAACTTTACCTCTTCCATTGATTTATGGGGTCGGTGGCGACACGCGACGAGAACAATATCCCATTGTCCCAGCTCTCGGGCCTACGGCATCTATTTGCGGCTTGGAGTGTTAAGTGTTTTCACATCTCACCTTTTGAACAATAGCCCATTGTTCGGCGGTTTCCGGCTGCCGGTATCAGTAGCCCTCAAAGAGACACCTCCATTAGCGACGAGAACAATACCCCACTGTCCCAGTTCTCTACCGGGCAGCATTCAGACCAGCCCACAAAGAGGGGGCATCGTCGGTGGCGTGTGAAACAAAGGGATATCACATTACACAGTTAATTGGATTACATCCGTATCGATAGGCTGCAACTTGCTTTATGGGCCCATTAGCGACGAGAACAATACTCCATTGTCCCCGTTCTCTGCCAGCGCCCTCAGTAGCGCACAAAGAACGGGGCGTGACCCGCGCGTGGAACAAAGGGTTACACATGTACGACCCTTGTCAAACCCTTCTCAATCAAATCTGACAGGTACATGACACATCCATTAGCAGTGACACAAAAAGGGGGGCGTGTCCGGTGGCACTGATCAAAAGGGATATCACATTACAAATGTATTTGTTCTACATCCTTATGAATAGCGGCATCTTGCTTTGTGCGCCCGTACCGGCCTTTTATCCGTACTTCAATTATACCGCAGGACGAGTCTGCTTATCGACACCCCATATGATATGCAAAAATAGGAAAGATTAATTTGAATAAATAAGTATATTCTTGCTGTGAGTATGACAATTTAACATATGAGCTGCATTGTAATGAGAAAATCGCGAGGGAAAAGGTCATTTTAATGTTAGGTACCAGAATTGTGTACATGTGTGGTGTGCAACCCAGTTTGAAACGACGTTAGGAAAACCCTTTTGCACAGCAGAATGAAACCCGAATGTCCTGCTTATATAGTATGCGTATATAGATATAAAGATAGGTGTAGCATTATTGCCGAAAAATCGTGATAACTTATATACTGAAATGAAGTACTGCGTATAACGCTTGACGTATAAATGTTAATTATTGTAGCCCTTGTTACCAATACATAATATATGTTTTAAATTGCATTAGATAAGTAACGCTATTGGTCAATGTGAATTTTGTAAAGAAGATATAGCTTTGAAGATATAACATTTTAATTGCACTGGGTATGAGATGATTACCTGGTAAACATATATATGGTTCACATACAGTGACACAGTTTGAGACCGGGGAAATCAATTAATAATTTTGATTCGTAAAGGGTCCTGATAATTAAACCATATAGCCAAATGAATTACTGAGGTATAAATGTTGCACTGCAAAGGATGGTTTTAGAGTTTAAATTGCAATAGATCTGGAACGTTGTATGAATTTTTCGATTCTTGCTAATACATATAAGCTTTGAATTATGTTTGATATCAAGCATATAACTAGGAGATACAACGTGTAACTGTTCTGCAATGTATGTTTAGATGAATAAATACTTTAAACTTTTCAGTAGACTGGCAAAGCTTGAGAATCGAATAAGCGATGAATGCCTTTTTTCTGGAAATTATTATTACCCTGTGGGACTTTCGGAGATATAATATGTAACTGAGATGACATATATATATATATATATTTATATGACTTTTTGGGGAAATACTATACGCATTTTAACTATACATGATAATTTAAAAGGAACTGGCGTTGCTAAATTTGAAACATAAATGTTGGATTGCAAAGATGGTCTTTGTTTGTTCCTAATACATACACTTTTGAATTACATTAACAGTAATTGCACTGTACGGAGATATAAGGGTTTTAGTTCATCTAGGGTAAAAAATTCACACAGTTTCAATAGACTAATGAAGTCAGAGAATGTACCAAATAAGAAAATTCCAATTATAATATGATATCCGAAAATGTTAATTTACAGTTGATTGGCTAACCGAAACTCGCTGTTAGAGAGAAATCTCTGAATAAGAAATGGAATTTAATGATTATTAACTGCTGTTGAACTAGCAGACAGTGGTGAAACGAGATGGAAACGCAACGCTGAATGAAAAAGCACTCTGTGTTGCAATAGCTTTCACAGATGAATTCACACCACTATATAAAGTCACACTGAAACCCTGTTAACAGATTCGAATACCAGGATACAAACGCTACCTCTTGCACGAATATTCCACAAGCTACCTGATAAGTTTGCAGGCATTAAAAGTTTTTAATAGTATAGAAATGAGTATTGTGAAAAGCTAAAAGAAAATGACGGGAAAGTGTAAATCTGAAATTAATGTATGTTTTGCAGATTTTAGGTTATATAAGGATTTTACAGAACATACCTTAACATATTCCATTGAATAGAGTCTAACATAACATATTTTTTCTATAGGAATTATGCAGGTTGAAATTACCCTAAATGACAAGCAGTGATAATTTTGTCATAGAGTGCACTGAGCAAAATTAAATTAAATTGGGTTTTTATTTATGGACGCTCTTTAACTGCTGTGGTCCTTAGCGTCCCATTCTACATTGGGCATGAAACACCGGTAATTTTGCTCAGAGGCCTATTTATCGGGCTTGAGGTTCTTTTACGTGCCGTAAATCTACGACACGGGACCACCACCTTTACTTACCTTCCGAACGAAAGCCATGCTAAGGATTTTTACGCCCGAAAAAATCCATCGCCTTCCGCCGGGTTTGAACCCGCGACCTTGGGGATTAGAGACTAGCATGGTAACCGCTACACTACGGAGGGCAACGATCTGGAGCAGGGGAAGCCGTAAAAAAATAATTCAGTTGAAAAATTAAACATCAAATATGGCGAAAAAGGGACTGCCACTGTAGAGGAAGGTCAATTATTTCTTCCTGAGGGATTCCAATCCTTATGTGAAAGCAGCATTGAGGATATACCCCTAAAACCTGTCATATGATGGAGTAGGCTGGTAAATTCTAGAGAAATAATGTAATTCTGGTCACTGCGAAGGTATGTATTTAAATATCTTTGATAGTTTTTCAAGTATTTTAAATTAAAGAAGATAAATGTATGCTTATTTTGTTACAGGATGATGTCGATGACGTTGGCAAACGGTCGCAAGACACACAGTATGGAAACGAGGTAATATTATTAATGGTAAGCTTGAGATGCTTTATGAATTTACAGTTCTTTGGAAATTGGATTTTTGGAATCTTACGCTTTTTAGTATATAAATTATGACTGGATATCGATACCATTTTACAAGAATCTTGTTTCCTCTATTTCTCAAAACTCTGTACGAGGTAGTTATTTCGGTATTATGCTTTCAGCAGCTCATGACTATAAAAAGCACCATGAATTTCACTTCCATCTTTAACCTGGACTATGTAGGCTGAAGGTTTAGTGTAGTTGACTTGGAATATTTTAATATTTCAATTCAGCGCAAATCCTTTTTCAAACCGTCCTTTATGTCAAGAAATGCTCACATAATCACCAACCTTATAAACTTCCTTGTACGCCTTTTTTCTCGCCTGGTATGATTGTAGCAATACAGTGTGAGAAGAGAATCTTTATTTTTTGCAACAAATGTGTTCATTCATATGGTTCAATGCCAAGTATGATTGTATTCAGCGATGACCTTATACAAAACGTCTAGTCATTTGTGTGTTCCTTGAGTTAGAGACACTCGATACCTTGTATTATTTGCATTCTTTATTAAACGTTCAACAGCTGTAGTCTTAACGTTACGTGTATGCTATAGTGGTTACTATATATTATATTGCTGTATTAAATGTTTCAAGAATGAATTATATGTATTTTTTTTGCCATTAACACTTTGAATGTCCTTGGGTACATAATTCAGCTCTTGTAGTATAGCTTTCATAGCTTTAACTACACGAGTACAACTATTGTCTTTTAAAGGTCTTGAATATGCCAGTTTACAGTAGAGATTTACTGCTATCATGATATATCTGTAAGTTATTCACTTTTGCATATGGAGTAATTTCAGTCAGATTAATCAGCATTAAATCATTAAGATCCTCGCCAATAATTTTCCTTCTAATGGCATTTCTTCGGGCTGGGGCATATAGTTCTGTAGCTGTGCCGGGTTTAATCATGCTATAATGTTTGAAGACCTTAACCCTGGGATAATTTCTTCAATTTCTGATGAATTTTTATTGCCAGCCTCTTGTAATGCTATATGCAATCTTAGTCGATTTACAAATATATTTGAATCGTTCCAATAGATGTAATCCTGTTTGCTATCGTGATGATGTTCTTTCTACTGGAGACCTAATCCTCTTTTCCGTTTCAGTAGACGATGCATAATGTTTTTGTACTTTGCACTGCTTGATATCACACTTCCTGGTTTACTAAAGCCTGTCTATGAACTACTCCGTACTAGGCTATTTTTCAAAATATTTTAATAAGTATCCAAATGCTTCCATTTCAGGTTTACGTTTGAAAATGTGTTCATTCCATTCTGGAACAGCTTCGTAAGTTTCATCTTATATTCGAATCTGATTATTTATAAAATGAATTATTCTATTACTTAATGCGTCGCTCCCAATTTTATAGCATACACCATATACACTGTCTAGATGATAACTGTTCTTCTTTGTAGGAGCTTGATCCAGATAGTTTGAAAATTTCATCCTTTTCCTGTTCCCTGACTTGTTTCTGGTTGTCCAATATAGCATGAAGCTGCTTACCTACTGGTTGAAGAGCTTCGGACATTACACGCTGAGATTCAAGTTAATGACCTTTTAGAGCACGCAACTTTTCTTTTATAGCAATGACATGCCTGACAACAGATTCCTTAAGTCTAAGCTCTCTGAATACATCTAGAAATGAATCCAATTAAATTGACCGTCTGAACTTTTAGTTTGCGTTCAACTTTAATACTCAATGTATCAACAGCCTTAGCTTTGTCCTCAACTTAAACTTCTTAGTGGTTACCTATCATTGTTTGTATTCTGTACTTGAGTCTTAAACGTATCAGCAAATACTGCCGTATTATTATACAGATTTCTGATTGAATCTTCCAAGTTTGACATTTATATACAATTTTTTGTGGTTATCCATCAACATTTTTACATTTATATCTAATGCATTAAGTTTCCATTTTGAAAGTATTCCAAGCTTCTATCTCTAGTTGCTTGATTGTATTTTCCCGACTTGAAAATTGTTTCATAATGTTTTCGCATTTAGTAACTTTCTCATTGCATACATTCGGAAGTTTAATTTTTATTAAAAGATCCATACCTCCAAGAGGATCTGCTATATCAATGGCTTTCTTTTGTGAAATGAAATTTTGTCATTAGCATCTAGAGGTTGTGCTCGAGAGTTTGTGTTGAGTGATGAACTTTCTATTTGTTAAATCATAATCATATATTGGATCTACTTATACTTTCGTCTAAGTTTGTCAATCATACTATTTTCATTAGCTGTCTTGAAAATACATTTTGCAATCAGTTCGTCAGTACAGTTTTAATCATAACCTCAATTTCGTTACCATTTTAACGCGAGAAAGCCTCGTTGCATTCTCAACTGTATCGACACAGATTTTATTTCATGCACCATTAACTTCTTGAGGATCTTGAACGTTGTTCTCTGTTGTTTCTGAATTGACAGTTTGCTTTTTCATGTCTATTTGTCACAAATATATTAAGATCCGCTATAAACGAGTTAATATCTGGGATCCTATTCATCTGCATCTATATGCACATCAACTCCATGTCTATAACTCCCATTGTTAAGAGGGAATTCAGAAATATAAAAACATTATCTCGAATTAAATGTTTGGGTACTTTAGCATATGTCTGTGTTAGATATATAGAATCGACGGCATGCTGTCTATCCATACTGTAATAGTCTGCAGCCTTCCGTTGCTTTTCATTGATGACTTCTTCGAATAATGTGTAACCTTCTTTAGTAGAAGCTCGCGTTAGAGTGCATTATTGGTATACAAAGAGTAGTACGCGATGAGATCCAGGAGAGGAAGATAGGGAGGTTCTGAAATTATCGATTCAAATATTATTACCCTTTAAGGCTCATTTGCCTGACTGCAAATACTGTGGACTTGGTACTAAGTTACACAAAGGACTACATAGAGACGACCCCAGAATTAGTCAATTAGACAAGGCACGGTAAGAGGCACGGTGTTTCTTAGCAGAAAAGAAAGGTATCAGTTGGAAACATTTAGCAAAGTATTAGGCAGTGAAAGCTTTGAAGCGTGTACAATCTACTAAAATTGATTAGGAGATAAACTGCAGGCCATCTTGTAACCTCATTTATGAAGGGGAAAATTGCTTTAGGTGCTGAAAACAGGCGACGTTTTATCCTTTATTGCTATAATTTAAGCCTTCAATGCGGCGGCTGAAGGATCTGCTGAGATTGCACTCGCTGTTAGTGGGAAAAAGACTGCAGATAAACAGTTGGCTGAACTGATGACACATAATAAGAAGGAGGCTAAAGCAAAATGTTGTGACGGATGTCTACCGAGGATGGTATCTTAGGCTGCTACTTAAGGCCGTAAGAACAAGAGCAACGATTTTAAAAGAAAACGGTAAAAAAAAATAGGAAGGGGATTGTAAATATGCGGAAAAAGCAGTTAGCAGGCGTGATGTTGAAATGTATGCTAAACGTTTAAACATACAACAATTTAGAGGTGTAAACACGCTGCTTTCAAATCCGCGATTCAAAGAGAGAGGTGTAGCAAATCTGGTTCCTTCAAGAAATCTAGGAGGAGCATATTAGATGTCTATAAGATAATGGAAATTTAGCATTCTATTTCGATAGTCGCGGTAACCTAAAATCTCCGAATGAGACTGCAAATTATCTCAAGGGATTTGAAGCAATGAGTTATGCATTTGCAGTTAGCAGAATTGGGTATCTCGTTTCCACCTACCTGAATCCAACTCTACATTTGGATCCTGGAGGACACTATGAGGTTCCACTCTTGAATTTTGGGACTTGTACTCGTTTCCAAGCATTGATGGGGCAAATAACTTATTTCATTACATTAACACGATGTACCTGCAGTTATTGAGATTTCTCCTGTAATATATAAAATTGCTGGTATCAATACATTCATCAAGAGTAAACTTGAATTGAATGGTGACGCTTTCTTCGTTCGTCCAAATAATGCAATGAAGTATAGCTTAAATATTTTCACACAATTCATTTTTAATATATAGGTCCATTGGAACGCTTCTAGGTTTTTCTGAAAGTTGCATCGTGAAAGCAAATGTGCTGTGTGAATTTGATGACCCTGTGAATATATTTTAAGTAAGAATCATAAGTATGAATTTACTATTCCAACATGTTCTTTCATCGAGAGTAAGAAGGGACATTCTCTGTAAGTGTTTTTCCCTTCTGATCCGCCCACGTTTCATATCTATCCAGAGCCTTCAAAACACTAAATTTATCTGTCACTGTTACAAACTTTATACATAAAATCACTCTTTAAAGTTATCGATTAGAACGGCAAGACGCTTGAATTCGGGAATGAAGTTGTGAGTGGGAATACATTTTAAGGAACAGAGAGATTGCTATTAACATATATTTTCTATGTGGATTGACTCATACTCTGTCTTCCACTCGCAGGGAAATAACATCATCTAATCGCAAGTTTCTCGAGAGCCTAGGCTAAATTGTACTAGGTGTAATGGATTTTTAGAATGTGAGTGCCGTTCCTATCTTTGATTACAAAATTACTAAATATCCCAAAACTCATCGGCTCTAGATTTCAATGGTGAGATCAGAATTTCGTGACAGTCTGTAGTTTTGTATATACTACGTAGCAGTAGTTATATTTACATCGAGGGATCTGTTACGAATACTAATGTAGCGCGCACTATTGCAAAGATAATGAATAAAGCAAGACACAACTACAGACAGAACTAGAAATTCTGGCATTTCATCGATTATGCGAAACTATGTTGCCCTCAATCCTATGGAATCGAATTGTCTACTGAATGCTGGATGCACTTACCGTGGTATCTACATCCAGGTATCTGTCACAAATACTAATGGTGCGCGTACTATTGCAAAGCATATCAATAAGGCAATTAAGGTCATGTTAGATGAAATTCGCCTGGATTTTAATGGCACAACTACAGACAGAACTAAATATTCTGGAGTTTCATCGACTATGCGAAGCTGTGCTACCCTCAATCCTATGGTCCCGAATCGTCTACTGAATGCTGCATGCACTTGCCAATGTACACGTCGACGTTGAACGTTCAGAAGTCCTCGATTCTGTAAGTTCTTTTTCTATGCTTTAGGTTTTGCTAACCATCACAAAGAACCTACTATAAACACCTGATTTGAGTTGGTTCTTATCAGATCAAAGCATTCTATAAGTTCTACTCAGGTGAAGAGGCAGTTGTTTAACTAACCTGAATCGAATATTGGACTTTATGACTGAAACGGTAGAAATTGTTAACATTTTCAAGTCTGAAAATCCATTACGTATTCCTTTTCGAACAATGAATCTTCATACCCAACCTTCTGTGCCTAAGACAAGATCTGCCACGATATCAAAACTTTAAAAGCTACAGTTTGTTATAGTGGGAGTTCAAACTACAGGATGAATTAATGATGTATTTAAAAACTGCTTAGAGCTTGATAAATTTAAAATTACCAATATTAATTTTTTTCTCAATAGTGACTGTTATCCATATCAAGGCATGAACTTAGATTTTGCAAAATCAAAGAGTACATAATTCAATGAAATGTATTAAAACTTACAGGGTGCTTATCTGCTCTTGAAGAGAAATGATATTCTTTGAAGACCACCTCTATTCACCACTGATTGCTTCCACCAACCTAAAGAGACTGTCAATGCAGCTGTTTACATATGCATTGAGCATGGACTGAGGTTCAATCTTCGACTAATTTACTTGCACAGACAACTTTATTCTGCTTGATATTGCATGATTTACTCTATACACAAAATAGTATCTGACATTGTTGACAATAATATACTGTATAAGGACGTGCAATCAAGAGATGTACACTTTAACTTATTCTTTTTATTAATCCGTTTTTATATTTCTACCCCCTCTCCTTTCATACATTTTCTTTCTTTGTTTCACTTCTAGATAGCAATAGATGAGGACTAACACATGCTTATCGAAGATACTCTGCTTATTAGACTTCTTTTCTCCCAGTTGTGTAAAGGTTTTTTCCAATGTACTTTAAAAAGTTGCTGGAGGCTACACAATTCCGGTAGCTAACATTGCAATAGCTTTTTCCTTCGGAAATTTCTCATTTCAATGCGATTCATATATTAAATTATCACACCCACAAAAATAATAGATTTATTCAAACTAAGCTTGCCTGTTGTATATGTCATATAGATTGTCGATAGACTCATTGTCATGTGGTAGAATTGATATATTGTATCTTTAAAATGTGCATACTGAACGTGTAGATAGAGTCTACGTTCTTCTTCTTCTTCTTCTTCTTCTTCTTCTTCTTCTTCTTATTATTATTATTATTATTATTATTTGCATTTATACATAAGAAGATTCAACTTCACCACTGTAATTTCATACCTTATTTAATTCAACGTAATGAGAAGTGAAAAATGGAAAAATTGTATTTTATTACACTGTGATGTCATAGACGTTTCACAGAAGTTTAAGAGCATAATTTAAGTGGAATTTAATAATCAGTTACAGTAAAAGTTCCCGTATAAATTGTTGAATGAAAATGTTACGGAAAAAATAAGATCGATGCAAAGTATGGGCATTTTACGACTTATTAGAGGCTCGCAGAAATCCTTCGAAAACTATACATTATTGCGTAAATTGCAGAAACTCACAATAGTTTTAATAGTTAAGTTCCACTTCAATTTCATTTAGGTTATACATCTGATACTAATTTTAACAGAAGTTGTCCTTGTTTCCTAGAGTCGCCTGGAAACGGTATTTTATATAGATATGCTTACTTTCGGGAACGTTATTAGTGAACAAATGTACACGATATAGGTGTTTCCATGAAGGTTTTCTTGTTTATTCCATGTACGTGCCATGTATAACACCTAAGATCATATAGGGTTTTGATAATATATATTGAAGTTAGTGTGAAGGCGCAAGTTTTAGTACCACAAATGTCAAGACTTGCTTCTGCCGTTATTATCTCCCCAAATATTTGAAGTTAATGAAAAATTACAATTGGTTTCACGTGTATGTGATTGTGTCTAAATAGATATAGGAAATACCACTTAACATTTGTTATGTAATACTAGAAAAATGCCTTTTGTTGCCTTATTTTATTCTAAGCTTAGTTTATATGACCAAAATAAAGCTTTGTTTAATCTTCTCGTATGTTTTGGTTCTAATGCTTACTTTACTGGATCATATTAGAATTCATATGAATTTCAATTGTTAACTCGTTAGCAATTTAAACAAATGTACTGTAATATAGTTTCTGCACTATTTATTGTACTGATAATGTGTAATACCAGTCAAAGAGAACTAATATCTTGCATCTGAAGCAGCACACGCGCTACGGGTTGCACAGATCCTCTTTAAGATTACACTATAAAGGAGGAGGGGATCTGAGTGTCCCTCTGCGCGACAGTTAATGGGTTCGTGACACGCGAAGTCTATGCCTGGACAGGTTCGGGTCGTCCTCCATGGTGTAAGCTACCATGCTAGCCTCTAGTTCCCGAGCTCGCGGGTTAAAACCCGGCGGAGGGCGATGGATTTTTTCGGGCGTAAAAATCCTTAGCATGGCTTCCTTCGGAAGGGAAGTAAAGCCGGTGGTCCCGTGTCGTAGATTTACGGCACGTAAAAGAACCTCAAGCCTGATAAAGAGGCCTCTGAGCAAAATTGCCGGTCTTTCACGCCCAATATAGAATGGGACGCTAAAGACCACAGCAGTTACAGAGCGTCCATAAATAAGACTCAATTTAATTTAATTTTTGGACACATTCGGGATGGATGGGTGATGAGTACTGTAGGTACACTGTACCTGTTTGAAAGCTGTGGCTTTTTCTTCTTACGCTTTTTCCGAAGATATTTGTGAGAATTTACCCTGGCTATTTGTTGTATTCAGCGGAGCAGCTTGAACTCTGTCCTTTTTACTATAGCGATTGCGCCAATTCCAATCCCAAGGAACTACAAAAGCGAACGGAACGCTTTGAACCCTGACGACAAACCCATCTGTAAACGATTAGGAGGGTCTTACCATCACTATGTTCCACCAAAGTCAAGCGTTGTTTCAATGCCATTTCTGCTTCTTCAAGACTTCACTACGTTTTAGCAGCTGTGATTGTGCGCACATCCTTTGTTTGTTCGTTTTTTTTCGTCTTATAGTTAAATCTACATCTGTATATTCATAGAAATTACTTAGAGTATTTTATAGCTTTGCCAGTGTTTAATAATTATTAGTGCTTAATGCTTGCGTAGTTTAATTAAAATATAGATGCCTTTGGAAACTAACCAAGTTGCTGTCAAATTCTTACGATACAAAACCTCTAATTTAAGCACATGGAAACTACTTTAAGTAAACCTCTTAAATCACAATACATAATTGCTTTTTATGTTCGCTTTATATTACTAATAGCATTTTTATGCAAGTTCCTACGACTATCTCCCAAGAGTGACATAAAAAGTTGTGTTCGTCTTACTTTTTTACTTGCTTCTTTCTTTTAGCTTTTGTCATATTTACTGCTTGTTTTACATCCTCTGAAACTTGATTTTACTACTTTCTCTGGTTGTCGGACTAACAAAATACAGAATGTTTTCACCATAGCTACGCACACAATAACAGTTAGTAGAAGTACAAACAAATACTTCATTTATAGCAATTAGCTCTCAAGATAAATAACATAACAATCACAGATCATACTTTTATTTTAAGTAATAGTTTCTTGCAAAATAAATTCATATTAATGTATTTTAATATCTTTAAGCATTTAATGTTAGCCGTCCAGCAATGTATACTTTATTCAGGACGTGTTTCTAAGTATCCTCGGGTATTTTAACATGCACCTCCATTTTATACAGTAATATATTAGCTTTTAACTCTACTTCATTTGTGCTCTGATATGTTTGTAACACTTTTAATTATTATGGGATACATAGTTATTTACTTTAATTGCGTGTAAGGTAAGCAAGACAAACCGCACGATTGTATTTCGTACATGTGTAAATCAGCTGCAAGGTGTTATTTTCGAATGCTATTTTAAACTGTGGTAACAACGCACTTCTATGGCTTTAGTGAAAGTGTCTTCCCCAAGATGTTTATGGAGGGTGTGTTTAGGGGAGGTAGAGAACAAGTTTTTGGATACTGTACAAAGGTCGCCTCTTGGGAATAGATTGAGCGCTAGTCTATAAACTAGGCGGGCGATAAACTCGGGCGTAGGAGAAACATAAGGTTAAATGATGAAGCCGTCATAAACGTCACTAATGCTGATTTTGTTGTTACGGAACACAACACTGTACATGCGGTCTTGGTCACTATTTAAATTTCACTTCTTGTCGTGCCTGACGCTGTTACTTATTCTCTACGCTCTACACGTCGAAAATACACGTTTTTACATAGCGCTGCTTAACTAATCTCACATTTGTGCCCGTGAAATTACATACACCTTCCCGGTATATTACGTCGACACAACACTCTTTATATAACTATTTTCCGCGGAATTATCTAAACATATTCCGGGACTTTGCGCAGCAATTTCTGTCGGTGAGCGACGTGGAGTATGTTCTAGTTCTACATTGCAAGGGGTGTTAAGTATGCAGAAATCCATTGTGTATACACATCTTACACCTACTATGGAGTCACAACATCATTGGTTTCTCAGTGGTTAATATTTCTGCGAACCTAATAGCGTGGCGAGTGACGTTCAACTTTAAAAACAATTTGATGGTCTCTATTCCTCTATCAGATGACTATGACATAGCGCAGTGAATCCCCTATATATATATCTGCTGAGGTTTGCATTCTACTACGTCGCCAATACATTTTGAGCTTGCACACTGGGACAAAGAAGACTTACTCTTGTTACTTCGAACAAAGCACTGAGCTTTAACTTCGGTCGAAAACAAGTGAGTTTCTGAAGGAAATGCGAGTTTTAAGACATCGAATGTATTTTACCAAGAATACTTATGTACAGTAAAATGTTACAAACATATAAATACTATTTAAAGCCATATTATTAAAATTACATGATACATACATATATAAAATTAATCGTAATGAAAACATACAAAAATTAAAATGACTCTGGCACGATAACTTAATTTGCCTCACATCATTCAACGTATACATTGAAGACTAAAGAGCACTTGTCTTGATCGTAAGCAGCTGTGAGGTGGTTTATTTGCGTTTTACATATGTTCAACCTTAGCACTGACACCTCACAAATGCTTGCTGAACCTCACATCAATGTGATAGGGGCATCTGACATAACCGAGTTACTAGACTATCCAATGCTTTTTGACAAAGCATGTCATGCGAAGTAGTAGTACTCAATGTATTCTCTGTTCAGAGACTTTTGAACCAGTGGTAGGGGCAGGAAGGAAGCAGGTTGCTCGTGCCGTAGGTCACTTATGATACCAAAATGCGCTGCTGCAACATTTGCGTCCGTTTCATACTTCTGTTGCGTTTTGTTTTCGTTTTTATTCTTTCTTTATTTAGTTAATTAAATGGATTAGTTGGCGTTGCGTCAATAGCTCTTGCTTTTGGACGATAAATACATTTAATGTCAAATAAACCCTGAGTACATGATCTATTTACTTTGAATACATTACTTCGTTTCCTTTATTTAGTATATATATAAACAGTAGTTAATACTCAAGGGCCATCCACAAAAAGAACGAAAGAAGGCAAAACAAGCAAATAAACGAAACATTATTGACATTCATATAGATATGTACACTGACATTTTCTCAATGTTGGTGTCTAATAATTTATTTTTCCTTGTTCTACTTCTTCCTGCTCCTCCGAAGATGACTACAGATCATTTACATTTAGAACGAATGGAGTGCTGTCCAGGGCGCTATGCAAGTTTCGGTATTCTTCTTCCTTCTTTCCAACGTGTCTAATGTAGTTTGGCCTGTGGTTATTTTTACTAATTTTCCGTAATGGATGCTCGAACCTCCTTTACATGTTTCTTTCCAAGGGCATTTTCCAGGAAAGATTGCGTTTTAGTTCTGACCAAACATATTCAATAGGGTTGAGAGAGCTGTGGTACGGAGGTACTCTGAGAATGATATGGCCATATTTCACTGCTGTAGCATCAACTGCATGTACCTTTAACTTCTCATAGGCAGGCCTGATGACTTGACGCAACTCTAGCAGGGTTATCGGTGGTGGACTGGGAAGTCTGATGTGGTGATCCTTTATGAATTTTACTATCTCTTCCCGTTTCTTAGGCATGGTGTTGAGAACGCGTGAATGATATTTCGCGGTATCCATGACAATCAGCGAGGGTTCCTCTAGCAGCCTGGCTGTTTTCAAATCATTCTTCGAACAATTTGGCATTCATTGTCTTGTGATAATCAACTGGAGTATCCAATAAGCTCTCGCCTGGAACAAAGCCGCTTCGTCCTCCTATGTGAAGGATCAATATTTTTGTCCTTCACCAGTTGCAAATTTAGCATCATAATAATCCGATTCATCCGTCCATCTTCGCAAGACACCGTCGTATGTATCGTACCATCTATCTCGTCTAGATAGATGTCCTGGAAACCTAACTGCCTATAGTGGGCAATTTTATTTAAACAATTGGCTCGCCATATTTGAATTCGCTTTGATTCCATTACTGGTGTTCGGCGACTTCGCTTCTTAAATCTAAAATCCATAGACTTGAGAATTTGAAGCAATGTCTTTCTCTAATAAGGGAACTCGTTTTCTCATGAACTGCACTCAAAACTTTGTTCGGTGTTGGAGTAATCTGATTTGTATAAAACTGATATAGAGATCATCTTATTAAATCCATAGTGCAGCTATCAATCTTATGAAATTCAAGAACTGTTTTGTTTGCATCACATTTCGTCTTTGTAGGAGTTGTATAGTGTTGAATATCCAGTTTAATGGTTCTTTTTACTGTACATCTGGGAACGCCAGTTGCAGCCACAGTATGTGCTATCGGAGAGTCACACTTGCTGTCTCCTCCTTTAAAGTAATTATACACATATTGAATAATATTGGTATTCTTATGTATTGGTTTACCACGTCCTACAGGCGAGGAATTTGCCTTATAAGCAGCAGGTGCATTACCTTATTCCCAAGGCTGCCAGGTATTTATAGCCATTTAAGCGCGTTGTGCAATATCTGTGATGTGCGACACTACTCGTGTCTGAATGACAGCTTAAATCATGCAATCCTGTCTGGGTTGTTTTGTTTTATAAACATACTCCGGCCACGTGACATCCTTATCTCCCCCTTCAACTGCCTCAAAAGCCTCTTAATAGAGGATAATACAACTAGTCGGTAAAGCCTGCAGGTGTATTGGCGGGTCTTGGAAAGCAGTATATAATGCCATGGTACCGGGAGAAACGCGCCGCATTTTCGAAATTACTGTGATGCGAAAAGGTGGCTAAAACTCGCTAAATCCGCTGGCGAATTCAGAACTTTGTATTCTATAGCGAAATAAAGCCTACTTCGAACGGTGCACATTAAATGCACTGGAGAGTAATAATCTACATGTACAAGTTTAATTTATGAATGCGGCTTTATTATCGGATTTGCCTTATTTTTCTTATTTAAAGGCTGATAGAAGTTCACTCAAATTATCCTATCTGCTATAACAGACACATAAAATATTTCATGTTTTGCCATTGTTATATGCAAAGAAAGGGTTTTAAGATGCAGCACCTTTACAAAAAAAACAAGAAATAAAGCGAAATAAACACAATTTGTTGAAATTTTTGTAAGATTGCTGCATTTTGATAAATTTTACCTTCTATTTCATGCATCAGCATCTTTATCTGCGTTTTTAAAAGATATAGACTACACTTTTTCTGTTCTTGAACCGATTTTTAAAATTCAGTTTAATCAGAAATCAACAACAGTCAATAAATATTAAAATATAATTTATGTAAACCACCAGTAACTCACATTCCAGTAATAATGATCAACCTCAGAAGCAATGGCCAATCTGCAGCTGTGAAATTAAAATTTAAACGGTGATGCTGCAACAGTTTAAACTAAATTCAGTTAGTACTGGCTTGAATTTAACGGTTCCTGTCTATGGACTGTGTTCTCTTGTTGGTCATGTTAGTGTTTTATCAGTCGGGAACAGGACTTATTTGTCACAAAAAATCATAGCGAAGGTTAAGAAGGAGAAGTTGAAAGCACTTTCAGAAGAATTTGGGATGCAATTTATCGTAACTGGTGGGATAATTCTTTAAAGTTTTAAAATATTTATTATAAGGCTCTTTAGCATTCCATTTTCAGGATTTCATTACCTTAAAACCAGTCTTATTCTTCAGTGGTCGTGCATAATCCGCTTAGGAATACAAATTAATTGGAACCAGAATATATTGTTGTGTTTGTTTTCTTTTGCATACGGAATAATTTAGAAAATAAAATATACATCAAATCATTCAGTCTCTCACTTATGATTTTACGACGTAAGACGTTTCTTATTGCAGCTGCACACAGTTCCTTTTCAATAGCCCTTTTAACCATCGTATAGTTCTTTATGTTTTCAACTGTCTGATAATCTCTTCAATATCCGACGAATGACTCTTGTCACCAGTCTCTTGTGATCTAATAAGCAATCTTAAGCGATTGACTGTGTTTTAGGATTTTTCCAGAAAACTTAGTAAAGCTCCCTATTGGGAGTATGCTCCTTTCATCAGAGAGCTACACCTATATTTGCTTCAGAGTAGACATATTATGTCTTTATACTTGTGCCCTTTACTTGATTTCACTTTTGCTTGATTGGTATAATCACGTCTATGAAGAGGGGGTTTTCTCATAATCTGCGTACAAATATCAAGACATCTTTGGTATATGGAAACTGTGTGGCATTTTTTTAAAGATTAACTCATAAAACCAGGACTAGCATTATATGATTCATCCTCTACTTGGATACGTTTATCCTTAAATTGGATCGATTTTTCCCTAGTATACAACTGTTATCTTCAAAGTGCACAACATACGATGTTTGGGATCCTCTTGATTTTTTTCCTACATGCGAGCTTGATTCATCTAAGTAGAGCCATTGTTCAATCCTCTTCATCCTATTCCTAAGTGTATATTTTTTCTGAATTTTCAAAATATCACTGAATGATGTAGTTACGGGCTGGAAATCTTCAGACATTGTTCACTGAGCCTCAAACTTGCTGCGTTTTAGAGAACGTAACCTTTCTCGTATAGCCATGGTATGTTGAATGACAGATTCTGTAAGCCTTATACTCTCACTGTCCATCTTACAAAGAATACAAAACAAATGTTTGCCTGCAATTTATAGTACGGGTGGAGATATCAATGTGTATGGTACACCAGCTCTATGCGTGAATGTGCCCATCTAAGCCGCCATGTGCATTTGGAGTGTATGATATATGGTCACCTTTCTTAAATGACATTGGATAATTCTGAACAATATTACCATTTATTGGCACCCTAGTATCCAAGGACAAAGTCAGGATTTTCTGCAGGTAGGGGCAAAATAGGATAACTTTTTTATTAAAAACTGGTTTTATTTCAACATTTGAAAATGCTAAAAGTAATTAGTTGCAATGCTATTCGAACCCTCATATGTTTTATTTCAGCACTAGGACACGGGCGTTCTGGTTAAATCTTGACAAAGTTTCATTCTCACATTTATTCTTAGTTTCCAGAACCTTCTTTTTGTACACACTCATCATACAAAGATCGACAAGCTGATTGTCTGCCATTGTTGACCTATCTAAATTTTCATTCCGCGTAAAATGCTGAAGGATCTTTAGATAGTGCACGTTGTGCAGGACTGTGCAAGTAAGATAAGTAGCGCCCGTTTTATGGATGGATAGTACAGCTGCTTTTCTTTAACTACTGCAGCTAGTTCTATCTTCTCTTTCATTTAGGCATTTAGCACATTTTCTTCCTTTCCATTGGTTGTACCAAAGTTCATCTTCACTGAGGATTTTACTTAAATTGTGGTAGCTATAAAAACTTGTAGATTTTTTAAAATTTCCTCATACGTCATATCAAGCATTACGTGGGGATACAACGTCGCATTGAGAATGCGGGCAAGTTCTCCTCAGAAAAACACGGTTTTCCAGAAACATTACTAATGAATCTATGTACGGAATAATTGGTGATCTCCAAAACTCTCTAGCAGTCTGTGTTGGCCGATTCACACGATGTTTCTGATTATTTATGACACGCGGCATATTGAAATCTATTCCAAGATGTACGGCGATTGCTTCAGCCTTTGCTATAACACTTTGACTTTCAACAACCGCATTTCCACGGTGTTTTCATTATGTCTGTGACTTGTTTTATGTGATCTGCACACTGAAGTAAGTCCACACTTTTTTTACTGAAGATTATTTACACGTTGCAGGAAAGCCGAATATTTTGCTATGAGATAAACGCTAGCATGAATTCTTATTTTGAGGCAGCGCAATACATTTGAAAAGGAGCTTTTCTTGTTGCAATGTTAACGCCTGTTCGTAGTTTTTCAGGCGTCATAACCATTTGCACATGTTTCTTGACTGTGACGATATTTTTATATTTTTGAGACCAACGGGATTCACACAGCATTGGTACATTCCATATGCACTTTCGACGAAGGGCCAATTCTCGGAAGAATCTTATTATTTCTTTTGTTGTGGAGATGGTATTTCGTATCACTGCTATTCCGTTTAAGTCGTTTGCAACTAAGTTCAGTTTGTGACTAGCACAATCAAAGTATAACGATCTCGTGTTCTTTTCGCGAAGAATTTTCTGCATACCACCATCCTTTTCTGCCATAGTGGAACACCCTGCCTATCCACGTCCGACGCACTTTTCTGGATCAAGGCCTACCTTTTCTACAAAGTTTTAATTGAAGATGCTACAGATGTTGCAACCACGTAAGTCAACTCTACAAAACCTAGATATTTGTCAGGAACAGTCAGCTTTTCTTCGTCAAAAATACAACACAATTGGAAACTTGCTCTTCTCCTGATATGCCACTGCTCTCGTCTGCCGGGATGCTTTAAGTAAATGCTTCCTTTACGTCAGCCTCTAATGACGTCACCACATAAGGCGATTATTTTATTTTCAATCTGTAGTGACATGTTAGTGGCGTTTTTGCGCCCTTTTCTATGTGTTCTTGTAGCATATGATCACCCTAATTAGTTTCTCTGCCCTCAAAGCTAGGTTATGTGTATCAGAAGGCATCACAGTCGAAATTTTTGATTCAACAATTTTCTTGTTGAATTCTATTTCTTGCTGGTGGACAGAAGTCAGCTGTACATCAACGGATTTATTTTCAACTAAATATTTTGCTCCTGTGGCCGCCGACTTGTGCCATTGAGGTAACGTGTGGGATTTTGCGACTTCGTGCGTGTCTTTATAACGAGTAAGGGGCCTCACTACGAAAGAACAAAAAAAAACATAATGCACATTATTTGGTGGAAACAACACACAGTGAATGCACAACGCGCCCTTTAATTCTTGGAATACGCCAGCCAAGAAGCATAATTCGCCAACCAGCTGTATTTGAATTTTCTTTTTAAGTGAACAGCATCCTTAGCAAAGTCATAACTTGGATTTGGTGACCAACAGTATTTTAAGACTTCCATTTTTAGATGAGATCATACTAAACGAACCTCCAAGCCAGTGACCCACATCATTATCAAAAATATGCTTAATCCTGTACACCAGGACTAGATGGTAGCGAAGATCCACTTGATGCACTTAAAACAGCAATACGTGCAGGTGTAGGTGCAATTGTGCAAGCGTCAAAATTCTACTTCGATCTCTCTTCTCCGCCGCTGTCACTTTCGCTACTACTTTTATCTGCTTGCTTCCACTTTTGTCTCCCTAAAATAAAATAAATAACTGCTATTCTACTTCCCAACGAAGTTAAAGGAACTAAGAATTTAAGCTTCTGAACGGACTCCCTTCAACCTTAAAAATGTGAAAACATAACAACCTTTGTAGAGATTGAATGTGAACAGTTGAACGGAGCAAAAATTGGAAAATTATCAATTTTGAACCATTTGCTATTTATTTGCCATTGAACTTTTAATACGTTTAATTATTGAGTGATGGTATTTTTAATAATCCTTTAATATTTTGTACACAATGATTTTAATATTTGCAGCTAACAGAAGCAGCTATTTGCAAAATCAACAATTTCAAAGCCATCTAATTAAGTAAATCTACTGCAAAAGTAGCTAATTATATATTTTCAGTGGTTATTTCTAATTACTGTAGTGTGGTGTACTCGTTGTTATTTACTTGTTTAGTATTGTATGATTTTTCTTAAAATTTCATTAGTAAAGACATCAAAATCACTGTTATAACCAAAAAAGAATGCTTCGAATTTCCTGAACATTTTAGCTTGTTTCAGGGACAGCTTATCAAGTGCAGCAGGTGCAACCCGGATGCACCTGTGTTTTCCATTGAATATTATGTGTATTTTGATAATATTAATAACTGCTGTTAGGGCTTTGTTCTTTCCTTGCTTCGTTTTTTCCCAAGCGTTAGTAAATAAGTAATTATTAGCATGGGATATGGTGGCTCAATGAGACCGGTGTACGCACTTGAGACGTATTTCACCGTGGTTGCCATGGCAACAGAGTTGGTTTACCATATTTTGCAACCATAATTCATGTTCCAAGTGCAGCCCAGGGCTGAAGGGTGTTTGCTGGCTGTACTTTCGGCAGATATGCAAGCACATTCATAGCGCATGCCTTTGATTTCGTTTCCCTGCTCCTCAGCTCATGCCAGGTTGGTATTAGATTGGCGCTAGTTTCAATCCATTACTAATGGTGTCAATCATTTCACAAAAACAACACTCAAATTTGAACAGAGTTTAAATTTGAATTTAGTTCTTTTTCTCCCGCGAGATTACTGGTCTCACTCTCCCTTCAAGATTCCCATTAGTTTTCAGTTGAACCTTTCCCGCGTTTCATGATTTTGCACCGGTTGTGTATTGATAAATGCAGTGTTTATTGTGTCCATGTTTAGCTATATATATTAGAGTGTGAGGCAGTTAATTGTCCTTGAAATGCAACCCTCTGTGTACTTTGTATATATTTTGAGGGAAGCTCCTTCCTCTAAGTGGAAAATTGGGACAAAAGTGCGATTTTAGCTGGCAATCAGCCCCAACCCGTTTTGTCTATCATAAGAAAACCAGCTCTGTTCCAGGAGAAATTCACATTAGGAATTTTCAGAGATTTTGTTACAGCTCTCTGTCTTGATTGCGCAGTGGCCATTATTTGAAGAAAAAAAAGCAACAACAACAAACAGAAAATTGTTGGCCATGCCTCATTTTTGCTACAAAACAAAGCTTATGGCATTTTACCGGATTTTGATACATGTCCAGGGTTCGATTTCTGGTGAAGGCTGCGCCAACTTATTTTCTCACGAGCCGTCACTAGGTTGCTTTAATTACATTGTTTTTCAACTCAATGACTCAAATGAAAATGATACAGATTCATACCTTCCGTACTAAAGAATTTTTAATATCCATGTTAAATGACTATTGTTCCTAAGAAATCCAGTACTGCACGTTGACGCAACGACGTTTCAAATAAACCTCGCTCGCGGTATGATCTGAAGTAGCTCAAATGCTCAACTCACTCAACTGGTTCACTCGCACTAATTGTAGCGCTTAAATAGGAAGCTAAACATACTAGAACTTCCCCAATAAATTCAACCTCGAACGCTCTATAATCTTCGAATCTTACCACAGACCATCCAGACCTTGAATCGCCAGTTCCCCACTCGTTCACCAGAGAGCGCTCCCTTCACCGACCAACAAGATAGTGTCTTCCCGCTATGATTCAAACATGCTTTCTTGTCACGCAATACTATTATAACCTATTGACCTATAGTTTTTCTTTTGGCTAAATGAGCCCGGGGGGCAAGCACCACACCTGGCCCTACCATGGCTATTTCCGGTGTTATGGTGGACCAAAGATGTGCCATCTAATGGAAATGTATAGTATTTAAGTCCAGTCGGGATTGTTTATAAGGCACAGCACAGCCTGATAGGATATGGCTGAAGTTGAATGATAAATCGTCCTCTCTACCATGTGAGATCTCAAAGTACCCATAGCTTCGTTATGTTGACAGACGATAATTTTGCACGAGTAATATCTTATTCGTCCTACGCCGTAGCACAGTGGGTTGGAGCGTGCTGCTCTGGTTCCCGGCCATGGAATGCGCCCCGGTTTGATCTCACCATGTGGTGCGGATTTTAGTTCCGGGTGTAGGACCGGTGCCCCTCAGCATCGTGAGGAAAGCGAGGAGCTGCGATAGGTAGTGGTGTATATTTCATTCACAGCTCCCGTTACAGCGACTGGATCAGCTATCTCTGTTAGTCTTCTTTGATACGTTGCTATCAACATCCAGGGAATGTGTTCGATAGCTTAAACATTGAGCCATAATTTATGATGATTCATTCATTTAACTCATAATGTGATTTTTCACATATCTTTTATTGATAACATCCATAATATTGAGTGGGTCTCCGAAGTCTGTCAGTATTATTTGAAAAAACCTCACGTTTCCAGCAGAATGCAGGGGCTGAGTTCGAGAATGAATTGATGTACTCGATGATGAACCTTCTATTCCGTAAACCTTGATCCTGAAGATGTAAGAATAGTTTCAATCTATATTTACCAATCACAATTTAATTGTCAGTATCTCTCTGCAGAACAAATTTCATTACGCGATTTTAAAACCAGATCTTAAGGTTCCCTCTAAGCGTAACCTAAACTTCCCGGTATGCTGATGTGAAAATGCCTGTCTGCGTTTCTTGATGATAGATGTAAGATTATGAAGATAGCCTTTAGTCGATGCATCATTACCTTCTTCACGATGTTGAACATTGCACAGTCTCTTGTTACTGAATAAATAGTTTACTTTGTCATGTCTATTTATAGTATATCAATTAAGAATCTCTCTGAAGGATGATGATCCCTGTGAAGCCTAACGATACTTATGGTAACTACAAACAATCCCCGTCATCACTTATTCACTTTGATATACACATCAAATCCATTTCAATAATGTTCATTTTTCAAGAGGAATTTGGGAAATACATTTTCCTCCAGCTTCCCACACATTTTTACGCAAAACTTTAAATTCGTTATAGCTCACAATTATTGGTGTTTGCGTACTCAGTTATATACGTACCGCAAGTTTAAGTTATCTCGACTGAAGTCTGTTATGATGTTTAAATTACCTCTAATAAAATGCTTTGGTACAAGGGATGTTCCGAAAATAAGCTTCATAATTTAATTCGCAGGGGAGCTGTTTACAAACTGAGAAAGCGCATGTCGTGACAAAACGCATACGTTTGGATATTTTTTCACATAGGCGCCACCGACATTGATACCGTGAAATCAATTTCAAGAAACCCTCCTGGTAATGTTGATGTCCAGCGATTTCAGAAAGTTCCTCATAGCTTGTTGAAACCCTTCGTTGCTTTCGAAGTGGTGCCCGTTAGTGCATACTTCAACGCAGGAAAAAATGAAGGCCCGATGGGGCAACATCGGGGCTGTAAAATTAAATTAAATTGAGTATTATTTATGGACGGTCTTTAACTGCGGTCGTCCTTAGTGTCCCATTCTATATTGAGCGTGAAAGACCGGAAATTTTACTCAGAGGACTCTTTATCAGGTTTGAGGTTCTTTTACGTGCCGTAAACCTACGACACGAGATCACCAGCTTTACTTCCCTTCCAAAAGAAGCCATACTAAGGATTTTTATGCACGAAAGAAATTCATCGCTCTCCGCTGGATTTGAGTCCTCAACCTCGGGAACTAGAGGCTAGCATGGTAACCACCACACCACAAAGGACGACATCGGGGCTGTAGTTCGGAAGATTCAGTCTCTCCCATCCCAGACAACCAATGTTTTCTACAGTGTCCTTTGCTGTGTAGGGTCTTGCATTGTCGTCCAAGAACAAACCACTGTCTTAGGCGTTCTTGTGTCATGCATCCAATGATGAACTTTCAAAAATTTGGTGGGCTTGAGCATGTCCAACACCTAATGTGGATGCGACATCAGATACATGTACGCGCCTCCGGCGAACACTATTTACTGAATTCTGACGCCGTTTGTTGCAGTTGCGGACGTAAAGGGCGCCCAGATCGGTCTTCATGTTACACACTTTGCATTCCTTCATTGAACACTGAGTAGCAGCACCCAGTCATTTGACGGATATGACTTCGTCTCTATAGAAGCTCTGTAGGCGTCGACTAATATCCTGAAAAATTAGTTCCACGCGCCCATTCATAGCATTTGTGAGCACGTTTCGCGCACTCGTCTTTCTGCTATACTGGTTTGCACTCGAATGAACTCAGGCAGGCCGGTCTGCTGCTTTTCTCTCTTCTTTGGCACTCAGCGCTGCACCAGTATTCCTCTACTCTCATTCTTTACGTCGATAATTTAGGAAAGATTGTATTTTGTCATTCCGATGTATTTTCTCACAGTGTAACAGAGTTTCCCTGTGAATTAAAATGATGAATCTGATTTTCGAAACGTCCCTCATACTTTAGCATAGACTTATGCTAGAAAATTCCATCAACACTGTGGTGTCTCATACCGTGATAGGATGCAGTCTCTCTTGTTTCTCGTTGATGACATTGTCAAGTATAAAGATTGCATTTTCTTTGGCCCCAGACGGTAGAAGAACCTTACCTCCATTTTCATACATCTGCAGTCCAATAACAAGTACACGTCCAAGCACTTTAACCAACTATTGATATTTCGATTGTTGAGGTGTCATTGAATAAGTGTATACGTTTTCAAACCAGGGATCATTCTTGTGAAGAAGTAAATTGAATGATATAGTAGCTTTCCCAGCATTCCAACTACCTAGATTGAAGGCCCTGACATTCCTAGGAAATATATTGCGATTTCGTTGATTTCTTACATCATTTTCAAAATGAACACCTGAATAGGTAGCGTAAATTGTTGATTCACAAACTCCATCTTGAAACTGAGTATAAAATGTGTTGCCCATATAAAAAGGGCTAGTATATAATAAGATCTAGGAGAGTTAAGATGTCAAAAACAGAGGCTCCAGGATTATTCATTGATTCGCTATCACCGAAGTGGAATTGCCGGGTTACAGATACTGTGGGCCCGGCACTAAGTTGCAGAAGCGCTTGCAGAGAGGAGAGCCCGGACCAATTCACTTTATGAGATTTGTAAGCTTCACTATATTGCTTACACTTCTAATAAGGACGTTCCTTCAAGAAATTTAGCTGACATAGTGCTCGCAGAAAAGGCCTGGAGTGTTGTTCAATATCCAGGTGTAAACTGGGAAGAGAGGCTCGGCACAAGACTTGCAACGATAATAATGAGAGGTAAGATTGCTATAAGAGAAGGGAAGAATAGGAAGACGAGTCGTGGAGGACTTTTGCCTTGATACCTATCATGGTAGTCATAAGTGCAGTGACTGGAGGAGCTGCTGAGGTAGCCTCAGTGGTTAATGAAAAGAGGGCTTCAGAAAAACAGCTTGAACAAAATAATGCGATATAATAGGAAAGTGAAGGCTAAAGGGAAAGGTCTTGGGAACAGAGGAGACATGGAAGGATTTTACCGATGCTGCCGGTGATAGCGTCTTTAGTTACACCTGCAGAATTGCTGACACCTAAAGGATAGGTGCTCTAAAGACAAATGTTTAAAGACATCAAGGATTTCGAGAATACGCTTGTACATATGCTGGAGAAAGCGTTAAATAATGTAGACATTGAAAAGTATGCTAAAACTTTAAGATCCATCACTGTAGAGGGTGTATACATGGTTGAGAAAGTGGTCCCAAATTCCCATGGAAAGAGAGAATCGTTGTAAATCTGGGTACTTCATAGAATAAGGAGCACAGTGGATTGGTATTCGGCAAGGGGGTAATGTAACATTTTATTTCTAAGTTTTTGGTAACCGAAATCTCCTAGAGAGTAAGACCTACCTCATCGGTTTTAAGGTCATGTATAATATACGAGGGTATTAGAACTTTAATAACGTCATTTGCGCTCATAACTGGCTGCGGTTTCTATTATAACACAGACTTTCAGTGACTCGTGTTCTAAATGTGTTATACGATTACAGTGATTGGTTCTGAGGTAGAATTTTACACCTACCTAAATCCATTCTTGAATTTTAAAAGATACTACTAAATATCAAGCATCGATGCGAATAATCTATTTGATTATATCTACACTGGTGGTCTGAGAGTAACGGAAATTCCTCATAGAACATATGAGATTACTGACATCAATGAATTTATCTAGGATGAACTGGGATTAGTGACGAGGTATTCTTCATATGTCCCAAAAATAATACGCTAAAGACCGAGATTAAGTGTCCTTGTGTCATTGATTTTTCAGAGAGAGAGAGAGAGAGAGAGAGAGAGAGAGAGGTCCATCAGGGCTTTTATAGGATTCGTTGAAGATTTAGTACTCGCTGCTGGTGAAATGAGCGGATGTGACCATCTTGTGAATATATTTAACGTGATAATTATACTATCGATTGCAGTGTTGCAACGGTCTCTTTCACTGAAGATAAAAGTGGACATTCTCAGGATTAGTTTTTCTCATCTGTATCTCCAGGATATCACATCTCACAAGAACCTTCAAATCCCATATATTTACCTGTCATAGATAGAAACTTCAGTACCACCCGTCGTACGGTCGAAGAAAACGGCAGGCTTACTAGCTGCAGAGCCAAGGTTATAGCTGTTAGAATTTACATTCACGGAAATGGGAATACGTAGTGCCATCAACGATGCTATAATAGATCAGTTCTTTCGAGATTTAGTCATTTTCTGTCTCCGACCCTCGTTCAGTTAAAATCAGTTAATCCGAAGTTCTTCTAGAGATTGGGCTTTATAGTGCTATAATGGATGTCTTAAATGTGACTAAAGTACCTACACTTGATGGAAAGTCACTAAAGGGAAGATTATGTATTTTCTACCCCCGAAACATCAGCACTAGATGAAAATGTGGAAAGAAGCTTACCAAGGAAGTTGAAAAGTTATACACTCTACCTAGCGGAAGTTATCTTAACATGCAAATATCTCAAAAAGGTTAATGAAACGCCCCATGAGTGAAAAGTTTTTCAATAATGCAATTGTCTTCATGTTTGATGGAATTCTTCTGGGTCTGAATAACGCCACTATTGACCGAACTAGAAATTCTGAATTTCAAGAACGATGTGCAACTTTGCGGCCCTGCATCCAATTGCATCACATGGTTTATACAATGCTGGATGAACATATCTCCGTTTGAGTATAGGTATTGAGCACCCCGTATATGGAGTACTCAATGCTGCAGTTGCTCTTTCAATGCTTCTTGGATTTTGAGATTATCACAGGGAACTAATATTCAACACCAAGCTGCAATTGGCAAATTGACATTCATAAGAGCAAAGTATTATAAAAATATAGTCTCAAGCAGAGAAAAAGTGTTATTAAACTGACAATAATTGAATGGAGAAAAGTGTAATTCCTCTTTCTGACTCCGAAAATGTAAGAGATTCTTAAAATTGTGAAGGCTGATAAACCTCTCCATATTGTTGTTTAAACCACGAACCTTCATTTTCAGCCTTCAGTACCTCAGGATAGACCTTTTACATGGATGGATGATCTAGTCCTTCCAAGCTAAACAAGCACGCCTTGTTGTAGTAGCTACACATAAATGATGCTGCTAAAAGCTGCTCACAGTTTTACCATTTCAATATTACTAATGTGAAGCTTTTTCTGAACACTGAATGTAATCCCTATTATGACATGAATTTAGACTTGGAAACTCAAAGTTTGCATCACTGCAGGAGATGTATTGGAGATTATAGAATTCTTTTTATTGGAAAGAGAATTATCCATCCTTGAGGACAAGTGATTTCCTTCAATACGCTCCGGTATTTTTTTATCCATTTCTCCCATCAACCGGAAGAGACTGACTGGAGCTATCAAATCACTAGGGATGATTCAGAAACTAAGGTTACAAAGCCTGCAGTGAAACGTGTACATTTTATTTCATACAACCAATACAGCCAACTAATAGTACATATATTAGGTTATTTTTCGACACAGTCTCCACATCGGTTTTGGCACTTGTCGCTTCGTGGGATGAGTTTGAATATTCCCTACTGGTAAAAAGCCTGTCATTGCATGTTCAGCCACGTTGTTGCGAAGTGTATCACCTAAACATCTGAAGCAAGTCGTCGGCATCCTAGATGGTCCTTCAAGTAAGGAAAAAGGTGAAAGTCGCTTGGAGCGAGGTCCAGGGTGTAGGGAGGGTGGTCGATGATGTCCCAGCAAAACCGCTTCAACAGAGTGGTGGCCTTCAGGGCTGTATGAGGTCAAGCTTTGTCGTGACGGAAGATGACGCCCTCGGTGAGAAGTCGTGGCCGTTTCCTCCTGATTACTTCGCGCAATCGTGTGAAGATCCCATAGTATCGGTCAACGGTCACTGTGTGCCCTCTTTCCAAAATCCCCACGAGTGTGACACCCGTGCTGTCCCAAAACACTGTGGCCATCACCTTCCCGGCAGATGACACCACCTTAAAATTCTTTGTCTTTGAAGAGGCGGAATGTTTCCACTCCATTGACGACCACTTACTGCTGGGGTGTAGTGGTGGATCCATGTTTCGTCACCCGTGACAATGTGATGAAGAAAGCTGTTCCCTTCCGTAGATAACCGTTGTGAAAGTTGCAGGCCTGCCCCCAGGCGCTTCTCCTTGTGTTGCTTGGACAGATTTCGTGGAAACCACCGCGAACAAACTTACTGGTACCGCAGAATACCGTGAACAATGTGACGAACGCTTCCAAACGACATTCCCAATTTACCGTCATATGCCGTAAGGTCATCCTCCTGTGGTCCTGAGTCAACTCCTCCACGCGAGCTGTGTTCAAATGTGTTAATGCGTGCTGGGACTGTCACTGCGATCCTCATCGGTGATCTTTACTCTACCGATCGTAAACTTTTTACACCATACTGCGGCATACTGACAAGACATCAGAGTGTCCTCCGTGGTGTAGGGGTACCATGCTAGCCTCTAGTTCCCGAGGTCGTGTGTTCAAACCCAGCGGAGGGAGAGTGATATTTTCAGACTTAAAAATCCCTAGCGTGGTTTCCTTCGGAATGGAAATAAAGCCGTTGGTCCTATGTCGTAGGTTTACGGCACGTAGAACCTCAAGCCTGACCAAAAGGTCTCTGAGCAAACTTTGGAGTCTTTAACGCCCAAGAGAGAATGGGACGCTAAGAACCATAATAGTAATAGAGCGTCCATAAATGAAAAGAAATTTAATTCTAATTGTTGAGATATTACAGTCTCTCCGTAAACCTACCAGTTGTCAGTGAATTCCAGCCGCGGTTAAATGTTTCGCTCAGAGAAATCGTATAACGGAGCGGGTTTTTTCGCGAGACCAGTTTTCTAAACTAGTCGCCATTTGGTATACCTTCAACTAGCGCTGTAGGTGGCGGATGGCTGAAACTCTGCACACTTGCCAAGCGTATATATTAGAATTACCGCTCACCACTAATTTCACTATAATGGATAAACTCCAGGAATATCGGCCTTGTAACCTTAGTCTCTGATCACGCATAGATTGGAGTTTCATTTCTTTGTAAATGTACCTACGCAGACATCTCTGTTTTCTTCCTGGGTCACAATACTGGGTTGGATAATTTGATCCGCGAATTTCCCTCTCCTCCGTTTCATCACTACATTTCATTTTCCTCCTCACCGCCACACCCGGCATTGCGCTGATCACCCATCCTGGATATGTTATGATTCAGAGTTTGCTTGCTGCTCGACAGATTACTGTCCCAAGTTATTGGCTTGTAAGTCCTTGAGATGTAAGTCCTACAAAGAAGAGGGTACTCGTTAAGAAATGGAAGGCTATTTTAAATTTTACATATAGTCTTTATCTGTAAGTCTCTCTCGCATGGTTTGCAGACTGTATTGTACATTGACACACACACACACACACACACACACATATATATATATATATATATATATATATATATATATATATATATATATATATATATATAATTTTAAAACGGATTCAGCGGATATACGTATAAATAAAAACAGGACTCCCTTTATCTATTTTGTTATCCATTTCCATAATAATTCTTCTCGTAGTTCTACTTTAAGCATAATGTGAACACATAGTTGAATTGACATCATTCACTTGAGTCAAATGTCTTTCAATACCTAGCTGAGTCTTTTTAGTTTACTTATTTCACATTTTTAGAGATATATCATGACCATTCAGGCAGGTATTAACAAAGGTTACTCGATTGTTCTCGAATGCAATAATATTGCACTCATATAGTAAGTACATGGTCACAACATTCAACACACGGAAGCTTACTTACATCAGGTATGTTGCACACACAGGGATATTTTGAACAATGAAGTTCCAGTCTAGTTTTGTTATATATACATAGGATGGATTATGCTTTGTTGATGTGCATAGAGGTGAACTTGAAATATATATCAAGGTTTTAACGATGGTTTCGAGAAATGAAGACGCCATTTAGCCTTAACACTTCTCTGGGTTCTTTCTCCGGCGGAAGATTTAGTGGAGCATCAGACTAAGACAAGCACATCCTCATCGAAGGGGCTATTCTTATTTTCCTTCTTCGCTGCCTTGTTATCCTCTTTTATCGATAATCAAACATCCACCAGCATTCGTTCTTTGCTGGCAAACGCCTGAAACACACAAAAGGATGTGTCTTACTACAAATGAAGATTATACCGAAAGTTTTCGAAGATATGCTTACTCATCTGAGAATGTCCCCCTTATCTACCTGCAACATAAGCAATTACAATTTATTTGAAAATAATGTAGTTGTATACTCACTTCTCTGCCTTAGAGTCTTCTCATAACATCTTTGGGTTTCCTGCTTTGCTTTAGTAGCCCTCTATTCTATATTTTGTTTTATGGATATCCAGCTCTGATAAAGGAATAGCTTTAACTTCTCTCGCAGTGCTTCTGAAGAGAACACTTGTTTTAACTCCCTTCCAATTATATTATATACTCAATAAAGAAGTATGTAATTCCCCATATTTACAGCTTCCGCTTATGGTGAACCTACACCTTTGTTTTTGTAGGAAATATGTGAAAGGTGCTTGTGGTAGGAAGGACCAGGACAGGTGAGAATATGCATTTTCCTATCGTAGGCCTCTTGGTGACTCTGCACGTAATGATTCCACACCACTTCATCACACATTGGGTTCTCGGTTTCCATGACGAAACTTTCAAGCTGTACTAGGATTCCGTCTCAATAAGCCTTCCTCTCATAAACACAGAGTAAATCACGTGAAGACGCGTTGCTCTCCATGTATTTGAAAACTCTTTAGTGACGCGATATGTCCTCCACTTCTTTGTACCTATTTCTTTGAACCTGTTTATTTTCACCTGACGTCAGAGACGTTTTGCGCCTCTGGCGACCTCAAAGCTTGTTTGTACTTGTATGCAACCATCTGATGGCTACCTGGCCTCAGACTTCATTTGAACATGTATGAACATGTTGCATCCGTCTGATGCCAGTGCTTGTCTGGGTGGACTCAGAGCTGGTTCGGTTCTGTTTGGATCTCTTTGCACCTGATTAGACATACACCCGTTTCGTGTTAGGCTAAACACGTAAACTGCATCAGCTTACTATTAAAACTAAAATGCTTCAGGATTTTATTGCAATCACGGAAACTACGTTAGGTTATTTCCGCACATATGTAGAATACTTCAGGTTAATCACAAAAACACATAAAATACTTTTTAAGATCTAAACGTTCAATTAAGATCACTGAAGACTCATTCAGAAGAGGTTGCATATAGATTGCTGGATATTTGTTGTTACTTTTGGTACTCCAATTGTTTTATAGCCTATCAATGGTCCAGAATTCTCAAATAAAGTAGTATATTTATATATGTTGTGGGATGCTATTAAGCTGGTACACATTAAGCCCTGCAATAACCA
This sequence comes from Deroplatys truncata, assembly GCA_030765065.1. Classification (NCBI taxonomy): domain Eukaryota; kingdom Metazoa; phylum Arthropoda; class Insecta; order Mantodea; family Mantidae; genus Deroplatys; species Deroplatys truncata. The sequence continues at coordinate 273,192,094 of CM060990.1, forward strand.
GAGCCGGGATTCCATCTAAAGAGCCGTTGATGGATGGTAGATTGTTGATATCGATAGACCCTGTTGATAGATGAAAATCTTCTGAAAGTTAAGCTTCATAGTAGCAAAGAAAAAACCAACAACAAAGTGGTCGCCTCATAACAAATACCACATTTTACGAAGGCATTCATAGGTTCCACATGAAGCAATGTGTAACCACATTGTAAAACGAGGTCTTTTGACATCTTGATTTCCCGGAGACCAAATGAACTATATTGCGTCTGAAGAACAATGAGGTGACTTGGTCAACAATGTACAGAAATCAGTAAATAATGACAACCATCTAGCTGATCTCAGGAAGATCTTAGGTCCCATTTATGCAAGGGATTTCGTGTCGCGCGACAATAAATTGTACGCCGCGGCAGAATTTGTAGTGCTCTATTTTTGCATGCGACGTGTAGCGCTGTATATTGTTGGGAAATCAATTCTACCCGCCCATTTTCACATTTGATTCGACAGCTGTTATTACGATCGTGTGTGTTATGTTACTGCCACAAACTCTTAACTAAAGAAATACACACACACAGACCGCTTGAGAGAGTGAGAATTAAGGAAAGTGACAATGAAAATTGAAGTAGATTACACTAGTGAAGTGACAGTGAAAACTGGACAAAGTTAAGATGCTTATATTTTTATCGCATTCTAACAGATCTACCTACTTTCTAATGACGTAATATCAATTACAGCCTTGAAAACCATTTTGCCTTTTGATTTCAAATCGGCAGCTAAAGATTCCATTCAAGAATCAGAAATAAATTACGTGAATTACGATTTGCACCTGCTTAATCTTTTCAGGTTACCCCATAGACATTTTATTGCGGGGTTGGTCATGCAATTATATTATTGCTGCGTTACTGAATGAAACCAGTTTTTATTCTAGCCGTAAACTCACAACAAGGCATAGGAACTCTTAAGGAGTTGACTTCAAGTTATCCACAGTCAAATATTTGCACTACAAAGAATGCAAAACAAGAGAGGCCAAGGCAGATAAAAACCAGTGCGAGTGATGTGTGCAAATGCCAAAGGAACGAACGAGGGGTATGTTATTTACGACACCCTTGCCTATATTCCAGTGATACTTCAATCTCATTTTCTTCCGTCCTGACTTTACTGCTTAGAAATTCCTATGCCTGATCATAACACTCTTTCATATTACTAGAGCTGTAATTACTGCAGCAGTAAAAAAATCGACTTATTCCACATTTTAGTCTGGCAGTTATTATCCGATCCAGTTTAACCATTCAAACTATACAAGTCATTCTGACAATTCAGATGATCACAGTATGCGAATAATTACTTAGATATTGAATATTCAAAAATGGTTTAAAAACAACCAATTCTTTTCCTGTATTCATACTCTTACACTACACAGTACTTCTTTAGCTAGAGCTCAAGAATCAGTATGTGGACAGATTTATCCGCCTAATACTTCTGCTTCATCATATTCTTCTTTCTCTGTTTAACCTCTTCGTATGTAGGACTTACACCCCAGAACTTACAAGTGGGTGCTTGCGGCCAGAGGCCTGTCGAGGAGAAGACACTTTGGATCAGATAGCATATCCAGAATAGGCGATCAGCCCAATGCCTAGTATGAGAGCGAGGGAGTAGATGATTTGAAATGTTGGTGAAATGGGTGAAAGAAAAGGTGATGATAGGTCAGTTGGCGGAATGAATGACGGGGAAATCAGGAGAACCCAGAGAAAACCTACCCAGAGGCTACTTTGTCGACCAAAAATCCCAAATGCGGGTTCCTGGGGTAGAACCCGAGCCGCCTTGGTGTTGGGTAGGTGGTCTAACCACTCGGCCACGGTGCCGTCTACTATCTGTCTAATACAATAAAAGTAATCGGTGATAATGCTTTCCACCTTTTCTGATAAGGAAAACTGCATAGTTCCTTATCATTCTTACTGGGAAAATAAGCAAATATGAATGAAACGGTGGCATTATAAAGCGCGTTAAATTCTCCATATACCAAAACTTACGGAAAACAGGAACATATACCGCCACCGAATTCATTTGTTGGAATTCTGAATTCGTGCAACGCTGTTCCCATACCTAACTAGTTAATGGTCGCATATCTTATTAATATGGGTATCAGATATGTCTGAAATTTGTAATAGTGTTTAACACCCGCTTTCACTATATGCACTGAATTGTTCCAATATTTGAGTAAGACGAGGTAGTAACGTGTTGTGGAACCAGAATGTTCCGTAAGTCTTGCTATTTTGTTGAATCGCTATCGTAGTTGCTGATTTAATTATATTAAATGTAGCGCTAGTAAACCGACCAGAAACGTCATAGGTAATCATTAGTTAAAGCATGTTCTTGCCATTCGTATTTCTTTTGTTACTTAAGCACAAATATCACATTTGTATTGTTAATTATGACATAAATTTATCTATCGCACACACAGGCCACTGGGGATATTTTGTTTCCATCGATTTCAGATTAACGACCAGTTTTAAAAGGCCTTCGTTACTGCAATAACTCCGTATATGAATAAAACTTTCGTTAAGTTACATGTTGTCTTTCATTAAACGCTTTGAGATTAACCAATGTCCAAAGCAATCGTTAACTTAAGGTACCTTTTCGAGTTGTTAATTTCCTTAAATATGTGTTTAACCGGAAAACAGTATGGCACAATATTTCTCTACAGAAAAATCATTATGTACATTATTCGGAGCAAGAAGTTAACGTACAAATTAATTTGAAAACTGCATGGCTGTAAATTCCATTTGAACTATGAAACAAATAAGGAAGTGATCCATATGATTTTATAGGAGAGAAGGAAGAGAGAGAACAGGATTTGTGTGTGTGTGTTTTAGAGAGGTTACATTATTCCACGTTACGAACAATACACCTGTTGTATTTGTGGACATGGAAGAGGTATATTGTCATGTTGTCGCCGTAAAACTTCTTTGTTATTATGATTGTCCCGAGGTTAATTCTTGCCACTTTGTTTCGATTTACTAACCTTCTCCATATATTCAGAACCTCGTGCATGTACTTAAATACGATTTTTGTGAGTTTATGCTAACAAATTAAGTAATTAGCGTAGCGGGCTGCTGTTGTGAGATACCTGAAAAATATTTCATAGCCATTCTACATATAATATGGTGTATCGAACAGAATTGTGTGATGTTAAAATGTGAATAAAAGTGGTTTAAAAGAAGTTCCGAGATTAGAATGGGTTATATATCTAAAGAAGTGTGATCCGGATATACAGGATGTCCCGCTTAGAGGAAGCATGAAGTAGGTGACAATTATTATAAGTGTAAATAATCATTTATTAAAATACCTTTTTACAGAAATTGATCTAAAAGCTCTCCCAGTTCCGGATAATGGTCAATGTAACTCGATATGTGCACATTTAGTTACGCTGTAGACATCTAAACGGTATTCAACCTCCAGTTTTCTGTAGCATTTGGAGTCTAAGCAGTGCAGTTGCATTCGCAATTATTTTTCTGAATTCTCCCAAAGTGCTAGGTCTGCCTCTTCGATACACAGCATCCTTTACAAAGCTGCAGAAAGAATAGTTCTAGGGGGTCAGATCGGGTGGCCTGGATGGCCAGGCAAGGGTCCTCCTCTTCTAATTCACCTATCGGGGAAATTTGCGCCCAAGAAGTCAGGCATAATCGTGGGGTGTGGTATCATCCTGCTGGAAAACTGACCCTCAACAGATTCAACAAGAAAGTTCTATAACACATCCAGATGCACATTTCCTGTAACTGATGCCTCCATGAAGAAGAATGATCCAATGACGGAGTTTCCTTACCAATCCACATCAAACATTCACTTTGAGCGTGTCCCTTCTTTTCACACCCAATACAAGGATTCTTTGACTCCCACATCCCGCAGTTGTAGCTGTTAATTTTTTCACATAAGTGAAAAGTCTTTTCGTCAAAGATACGAGTTGTCATTGGCAATTCGTAGAATCATTTCTACAGAAAAAGAAATTGTAACCGGACGATCCATAGGCTTTATCTAGTGACGAAGCTGGACTTGTAAGCATACAAATGTAGACGTTTATGCATGATCCGTGAACTGTTGATCTAGGGATTTGAAGCTAGGCACTATATGTTTCTATCGACTTCTGTGCACTCCTACTCCAAGTATATGCCGTTCTCATACGTTCCTCACTTTTACTTCGTTTCGTATGTTATCCAGTCTGCAGTAGCAGAGATTGTTCTACTTCACATGAGAATTGCGTTACATCCCAGATGACTTCACATTCCATATACCATGAACAGGGAGCTGCACACGGTCCACTGAACATTCGGCTATGGTATCCACGTGTGTTATTCTACAGATTTGTGCCAGGCATGTTTAGTTGCAAAGCAAGAAACAAACGGGAGTTAACATACGCATGCGTATGTATGGTCATGCAGCTGTTTTCAAACTATTTTTGCACAGCATCCTTATCTTAACAGATGTAAATCACAACGAACCCTTATCTGGTTTTAAATTGCGAACATTTATTTCTCGAATCCTCTAAGCGGGACAATCTCTATAAGTAAGCGTTCAGAGATTATTGGATCATTGCGCTTAAAGCTGCTATTAAATAGTTCTGTGAATATGTTTTATTTTTCTGTTGATATTAGCTTATAACATTACACACCCACCCACTCACAAAAAAGAGCCAGAGGTCTTGTGTTTGAATGTTAGCTAAGAAACAGTTTTTTCTTCTGTAGAGGAATTACTTCTGCGTACTCACACATAGGTTTCTATTTCTGCCATTAAGGTCAATGTGTCATCGAAGGCCATTGACTTTTCATCTTATGATTCGAGTTTTAATAATGCAGTTCTCATTACGCTTCAATTGAATTAGTGGCTTGCGTTTTTTCCGCAGCCAATGAAAGATAATATTCGTGAAGTATTAACAGCCCCTTAAATGAGACCCATCCGTGGATTTTCAAAAACCCAAATACTCCACTGAGATTTTTTTATGTTTTTACGTCTTACGTCTGTATAAAGTAGTGTGTTTGTACGGTTTTGTGCATTTATGTTAAGCCGTTCCTGAATTATATATTTTTTGAAACAAAAACTATTTATGAGCAATTCTTCTTGCGATGCTGTTTTCATTATTTTAAGAAAAAACTTCAGATTTATATTTCTCAATGAGTTACAAAATCTGTTTGCGAAGAAATCCGCTTTTAAAAGTAATTACTTTTGAAAAAGTAATTCTTATTCAGATGTGAGTTTCTACTTTTTAAAGAATTACCAAACATAGATGAGCTTGGTGGCATAACACATTTTCCTTACACTAATAAGTATATACGTATGGAATTTTATTTGGCATGTATTGGGGTAACTATTTCCAAAGTTTCATCATTTCCAACCTCAAATCTTGCACAGTAAGGAGCATTCTAAAGCTGAAGGATGTATAAAATATGTATTACAGCAGAGAAAAATGCACTGGAAAGTTCACAAAATATTGTGAATTTGTTCGGTTTTCACTGTCACTTTACTTTTGTGCTCACTCACTTCACAAATGTGGTTTAGTTCAGGTTTTCCTGTCACTTCGTTTGTCTCCGTGACGTAGTAGCGGAATAAAATACGTGCGAAGCAGTCCATTTCACTCACTGGGAAGTCGAACACAAGGCGTCTTTAATATCTCGCGGAAGAGTATCTGATGTACTTCCCAACTGTCGTCACAAACTCATTTATAGAACCGCACTTAATGTCTCATCAGAAACGCACTCACCAGCTCACTCTATAACTGACTGACGAGAGCGTTCGCGTATATAGCCGTTGAAAATTTCCAATGCACATTCTAGAATATTCTGGAGGTGGTGTGAATCACAATGAACCACCATCAGGTAACCTCGGAGTTGAAGCCGAATGTGGTATACTATGTCGTTGATACGAGTGATTACCTTATACGAGCCGTCCCAGGCACGTTATAGCTCCAGCGACTTCCATTTAGCCCTCGTGGGACGATGGAGCCATACGAGGTCACCCTCCTGGAATCCGACACTCGTGGCCAGACGGACATAGGCGCCTTCTTCCGGTCATTGGCCAGCTTATACCGTTGCACCCGGCACCGACTGCGTGACGGAGGCCAATGACCTGCCGCGCAGATGTCTCACTGCTGGCATCAACTCTCTGGGTCGCTTCGAAGATGCAACCGTTAGAAACGGCGAGCATCTAAATCAAAGTCTTATTCACATCCAGGGGCCCCTCGGTTAGTACCACCATGGTTTATCTAGGGCATCCTTCACCTTACTCCTCGGAAGCACCAGCTGTTCCACTCTGTTTTCCCATTTGCGGATTTCCAAACTCAGTTCAACAATTCGTTCCTGACCACCAGTGAGTCCCACTGCTCCTTATAACTCTTACAATTCGGGCATCCAGAAGCAACATCTGCCCAAAACGAAGTACCATCAAATTTCTATGTCTTCACTATTTTTCCATTAGGAAATGTCGTAATCGTGTGGCACTCTACACCTTCGGCACAGATCTTGGCTTCCAGGGAGCAGCGCAGCTCCTACAGTACGGCTTCCACCAACCATTTGCTTTCCTTCGCCTGCTGGTCCAGACGGGTGTCCATCGCAGTCTCTATCATCCTCTGTTTTATTTTGTCTCCCTGTCTAGCCGTTTTTCTTGTTTATCTAGACGTTCTTCCACCGCATTAACTTTATCTATCATTTAATTTCTTCTAACTCCTTTGTAATGTCATCTTTCAGGGTCTTCACCGTTGCATTTATCTTAGGTTTTACAGTGTCAGTGACAAAACCGAGTTGGGATTTCATTTTCTTTATTTCATTCTTTATTTCATTCTTCATTTCTGTTTTCACACCCTTGATTTCGCTTTTCATCTCTTCCATTCCAGATTTCATTTCCGTCTCCATCTTCTCCATTCCGATTTCATGGCCTGGATTTCAACTAATAGTTCATTTATAATTTCCTCTGTGTGGCGTTCAATCCCACTCCCGACATAAGTGAGACTTCGTCCAGTTTTTTTCACTGTCTTTTTACTTTTGTTCTCACTGTCACTTCACTAATGTAATGCAGTTCAGTTTTTCCCTATCACTTTGTATGTCTTCGTGATATAGACGCATAATGAAATACGCGCAAAGCAGCCTCTCTTCGTTGCACTTCACTCGCTGGGGAGTCGAACACAATACGTCTCTAATCTCTCGCGAAAGCAGCAGTTTCTGTACGTCGCAACTGTCGCCACAAACTCACTTGTAGAATGGCACTTGATTTCGCATCAGAAACCCACTCAACAACTCACTTACTAACTGACGATAGCGTTTGCTTAAATACCACCTGTAAATTTCCACAGAACATTCTAGAGTGTTCTGGAGGCGGGGATAATCGAAAATTCCAGAATATTCTGCTTATCTGACGATAGCGCTTCTGGACTTTATGCCGGGATAAAGGGCTGCTTATCTGTGGTTATCTCTGCAATTGCCAGCCGCCGACCTCCTGAAGCTTGGGCCATAGCCGCTGCGTCAAAATGTTAATTGACCTGAAATTCTGCTGATGTATTTTTCATAATACAGTGTACATTTTTACTTAAAATCCATAGTCTAAAAACTATTTACATAAGTGCACCAAACTTTACAAACCTTGAGAAATTTTTGAAAAATAAACTGAAAACTCTCAGATAAAGCTGCAAGCATGCTAATACACTCTGCGTTAAGGTTTATTCAAATCGTCACGTAGAATAACAAAAATATTTAAACAAAACTTTCCTGAAGAATGGCTTCTCAGGGCACCAGTCTTATGGAATTTATTAAAATCGAGTTTTCGGCCGCTGTTACTGGTCAGTTTGGGTGTATCTTTCATGTTTCCATGCAACAGCGCTCAAGTCAAAACTGAATTCAAGTACACTTGTGAAACATGTTCATACTCTGGGGTTCATGTTCCCTATTTATAAATTTCTTCATGTTTTTGGTTAAAATTCCTAAAATAACGGAAGGCTCTGCATAATAGTTTCTTAAATCTACTTAAATACTTTTAAACACACAATTTATGTACATCCAAAACTCTTCTCCATATAATTGGGAAAGCAGGAACCATGGATTCTCTCTATAAAGGTTGGTGTATTGTAGTATGAAGTAAAGTATTGTCGTAACCTCTTTACTATTCTAGCTCAATGGAGGGTAGAGCAACAGGTACCGTGAACGGATCGAATATTCTATCACACATTATGCGAGGTACGACGGGGAATAGCTCAACGAAATTATGAAAATATACCTAAAGGCTCCTAACAATATCTCTAATTCATTATGTGGATAAGGGAAGGGTCTATCTACTATAGAAATTTACATTTATATCACTTGGATGGTAAATATTTATTATAATAAAAAGGAATTACAATACCTCCTTGCCTGTCGGTGGGGACGCCATGCTATATGCACGGACAAGCTGCACACACTCTGACCCTGCCACAAGCAGAACCTCGACTCGACTGATAAAAACCCACGCCAATTCGGTGTCAGCACGCTACACTAAGAACCGGTTTTCTATCCCCTCTACTCTTGCACAATATCCGATCTGGGCCGCCAGGTCACGTACGCAATAATGCCAATAATATTACAAATGTCACATCTCCCCCTGGCTACCCAGATCGATGTCCGTGTTGAAACAAGAAGGTTTTTTTGTTGTTTTTGTGTAGACAAAGAATTACAGAGAAAGAAAAAATATGACATACTTTACAAAATTAGATTACAGCAAACAATATCTGGGCATTCAGAAAGTGAGAATGGAGCAGAAATGTCTCTTAATGAAGAAGTTAAAAAAGTTATTGTGAACATGTGAATCTAATTCAAACATTATGGAGTCTCGAGTGCCACCGACGATTTAGTTCAAGACGTATTGCCTAGTTATGAGTACCCCGCACACGCACACTACACCGTACTGCCACTGTTACATACGTACTACACTGCACCAAGTCTCGACGTAACTGTTTGTGGGTGTCATTTACACATCACCCACAACAACGAAATTTCAGCTGCAGAGTCTTTCCTGTTATGCAAGTCGCTGAAGATGTGGGGAGCAATCGCTGACTTAGACGGCCCCCGAGATGGTGGCTCCTTATGCCACTGCAATGTAGTGGACGAAAGACAGCTCTCCTTTGGTGTATCTGCAACCTCTGGCGTGTCTGTAGAGCGGGGTTACTCCTCTGGACACCCGAGCTCCTGAATCAGCAAAATCACTATAACATGAATCACAAAAGAATAGAACTTGTGCTCCCAGAAGATCATCATACATAAAAGAAGCAAATAGTATGTCATTTAAACTAATGTGAATTGAAAATGCCACAAAGTTTACAGTCAATGTTTAGTATTGAGCAAAGAAAAAAAATTACTACACATTGACATAAAAGCTGAATTTTTCAAGGGGTTACCATCCAAAATTTGATAAGAACTGCTTTAGAATCCAAGTAAGGAGACATGAAAGGGCCAGAATACATAAATATTATATCACTTACATCCATTGTTTATACAAAATAACACAACACAAATATAGTAAATTATTTGGGATCCCAATATTATATTTGACCAGCTGGTACTACTAATAAAGAAAAGGAATAAGTGCACTTATAATACATTCATACATGACAATGAAATGAAATCATTCATACTGACCATGGCCCAAATAATACACAACACTCACTTGAATAACTACCCAAAAATAATATGTGCATTGCTACATACTTCAAAAATAAACCCACATTACATGTATCAAACTACACCTCATTACATACTTTCAACTACAAAAACTCATGCTTTACTGTCAATAATATAAATTCTCCTCCACATTACTATCTTATCCACCTCATTATGATCATTATTATCATCATTTCAATCATCATCATCATCATCTTAGTTTTCAACTTTATCGTACACAGTAATTACTGAGAAAATAAAATATCTTCACTGACATGTCTCATTCAACTAGCTGCAAAATAAAAAAATACCTGACATGGGCATAAACTAAAGAAATCACATTAACATTTCAGGCATGACACAAATAACATAGCATTATACTGTTGCATCCACATCTACCGAATCAAAATTAAGCTGGAAAATAGATGGTATTAGAACTCGTTATATAAGATGGTACTAAACTTGTTGCATAAACACAAAAAATTATTCTCATTGCATTCACTTCATTGCATTTACTCTCTTGTGTGAATACATCACACACGCTATACTGGGCACGTTTCAGCAACACCAATAAGCAAAATATTTCTCAACATGTCGGATCGAATTTCCAGGTACATGTTAGCCCTCCTGAAAACTCAAACATTTACACTTCTACCATCGGGTTACTCTTCGGCACTTCCACCAAGGCAAATCTTCCATATACTACTCACATAACCTCACAAACATACACACAATTCATGCAACAATTTTCTGCAAAGAAAACGATCACAGCACCATAATGAAATCCAAAATCAAACCAAACGAATGCAACAGAACAAAGTACACCATTACCAAAACAATAATGTCCCATAGCATTCCTGAAAATGAAACAAAATTAAGTACACACTTACAGGTTGTTTTTCTCATTCTTTTTTTACCACAAAATGGTGCAACTTTCCAATTTCTTGTAATACATACTTCATGCCAACATTAAGGCAAACAATGAAAATAGCATCACAAAACTCAAAATTTACAGTCTATAAGGACCCACAGGATCATAGTAGGGGTAAAGGCGTGACACATGAACACTCTGATGTTTGGTACGAGGAGCATGAGGTCGACCAACGAGGTAGGTAACAGGAGTGATTTGTTGGATAATTTCAAAAGGACCAAAATATCTATGTAACAACTTTGTACATTTACCTTTCTTTCTTATAGGAGTAAAAACTTTGACTAATTGACCTATACTGTAAACCACATCTCTATGTTTGGCATCAAATGTTTCTTTTTGTTTCACTTGTTGCTTAGTAATGTTAGCAACAGCAACCTCACGTGCCTTCTGAATCTCTTGTAAAGTTTGTTTCACAAAAAGATCATTAGATGTAGCTTGCAGCTGAACCTGATTAGGTAAAGAAGGCTCCCGACCATATATCAAGAAAAAGGGTGAGAATTTAGTAGACTCCTGAACACTTGAGTTATAAAAAAAATTACATAGAGCAAACTTGAGTCCCAGTTCTTTTGATTAGTGTCAACAAAATGGCTAAGCATATTCAAGAGGGTTTGATTGAATATTTCAGTTCATTATAAGCTGGATGGTAAGCACTAGTAAAATTAGAAGACACTGATAGAGATCTCAACAATTCTTGTGTCACTTCACTTAGGAAAACTGAGCCGCGATCAGACAACAAGGCAGCAGGGGCTCCATGCCTACAGATGATATTATGCAAAATAAACTTAGCAACTTGTGGAATTGTTGCTGAAGAAAGCGACGCAGACTCGACCCAGCGAGAAGCATACTCGGTTGCAACGACGACATACTTGTGTCCAGAATTAGAGCGTGGGAGAGGCCCAAGCAAATCAATACCCCACCGCTCGCCTACAGAAGTAACAGGAATTGGTTGTAATAAACCTGCTGGCTTTTGATTCTTAGGTCCTTTTCTGGTTTGACAACTGGGACAAGTACGCACAAAATGTTCAATATCTTTTTTTCATCCCAATCCAATAATATCTGGAGTGAATTTTGGCAAATGTTTTAGAAAAGCCTAAATGACCTGAAAGAGGATCATCATGACACGAAGATAGAATTTCATGTTTCAGTGCCTCTGGAATAACCAGCAGATGGAGAGGGCCAGTAGAGCCAGCATTTTTATGATAAAGAACACCTGATTTAAGAGTACAAGTTGAAATTTGTCTCTGAATCTTAGCAGGGGCTGACGGAGGATCATGAAGAGCATTGATAAGTTCAAGTAACACAGAATCTTGTTTCTGTTGGTCAGCAACTTCAACTGAAGACAATAAGCATGTGGGAAGTTCCTCGAGCTGCTCAAGTTCACTTTCTTTGGGTTGCAACACAGGAAATCTCGATAAAGCATCAGCATCATGATGTTTCTTACCAGATTTATAGGAAATAGTATACTCAAATTCTTGCAATTTCAAACTCCATCGTGGCAGACGCCCAGTCAAATCTTTTAAATTATTCAGATAACAAAGGGAGTGATGATCAGATACAATATTGACCTTATAGCCATATACAAAACTGCAAAAGTAAGTAAGTCCAAACAATATGGCCAACAATTTCAATTCAGGAACATTACAATTACGTTCACATTTAGATAATGTCCTCGAAGTATAGCCCACTAGTTTCAACACATTATCAATCTTTTGATACAAAACAGAAGCAACCCCTAGTCCACTGGCATCAGAGTGTAATTCAGTATATGTACCAGGAATATAGCGAGCTAAGACAGGGGCAGAAACTAATGAGTCTTTCAACTTTTGAAATGCAGCTTGCTGATCAGGTTCCCAAATAAAACTTTGATTTTTCCTAGTCAATTGAATAAGTGGTTGAGCAATATTAGCATAATCTTTGATGAATTTCCTGTAAAAGTTAAATAATCCCAAAACTTTCCTTACATCTCTGACATTTTTAGGACGAGGCAAATTTGAATGGAAACTACTTTATCAGAATCAGGAGAAATACCATCTTTGGAGACTTCAAAGGCTAATAGCTTGATCTTTTGCATAGCGAAGAAACAATTTTCTGGTTTGAGCTTAAATTTATGGTTATCCAGTCGTTGAAAAACAGTTTCAAGATTTTGTAACAACTCATCAAAGGTTTTAGCAAAAACGACAATATCATCCAAATATGCAATTGCCCTTTTAAAATTCAGATCACCTAGTAACTTGTCTGCGATGTAACTGAAGAACCTAGGAGCATTCGCCAGCCCAAAACTCAAGCGTGTGAATTGATATTGACCTTGAAAAGTAACAAAAGAAGTAAATTTCTGGCTATCATCTCCAATAGGTATTTGAAAATATGCTGACAGCAAATCTAGTAAGACAAACCATTAAGCCTCCCCCAGATAACTTAACAAATCATCTATCAATGGCAAAGGGAAAGAGGTGGTTTCTGTAACAGCATTCAATTTCCTATAATCAACACAAAACCTCATGGAACCATCTTTTTTACAAGCACCACAGGAGAAGCCCAAGAGGACTGCGATTCCTTAATAATTCCAGCATCTTGCATTTCTTTAACTTGTTCAGCAATGATTTCCTTTTGTTTATGGGGAGCTCTGTAAGGTCTTTGTTTGATTGGTTTGGAGTCAGTTACTTTAATATCAAACTCTGCGACATCAGTAGTAGCAAGTTCTTGCAATGTGGTGGCAAAAAAATCACTATATTTAAATAACAATGAATGCAATTCAGCCTTTTGAGTTTCTTGTAGCTTACCATTAACATTAAAATTAAAATTTGAAGCTGGCAGAGGGGTAACATCTGATGATAAAACAGAATTACTCTGAACTATTGCAACATCATAATCTTTAGCTAAAACTGTATTGGCAAACAGTGTTTGTGGAACTGCAGTATTATTATGCACTGGTATAGTAAGTTCAGATGCAGAATGACATAACAACGGTGGAATTGAAAGATTTTTCTTCTGCATAATGTTGACAGCAGGTTCAAACATAACCTCATTACTAATGTCTGACGAGGGTTGAACTGTTACATAACACGTAGATAAAGGTGCAATTTTCACATCATTCACAACTGCCACTTTAACACCAGAGTCATTACATTCTTTATCTTGTAAAGGATTCACTGCCATATCAACAAAAGGACCTTGTACTAGGGTTATTGGTATACTAAAAGCATCATCCTCGGAAGAATTCAAAGTTATCTAGCTGTGTGCATAGACAATTACTACACCATGAGCATGCAAAAAGTCATTGCCTAAAATTAAATCATGAGAAAGATCTTTTACAACTAATACATCTTCCTGAAAAAGAACATCATTAATATGAAAATTCAGAGCAGTGTGGTAAGGTGCATCAAGTAACTTATTACTTGCAGTTCGAAGCAACATCTCTATGGGTTTCAATGTAGAGAGATCAAGAACATGGGCAGCATTTACATAGCTAACTGCGCTTCCTGTGTCAAGCAACATGGAAACCTCTGTCCGGGCAATATGACCAAAAACTTGTAAGATCTGACCTGATAAGCCAGCCACATCCCGCTGAGGTGCAGCCGTGCTGGTGGGCGGTGGTGATGCTGCTAAGTCCTCGTCGTCAGTCGTTTTTTGACAGGAAAGCGGCTACGACAGAAGCGAGCCAGGTGGCCCTGCCTGTTACATCTACAGCAGGTGACGGATGAGTCTCGCCGGTCGAAGTCAGATGATCGTGGAGGCTGTGAAGTTCTCTGCGAAGATGGTACAGCAGGTGGTAACTGAAACTGGTTAACTTGGTTACATAACTGTTCCACACGATCAATTAGCTGTTTCATGGGAGCGACAGGTACGTCCCCAAGAGAAGAAGCATTTGTTAACTGAGCAGTAGCCGGTACAGTAATAACAGGAACAGATGCATTATTAAATACAGAAGTGGGTGGTGTAAACACTGCAGCCTGAGATTCGTCAACAGTTTGTGGATTTAATGGTAACACTGCCTGTACATAGAGAGGCTTAAGGCCTTTAAGCAGGTGTTTTATTTGTTCAACCTGAGACATATTTTGATTTACCTGATCACAAAGTGATAACACATGATAGATATAATTGACGACTGGCTCATCATCTAACTGCACACGCTGTCTGAGTTTAAATTCTAAGTTGTCACTCTGGTTAGTCATTTGAAAAGCATTTACAAACTGTGTAGTCAGGCAAAGCCAATCGTGGCGAGGATGCCGGTGGCGAAAAGTTTGGAACCATAATGCAGCAGTATCTTTTAAGTAACATGGAAAACATTTCAATTTCATGTCATCAGACCAACCATTAGCAGCAGCGACCATTTCAAAATTTTGAAGAAACTCATATGGAGAAAACTGGCTAGAATTCTCAAAACAAGAGGGTTCAATGACCGGTCTACACACAGCTGACTGCAATGGACTCACCGAAGCAGGCGGATTAGACATTACTGGTAACAACTGAGTAACAGTAGACGTACTAGTGCTAGAAATAGATTCCACTTCACTATGCTCACTAACGGGTTCAATGACCACATCAGACTTTTGCGTAGTACGTCGCTTAGGCATTGTGGCCGCACAGACCAAGGATAAACTCAACCAGTAAATGAAAAGAATATGGAAGATCACCATTACAAATTACACCAAACTAAGCATTCATATCACCACAGGATTGTAATTGGAACTACCACCACATGACCAGCTAAAAGCAATACCGGTAATACAAAATTAAGCGCCCACGGCGAAATATTAGAAAACTACACCAGAATATTATGTACACAGACTTGACACGCAAGCCACTTGGATACAAAGCCAAGGTTTCAGACCAGAAAGGACACATCAGCAGGTAAAAAAATTATTAAAACTGATGTCTTCAGCGAGGAAACTCAAACTGGAAGTTAAAAAAAATTACGCCACACCTACTGTGACTATACACACGCAACTTAAGACCCACAGCACATATAAAAAAACGATTTGCTTCACATTAGAGTCGTTAGAGAATTGCAAGACCACACAACAATAACGCAATGTTACGTACATCAGCTAACACATGCAACTATATTATCAGAGTTCCAAAATATCAGTACATTTTCCAGAATTCACAAAAATAAGTAATTTAGAATGGACAGTACAAACAATTTATCACAGAAACAGAATTTAGCAGAAGTGAAGCCATGGTAAGAGGAAAAATGGAGCCAAAAGTTTTTCCGCCACGCCACCGACAGACAATGCAAAAATTTTAAAAGTGAGCTTGAAATTAAGATACAGACATGGGACTTTTTAGAAACTATGGAAGATGAATTTGGAATAGAAAACCACAAATTACGAAACCAAACCCTTACCCTTAAGCCAACAAAAACAATTTACATTTTCTAACGAACACGTGGAGGACCAAACACGCTACATTTCAGAGAAATAAAATTTCTTGCAGCCTCCACCAATTACTCGGCGCCCCACCAATTGTCGTAACCTCTTTACTATTCTAGCTCAATGGGGGGTAGAGCAACAGGTACCGTGAACGGATCGAATATTCTATCACACATTATGCGAGGTACGACGGGGAGTAGCTCAACGAAATTATGAAAATATACCTAAAGGTTCCTAACAATATCTCTAATTCATTATGTGGATAAGGGAAGGGTCTATCTACTATAGAAATTTACATTTATATCACTTGGATGGCAAATATTTATTATAATAAAAAGGAATTACAATACCTCCTTGCCTGTCGGTGGAGACGCCATGATATACGCACAGACAAGCTGCACACACTCTGACCCTGCCACAAGCAGAACCTCGACTCGACTGATAAAAACCCACGCAAATTCGGCGTCAGCACGCTACACTAGGAACCGGTTTTCCATCCCCTCTACTCTTGCACAATATCCGATCTGGGCCGCCAGGTCACGTACGCAATAATGCCAATAATATTACAAATGTCACAGTATTTTCTCAAATAACCTTTTGAGGAAAGCAATGCTTTTCGAATGCTCTTCGACAAAGAGGCAAGTTTGAGGAAGTTACTTAAACCAAAGGCCATGGGCAAGCTTCCAGATTTTTTTTATTTGCGAATTAGGCTTCATCAGATTTCCAAGGACATTTTCCGAGAAGATATCTCGCAATATCCACCCTTATTGACAGTGCAATTCTGAAAGAAATACACAGTTGGCATACAGCCAAATGGTTCAAATCCTGGCTCCGCCAAATGAATTAATAACCACGATAATATACCGCTCATAGAATGACATGTCCAGACCAGCATTACAAAAGTAGCATGCTGCCGCTACCGTTTTAGGCGAGGCTTTATGGGGGTGGGTGGAAGCGTGAGAAGTATATGGATATCCAGCTAACACAACAAACGTGGGTATCTCTAAAATTGAGTTTTTATTTACAGGCCCTCTTTAACTACTATGGTTCTTTAGCCTCCCATTCTATATTGGGCGTAAAAGCCCGGAAATTTTCTCAGAGGCCCCTTTATCAGGTTTAAGGTTCTTTTACGTGCAGTTAATCTATGACATGGGACCACCGGGTTTACTTCCCTTCCCAAGGAAGCCATGCTAAGGGTTTTACGCCCGAAAAAATGCATCGCCCTCCGCCGGGATTGAAGCCGCAACTTCGGGAACTAGAGGTTAGCATGTGGGTATCTCTGGCCGTAGTATCTCTGTATCTCTGACTGTAATTGGCACATCATTGTAAAAATATTACTGTATTGTCAGTATATGTGTCTATAGCTCTCTTTAAGTATTCACAATTATATATTTTATATTTTGGCGGGAAAAGTGATTATCCTCCAAAGAAGGTGCGCTAGAAAAAAGGCAAAAATTTGATATCGTTGGGCTCATTTTTCTAAGGAACTATTTGAAGCATAAAGTATAACATTTTGCTACATATGAAGGCAGTCTACCTCATACCACTAAAACAAGGAAATTAAGCTGCTAATGGTGTTTCTTTTTAAATGCTTTTTCTCTTCTGTGAAAGAATTAAGTAAACGCATTTTTTAAAATGCATTACACTTAACTCTAGTTCAGTGCATGTAATAGATTATCTCACACAAGTGTGCAAAACTTTGGAGTTGGAACATGTACACTTTTTGAGAAAAAGTAATATATGTTTCATGAAATCTAGTTATGAGATAATCCAAAAATACTAATAAAACATGTATGTTCTGATTCAGGAAGAATTACACCTGTTTCTACATTAAGAACAGAAAATGCCAAATTATGACAGTTCACACTTCCGAATCCCCTTAAATAATTTCATTTTACTAAATTTATACTAACCACATATTGGATCATCGGATGCACCTGAAAGACTCTTATATCTGCTCCAACACTGTACTTTCATTTTATAACTTGGTTAGCTTCTGAACGTTTTTCCCACTAGCATTGGTGCTTTATTATTCCTGCCATTCAAATCTAATTAAAGAATATATATCGTAATGAGCGGTTTCTTCTATGTTGAAAATATCATACCTGCAGACTTTCATGGATAGTTTCTTGATATGGCAGGAACAAACTGAAGTACCAGACAGTTCGGTTAATGTTTAATAGCTATATGAGAGAAGCATTCACCATGATAGTTGCCTCAAACTAATCCTCATACCCTAAATGCATATTAACAGAGCGAGGAGGCGCCGCAGTAACGTGTGCGACTCGCATTTGGGAGGTCCCAGTTTGGATCCCCGGCCCTACCCACTCTAACCTATGGGTTTTTCGTGGTTTCTCTGGGGTTGACAGGCAAATTCTAGGATGGTTACTTCTCTACCACGATTTCCTTTCCATCATTTCCCTTTCATTTCGTTTCCTTCGTATTTTCAGGTGTACTTCTAGGTTTCGTGGTGTATGCCAATGACGGACAGTTGGCGCGGATGCATGCTCAATGGAAAAATTGTTCCCTGTGGACACTAGAGGGCTGCTTGATAGGTGGGCGGCTCATCGCCCTCTCTCGGCGGCTCCAGGAGCGGGACGAATCTGCGGGATTAGAAATGTTAGACTTCCGTGCGTCTCTGTGATCTGTCTGCCTACGGCCTGTAGCCTCCTGTGTGGTTCCTTCAACTTATCCCTTCCTCCTGTCGGGTTGTAGGTATAATATATATCTATCTGTATGTCGCGGTGGGTGAATTGTCCCTCTCCGTTGAATAACCTATACCTATAAGTGCATATTAGCACTTAATCAAATTAATCAAAATGCATTTTCAAGATTTGTTCCCTAAGAGAATTCAAAGATGGCTAGAAAAGTTCATACAGACTTATAACTGTGATGTGTGATTAAAACGCTCTAAATGCACAAAAACGTTTGTCTTACTATGAAAGAGCATACTCCTAAGCCTATCATTACTGTAATGAAAATTAATAACCATCTAATAGAATCCAGTTCAATTGTAGTTTGGAGTAAAATATCTGAGTGTTTGGCTTTACCTTATCAGCAAATATAGTAACTGATTGTTAGTAGGACGTTGCGAGCTCAGTTTTATGTTGGAAAAAATTGCAAGAACGAGGTTTTCTTTCCTTCCAAAAACCGCAAACGTTTAGGTATAGGTTGTACAACGCAGGGGGACACCTCGCACACCACGACCTCCAGAGGTCTATTGTACCTACCACCCCTAGTTGGAATGGATGAGGTGAAGAAGCCACACAGGAGGCTACAGGCCGTAGGCAGACAGGCAACAGAGACGCGCAAGTCCCTAACATTTCCAAGCTCGTAGACTCGTCCTAGTCCTTGAGCCGTCGAGAAAGGGCGATGAACGATCCACCAATCGAGGAGCCCTCTCGCGTCCACGGGGAACACTCTTTCCATTGGGTATGCATATCCGCCATCTTTCCGGAACCGCCATATACCACGAAACCTAAAAGCGCACCTGAAATATGAGAAAGAAATGGAATAAAGGGAAATGGTGGAAAGGAAGTCGTAGTAGAGAAGAAACCGCCCCTGCATTCGCCTGCCGAACCCGGGGAACAAAGAAACTCTCGTGTCAGAGTGGGCGGTCGCCGGGGATCGAAACCGGGACCCCGGATGCAAGTCGCACACGTTATAGCGGCGCCACCTCGATCGGTAACGTAAATTTTATTGAATCGTCTAGAAATCCGTCCATACTGTCCCAATTAATTCCATTCATATTTCTAAAATACATATGTTCTAAATGCACATATATTTTAAGACAAACAAATGCACGGTTGGTTCTGACAGAATTAGCTTTTCGGCTTAGTTTTATCATCAGACAAGAACTTATCATAATGTGGTATATATTTCTTATAAAATAAATTTGAATGTGTATGCATAAGTCTGAAGTCACTATTATGAAAATAAATGAAGG
Source organism: Deroplatys truncata (assembly GCA_030765065.1). Lineage (NCBI taxonomy): Eukaryota > Metazoa > Arthropoda > Insecta > Mantodea > Mantidae > Deroplatys > Deroplatys truncata. The sequence continues at coordinate 273,212,002 of CM060990.1, forward strand.
AAGGAATAGTGAACATTTTGTCACCAGATTCCCGGAAATTCTTAGCGAGTGTAATTATATTATCATGCTAAATAAATTTGAACCTTTTATTGCTAACGATAGTAACATAAACTCGATTAAGTGCTTCTCTTCAATTTAAACAAGTTAAGGAGAGAAATTTCTCATTTTAATACGCAGAAAAAAATTATATTACACTTTACGTGTTTTGAGATTTTTCGGCATTTTAAAATTTTATTTGTTTTATATTGTCTTGAAAATTGCACTGATACTTTAACTGTTTCATTAGTTATGTTATCAAAATTATTCCACACTTATTAAAGCAATTTTATATAATACCTGATAGCGTATCCGCATTAAGATTGAAACTGACGGAGAAATACATTAGTGAAGTCCTAAACGCTGAGGCGTTAACGAGCAAGCTCAGTAAAAGCCTGAGAGATCTTACCAATGACATTTTTTCCTCCATCAGATCAAAATCAATTTTCGCCATAATTTCAGATATTATATCTGTGGTTTTCTCCACAGAGAACAATTGAAGAATTGCCACCTCCCTCCTCGCCCTCCTAGGCCTCACCCGGTCGCGAGTATCAGGCTGAAATGCCCCATGTTCCTTAAGACTACGATCAATGGCCTCAAACGTTTTCCTGTCGAGGCACCTTCGTGCTGGAAATCTCTCCCGGTACAAACGTTGAGTGCAAGCGCTATTACCGTCTGCTAATTCATATATCAAATGGCCATCTGCCATCTCTGCATTTGTGTACACTGCCATTGCACGAGCCAAGTCAGTGACCCACTCTACTAGTACGTAGTAACCCGTGTGCTTGCCAAGGTCGTACTGCTCACTGGAACAGTTATTGTTACCTGTAAACAAGCAGTGACGTAAGTCGCATGGCAACAGGGACATGTAAAACAAAACATGGCGGTGCAGCTACGATAATGACAACGTAACTACTATTAGTTTCAAATGGGAAGAGTTCTGAGCTGCAGCGAATGAGGTGCATTTGAGTGCACAGCGTTGCCGCCTCGTTACCCCCACTCTTTTCATATTTCCCTCTCACTCACACATCGGCCTGGCGCTAGAATGGTCGAAGTACAGCAACCCAAACTGAATTTTCTAAACTTTTATAATTCTCCTGGTGTTTAAATTCATAATTGTGTATATACTCGCATGTTACGTACATATTTTTTAAGTGTTATATAATTATAGGTTATGAATTACCTGTGCTTTTAATCTTGCCTCTCCGCAAATGCTAGACACACTTGCTTTACCGACACCACACGCTTTAGTAGTGAGAAGGATTTTTGAAATCAAGTTGATTTCTGTGTTCCTCATTGTTGTAGTTTTTAAAAAACGAGTAGACCCTAAATATAATATTTCGAGCTTGACTTCGCAATACCTGCCTCTTTGACTCGCCACTAAATTCACCACAATAAGCCACTGCACTATTTTACTCTTGCTGCTTGCTCTCTGAACAACAACTGCATACTGATATTAACTGTGTAGGGTAAATAAACTCCAACCCAGATTTAGAAACAACACACAATAATAAACATGTGACGGCTCACGTTCTGCAGATTCAGCATTCTACAAGTAACACAAGTGAGCTGGGTGGGCTGTTTGCTCTCTCTCAGCTTTAACAAACGCCTTGGTTTTTCAATATAATTCTTTATCACCATCAAGTCAGTAGTGCTATATAATTACAAATATACATACATAATGTATACAATAATCCATACATACAAATAATGTGACCATTACAGTGCTTACGTGGTTATGATATAACATATGGGTATGTTTATTCGTTTGTATTATGAAAACTATTTGAGCTAAAAATATGTGGTTCTTACGGTTGTGTTACGAAAATTACTCCCTACCTTCTAGGGGGTTGCTTTTTGCAAAATTTGAATTTTTGTCTTAGCGCAAATTATATTTATTAGAAACAGATTCGCCTAGCGCACGTCATGCTTAGCTTACGGCGAATGCAATATGACAACACAGCGGAACTCCGATTGGTTGCCGCTCTGACCGCGCTCAAGGACAAACATCATCCCATTTGAAAAACACAGTAGACGTAACCAAGAGTGCATGTTCCCCATGATCCTAACCTTCTGTTCGTGTGTGTTTCCCGTGATTAATGAGTTGGAGAAAATGAGTTGTAATACGGAAACAAAGCGTTTCCAGACCCATATTCATATAACTAATTTCTTCATCTACGTGTGAGGAATGTGTCCTGCAATTTATGCCGTACATTTTTGTTACACCCAGTGTACAGGTTGTTAATGAACTACTCCGAAATAATTTCAGAGCGTTTGTAGATGTGCTGTATAGTAATTAGCGATAGGCAATGAATGGTCCACGACTTAACATAATGCAATTGTATGGCGTTAAAACATTTTGGCTGATAAGTCGATATTGAAGCCGCGTATAACCGCGTTCGCCGTTGTCGTATCAGCTGCGAGGAGTAAACAAAATAATAATAATAATAATAATAATAATAATAATAATAATAATAATAATAATAATTTATAACGGAATGAAAGCTGGGTTGAAATTAAATGCAGGTTAATGGAGATAAAACTCACGTTAATCTGTAGCTCCATCACCATCGGGAGGAGGTCTAAAATGTGGGTCTTCATCACTTGCGGTGTCATCGTCATAATCAGCAGAAGAAGAAGAAGAAGAAGAAGAATCACCACCCACGTTAATCACAAAGATCCACTATAATATCCGAAAGCCCGTCCACTGCCCATATCTCATTTTCTTGCTTAATTGCGTGACGTCGCCTGAGATATTGCAGTTTGAAATAATTTGAACGTTATCTTGTTCCTGGCTAAGAATCCTTTAACCAAGGCCCATATTATTTCTTTTCAGTTGAGGTTGCTGTGGTAATGGGGTAATCTCTCAGCGTGTTGACCGGATTTTCTTTCAAGGTCCTCGATAACATCTTTATTTTCACTGGTATCTAAAAACTTTTGTTCTTGATTTAGAAGCTTTGCTTTCACATCCGATTCGCAAAATGGAAGATTATGTGATGTCAACAAATCGGCAATTCCTTTTTCTCGCCACGAGGATTTAGGACGACATCCCAGTCGGACACTGTGGTAGAGTGCGTTGTCTATAACGATAACGTAACCGGGTTTCGGAAGCACGCTCTCAGACCACTCCTTAAAACATCGCCGTTTATATCCTCTTAGTAGTCACCTGTGCACTTTCACTCGAAAAGTAAGACACCATCCTCCACAAGACCGGAATCACTGCCGGTGTGCACAAAGATTAGTCGTTTTCCTTTCCCTTTAGGATTTTTAGTCTTGATGTTCCACAAAGAAGTGCCTGCTTTTTGGACCCCTTAGTAACGTCAATCGATGAATTGTATGCTCTTTGTATATCCTTCGTTAACCCAAGTTTCATCAACGTAATAATATGCTTACCTTCTACTCTTTATGTCGCAAATTTTGCAAATAATACTGCCACCATAGCACGATATCCTCTCTGTCAATAATTATATTTACTTTACTTCTCTGCCTAAACCTAAATCCAATTTCTAGCAATAATTTATGAAACTTGGATTGCTTAAAAGAAGGTAATGCAGGATCACTGTTGACAGAATTTAAGACTTGACTAACGTTTGCGGCTCATTGTTGCAGAAAAACTGGTGCACTTTCCTGCGAACAGCACTTTTAGTAAAGTAATCTGGTTTTTGTAATTCTGGTTTAAGTTTTCCTCTATTCGTCGGTGTTCGCAATTTCCGCGTTCGCTTGAGTTCCTCACGATGATGTTGAGATGGGGTTTAAGGGCGCTAAACATCTAAGGTCATCAGCGCTAAACATCTAAGGCCATCAGCGTCCTTACAAAGTATCAAATTTAAAATCAAAAACCAAAATACCGGACACAAACCCGCTTAGTCTAAAACACTAAAAACAAGACAGTAAATTCTAAAATACACGACACTAAAACCACGGTAAATAAAATAAAAAAGAGTAAAAACGACGTGTCAAGAACTGTAGAACGCAAGGGACAAGAGTGTCAAATGTCCGCCGGGGAGATGAGCCCCCATTAAAACAGACAATATAAAATCACAAAACTAAAAGACGCTCAGCGTATCAAATGCGCCGATTAAAAATACTGTCCCTGATAAAACGTAAAATACATGCTACAGCATGCGCGTCGTCTGTCAAAACGTTGGCTATGCTCAATGGAGCGCAATGGAGCTAAAACTTGACAGTCTGTTAAAATGTGACACCGTTAAGGGGGCATCACACTGCTCACAGGGTGGTGCGGGGTCACCACTGTTCAGGTAACTATGAATAAAAATGCAATGTCCGATTCGTAAACGAGCTAAAATTACCTCTTCCCGACGAGAAGAACGAGAAGAGGTACCCCAGACTAACGGGAGAGGTTTAATCTCCCGCAGCTTGTTCCCCCGGAGAGCCATCCACTCATCGCGCCAAAGCAAGTGGATACGGTGACGTAAAATAACAGACAAATCTGAGGAAGGAACAGAGGTAAAAAATCTGGGTGATAAAATTGCCAATTTGGCAGCGCGTCGGCAGACTCGTTCCCTGAGATGCCCGCATGACCTGAAATCCACATGAAGGAGACGCTGACACTAGAGACACCAAGCAGGTGGAGCAGGTCATGAATGCGCTGTACGAGCGGGCGGTAAGTGTACAGCGCGCGAATACTTTGAAGAGCACTCAAAGAGTCTGAACAAACTACACAATACCATAAGTCGTGCCGCTGGATATATAAGAGAGATTGGTAAACAATAAAATGTTTGGTGGTAAAAATCGAACATTGCTTCAGGTAAACGAAAGGTAAAACTACTTTGACCATCGATAAAGCACACCCTACTTCAACATCAGTCTTAGACCCAGCAGTATAGATAAAATGAAATTCCCCGAAATTCGCCTGAAGTTCTAAAAACGCTAATCTAAGGACTGAAGAAGGGGTCTCATTCTTCGGCATCGACGTTGACCTAAGGTGACAGTGGGCCTCAGCGCGCAACCAAGGATGAAACCGCGATTCCCCCTGGGAAGGGCCGGAGCTGGCGTAACGTCCAAATGCCGAAGAAGCTGGCGAAATCGAACCCCTGAAGGGAGCAATGCAGAGGAGCTAACTAAATATTGCCGATCAAGTGAATCGTCGAAAAATAACTCGAAGGACGGATGGTCAGGCAAGCTTGAGAGTCGACATGCATAGCTGCACAAAATAATCTCACGCCTGAAGGACAGCGGAGGCTCTGCAGCTTCACCATTTAGATTGGCTACAGGGCTAGTTGGAAGGCCCCTGTAGCGACTCATGCCACGGTGGCGAATGACATCCAATCGACGTAACACAGATGGACGTGCCGTTTAATAGACAATGCACCCATAATCAAGCTTGGATAGGACCAAGGAGCGATAAAGACGCAGAAGCACAGTCGGATCAGCTCCCCGGGATATGCCACTTAAAACACGTAAAAGATTAAGAGAACGGTCACACTTTGCTTTTAAAAAAGAAATGTGCGAAATCCAGCTCAGCTTTCGATCAAAGATCAACCCCAAAAACTTCACTTCGTCTGCAAATGGAAGACCCTCCGGCCCAAGATGGAGAGAGGGCGAAGGAAAAGCCTTCCGGTGCCAGAAATTCACACAGACGGATTTATCGGCGGAGAAAGTAAAGCCGCGGGCAACACTCCAGACGTAGAGACGGTGGATACAGCGCTGGAAACGCCGTTCGAGCAGACAGGTCCACCGTGAACTGCAATAAATGGCAAAATCGCCAACAAAAAGTGACGATGATATAACAGGGGGAACACACTCAACAATGGGGTTGATAGCTATCGCAAAATGTGACGCTGAGTACACAGTCCTGCGGCACACGGCTCTCTTGAATAAAATGAATAGGTAAAACCGAGCCCACACATACACGAAAGACGCGATCCGTCATAAACTCCCGAAGAAATATGGGAAGACGACCGCGTATATTTCATGCGTAGAGTGTACGTAAAATGCCGCCCCTCCAACAAGTGTCATAAGCTTTCTCCAGGTCAAAAACACAACCACGTTTGACACTGTCTCAAAAATACATTCATAATATGCGTCGACAGAGAAACCAGATGGTCAACGGTAGCGCGATGGCGATGAAACCCGCACTGAGCGATTGCCAGAAGGTTCTGAGACTCAAGCCACCACGTCAACATCCCGTTGATCATGCGCTCCATCACCTTGCAAATGCAACTGGTGAGGGAGATAGGACGGTAGCTGGAAGGTATTTGGCGATCCTTCCCAGGCATAAGTATAGGGACGATGGTGACTTCACGCCAAACTGAAGGAAAAACGCCGTCTTGCCAAATACGGTTATAGACCTGTCAGAGAAAGAGTTTACTGTCGGCTGAAAGGTTCTTTAACATCAGGACATGAATGCCGTCCGGCCCAGGAGCGGAGTGCCTAGAGCAATGGAGAGCGTGCTCCAGCTCCCTTGTGAAAAGTTCATTATAACACTCCTGATTAGGAGACCGAAAATTATAGGTCTCGGAATACAGCCGGTCTTTGAGAGTGCGAAAGCCGGCGGAATAATGATCAGAACTGGAAACCGCCTCAAAGGCAGCACCCAGTGTATTAGCAATGGCAGCCGGATCCACTATGGTGGCATTGGGAACCTGAAGGCCAGACACAGTACAATGTGACACTTTACCGGAGAAGCAACGAAGTTTATCCCAAACATCGGAACAAAAATACGCAGAGGGTAGGAGGACGAATGGGGAATTGTGCGTTCGGCGGCAGATAGCATCGTAGAGGTAAGGTGCTGCACCATTTGGTTAACGTCAGTGAAGTGTTGGTCCACAAAAGACACGAGGCGGGAAAACAGTCTCCATTCGGCTTTGCTGAATTGCTAGATAGGTGCTCTGGAATGCCGGACGTATTGAGACAGAAGAGAAACGATGCAGCGATAATGTTCGCTGGAGTAGGTGCCAGCGACGACGTTCCACTGCAGCTGACAAGCAAGCTGGATGAAGTAATCGGCAAGGTCCAAGTGAGAGAATGTACCAGGAGAATCAGAAAGAAAAGCCGGCTCACCTGTATTCAGAATGGAGGGTTTGAACTAAAAAGAATGTCGGGAAGAAGCGTTCCCCCCTCACAAGTCCTTGGTGAACCCCACAGTGGGTAATGGGCATTAAAATCTCCCAAAAGAAGAAATGTGTTGGGAGAGCGGACAGGAGATTTGGAATGTCCGCGCTAGCGAAGGGAGACAATGGAGGCGAATAGACGGAGCAAAGAGAAAGAAAAAGCCGGATAATTGAATCCTAACGGCGACAGCTTGCAAGTCGGACGTAAGTGGGAGAGTCTGAAAATGAACGTCGTTACGCACTAATAGCATGACACCCTCATGACCAGGAGTATCCTCATCCGGTGCAAGATCGTAGCGGACCAGAGTATACCCTCGAAGATCAAAAGGATCGTGAGGGCGAAGCTTGGTCTCCTGCAAACACACTACCATAAGTGAATGGGAACGCAGTAGAAGTTGCAGTTCTGCCCTATGCGATCGTACACCACGTAAATTCAAGGTCATGATAGCCACGAAGAAAAGGGATAAACTCTCTGATTAGAATGACGACTCAAAATAGCCTTCTGCTTAACTTTGGGGTTCGGGCTTTTCGTATGGAGTTGGTCAGACTCCAAAGGATCCTCGAACGGAGAACCCACGCGCTCAGTGCTTGAAACCGATTCAAGTGCCGAGAATTGGTTCTGGGTGGCAATCGATGAGGGGGTCCGACAAGCGCGGATTGTCCCTGGAGCATCCTGGGACTGCGACCTCCGAGAAGGAGAAGGTGAACTCTTCTTACCGCGCGCACACTGAGGGTCTTTAAGAAAATCTTCCTTACGAAGTTTCCGCTTGGATTTCTTATCAGTGCCTTGTGACTTCAGTAGCTTAGGACCAGCTTTAGATGGCTAATAACTGTGTCAGAGATGGACGGCCGGATGGTAGTTGCGGTCAATGCAGTCATGGTCCAGGTCTCAGTTTTGGCATCCTTCCGGGGTACTGGTGAGGCAACAACAGAGCTGAATGTACTCGGTCGCAGGAGCGCAGGTTGGCGCGTATGGTAACGCCTCCGGCTTCAGCGAAGGAGAGTTTTTCCTTCACCCGGATCTCCTGGATCGCCTTCTCGTCCAGGTACCGCGGACAGACGGAAAATGACGCAGAATGTGACCCTTTGCAATTAACGCAGACGGGGCTGATGAACAGGTACCATCGTGTGAGCGCTGACTATAAGATGCGTAGATAGGAACAGCACTCCTACAAGAGACTTGCGTATGCCCAAAACGTTGGCATTTAAAACAACGCAGAGGTATAGGTATTTAGGGCCTCACCGGAATTCATTTGTACCCTGCTGAAATACTCGTAGGAAGATCGACTCCATCGAAAGTTATAAACAGGGTACGAGAAGATACCAACACTCCGTCGCGTTTAGCCTGCACGCGAAAAACGGATGTCACCTTTTGATCAGAAAGATAGTCGACAAGTTCATCATCCGACATACCATCGAAGCTATGGGTGGTAACGACGCCTCGAAAGTTATTCAAGGGGTGCTTCTCAACACGGATGGGATAACCGTGGAGAAGCGTGGCGCGCAACAAGGACTTACTTTGTTGTTAGGACTTGGTTTGAACCAACAATGAACCATTCCGAAGCCGAGTGCAGAGTGAACCGCACCAGCAATAGCGTCAATGCCCTTCTGAATAATAAAAGGATTCACCTTCTCAAACGATTGTCGTTCCTCTGTTCGCGTAATGTCTAAGTAACAACCAGATGTCGGTGCTGCTACTTCTGTTACCAAAACTTTTCTGCACTTGTTAGTTATAATGGAGAAAGAGGGCTCCATAGTGAAATAAATCCTACAGCATTGCAACCGTCTCCAACCTCGGGCTCTGACTTCCCGGGCGTTACCCCGGCTTGGGTGAGTGGCCTATCTATACCAGTCTCACTCCAGAGTCACTCCTCCCAGAACATAGACATAGGGACCCAATGGCCATGGGGAGTCAGCAGCTCATGCAATGCGCCCCCCCCCGCGGGACTGCAGTTGAACAGCGGATACGAATACACACCCTACATGACGACCACGGTTGGTGGCGATGACGCCATTACCCACTCACCCAGCTGCGCATCCAGTGCGCGGGTATCCGTCAGGCTGTGTCCACGGAGGATTAAAAGAAAGAAAAGAGTAAAATAAACCATAAGTGTGTGGGCGTTTAGCACGCAAGGTAGGCTGGCGAGGAAGGAAAACACATGTGTGAATGGTTGTGGTGCGAAATGTTCGGAAAGAGACTAGACAAGAAAGAAACGATGGCGAGGGGCGGCATGGAACGAAATGCAAAGAACGCACGAGAGCCTACCTTGTGTCCCCCGGTCACGGGGACGAACCCACCTTTACCGGACGAGGGTGGAGGGATGACGATGGAGATGGGTGGCTCGGGACCCCGGGTGCGCCAAACCCGTACTCACATAAAGTGAGCCCCTGGGGGGAAGTTCCTTACGGGCACATGCAACACTCCACTAGGAGATACCGGTATAATCTGCAGTTAGTTTCACAATGTTATTCACAGTGACGGTTGATTTCTCTTGCATCAGTTTGTTGAAAACTTTCAAAATGATTTGTTTCTCCCCTATTTTAACGGCTTATATTTTGAATGCTTCACGATTTCACCTTCGTTCACCAAGCTAACGGCACCTGTGGAAGCAGCCATATTTGTTGCCTTACTGATTACTCACCAATATCGATGAATGCATGAGAGAGGTTAACTACGCCGGTAATTAAATTGCAACTACAATCTTATATAGTTTTACTATTCATATTATTTACTATTTCATATTAATCAAAAGCTTCAAAGTATGTTTGATTAACATACTTCTTGAAAACTCACAGATAATCGACTATAATTAACGTACGATATGTTACGTTGTGCTTTGGTTTCCTGCGTAAAGCAGGCTAGTTAATGGTGTCATGTGTTGACATCGAGGTTGGTTCTAAACGTAAAGCAATTATAGTTACATTTGCATGCGGATAGCCATACTCGAAGATCAGTTTCATCCCTTTCATGTTCTAAGGTGCAAGTACTAAGACTTTGGCCCGCAGGCACAAATTTGTTGGGCTTTGCTGCAGCAGGCGGAGTACCTTCCGGCGGTATTGATCACTACTGAGGCCGTTTTCACCAAAGATGGACTAGTTTTAAACTCAAGAACCGGCCAGTTTTGGAAGTATCCACATGATATGGAGAAGAGTCAGCAGCATATGTTGTCGGTAAACATGTGGGTCGCAATTACTTCATACTATGTCATTGGTCATTATCTGCTCCTCATTCGGTTAAATGGGCATGTTTATCTCCAATTGTTACAGAACATTTGGCCTGTATTTCTAGAAAATATGACCGCATATGCGATGTCGAATGTGACAGCAACCTGAGGGAGTTGCTCCACTTTTCTTCCTGGCTGTGCGACACCCGAAACAAACTCTTCCTGACCAGTGGATTGGAGGGAAAGCCAAACTGTAGCTTGGCCACCACGCTTTCCGCACTTCAATCCTATTTATTTCTTTTTCTGGGTCCACCTCAAGTCTGTGGTATATGTAACACCTATAAACCCTCAAGATGTTTTAATTGCTCGAATAATTTCTGCCTGTGTATCTGCATTAAGAATCCTAGATCAAGTACGGTAATCGTTCTTGCAATTATGCCAACTTTGCTCTGAAAATGCAACTCGCCGCATCCAGGAGTTTTTTTAAAACCTCTTGTAAATAAATATGTTTTTCTTTCACCCTTTAAAGCACTTCCCATTTATAAGTACAGCATAGGAATTCCATTGTCTTTCGTACGATTCTACACTTTTTAAGCAAGGATTGTAATTAAATGAATTCTTATGTTAAGATTTATTTGTATACATTGAAACCCCAGCTTAAAACGCAAGCTTAAATCTGTATTATTATGCCCTACTCAAAAATTTATGAACCAGATCGAAACAATTGCCACTTCTAATTTAAAAGCTAATACTGTAACCAGGCATAGGAATTCTTAAGTATTTGGCTTAAAGTTACCTACTCTAAAACCATGATCACTACAAAGAATGCAAAACAACACCGGCAAAGTGTCACTGACAGGCAGGTAAAAACCAGTCCGAGAGCTGTCTGCAAATGCCAAAAACTGTGGGAGGGATGGGAATAGTTTGTTACCTGTAACGTCCCTGCCTGTGGTCCAGTGACAACTCAACCTTATTTCTTCCCCTTCCGGATTTAATGCTTAGAAATTCCCATGCCTGGTTATAACTTTGCGCCAGCGCTTTGAAACCTTCTTTTGTTATCGTGTGTTATGACTTCGAAATGCATCTTCCTCGGCCAGTGGTTTACTGGTGCTTTATATACTTATAGACATAACTCGAAATTTTAGCGGACCGGCCGTACTTTCCCCATCCCAGATTAGATTATATATTTAACAGGGAGATGAACAGGAGGAAAATGCGCCCTCCAGCTCGCACCGAAACCTTGTGTTTATTTTACGGTTTCCTCCCTGTTTCTTCTTATTGTCACCTCCGTAATCTCCGATAGGCCTCAGGAGTCCATAAATTAGGTTTTTACTAGGTACAATCTCATTTGGATCAAGAGTTCCATTTTGATTGTATCTATTACCTTCCAGTACTTCAAGCTGGAATATTAAGTGCGAGGCCTTGCCGCCTCTACGCCACACACCCTGCATATTGGGTTTTCTGGGAGCCCCATTGTTTGCAGGTGCTTTCCAACATTCCGATGACCAGCCATCACATCCACCACCTCATCTGCTTCATACTTAATTTAAGGACTGCAGCACTTCTAAAACATGGCTGTTGCATCATTAGTTTTCCATGTCTTTGTTTTTGGATATGTCTTTGAATGCAGTCTAATTGCCTATGAATTAAATGCACACTTAGATTAAGAGGGATGCTGGTTACTAGTATTTAACACTACTGGACACTGGTAGTTAGGGTTTATATTAGAGAAGAATTAAAGGGTAATAGGTGCCAACTATCAACCATTTGGAGGAGCTGCTGGTTTCCAGTAGCAAGTAATATTGGAAAATGTTATCAGAATTAATTGTTAACGTACATTTTATTTTGTTTTTACTTTATTTTCATTATTATTTAATTATATTAGTTTGGTAGTTTGATAATATAATTATCTGTACAATTATGAATAGCAACAAATGAGTATATGTATTGATTAATAAATAACAAATTTGGAATATACTTCCTGGTTTGGGCAACCAGATGTCAGGATAATATATTACAGATTTATTTTATTTTACTTTTATTATTCCAAATTGCTTGTTTAAGGGACACTGGGGCAGACGTTTTAGTGAAAACGACAAAATCTTCGATTTTTAGTTATATTATATAAATATTATATAGACACCTGTGAATCATTTTGGCCAAACATTTTTGACGATATGCCATTCTTAAAATCCCAGCGAAATATTTAAATCACCCGTGTGCTCCCTTTTAACCCCACTGAACGGTTTCAGTATGTATTTTTTCTCAGTTTTACATTTTTTAGTGAAAACGACAAAATCTTCGATTTTTTAATTATATTATATAAATATTATATAGACACCCGTGAATCATTTTGGCCTAACATTTTTGACGATATGCCATTCTTAAACGCCCAGCGAAATATTTAAATCACCCGTGTGCTCCCTTTTAACCCCACTGGACGGTTTGAGTATGCATTTTTTCTCAGTTTTACATTTTTGCGCATGAAGCCTTTGCATTTCAGTTTTGCTCTGTTTTGTATGAAATTTAGCATACGTAACCTAGAAAGCTGCTATCTAAGGATTCAAGCATGCATTTCATGATTGCTTTAGCTATCATCTTAATTCCCTCTGACTGCCACTGCATTTGACGTATTGTCAAGGGTGTCCTTAAGGACTGACTTGGAGGAATTTAGAGAAAGGGATTGTGTTTCTTTGTCGCAAATATGTTTAAAACTAAACTGATGAAGATACAAGAAGGACACGTTATTCTGTAACCGGGACATTTATGATGCGAGAAGGCCTACTAAAGATCAGTGTCGAATTTTCCTCTTATTAAAATGATATGTTTTGAGATTGATGGTGTTCATATGTTGTCTAGTCCATTTATCCTTAATGGTTCCTAGATACCAACTGTAAGGACCTATTTCATTAAACATCAACAGCACCCTTGATATTTAGTAGACATTGATAAGATTTTTCAAACCCACATCTTCCAGCAAGAATTCACGAAACCTTTCATATTTCATAAAAGCCACGTCAGCGCTATTGCAAGGTGCATGAAGTGCTGGAAGTTACATGTAGTAGAATTGAAACTATTCCATCTTAGCTTAAAAATCAACGCACTGAGAAGTTGATTGTAGTTTGTATATACCACAGGTCGGCAGCTGCTATGTTTGTGGCGTAGGAGCCAGTTCCGAGGAAAGGGCAGAACAGTGTGAGCGGTAGACACTGTCAGTGTAATTACAAACCGCCACAGAGATGGAAAGTATGGCAGTAAAGGTGCGTCGTGACAGCGTTTGTTGAAGTTCGTACATTGATCATGACGGAGATACAAGAATGTTACAGTGAAAGTCCATCAATTCCCACATCTTTTATATTAGTGTGGGAAGACTTGCTTTTTCTATAGAGTACGGGAAATGACAAAGTGTTTGGTGTGTGTTTAAGTACTCCAGAATGTGAAATAGTGCAATAGTCAACGTCATTATGCTGCATGCCTTGCCAATGAATACGACAATTATGGGGAGAAAATCGACAGGCAGTAGTAAAGAAATTGAAAGATAAATTGACGAGTGAATCTGAGGAACACTCAGTTAGTGAATCAGTATTAGACTTAAGCCACAGAATTTTACCATCAACTGCAAGAAACATGCATTCCTTTAACGACTGGAAACTTTCCAAGTACATTCTCATCATGACAGCAGAGCAATTACTCCCTAAAGAACAGGAATATGGACACATCAATTTACCGCCAAGAACTTTAACACGCCGCATCCCAGTAATCGATAATGATGTTCATGGCCAACTTGTAAATACTACGAAACAGTTCATCGGATATCCACTGGCCCTAGATATTTCGAACATTACTTAACTGGTACATATTCATGTGTGAAGAAAACGTTCAAGTAAGGGAAGAACTGTTAAACCGTGTTTCACTAAAAGATACAACAACGTGATTGGGCATTTTCAGAAGCATTGTGCAATCTGTTGAAAATGTTGGGTTGTCTTGGTGTAATCTTGTGTCCATCGCAACGGATGGGACAGCAAATATTCTGGGGCCTAAAATGGGCTGGTTGGACATCTAAAGAATAAACTGAAAGAACTCAATGCTTTGCATGTAATAATTGCTCTGCACCAGTGCATTTTTTCTAAAAAGTTTTAAGTAGGTACTCTTACTTTTGACACGACGGAACATTGCCGGACTTACCCATATATTTATAACCAAAGTGGAATTCCACCCAATGTGCATAAGGTTATAGTAAATGATATAATTGATTTATGTTCCAATTATGAATATGCGTTGATCGAATAAAAGCGGGTAAATTGTTATTGAAGCGGTTTTAATCAATTTACATCTTTATTTATTAGTATAAACAAAACATTTCATTTTAACTGTAACAGTAACAACTAGTTTTTTATAAACATATTATGATACCGCTCACAGGGTTTCCTGCACATTTCACAAACACATAACGCAACACGACTTTAGTATATTTAGAGTCAGTTTTGGCAGTGCATAAGAGAACACGGCTTTTAGTCCTCTATTCAGATTCAGTCGTTATACCACTTTGGATTACGTCAATACTAATGGCCTTCTGTTAACATAATCGAAATATGTTTCATGGAAGTGTTCTTCACATAATTAACTGCTTTTCCATTTCTATGAGGGAGGATCGAAAAGTAACGCACAATAGTTTTTTTACAAAAAGTTTAATAGTTAAAACAAAAACTAAAATCATAAATGAACTTAACCTTTTACCTACTTTTCGACATAGTCACCAAGTTTCTCAACATATTACTCACATCGTGATCTAGCACCTATGATGAAAAATTAGGATTGCGCAATACTGTTCATACAGTCATTGATAAAATGCTACTCTAGGCGGGTAATCATTTACTCCGAGGTGATGCACTCTTTGAGTATAGTATGGGCGAAGTAACTGTTCTGTTAATGTTATATGAACTGTCCAATTAGATACACCAACAGTACGTGCCATTCCTCCTGTACTTGCGCCTGGATTCTCTTCCGCCAGCTGCAAAATTGCTTCCTCTGCCTGCAGTACCACATTCGAGCGCTGTGGTCCTCGGTTTTCAGGTTGGGGAATCACACTTACCGATTCTCGTACTCGCTGAACTACTGCAGCAAATGACCTTTGGTTAGGAATTCTCCTATTGTAAAACATATCCCTGTACAAGCGTTGTGCTTCACGTGTGTTGCATTCGGCTTTGGCATAAGCAAGAAGGATATCTAAATACTCCTAATTTTTAAAGACTGCCATAGTTCTGAATGCATTTAACGCATCTGAAGCACTGACAGAACCAGCTGTTGTACAAGATGTCGACAAGTAGTTTTATTGTCAACATTCCTGACCTTCCGCTCTACACACACACACACACACGCCAATGTTGCGTAGTTGCCAAGCGTATGCCCAGAATTTACTCCAATAGACACGCTGGAATCCAATTCTTGAATATAATTTTGTGGCTAAACGACTCATTTTAGCAACAAATTGTAAAAATGCGAATAACTCATTTTTTGCGGCTCTACCTCGCTATTCTAATTGCAGAAGTAAATGATAATGGAGTGCTGACATATTCGCAATCAAACATTTGACCAATTTTATTTTTGATTTATGCAACTATGCACTGTAGAGGAAAATGGTACAGAAACTTATGTTTCAACTTAACATCAGGAAGTTGCCGTTAAAGTCTGCGCACTCATACCCCTAACACCTTGTATTTTAAGCTGGTGACCCGGACGGTAGATCACAACCATTTCCAAACTTGTAGTAGAACATGACTGCTGCAATATTCGTGTTTCTTCTCCTTGCTTTTGTTCTCTGTTACCAGATGCCGTCCTTTCATAAGCCAAGAATTCGCATATGCTATAGATTTGAAAAGTCGTAGGGGATGACCAAACAACTTTAAGAACATGAGGTTCGCCATGGTACTTAAATGCAACGAAGCTTTTGTTGGAGTTATTATCAGATTCATCTGCGAGACACTACTCGTGGAATGGGAATATTTCCCAGAATATTCAACAGAGTTTGAAGAAATTATGTACGTTTCTTCTCTGATAAGTATTCTCGGAAAACCTTGCAATTTGTCTCTCAGGAAGCCTAAAACGTTTACATAGATTGAAGTAGAATATCCGTACGTTATTTGCACCACGCATTGCAACAATTTGAAAGTATGGTAGATACTTTCCGGTGGCCTTCGCCCCACTTTTAAAAAATCAACTTTGTATTTTAATGTTTCTTTAAATATTATATATGTATGCCTCGGCTGCGTCAGTATTAATTTGTAGAAACATATATCTCTTAGCAGGGGTTGGTGAGGCTAAAAAAAGAAGGCTTAAACAAATTATAATTTTTTTTAACTTCACTCCTTTTATTATTCCTTCTCACGATTAAATAACGCTTCAGTGATATATCCTACTGTAGAGCTGTTGGATTATTTTTACTTGTATTATTTAAGACGTAAACTTTATATTATTCACGCCGTAATGAATTTGTTTTGTCTCACACTGAATACGTACAGAGCGAACGAACTGCTCAGGTACGCTATCTAGTAGCGTCTGCCGCTTGAATTTGCACATTTTACTCTATTTCAATTTCCGATTGGCTAATCCTACTCCAATAGAATACTTTTATTTAACTTAAAGCGTTCCCAGTTTTTGATTGGCTATTTATAAACTGTTTTAAATATTACATTATTGTTCCAAGAATTACTAGTAGCATTATTAAACTTTCCAATTCATTATTGCCTCAAGGTTACCTCATTGTTACCTCATTGTTAGCAACTTTCGGCTTCTATTATCACAGCTCCTAGTTGTTAAATTACTTAATACATTCACATAACATTATTATACATGTACATAATAAAATAAACATAATGCAGTGTCTGTTACATACATTATATATACATACATTGAAACAGTATTTCATTGCTTATAATATAATTTAGATTCTGAGCGAGGCAAACTGCGGATTTCCGTGAATTCGGAAGGGGTAAGTCAAGCATTTGGACACCCTTGGCGAGGTCATCACCCGCTACACAAAAGAGGGCCAAGCCCTGTATAGCGTCTACTTGCTGGGTTCGAGTCTACCCCCGTAGCGCGTGGGTAAAAATTTGTATAAATTGGAGAGAAACGTGAAGCTCGTTTTCTAGTATTTTGTTGACTTCGGCGAGTATACATATATTCATCGACGCTCCCACGAGCACGCGTTCGAGATGTGAGCATACGTTAAAGATACTAATATTCCGGGAGCATTTAAGTATTTTATATATCGCCGTGATAATTGGGAGCGAGTTTTGATTTTATTTAGTGAACGGGAAAATAAGTTTACGCCACTATTCCCGTAAAGCTCTCAGTTAGCCTTTGCTCCGAGAACATTCTTGCCTGTAAAATGAATCAGCAATAAACTATGAATCAACGCAAATCGTAGTTTTCATTCCAACGTGGTAAACCTAGTTACCCTGCAGATAAGAGCTACTCATTGGGCATTTGAGCAAGACAGCCTCAAATTATTTGGCGTCAAACGTGGGACCACGACGCTAGGAACCATTACGGATATGCAGGCACGAGGACCACAGTTCGAAGCAGAGGAACAACCTCCAGGAGCTGGAATGAGCACGTGGTAACCACACCGGAAGGACTACGGTTCCGGACAAGAGGAAGGCGACTCCCGGGTCGAATACGAGCGCGTCGTGACGAACTGAAGAAGGAAGACAACGTATCTGTGAGTGTAATATTTATGGAGATGTTTTGTAAGTAACTGTAATTCGTAATATTTTGTACATCTCATGTTGCTTAGGAGTAGGAAATTAACTAAAATGAAGGCTGATAGGCAAATAAAATTAGTTGAGGACTCATCTGAGGTTGAAACCAGTGTAAATTGTAATAGTAGCATGCCAGATGTGACCTTAAATTTAGTACGAATGTTACGCGAGGAATTCAGGAAAATGGAAGAAAAGTAGGAAGGAAAGTTACAGAAAAGCCATAGCGAATTAGGTGAAGGATTAGAACAAACCCAGAACAATATTAGTTTAGAATTCAGCAAAAAAGTTAGAAGAGAAACTAGAGGAAACACAGCAAAATTTGATTACAGCATTAGGAAAGTTAGAAAACGAGGCAGGAACTTTTAGAAAAGAAAATAGCTAGTATACGAGAAGTGCAGAACAGCCTCCATGAAGAGATAGGTAGCGTGAGGAAGGATGTTGAGCACCTACAGAGTAATGTGCATGCAGAACTAAATGAATTTAAAAATTATAGTGTTAAGTTTCAAGAGAAGGTGAACGCTGAAGTGAATTCAGGGCAGACACTTATGATGAAAAAGCAGGAGATTTTAGAGGAAAGAATACCAAAGGAGTTATCAGCAATTAAATTACATGTTGAGAGTGAGAATTCCGCGCAAATGGCGGAAGTTAATTTAATCAAAACTACAATGCAAGCCCTAAATGCAAATCAGCTAGAAACTGGTAAAGAAATTGTTGCATTACAGCAAACAATAACTTGCTTGGTTAAGGGTACAAATTGTACAATTAACAATAACGCTGACACAGCTGAGAGAGCTGAAGAGAGTGTCGTCACAAACACCTCACCCTCTCAAACTTTCAGCGGAACCAGCCCTACACAAAACATGTGCACTATTGTGGCAGCAGGTAGTGTCCCTTCCGGTAATTTATGGCCGACCCATCTTATGAATAAACTGGTATTGCCCACGTTTTTAGAGGAACAGGGTGACAACCCAAGACAATTTGTGCAGGAATTGGAAAATTATTTTAGGATAAAGCAAATCCCGGAAGACATAAAAATGATTTTGGTCAGGAAAAGTTTGAAAGGACGTGCGATGCATTGGCTAAGGTTAACTCTTGAGGGGTGCAGTAATTTTGAAACCTTTAGGCAATTGTTTCTTGCTAGATATTGGGGATCTGCGCAGCAAAACGCAATTAGGTTAGAGTTATCAAATGGAGCATATCATAGTAGAAAACAAATAGGTATGGTAGATTATTTTTTAATGATGCGACGCAAAAGTAAGCTTTTAGACCCACCAATCTCGGACAGAGAACTGATTTGTTTAGTAGCTAATCACTTCCCGGAGCATATCAGGAACCATCTTGTTGTAGCAAAGCCTTCTAATTTTGCTGAGGTTATCGATCTCCTGACTGCGTTTGATATACTACAGAGACCGATTAGCAGGAACTATAGAGAAAATTCCGGCTATGAAACAAGAAGCCATTTAAATAGAGAGAACGCGCGAAGCGGTAATCCGAATCAGTCTGGAGCGGGAGCACAGCCCTATCAGAACCAAAGGAGATCACAAGAGCATAGAAATAACCGGACAGTACACGTGAATTATATAGGAACTGGACCGCGGAGAAATGAGTATAGGCCAAGACCTAGGGGATATTTACCACATTGGACGCGCGATAGAGGCGACCCACAAGGTTTTCGGAATTCAGATGTTGTCAGACCATACAATCCACAGTATGCGGAACGTCAAAATGGCGGCGAGCAAATGGAGGACGCAACGAATTCCGGTGGAAGAAACATGAACGAGCGGCGCAACTCGGGGAAATTGGATGCACTAATTAATACAATTGATCAGAGAAACGAGCACATTAATCAATTATTAATACAGCCGGCGGAAAACTCTACTCCCGGCAATTCGAGGGCCTAAACAGTGCCGGGTATATAGGTGGATATGTCCAAGGGCCCATCAATGATCTGAGTCAGGAAGTAGACGCTTTGGTTGATTCGGGGGCAAGTTGCAGCGAATGCTTCTACAAAAGTCCTGAAATAATCTTGAATTCCTGCAAATAAATAAGGAATAATTTTTTTTAAAAAAAACATATATATATATGTGTGTGTGTGTATACGGTGAAGGTAGCGAGTAATCTTAAGCTCTAAAGTATACTTTCTTTTTATTAAAAAATCCTTTCTTATGAAAATCAATTACAGTTGACTGATGTGTTTGCTTCTTAAATGTATGGGAAACGCTATCTTCTGGCCAATGGGGCATTTGCTTATTAAACAAAATAAGAAAAGTAATAATTACAGTAAATAAAATAGCAGTGATGTTAATTGGATAATAACAGATGTAATGAGAATGTATGTATATGTATGGTGTAAGTATGTGGTATTATTTTTTATGGTGGCATATACTGTGTAGTGAACAGTGTGACGTCACAGGTCAAGTGGCCAGTGAAGTGAATAGTGCTTATGTAAATCAGGCACTTAAGCCGCTAATGTAACCATAAGGAATGATGAAATGAGGTAAAATCGTTCTCCTACAGTGTCGATGTAATGCTTGGCACAAGAAACTGGAAGAAATCTCAGCGATAAATTGCAAACAATATGCTTCCTTTATTGAAATATTTCAGATCATTTACTTAGTTATATTGTGCTAAAAAGGGCATTTCTTTCATACAACAATGCTTTTATCTTTCCCTCATATAAATGTATTGGTTGCTAGTTGATTTCATTGTATTGTGATTTGTATGTTCTTTGTATTCCTGTTATTTTGTTTTGGGGCAGTACATTCATAGAATCCATTTCCAAGTATGAAGAAGTGATTCCATGAATGGAGCATATGAAGCAGTATTTCATTGCTTATAATATAATTTAGATTCTGAGCGAGGCTAACTGCGGATTTCCGTAAATTCGGAAGGGGTAAGTCAAACATTTGGACATCCTTGGCGAGGTCATCACCCGCTACACAAAACAGGGCCAAGCCCTGTATAGCGTCTACTTGCTGGGTTCGAGTCTACCCCCGTAGCGCGTGGGTAAAAATTTGTATAAATTGGAGAGAAACGTGAAGCTCGTTCTCTAGTATTTTGTTGACTTCGGCGAGTATACATATATTCATCGTCGCTCCCACGAGCACGCGTTCGAGATGTGAGTATAAGTTAAAGATACTAATATTCCGGGAGCATTTAAGTATTTTATATATCGCCGTGACAATTGGGAGCGAGTTGTGATTTTATTTAGTGAACGGGAAAATAAGTTTACGCCACTATTCCCATAAAGCTCTCAGTTAGCCTTTGCTCCGAGAACATTCTTGCCTGTAAAATTAATCAGCAATAAACTATGAATCAACGCAAATCGTAGTTTTCATTCCAACGTGGTAAACCTAGTTACCCTGCAGATAAGAGCTACTCATTGGGCATTTGAGCAAGACAGCCTCAACATATTGCTTTAAGGCAGGCTGTTTTTATATTATATAATTAGACTGATATCGTTTAAGTGTTAAAAAATACTGCATCAAGATTCACCACCTCTGTTTCACTGTACATCAAATCATTTATCTGGTCATGTCGAATCCAACCACCTTCCACTCTAATTTCATAAATTAAGGCTTTTTTTATTATTATTTCTAAAATCTTGTGCTGGTTATTTTGAGAGAATTTTGGGCCTCTTAAACTGATTACCAGAGTTAAGCTACCGCCCTCATATCATGCAACGGATTCAGGAGATAACTTTAAAAATTACACCTTGCAGTATATTCCCGTTGACGAAGCCGTGCAGCCAAAACTTCTGACTTTTCCGCCCTCCCTAATCTAAACACACTTTTCAAGCAAATATTCCCTTTAAAATTGATATGTAATACGTGCTTTGTGCGTTACTAATAGATGGCGTTTACACACCAGAAAATTGCACTTTATTGCAACCTAATATAAGCCAAATAAAATGGGTTTACCTATTTCACCGTTTAATCCGTGTGCACGTCATTACTGAATGTGTCTTCGCCATCCTCAGAGGCAGATTCCAAGTCATTGACTATGCTCGGAAGGTCATGAGCATCGAAAAAAGCTTGTGATTTCCCTTCAATATGTACTACCGCTTCACATAATTTGACCACTTCCCAGGTGTTACCTTATTGCAATAACTTCTTAATATCCTCACCAGTTCATCCACAGATCGTTATTTAAGATTCGGAGACGCTACATCTCATTTTACTTCCGACCACACAATCTCTATTGTATTAAAGATACAGTGGTACGGCGGCGGTCTTAGAAGCATATGTCTATTTCCAAGAGGTTGACATTTTGTCAATGGCGTAGCGTTTCTGCTTGGTACCAAAGTAATGGTCTGTTATTTCAAGGAGAATTGGTTTTATTGGCACTGGACTTGGTACTGGAATACTTGCGTCTCCATGTAGTTCATGATATTTGCCTTGTTGTAAGAATAATTTGGTTTTGGATAAGTACGCTCCTACGATATGGTGCATTATCACAAACTATCACTGAGGGTCCCTCTGGACGTTTCAGAACGCTGCTTTCAAACCCATCTTCAAAGAACTCAGCATGCATTGTGTCGTGATGATCAAAAGCTGCATCACTGGTATTTTTATGAGTAACAAACACTACATCTTCAATAGAACCTCTTCTTTCTCCACAATGAATGATGACAATTCCTTTCTCCCGTTTTGTCTGATGTGGCTATTGAGCAATTCTTGGTATTATCTGACCAGCTTTTGATCCTCGAAGCACATTTCGTCTAGGCAGATATCATTGTAGGCCTCTAACCTCGGTTACCTTATTTTCTGAAAATAGCGATACCTCTATGCCATTATTTCCCGAGGTTCTAACCCAGCAGTTTTCGTCCTTAAAGTCATATTTGGAAAGTATATATTATGCAAAGGATTATACAACGTTCTGTTGCTATAAGGGAATTCATAATTTCTGCCACGTGTTATGTCACGCATGCCTGAAGTAGTTAATGATTTGTCGGTGCTTCTCCTTTCTGGTAACATTCGTGCACCCTGCGAAGCTGTACGTCTGTGTAAGGTCAGCTATTTTATCAAAAGCGATATCTTCAGTTTTAAGCGCTTCTTTTCTGGAGTTTTCATATTTTCTATGTCTTACATTTTAGAAATCCATTTTATTGTTGATACCCCAACTCCGTAGCGATTTATTGATACTTTTTCTCGGAAAACTCCCGTTTCTGTCTACCAGGCAACAAAATGGTTCTTCGCATTTTTAATAATTGATACTATCTGCCTACTCATTTTTTATCCCCTCCCAAGCACGTTTCTTCTTCGGTGATGTATTTCTCCTAGAACCATTTGCTTCATGACCACCGTGCACTAAACTAGTGGATTTCACCTAACCAAGTTCTAAAAAAGTTTGATTTTGTAGGTGCATAGCAGCACTACGTAACACAGGCAATCTTAATGACATTCGCCATAAAACTAACCATCTGCCTTACCGTGCTGTACACAGCACAAATAAAGTAAGTGTAGCAACAAATCATATTAACTATTTAAGTCCGTTTGCACGTACTTCAACAACTACAACACAAACCTTCTCAGCAAACTAAGCTGTCCCTTTGTACTAAAGGCAAGACCGTTTAAGTTTGATGTGAAGTATAAGAGGCATGTTCAAACTTGAATGTAATAAAGAATACATTATTTGTTATTTTTTATTATTTCTAATGTATTGCGTACTGTATATTATGTTTCACTGTGTAATATTATAGGGATTCCATTGGGGATATTTAAAATATTTAGCAATGGGTATCAGGATTAGGCTCCGCTACGAAGGGGACACCTAGCATTTTGACCCACACAGAGATCTTCTGTGCATACACCTCCAGGAGGAACGGATGAGATGAAGGAACCCAGGTGACGTATGGGTTGCAAGACCGGCCGACGCAGGCGACAGAGACGCGCAGAGGTCCCTAACAGTTACAATCTTGACCACCCAGACGGAGAACGCTCAAGGCAGCCCTACAAAACCACCGGAGGGTGACTCACAGGGCCCCTCCAATGGAGACTGGGGAAAGCTCGACCCAGCAGCGGAGACTCGAGCGGCCTCCATCTGACGGGGCCGAGAAGAAATTTCAACATGCAAGCCATCTGCGCCATCTATCCGCAGTCGTCCGGCACAGCCCCGGAGCCAACCTGTAACCTGAAAGAGGAAGATGAAATGGGAGGGAATGAGGGAAGAAAAAATTCGGGGGAGCCTTGCCAGTATTCGCCTAGTGACCAGGGGAAACACCCGAAAAAAACCCATGAGTCAGGAAGGTCGGCCGCGGGAGTCGAACCCCGACCTCCCGAATGTGGGCCACAGACACAACCGCATGAGCTATCCCGCTCGGCTAGCAGTAGTTATGCATTTCTAAACATCTTCTTTTGCCCTAATTTTGCTGATTTTCCTATCTTTGAAACATATAAATGTTAAGAATCTAAATTTAATGCTCAGTAATGAGGGTTGGGGACTTAATCCTAAAAAGATATGCTGACAACTGGTAAAGGATATTATTTACGTGACTAATCACCTTAATTGGCTGTTAATACATGTCTGCAAATAAGGAGGGTAATAAATTATTCTAAGTTACTAAAAATTTCTCTTAATGGGTGATATAAAACAGATAAGATTGACATAAATTAGGGTCTAAAGCTATTACCATGGTAAGTGGGCAATAAATCCTAAATAGGGATGACAGTAATTTTGTTCCCGAATTCCTCAACCCTTCTGCGCATTCAAGTCCTCAAGGCTCCAAGGGTAAGCCGTCAACGGCAACGCCCATCATCTACACTTTTAGAACTCACCGTTAAGCTAATTTAAATATCGGACCTCCTTTTCTTTAAACTACAAAGAAAAAAGCCGCTCCTCCCACACCGTCTTATTTGAATTCTACAAATTTATAAAGGCTCACCGCCAAGCTAATTTGAATAACATATATTGCTGACATTTGCATTTTGATAATAAGACAACGGTTATGAACCTTGTTTATAAGATCCCAAGAGCACTGCCACATAATTTACGTATGTCGATGATTCTTCAAATATTTCTAAATTGCATGCGATTCATCGGGCAATAATTTCTAATTTGCATTCTCTTCACCTGTCAATTATATGCATGGCAATTACAATTTTAATGAAATCTGCAAAGAAGAGAGGGATGGAAGGATAGAGACAGAGAGAGGGAGAGAGAATGAACCTACCTACCTACCTACCTACTCACCCATTCACCCACCCACTTACCTACCATCGGTTGGTGATATAGAAAGATGGTGGTGCACAATGTGGTATCAAAATGGGGTTACACATGGTTCAGTTTCAAAATTGTGTACTATTAAATGACTATACGAGGGCGGTATTGAAAAATTTTGGAATGCCTTGTTTTTAAAAACAAATCAAATCTGTTTATATTTGACAGCTACTTTCTAATGTTTTGCGAGCTGATTGCCGTGTAATTTGTTTGATTCACTCTAATAGTTTGTTAATTATCATTATTTAAAGATTTTGTGTTCACCCAAAAATGAATTTGACTAGGGAACATTTTCGGGCTATGATTTTTTAGGATTTTCAATCGTCATTAACCATAATCAATATGAAAATCCGCTTAGAAATGTATTTGGCGAAGAAGCCCCATCTAAGGCAACAATTTATAATTGGTACAGCGAACTCAAAAGAGTTCTTTTTTTCTTAGTGATGTATTTCATGGAGGACGCCCAAGAATTGCTGTTTCTGGTGAAAATATTGCCGCTGTTCGAGCAATGCTTGAATGAGATCGACGGACATCTTATGAATTTTTTCGGGCGACATTGGGAATTGTTATGTGTCAAATTTAAAACATTTTACATCAAGAGTTAG
Source organism: Deroplatys truncata (assembly GCA_030765065.1). Classification (NCBI taxonomy): domain Eukaryota; kingdom Metazoa; phylum Arthropoda; class Insecta; order Mantodea; family Mantidae; genus Deroplatys; species Deroplatys truncata. The sequence goes on from CM060990.1 coordinate 273,237,858, forward strand.
ACATGATAAAACTTTGTTGTCGATTGATTCCACATAAACGGACTCCCGATCAAAAACAACAACGCATTGATTGGTGCAGAAAAACTGGAAAAATCCCAAGGCGATTTTTCCAAATTTGGTTTGGAATATCGTTACTGGGATGAGTCGTGGATTTACTGTTATGATCCTAAAAAGAAAGCCAATCGGTCCAATGGGTTTCTGGAACAGAACCTAAGCCTACAAAAGTCCGATGAATCCGCAGTGCTGGTAAGAAGATGGCTGCTAGTTGTTTTCTAAATCGGCTGTATTGCTACTGTAGCATTAGAAGATAAAAGAGCTAATACTGCCGATTGGTACACAAATGTCTGTTTACCGCAAATTTTTTTAAAAAGTACGTGAAAAACACCCAAAAGAAGAGATAGTGTTACATCATGACAACGCATCGTCACATACAGCTAAACTAACAACTGAGTATCTGGATGGCCTAAAGGTCAACACCGTTGACCTTCCACCATATAGCCCTGACCTAGCACCTTGCGATTTCTTTTTGTTTCACAAAATTTAATAAATTAGAGATAAAATGACTGGAATTACTTTTCCGTCACCAGATGAAGCATTGGAACATTATAAAAACTTGGTTTCTGAAGTGCCTCAGAAAGAGTGGCATCATGGCTTTAAGGTCTGATTTCGTCGAATACAAAAATGTATTGATGCTAAACAGGAATATTTTAAAAAACAATAAAATATTACAATTTTTTAAAACTAATCCTTGTTTGATTTTTAAAAATGTTCGGTGTCACTCTCGTATAAGTATGTGTATGAATCCATTTAAATACAGTGCTGCAGATTAGAATATAATAAGTAAAACTAGAAATACCTATTTGTAGAGGAAATCCATCCGCCTGTTCTTGCTGCTTGCAAACTTGTCAATAACTGTCTGGTTGAAATCTGGTGTATTCATAATGAACTCGTGTTCTATAGGAGATATCGTCAGAACTGAAACTCTTTCTTGGAAATCGTATTTCTTAAACGTTTTTATATATTTTAGAGTAGGAAAACATCTTTATGCCTCTGATGTTGTCATGGGTATTGTGACGAGCAAGCGCAATAACTTCATTCAAAAAGTGTTCCAATAAGATTATTTTACCGTATGAAATCTAAGAGACCCAAAGCACCAGACATCGCCCTGAATTGTTTTATTCCATAGAGCACTGACAGTTCTGTTCTTAATTTCTTTGCATCCAGAAATGCGTAACATTTATTGGAGCGCTGAAATAATCTTTCAGGAAAATTGACATGAAAATCCGAGGATCTGTCTGACTGGAACAAAGATGTAGCAGTTAGATGTCTTGTAAATTGGAGTCATTCCTTCACTTCACAAATTATTATATCGCAGACTTCTTTGGCCTCTCTATGGCTGATGGATATTTCACTTTCTTCATATCGTATCCCTCTCTGCTGATATACTGAAATGTTATGGGATAGACCATCTACTGATTTTCTAACTTTCATTATTTCTCCCCCAAATGCAGTAATCTTTTTATTTAACCCAAACTGGATCAATTTCACGCTTTTGCAATTGGTTATATAGCACATCCACAAAAGGCATTATTTTGTGGAAAAATATTAGCCAAAAACCAAAATTAGGATACTTAAGCATTTCACAATATCCAGGGGCTTGATCTATGGTACTGTTACTGCCAATTTCGTCACTGTCGAGAAGGATCTGCATACATTCAATTAGTGCTTCTCTGTGCTCATATACTGTGTTTATAGACCTGGATTGGAAGTTCCATCTAGTCTGAAATGAACGGGTAAGCAAAGAATATCTTCACATTCCTAATTACGAAAATCGCATGCAGCATAATGAGATTCAATTGATGTGCGTGGCAGTGGATGTAAGAACCATTGGAAAATATTTTTAACAATAGCTTGCACACAATGAGAAAAGCCTCTCATGACGTTTGGCCCATCGTACGTCTGTGCTACAAGCTTATTGTAATTCCCATCGAGATGGCGATTAATCTCAGTGATAAGGCATGCTGCCAGGGATTTAGTGCTATGATTACGCGGAGACAGAAAATTCCAAAATCTTTCAACTGGCTTTCCATTTACTATGTATATATAAACAATTGACATTTGAAATATGTAAGACTCATCAGTTACCTCATCTGCAATTACAGAGTTATAATCTGAATTACTAATTTCCGTAGATATTTCATAATCGCATATTTCTAGAACACACCGTAACAATTAATTTTGTATATTGTCTTTGATGCCCCTTTAAACATTGTAGCTTCCTCCAGATGCAATTTCTGGGCGCCGTCCAGCTCAGCACTAAAGTTAACTAGGGCTGGAAATACTCTTGGGATCAAAGATGTCTCGCTTTCATCATGGCTCCGAAGGCTAGTTATAGGGCACCACAGAATATTATAACATTTTTTATAATATTTAAAATACACCTATTATGTGTTACTTTCTGACCGTGAAGCTCGATTACCCTTCTGTAGCTTGAATCTAACGGAGCAGCAATATTTGCATCTCCCAAAATACTGAGATTCAGGACATTTGTAATGTGGGTGGAAGAATTTTCACGCTTTTTTCATCCGATCATGAAGGTAGTTGGTACCATTCATGCTCTTCTTAGTCCATGTATTTTCTCTGCCACCATCGAATAGTAAGCAAGGGAAACAAAACAAAGCATTTTTTCATTGCAACCACATATCAAGTCAACTTTCTTATAAATATAACAGTTAAAGTTTCTAACAGAATTCCTTGTCTTGCTTTTAATTTCTTGGGAGATATTTAATAAAGGCACAGGTCTCCCTAACCTCTTTATTTGTAATTTGTCCTCCAAGCTTAAAGAAGTAAAGGTTGTTGAGATCAGTGATGGTAGGCTGTTCATTTTTAGTTCTCCACCTATTAGAATAAATACCCTAAAACTATGCGCTACTCTTAATTTAATATTTAAAACATTGCCATGCATTGATAATAAGGCATACTTACCGAAGACACAGCACAAAATAACGTCAGCACTAATTCAAAAAGAGGTACAAGAATTAATCCACAATAACAATAATACAGTTTAAAAGAAACAAGATATTCTATTTTCTGTGTCAGATACGACGCACAAAACAAGCTTTGCACAGAACTGAAATACACAGTAGACAATACTCAGTTCATACGGAAAGCGGAAACTAACAAAAGTTCAATTCAAACTCGCTTTCATAGGTTGCCGGAAGAGTAGTGCAGCACCACTCAGTCTCAATACGTCGGCTGCTAACATCAACAACTAGCGGAAAACTCGTATTTGCACTTTATATATTAATTTAGGAATCAGAGAATGACATTAGACAGTATAGTGGAATTTCTGACAGCACAAACATAATAAATAAGATGCTATTTGAGCAAATGCTTAATTTAAACAGGCACTTTCACAAAGCTTTTTTTGCTATTCTTACCCTTACGTTGGTACTACCGTCAGGGTGTTTGACAAGCATTTTGTCCTAAGAATACCAGCACACCAGAATATAACCAACAAAACTACTCCCCCGTGTCCCTGCACACGCCGATCGCACCAAACAAACTTTTCTGCCGTGGTTTGTAAATTTCTGCAAATATCACACTCCTAAAAATGATGCAAACGTGAGCCTGCTACAGGTACTAATTAATGAAGGCTGGAAAATATTATTGCAGAAATAAATAGGAAGTCTAACAAAATAAAGGGGGTTGTATAAACATACAATGACCTTGAGGGTCCGCCCCTGATACATACATCCGTCCGTCCATCCGTCCCTCCATCCCTCCATCTATGCCTCCATCCCTCCATCCATCCACCCATCCCTCCGTCCGTCCATCCGTCCATCCATCCACAAAAATGGGTAATAATGGTATGAGGGCTCATGTGATTGCTTCCATTCCTGTTCTTTTATTGGCTTCTCAATGTCAGATACTTTAAAACTCGCTAATTTAAGTTCATCCCAATGTGAAGTAACAGGTTTGAAGCTGCTGTTTAAATTTAATGTAGTCCAATTTACTTTCGAACCAAGTACCTCACAAAATTCATACTCTAAATAGCTAACAGATCCTTACCTAACAGGTTTTCACTAGGATTGAACATATTTTCAGTTAATAGCACAGCAAATTTACCATAACCTTTGCAGGTTGATGCTATACTTAATTTACCTGCACTCTTCAATAATACAACCAAAGGGGTCTCTATTAGCACACACTATGGTAACACTGTCTATACTTGGAACTAAATATAACCATTCATTGTTAGCCAGTTGAGTCCATACCGTTTCCTCTATTTGCACCACTTTTTACTGCACTTGGAAATGTCAGTTTTCCCAGGCTGTGACAACTTCATGGTACGTTATCATGCATATGCATTGACAATATAGTTTGAGTTTGTTTACACACAAATGAACCTTTATTCAAAATTTTACATTTTTCGAGATAACTTAAGTTCATGAAATTGTTTTTCCTAGCTCAGTCTATACTTAGTACTTATTTTTCTATATCCCCAAGCAGATACTTTTCTCCTTTCTCTAATTTCATTGGAAGTGGTATAATTTTGAAAGTATGATAAGTGCCTCTCTCCAACAGTGGAAACACCATCACATATCCTAATATTCCTTCGCTTATATACACATTTAAATGACACCTTTTGCTGATTAGATGCGTAGAATCTTTGCTCATAAGGTAAACTCAGATCGTTAGGAAACTTAAGGAAATCTTTTTCCAATGTTGGAAGTACCTTACTTGGCACCACCACATCTGGTTGAAATATACCCTTCTCAGCACTAATACACTACGAGAATGTATAGATTTCTCTGAATGTAAAAAATTGCATTATTTATTCTGAATCCATGATGCGTTACGGAAAGTTTCTCTTGTAAAGCATCAAACCTACATCTTTCTTCAACTTCTAGTTTCTCAGTGTATTCTTTAATTTTCATTAACCCTTCCTTTAATAGTTTTACGTTATATATCATACCACCTATAGTTTGATTCAGAGCCTCTAAGGCAGACTTTACAACCGAAACCTGTTCTTTCACCAATTGCGATGTATCCCGCGAATTTTCTTCATATGATTTAATCCCCTCATTGTAATACTGAGCATCATCTTCGTCCAACGTTCCAAAGAGTATTTTACTAACTGCTCCTACAAAGTTTAGGACACTTCGCTTATTTCGCGAATTATCTATTTTACAACCGGTAGTTTCTTTCCGCATATTTCTCGAATTTTGTAAAACTTGTAGCCTTGTATTAATATTCTTCTTCAGATGAGCGCAATCAGTCCAGTTACGCAATGGGGGAATTCCGCATAACTGATTAACATTCCTGGCGTATTGCCGCAGCGTATTCACCTCCTCATTAATTTCTCTTAAATCTGCATAAACAACTGTACTCCTCCTGGCATTGGATAAACTAATTGTATATATGTTCTCATAATACAGCCCAGGAAAGTCATAACACTTTTCTTTCGTATAACCTAACTCATTCCCCTTAATGTCATCTGGAAAGGTGCAAACACTTAGCAGTAAAAATGTCATTAAGTCTCCCATTCTCCACATCGTCTTCCTTCGCATCCCTGTCATGAGACCTACAAAGAGGAAAACACGTCCTATGTTCTCATCAAAACCCTATCACCTTTTATAAGTACGGTCTAAGCCTATTTACCTGAACCTTTGTGTTTACCTACGCTTCTTTATTATGGCGTTGACTTCATTTGCCTCAATGATTTCATAAGAGAAATATCCATTGAGAATTTAACTTCTTCGAACTTCCCTTCTTAAGCGCCTCGTCATACAACAATATTTTGTCACCTTTCTGAAAAGTACATGGTTCGGGTTTCTTATCATACTACAGCTTAGTTTTTTCCTTATTTGCGATTAATTTTGATCTCGCAACTTCGTGAGCTGTTCTTAATCTATTTCTAACTTCCATACATAATCATTAAACTATACCAAACTCCAGGAGTAGGATATTATAGGGTAAGTTGGGCCACTGTTTTGATGATGATGAAATGGGGTTAAGGGCGCTAAACATCGATGTCATCAGTGCCCTTACAACGTGTGAAATTTAAAATACAAAAACTAAAAAACGAACAAAAACCCGCTTAGTCGAAAACACTAAAAAACATGGCAACAAATTCTAAAACCGCCACACTAAAAACATGGCAAATAAAACAATAAAAGAGTAAAACGACGTGTCAGGAACTGTAGAAGTCAAGGGACCAGAGCGCTATATGTCCTCGGGGGAGAAGAACCTCCCCCCCATTCAAACAGACAACATAAAATCACAAAACTAAGAGACGCTCAGCGCATCAAATGCGCTTACAAAAACCGCTGTCACTGATAAAACGTAAATAACATTCTACAGCATGCGCGTCGTCTGCCAAAACGTTAGCTATGCCAAAAGGCAGAGACACACGAAGGCGCAATGGAGCTAAAACCTGGCACTCTGCTAAGATGTGAAGAACCGTTAAGGGTGCGTCACACTGTTCACAGAGTGGTGCGGGGTCACCAATGAGCAAGTGCGTATGGCTAAAAAGGCAATGACCGATACGTAAACGAGCTAAAATTACCTCTTCCCAACGAGAACAACGAGAAGAGGTACCCCAAACTAACGGGAGAGATTTAACCTCCTACAACTTGTTCCCCCGGAGGGCCGTCCACTCATCGCGCCAAAGCGAGAGGATGCGGCGACGTAAAATAACTAACAAATCTGTGTAGGGAACAACATAGGTAAAACATCTGGGTGATAAAATTGCCGATTTAGCAGCGGCAATCGTTCCCTGAGATGCCCACATGACCTGGAATCCACATGAACGTGACGATGATGCTAGAAGCATCCAGCGAGTGGGGGGAGATCATATATGGGCTGTACGAGAGCGTGGTACTTGTACAGCGCGTTAACACTCTGAAGGGCACTCAGAGAGTCCGTACAAACAACACAGTGCCGTAAGTCGTGCCGCTGAATGTGTAAAAGAGACTAATAAACACTAAAACGTTCGGCGGTAAAAATCGAGCATTGTCACGGTAAACGAAACGTAAAACTATGTCGACCGCGAAAATAAAGGCACACCCTACTCCAACATCAGTCTTAGACCTATCAGTATATATATATATATATATATATATATATATATGTATATATATTAAATGACAATCCCCGAATTGCGCCTAAAGTTCTAAAAAGGCGGATCTAAGGACTGAAGAAGGAGTCTCATTCTTCGGCATCGACGTTAACCCAAGGTGACAGTGGGCCTCAGCGCGCAACTAAGGAGGAAACCGCGTTTCCCCCTGGGAGGGGTCGGCGCTGGCGTAACGTCCAAATGCCGAAGAAGCTGGCGAAATGGAACCTCTGGAGGGAGTAATGCGGAAGAGCTAACTAAACATTGCCGATCAAGCGAATCCTCGAAAAATAACTCGAAGGACGGATGGTCATGCAAGCTTGAGAGTCGACATGCATAGCTGTACAAAAGCATCTCACGCCTGAAGGACAGCGGAGGATCTGCAGCTTCGGCGTAAAGACTCGGTACACCGCTAGTTGGAAGGGCCCCTGTAGCGACTCTTATGCCCGATAGTGAATGATATTCAAGCGACGTAACACAGATGGGCGTACCGATGAATAGACACCCCTAATCAAGCTTGGATCGGAGCAAATAGCGATAAAGACGCAGAAGGACGGTCCGTTCAGCTCCCCAGGATTTGCCACTTAAAACATGTAAAAGATTCAGAGAAAGGTCACACTTTCCTCTTAAAAACGAAATGTGCGAAGTCCAGCTCACCTTTCGAGTAAAGATCAACCACAAAAAGTTTGCCTCGTCTGCAAATGGAAGTCGTTCCGGCCCAAGATGGAGAGAGGGCGAAGGGAAAGCCTTCCGACGTCAGAAATTCACACAGACGGATTTCTCAGCGGAGAAAGTAAAGCCGCTGGCAATACTCCAGGCGTAGAGACGGTCGATATTGCACTGGAGACGCCGTTCGAGCAGACAGATCCGCCGTGAACTGCAATAAATGGAAAATCGTCCACGAAAAGGGACGATGAAATGCCAGGGGGAATACAATCAACAAAAGGGGTTCATAGCAATCGCAAAAAAGTGTGACACCGAGTACAGAGCCATGCGGTACACCGTTCTCTTGAATAAAACGACTAGATAAAACCGAGCCCAAACCACACGAAAGACGCGATCCGTCATAAACTCCGGAAGAAATATGGGAAGACGACCGCGTAAATTCCATGCGTGAAGTGTACGCAAAATGCCGCCCCTCCAACAAGTGTCATAAGCTTTCTCCAGGTCAAAAAACACAGCCACTGTTTGACACTTTCTCAGAATACGTTCATAATATGCGTCGACAGAGACACCGGATGGTATACGGTAGAGCAATGGCGACGAAATCCGCACTGAGCGTTCGCTAGAAGTTCCCAAGCCACCATGTCAACCGCCCGTTGATCATGCGCTCCATCACCTTGCAAATACAACCGGTGCGGAAGATAGGGCGGTAGCCGGAAGGTAGTTGGCGATCCTTCCTAGGTTTAAGTATAGGGACGATGGTGGCTACGCGCCAAACGAAAGGAAAAAAGCCGTCTTGCAAATACGGTTATAATCCTGTAAGAGAAATAGTTTACTGTCGGCTGAAAGGTTCTTTAACATCAGGAGATGAATGCCGTCCGGCCCAGGAGCGGAGTGCCTAGAACAATGGAGAGCGTGCTCCAGCTCCCTCATTGTGAAAAGTTCATTATAACACTCTTTATTAGGAGACCGAAAACTATAGGCCTCGGAATTCAGCCTGTTTTTGAAAATGCGAAAGCCGACGGAATAATGATCAGAACTGGAAACCGCCTGAAAGGCAGCGCCCGGAGTGTTAGCAATGGCAGCCGGATCTCCTATGGTGGCATTGGGAACCTGAAGTCCAGACACAGTACAAAGCGACACTTTACCTTAGATGCGACGAAGTTTATCTCAAACAACAGAGGAAGGCATAAAGCGACAAAAGACTCGACAAAACGAGTCCAGGACGCCTTCTTGCTATCCCGAATAATGCGACGAGCCCTATCGCGCGGTTGTTTATAAGTAATCAAATTATCAATGTAGGGTGCCGTCGAAGCACCCTAAGCGCAGTTCTACGGCCACGAACGGCGTCTCGACAGTCCTTGGTCCACCACGGAACAGGAATACGCAGAGGGTGGGAGGACGAACTGGAAATTGTGCGTTCCGCGGCAGATAGAATCGTAGAGGTAAGGTGCTGCAGCATTTGATTAACGTCAGTAAAGGGCTGGTCCTCAAAACACATGAGGCTGGAATAAAGTCGCCAATCGGCTCTATGGAATTGCCAGGTATGTTCTCTGGAATGCCGGATCTGGTGAGACAGAACAGAAACGATGCAAGGGTAATGATCGGTGGAGTGTGTGTCAGTGACGACGTTTCACTGCAGACGACAAGCAAGCTGGATGGAGCAAACGGCAAGGTCCAAGTGAGAGAATGTACCAGAAGAATTATAAAGAAAAGTAGGCTCACCTGTATTGAGGATGGAGAAGTTGAACTGAGCAAAAATGTGGGAAAGAAGAGTTCCCGTTGCATAAGCCCTAGGCGAACCACATAGGGATTAATGGGCTTTAAAATCTCCCAACAGAAGAAATTGTGTTGGGAGGGCGGACAGGAGATGCCGAATGTCAGCGTTAGCGATGGGAGACGATGGAGGTGAACAGACGGAGCAAATAGAAAAGAAAAAGCCGGGTAATTGAAGCCTGTCGGCGATAGCTTGCAATTCGGACATAAGTGTGAGAGTCTGAAAATGAACGTCGTTACGCAATAATAGCATGACACCTCCATGAGCAGGAATACCCTTATCCGGTGCAAGATCCTAACGAACCGGGATATACCCTCGGAGATCAAAAGGATCGTGAGGGCGAAGCTTAGTCTCCTGCAACACACATAGGTGAATGGGAACAAAAGTTGCAGTTCCGCCCCATACGATCGTACACCACGTCAATTCCAGGTCAGGATAGCCATAAGTAAAAAGGATAAACTGTCTACTTAAAAGGGCGGCTCAAAGTAGCCTTCTGCTTAACCTTGGGGCTCGGGATTTTGGTATGGAGTTGGTCAGACTCCATTGGCTCCTCGAAGGGAGGACCCACGCGCTCAGTGCCAGAGACCGATTCAAGCGTCGAGAATCGGTTCTAGGTGGCAATGAGTGAAGGGTGCCGCTAAGTGCGGCTTGTCCCAAGAGCATCCTGGGACTGCGACCTCCGAGGAGGAGGAGAAGGTGAACTTTTCTCACCCCGCGCACGCGGAAGGTCTTTAAGAAAATCTTCCTTACGAAGTTTCCGCTTGGATTTCTTATCAGTGCCTTGTGCATTCATTACTTTTAGGACTAGATTTAGACGGCTTAATAACTGTGCCAGAGATGGACGGCCGGATGGTAGTTGCGGTCAAAGCAGCCATGGTCCAGGTCTGAGTTTCGGCATCCTTCCGGGGTACTGGCGAGGCAACAACAGAGCTGAATGTACATGATCGCAGGAGCGCAGGTTGGCGCATATGGTAACACCTCCGGGCTTCAGCGAAGGATAGTTTTTCCTTTACCCGGATCTCCTGCATCGCCTTCCCGTCCAAGTACCGCGGATAGTCTGCAAATGACGCAGAATGAGACCTTTTGCAATTGACGCAGAGGTTGCTGAGGAACAGTTACCATCGTGTGCGGGGTGACTACAAGAGGCACAGATGCAAACGGCACTCTTACAAGAGACTTGCGTATGCCCAAAACGTTGGAAATTGAAACAACGCAGAGGCCTGGGAATATAGGGCCTCATCGCAATGCGTTCGTACCCTGCTGAAATATTCGTGGTCAGATCGACGCCATCAAAGGGTAGAAACACGGTACGAGTGGGTACCAACACCCCTTCGCGTATAACCTGCACTCGATGAACCACTGTCACCTTTTGTTCTGAAAAATATTCGACCAGTTCATCGTCCATATACCATCGAGGCTATGGGTGGTGACGACGAATTCAAGGTGCGGTGCTTCTCAACACGGATGGGATAACCGCGGAGAAGCGTAGCGCGCAACAGGGTCTTACGTTGCTGATCGGACTTGCTTTGTACTAATAAGGAACCGTTTCTAAGCCGAGTGCAGGAATGAACCGAATCAGCAATAGAGTCAATGCTCTTCTGTATTATAAAAGGGTTCAGCTTCTCAAACCTTTGTCCTTCTTCTGTTCGCGTAATGACTAAGTAACAACATGATGTCGGTGGTACTCCTTCTGTTACCAAAACTTTTCGGCACTTGTTAGTTATAATGGAGAAAGAGAGCTCCATAGCGAAATAAATCCTCCACCATTGCAACCCTCTCCGAACTCGGGCTCTCACTTTCCGGGCGTTACCCCGGATTGGGTGAGTGGCCTATCTATATCAGTCTTACTTCAGGTCACACCTCCCAGAGCATAGACAGAGGGATCCATAGGCCGTGGGAAGTCAGCAGCTCATGCAATGGCCCCCTGTGGGACTGCAGTTGAACAGCGGATACGAATACACAACCTACATGACGACCCCGGGTGGTGGGAATGACGCCATCACCCACTCACCCAGCTGTGCACCCAGTGCGAGGGTATCCTTCAGACTGTGTCCACGGAGGATTAAAAGAAAGAAAAGGGAAAAATAAACCATAAGTGTGTGAGCGTTTAGCACGTAAGGTAGGCCGGCGAGGAAGGAAAAGAAATGTGTGAATGGTTGTGGTGCAAAAGATTTGGAAAGAGACTACACAAGAAAGAAACGATGGTGACGGGCGACATGGAACGAAATGCAATGAACGCACGAGAGCCTACCTTGTGTCCCCCGGTCACGGGGACGAACCCACCTCGACATGACGAGTGTGGAGGGATGACGATGAAGATGGTTGGCTCGGCACGCCGGATGCGCCAAATCCGTACTCACATAAAGTGAGCCCCTGGGGGCCACTGTTTTGCGTTTATATGGGAAAAGATATGGAAAACGAAGGGGGATGCTAGGCTAGGAGAGCATTCAAGGAGTAAAATGCGTTTATATAGGGGAGATAAGGAATACGAGGAGAGTTACCAGGCTAGACGGGGGTTGAAAGGGCAGAATATACTTTTTATACTGGAGTGATAGGGAATACGAGGTGAGATGCCAGCTAGACAGGGATTGAAAGTGAAGAATATACGTTTTATTGGAAAAGAGCGGGAATACGAAAAGAGATGGTAAACTAGACAGTGGTTGAAGGATAGAATATGCGTTTTATATGAGGTACATAGGGAAAATACGGAGAGATGTTAGGCTAGACAGGCTTAATGGGTAGAATGTGTGTTTTATGTAGGAGAGCTGGGAAACCGAGGAGAGGTGCTAGGTTAGGCGGGGTAAGGGAATAGAAAAGGCATTTATATGGCTAAGATAGGGAATACTAGATGCTAGGCTATACTTAAGTTGATGCTACTAGAACATGAGTTTATGTGGATGAGAGAGGAAATACGCGGAGAGATGCTAAACTAGGGGGGTTGAGGTCTAGAAAATGCGTTTATATTGGAAGAGACAAGGACACGAGGAGGGATGCTGGGGAAGACAGGAGCTGCAGGTGTCTAGGGGTGTTTTCGAGAAGTGTTGGAGGAACAATTTCATGGTGTTTAGAGTACAGGCACAATGTAACTATTTCGGACGGCACTTAGAAGCAATTTCAGGGTACAAGATTAGCTAACTTTGCACGTATTCTGATGATGTTTTAATGCAGCGGAACAGGTATTTGACATCCTCTTATTGGCTTTATAACATTTTTAGACACAGAAACGGGTATTTTAGGGTGTTGGTGTAAGCATTTCGAAGGTACTTCAGCCACTGTTGTAGGAGTTGTTAAGCATTTTAGCTTCAATTTACTGGCTTTTAAGGCAAAGGTACAGGTATTTTTTATTGTTTTAAAGTATTTAAGATACGGACACAGGTTTTCAAGACATTCTGGTACACGGCAGGGGAATTTTAGTATTGCAAAAGCATTTTTGAAGGTATTTTACGCTATGGATGTGGCATGTACACTGACTTTTGAGTGTTCTGAAGGGGTTTTTAGAAACTGTAGCGGCTGTTTTAAGGTATTGGTTAATGGTTTTAGAGTATGCTGATTAATGTTAGATCGTTATATGTTTTTAGATTATCCTAAGGCATTTTATTATACTTTTAAGGTATTCTAACAATTATGCAGATTTTTTAGGGTACTAGTAGTAGTATTTGTGGCTCTTTAAAAGTATTTTTGGCTATGGATGTGGCATGGGTACAGGCTTTCAGAGTATTTCGAAGGGCTTTTTAGAAACTGTGGTAGCTATTTTTATGGTATTGGCACATGGTTTTCAGGCATTCTCTCATGTTTTATAGATATTTTCTCTTGTACTATAGAGAGCTTGTGATGATCTAGAACCATTTCTATCGTTTTACAGTCATATCGGCTCCTTTTGAGTTCTTCTCAATATTCAAACGCTAACATGTAATAAACTATAGAGATGTATTTTATAACCCCACCTGAAGCTCCGTTAGGGATATTATTGTTTCTATTAAGCTTTTCTGTTTTTGTGTGGTTATATTTTTGTCTAGGCGTATCGTCTTTACCGGTTAATTGATGCTTTATTAGACAAGGATTATAAGGGTAGGCGCCTCTCCCCTTTATCCGATATTGAGACTAGCAATAGGATTTGCTCCTAATGGCAGGGTTAACGCCTCCCCTTCTATCTACTTATTCTTCTTTATTAATCAGGCGTCTGCTAGGTGTATACACAGCTCATGGATTAACTTCAATTTTTTTTTAAAATTGTAGACTCACGGAGAAAAACTTCATCTTCGGGTTGCATTCTCTTAAGCACTGTTTGTAATGCTGTAATGCTCATATGCATATGTCGTTATTCTATCTTTGGCAACAACTCTTTTATCGCCGCATGGAGTCAATGTAATTTTATTCACTTGCGTGGTATCAGCACACTCTCGTGATAGGATCAGATTCATGGGCGTTCTTATTATTTCTCTGGCTTTAAGATAGACTGTATAGCTGTCGAATGTGAGGTACTGTTTAATAGCGCTACGTTTTATGCCTTTAATCTTTTTTGCTGTTGAGCCGTGGATGTCTAGTGCACACATCTTAGGTCGTAGTCCGACAAAGCGTTGCATGATTTTACTATTAGCCTCATCTTGAAATTATCGAAGCTCCTTATTGTTTAGGGCTGAATAACATATATGGTTTGTAGGATAATCGGCTGTATCCAAATACTCAAGAAAACGTAGCTGGTCCTGGTACAAGCCAGATGTCACTCGGTGAATGAATGAATCGGCGTCCATATACATAAGCTTCAGGTTTTCAACTCCATAATGCGGTAACAACACAACATAATGATAGTGGTACGTTAATCTCTTGGAGATGTCCAACACACCATTCTAATGTATATAGGCTTGTTGAACACGATCTGTCGGGAGGCCATAACACAGCAGCTAGATTGGTAGCATATATTGCTCGGTCAATATACGGCAATTAACTTTTCCAGAGCTTTCTCGTTTGTGACCAATCGTATATCCACACGATTACGCAGGTTCTCCATTGTTCTTCCAAGCATGGCATTGTTGAACAGTTTGTAGAGATCCTTCTCGAAATAATTTGCAGCCTGTTGTGGTAATCTGTTGTTAAATTCCACGTAAGGTTTTAACCACTGAAATTGTTGGAATTGTAGCACACAATGGATTTTCGTTTAGCCGTAGTCCATGACTAAGAGCTTGCTTCAAAGTCATGTAATGTACTACATACTTCTTTAGTAACCCAAGATGGGGTAATGGTTTCTTTGTGGTTGACTCCTTAGGCTTCAGACACTCGGGCAACAATTCTAAATCATTGCGTAGATCATGGAGCTCAGCAGGATATTCGATGTCTACTTCTAATATGTATCCATAGGATCATCTCCTTGTAGTCTTTCTAAATTGATTTCTTTAGGTAAAACCCACTGAAATCCATCATAAGGAAGGGCGTGGCACATTTCCTAACCATATTGGTTAATAGCGCACTCGTATGTGATAATTTGGGTTGGTCCCGACGGATTAAACTTCTACATATAGGCATTATTAGCCTCTGCATACCGGTGGGAAACTTGGCGTAAACTTCCTCTTAATCCGTATTGAACCATTAGTAGTTGATTATAATCTTGTAGCAGTTCCAGCTTAATTCCAGTATACAGCAACATAGGGTCCAAGGTAAGTCCCGTTGTTGTGAAATAATGGCGGGGTCGACTTTATGAGCTTTCAGAGTCTGATTTCTAAATTTTTCAAAGAAATCAGCTAGAAGAGTAACATCTGAGGTTAACTAGATGTATGTCGCTGTACCCGCCCAGTTTTCTCACATTAAACATTCTCCATGCATTTCTAACATGATCGTAGTCAGCATCACTAATTTCTTCTTCATTTAATCTATTGTAGGATTCCTTAGGAGGCAGGAAGGGCTCATTCAAAACATCTCATGAAGTGACGTAAACATAGGGAAATACGCCCTTATGTGTCGTCAACTTCAAATTCGCTTCTCCGAAGTACTTCAATGTTTCAGGATATGAAATTAGTTTTTTTTACCAACTTAACTAAACTTGTACTCAGGAATCAAAAGCTCTTCAAAAACCAGAGCTTTTTATCTCCTACATACTTGGGGAACTTATCTGTTAGGTTAATGTATAATACCAAGAGGTTTCAGAGTTTTAGCCACTTAATCAGCATTTAATTGCTCAAATCATCGTGTGATTGGTTTGAAATTTTATAAAAACTAGAAAACTTACACAGAATAAGGAATAAATAATGTTTAATATACAAATTATCTTTTTAAAACCTCTAAATACTTCAAATATGAGTGTCAATGTTGAACAGGAAAGTAATAAAAGTGTTACAGCGTCGGATCTGAAATGTAATGTTATCTTTGAAGCCCGCGCCTTCTCTATAATTAGGGTTCCTTCACACGCATGCACACACAGACGCACACATGCCCATACACGCAAACACATCGCACTTACACACATCCACCGAGAAAGCAAACGCATTCACACAAGCAGTACACGCACTTACACACAGGCGCACGCACACAGCACATACCGACATGCATACACACATCGCCTTTACACACATACACACACACAAAGCAGACGCGCGCACACACACAGCACACACACGCAACACACAAAGTAGACGCGTTCACACACGCGGGCAGACACACAGACACGCACATACACACACAGACATTAATGCAAACATACACACTTTCTTTCTTGTTTGCTTTCTGTCTTTCTTTCTTTCTTGTTTTCTTTCTTTATTTCTTATTCTTGATCTGCGGACACACAAACGCATAGATACACACGCACAACACCTTCTAACACTTCATCCAGCAAATGAACCTGCACGAAGACCACAAACACCTCCGAACACATAGATATGTATGCTCAACCCTTTCTAACACTTCCTCCAAGCACACGAACCTGTACGAAGACCTACGGACACGCCCGAACACCTGTGTAACACGTATTGAAATATAAGAGTTTAGACGCTTAATGACCCCTTATTATTAAAATTCAGTATACAAATGATCTAAAAGTTCCGTGCTTCCTCTATAAATAGGGTGACCTCGGGCAATGGACTTCATTGTGCTAATTAGTATTGAGGTGTTAACATCGTGTTCCCCTCAAGAACAATCAGCTTTCGAGAGTAGATAAACGTTATCAAGGGGAGGAAATCTACATCGGGAGTAAGAATGAATAACTCTGTATATAAGGATATCATTACCTGTGTGACTGGATACGCTTGTCGTAAATGTAGAAAGAAATTCCTCCGAGGTTATAACAAGAGAAGTCAGGGGATGGGCTGCAAGAGACTCTTCAAATGTAAACATTGTAATTTAACCTTCAATTGTGGTTATAAGGGACTGCGGCACAAAGATGTATCTGAAATAAGCACCCACGAAGAAAATCAGATTGGACCCTACAAAACATCAGTTATTATCAACAGTGGATCACTGTGACATGAAAGAATACGAGACAGCTTTCGAAGGACGACTGAAATCGTATTTTATACGATGCGATTCATCTAAGGACCTGAATATGTACCTGCATGAGTCAAAACAACGAATAATCCAGGAAGTGCATAAAGAGCTTGGTATTCACAAGAGTGTGAAAGTTAATCTGCTGGTTGATTACCGATTTGTAAACAGTATCGGAGAAACCTGTGACAAGACATTTAAAACACGGAATCAGCCTATGTTTCTAGAAACGGATCTGGACGCAACGTTGTAAGCGAAATACAAGAAATGGGCCACTGAAATGGAGGAGTCTCAGCTTAAGGGTAGCAACTGGACTTTGCTTGCTGTGGAAGGAGTTTGACTCCGCAATCAATAAGTATAACCCGTTACGAGGAAGTAGTTATATACTACTACATAATCTGTTGAAGCAAGAAAAGCCTGCATAAACATACAAAACCACAGCGATGAGAAAAGCTTCATGTGTTCTTAATTAGCCAAATTCGTCAGCACTAAGCCTCAGTATATACAAACAGCTTCAAGATAAGTACGACTTCAGCGGTGTTAACTATCCTACTCCATTTTCTCAAATATCTAAATTTGAGAAGATTAACAGTATATCTATAAACGTTTTCTGGCTGGATGAGAAGCATGAAGTATATCCAAAAATAGTTGCTGACACTGAACTACCTGAACACCGTGACCTGTTACTATTGAGTAGTAGAAAACATTACTGCGTATATATAAAGAATTATAAGAAGCTCGTTCGACGCCAGCAAACAAAGCATAAAGAACGTGTTTATATCCGCAAGCGCTGCTTTACACATTTTGATGACCAGTGTAGACGAAGTGCTCTGGAAAGATTACAAGAACATGCAGCCATCTGTAACCAACATTATGTTGCAAGGGTAGTTATGCCTACCACGGAGAAATCAGTTGTACAGTTTAAAAATGTTGAGAGGATGCTGAAAGTACTTTATGTCATCTATGAGGATTTTGAGAGTATTCTCACTCTATATCATACGTGCATTCACACTCCTAAAAATTCCTATACAACCCCTTATCAAGATCACCCACCAATGAGCTTCTGTGATTACGTGAAGCCGTCATCCAGCCTTAAACACCTCGACACTGGACTTTCTAAGCAACACTATTTATATCGTGGTTATGATGCTGCTCAGAAGTTTATGGAATAACTAACATCACTTGCAAAGAAGATTGATAAGATATACAAATCTGCTAGGTCACTGAAACTTACAGATCAACAGCAAAATGATTTGAGCCTTCTATAGTATGCTGCTTGTGTGGAAAACCCTTTACAGAAGAGAACTACAAAGTACGCGATCATGATCACATCAGCGGTGAATACCGTGGAAGTCTACATAATGAATGTAATTTGGCCTGCAAAACGCCTAAATATATGCCTGTCTTCATGCAAAGCTCTTCATGCTTATGTCTCTCATTTCATTGTTAAGGGGTTGGGATGAACTAGTGAACGCGTGGAGGTAATTCCTAACTCTGAAGAAAACTATATCTCATTCTACATGTATGTATGAGATACACTGTGAGATCAAAAGTATCCGGACACCTGGCTGAAAATGGCGTACAAGTTCGTGGAGCCCTCCATCGGTAAAGCTGGAAGTCAATATGGTGTTGGCCCACCCTTAGCCTTGATGACAGCGTTCACTCTCGCAGACATACCTTCAATCAGGTGCGGGAAGGTTTCTTGGGGAATGGAAACCCATTCTTCACGGAGTGCGGAACTGAGGAGAGGCATCGATGTAGGTCGGTGAGGCCTGGCAGGAAGTCGGCGTTCCAAAACATCCCAAAGATGTTCTATAGGATTCAAGTCAGGACTCTTCGCAGGCCAGTCCATTACAGGGATGCTATTGTCGTGTAACCACTCCGCCACAGCCCGTGCAGTATGAACAGATGCTCGATCGTGTTGAAACATGCAATCGCCATCCCCGAATTGCTCTTCAACTGTGGGAAGCAAGAAGGTGCTTAAAATATCAATGTAGGTCTGCGCTGTGATCGTACCACGCAAAACAACAAGGGGTGCAAGCCCTCTCCAGGAAATACACGATAACACCGCCACCTCCGAATTTCACTGTTGGCACTACACCGGGCATTCGCCATACCCACACCTGCCATCGGATGGCCACATTGTGTATCGTGATGCGTCACTCCACACAACGTTTTGCCACTGTTCAATCGTGTAGTGTTGACGCTCCTTACACCAAACTAGGCGTCGTTTGGCATTTTCCTGCGTGATGTGTGGCTTATGAGCAGCCGCTCGCCATGGAATCCAAGGTTTCTCACCTCGCGCCTAACTGTCATAGTAGTTGGAGTGGATCCTGATGCAGTTTTGAATTCCTGTGTGATGGTGATTATGATCAACTAGTGATGGTGGAATCCGGCATAAGAGGAGATTTACGCCAAGGTTACCATCGGTATGCAGAGGCTAATAATGCCGACATGTAGAAGTTAGATTCGTCGACACCAACCCAATTTATCACATACGAGGACGCTAATAACCAATAAGGTTGGGCAATGTGCCACGCCCTTCCTCATGGTGGATTTCAGTGGGTTTCACCTGAAGAAATCAACTTAGAAAGACTACAAGAAGATGATCTTCATGGTTACACATTAGAAGTCGACATCGAATATCCTGTTGAGCTCCAGGATCTACACAATAATTTACCATTCCTGCCTAAGTGTCTAAGCCCTAAGCAGTCAACTACAAAGAAACTAATACCCCATCTTGGGCCTGGAAAGAAGTATGTAGTACATTACATGACTTTGAAGCAAGCTCTTAGTCATGAACTATGGTTAACGAAAATCCATCCTGTGGTGCAATTCCAACAGTCTCAGTGGTTAAAACCTTATGTGGAATTTAACAACAGATTATGACAACAGGCTGCAAAAGATTTCGAGAAGGATTTCATCAAAATGTTTAACAATGCCATGTTTGGAAGAACAATGGAGTACCTACGTAATCGTGTGGATATATGATTGGTCACAAACGAGAAGACTCTGGAAAAGTTAATTGCCAAACCTACGTTTATTAATCGAGCAATATGTCCTACCAATCTAGCTGCTGCGCATATTGCCTTCCAACCGATCGTGTTCAACAAGCCTATATACATTGGAATGGGTGTGCTGGACAACTCCAAGAGATTAATGTACCACTATCATTATGATGTGCTGTTACCGGATTATAGAGTTGAAAACCTGAAGCTTATGTATATGGACACCGATTCATTCATTCACCGAGTAACAACTGTCTTGTACCAGGACCAGCTACGTTTTCTTGAGCATCTGGATACAGCCGATTATCCTACAAACCATATATGTTATTCAGCCCTAAAAAAAAGGTGCTTGGATAATTTTAAAATGAGGCTAATAGTAAAATCATCCAACGCTTTGTCGGACTGCAACCTAAGATGTGTGCACTAGACATCCATGGCTCAACAACAAAAAACATTAAAGGCATAAAACGTAGCTCTATTAAGCAGTACATCGCATTCGACAGCTATACAGTCTATCTTAAAGTCAGAGAAATAATAAGAACGCCCATGAATCTGATCCTGTCACGAGAGCGTGCTGTTACCACGCAAGTGAATAAAATTACATTGACTCCATACGACGATAAAAGAGTTGTTACTGAGGATGAAATAACGACATATGCATATGAGCATTACAGCATTACAAGCAGTGCTTAAGAGAATGTAACCCGAAGATGACGTTTTGCTCCGTAATTCTACAATTTAAAAAAAATTGAAGTTTATCCATGTGCTGTGTGTACTCCTAGCAAACACCTGATTAATAAAGAAGAATAAGTAGATAGAAGGGGAGGCGTTAACCCTGCCATTAGCAGCAAATGCTATTGCTAGGCTCAAGCCTAGACAAAGGGGAGAGGCGCCTACCCGTATAATCCTTATGTTATAAAGCATCAATTAACCGGTAAAGACGATACGCCTAGACAAAGGTATAACCATACAAAAACAGAAAAGCTTAATAAAAACAATAATATCACTAACGGCGCTTCAGGTAGGGTTAGAAAAGACATATCTACATAGTTTATTACATTTAGCTTTAGAATGTTGAGAAGACCTCAAAAGGAGCCGATATGACTGTAGAAACGATAGAAATGGTTCTAGATCATCACAAGCTCTGTATAATACAAGAGAAAATATCTATTAAACATGAGAGAATGCCTGAAAACCATAAGCCAATACCATAAAAATAGCTACCACTGTTTCTACAAAGCCCTTCAAAATACTCTAAAAGCCTGTGCCCATGCTATATCCATGGCCTAAAATACATTTAAAGAGCCGCAAATACTTATAATAGCATCCTTAAACAACCTGCATAGGTGCTAAAATAACTTAAAAGTAACATAAAATGGCTCAGGATAATTTATAAAACCCTTGACGATCTAACAACAATCACCATACTCTAAAATTCATTAGCCAATACCATAAAAATAGCCGTTACAGTTTCTAAAAAGCCGTTCAGAACACTCTAAAGCCAGTGTACATGCCACATCCATAGCCTAAAATACCTTCAAAGAGCCACAAATGCTCCTACCAGTACCCTGAAAATACCTGGAGAGGTGTCAAAATACCTTAAAAGCAACATAAACGCCTCGAAATATTTCTAAAAATCTTAAACACTGTATCAATACCCTGAACCTTCCGGCTACGGTTTCCAAAAATGCTTTTCAAACACCTGAAATTCCCCTACCGTGTACCTGAATGTCTTGAACACCTGTGTCCATATCTTAAATGCTTTAAAACAATAAAAACACGTACCCTTGCCTTAAAAGCCAATAAATGGATGCTAAAATGCTTAAGAGTTCCTACTACAGTGGCTGGAATACCTTCGCAATGCTTACACCAACACCCTAAAATACCCGTTTCTGTGTCTAAAATGTTATAAAGCCAATAAGAGGATGTCAAATACCTGTTCCGCTGCATCAAAACATCGTCAGAATACGTGCAAAGTAAGTTAATCTTGTACCCTGAAATTGTTTCTAAGTGCCGTCCGAAATAGTTACATTGTGCCTGTACTCTAAATACCATGAAATTGTTCCTCCAACACTTCTGGAAAACACTCCTAGACACCTGCAGCTCCTGTCTTCCCCAGCATCCCTCCTCGTGTTCCTTGTCTCTTCCAATATAAACGCATTTTCTAGACCTCAACCCCCCTAGATTAGCATCTCACCACGTTTTCCCTATCTCTCCCGTATGAACGTTTTTCCCTCCTTCAGCCTCTGTCTAGCCTAGCATCTCTCCGCGTATTTCCTCTCTCATCCACATAAACTCATGTTCTAGTAGCATCAACTTAAGTATAGCCTAGCAACTAGTATTCCCTATCTCAGCCATATAAATGCCTTTTCTGTTCCCTTACCCCGCCTAACCTAGCACCTCTCCTCAGTTTCCCAGCTCTCCTACTTAAAACACACATTCTACCCATTAAGCCTGTCTAGCCTAACATCTCTCCGTATTTTCCCTATGTCCCTCATATAAAACGCATATTCTATCCTTCAACCACTGTCTAGCTTACCATCTCTTTTCGTATTCCCGCTCTTTTCCAATAAAACGTATATTCTTCACTTTCAATCCCTGTCTAACTGGCATCTCACCTCGTATTCCCTATCACTCCAGTATAAAAAGTGTATTCTGTCCTTTCAACCCCCGTCTAGCCTGGTAACTCTCCTCGTATTCCTTATCTCCCCTATATAAAGGCATTTTACTCCTTGAATGCTCTCCTAGCCTAGCATCCCCCCTCGTTTTCCATATCTTTTCCCATATAAACGCAAAGAGGTGACCCAGCTTCCCTTATAAGATCCTACTCCCAGGCTTCTCCAACAATGTGGAAGGAATTATGGCTTTCCTACCAAGTGCTAATTCAAAAGGCGTGTATCCTGTCTATGTATGCACTGTTGTGTTGTACAAACACGTTATGTATTCTACCCATGTATCCCAGTTACCCTGATTCTCCTGATTATAATGCCTTAAATATTCGGCCAAAATCTTGACTCCTTTCCAATCCTCCATTTGATTGGGGTTGAAAGGCAGTGGTTAGTCTTCGTTATCCGTAAAAGCTTACATACATTTTTAAATAGCTGACTTAGAAAATTTGAAGCTTGATCTGTTAATAGCCTTTCGGGTAGCCGAAATTTTAAAACCACGTTACTTACAAATTGTCTGGCCATTGTTTCTGCTTCTTGATTTGGGATAGGCATACCCGCCATAAATTTATCCAAATCGTCCTGATAGGTTAAAATATACTTATTCCTAATCTCAGTGTCTGTAATAGGACGTACAATATCTACCGCACGTTGTTAAAAAACTGATTTAGCAGTAGCGTTTACTAATATTGGAGCTTTCTTCTTTTACTTTAATGCCTTACTTTTCCGGCATTCCGGACATCTCTTTATATATTCCTCAATATCTCACCTCATTTTAGGCCAGTAGTACTTTTGCTTTATTGCTTGATAAGTCCGATTCATTCCCCGGTACCCTTCCAGTGGAGAATCGTGATATTCATACAAGACCGACTTTGGCTTTCCTCATTCAAAATCAGCTCATCTATTGTCTCATTTTCACTTTCACATTTATTATCCTCATCAGCTTTGAGTACTACCTCTTCATCGCGAGTTAAAACATTTATCCTACTCAGTGCATCTGCATTTGTGTTCAGGACCCCCTTTTTATACTCCATGTAGAAGTCATACTTCAACTTAATACGCCACCTAATTAACTCGCGCCAGGACCCTTCGCATTCATGATCCATGTTAACGGTTTGCAATCAGTGACCACAGTAAACCTTCTGCCATGCAGGTATGGTCTAAGCTACTGAATACCCCAAACAATCGACAACAACTCCTTTTCTGTGTTGCTGTAACCCTTTTCAACAGAGTTGAGGCTTCGACTTTCGACTTGTAAAAGCTACAGCTGAATCCTTGGCAATTTTCCCTTGTGACAAAACGCATCCGAGGCCCATGTTACAAGCGTCTGTCGTTAAAAATGAACCTTTCTTAGAAATTAGGATACTTTAGAAATGGTTGCATCATTAGTCTTTGTTTTTATACTGCAAAGGCGTTTTCCTGTGTACACGTCCATTTAAATTCCCGCCCCTTCTTTAGCAATTCATGCAAAGGAGCTGCAATTTTACAGAAAGTAGGTACAAAGCTCTTGTAATAGCTAGCAATTCCCAGTAAACTTCTTACCCCCTTAACATCTTTTGGCACTTCAAGTTTTTGAATGGCCTCTACCTTCTGCGGATCTGGACGCACTCCATTTTCCGAAATTACTGACCTAAATAATTCACCTCTTCCCTTATGAATTCACATTTTTCAGGCTGTAATTTCAGACTGTATTGCCTAAATTGCTGAAACGCATCCCTTAATTCACTGTCATGCTCTTCTATTGATCGAGCATAACTTACCACATTATCTAGAAACACAAAGCAAAGAATACCGGTCAGCCCACTTAAAACAGTGTCAATCAATCTCTGAAAAGTAGTACCTGCAGTTTTTAACCCAAATGGCATCCTTTTATAGACCCAGTGTCCCCCTTTCGTGCTGAAAACTGTCTTATCCTTATCACCAGCCTCCATTTCTATATGATGATAACCTTCTACCATATCAACACATTAAAATATTTTTAGACTGCCCCAGCTGCTTTAAAATCTCATTTATATCCGTTAAAGTATATGCATGTCCTATCGCTTTGTCATTTAACTTTCTTAAATCTACCACAAGACGCCATTTTCACTCACCACTAGCATCTAATTTCTTAGGAACAATTAGAAGAGGACTATCCCAAAGCGATTTACTTTCCTCTATGATATCTTCCCCAATAACTTCTTAATTTGCCCATGAATCGCATGTTTCTGTGCCTCTGGCAACCTATACGGTCTAGAATTTATGTACCGGCTGTGTACCGGGCTATAAACCAATGGAATGTTTTACTGCATCAGTACAATCGAACTTCTCTCCCTCTCAGTGAAGTACACCTTGATACTCTGTGCATGTACTAACTAACATTGCTTTCTCCTCTTCAACGAGGAGAAATGAGCAACTATATTCTTTGCTCTCTTATTGGGATCTTCTACCCTACAATTTTCTATCAGTGGCATACCCTCTTTATTTACGTGATTTAAGTCCTCCTCAGAAGTATTTAGAATTGTTGTCAACATAGTATGTTTCTGGACTCGAACCAGTGCACTTGCCACATGAACACATTTATTTATTTCTCTTTTTTCCATTATTCCTACTTCACCCCGGAAGTCGGTCCGTACTGAAAGCCTAACGACAGTTTCCCACCGGCCTTTCACTTTCATTACAGTAGCAGCTCTCGCCTCAGCGCTACCTGCTAACTTTACCTCATGCCCCATCAACTCAACTACATTATCCTCATAGCAAATTCTTGCATTTTTCATCTGCAATAAATCTCTTCCTAGTATCCCATCATACGGAAAATCAAAGTTCTTCCCAACACACTGCTGTTTCCTACCGAAATGCAAGCAGTCGCAGTACTCCTAGTATTCACTACTGCACCCTCAAATGCCTTCAGTCTAACACTGTTAGAAATATCATATGGTACACCAACAACCATGGTTTCATGCTTCAATAAGCTTATGTCTGCTCCGTGTCAACTAGAATTTTCAATTTGCCCCTATTTCTAGCTATATTTACGTGTAAATCTATACACTCATCACCAGGCCTCGGTGTAGGATTCCGAGACACATGAAGTTAGGAGCATACGAACCACGAACCACTGTGTTGTTTAGTTCGAATGGAATGGCAGATAACGCGTGCAGGTAGCCCTTGCCTTAACATTTAAACATCTAGTCACAGTAGGGCACAAAATAAACGTTCACATTTTCCAGTGCGTATCGAGTACGGAAACTAATTGCCTAACATAACAATGTTGCATGATTGTATATGTGTTAACAGTCTGAAATAGCCATTTTCCATGACAGAAAAAAGTGCAAGCAATATACATATCACAAAATAGATTTCTTCACAACTTCACTGAACCATATACTAAATATTTAAAATAAATACATAAAGTAATAACCCAAATAATGCAAATGAACACAACACTCTTCTTTACATGTAATTGCAGCGAAATACAAGGTATATTCGCAATGTATCAAATGAAAAACTTCTCTGATTTTCACTTAAAATACGTTTATAGCTAGAAAAACTTCGTTCTACGTCACATGTCGTGACAGATGCATAGCGAAAGAATGGGATAACACACGAATAAATGTTCGTGGATTTGTATGCATTGTTTGAATCCAATAAAGCGTCCTTAATGGCACACATATCTGTAAAACCATAGTTTTTCTCCAGGGCATTTTTAATTTGGTTCACACTTGTAATAACAGAGTCCGATTTTGACTAATTCAGTTTTTGAAGCAGTGCAATTACGAATTGAAGAGCCCTAGGCATTTCTATATCAGACGCCTGCAGATGTGATATGTTTCTAGATATATCTACAAAATGTTTTGTAATAAATAGGAACGACTCCATTAACTGTTCTGAAATCAGAGGTTTTACAATAGCCACAGCACTACATTTCTCTGGATCAACAGTATTTATCACGTCTATGACTTTAGGATAGTGTTCGGCATAATAAGTAGCTACGCCCAACCAACTGCCCCAACGCGTAATAATAGGCTGCGGTTCTAGGGGAATATCAGGTGCTATTGCTTTAAATTTTTGCATCCTTGAAGGAGCTTTCAAAAAAAATATTTTTACGTTGGATATGAAGCAGTCGACCTCTTTGAAATTAGCTCTTACGTGTTGGACCACTCTATGAAGGGTGTGCGTCATACATGTTATATGAATTAATTTAGTATATAGCACCTGAATAGCTGTTGCTGCCTTCACCATGCATCAGTTACATGCAATAAAACATTTTGTCGTTTGATTCCATGTGGATACAATAGACACATTGAATTTTTTAAGAGATTTTCTATACTCTTATGATTTGCTTCGTCCAGTATCTCAGATGTTACTAACATTTTCTTATCTGCACGATCGGGCAAAAAAAGGAACACCCGCAATAACGTTTGCTACGAACCTACCAAACAATCTGTGGTTTCGTCCAGTGAAACCCAAATTTTCAGATCTTGTTGCACCACTTCCCTTATCTGTTTCAATGTATCCTTATAGCAAGATGTAATATAACGTTTTTTTAAGCTCGACTCTCGGGGAACATTTTTACCCGATATTTTTCTAGAAACCCTTTAAAATATTTATTTTTGACCTTGTTGAAAGGGATGTTGGCATGTTACACAAATCCCCAAAAATTCTTTCTGATTTTCCATGTTTGATTTTGATGTTGAAGGTCTCTGTAGTTGTATAATTTAATATTTTTCGTGGTATTTTGCTATTGCAGTGTTTTTGAAAGAATCGAGATCTGTCTGTTCTGATGTATATTTGCAGCGTTTGCAATAAACAGTGTTGTTTCCTTTGACGAGGAACGTTTCCTTTACAAATTTCTCTATAAGTGCATCCTGAAGGGAATCCTGCTTGGTACTCTTATTCTTTGACATGTTTCAAAGTACTGCGGAGTATAAATAAGAGCAATTAATACTAACATAAATATCAATGAATATGTAAATACCATGAAACTATAGTTCTTTACTCACTGGATATCGAGTACTTACGGAGACTGCATCAACCAAGGCCAAGCAGCAATATGAATGTCCACAGTGACCTTCGCTACGGAACTATCTGTAGGTTGGAAATGCTACCCCTTATTCCGTGCTAGGACATCAACTCAACCCCGTTCGTTCACAACTGCAGTCTGCTAATTCCGTGACACAAAATCGAGCCCTGCTCATCACGCTGACTACCAATGCACCCTACTCTGTGTTCTGAAGAGCCTGACTCTTTTCCTGCTTGGCTATGTTTCCTTTACTTTCAGGGAAACGATTCTTTCGCCTGTTACACTCCCCAGCTATATGCCCTTTTCTCCACAATTATAGTATATTACTTATTTTCTGAGGACAACTGATTTACCTTAAGGTCTCTCTTAAATTCCTTCTGCTTTAAATAACACTTGTTTACTGTGCCCTAGTTTACCACAATTAAAACACTCAATATGTGATTACTCTTACTACCCTGTTTCTCTGACTCCCTGCTAGACTTCCTAGCTGCCTCCTTCTCTAGTGCCATTCGGCTGCTTTATCAAAATCCTCGAGTTCGATCCTACTCCGAACTACCGTTTGAATTCTATCTGAATAGGTGTGTTGCATGAACTCAGTGGTTCTTAGCTTATCATTCAAATACAAAACACCTTATCTGCCTCTCTCACTGCAGCCATTAATGCGCTTTCTCTAAGCTTAGAACCCAAGGTTTGAATCCTCTGGATCCAATCTGTAACATATTCTGATTTGTTTTGCTTAGTAAAAGTTAACTTGTGGAATGGAAATGCAATGTACGTTCCTCAGAATACCTATTCTTAAGATATGTTTTCACTTTCTCCCAATTTTCTAATACCTCTGCGTGATTGCTGTTCTTGTTTTACCGCTAATTTTGTTAGAACAAATTTAAACAATTTAGCTTGCTTCACAGGGTCAATCGCTTCAAATGCTAAATCTACGTTCATATTCTTTTCTGTCTCCCTTAAAGGATGTATTAACTTTAACCCGTCCATGACGCTTATATAATTGCTAGCCATGTCTTCTGGGCTACTTTCCTCAGCACTAGACACTTCAAACATTGATCTTAAGTTTGGATAAATATTAGGCATGGACTTGAGCAGAGACTCACCAATTCACCTTCCCTGATGACGGCGTTGAAGATGTTGCCGTAGTCCTTGTATGCCCTGTGTTTCCTTCGCTGTATAGTTTGCCTTGTTCTGGAACGGAGTCGAACTCGCGTCCTCTGTAGTAGGAGTACTTTCCACAACCAGCTGCTCCGCCGCCTTCTAGATCCAGGTCTCCCAAGGTGCTGCTGTCCGATTCAAACTCAGTGACCAATTTGACAAAATACCCCACACCTGGTACCACAATTGTATGTCGTATCTCGAAGATCGTGCCACGACAGAGGGATTCGATTATTTATTTTTAGGTGAGTAAGTTGTCAAGGTGGGAAGACAACGTAGTGGTCGACAGGTGATGGCCATATGTAAGACAACTGTATTGAACGCACAGATTATTTCTTTTGCAGTTAAGCGGTTAAGCACTATACAATGAAAACAAATTGGTGTAAGGTGCCAAAACTAACACTCTCGACTGTGTTTCTGATTGGAGCGACCGGTGCATTTAGTACCACAAGTCACGTCGAAACAAATACAGAGTTTTCTGTGTCATCACACTTGCAACACGAACTTATATAACTTTCCCTTCAGGGTCTCCTCCCAGGGTTTTCTATCATAGCTAGATACATAAGCTGGTTTGGGAGTAGTGGATAACATGCTTATAGCGCTGAGACGTCCTTATGATTCATCTCATAGTAAACACCTGGCAATCTAAATGTGGCGTCTAACGCTGAAGCTATGCTCGAGACGGGTGAAAAAAGGTTTAAAGTATTTCCAGCAAGTTTAGCCAGAAAAAGTATATAGACATGAAATCCATGAATATAACAATGTTCTTGATTAAAGAAAACTTTCTCAAGCCCATCCGGGAATCGAATCCCAGACACCTCACACAGCAGGCAGGTGCTCCACAGATTGAGCTACGGGACCAGCCATAGCAGTTAATGTTTGTTTTCATGCTTTAGTCTTTCATTTAGCAAGGTCTCCTCTCTTTTCGTATGGAGACCCCTTTACATTTCTGCTTAAGCAAACCTTTTAGCACCCACGCCATACTGAATAAACTAACTTAACAGCTTTTGTGTGCCACCTGGTATATTTGAAGAATCCAGTATAGTGTATGGAATTATTTATGTGTAGTTAAAATTAATATGACCGGTACAAGCAAAGAATAATCTTAGGTTTTCAAATTAATGAACTATGAGATGATTGTACCGTATTTTAATATTAGTTCTGTGTTGTATTTCTAATACAATAAAACGTGAAAGAAGAAAAAGGCATTCCTAGTGCCTTAAAATACGTTTATAAAATTTTCTCTCCAATGAAAGAACAATCTGAAACAACTGCTATATAGAACGATCTAAATTGACTAGTTGCTTCACTACTGACATTGATTATAATTAATGGTGTTAGCAAGGGATGTAGCATTTTAAATTTCTAACAAATATACAACTACTTTGATCTATTTGTATCTAATTAGGGAGCATTAATTATCACAAATGCGCATTTTCTACCAAGTCTGGAAGAAACTTGTGAAGGTACCAAAATACAGTTGCTGGCCGCAGTATTCACATGCTAGGGGAAATTGCAGTCCCACAATCCTCTCTAATTACGTTACATATTGGGTTTCATAATACTCATTTTATTGTAAAGTTCAAAAACGTCTGTTAACCCTAGGTGGACCAAGCTTTTTTTGGTAACACGCTGGACCAAGGAAGGGCTAATTAATGTACACCACTATATTTTACCCTTAGGTTGTATTTACAATTTTTGTGTATTAGTTCTTTATTAAGTGATTCAAGTAAGAAATACATATTAAGAAACAAATATATTTTCAATATTTTTATATCTTGAGCATTATCAAATTAAATTAATTATTGAAAGTTGTTGCAGTCCAGGCTTTCCACGTATTATATTTGCAACAGTTCTTCACGTGGGACGAGGACGATTAGGTACATAAACCCTTCCACTTTTAGTAACATACTTCACAATTCTTACACTTGCACTATTGTTGTTATCACTGTTGTTATCCAATCAGTTCCACTGTCATTTGAAGCGCATAAACTAAAATTGGGTTCTGCGTCATCATCATTATCACTATTATCATAAACACAGTCCATGTCTTCAATCTGGTGAACTTCATCTTAAATTTCACTAACACACTCATCACAAATATCCCCGAGGTCGCAGGTTCAAACCCGGTGGAGGGCGATGGATTTTTTCGGGCGTAAAAATCCTTAGCATCGCTTCGTTCGGAAGGGAAGTATAGCCGGTGGTCCCGTGTCGTAGATTTGCGGCACGTAAAAGAACCTCAAGCCTGACAAAGAGCCTCTGAACAAAATTACCGGAGTTTCACGCCCGATATAGAATGGGACGCTAATGACCACAGCAGTTAATGAGCGTCCATAAATTTTAAAAAAAAATAAAAATATCATAACTTCCTTCCTGGTGATGTTCTAAAACTGCTTCTGATTCTCTTTCCATTTTCTATAATTATCTGCTCGTATTTTTTAATCATACCACGGTCAGAGATAGGATAACACTGTTTATAAAATGAGTTTTCAATCTATGCTGCAGTGCCAACAATGCAGTATAAAGTTGGTTTCCAAATAAGCCCATTGTAGCAACATATCTTTGCAGTTTCGAACAATAAGGCCATTGTTGTTACAAGTTTATAATTTCGAATAAAAAATTGTTACAAGTTGGACAAAAGGATGGATATTTTGTGATTACTTCGAAATTTAGTCCATATAATTAGGTTTTCCACCAAAAAAACTTAATTGTCTTTATTGAATCGTTAACTGCATACTATTTCTGACACAAAATGAGAATATCATGGTCTGAACATGTTCTATACTATAATAGTAATAGTTCTAAACAAGTGTGGAGAAAATTGACCCTCACTTGGTCCGTCTAGGTTTAATATACTAATGCGCTTATAAGATTGCATGGTGTGCACTTCAAGGATATGTCGTCACTTTGACTGGTAATTATAATGAAATGTTGCGTTACTCTACTGTAAAATGAATTCTTGTTAAATTATAACCATTGGATGTAATATAAGTATTTGAACTTTAAAAAATTAATATCCCAAAGCTTTGGAAAAATGACTTAGATTGTTATTTGCTTGTACCCTTCATATGTGTTTGTAATATAACTTAAAGGTATTTATACATCAAAAATGTCAAAAGAACTGCATGCTATTATTTATAATAAATGTATTATTATTACCTTTATTTTCTTTAACCATCACCTGTTTCTTTTTTCCTCTAAGTTGTCTGTGCCCTCCCTACAAATCCATAACGGCAACCCCCAATTTGAGAGTCACGGTCTCAGTTATGGCGTTCATTCAGTAGTCCCAGAAGATCGTTGTGTCAAGGCCCTTTCTATATCGATCCTACACTTCTTTAATCCACAGTACAGTATAAAATGCCTTTGATAGATGTTAAAAGATCCTTTCCTCTTTTTCAGGACTAATATTTTTTTATGTCCGAATAAAAAATCCCTTTAAACTTTCTTCATATGCATGTTAATTTCCGTTTTTCATTCACGTCTTTGCTTTTCCTGGTATCGAGAGATGATTGATCATCAATTTGTGTGGTGTATTTCTATTATTCAGGTCGGGAAAGCTCGAGTCACGGCTATTGATTGGAACTTTAGTTTGGCTGGAAAACGCGGCTGCGCGTAGTTATTGCTGCAAATACTGTCTTAATTCAGAACACCGAATCGTGTAATAGATTCCTGCTTCATATTGATCCCCGCAACTGTAATTATCGAATACTCTTTTCGTTCATGTGATGTGAATAAGCCATAATGCTATCAGCAATACGATCCATTTTATAACTTTCCGCTCCAATTTTCAGGATTCTGTGGCAAATTATTTGTTTCGCGTATTTAGAACGGTTTGTCTGATGGTTTTGATATATGAAGGAACAACTTGACTTTCTCTTTCTGGATAAGTTTCCTGATTGTTGATTAGATAGGCGGGTTTCACACACCTTCGTGTTTACACTGTTGCACTACACATGCAATAGGCTCCAATTTGTCGTGGTGCATGAATATGATCGATCTCTATGTCACTGCCATTTTGAAACCCCTAGGCTTGTTGTTTTCACATTTGCAATGCTATACATATGTGTCTATGCTGAAAATGGAACATCCTATATCTGCATAGTTATGTAGCTGAGAGTGATACCTGTCGTACTCCGTGGTGTAGTGATTACCATGCTAGCCTCTAGTTCCCGAGGTCACAGGTTCAATCCCGCGGAGGGCGATGGATTTTTTTCGGTCGTAAAAATCCTTAGCATGGCTTCCTTTAGAAGGGAAGTAAAGCCGGTGGTCCCGTGTCGTAGTTTTTTGCACGCAAAAGAACCTCAAGCCTGATAAGGAGGCCTCTGAGTAAAGTTGCCGGTCGTTCACGCCCATTACAGATTGGGACGCTATGGTCCACAGTAGTTTAAGAGCGTCCATAAACAAATAATGTGACACCTAACTCTAAAAAAACAATCCTTATACCCTGATTACACATCATCTGAAAGTAACTATATACGGTGAAAGATAGAAAAATCTTATTTGTGTATCACAGTAGCATTGCTTTTATTTATTTATTTATTTTTTATTGCATCTGATGCCGCGGACATTATGGCTTTAATGCTAAGTTTCACCATTTTAGTAGTGTCAAGACACCATTTCCGAAAAAGAATACTTAACACTATACAGATTTTACAACATTTTACATGATACATATATATATTTTTACCGTTAATTTGTAGAATGTTTTCCTGGCTTCTCTTCCCTCCAATTTATTTTCCATTCTCAAATGAGTGTTACAAAAAAGTGTGACGTAAAGAGCGTTATCCCAAAAGTGTCTTGAATATACAGCGAGAAAACTTTGATAATAAAGAAAATATATGCCGGCATCTTTGTGATTAGGAACCCTGTTCGTGAGTGTATAATTCGTTATTACGCGTCATTTTCAGGTATAGCTTATATGAACGTTACGAGCCAAATTGTACCTGCCTAAAGCTTTCGAAGTTCTAGGATGTTGCAAATCTAAGACGCGGTGGCTTAATTATTTGCATATTTTGGCAGGTCTAATCAATATGAGATGCATTTTCTTTGTCCTTTACTTTGGGAGTGATGACTAATGGTGGGCTTTATACGAGGGTTGGAACTTAAATAGTGGCAACACTGCTGTAGAGACGCTATGCAACAGAATCTAATATTGTCGCTGATAGCACACATCAGTTACATACCTACCTTACTTCAGGGCAAATGGACTCTCCCTTCCCACTTCACCTGCGTGCACACAGTCGAGAGAAACAGAGTCACTTGTGAGCTAGCGGTCTAACGTAGTGTTGTCATGATGTTTTCGAAACAGGAACAACGGAGTTGGATCAAGATTTAATGTGCCAGAGGTCCTACAGCACGACAGTGTCATCAAGGTCTTCAAACGGCTTGCGGGGACTCTGCATTGCCTTACAGAACAGTGGCACGTTGGGTAAAAGCCTTCAACGATGGTCGGCAAATTGTGGCAGACATGCATCGGGCAGGTCATCCTAGCGTCAGCATAAACCACAAGCTGTGGCTGATTTGTTCGGTCAATGGGGCTGGGAAGTGCTGTACCATCCACCATACTCCCCGGACTTAAGTCCTTGTGACTTTGATTTGATTCCAAAAATGAAGGAACCACTTCGTGGCATTCGCTTCAGAACTGTTCCAGGGATTCATCAGGCAGTAGACAGCTCCATTCGCACTATCAACAGAACAGGCTCTGCTAAAGGTATACTACGATTTCCACGTCGCTGGCAACGGGTTATACACAATGCTGGTGACTACATTGAAGGGTAGCAAAGGTTGCTAACATGTAACACTTTTGTATCGGCTGTAAATAAATAGTTGCCACTATTTAAGTTCCAACCCTCGTATAAGACCAAGTCTACCACTGCGCGATTCAAAGTTTCGTTGTAGCTCTTGCGATGTTTATTTCTCGTCTCAACGCGTGTTGTTAGGGGCTCGTAGGCTTTTAACCTCTCCATATCTGTTGCCTTTTGGTGTTGAATGTTTTGTGTCAACCCTGCAATGATGACTCTGGATTGTATTATGTATACAATAATATGAGCAGAAATCCTACATCCGGATGTGGCAATTTATTGAAAATGTTTTCGATTAGCCGAAATGTTGGATCCACTTATCATCAATAGGATCTATAATTTCATTTATTGCTGTCATTATATTTATTTTCATTTTATGAGAAAGAATAAGTTCTAACCGACTTATATTATTTTCATACAAATAAATACATATATTGAATGAATACACAACTTTCCCTCAGCAGAACACACTTATAATGAATTAACCTTAATTACTAATTAATAAGTAATCATTATTCTAATATGACAGAACAGTGCAAGGGATTTAAGTTCTATAAATGAAGTTAATTAAGACTTTTTTAGAAATAATAATGGCTACATACGCAAATCTAGCTTTACAAGATAGTGCATCTCCTTTAATGTAACAACTTATATATTTTTATGACCATTCAATATTTATTATTGTTATAATCGTAACAACATTAGCTTATATAATTTTGTCTTTAAAATAAATAAATTTACTGATCGAAATGTTATAGATGGTCAATACTTAGAAATACTCTGAACAAATCTCTCAGCTATAGTTTTAATTTTCATTGTCCTGCCATCTCCCCATATTCTTTATTTAATTGATGAAAATTCAAATCCTTCATTAACTTTAAAAACTATTGGACATCAATGATATTGAAGTTGTGAATATTCTGATTTTACCGATATTGAAT
This sequence comes from Deroplatys truncata, assembly GCA_030765065.1. NCBI lineage: Eukaryota > Metazoa > Arthropoda > Insecta > Mantodea > Mantidae > Deroplatys > Deroplatys truncata. The sequence goes on from CM060990.1 coordinate 273,273,461, forward strand.
TTGACTCATATATAATTCCTCAAAATGAATTAAATTCATATAACATCCAACTCATCAAAGTTGTTAATCGCACTTCATTACCTGTAAATACATTAACATGGATTTTAATTACATCAGAAGATGTAATTCACCCTTAAACAATTCCAAGAATTGGAGCTAAAGCTGATGCAACTCCAGGTCAATTAGCAACATTTTGATTTAATCGAGCTGGAGTTTTTATGGACTATGTGCAGAAATTTGTGGAGCAAATCACAGATTCATGCCTATCATAATTGAAAACATTTCAACCAATAACTTCCTTAAATGAATTTCTAATATATTTGAATCACCAGATGACTGAAAAGCAAGTAATGGTCTCTTGAACCAGATTATAGTAACATAGCAATTACTTCTGATGACAAGAAATTAGTTAAATATAACATTAATATGTCATACTAAAATTATAAATTAAATACTAGCACCTCTTTATTCCTCAAATAATACGTTTAAATGTATTTATACTTTTTTCATTCTTTTCAGTTTTACTAATTTTAATAAATGTAATAAATATTTACATATCTTTGCATAAAACTTCACATCTAGTCCCAATTAAAATAATAACAAAAATCTCAATTTGAAAATGATAAATAATTTATAACATGTCTTAAGTCTACGGCTCTAGACACAGCTCCACTTAAACCTACAGTCTGGTTGCGCTACGTGGATGACACCTTCATTATATGGCCCCACGGAATGGAAGCCCTTCAGGACTTCCTCCTACACATCAACATCAATCCCCGCATCCAGTTTACCATGGAGGAAGAAAAGGATGGACAGCTGGCATTCCTGGACGTTTTGGTCAGCAAAAAAGCAGACGGTACACTTGGGCACACTGTCTACCGCAAACCCACTCACACTGACCGCTATCAGAACAAAGACTCAAACCATTATCCCAGACAAAAACGGGTCATGATCAAAACTCTCGTAAATCGCGCTTCTCGCATTTGTGAACCACAATTGTTGCAACAAGAACTTTGTCACCTGGAACGCGCATTATTATCGAATGGTTATTCAACCCGAGAAGTAAAAAGAGCTGGCCACCCCGCCAGACTTCATTCTGCCGCTCTGAAGACAGATCAACCGAAAAACAAGGGCACAGTCTTTCTGCCATACTTCAAAAATGTCACTCACCGCATTCTTACATTGAAACCACACAGCGCAGTGTGAACACGAGACTTACCGAACACAAAAGAAGCTGCCGCTTGGGCCAAACAGAAAAGTCCGTAGTCGCCAACCACGCCATTGAAGCGGAGGGCGAACACATCATTAAGTTCCAGGACATCAACATTCTTTCATCCATGACACATTACCATGCCCGACTACAGCGTGAAGCCATCGAAATATATAAGCATCCTTACAATTTTAATAAGAAAGAAGGGGCTCTAAAGCTCAACAATAACTGGCATCCAGTCATTCAAGGCAAGAAACGTCATAACACGAGAAAACAAAGCGAGCCAATCAGAAGGTAGCAACGGCTTTGAGGCACCTGGGCCCCTCCCACCAGCCGACCGGCACCCGGACCAATCAGCGGAGAAACTTCTCAGTATAAATATAGCAGCACGAACAGCGAGCTCTCGTCGAGTCAAGATGGGTAGGAAGAAAACCGCCGCAGCCTCCCACCTTCCTCCTCGAGAGGAAGCCACTACTAGTTCCGTCGCCGACGAAGAAAAGCTTCCAGCCTCTCCGCCGCCGCCACCGCCAATCGAAGCGCCCAGCGCCATCTCTCCAGCCAGCACAGCCAGCCACACACCGCTGACCAGCGTGCCTGCACGCTACTCCGCAGTTGTCCGGGGAGTGCATCGCCAGCTTCCGGACAGTTTATTGCTCACCGCTGCCCAGCGCTTCTGGCCGTCTGCGGCCAAGGCGACTAGGATTAGGAATGACAGAGGTCCCACACCGCTGGTCCGTCTAACCTTCATGGAGGAGGAAGACTACTCGGCGGCCCTACACGCAGGAATGCCCTTATTAGGGCAAACCCTGGTGATCGAGGCCAGCCGCAGTGTGCGACCGACTCCATGCCGCCGCTGCTGCCTGTACGGGCACACAGACGCGTCATGTGACGCCGCTCCCCGCTGCCACTACTGTGGTAGCGGTAACTTCACCGCAGACTGCAGGACACACGACCTGACACACCGCCGCCGCTTCTGCGCCTCCTGTGGGGGCAAGGGGCACTACACAGGTCAGGCCGTCTGCCGGCTCTATCCACGTAGAGCTACGCCGCACTCCGTAAACACACCACAAAACAACACAACTACGCTGCAGACCATCACAACCACACCGCAGAACTTCACATCATCGAATGACCCATCGCAGCACCAAACACAGACAGCAGTTACGAACCAGACCATCGACGCCATCCAGGACCTTCACGCTGAGGTGCTAAACCTTGCCAGCAGGCTCGCAGCCCTGGAAGAGCATCTCAGCACACAGTTCTCGGAAGTTGCCAGCAAAATCACCGAGTCGCACGACGCCACCAAGACGTTCATCACCGTCAACCTCTACAGACAGATGAGCATCCTGAAAAACTGCATATCCGACATGGAAGATCGCTCCTCGAACATCTCCAAAATAGCCACCCAGCAGACCTTGGAACGCATAGAAGAAAGCCAGAACCAGATGACAGCAGCATTTGAGAAACTGCAAGACCACAACAAGCGAATGGAGGCAAACCTCCACCACCACATAGACAACCCCTCTCCACGCGCAGCATCACCTCTCGCCGCAACACCTCATCCACGTGCCCGGAGGTAAAAGCCCGGGTGCGCAACAACAGACGCCCAGCACATCGACAGCAAAGAGCCAACTCCCGGAGGTAACAGGCCCGGGATTGGAGCCAGTATCTCCTGTTAATTCACCAACGTTGCAGGTCCCTGTCAGGGCCATCGCCATGGCAGATACCTGACCACCACAGCGGAGAATTCCGCCACTTTAAGTATTCGCCCACAATCAGCGGGTTTGCTTCGGCGGTACCACCCACAATGATACCAATTATGTCCCCAATAAATAGCGCCACCACAGTATAAGATCCTTATTTTCCTCTTCCCTTTTCCTTTCTACAACCTTTATACATATATCTGTTTTTCCTTAAACCTTTATTCCTGTTTCCCCCCCCCCCAAAAAAAGCCGGCATTTCGTGTAAGTACGGTGCCACTATTGCGGTTTCCCTCACTCACCTCTACCTGCACCGGCATAACCTGACTTCTCGTCGCCGCTACTGTGCTACTTGCGGTGGTGGTGACCATTTCACGGGCCAGGCAGCTTGCCCGCGGTACCCAAGAACACAGCCGCCTCACCATCAGCACTCATCGCCTCCTGCAGCGCCACACACTCTTCCAGCACCAACAGCGCCGAACACCACACATCTGAACACGACAGCGCAGAACACCACACATCTGAACACGACAGCGCAGAACACCACAACGCAGTACACTACAGCACAAAGCACATCAGGAGCGCACATACTGCTGCAACACGGCCCTTCCTGCACATCCACGCGACATCGGACTTCCAGTGCGCGCTTAGCGGCAATGAAGGCCAAGCATCGCACCACAATTCGACACCTCTCAACGGTCGCCTCCCAGTTCCTGTGACTTCGCCAGACTGTCCAGGATAACAACCACTCGGAGGTGCTTGTGTCGTGCCAGCGCAAGCTGATGCGCATCGAGCACCATCTCATGGAACCGGACGACGCCACTGACAGCGACTGCGACGACCGACCCACGCGACTGAGTGCCCTTGAGGCTTCAATTGCTGGACTTCGAGAGCAGCACCTGGAAACCGAAACCACCATTCTCCAGAAACTACAAATGCTACAGAACAACCATCAGCAACTGTAAGAAGGCAACACACAACTACGAGCGCTTATGGAGGCACTACTTCCAAATCCTCCCGCCTGCTCCTCCGCCGGCCCGCCGCCTCACACAGCACAGACCCAGCCACAGCACCCAACAACACAACCAGCCGTCTCGACTGCAGCTTCTGGAACCCCCCGCACCCGTCAACGCGCAAGAGATAGGTCCGGGCGCTCTCAGGCCAACCTTCCACCTCAAGGCCTCGATTTCCAGAATTACAAGCCACGTTTTCCTCGGAACTATGACCTTTTGGCTTCTTTTGAGGCCAACTCAAGCACTTCGATGCGCAGATAATCTGAAGTAAATAAATAAACACTTGCTACCTGAAGCCTCTCCTAATCGCCAGGTGCCTGTCAGGGCCTCGGTCATGGCAGTCTCCTGGCCTATCCTTTATTCCGGTCCGGCCCTAGCAGCAGCACTCACGCCCGCATAGGTACGAAATATTGGGGGGTGCTTTTGCGGAACCCCGCCACCTTTCCCGAACTTTCCTTCCTACTATCTCCTAAGATCCCCCCCCCCAAAAAAAATACCGGCATTTCAGACGCAACGCAACCTTCTCCTAGAAGACTTCGACAGTGTCACTGAAGACGTTTACCGTAGCTGTAGACCAAACGTCTGGAACATCTCTCTCCAGCAGACCACGGCAAAACAGCCCAGAAATAACTTCCAGTTATACTGCCGCCGGCCATGAAAGCCTACGTTCTCTCATGATAAATAATTTATTTTTAGTTTTTGATCCTTCATCCAACATTATACATTCATCAATTAATTCATTAAGAACTTTTACTGAATTTTTAAGAATTCCAATGTCATTTGTCCAAACCGAAGAATATGAATACGAAATTTAGTTATTAATAAACTTCATTAAGAATTGAAATTACTTATAGGGAAAAAATCAATAAAGGTTCCACTTTTATTTTTATTTCCATCTTCATAATTATTCTGTACAATAACTTTATAGGTTTATTTTCTTATACTTTCACCAGAACAAGTCATATAGTTATACTGTATCTTTAGAACTACCTTTATGATTAAGAATTATAATTTTTGGTTGAATTAATAATGCCAAACATTTGTTTGCTCATTTAGTTCCTCAAGGAACCCCTAGAACTTTAATACCCTTTATAGTATGAATTGAAACAATCAGTAATATTATTCGCCCTGGGACCTTAGCAATCTGGCTAACAGCAAATATAATTGCTGGGCATCTTTTAATAACCCTACTAGGAAATATGGGAAGAATAATAATATTATCGCTTATACTTTTATTAATCTTAACACACGTTTTACTATTAACTTTAGAATCTGCTGTAGCTATTATTCAATGCCATGTTTTTGCAGTATTAAGAACCTTAACATTCAAAGATTATTATTATTATTATTATTATTATTATTATTATTATTATTATTATTATTATTATTATCTCAATAACAGCTTCAATGTTATACTCTACATAAGGTATTTGAATATATATAATAAGAATTAAAGCAATAAAAGAAATTACTAAATAAGATTTTAAATCCTTTATTTGAAATCATTGATTTAAATTTCTATCCCTTATGGAAATAGAATAAAAATTTTGTGCTCCAAAATATTCCCCTCAACCTGAATCAATAAATTTAATTGAATTTAATCCAACTTTTAAAGGTATTTTTCTTACCCTTTCGTAAAAGTTAAAGATATAAACCATATTGAACATAAAAAAATAATCACTCCATAATATTTAAATAAATTAAAATAATAATTTAATCCATATTTAAATAAAATTCTTCCTAATCATAACCCCAATAATCTTACTGATTTAGATATAATGTTTATAAATAATGCTAGACAAATAAAATAAGGAGTTAAAATTATTCAATTTAACATTCTTCTCCCAATAATAGCAAAACTATTAAACCTAATATTCCAAAAATTATTATGCAATTATCTTCTCTTAATTTAAATATTGGTATTAAATTTAAAACCCCCACATAAAACATAGTAAAAAAGACGGAAAGTATAACGTACTGTTAAACCTGTAGAAAAAAATGTATAAATATATTTAAATTTTTTAAAGAAATTACTTCTAAAATTATATCTTTTGAATAAAACCAGCCAAAAATGGTATTCCACATAAAGCAAAATGTGATACTATAAAACAGATGAAGTAATAGGTATAAAAACTGATAAATTTCCTATATAACAAATATCTTGGAAATTTATTACATAATGAATTGCTATTCCTGCACAGATAACTAATAATGCTTTAAATAAAGCACGAGTTAATAAATGAAAAAATTCTAAATCAGCAAAACCTACAGATAAGATTATTATTAATCCTAATTGTCTTAAAGTTGATAAAGCAATAATCTTTTTTTTAATTCATATTCAAAATTTGCACTTAACCCTTACATAAATATTGTTAAAACAGAAATTACTAATTAAAAATGTAATAATCAATTAGGAAAAGCCTTGCTAAATCGAATTAATAAATAAACTCCAGCTCAGCTGTAACCAAGGTTTAAGAATGAACTAAAGCTGAAACAGGAGTTGGGGTTGCTATAGCTGCTGGTAATCAATCTGAAAAACGAATTTGACCACTTTTTGTTTTACCTGCCAAAATAACTAAAAATGAACTTAAATACCATTCATATTTATTTATTATACAATCTAAATAAACAATATAATTTCATCTTCCAAAATTTAACATTCACGCAAGAGCTATTAATAAAGCAATATCCCCAACCTGATTAGATAAAGCAGTTAATATCCCAGCATTATAAGATTTTACATTTTGATAATAAATGACAAGACAATAAGAAATTAAACCTAATCCATCCCAACCCAAATAAATTTAAATAAAATTAGGACTTACAATTAAAAGTATTATTGATAATACAAATATTAAAACTAAAAAATAAATTGATTTAAAGTTACATCTCCTATTATATAATTCTCACTATACAAAATTACTATTGAAGAAATTAATATTACAAAACACATAAATAAAGAAGATATTCAATCGAATAATAATGTTATAACAATTCCAGAAAAATTTAATCTAGTAATTTCTCATTCAATAAAATAAATTAAATCATTTATAATACAACATATACTAAATATAAATATTAAAATAGAAAATAAATTAATAAAAAAAATCTAAAAAAACCATAATGATAAATATCTCATAACCTAAGATAACCTATTATATCTATGATAGCACGAATCATAACTTTTTCTTAAACTACTTAAGTAAATATATAAATTTAAAATCAAATTAATACATAATCTCTCTTCAAAATTAATAAATTTAAAGGCATTCAATGTAATATTAATAATAAATATTCACAACAATATCCTGTAACTCTTCTATGAATACCAGAATAATAATTACCATTTTGACTATAAGAATATAAATATAAAGTTTAAGCAGCTCTAAAAAAAGAAATTATTATAAGAATACATATTACTATCCATATTCAACCCACTATTCTATTAAATAATCCAAATTCTAACAATAAATTTAAAGAAGGCGAAGCTGCTATATTACAAGAAGGAAGTAAAAATCATCATAATGTTAATCTCGGTATCAAACTTAATAAGCCCTTATTAATTAATAAGCTTTTCTTCCTAAACATTCATAACTAATATTAACTAAACAAAATAAACCAGAAGAACATAAACCATGAGCAATTATTAAAACAAAAGTTATATAAAAACCTCAAATATATTATCTTATTAATCCCCCAATAATTAAGCCTATGAGAGCTACAGATGAATTACCAATTAAAACCTTCATATCTACTTGACATAAACACATCAAGCTTACTAAAAACCTGCAATTAATCCGATTCCTGTTAAATATTCAAAAACCCATAACAAATCATATCCTGCTAAATTCAGTAAAACCCCTGCTAGAATTACAGATCCTGAAACTGGGGCTTTCACATGTGCCTTTGGTAATCATAAATGTGTTAAGTACCTAGGTATGTTAACTAAAAATGCTAAAACTATTCTTAAATATAAATAAACATTCATAAAATCATTTATATAAATTAAAGAAAAAATTAATAGTTCAAATTATTAGAAAGGTACATAATTCCTAATAATAATGGTAATAAAGCAAATAAAATATAACAAAGTAAATAAATTCCAGCCTGTAATTGCTGAGGCTGATATACTCAACCAAAAATTAGAATAAAGTTGGAATTAAGCTTTCTTAAAAAAAATGAAATGAAATGATATTTAATCTACAAAAAGTACAATATAACATTATTATTAATAATACAATTATAAATAAAACTAATTTCTATCAAATTTATATCAAATTACAGAATAACTTGCTAAAATTATTAAAACACAAATTCAAAATCTTAATATAACTAAACCATAACATAAACAATTATATCCAAATTGATATCTTAGTCCTCTTCAAAAAAGTGATATTAATTGAAAATATTATTGATAAAAAATAATAAATTTTGAATTAATCATCAACTTTTATTAACAAAAATAAAGGCAGTATAAAAGTTACATAAAATATGTATCTTAACATTGTAATAAGCCAAACGAATTAAAATAATCCTTCCCATGAGTGGGAATTATTGATACTAAAATGGGTAAATCTAATGCACCTTCACAAACAGCAAAGGCAAAAAAAAGAATATTGTTATATATAATTCACATCTTATTACAACTAGATAATTATATCATATATATATAATATAATATAAAAATAAAATATAATTAAAACAATAAATTGTAATCTTAATAAGTTATTAATAAATGCTTATGTTTAGAAGAAAAAGCTCATAAACCACTTATAAATATAATATAAAATATTAACATTATATGTTTTAATAGTTTATAATAAAACATTGGTCTTGTAAATAAAAAATAAGTGAAGTTCACTTTTAAAACTTCAAAGGAAAGAAAATCTTATCATTAATTTCCAAAATTGACATTTTATCATGAACTATCCTTTGATATATATTTATATATATTATTAAGAATCAGCTTAACTATTAGTCATCTTTTTATTTTTAAATCGTTCTTTATCCATAGGATTATTTTTTTTTCAAGCTATTCTTATATGCTTAATTAAAGGAATTATATGATTAATATTTTGAGTTTCATATATTTTACTTCTAATCTACTTAGGAGGAATACTAGTAAGATTTATATACATTACTTGATTGGCTTCAAATGAAATATTTTTCTATTCAAATAAAATTTTCTTAACAATTATGTCTGTTCCAATTACTCTTAGACTTATTTACTATATATTTCACTTATTCTATTAATGTTTATGAAAGTTTAGAAAATAATAGAAATTTAACCCTTATATCCATTAACTTTTTATTAAACATATATAATTAACCAATTAATATAGTTACAGCTTTAATTGCCTCCTATTTATTTTTAACTGTAACTGCAGTAGTTAAAATAATTAATATTTATAAAGGACCTCTATGACAAATAATTTAATGAATAAAGCCTTATGTCAAATTCATCCTCGAATTAAAATTTCTAATAAGCCTTGATTGATCTACCTAAACCCTCTAATATCTCATCATGATGCAATTTTGGTTCTCTTTTAGGATTATGTTTAGGAATTCAAATTATAACAGGATTTCTTTAGCAATACATTACTCAGCATACATTGATTTAGCATTCTCTAGCATAGCCTTATTTGTCGAGCTGTAAATTATGGATGAATTTTACATACCTTACATGCCAATGGTGCTTTTATATTGTTTATTTGTATTTATCTCCATATTGGGTGAAGAATTTATTATGGTTCATATAAATTCTATTATACATTAATAGTGGCAGTAATAATATTATTCTTGGTAATAGCAACAGCCTTTATAGGTTATGTTTTACCTTGAGGACAAATATCATTTTGAGGTTCTTCAGTAATTACTAATTTATTATCTGCAATTCCTTATTTAGGAGTAGAACTTGTACAGTGAGTATGAGGGGGATTTGCAGTAGATAATGCAACATTAAATCGATTTTTCACATTTCATTTTGTTTTACTATTTATTGTAAGAGCTAGTGTTATAATTTAGTTACTTTTTCTCCATCAAACAGGATCAAATAATCCTTTAGTATTAAATAGTAATATTGATAAAATTCTGTTTCATCCTTAATTCACATTTAAACACATTTTAGGCTTTATTATTTTACTTATACTATTATCTTTTCTATCACTATTTTATTTTATATACCTATCATAATTATTAATTCATGAGAATTTCAATATTATCCTATTAATCAATTTATATTCTGACTTATAGTTATAATTATTACACTTTTAACATGAATTGGATCCCGATCAGTTGAAGATCCTTACATTTTAACAGGACAAATTCAAATTATACTTTATTTCTTCTACTGCATTATAAACCCTTTAATTATTAAAACTTGAGATAATTTACTTTATTAAACCAAAGTTATAAACTTATTTCATAAGATTATGCCTGGAAATCATATTAACAGGGTTTAATTCCCTTATTAACTTAATTTACTTACAAAAACCTTTAAAAGAATATGTTTAAACCTAATTAAAAAAGCAAAAAAGCTAAGGATAAAGTTAAACATCTTTTTCATGTCAAATATATTAATATATCATATCCATACCGGGGTTAAGTCCCACAAACTCAGATACATAAGAAAGCAATAAAAATCAACTTTAAATAAAATGTTAATGAATTCAAATTTGACCCAAGAAAATCTACACACATTAATATACTCATAAATAAAATTCTTGAATATTCACCAAAAAATTTAGAAGCAAATCCCCCTCTCCCATATTCAACATTAAATCCTGATACTAATTCTGATTCACCCTCAGCGAAATCAAAAGGGCTACAATTTGTTTCAGCTAAACAAGAAACAAATCACACATTACATAAAGGTAAACACAAGAAAAGAAATCAAACTCCTATTTGATAATAAAAGAAATCTAATAGACAATAAACTTCTAATGAAAAAAACAAATGATAATAAAATTAGTTTTAATCTTACTTCATAAGCAATAGTTTGGCTATTGCCCTCAATCCACCTAATAAAGCATAATTAAAATTTAATGATCAACCAGCTAACATAACCTATTCTAGTACATACTGTGAAAAAGAATAAACCTAAATTAAAAGTGAATAAGCCTTTCACTAAAGGCATTAATATTCACAAAATCAAAGATAAAAATAAAGAAAATACAGGATATGCATAATATAATAAATAATTTGAAACTAAAGGATTTATATGTTCTGTACAAGACAGTTTAATAACATCGCTAAAAGGTTGTAAAATACCTATAAATCCTGCCTTATTAGGACCTTTTTGTAGATAAATACAACCTAGAACTTTCTGTTCAAGTAAAGTAAAAAATGCAACCCCAGCCATAACAAAAATGATTAAAATGTAACTCACTAAAATCATTACTAAGAATTCCACCTTTAACATTTACTATCTATGATAAATAATCATATTCACAAATGCTAAATCTGTTTCACCTGCTCTCTGTCAAAATAGTTAATAAAGTTCAAGAAAATAACAATTATTTCATTATTTATGACACAATAACTGGAATATTTATTTAATTAATACTCAAATTAAAAAAAAAACATAATTGATTTCAATATACTCTGATACATAAGATACAACTAAATAAGTTAACTTTACTTAATCATACACTGAAATTAGAATTTCTTTCACATTACTTATTTACTATAGTAAAATTGATTTTATCAATTAATTCTATAGTAACCAAAACTTATTCAATCTACATACATACATATAAAAAATAATAAAACAATTTTATAAATTTCAGATTACATCGAATTGCATGATAAATAATTTCAGTGTAAATGAAATCCTTAACTTAAAGATTAACCTATGGTTATTCATTCTAGGTACCCCTTCCGGTAAACCTACTATGTTACGACATGTCTCATTTTAATAATTAGAATGATGGGTGATGTGTACATATTATAGAGCTATAAATCATTTTAATAATCTTCATAACATTAGAATTAAATCCACTTTCAATTTGTTTTACAACAACAATTCATAATAAATACAATTTATTCTAATCCATTATTCAACTTATATATAACTGCACCTTGACTTGAAATATCAATTAATATTATATTCAGAAAATCATCTAAAAATATATTCTTAAACAGCAGTATACAAGAACTTATATTAGTAAGGTTCAATTGGGATTATCAATTACAGAACAGATTCCTCTGAGTAGATTATAATGCCGCCAAATTCTGTAAGTTTTAAGATAATAACTATTAATACTCCAGCTTGGTATTTTACCATAAAAATAATAGTGTATCTAATCATAATTTATATTTTTAACTTCATAAGAATCACACACATATGCTTATACTCCAAAATATTTAATTATTTCACCATAAAATATTTTAATTCTTATATAACAATTGATATTAATTATTTAAAAGTTAATAATATTTACTTGATTTTTCTGTATAACCACGGATGTTGGCACAGCTTTTACCAAACCTATAATATCATTCACTAAATCTAAATTGATTAATATTAATAAAGTAATCCACTATAAAATTATAATTAATAATTAACACCTTTATGAAACCTTAATAAACGCACATAAATTTACATATACATTAATGTTAAAATAAATAGATTTTAAGCAGGAATTAAAATTTAATTGTTTAATTTATACATTTTTATAAACTTATGGATAAAAAAATATCTCAATAAATAATATAATAAATAAATTAAATTCAAATAACGAACTAATCACACAATTAATAATAATTAATTCAAAAGAATAATTTTTTAAGTAAAATCAAATAAAAGCCGTTACTCCCAGTTTTTTTTTTTGCCGATATTTTCAATTTAAATTATTTTTTCAAGCATTGGTACACAGAATATTTTCTACTTCTACAACGATAGGTTTCTTTTTTTTTCTTTCTTTATTAATGAAATCTATCATTGTAGAAGTATAAAATAGTTTAGTATATAATAATATATTTAATAATATATATTTCTCTTATTTAGTTAACCAAATATAATTGGCAGACACATTCTTATATATTTATTATTAAAACCCCTTTTTTTCCCATATATGTTATTATACCTTACATAAATATAGATGTTCACTTATACAAATTATATAAATAAATCTTTGATAAGATCTTACATATTTATATATAAAAGGTACTACCTTCTGTATTCTAGGTTCTTATTATACTAGAATTAAAAGGATTACTTATATCAATACAATCAGTTAATTTATTTAGTAAAATTCTTAATTAGTCCAGTGATTTAAAAATTTATTTAAATGAAAAATGTAAAAAGTCTAATTCAAAAGGGTTATCATCATAGGATAAATAATGTAATTTTATTACTTTTACTAACTAAATTTACATTCAACAGAATTAAACTGTAATCTTAAAATATCAAAACTTTCTGTTACCTTACACTAAAATGTAGAAAAGTAAGCTAAATTTAAGCTAGTGGGTTCATACCCCATTTATAGAGTATAATCTTTCTTTTCCTTTTCTAATGCCCAATAATTCGACAAAAATCCTCCTTTTATTAACCCTAATTAAATTTCACTGTGTGCTAGTTCATGAATAGGAGCATGAATAGGTTTACAAATTAATTTACTCTCCTTCGTTTCTTTACCTTCTTCCAGCAAAAATATATTTTCAACAAAAGCCTCTCTTAAATACTTTTTAATTCAAGCTATCGTATCATTATATACTGTACTTTTTTTAATTCTTTTAAAACCAATACCTATGAAATGTTCTATTTAATAAAAATTAAAATCTGAAATTGAAATAACATAATTATCACTCCACTTTTAATAAAAATTGCTTGTGCACCTTTCTATTGATGATTTCCCTCAGTTATAGAAAGGCTTTCTTGAATAAACTGGTTTATTATTCTATCTATCCAAAAAATTGCACCACTTGCATTAATTTTCTATATAATTATCACTATCAATTTTATTCAAATTACAATTATTTTTCTGCATTTATTGGTGCAATTGGTGGATTTAATCAAATCTCTTTACGAAAAATCTTATCATTTTCATTAATCAATCATAGTTGATGAATATTAACAGCTATAACTATAGGTGTTAACTTATGATTAATATATTTAGCTATTTATACTATCAACATTATTACTATCATTTTAATTGCAATCAGATTCAAACTATCTTATATTTCTCAAACTTGTCTATTATCATTAGGAAGATTAGCTCCTCTTTTAGGTTTTTTCTCAAAATGAATTATAATTCAATTTAAAGCATAAACTTAATAATTTTTAGATCAATTATTTTAATTATTTCCTCCCTATTATCTTTATACTATTACCTTTGAATTATATACACAACATTAATAATTGCAAATTCAGAAATTATTTGAGCCACAACAATTTACCATAAATATTATTCAAAAACAATTATATTGTTTCTCTCCAGTTTAATTTTTGGAATCTTAATTTGCACTTTAATTCTATTAGTATACTAAGACTTTAAATTAAAATAAAACTAATATCGTTCAAAGTTATAAATAAAGAATCTTCACTTTAAGTGTTACTATTTATTTTACACCTTCAGAATTGCATTGTAATATCATATTATGAATATAAGACCTGGTAAAAGAGAAAGATTTATTCACCTTAATAAATTTACAATTTACTACCTTAAATCTCAGCTCCTTTACATTTGAACATCATTTTAATTGCAACGATGACTATTCTAAAAAAATCATAAAGATATTGGAACATTATACTTTGTCTTCAGTGCTTGAGCAGGTATACTTGGAACCTCTTTAAGAATTTTAATTCAAACTGAACTAGGACATCCTGGATCCTTAATTGGAGATGATCAAATTTATAATGTTATTATTACTGCCCATGCCTTCATCATAATTTTTTTTATAGTTATACCTATTATAATTGATGGTTTTGGTAATTCATTAGTACCTTTAATATTAGGAGCGCCAGATATAGCGTTTCCTTGTACGAACAATATAAGATTTTGACTTTTACCCCCTTCCATCTTATTATTATTTGAAGAACAGTAGAAAGAGGAGCAGGTACAGGATGAACTGTTTACCTTCCTCTTTCAGCTAGAATTGCCCATGCAAGTCCTGTAGTTGACTTAACAATTTTTTCTTTACACTTAGCCGGTATATTCAGAATTATAAGGGCTGTAAACCTTATTACAACTATAATTAATATGAAACCAATATACATAAATCAAACCTAAGTACCTCTGTTTGTTTGATCAGTAGGAATCACTGCTCTTTAACTGTTATTATTTTTAACAGCTCTTGCAATAGCAATTACTATACTTTTAACTGATTGAAATATAAATACATCCTTTTTTGACTCAGCAGGAGGAGATGATCCAATTCTCTATCAACATTTATTTTGATTCTTTGGTCATCCTGAAGTTTATATTTTAATTTTACCAGGATTTGGGATAATTTCTCATGTTATTTCTCTTGAAAGAGGAAAAACAAAAGCCTTTGAAAATTTTGGGATAATTTGAGGAATATCAGCCATTGGTTTTCTAGGTTTTGTTGTCTGAGCTTACCATACCAGCTTATTTTACAAGAGCAACTATAATTATTGCTGTTCCAACTGGTATTAAACTTTTTAGTTTACTCGCAACAATATATGGTACAATAATAATAGTTGAGCATCCCTATAGGCTCAGGATTTATTTTCTTGTTCACAATTGTAGGTTTAACAGGAGTAATTCCTATGTAATACTTATTACGTAGTAGCTCATTTTCATTACATTCTTTCAATAGGAGCAGTCTTTGCTATTATAGCAGGATTTATTCACTGACATCCCTTATTTACTGGACTTTCACTAAATCCAAATTGATTAAAAAGTAGATATTTCACTATATTTATAGGAGTAAATATAACATTTGTCCCTCAACTTTTTTTAGGAATAGCTGGTATACCTCGACGATATTCAGATTTTTCTGGTGCCTATACATCCTGAAATACAGAGCTACTTTTAGGTTGGACTTACTTTCTATGGCAAAGTAATCGTAAATGCACTGCCCGGTCCCTTATGTACCGTTCGCAGGGGTTTGATGGTCGTCGGAAGGCAGTGGAGTTACATACTTTTATGCCTTCAGCCCTTAAGTTGTCGGCAAACTTCTTTCCACCATGTACCGAAGTGTTGTTTGCTAATAAAACGGCCATTTTCCCGTATTCCGACTTGCAGTGTTCTAATATTTTCTTTGCGCATGCCGCGGTTTTAGATCTTCGCATAGGATACAATTTTACTAGATTGGTGAAGAGTCGATTAACACAAACATGTATTTCATGTTTCGTGAAGGCAGAGGTCCATATGCGTCCACGGTTACGAGAGCCAGTGGTTTGTTTTGGGGAGGTGTATCGTGCATGATATTAGGCGGTTTTCGCCTTTGACAGAGTTCATATGCAGAAATTCAGCGTCGGGCTTTGCGATGCATTTTCGGGACGTAAAAATGCTGGTAATGACCAGCAACTTACTTCGAAACATCGTATATGCAGGGCACGTGGAAGGCGTCAATAATTACGTTTTTCATACAGCTGGGCGCGTAGGTCCGCTTTGGTGGAATTCATGAGGTTTTTGTTTTGTACAGAACCCTTTTATCTATGCTGATGGAATCTTGTAGATCGTGTGTAAGTTCCTGTGCCCTGTTTATTAATACTGCTGTTTTCATTTCTTGTTGCAAGGTCTTAATGTTGCTTAACTGCTTAATCAGTTCTTTGCTGAAATGCACATCAGTTTTCAGAATTTGTAATTCCTGGCGTGTGTTGCTTTGGCTTTCCGGTATGCCTGCTCGGTCTTTTGGTCTGGAAAGAATGCCTGCGAAAATGTTCTCGTTCCCTGGAATATGTTTCATGGTTACGTCGCAAGAAGCTTGTGGGTTACACAGAAGGATATGTAAAATATTGCGAGGAAATAATGAAAGCATTACAATTAATACCTGTAATTAATCACATACAACATTACCAGGAGAACTAGATAAAACATCTGCATCGCACGCGTACAAAAAGAACTCCAAAAACCATGTTTCACTATCGACCAAAAGGGAAGAAATGTTTAAGTCGTCCAAGGAAACATTGGATTCAAAATACAACTGTGAGGCCGTAAAAGGCCATAGGGCATAATACTTGAAAAAAAGAAGTTATGTCTTAAGAAGTTATTTCATGAATATGTTGGGCTATTTTTGAATTCACAGGTTTATATGTTTTGATAAAAGAGAGTCTGACGTGGTGAGCGAAATTGGTGATTTTCTTGTTGTGAATAAAGTGTTCTTTATAGGGCAAAGAACTTGGCTGAAGTTTCCAGTTCGGTGATGCATGCAGCTTGTAGACTTTTCCGAGGTAGTCAGCATCATGGATACTATGCTGATTATGTGTTGCTCCCCGTGTTCGCCGAATTGGCATAGTATCGGGCCAAATCCAGAAATAGTGGCGTCCAAGTATATGCGCAAAGTTTTGTCCATGTTTGGCCGTACCAGACTTTCCCAAAACGTTGCTTCACATTTTCAAACGCGGCTTGATGTTCTGTCCATCGCAGCGCGTATTTTGCATAAGTAGTTCGCGTAATGGTGAGAAAAAGGGCTTCGTATTGTAGCACAGCTAAGAATTTTCTCATTTGCCTACATCTCTTGGGGGTAGTATTTCTTTAATTATTTTATCATTTCCGGGTCCGTTGCATATCATTTATTGAAGTAGTGTACCCTAAGGATTTAACTTCTTTGTTAAAGAATGTAGTCTTATAAGGTTTAGTGTCAACCCGTTTTTTCTATGTTGTATTTCCACAATGTCGTGTGCTGTAAATATTTCTTTGTTGTATTTCTGTGTATTAGAAAACCATAAATGTATTGGTGCATAATGACTGGGTTATATCTCCGGAGATATGATAAGTAGCCCTTAAAAATCCACCTCCTCTCACAGAAAGTTGAAATGTAAAGCGGGTGAATTTAAATACTCTGCCATTGTTTAGGAAAGCTGTGTATAGCCGCAAATGTTTTGCCAAAGATATTGTAGATATGAGTTTGTGAGGTCTAGGCAGGAAAAACATTGTTTTCTGCCGATTACTGCTAAGACATAGTCAATGCTCCGAGTTCTCATCTCACCTGGTGCAATGAAGGTGTTTAAGTATCTAGCATCGATAGTTGTTCACACCTTCCTTGAACTCTTGGTCTCAATGCAAAGATGTAGGCGAGGTGGACTATATAATCGGATTTTGATCTAATACGTCCTGAATGGTTTTATGTATTGCTTATTTGAGTTCACTGGGATGTTCCTGCATTTGTATTCCCTGGGAGGATACTTGATGGTGAAAGCATATTCAAAACTGTTCCATAAACCTGTTTCTTTTGTGAATGAGTCCCTATATGTCCGCAGAATATAAGCTAACTTTTATTTATGTTCGTTTATGCCATTGACCTTCGCTGCCTAGCCTTTATGTGTTTATGCTCGGTAGGTTCAGGTATTATTGGTGCTGGGCCTTTGTACTTTACTTTATTACTCACAAAATTATACTACTCAACGGACTTTATTCTCAGCTAAGCTAGAAACATTTTGAAAACTATTGTTATTATTCTCATCACACTTGCCTTCAACAATATCACGCACTTCAACTTCATATATACACTACGTCGGTGGTGGCGAAAACGCGACTCGCGAGGCAGTGTGACTCGCAGGCACAACTCCTTTTCTAGCCTTCTATTCATTTGTTTTCCATGTTCTGCTGTGTGGTTTAGTGCGTGTTGCATATTTGATGACTGGAGAGAGAAATGGATTTCCGCCACCCTTGCACTACGCCATCAACAGTATCCGGACACCTGGCTGAAAACGCCGTACAAGTTCGTGGCGCCCTCCATCGGTAATGCTGAAGTCAATATGGTGCTGGCCCACCCTTAGCCTTGATAACAGCGTTCACTCTCGCAGGCATACTTTCAATCAGGTGCTGGAAGGTTTCTTGGGGAATGACAGTCCATTCTTCACGGAGTGCGGAACTGAGGAGAGGTATCGATGTAGGTCGGTGAGGCCTGGTACGAGGTCGGCGTACCAAAACATCCCAAAAGTGTTCTATAGGATTCAAGTCAGGACTCTGTGCAGGTCAGTCCATTACAGGGATGGTCTTGTCGTGTAACCACTCCGCCACAGCCCGTGCAGTATAGACAGGTGCTCGATCGTGTTGAAACATGCAATCGCCATCCCCGAATTGCTCTTCAACAGTGGGAAGCAAGAAGGTGCTTAAAATATCAATGTAGATCTGCGCTGTGATCGTGCCACGCAAAACAACAAGGGGTGCAAGCCCTCTCCAGGAAATACACGACCACACCATAACAGCACCACTTTCGAATTTCACTGTTGGCACTACACACGCTGGCAGATGACGTTCACCGGGCATTCGCCATGCCCACATCCTGCCATCGGATCGCCACATTGTGTACCGTGATTCCTCACTCCACACAACGTTTTGCCACTGTTCAATCGTGTAATGTTGACGCTCCTTACACCAAGCGAGGCGTCGTTTAGCATTTTCCTGCGTGATGTGTGGCTTATGAGCAGCCGCCTAACTGTCATAGTACTTAGAGTGGATCCTAATGCAGTTTAGAATTCCTGTGTGATGGTCTGGATAGATGTCTGCCTGTTACTCTTTACGACACTCTTCAAATGTCGGCGGTGTCTGTCAGTCAACAGCCGAGGTCGGCCTGTACGCTTTTGTGCTGTACATGTCCATTCACTTTTCCACTTCACTATCACATCAGAAACAGTGGACTTAGGGATGTTTAGGAGTGTGGAAATCTCGCGTACACACTTCTGACTCAAGTGACACCCAATCATCTGACCACGTTCGAAGTCCGTGAGATCCACGGAGCGTCCCATTCTGCTGTTTCACGATGTCTAATGACTACTGAGGTCGCGGATAATGAGTACCAGGCAGTAGGTGGCAGCACAATGCACCTAAGTAGAAAAACGTATACTTGTGGGGTGTCCGGATACTTTTGATCGCATAGTGTATACAATCTGCTTGCACTTCTGCCAAGCATACGTTCTCATCTAATTGAAGTTATTGTAGAAAGAATTTCTCCTGCCTAATCTCCCTTTACTTAGCGGTGAATGCCTGGAAACGTTTCTACCTGACGTCTAAATGGTCTAATAACCTTGATTGAATCAGCTGTGTAATTTATGTTAATAAATGTGGAGCCACTAGGAATAGGTGTTCCATGTGCACATTATTAATCATAAAAGGTAGCATAACGTCTTGCCGTGTCTTTTGACGTTTCCAACCTATATCATATATATATATATATATATATATATATATATATATATATATATTAACAGCTACATATTGGAACTATCTGATGTCTGTGATATACAAGTTACGGGTTTTTGATCGTATGCAAGATTTTTCACAATAAAAGTTTAATTGTATTCGGATAAACAATTTAAAAAGTTTGGAATCAAATTTGGGAATTTTCTGTTTAAATTACAATATTTGTGTGCTGCACCTATAAAATGATCAGTAACGTGACATTGATTTCGAACCTTCGATTTGTGAGACCCAAAATTATGTATACAACAATCAGCATTTCTGAAATTCGTCTCATCCGCATCACCCATATTTGGCTCTTTCTTCTTTGAATACATATAGGATGGAAGTGAAATAATCGTGAAGCTTGAAAGCGACGATATGTTGCAATAGCAGGAAGGAAGATATTTATGTGACTTTTGTAATTACGTGCATAGTTAATTAATAAATCGAGTACAAAGTTTACAAGTTACGGCAAGGTTGCATAAACCTGGAGATGATCACGATGGGTTGCGTTGTTCCGCTAGTATGTAAACATAACAAGCAGGAGCGAAAGCCAGTGGCGCGCTTCTGCATGTAAACAAACTAGCGGTCATGCGGGTAGCCTTCACTTCCTCGTTGCGGCGTATTCTAATGATTGCGAAGACTCCCAGTCAACGGCCAGATGGTGTAAAACGACATGTCTAGCTACTGGTTTAACATTCCTAAGCATGTGCAATCCTGTAATTGTATGAAGAAGCAATTTGTGATACGATCAACGTGTATTGCAAGGGAGTCCAAAATGAAGTCGCAGAAGAAAATATTAAGCTTTGAATCTGCCTCCATCTGTAGGTCGAGCCAAAAGGATTTTTTTTTGTTCTGCAACCTCATTATAGTCATTCTTTGTAGAAAGGTTGGTTGTATAAACAATATTTCAGACAAATGTATTAGCTGTTATAGATTTACAATAACTAGTCTCTTCTATTAATTTCTCACCATCGAACACGCTTCTTTCATTATGATTCAGCGTAATACTTCCCTCATTTTCGAGCTCTCTTCTTATCCAAATCAGCGACGTGATTATAGCACAACATAAATGGTAAAATCCACTATTTATCCTTGGTAGAATCGCCTGGTAAGAAATAGAATCGAAAGCTGCGCGCCTGGTGTCAACATTCTCTCCCCTTCCTAACACGCACGAACCCAGGTCTAAATAAGGCGGGTGACAGCTGCAGATAACAGCGAAGGCAGGGTTGCAATATCCAGGGGATTTAATACAAAATCCTGGAACCTTCAATGCTGATATCTAAGAAGACTGTTCCGTGTATGCAAACGTTTAAAGGAATTAATTGTTCCTTATGAATCACTCTCGCAATCCAGCTGAAAATCAGGAAAATACACCTAATACTTATCGAGAAATCAACACATAACTTTGCGGAAACAATGTTGCTTTACGCATAACGTATGCAAGTAACAGCTATATTGTATTAGACTTTATTACTTTATATAACCAAGGGAATGCAGTAGGGAAAGCTGCGTACTTATTTCACTTCCACGTTGTATACATACATTACATCATCTGTATTTAGATTTAATTCACAGAAAAAATCTTGATTTGCATTAGGACCTCCAAAAATTCTGAATGTTGACAAGGAATCGTCATATTGACATACGAGATTTTTGAGATGTGAGTAGATCATAATAGGGATAGCTAGATCAGAAAAACAAGCATACATGGGGAGATAGGGAAAACGAGGGTAGATGCTAGGTTGAGAGAGCCTTCCAGGTGGAAAATGCGTTTATATGGGGGAGATAGGAAATACGAGGGGAGATCGCAGGTAGAATAGGGCCTGAAGGAGGGGATTGTGCTTTATATAAGAGAGGTAGGGAATACCTGGTAGTGCATACGTTTATATGCGAGAGACCGGAAAAACGGAAAGAGATCCTATGCTAGGAGAGATTTGAAGGAGGGGGAAATGCGTTTATGTGGGAGAGGTGGGGGAAACGATGATAAGTGTTAGGGAGCTTTGTGTTGATGCATGTGTAATGTCCAGTCTTCTTCAGGATAGCTCCATCCAGCATTCAGCAGGCGAGCAGATCCCATGGGGTTCAGTGCAGCATAGGTGTGCATGATTTCACAGGTCATTCAGATAGTATCGTAGGTATTTAGGGTAATTTAGCTAGTATCACAGGCATGCAACTTCCATGTTTTGGATGCACTATAGTTTCTTATGATTTCACGGCTAATTCAAATAATATAGTAGGTACTTAGGCTAATTCAGCTAGTATCACAGGAAGGTAGATTCCGTGGTTTAGGTGTGTATAGTTTCGTATTTCACAGCTAGTTCAGGTGGTATCATAGATATTTAGATTAATTCAGCTAGTATCACAGACAGATAGATTCCAGTGTTGGGCGTAGCATAGTTTCGTATTTAACAGAAAGTTCTGGTAATATTGTAGGTATTTAGGGTAATTCAGATAGTATCATACACAGATAGATTTCAGGAGTTGGGTGTAGCATAGCTCCGTATGATTTCACAGGTAATGCAGGTAGTATTGTTGTCATTTAGGGTAATCAGAGCAGTATCGTAGGTCCGTGATAATCTCCATCAGCGATTAGTATCACAGGTGTTTAATGCAATTTCAGATGATTCAGGTAGTATCAAAGGTATTTGGGCTATTTTAACAAGTAATTCAGATAGTATCGTTGATATTTTGGGCAATCAGAATAGTATCACAGGTGTTCATGGTAATTTCCGGCGGTGATTTGTACCAGAGCTATTTAAGGTAATTTTCATATGATTCAGCTAGTATCATAAGTATTTATGTCATTTTAACAGTTAGTTCCGTTAGTAACACAGGTATTTATGGTAATATAGGGAGTAATTAGATTCTTTATAAACATTGCTTATCCAATGTTAGAATACTTTTATATACTTTTTTCTAAGTCTTACTAACTTTTAATGTTAAACAGCTAGTGTGTGAGACGGAGAGGCCTAAACTGTGTATAGGCTTACAGTGAGGGTATATAGAAGTAGTCTAAACTAGCCCATTTGCATGTTTGAGGAGATATAACGTTTTACTAAGCTTTATTGTTTTATATGATTACATTTTTTGTCTAAGTGTAGTATCTTTATCAGTTAATCATTGTTTCATTAGATAAGGATTGTAAGGGTAGACGTCTTGCCACTTTATCTAGGCTTGAGACTAACACTAGGATTTGCACCTAATGGCAGGGTTAACGCCTCCCCTTCCATCTTCTTATTCTTCTTCTTTCTTCACTAGTGTATACACAGAACATGAGTAAACTACAATTTTTTAAGATTGTAGACTCGCTGAGAAAATATTCATCTTGAGATCCAGGTTACATTCTTTTAAGCGCTGTTTGTAATACGCCAATGTCCATACGCACATGTTGTTATCCCATTCTCTGAAATAACTCTTTTATCATTGAAGAGAGTCAATGTGATTTCATTCACTTGTGCTGTGGTAACAGCATGCTCTTGTGACAGGATGAGATTCATAGGTGTTAATACTTCTCGGGTTCTGAGACAGTCTGTATAGCTGTCAAATGTAATGCACTGCTTAATAGCACTACGTTTTATGCCTTTAATTTGTTTATCATGAAGGTGCTAGATTGTGTTGAGCACGTATATCTATGTTCGGAGGTGTTCGTAGGTCTTTCTGCAGGTTCGTGTGCTTGGTGGAAGTGTAGAGATGCTACGAGTGTGTCTTTGTGTTTGGAGGTGTTCGTAGGTCTTCGTGCAGATTCGTGTGCTTGGAGGAAGTGTAGTGACGTCGCGCGTATTTGTATGCGAAGCTGTTCGTAGGACTTCGAGCAGCTTCTTGTACTTGGAGGGAAGTGTTAGCAATGTTACACCTATGTATGTAGATGTTCCGAGGTGTTCGTACGTGTTTATGCGTGATTGTGTGTATCTGTGTATGTATAGGTGTAAGTGCGCTGGAGTATGTATGCGTGTGTACGTGTGTGGGTGTGAGTATGCGTGTACTGTAAGTGTGCTTGTATGTGCGTATGCGTGTGTGTCTGTGTGTATGCGCCTGGTATGTACGTCGGTGTGCGTGTATACACGCGTGCTTGGATGTGCACAGGACAAGAAGAAAGAAAGAGATAAATAGAAAGAATGAAGAAACAAGAGAGAAAGAAAATAAAGGGTCAAACACAGACCTCAGAGTAGCTAAGTATACACCAACGTTTAATATAGGTAATGACATCTGTTAAATGGTTTTATTATACCAACAGTTGATGCCGGCCCGGGATACCTGGGAACGCTTTTTATTAAGCCTCTATTGTTATATAAAGAGATTTCACTCAGGCATCTGTTTGCACAGCAGGCCATTCTGTCAGACATAGAAGCTTTTGATAGGTCCCGCCTGCATTCAGAAAAGGGTTTCCCTTCTTGCAGCCTGCTTTAAGAAACGTAGTCAATTCCACGAATATTTAACTCTTAAAATATCATGAATATGTACAAAATAAGTCATGCTATCTCTCTTCTTTCCAGCTTTCAATGATCTATATTCAAACACAATATGTTCTATTACAAAGATTGCATGAATTCAATCCTTTATATAGCCTACTTTTCAAAGCTTTTATTGCATAACCTGTAGTCGACAGAGTTTTAAGGAGGTTTATTCATTATTTGTTTCATTCAATTACAGAGACTTGTGTTAGTATCAACTTTTTGAATGGGCTATATATTTCTGCTAAAATGACACTCAAGGATACCCCTTGTTAAGAGCGATGCGGAGATTTATTAAGCTACTGTCAAGTGATGAAATGTTTAGCAAGCATCCTTAGCTTGTGTGCTATTAGGGTTAAAAGCTTTGGTACAAGAAACCTCATTATTAATGAATTTTAAAGCATAAAGGAGACCCCCACGTAGTCTTTAATGCAACAGTGGGAGAGGTGCACGGGCTTTAGTGTAACAGCGACGTAAAGGACTGAGTAGTGTGCTTAAGAGAGAAATAGACAGAGACCCGGGATCGATACACACGCGCGATGTCACTACACTTCCTCCAAGCACACGAACTGCACGAAGACCTACGAACACCTCCAAACACAAAGATACATACGCATGACATCTTTGCACTTCCTTCAAGCACACGAACCTGCACGAAGACCTAAGATCACCTCCGAATATAGATTTACATGCTGAACACAATCTAACACTTCCACCAAGCAGTCAAACCTGCACGAAGACCTACGAACATCACCAAACATGAAGATACATACGCACAACGCCTCCACGCTTCCTTGAAGCACACGGGCCTGCACGAAGACCTACGAATATCTCCGAACACAGACACTCGTAACATCTCTACACTTCCACCAAGTACACGAACATGCACGAAGACCTACAAGCATCTCCGAACATAAAGAAACATCTGCATAACACCTCTACACATCCTCCAATCACACGAGCCTGCACGAAGACCTACGAACATCTCCAAACACATAGATATGTATGTTCAACGCAAACTAGCACTTCCAACAAGCACACGAACCTGCACGAAGACCTACGAACGTCCCCGAACACCTGTGTAACCACGTATTGCAATATAATAGATTAGGTGCTTAATCACCGTTTTATGTTAGAATTCAGTATATAATTGATCTAAAAGGTAACTGCCCCCTCTATAAACATGGTATCTTTACGTATTGGTCTTTATTGTGCTAATTAGTATTGAGATGCTAACATTGTGTTCTCTGCGAGAATTATCAGCTTTCGAAAGTGTTATCAATGTGAAGAGGTCTACATTTCCTTGAACAAGGTTTAATACGTTATTACATTGAGAATAAAGATGAATAACTCTGCACATAATAATATTATTCCAAGCGTTACTGGATACGCTTGCGGGAAATACGAGAACAAATTCCTGCGAGGTTATGTTAAGGAAAGGCATGAGATGGGCTGCAAGTAGCTCTTCAAATGTAAAGATTGTGTCGTAACCTTCAATGATGGTTGTAAGGGGAAGAGACATTAAGATTTATGTGAAATACGCATACCTGAAACGGATCTGGACTCTATGTTGGAAACAGAAATTCAAGAAATTGGTTACTCAATTGAAAGAATCGCAGCTTAAGGGTAGCAACTGGGCTCTGCTTGCTGTGGAAGGAGTTAGACTTGGTATTAACAAGTATAACCCGTTATAAGGAAGTACCTACATACAAGTACCTGCTTCTGTTGAGCAAGAAAAGCCTGCATAAAAATCCAGAACTATATCGACGAGAAATGCTTCATGTATTCTGTATTATCCAAATTCATAGAGTAGAATACGCTACGTTTGAGCACATACGAGCAACTTCAATATAAGTGCGACTTCAGCTGTGTTCCTTACCCTACTCGACTTTCTCGAATATCTAAGTTTGATAAGCTTAACAGGAAGCCTACTAACATTTTCGGACTGAATGCGAAGCATGAAGTGTATCCAATAATGGGTATTGAGACTGAACTACCTGAGCACCGTGAACTGTTACTATTGAGTGACAGTAGTAGAAAACAACACTACGTATATATAAAGGATTTTAAAAAATTATTCGAAGTCAGAAAACTAAGTATAATGGACGTGTTTATACCTGTAAACGCTGTTTTACACATTTTGATGATCACCATGGACGAAGTGGACTGGAAAACTACAAGAACATGCATCCATCTGTAATCATATGATATTGCAAGGGTAGTTATCCCGACCAAGGAGAAATCAATCGTACATTTTAAAAGTGTTGAGAGGATGCTGAAACTACCTTACGTCATCTATGCAGACTTTGAAAGCATCCTCGCTCCGTGTCATACGTGCATTCCCAATACTGAAACTTCATATACAACCCCGTATCAGCAGCATGTACCTACGAGTTTCTGTGTTTACGTGAAACCTGCTGAATCTGTTGAAGATCTGGAAACTAGTCTTCCTAAGCATCCCTAGGTATATTGTGATGTTGATTCTGCTCAGAAGTTTATGGTGTACCTGTCATCCCGTGCAAAGAAAATCTATAGTATATACAAATCAGCCATGCCTCTGAAACTTACAGATCGACAGCTGAAAGATTTCGACTCCTCTACAGTATGCTACATGTGTGGAAAAACCTTTACTGAAGAGAACTATAAAGTACGTAATCATGATCATATCAGTGGTGAATATCGTGGAAGTCTACATAATGAATGTAATTTAGCCTGCAAAACACCTAAATATATCCCCGTCTTCATACATAATCTTAGTGGGTATGACTCGCATTTCATTGTCATGGATTTGGGATGTACAAGTGAGCGGGTGGAGGTAATTCCTAGCTCTGAAGGTAGCTATATATCACTTTCCAGGTATGTAGGAGATATAAGATTTCGGTTTGTGTTTAGCTTTCGGTTCCTGAGTACAAACTTGGATAAGCTGGTGAGAAATCTGACATCGTATAAGAAGAGAAGTTGAAGTTGATGGCTCGTAAGGGAGTATCCTCCTATGATTACGTCACTTCATGGGATGTTTTGTTACGTCACTTCAAGGGATGTTTTGTTACGTCACTTCATTGGATGTTTTGAAGGAAACCTGCTTGCCACATAAGGACTCCTACAATAGGTTAAATGAAGAAGCAATTAGTGATGCTGACTACAAACATGCTAGAAATATATTGGAGCTGTTTAATGTGAGAAACCTGGGCGAGTACAGCGGCCTGTACTTTTCCTCAGATGTTCTTCTAACTGATGTCTTTGGGACAAACCCTCAAAACACACAAAGTTGACCCCGCTCAATATTTCACATCTCCAGGACTTACATGGAATGCCATGTTACTGCATACTAAAATTCAGCTGGAATTGTTACAGGATTATGATCAATTACTCATGATAGAATGCGGTATAAGAGGAGGTTTAAGCCAAGTTTCCCACCGGTATGCCGAAGCAAACAACAACCACATGGATAAGTATGGTCCGTCTAGACCAATCCAATTTATTACATACGAGGACGGCAATAACCAATATGGTTGGGCAATGAGCCATCCCCTCTCTTATGGGGGATTTGAGTGGGTTTCTCCTAATGAAATCAACTTAGAAGCACCACAAGAACAGAATCCTCATGGATACATATTAGGAATTGAGATGGAGTATCCTACAGAACTTCAGATCTACACAACGATCTACCTTTCCTGCCTGAGTGTATGAAGCCCAAGGAATCATCTACAAAGAAACTGATACGCCATCTTGGAACTCGGAAGAGGTATGTGGTACGTTACATGACTTCAAAGCAAGCTCTTAATCATGGGTTCCGTTTGAGTAAAATCCACCGTGTGCTACAATTCGACAGTATCAGTGGTTAAAGCCTTATGTGGAATTTAACAACAGGCTACGACAACAGGCTGCAAATAGTTTCGAGAAGGACCTCTACAAGCTGTTTAACAACGCCATATTTGGAAGAACTATGGAGAATCTGCGTAATCGTATGGATATACGACTAATTACAAATGAGAACACTCTGGAAAAGTTTATCCCCAAGCCTATGTTTGTCGATAGGAGAATATATATGCTGCTAATCTAGCTGCTGCGCATATGGCCTCTCCACAGCTCGTATTCAACAAGCTTATATACATTGGAATGAGTGTACTGGTAATCTGCAAGACATTAATGTGCCACTATCAATACAACGTGTTGTTACCGTATTATGGATCTGAAAACTTGAAGCTTATGTATATGGACACTGATTCATTCATTCATCGTGTGACAACTGAAGATGTGCACCAGGACAACCTACGTTTTCTCAAGCATCTGGATACTGCTGATTACCCTATCAACTAACATGTCACTCCACTCAGAACAAAAAGGTGCTGGGAAAATTTAAAGACGACGCTAATAGAAAATCATCCTACGCTTTGTTGGACTACGACATAAGATGTATGCATTCGATATTTAAGGTTCGATGATAAAAAAATAAAGGCATAAAACGTAGTGCTATTAAGCAGTGCATTACATTTGACAGCTATACAGACTGTCTCAAAACCCGAGAAGTATTAACACCTATGAATCTCATCCTGTCACAAGAGCATGCTGTTACCACAGCACAAGTGAATGAAATCACATTGACTCCTTTCAATGATAAAAGAGTTATTTCAGAGAATGGGATAACAACATGTGCGTATGGACATTGGCGTATTACAAACAGCGCTTAAAAGAATGTAACCTGGATCTCAAGATGAATATTTTCTCAACGAGTCTACAATCTTAAAAAATTGTAGTTTACTCGTGTTCTGTGTATACACCTAGTGAAGAAAGAAGAAGAATAAGAAGATGGAAGGGGAGGCGTTAACCCTGCCATTAGTTGCAAATCCTAGTGTTAGTCTCAAGCCTAGATAAAGTGGCAAGACGTCTACCCTTACAATCCTTATCTAATGAAACAATGATTAACTGATAAAGATACTACACTTAGACAAACAATGTAATCATATGAAACAATAAAGCTTACTAAAACGTTATAATATCTCTTCATACATGCGAATGGGCTAGTTTAGACTACTTCTATATACCCTCACTGTAAGCCTATACACAGTTTAGGCCTCTCCGTCTCACACACTAGCTGTTTAACATTAAAAGTTAGTAAGACTTAGAAAAAAGTATATAAAAGTATTCTGACATTGGATAAGAAATGTTTATAATGAATCTAATTACTCCCTATATTGCCATAAATACCTTTGATACTAACGGACCTAACTGTTAAAATGACATAAATACTTGTGATACTAGCTGAATCATATGAAAATTACTATAAATAGCTCTGGTACAAATCACCGCCTGAAATTACCATGAACACCTGTGATACTATTCTGATTACCTTAAATATCAACGACACTATCTGAATTACTTGTTAAAATGGCCCAAATACCTTTGATAGTACCTGAAACATCTGAAATTGCATTAAATACCTGTGATAAAAATCGCTGGTGGAGATTATCACGAACCTACGATACTGCTCTGATTACCCTAAATGACAACAATACTACCTGAATTACCTGTGAAATCATACGGAGCTATGCTACACCCAACTCCTGAAATCTGTCTGTCTATGATACTATCTGAATTAACCAAAATACCTACAATATTACCAGAACTTTCTGTGAAATACGAAACTATGCTACGCGCAACACTGGAATCTATCTGTCTGTGATACTAGCTGAATTAGCCTAAATATCTACGATACCTCCTGAACTATGTGTGAAATACGAAACTATACACACCTAAACCACGGAATCTACCTCCCTGTGATACTAGCTGAATTAGCCTAAATACCTACTATATTACCTGAATTAGCCGTGAAATCATAGGAAACTATACTGCATCCAAAACATGGAAGTTGCATGCCTGTGATACTAGCTAAATTACCCTAAATACTTACGATACTACCTGAATTACCTGTGAAATCATATACACCTATGCTGCACTGAAACCCATGGGATCTTCTCGCCTGCTAAACGCTGAATGGAGCTATCCTGGAGAAGACTGGACATTACACATGCATCAACACAAAGCTCCCTAATACCTATCATCGTTTCCCCCACCTCTCCCACATAAACGCATTTCCCCCTCCTTCAACTCTCTCCTAGCATAGGATCTCTTTCTGTTTTCCCCGTCTCTCGCATATAAACGCATGCACTACCGTTCAACATTTCCTATCCTATCTCTCTCATATAAAACACATTCTACGTTTAACCTTGTCTAGTATAGCATCTCTCCACGTATTCCTTACCTCTCTCGTATAAAGCGCATTCCTCTCCTTCAGCCTCTGTCTATCCTATCATATCTTCACGTTTTCCCTATCTTTCCCATATAAACGCATACTCTACTCCTCAACCTCTGTCTAGCCAACACTTGTCGTATTCCCTACCCCTCACATATAAAGCGCATTTCCCTCTCCTTCAGCCTCTGTCTAGCCTAGCATCTTTCCCCTTTTCCCTATCTTTCTCATATAAACGCATTCTCTGCTTCTCTACCTCTGTCTAGCCTAGCACTTCTCGTATTCCCTGCCTTTCTCATATAAAGCACAACCCCCTCCTTCAGGCCGTGATCTACCTAGGATCTCCCCTTGTATTCCCTATCTTCCTTCATATAAACGTATTTTCGTCCTTGAAATCTCTCGCAACCTAGCATCCACCCTCGTTTTCCCTATCTCCCCCATGTATTTACATATTCTGGGCTAGTTATCCCAATGATATTGCAATGATATGGACACTACCTCATATCTCCGTATCGATCTATTCCAATTGTTCTCTACGTACGGCTGAGTTGAATGGACATTTTAAGCATGGATTCAATATCCGAGTGTATTATAAATGGAACGGGAGCGCACTTAGAAAAAGAATTTAATTTAATTGCATCATTCTTACCTATTTCATGCTTACTGAGAACTTCCGATTTCATGCATTTAACTTTGTGTTGTTAAATTTGTTTCATTTGAAAAGTGTTTCAAACAGCTTTCACATATCATCACTTTACATTTGCCTTTAGTATCTGTTTCACCAATAGGAGTGATAGATCGTTTATTAAACGGTAATCTCTCTTCATTAGCAATTATTAAAGGGCTCACAGGATGCTCGTTACGTTCAGAGGTTTGGTATAGTAGAATAATTGAGCAATCATCTGTAACATTACCGTAATCGATATATTCTAATTTTGCTTTTCGATTTTTTCAATGTCATCAAGGAATACAGGAAACGTTATTCCAGTGGAATCAAATTCTTTAAACATACTGTACTTGCAGTAAAAGCTTACTCTATACTGTCACGCTTTAGAGGATATTTAGGTGCAATTAGACAATATCCATATCATTTACTATCCTTATTTTTCAAATTGGTTACAGCCATTTTGTGTTTTATGAATTCGGGAACTTCTGTATAGCCAATAGGAGAGATAGATCGTTTATTAAACTGTAATCTCTCTTCATTAGCAATTATTAAAGGGCTCACAGGATGCTCGTTACGTTCAGAGGTTTGGTATAGTAGAATAATTGAGCAATCATCTGTAACATATACCGTAATCGATATATTCTAATTTTGCTTTTCGATTTTTTCAATGTCATCGAGGAATACAGGAAACGTTATTCCAGTGGAATCAAATTCTTTAAACATACTGTACTTACAGTAAGAGCTTACTCTATACTGTCACGCTTTAGAGGATATTTAGGTGCAATTAGACAATATCCATATCATTTACTATCCTTATTTTTCAAATTGGTTACAGCCATTTTGTGTTTTATGAATTCGGGAACTTCTGTATAGCAACCGGCATTTAGAGTATTATATTGACATGCATGTAGAATTAGCGAACGTATCTGGTATAGAGATTTCGAACTGATTTTCGATTCTAATGCTTCGATGCTTAAAAGTATAGGTTGTTTAAGCTTATTCCCATACCATTCGCAAGTGTTTGTAGAGCGTAAGTTAGCTTCCATTTTATTATTGAGGTTAAACTTCTGACTTTCTTCCATCTTCAGGAGTCTGAATTATATATCGTCATACTAACGTAGCACATAATTTTATTTCAGACTTGTATCGAGCGATATTACTCCGAACTTCATTGCTAACCGGAGGCTTACATTCATCTAGAAATGGCTGAGGGTCTATCATCTCCAATGTGTTTTCTATCTGGCTTGTTAAATTCGATTTTTAAATTCTGATTCTGTCTTGTTACATGTCAAATCCTCTTTTTTCTCTCTGCACTCGCCGGTTCTGCTCTAGCCTTCTTTGCTACAGGTGCGTTATCCCCTGCGGAGTTACTGGCAGGCTTCTTGACCGATTTCTCGTCTACCTTATTGGGGTTCGTGTGCACGTAATCGTCTGAAATAATAATAAAAATAATAGTAATAAAATAATAAGTCACATTTAACATGTGCCTATAGACTAAAACCATTTTATTTAAAAGGAAATGTTTGATATGTTTTATTTTAAGCTGAAATATAGTTTGAAATAAATGTTTAATATGTTTACACTGTAAGTTGCATAATAATAACATACGCACGCATACACTGGCATTAGAAAACGAAGGTTAAAATATTTATGGAGGTACTAAACGAATGAACTCAAACAGCCTCAAAAGATTAATAATAGAATTCTATGAAAATAGAAGTAAAGCACAGTAGATAATTTGAAGTGGATTGATGAAGTAAAACATGAATTAAAATTGGCAGAAGTTACGCAAAAAGATATCCCAAATAGAGATATATTTAGAATCAAAGTGCGTAAGTGGCAAGATGACCAAGAGGACAAACCGTAGGAAAACATTGGAACAACATTGACAGACGATGGAAAGAAAGCACAAAGCCACAGAATGAAATAACTATGGATTCAAAAGAAAACAACGAATCGTTTCTGGGTATATACTTTGCACAGTCCTATATGGGCTCATTCGCAGAAAAAAAATTATGATGCCCAACTTACTGGGAATCGCTATATCCAGTTCCTACAACACCAGCTACCTACTGTACTGGATAAAGTGTCGTTGCAGAACCGACTGACTATGTGGTACCAACATGATGGGGCACCAGCTCATTCGACCCGTCGTGTAACGGCTTATCTCGATGCCATCTACCCTGAGCGAAGGATCGGACGGAATGGACCAATAGGGTGGCCAGTACGTTCACCAGATCCAACTCCATTATATTTCTTCTTAGGGGTTATCTTAAAGATATCGTGTGCCAGGAGCGGCCAATGACCCTTCAAGAACTCAGGGAACGCATCTCTTAGTTTGCCGGGACGTCACACCGGCCATGTTTCGTCGGGTTAGGCTGGCGATGATGACTAGACTAAGATCTTGCACCCACCGGCATGGTGGCCAGTTCAAATACCTATTACAACCACATGGAGGAAACTGGTAAATTGTAAAGGTTTATCTGTGTGATGGTCCGGCATGATGTCATAGTCACCGTTAAATGCGCTACTTTAGGAACCAGAGAGGTTCACAACGATCATAATATGGGCCTGCCTTATGTTTGTAAGTTATAATTAGAATGTTATATGCATTTATTTACGATGCTCATTAAAGCATATTCTAACAAGTAACAATTTGTGTTTTAATGAAATTCACATAATTGAACTAATTAAGTGAAACGACATTTCCATGCCAAACTATAAGTTCTCGTTAAATTCACTAAATATCAAAATTACCTCCAAGGGGCAGTATTTGAGCCGATGGCATTCACCATTGAAAGACAATGCGCACACTGTTGCGCTACAAGTGCAAGTTAATGCATGCACAGCGGTGCAAAACAGTCATTTCGGTCGAAACTGATACAACGCGATGCAGTGGACAGTGTTTACATAGCCTGTAAGCGCCAGGACTGCATAACTTCTCAACCCGTAGGCTGAGAAGACTCATCCGGTATATACATACACACACACACGCACACACACACAATTACATGTAATGTAACAATTAACATGAAATCAGTAGTATGTGTCGCAAATGCTACGCTTCAAAATGGGCTTCCTACTACTGCTACCACCACCACCACCACTTACTACTACTTACTAACTACTACTTCTACTACTACTACTACTACTACTACTACTACTACTAATAATAATAATAATAATAATAATAATAATAATAATAATAATAATAATAACAATAATAGTAATAATAATTTCGTTTGAAGTTGTTTATGTAATGTTTTCTAGATCTTTTTCCTTAATTATCAGAATACTTTTGCAATGTGATTAAAACATGATTTTCTTATGCTGAGATTACTATTCTTTGCCCGTAAATCCATGATTTTTGTAGCATGCATTTTAAGACGTGTCACGTAAGCTCCTAAACAATGCGTCAGCCAACATCGGTTGATTGACAAAAAAACGATCCTTAGTTGTACAGGCCCTTAATCATCCTGTGTATATATATATATATATATATATATATATATATACTTTAAGCTTCACTGAGGCACTTTGAGGACCCTGAGGATGCGATGGACAGGAAAGTACGATACATCAGTGATTTGAAAGTAATGTATGAAGAAAGGGCATAATAGTGAACCCAAGATAAATTTCTGCATTTTCTTTATTTTTTCACACAATTTGGCTTATAACACTCACCATATTATATAGTGATCGGAGTTTGTATTAAATTCAGAATATTCTTCTTCTCAGTCTTCTTCTAATCTGTGAATAGAAACAATTTGTTTAAACGTGGATCCTTAGTGGTTGGTAAACAGTAATTAAAGTGCGGTTACGTTCTTACTATTATTGAACCAATGCAGGTCAATTACACGAACTGTGTAACTATTACGGCTTAATGTAACTGCATGTTTGACTAAATACCTTACGGTATGGTAAACATGAAGCTACTTTTAGTGTTTATTGTTCCGTTCATATGCCGCCTTTAGCTAACATGTAATGTGATTACAGCAGTTTTGACCTTGAAACAGCAATTACTGCTCATCGGCAATGATGTTGAGTCCTTTACTGTTGTGTTAATCATTCTGTTTATATTACTTTGGGATATATTTTTAACATTAAATTCTCTCATTCGACAAAATCAGACACTTATTTACACTTCCAGACTCCAGGGATGTAGAGTAGAGAATAAACCTGACCCTTCAGTCGGGAGTTCAACTTGGTGTTTAATTTCTTGTTAGAGCACCTGAATCAGCTAAATAAGGCAATTGGCATGTGAAAATTATAAGACATGAATGTAATAGAGTGAAAAAAGCACCAAAGGATTCTCTTTCCTATGTCCATACACTCAAACGCTATTTCGCGAATAATTCTACATAAGCTACAATTGCAATGAGGGGCATGACCTTTGTAATAATTTCTGCGTTCTATGCCTCATGTATTTCATAATTATGGTAAGATATTTGCTAGGCATCACCAGCAAGGCCATTGCAAGGCTATTTGTTTACTGTTATTAGTTTGCACAAATAGGAATGGCTGCTCTAAGGGTGAAGTGGACGGTGGTAAACATTTGGAAGCACAAAGTATAGGTTTAGATAAGAGTCATTCAGAAGGTCGTCGTTGATTAGTTATGACTACAATAATTAAACGTTTGACAATTAATGCGCACCTCAAGCAGACGCTTCCAACTTCGGCCTTCTCAACGACGCTCATTTTCCATGTTGTCTTCTTTATTGATTAAGTTATTCCAAGTGTTAAACATACTTCTGTAGTTGTTTCTTCAGCTACCAATAAAATCTTCTTTGGTTTATGACTTTAACTAAAGTTGAGTGATTAACACCATGGCGAAATATAAAGTTAGACATAAAACGTGGAGTAATGGACGAAACGACATAATAGCAACAGTGGAATAGGTAAAGCATGTCTAAACATTCACAATTTGCTTAAAGCTAACTTCCAATGACTTAGGCCAGGAGGACTCGTTTAAGACCAAAGTTCCAGGTGACACAGGAAGCGTTTGCTTTTTGGTGGGGAAAAGTACAGGATATTGTGTAGGGGAGCTTAGGCGAGGAATGATAAAAGGGAAGAAGTGCAGGAATGACGGAGCTCCGCTTATTACCTCCGTTAGTGTGGGGATGGTAAGCTGTCAGACTTTCGCAGGGAATGGATGACAGTTATTGCCGGAGCCCTGACTGCCATCGCAGGAAGCGGAATGGGATTGTTGGAGAGTAGGATCGGGTTCTTAGTAAGAGGAGTGAGCTCTGTTTTTAATCATTCATTGGTAGAATGATCTGTGCACCTCTTCCTTTGAATTTGCTTATCCCGTAGAGGAAACACGTTTATCATGGAAATGGCTCATCGTGG
This sequence comes from Deroplatys truncata, assembly GCA_030765065.1. Taxonomy (NCBI): domain Eukaryota; kingdom Metazoa; phylum Arthropoda; class Insecta; order Mantodea; family Mantidae; genus Deroplatys; species Deroplatys truncata. Next base: position 273,310,417 of record CM060990.1, read on the forward strand.
ACTGTATCACGTGAATTGAATTTAATATCTCTCCATGTGAATACCTCTCCATATTGCGACTGTTCTCCTTTCTGTTGAAGCAACCTCAAAAGAGTCACACAAGTGCGAGGCTTCCTTTGAGACATATGAGACAGTTTGCTTCTATGTAAGCACGTGGCATTACACCACGTTCAGGAGTGGCGTATCTGCAGGAGTGCGGCTTGTATGGCGCTGCTCCCTGCGTGCGCTCAAACATCAACATTACGCTGGTAGCCAGGGGCGTGGAGTCCAACCAGTTGCAGTCTAACATAATTTATACGTGTAGTTTGGCCCTGTAACTGTCAGCCTTCCAGTTCAACGTGGCAGCTCATTTTTGCAAGCTCCCCACAACACATGGAACCAACTGCCAAAACCAGAGGCACGTCTCGGAAACACAACTTTCGATACTTCCCTTGCAAGGAACCGTAAAATAACTAACTGTTGAATATATCAGTCAAGTAAATAGTCACACGTTTGGCTATAGCCAAACAAAGCCTAAGTACCTTCTCCATCAGAAAGTTGAGTAATTAAAAAGTAAAATTTACACCAATCGGAATTAAGCAGATAAATAAGAAATCAGAAACCGACGAAAGGATGTGAGCTTTTAAATGCGATTCACTTGGAGCAGCGAGCGACTCTAAATATTTGCTAATCACTACGTGCTGTATATTACATGTTACCTCATACTATTAATTGGTACTGGCTACCTTCCACTCAGCATCATCTGACCATATAATAATGCTTTGATCGACAATATTGGATATTGTAGTGTTAAATTTTCATCGCTAAGAGATAAACAACGAAATACTTTAGTGCTCGTTGTGATGGAGCTCATTCAGCCATTCCCACAATACAGCACGCTTAAGATCGCCCGACAAACCATCATTTAGAAGAGTGAGTTAGCTTGTACTTGAATAATGGATTTTAGTAAACAATTATTATGTTTACATTCAGTGAAATACAAACCAGGTGTCATCTTCCTTAGATGCCCGCATATGGAATCAGCCATTCCAGGTATACTTCGTACTTCTTCCTCCGCGCTGATGACCTAAGCAGTGGTGGGTCTTAAAACCCCAATTCTACTTCCATTAACACCCGTTCAGAAACCACTCCTAAAAGTTATGTAAATGCCTCAGATTGTCTGTTCAAAGGAACAACGAATTTTTCTATCTCCTACTTAAGAATTCCAACCACCTCTCCGCGTCAATAAACATATAGCTTGCCGGACAAAAGAAACCAACCAGTCGATTAATGACGAGAGCGTAAAAGCCTTAACTCCTGTGCCCATACTGTCTAAAGCCTTATTGTCTGCAAACATAGCTTGCGTCCTCTACATCGTAGCGCATATCTCTGTGCTGCTATTGTCTAGAGCTTTATTGGCTTCGGGGACATTAAAGTTGTTTCTGTTCTCCACCTTAAAGGTAGCTTTGAAAGCGGAACGATCTGTAATCATACTGCACAAATCCTCATCAACTTCAAGTTTCTGTCCTACACGTCGTAACACAGTTTAAAACGTAAGGTTCTGCGCACGTATTGTCCAAAGCTATATTGACTTCATGGGTTGCTAAAATAACTTATGACCTCTCTTTCGAGTGCAGTTTAAAACATAAGATGTCTGCGGTCGTTGTATTCTAAGCCATATTTTCTATAGAGGACATCAAAATAGTCTCTGTGCTACGTGTCATCACGCAGCTGTTCGCAGAGTCCGATTGCTTAAGGGACATTATAACAAATTCTATCCTATTGTCGTAGCATAGTTTAAAACACTTCTGTGCCCATGTTGTCCAAATCCTTATTGATTTCAGGGGACATTAACACAGATTCTGTCCTATCCGTCAGAGCATGGTTTAAAACATGTCTGTACCCGTGTTGACCAAAACTATATTGATATCAGGGACATAAACGTACTTTGTGTCCAATGCGCTGTAATATACCGAGCGGGATTGCTCAGGCGGTAACGTCTGTGGACAGCATTCGGGAGGTCGTATGTTTAATTTCCTTTGCCGGCCGTCTTGAACCATGGGTTTTTTTCGGGTTACCCGGGCCGCCAGGTGAATGCTGGGAAGGATCACTACATCCCCTGAACTTCCTGTCCCTTCATTTCATTTTCATTTTCGTTTCACTTCACCTTTCATCTGCTTCCTTTCCTTCAGGTTTCGAAGTGTAGGGAGGTCTCGTCGTTTGCATGGCAGAGGAAAGGGATGCTCAGAGTAAACCTTCGTCCCCTGGACTCTGAATGTTCTCCGAGTACCGGGCTCTCCAGGGGATGTGTAAGCCCACAGGGGTAAGGGGAGTAGGCTGCATAAGCCACCACCCGGCGAGTTCAAATGTGTAAATGGTAGGGACACTGCCTTCTTCCTATCGTGCATCTCATCCGGCCGTCCTCTTCCTCCTCTTACCTCATCTCTTCCTCCAGGAGGCACCTCGTCAGAGACCTAGGCACAACAGTTCTGCGTAGGTCGACTTGCCAAGTCCCCCTCTGCTTCTTTTCCTATCCTATCTGTCGTAAATATAATTAAAAACACTGTATACCGGTGCTATTCAAAACCATATTTATTTCAGCGTACATTAAAATAGATTCCGTCGTATCCGCCGTAGAGTAGTTTAAAACCGCCTGTGTCCGTGTTGTCCAACATCTTTTTAATATCAGGGACATAAAAGTAGCTTTTGGCCCAACAGCCGTAGCATAGTTTAAAATACGTCTGTACCTGTATTGTCCAGAACATTATTGATATCAGGGACATAAAAGTAGCATGTATCCTGTCAGTGGTAGCACTGTTTAAAACATAAAATAAGTTTGGGTATATTGTGCGAAGTCTTAGTTATTTGCGAACACATTAAAATAGCCTCTGTCCTGCAAGTGGTAGCACAGTTGAAAGAAGATGTTGTCTGTGCCGTATTGTCCGGAGGCTTATTGACTTCTGGGGAGTAGGATATATAGGAGAGATCGAGCGCAGTTTTTTGCGTTTATATGGGAAAGGATAGGGAAAACGAGGCTAGATGCGACGGTTCAAGGAGGAAAATGCGTTTATATGGGCGAGATAGGGAATACGAGGACTGCGCCTAGGCTAGACAGTGGTAGGAGGGGGAGTGCGCTTTATATGAGAAAGATAGGGAATACGAGGGGAGGTGCTAGGCTAGACATAGGCTGAGTAGAGTATAGTTTATATGAGAGGTATAGGAAAACGAGGGGAGGTGTTAGACTAGACAGAGGCTTGAAACGTAGTGCATGGTTTATATGAGTGGTATAGGAAAACGAGGAGAGGAGTTAGACTAGACAGAGGTCGAGGAGCAGAGTATGGTTTATGTGAGAGATATAGGAAAACGAGGAAAAGTGTTAGGCTAGACAGAAGTCGAGGAGTAGAGTATGGTTTATATGAGAGGTATAGGAACAGGAGAAGAGGTGTTAGGCTAGACAGGTAGTGTAGCAGTAGGAATATGGACTTATATACAGGAGAGATAGGGAATACCAGGGCTGATGCTAGGCTAGTCAGATGCTAAAGGAGGGAGGGATATGCTTTATACGAGAGAGATAGGGAATACAAGGAAAGATGCTATACTAAACAGGACTTGAAGGGTAGAATATGAGCGATTAGCGAACCGAGGAGAGGTGCTAGTATAGGAGTTTTTAATGATGGAGTAGGCGTTTATATGCGAGAGATAGGGAATACGAGGGTCGATGCTAGGCTAGACAGTGGTAGGAGGGGGAGTGCGCTTTATATGAGAAAGATAGGGAATACGAGGGGAGGTGCTAGTCTAGACATGGTTTGATGATTAGAGTATACGTTTATATGGGAGGTAGGGGAATATGAGGAGACGTGTTAGGTTAGACAGGGTTTGAGGTGTGGAATATGCGTATATATGGGAAAGATAGGGGAAACGTGTACAGATAATAGGCTAGACAGGGTTTGAGGATTAGAGTATACGTTTATATGGGAGGTATAGGAAAATGAGGGGAGGTGTTAGGCTAGACAGATGCTGAGTAATGTATGGTTTATATGAGTGGTATAGGAACAGGAGAAGAGGTGTTAGGCTAGACAGGTAGTGTAGCAGTAGGAATATGGACTTATATACAGGAGAGATAGGGAATAGGAGGGCTAGACTTGAAAGTGACTTTAGACGTGAACTTAGCGGAAAACTGTTTCATGTCAATGTTCTAGACATGCCCATCACGTAACCTATTCAGGGAAAAGGTGACTCGTTCAGGGGAAAAAGGTGACTGCTCAGGGAAAAAGGAGGCTCACAAAGGGAAAAAGTTGACTAGCAAAGGGAAAAACGTGACCAGCAAAGGGAAAAATGTCACCAGCAAAGGGAAAAAAGGCGACCACCAAAGGGAAAAAGGTGACCTGCAACGGGAAAAGCTAACCCACTAACACTAACAGGTAAGTAATTCAGGTAGTATCACAGGAGGCTAGATTCCAGGGTTGGGTATAGCATAGTTTCATATTTCAAGGTAATTCAGAGGGTATCGTAGGTATTTAGGATAATTCAAGTAACATAGGTGTTTAGAGTAATTAAGCAAGCATTACAGGAGGGTAGGTTCCAGGGGTTGGTTATAACCTAGCTTCGTATTTCACAGATAGTTCAGGTAATATCGTAAGTATTTGAGGTAATCGACAGAGCTTCACAGATATTATTGATAATTTCGATCAGAGATTTGTATCACAGCTATTTAAGGTAAATGCAGATGATTCAGGTTGTATCAATGGTATTTGAGTCATTTTAACAGGTAATTCAGATAGCATCACAGGTGCTCGTGCTAATTTAGAGCAGGAATACGTATCAGAGCTAGTTAAGGTAATTTCACATGATTCATGATTCGGGTAGTATCACAGGTATTTAAATCATTTTCATAGCCAATTCAGCTAGTATCGTGAGCATCTAGGCTAACTCAGCTAGTATCACAGGAGGCTAGATTCCAGAGGCTAACTGCATCATAGCTATGCATGATTTCACAGCTAATTCAGCTAGTATCGTAGGTATTTAGGCTAATTCAGGTAGTATCACAGGAGGCTAGATTCCAGGGTTGGGTATAGCATAGTTTCATATTTCAAGGTAATTCAGAGGGTATCGGAGGTATTTAGGATAATTCAAGTAACATAGATGCTTAGAGTAATTAAGCAAGCATTACAGGAGGGTAGGTTCCAGGGGTTGGTTATAGCCTAGTTTCGTATTTTACAGATAGTTCAGGTAAGATCATAAGTATTTGGATAATCAGCATAGTTTCACAGATGCTCGTAATAATTTCGATCAGAGATTTTGTATCACGGCTATTTAAGGTAAATGCAGCTGATTCAGGTTGTGTCAATGGTATTTGAGTCATTTTAATAGGCAATTCTGATAGTATCACAGGTGCTCGTACTAATTTAGAGCAGGAATTCGTATCTGAGCTATTTAATGTAATTTCACACGATTCGGGTAGTATCACAGGTATTTAAGTCATTTTAACAGGCAATTCAACTAGTATCACAGGTACTCATGGTAATATAGAGAGTAATTCGATTATAAAACTTTTCTCATCCAACGTTACAACAATTTATATACTTTTTTCTAAATCTTACAAACTTATTATATGTTAAACACTTATTGTACGATGCGGAGAGGGATAAACTGCATATTGGTTCACAAATTGAAAAGCTTTACGTCAACATACCATTATTTTAGTTCGTTATAGATGTCTCTCCCCTTTTATCTAGGCTTGAGACTAGCACTAGGATTGCTCCTAATGGCAGGGTTACCACCTTCCCTTCCATCTTCTTCTTTCTTCATCAGGCGTCAGCTATCTGCATATACAGCACATAGATACCTTCTTTTTTAAGATTGTAGACTCACTAGAAAATCTTTATCTTTAACTTACATTCTTTTAAGCACTGTTTGTAATGGCGTAATGTCCATACGCATATGTTGTTATCCCGACCTCAGCAATAATTCTTTTATCATCAAACGGAGTCAATGCAATTTTATTCACTTGTACTGTAGCAAGGGCATGCTTTCGTGATAGGATCAGATTCATAGGTGTTCTGATGATTTCACTGGTTTTAAGACAGTCTGTATAGCTGTCAAACGAAATGTACTGCTTAATAGCGCTACGTTTTATACCTTTAATCTTTTTTATCATTGACCCTTGAATATCTAAGGCATACATCTTAGGACGTAGTCCAACAAAGCGTAGGATGATTTTGCTATTAGCCTCATCTTTAAATTTTCCCAATACCTTCTTGTTCTGAGTAGAGTAACATATATGGTTGGCAGGGTAATCAGCTGTATCGAGATGTTCAAGAAAACGTAGCTTGTCCTGGAACACATCTTCAGTTGTTACACGATGAATGAACGAATCAGTGTCCATATACATAAGCTTCAGAGTTTCAGCTCCATAATAAGGCAACAAAACGTCGTAATGATAGTTATACATTAATGTCTTGGAGATGTCCAACACACTCATACCAATGTATATAGGCTTGTTGAATACAATCTGACGAGAGGCCATATGTACAGCAGCTAGATTATCAGCATATATCGTCCTGTCGATAAACGTAGGCTTGGCGATCAGCTTCTCTAGAGTTTTTTCATTGGTCACCAGTCGTATATCCATACGATTACGCAGGTTCTCCATAGTTTTTCCAAACATAGCGTTGTTAAAGAGTTTGTAGAGATCCTTCTCGAAATCATTTGCAGCTTGTTGTCGTAGCCTGTTGTTAAATTCCACATAAGGTTTCAACCACTGAGACTGTCGGAATTGTAGCACACGATGGATTTTTATTAGTCGTAGTCCATGACTAAGAGCTTGCTTCAAAGCCATGTAATGCACTACATACTTCTTTCGAGGTCCAAGATGAGGTATCAGTTTCTTTGTAGATGATTCCAATGGTTTCATACACTCTGGCAGGAAAGGTAGATCGTTGTGTAGATCGTGAAGTTCTGCAGGATACTCGATGTCGACTTCTAATATGTACCCATGAGGATCATCTTCTTGTAGTGTTTCTAAGTTGATTTCTTCAGGTGACACCCACTGAAATCCGCCAAAAGGAAGGGCGTGACACATTGCCCACCCATATTGGTTATTTGCGTCCTCGTATGTGATAAATTGGGTTGGTCTCGTCGGATCAAACTTCTCCATATAAGTGTTATTAGCCTCAGCATACCGATGAGAAACTTGGCATAAACCTCCTCTTATACCTGATTCCACCATGAGTAGTTGATCATAATCTTGTAACAGTTCCAGCTTAATTCCAGTATACAGCAACATGGCGTCCCATGTAAGACCTGGAGAGGTAAAATAATGGGCAGGATCAACTTTGTGTGTTTTAAGGGTTTGCTCTCTGAACGTCTCAAAGACGTCAGCTAGAAGAAGTACATCCGAAGTTAAGTAGAGATCGCTGTACTCTCCCAGGTTTCTCACATTAAACAGCTCCCATACATTTCTAGCATGATCGTAGTCAGCATCAGTAATTTCTTCTTCATTTAATCTATTGTAGAAGGAGTCCTTAGGAGGCAAGCAGGTCTCGTTCAGGGCATCCCATGACGTAACAAAATCATATGGAAATACACCCTTACGGGTCATCAACTTCAATTTGTCTTCTCCAAAGTACTTTAGCGTTTCAGGATACGAGGTTAGATTTTTTACCAACTTATCCAAGCTTGTACTGAGGAATCGGAAGCTATCCACAAATCGAAGCTTTATATCTCCTACATACTTGGTGAATGAGATATAGCTTTCTTCAGAGTTAGGAATTACCTCCACACGTTCACTTGTACAACCCAGCTCCTTAACAATGAAATGAGAGTCATATCCGCTAAGGTTATGCATGAAGACTGGTATATATTTAGGTGTTTTACAGGCTAAATTACATTCATTATGAAGACTTCCACGATATTCACCGCTGATGTGATCATGGTCGCGTACTTTATAATTCTCTTCTGTAAAGGGTTTTCTACACAAGTAGCATGTCGTAGAAGACTCGAAATCCTTTTGCTGTTGATCCGTAAGTTTCAGAGGCTTAGCAGATTTGTATATATTACCAATCATTTTTGCAAGAGATGTAAGGTACAGCATAAACGTCTGAGCAGCATCAGCACCACGATACACATAGGGATGCTTAGGAAGATCAGTTTCGAGATGTTCAACACTGGATGTAGGTTTCACGTAAACACAGAAGCTCATTGGTGTGTGCTCTTGATAAGGTGTTGTATAGGAAGTTTCAGGATTGGGTGTACACGTATGGCATGGAGTGAGAATACTCTCAAAATCCGCATAGATGACATAAGGTACTTTCAGCATCCTCTCAACATTTTTAAACTGTACAATTGATTTCTCCTTGGTCGGCATAACTACCCTTGCAACACCATGTTGAATACAGACGGCTGCATGTTCTTGTAGTTTTTCCTGTCCACTTCGTCCATATCGATCATCAAAATGTGTAAAGCAGCGCTTACAAGTATAAACCCGTCCATTATGGTTAGTTTTCTGGCGTCGAACGAGTTTCTCAAAATTCCTTATATACACGTAGTGATGTTTTCCACTGCTATCATTCAATAGTAGCAGGTCGCGATGTTCAGGTAGTTCAATATCAGCAACCTTTATCGGATACACTTCATGCTTCTCATCCAACCCGAAAACGTTAATAGACATATTGTTAAACTTCTCAAATTTAGGTATTTGAGAAAGTGGAGTAGGGTAGGAAACACAGCTGAAGTCGTACTTGTCTTGAAGTTGTTTGTATTTGCTCACACGTTGCGCATCCTTCCCTATGAATTTAGCTAATATAGAGTACATGAAACATTTATCGTCGGTAAAGTTCTGAATGTTTATACACGCTTCTTTAGCTCCGACAGATGACGGTAGTGGTATGTAGCTACTTCCTCGTAACGGGTTGTACTTGTTGATACGAAGTCGAACTCCTTCCACAGCAAGCAAAGCCCAGCTGCTACCCTTAAGCTGAGACTCCTCCATTTCAGTCACCAATTTCTTGAATTTCACTTCCATCGTTGACTCCAGATCAGTTTCCAGGAAAACAGCTTGATTCCGTGTTTTAAATGTTTTGTCACAGGTTTCTCCAATACTGTTAACAAATCGACACTCAGCCAGCAGATTAATTTTAACACTCTTATGAATGCTAAGCTCTTTATGCACAGCCCGGATTATACGTTGTTTTGCCTCTTGCAGATACATATTTAGGTCCTTAGCTGATTCGCATCGTATAAAATACGATTTCAATCGTCCTTCGAATGAAGTTTCGTATTCTTTCATATCACAGTCCTCCATTGTTGACAGTAACTGATGTTTAGTTGGCTCCAATCTTCTTTTCTTCTGAGGGCTGCTTATTTCACATATATCTTCGTGTCGCTGTCCCTTATAACAATCTTTGAAGGTTACATTACAATGTTTACATTTGAAGAGCTTCTTGCAGCTCATCTCGTGTCTTCTCTTGTCATAACCTCGGAGGAACTTCTTCCCACATTTTCCGCATGCATATCCAGTAGCGCTTGGAATAATATCCTTATACGCTGAGTTATTCATCTTTATTCTTGATGTAATAACGTGTTAATCACTGATCAATGAAATGTAGACCTCTTCACCTTGACACCACTTTAGAAAGCTGATTATTCTTGGAGAGAACACGATGTTAACACCTCAAGACTAATTAGCACAATGAAGTCCAATGCCCTAGATCACCATATTTATAGAGGGAGCACGAACCTTTTAGATCAATCATAATCTCGCTCCATAACCAGCTGTATATGATCGCTCAACGTGTACTAACCCCCCAGCCATATAACCTCAAGTCTAGAGACAGGATGTTTATGACGTCACACCCAGAGACAGGATGTCTGGCAGCATCAAACACGTTTAAACTCGTCTCATAACTACCTGCTTATGCTGTCACACCAGCAAGAGAAGTATTCCCACACGCTCATTCAGACATATATTTCAAATTCAAGCCCACCACCACCATCACCACCTATTGTACCAAGGTTAATTCAAGCTGTATTATCACAATACTTAAAAGTAAAAGCTTAAAAGGAAACCTAGAAGATTTTCCCCCTTATTTACTTAATTATTTCATGTTTTTATTCCCTTTTCAATTCTTCCTTTCCATCTTCCCACAGAAAGACCATTACATTTCACTACAATCATGAGAAAAGCAATTTTTCCAGAGTTACACAGATTCTAAGCTTCTAAATCGAACCCGGTAATACTTTTAATAAATGTATTTTAGCTCCCCAATATCAGCATCTACCATTTAATCTTTACTCGAACCTGATATGATCCATAAGCTTGAAGATATATGAAATCACCCTTCGGGATTCGATCTGAGTACTTTAAAGTAATATTTGTCACGATAACGATATTTAAGGACTAGATACTCTGTTTGCGTTTACCTTGACATGTTTATCTAAATTAAATTACGAGTTATTAAATTTTTGCAAGTAAATTTCATTGAATCGGTATTCGAACCCAGAACACCAGGAACAAGATAATTTATAATATTAGTCTGACATGTTAAACAAAGTTGTATGCAGTTACATCATCGATCTAAGTGATATATTCTAGTGTACAGAGGAAAATTAAGAAAGTCATTAAAAAATCGGGAATCGAACCAAGCACAACTGATTGGCAATTATATACAGCATTAATCACCCAGTACAGAGCCTATCAATCATGCTTTGCTGCACTCCTCTACCTCACTTAATTCCCGAGATAATGAAAATTTAATAATTAAGGATCGAACCCAGGACGTCAGGTATCTAATTACACATTTACAAGATACTACCTAATAACATAAACACAATCACGTTTATTTGGCGTCTTTATCTTAATTGGTTTAGGAGTTATTAAATTTATAAGTAAATTCCATCGAATCAGTATTCGAACCCAGAACACCAAGAACAAAATAATTTATAATATGAGTTTGGTATGCTTAAAGGTGCTGTATGTAGTTACAGCATCAATCTAACTGATATTTTCTAGAGTATAGAGTAAAATTAAGGAAGTCATTAAAAAATCGGGATTCGAACTAGAGACAACCGATTAAAAATTATATACAGTATTAATTACACATTATAACAGCTATCAAACATGCTTTGGTCCATTCCTCTAGCTTTCTTAGTTTCCGAGATAATAAAGTTTTTAAAGTTAAGGATCGAACTCAGGTCACCAGGTACCAAGATATACATCCACAACAAACTACCTAATGACATTAATGTAATAAAGTTTATTTGGCGTCTTTATCTTAATTAGTTTCCGAGTTATTAGAAGATGAATTTGCATTCACTCCTAGGATTCGAACCCAGGCATCCCGGTCAACTTGGAACAAGGTCCTAATGACGCGGCGCATTCCAAAGAATTGATTAGTTTTTATCCCAATGTTCTATCTCTTGTCATTCAGGAGATATAAGCGATTAAACAGTAGAAATAAAATGTATGTTCTGGCCCACAGAGAGATGCCGACAAGCGATAAAGTTCTTTGATCTATGCCGGCAATTCCGCCCATTTTATTTCTACTGTTTAATCGCTTATATCTCCTGAATGACAAGAGATAGAACATTGGGATAAAAACTAATCAATTCTTTGGAATGCGCCGCGTCATTAGGGCCTTGTTCCAAGTTGACCGGGATGCCTGGGTTCGAATCCTAGGAGTGAATGCAAATTCATCTTCTAATAACTCGGAGACTAATTAAGATAAAGACGCCAAATAAACTTTATTACATTAATGTCATTAGGTGGTTTGTTGTGGATTTATATTTTGGTACCTGGTGTCCTGGGTTCGATCCTTAATTTTAAAAACTTTATTATCTCGGAAACTAAGAAAGCTAGAGGAATGGACCAAAGCATGTTTGATAGCTGTTATAATGTGTAATTAATACTGTATATAATTTTTAATCGGTTGTCTCTAGTTCGAATCCCGATTTTTTAATGACTTCCTTAATTTTACTCTATACTCTAGAAAATATCAGTTAGATTGATGCTGTAACTACATACAGCACCTTTAAGCATACCAAACTCATATTATAAATTATTTTGTTCTTGGTGTTCTGGGTTCGAATACTGATTCGATGGAATTTACTTATAAATTTAATAACTCCTAAACCAATTAAGATAAAGACGCCAAGTAAACGTTATTGTGTTTATGTTATTAGGTAGTATCTTGTAAATGTGTAATTAGATACCTGACGTCCTGGGTTCGATCCTTAATTTTTAAATTTTCATTATCTCGGGAATTAAGTGAGGTAGAGGAGTGCAGCAAAGCATGATTGATAGGTTCTGTACTGGGTGATTAATTCTGTATATAATTGCCAATCAGTTGTGCTTGGTTCGATTCCCGATTTTTTAATGACTTTCTTAATTTTCCTCTGTACACTAGAATATATCACTTAGATCGATGATGTAACTGCATACAACTTTGTTTAACATGTCAGACTAATATTATAAATTATCTTGTTCCTGGTGTTCTGGGTTCGAATACCGATTCAATGGAATTTACTTGCAAAAATTTAATAACTCGTAATTTAATTTAGATAAACATGTCAAGGTAAACGCAAACAGAGTATCTAGTCCTTAAATATCGTTATCGTGACAAATATTACTTTAAAGTACTCAGATCGAATCCCGAAGGGTGATTTCATATATCTTCAAGCTTATGGATCATATCAGGTTCGAGTAAAGATTAAATGGTAGATGCTGATATTGGGGAGCTAAAATACATTTATTAAAAGTATTACCGGGTTCGATTTAGAAGCTTAGAATCTGTGTAACTCTGGAAAAATTGCTTTTCTCATGATTGTAGTGAAATGTAATGGTCTTTCTGTGGGAAGATGGAAAGGAAGAATTGAAAAGGGAATAAAAACATGAAATAATTAAGTAAATAAGGGGGAAAATCTTCTAGGTTTCCTTTTAAGCTTTTACTTTTAAGTATTGTGATAATACAGCTTGAATTAACCTTGGTACAATAGGTGGTGATGGTGGTGGTGGGCTTGAATTTGAAATATATGTCTGAATGAGCGTGTGGGAATACTTCTCTTGCTGGTGTGACAGCATAAGCAGGTAGTTATGAGACGAGTTTAAACGTGTTGATGCTGCCAGACATCCTGTCTCTGGGTGTGACGTCATAAACATCCTGTCTCTAGACTTGAGGTTATATGGCTGGGGGGTTAGTACACGTTGAGCGATCATATACAGGTGGTTATGGAGCGAGTTTATGATTGATCTAAAAGGTTCGTGCTCCCTCTATAAATATGGTGATCTAGGGCATTGGACTTCATTGTGCTAATTAGTCTTGAGGTGTTAACATCGTGTTCTCTCCAAGAATAATCAGCTTTCTAAAGTGGTGTCAAGGTGAAGAGGTCTACATTTCATTGATCAGTGATTAATACGTTATTACATCAAGAATAAAGATGAATAACTCAGCGTATAAGGATATTATTCCAAGCGCTACTGGATATGCATGCGGAAAATGTGGGAAGAAGTTCCTCCGAGGTTATGACAAGAGAAGACACGAGATGAGCTGCAAGAAGCTCTTCAAATGTAAACATTGTAATGTAACCTTCAAAGATTGTTATAAGGGACAGCGACACGAAGATATATGTGAAATAAGCAGCCCTCAGAAGAAAAGAAGATTGGAGCCAACTAAACATCAGTTACTGTCAACAATGGAGGACTGTGATATGAAAGAATACGAAACTTCATTCGAAGGACGATTGAAATCGTATTTTATACGATGCGAATCAGCTAAGGACCTAAATATGTATCTGCAAGAGGCAAAACAACGTATAATCCGGGCTGTGCATAAAGAGCTTAGCATTCATAAGAGTGTTAAAATTAATCTGCTGGCTGAGTGTCGATTTGTTAACAGTATTGGAGAAACCTGTGACAAAACATTTAAAACACGGAATCAAGCTGTTTTCCTGGAAACTGATCTGGAGTCAACGATGGAAGTGAAATTCAAGAAATTGGTGACTGAAATGGAGGAGTCTCAGCTTAAGGGTAGCAGCTGGGCTTTGCTTGCTGTGGAAGGAGTTCGACTTCGTATCAACAAGTACAACCCGTTACGAGGAAGTAGCTACATACCACTACCGTCATCTGTCGGAGCTAAAGAAGCGTGTATAAACATTCAGAACTTTACCGACGATAAATGTTTCATGTACTCTATATTAGCTAAATTCATAGGGAAGGATGCGCAACGTGTGAGCAAATACAAACAACTTCAAGACAAGTACGACTTCAGCTGTGTTTCCTACCCTACTCCACTTTCTCAAATACCTAAATTTGTGAAGTTTAACAATATGTCTATTAACGTTTTCGGGTTGGATGAGAAGCATGAAGTGTATCCGATAAAGGTTGCTGATATTGAACTACCTGAACATCGCGACCTGCTACTATTGAATGATAGCAGTGGAAAACATCACTACGTGTATATAAGGAATTTTGAGAAACTCGTTCGACGCCAGAAAACTAACCATAATGGACGGGTTTATACTTGTAAGCGCTGCTTTACACATTTTGATGATCGATATGGACGAAGTGGACAGGAAAAACTACAAGAACATGCAGCCGTCTGTATTCAACATGGTGTTGCAAGGGTAGTTATGCCGACCAAGGAGAAATCAATTGTACAGTTTAAAAATGTTGAGAGGATGCTGAAAGTACCTTATGTCATCTATGCGGATTTTGAGAGTATTCTCACTCCATGCCATACGTGTACACCCAATCCTGAAACTTCCTATACAACACCTTATCAAGAGCACACACCAATGAGCTTCTGTGTTTACGTGAAACCTACATCCAGTGTTGAACATCTCGAAACTGATCTTCCTAAGCATCCCTATGTGTATCGTGGTGCTGATGCTGCTCAGACGTTTATGCTGTACCTTACATCTCTTGCAAAAATGATTGGTAATATATACAAATCTGCTAAGCCTCTGAAACTTACGGATCAACAGCAAAAGGATTTCGAGTCTTCTACGACATGCTACTTGTGTAGAAAACCCTTTACAGAAGAGAATTATAAAGTACGCGACCATGATCACATCAGCGGTGAATATCGTGGAAGTCTTCATAATGAATGTAATTTAGCCTGTAAAACACCTAAATATATACCAGTCTTCATGCATAACCTTAGCGGATATGACTCTCATTTCATTGTTAAGGAGCTGGGTTGTACAAGTGAACGTGTGGAGGTAATTCCTAACTCTGAAGAAAGCTATATCTCATTCACCAAGTATGTAGGAGATATAAAGCTTCGATTTGTGGATAGCTTCCGATTCCTCAGTACAAGCTTGGATAAGTTGGTAAAAAATCTAACCTCGTATCCTGAAACGCTAAAGTACTTTGGAGAAGACAAATTGAAGTTGATGACCCGTAAGGGTGTATTTCCATATGATTTTGTTACGTCATGGGATGCCCTGAACGAGACCTGCTTGCCTCCTAAGGACTCCTTCTACAATAGATTAAATGAAGAAGAAATTACTGATGCTGACTACGATCATGCTAGAAATGTATGGGAGCTGTTTAATGTGAGAAACCTGGGAGAGTACAGCGATCTCTACTTAACTTCGGATGTACTTCTTCTAGCTGACGTCTTTGAGACGTTCAGAGAGCAAACCCTTAAAACACACAAAGTTGATCCTGCCCATTATTTTACCTCTCCAGGTCTTACATGGGACGCCATGTTGCTGTATACTGGAATTAAGCTGGAACTGTTACAAGATTATGATCAACTACTCATGGTGGAATCAGGTATAAGAGGAGGTTTATGCCAAGTTTCTCATCGGTATGCTGAGGCTAATAACACTTATATGGAGAAGTTTGATCCGACGAGACCAACCCAATTTATCACATACGAGGACGCAAATAACCAATATGGGTGGGCAATGTGTCACGCCCTTCCTTTTGGCGGATTTCAGTGGGTGTCACCTGAAGAAATCAACTTAGAAACACTACAAGAAGATGATCCTCATGGGTACATATTAGAAGTCGACATCGAGTATCCTGCAGAACTTCACGATCTACACAACGATCTACCTTTCCTGCCAGAGTGTATGAAACCATTGGAATCATCTACAAAGAAACTGATACCTCATCTTGGACCTCGAAAGAAGTATGTAGTGCATTACATGGCTTTGAAGCAAGCTCTTAGTCATGGACTACGACTAATAAAAATCCATCGTGTGCTACAATTCCGACAGTCTCAGTGGTTGAAACCTTATGTGGAATTTAACAACAGGCTACGACAACAAGCTGCAAATGATTTCGAGAAGGATCTCTACAAACTCTTTAACAACGCTATGTTTGGAAAAACTATGGAGAACCTGCGTAATCGTATGGATATACGACTGGTGACCAATGAAAAAACTCTAGAGAAGCTGATCGCCAAGCCTACGTTTATCGACAGGACGATATATGCTGATAATCTAGCTGCTGTACATATGGCCTCTCGTCAGATTGTATTCAACAAGCCTATATACATTGGTATGAGTGTGTTGGACATCTCCAAGACATTAATGTATAACTATCATTACGACGTTTTGTTGCCTTATTATGGAGCTGAAACTCTGAAGCTTATGTATATGGACACTGATTCGTTCATTCATCGTGTAACAACTGAAGATGTGTACCAGGACAAGCTACGTTTTCTTGAACATCTCGATACAGCTGATTACCCTGCCAACCATATATGTTACTCTACTCAGAACAAGAAGGTATTGGGAAAATTTAAAGATGAGGCTAATAGCAAAATCATCCTACGCTTTGTTGGACTACGTCCTAAGATGTATGCCTTAGATATTCAAGGGTCAATGATAAAAAAGATTAAAGGTATAAAACGTAGCGCTATTAAGCAGTACATTTCGTTTGACAGCTATACAGACTGTCTTAAAACCAGTGAAATCATCAGAACACCTATGAATCTGATCCTATCACGAAAGCATGCCCTTGCTACAGTACAAGTGAATAAAATTGCATTGACTCCGTTTGATGATAAAAGAATTATTGCTGAGGTCGGGATAACAACATATGCGTATGGACATTACGCCATTACAAACAGTGCTTAAAAGAATGTAAGTTAAAGATAAAGATTTTCTAGTGAGTCTACAATCTTAAAAAAGAAGGTATCTATGTGCTGTATATGCAGATAGCTGACGCCTGATGAAGAAAGAAGAAGATGGAAGGGAAGGTGGTAACCCTGCCATTAGGAGCAATCCTAGTGCTAGTCTCAAGCCTAGATAAAAGGGGAGAGACATCTATAACGAACTAAAATAATGGTATGTTGACGTAAAGCTTTTCAATTTGTGAACCAATATGCAGTTTATCCCTCTCCGCATCGTACAATAAGTGTTTAACATATAATAAGTTTGTAAGATTTAGAAAAAAGTATATAAATTGTTGTAACGTTGGATGAGAAAAGTTTTATAATCGAATTACTCTCTATATTACCATGAGTACCTGTGATACTAGTTGAATTGCCTGTTAAAATGACTTAAATACCTGTGATACTACCCGAATCGTGTGAAATTACATTAAATAGCTCAGATACGAATTCCTGCTCTAAATTAGTACGAGCACCTGTGATACTATCAGAATTGCCTATTAAAATGACTCAAATACCATTGATACAACCTGAATCAGCTGCATTTACCTTAAATAGCCGTGATACAAAATCTCTGATCGAAATTATTACGAGCATCTGTGAAACTATGCTGATTATCCAAATACTTATGATATTACCTGAACTATCTGTAAAATACGAAACTAGGCTATAACCAACCCCTGGAACCTACCCTCCTGTAATGCTTGCTTAATTACTCTAAGCATCTATGTTACTTGAATTATCCTAAATACCTACGATACCCTCTGAATTACCTTGAAATATGAAACTATGCTATACCCAACCCTGGAATCTAGCCTCCTGTGATACTACCTGAATTAGCCTAAATACCTACGATACTAGCTGAATTAGCTGTGAAATCATGCATAGCTATGATGCAGTTAGCCTCTGGAATCTAGCCTCCTGTGATACTAGCTGAATTAGCCTAAATGCTCACGATACTAGCTGAATTGGCTATGAAAATGATTTAAATACCTGTGATACTACCCGAATCATGAATCATGTGAAATTACCTTAACTAGCTCTGATACGAATTCCTGCTCTAAATTAGCACGAGCACCTGTGATGCTATCTGAATTACCTGTTAAAATGACTCAAATACCATTGATACAACCTGAATCATCTGCATTTACCTTAAATAGCTGTGATACAAATCTCTGATCGAAATTATCAATAATATCTGTGAAGCTCTGTCGATTACCTCAAATACTTACGATATTACCTGAACTATCTGTGAAATACGAAGCTAGGTTATAACCAACCCCTGGAACCTACCCTCCTGTAATGCTTGCTTAATTACTCTAAACACCTATGTTACTTGAATTATCCTAAATACCTACGATACCCTCTGAATTACCTTGAAATATGAAACTATGCTATACCCAACCCTGGAATCTAGCCTCCTGTGATACTACCTGAATTACTTACCTGTTAGTGTTAGTGGGTTAGCTTTTCCCGTTACAGGTCACCTTTTTCCCTTTGGTGGTCGCCTTTTTTCCCTTTGCTGGTGACATTTTTCGCTTTGCTGGTCACGTTTTTCCCTTTGCTAGTCAACTTTTACCCTTTGTGAGCCTCCTTTTTCCCTGAGCAGTCACCTTTTTCCCCTGAACGAGTCACCTTTTCCCTGAATAGGTTACGTGATGGGCATGTCTAGAACATTGACATGAAACAGTTTTCCGCTAAGTTCACGTCTAAAGTCACTTTCAAGTCTAGCCCTCCTATTCCCTATCTCTCCTGTATATAAGTCCATATTCCTACTGCTACACTACCTGTCTAGCCTAACACCTCTTCTCCTGTTCCTATACCACTCATATAAACCATACATTACTCAGCATCTGTCTAGCCTAACACCTCCCCTCATTTTCCTATACCTCCCATATAAACGTATACTCTAATCCTCAAACCATGTCTAGCCTATTATCTGTACACGTTTCCCCTATCTTTCCCATATATACGCATATTCCACACCTCAAACCCTGTCTAGCCTAACACGTCTCCTCATATTCCCCTACCTCCCATATAAACGTATACTCTAATCATCAAACCATGTCTAGACTAGCACCTCCCCTCGTATTCCCTATCTTTCTCATATAAAGCGCACTCCCCCTCCTACCACTGTCTAGCCTAGCATCGACCCTCGTATTCCCTATCTCTCGCATATAAACGCCTACTCCATCATTAAAAACTCCTATACTAGCACCTCTCCTCGGTTCGCTAATCGCTCATATTCTACCCTTCAAGTCCTGTTTAGTATAGCATCTTTCCTTGTATTCCCTATCTCTCTCGTATAAAGCATATCCCTCCCTCCTTTAGCATCTGACTAGCCTAGCATCAGCCCTGGTATTCCCTATCTCTCCTGTATATAAGTCCATATTCCTACTGCTACACTACCTGTCTAGCCTAACACCTCTTCTCCTGTTCCTATACCTCTCATATAAACCATACTCTACTCCTCGACTTCTGTCTAGCCTAACACCTTTCCTCGTTTTCCTATATCTCTCACATAAACCATACTCTGCTCCTCGACCTCTGTCTAGTGTAACTCCTCTCCTCGTTTTCCTATACCACTCATATAAACCATGCACTACGTTTCAAGCCTCTGTCTAGTCTAACACCTCCCCTCGTTTTCCTATACCTCTCATATAAACTATACTCTACTCAGCCTATGTCTAGCCTAGCACCTCCCCTCGTATTCCCTATCTTTCTCATATAAAGCGCACTCCCCCTCCTACCACTGTCTAGCCTAGGCGCAGTCCTCGTATTCCCTATCTCGCCCATATAAACGCATTTTCCTCCTTGAACCGTCGCATCTAGCCTCGTTTTCCCTATCCTTTCCCATATAAACGCAAAAACTGCGCTCGATCTCTCCTATATATCCTATTCTGGGGTTATTAAAACGTTAGCTTTCGCTGCGTCGTGGCACGGTTTAAGACAAATCATATGTGTGCTCATAATGTCCAGAGACTTAATGACTTCAGGGGTTCTTAAAATACCTTGTGTCCTCTCCGTAGTGCAGTTTAAAACACTAGAATTCGGTTCCAGGTTGTTCAGAGTCTTATTAAGTTCAGGAGACATTAAGGTAGATGCTGACCTGTACGCCTTATTATGGTTTGAAAGAAATAACATAAAAACTGTCTATCAAATAGTATCTATTAACGTACAAATCCTTTCCGGTGTTATATAAAGTAAAGATTGCTGCTTTTGAATGAAACGCAAACGGGTTTATTTACATTCTAGCCATGAATACGTCGTCACGGACAGCCAATGGTGAACTACTAACATATATATTCACACAGCATTTAAAACTGAGGGAAGAACACAATGTACCGTCATTTTCGCAACTATGCAGAGTTGAATTCCCTCCCAAAGTTCAACAGTGTCCGACAGATGCGTCCACTATAATTTCCAGCATGACATTTGGGATTTCGAATCTGAGCAACATGCATTGACTTCTCAAATCCGGTTATGAAGTAGAGTATCGCTATTGATAACTTTTATTCTGAATTGTATATAAAAAAAGAGTTTTTAAGTTGCTGTCTTCCTTTAATAAATAACATACCGCTTTTTTGACTATAACATCAAAATACAGTTCACTGACTGCAAATTACACAATTTTGTTAAAACATACCATTTTGTTTATAGTTCGTGTTTACGGTTTGGACGTTTATAGTTTGTTATTCCTATTTTACACATAGGATATAATGGCAGAGTATATAGGTAAAAAAATGCATAAGTAGATCCATCTAAGATTCCATCATGAATTCTCAGACTATTAACATTAGCAAACTTGGACAGTCAATTTTAACTTTCGCTACTTTAAACTTTTGGATAAATAAATGCTGCACTGGAAGATAAGGAACTAAGGAAAACTGTTATATGCCAGTAGCACTGTGGCATAAAGTATCATCATCATCATGATTACTATTATTGATTAACATTCGTAAGCGTCCATTGGAAGCAGATACATTGCAGAATGAGAAGAATCGCGCGGTATATATACAGGATGATTGGAGAACACTGCAACTAACGTTGTGTAAATTATTGATCCCACGACGGGTGTCGTTTTTTTTGTCAAACAACAAATGTTGGCTGACGCATTGTTTAGGAGCCATATATTTAGTTGTCAGCCTGTGACCTATGATGCTCCGTTACATGATTTGCGCACCTGTTTGACCATAATACTGTATACAATAGTTGATCCCGTCTTACCATCTGAGTTACGAGAGCCACTTATGCTATCGACTTGTTTACAGTTTACTCTTTGTTGATAATGATGAAGAAGAAGACAAATAAGAAGAAGAAAGTTTAATTTGTAATAAAACAAGCGTACAGGTAGGCCCTTGGTGCCGTTTCTGCCTCATGACTCAAGCATTTAATCAAGTCCAATAGTTCGAATACAACGGACCACATCAGTAGGTTATACAGAGGGCTTCTGGCGCAGTTTTGCGTTTATATGGGGAAGGATAGGGAAAACGAGTGTGGATGCGGAGGAAAATGCGTTTATATGGGGAAGATAGAGACTACGGGGATCGATGCTAGGCTAGATAGAGGTTGAAGGAGTAGGGATGTGCTTTATATGAGAGATACGAGGAATACGAGGAGAAGTGTTAGACTAGACAGAGTTTGAGAAGTGGAATAGCTGTTTATATGGGAAAGATAGGGCTAGACAGATGCTGAAGCAGAGGGAATACGGATACATATACAGGAGAGATAGAGGATACGTGGAGAGGTACTACACTATTCAGGGCTTGAAGGGTAGAGTAGGGCTTTTTATGTGAAGATACGAGGAAAACGAAGGTATATGCTAGGTTGAGAGAACCTTCAAGGAGGAAAAATGCGTTTATATGGAGAAGATAGGGGAAACGAGGAGAATTTCGAGGTAGAGCAGGGACTCCAGGAGGGAGGGATATGCTTTATACGACAGAGATAGGGCATACGAGGAGAGGTGCTAGTGTAGACAGAGGTTAAGGAGTAGGGTATACGCTTATATGAGGAATGTATGGAAAACGGAGACAGACGGTATTATAGACAAAACCTGTGCCTTCTTTTGCGTTTATGTGGGAAAGGATAGTGAAAACGAGGGTAGATACGACGGTTCAAGGAGGAAAATGCGTTTATAGGGGAGAGATAGGGAATACCAGGGCTGATGCTAGGCTAGTCAGATGCTAAAGGAGGGGAGGGGATACGCTTTATACGAGAGATAGGGAATACAAGGAAATATGCTATACTAAACAGGACTTGAAGGGTAGAATATGGCGTTTTATATGGGGGAGATAGCGAACCGAGGAGAGGTATTAGGCTAGGAGGTCTGAATGATAGAGTAGGCGTTTATATGCGAGAAATAGGGAATACTACGGTCGATGCTAGGCTAGACAGGGCTGAAGTAGGGGAATGCGACTTATAAGAGGGAGGTAGGGGAATATGAGGAGAAGTGTTAGGCTAGACAGGGTTTGAGCTGTGGAGTATGACTTTTATAGGAAAGATAGGGAAAACGTGAACAGATAATAGGCTAGACAGATGCTGAAGGACGGGAATATAGGCTTATACGGGAGAGATGGGAATACGAGGAGAAGGGCTAGACTAGACAGATGCTGACGGAAGAGGGGATACGCTTTATACGGAAGAGATAGGGAATACGAGGAGAGGTACTAGACCATACAGGACTTGAAGGGTAGAATATAGCGTTTTTATATGGGAGAGCTAGCAAACCGTGGAGAGGTATTAGACAGGAAGGTTTGAATGACAGAGTATGCGTTTATATGGAGAGACGAGGAAAACGAAGGTAGGTGCTAGGTTGAGAGAGTCTTCAAGGAGGAAAATGCATTTATATGAGAGCGGTAGGGAATACGCGGAGAGGTGCTAGTCTAGAGAGGGTGGAGGAGTAGAGTATACGTCTATATGGGAGAAATATGGAAAAGGAGAGTGATACAAGGATAGACAGGGGTTGAAGAAGGCGGAGGAATGTAGATCTGTACGGTAATATAGAGAGTAATTAGATTATAAAACATTTCTCATCCAACGTTACAACACTTTTATATACTTTTTTCTAAACCCTACAAACTTTTTTATATGTTAAACAGTAGTGCGCGAGACGGAGAGGGACAAACTGTATATCGGTTTGCAGTGAAGTATACGTCCTAACCTATTCCCACCTTGTATGTTCTGGATCTTCTCATTGTCTATTCATTCCTATCATCATCTAACGTAGCCACGTAACAAGACGTAACACAACGTAACATAACAGCATGACAAGACGTCATACTAAGTAACATAAGCACGTAACCATACAACATCACGTAACCAGAAACATCACACGACGTAACAACACGTAGCAACTATGTAACCACGTAACAAAACATAAGAACAACACGTAACCAGCCCATTGCTAAGGTAATCTAAGCTAATCCATCCTTCATAACTTAGACAATAAGTACGAGAGCCTAGCCTAGATTAACCTGACCAATCCCAAACGTTCATCTCATCATCTATTCCACTCAGTCATCGTATAACCTAATCTGGCTAACCAGAGATAACCTCAACTTTCTTTTAGGGAAATTACAATGTTTTATTCGGGTTTTATTATTCGAGAGTTTTAATTGAAAAGTTTACACCAACATACCTTTATTTTAGTTCGTTGTAGGTGTCTCTCCCCTTTTTATCTAGGCTTGAGACTAGCACTAGGATTGCTCCTAATGGCAGGGTTACCACCTTCCCTTCCATCTTCTTCTTTCTTCGTAGCTCGTCAGCTAGCTGCATATACAGCACACGGATAACCTTCATTTTTTTAAGATTGTAGACTCACGAGAAAATCTTTATCTTTGACTTACATTCTTTTAAGCACTGTTTGTAATGGCGTAATCTCCATACGCATATGTCGTTATCCATCCTATGCAATAATTCTTTTATCATCAAACGGAGTCAATGCAATTTTATTCACTTGCACTGTGGCAAGAGCATGCTCCCGAGACAGGATCAGATTCATGAGTGTTCTGATGATTTCTCCGGTTTTAAGACAGTCTGTATAGCTGTCAAACGAAATGTACTGCTTAATAGCGCTACGTTTTATACCTTTAATCTTTTTTATCATTGAGCCTTGAATATCTAAGGCATACATCTTAGGACGTAGTCCAACAAAGCGTAGGATGATTTTACCATTAGTCTCATCTTTAAATTTTCCCAACACCTTGTTTAGAGCTGAATAGCATATATGGTTGACAGGGTAATCAGCTGTATCTAAGTGTTCGAGAAAACGTAGCTTGTCCTGGAACACATCTTCAGTTGTAACACGATGAATGAACGAATCAGTGTCCATATACATAAGCTTCAGGTTTTCAGCTCCATAATAAGGCAACAACACGTGGTGATGATAGTTATACATTAATGTCTTGGAGATATCCAACACACTCATACCGATGTATATAGGCTTGTTGAACACGATCTGACGGGAGACCATATGCACAGAAGCTAGATTAGAAGCATATATCGTCTTGTCGATAAACGTAGGCTTTGCAATTAACTTTTCCAGAGTCTTCTCGTTTGTCACCAACCGGATATCCACACGATTACGAAGGTTCTCCATTGCTTTTCCAAACATGGCGTTGTTAAACAGTTTGTAGAGATCCTTCTCAAAATCATTTGCAGCTTGTTGTCGTAGTCTGTTATTAAATTCCACATACGGCTTTAACCACTGTGACTGTCGAAATTGTAGCACACGATGAATTTTTGTTAACCGTAGTCCATGATTAAGAGCTTGCTTCAAAGTCATGTATTGTACTACATACATTTTTCGAGGTCCAAGGTGAGGTATCAGTTTCTTTGTAGTCGAGTCCTTTGGTTTCAGACACTAAGGCAGGAATGGTAAATCATTATGCAGATCGTGAAGTTCTGTAGGATACTCAATGTCCACTTCTAATATATATCCATGAGCATCATCTTCTTGTAGCCTTTCTATGTCGATTTCTTCAGGCGAAACCCACTGAAATCCACCAAAAGGAAGGACGTGACACATGGCCCACCCATATTGGTTATTGGTGTCCTCGTATGTGATAAATTGGGTTGGTCTCGACGCATCAAACTTATCCATGTAAGTGTTATTAGCCTCTGCATACCGATGGGACACTTGGCATAAACCTCCTCTTATGCCGGATTCCACCATGAGTAGTTGCTCATAATCTTGCAACAGTTCCAGTTCGATTCCAGTATACAGTAACATGGCGTCGCATGTAAGTCCTGGAGAGGTCAAATAATGTGCTGCATCGACTTTATGCGTTTTGAGAGTTTGATCTCTAAATGTCTCAAAGACATCAGCTAGAAGAAGTACATCAGATATTAAGTAAAGGTCACTGTATACCTCCAGGTTTCTCACATTGAACAGTCTCCATACATTTCTATCATGTTCGTAGTCAGCATCACTAATTTCTTCTTCATTCAGTTTATTGTAGAAGTAGTTCTTAGGAGGCAGGCAGGTTTCGTTCAAGACGTCCCATGAAGTGACGTAATCATAGGGAAATACACCCTTACGTGTCATCAACTTCATCTTGTCTTCTCCAAAGTACTTCAATGTTTCAGGGTACGATGTTAGATTTTTTACCAGCTTATCAAAGCTTGTACTCAGGAACCGAAAACTATCTACAAACCGGAGCTTTATATCTCCTACATACTTGGAGAATGATATATAGCTTTCTTCAGAGCTAGGAATTACTTCCACCCTCTCACTTGTACATCCCAGCTCCTTAACAATGAAATGAGAGTCATACCCACTGAGGTTGTGCATGAAGACTGGAATATATTTAGGTGTTTTGCAGGTTAAATTACATTCATTATGCAGACTTCCCCGATATTCACCACTGATGTGATCATGGTCGCGTACTTTATAGTTCTCTTCAGTAAAGGTTTTTCCACACAAGTAGCATACTGTAGAGGCGTTGAAATCCATCTGCTGTTGATCTGTAAGTTTCAGAGGCATGACAGATTTGTATATATTATTAATCTCCTTTGCAAGGAATGACAGGTATTCCATAAACTTCTGAGCAGCATCAACACCTCGATATACATAGGGATGCTTAGGAAGACCAGTTTCCAGATGTTCAACGTTGGTTGATGGTTTAACGTAAACGCAGAAACTCATGGGAACATGCTGCTGATAAGAAGATGTATATGAAGTTTCAGGATTGGGTATGCATGTATGACATGAAGCGAGAATGCTTTAAAGTCTGCGTAGATGACGTAAGGTAGTTTCAACATCCTTTCAAAATTTTTAAACTGTACAATTGATTTCTCCTTTGTAGGCATAACTACCCCTGCAAAACCATGCTGATTACAGATAGTAGCATGTTCTTGTAGCTTTTCCGGTCCACTTTGTCCATATCGATCGTCAAAATGTGTAAAACAACGCTTACAGGTATAAACACGTTCCTTACATTTGGTTTTCTGACATCGAATAAGTTTTTCAAAATTCTTTATATAAATGTAGTGATGTCTACCCATACTGTCACTCAATAGCAGGAGGTCACGATGGTCAGCTAGTTCAATCTCAGCAACCTTTATCAGATACACTTCATGCTTCTCATCCAGACCGAAGTCGTTGATAGACATCCTGTTAAGCTTCTCAAATTGAGGTATTTGAGAAAGGGGCGTAGGGTAGGAAACACAGCTGAAGTCATACTTATCTTGGAGTTGTTCGTATTTGCTCACCCGTTGTGCATCCTTCTCAACGAATTTAGCTAATACAGAATACATAACGCATAGCACATCAGTTAAATTCTGGATGTTAATGCAGGCTTTTCTTGCTTCAACAGATAGCGGTAGTGGTATGTAGCTACTTCCTTGTAACGGGTTGTACTTGTTGATACGAAGTCGAACTCCTTCCACAGCAAGCAGAGCCCAGTTGCTACCCTTAAGCTGAGACTCCTCCATTTCAGTAACCATCTTCTTCATTTTCGTTTCCAACATGGAGTCCAGGTCCGTTTCTAGGAAAACAGCTTGATTCCGTGTTTTAAATGTTTTGTCGCAGGTTTCTCCGACACTGTTAACAAATCTACACTCAGCTAACAGATTATATTTCACACTTTTGTGAATACCAAGCTCTTTATGTACAGCCTGGATTATCCGATGTTTCGCCTCATGCAGGTATATATTCAGGTCCTTAGCTGATTCACAACGTATAAAATATGATTTCAAGCGTCCATTGAATGAAGTTTCATATTCTTTCATGTCACAGTCGTCTAATGCAGAAAATAACTCATGCTTTGTCGGTTCTAATCTACGTTTCTTCTCAGGTCTGTTTATTTCACACGCATCTTCGTGTCGACGACCCTTATAACTGTCTTTGAAAGCTACATTACAATATTTACACTTGAAGAGCTTTTTACAACGTAGCTCATGTCGTCTTTTATCATATCCACGGAGGAACGTCTTACAGCATTTACCACAAGAATATCCTGAGGCACTAGGAATGATATCCTTATATGAGGACTTATTCATTTTTCTTCTTGATATAATAAGGTATTAACCTTTCTTCAAGGAAATGTACGCCTCTTTACCTTGATAACGCTTTAGAAGCTTGATTATTTTCTGAGAGATCAGCGATGTTAACACGTCAGAGATAGCTAGCAGAATGAAATCCAAGGCCCGAGATCGTGCTATTTAAAGAGGAGACACAGACCTTTTTTGATAGGTTATGTATTGAATTTTTAATACTAAAATGATGATTAAGCGTCTAAACTCATATATTTAAAAAAAAAAGGTGTTAGACAGATGTTCGGACGTATTCGTAGGTCTTCGAGCATGTTCGGGTATTTAGAGCGTTGATCAGAGGTATTTATGTATGTTTATACATGATTGGAGGTGTGTGCGTTCGTATGTGTTAGGAGATGCAGAGTAGCTAATAAGGCTGACAAACAACCTGTCAACAGAGCAAGGAACAAGTGTTTCTAAGCAAGCAATAAGCTAGAATCACAGAGATACAAATGAAATAGACTGAAAGGAAACCGTGATAGAAAACACCCTACAGCATTCGACAGCAGCCAAACGAAAACCATGAAAAGATCTGTGATCAGAGTAAACGACAGACAGAAATCTAACCCCTGAACCCTAGAAATTTACGTGAAAAATGTAAATAAAAATGGATTGAACGGGAATCGTGACAGCAAATACCACTACAGCATTCGACAGCAGACCAGAGGAAAAACCACGAAACATCGAGATCAGAGTAAACGACAGACAGAAATCTATCCCCTGAACCCTAGAAATTTACGTGGAAAATGTAAATAAAATGGATTGAAAGGGAATCGTGATAGAAAATACCACTACAGCATTCGGCAGCAGACCAGAAAAAAACCATGCAAAGATCCGTGATCACAGTAAACAATAGATTGAAATCTAACCCCCGAACCATAGAAATTTACGTGAAAGATACAAATGAAATAGAATGAAAGGAAATCGTGATAACATACACCACTCCAGCATTCGGCAGCAGACCAGGAAAAGCTACGAAAAAAATCGAGATTAGAGTAAGCGACAAAGAGAAATCTAACCCCTGAACCCCAGAAGCCTACGTGAAAAATGCAAATGAATCAGAATGAAAGGAAACCGGGTAGAATACATAATCACAGAATTCACCCAGCCAACCATGAAAAATCACGAAAAATCCGAGATCAGAGTAAACGACAGACAGAAATCTAACCCCTGAACCCTAGAAATTTACGTGAAAATGTAAATAAAATGGATTGAAAGGAATCGTGATAGCAAATACCACTACTGCATTCGACAGCAGACCAGAAGAAAAACCACGAAAAATCGAGATCAGAGTAAAGGACAGAAAGAAATTTAACCCCTGAACCCTAGAAATTTACGTAAAAAATGTAAATAAAATGGATTGAAGGGAATCGTGATAGCAAATACCCTTACAGCATTCGGCAGCAGACCACGAAAAAACCATGCAAAGATCCGTGATCAGAGTAAACAGTTGATTGAAATCTAACCCCTGAACCATAGAAATTTACGTGAAAGATACAAATGAAATAGAATGAAAGGAAATCGTGATAGCATACACCACTCCAGCATTCGACAGCAGACCAGGAAAAAGTACGAAAAAAATCGAGATTAGAGTAAGCGACAAACAGAAATCTAACCCCTGAACCCCAGAAGCCTACGTGAAAAATGCAAATGAATCAGAATGAAAGAAATCGGGTAGAATACATAATCACAGAATTCACCCAGCCAACCATGAAAAATCACGAAAAATCCGAGATCAGAGTAAACGACAGACAGAAATCTAACCCCTGAACCATAGAAATTTAAGTGGAAAATGTAAATAAAATGGATTGAAGGGAATCGTGATAGCAAATACCACTACAGCATTCGGCAGCAGACCAGGAAAAAACCATGCAAAGATCCGTGATCAGAGTAAACAATTGATTGAAATCTAACCCCTGAACCATAGAAATTTATGTGTAAGATACAAATGAAATAGAATGAAAGGAAGTCGTGATAGCATACACCACTCCAGCATTCGGCAGCAGACCAGAGGAAAAACCACGAAAAATCGAGATCAGAGTAAACGACAGACAGAAATCTAACCCCTGAACCATAGAAATTCACGTGGAAAATGTAAATAAAATGGATTGAAAGGGAATCGTGATAGCAAATACCACTACAGCATTCGGCAGCAGACCAGGAAAAAACCAAGCAAAGATCCGTGATCAGAGTAAACAATTGATTGAAATCTATCCTCTGAACCATAGAAATTTACGTGAAGGATGCATATGAAATAGAATGAAAGGAAATCGTGATAGCATACAACACTCCAGCATTCGACAGCAGACCAGGAAAAGCTACGAAAAAAATCGAGATTAGAGTAAGCGACAGACAGAAATCTAACCCCTGAACCCCAGAAGCTTACGTGAAAAATGCAAATGAATCAGAATGAAAGGAAATCGGGTAGAATACATAATCACAGAATTCACCCAGCCAACCATGAAAAATCACGAAAAATCCGAGATTAGAGTAAGCGACAGACAGAAATCTAACCCCTGAACCCTAGAAATGTACGTGAAAAATGTAAATCAAATGGATTGAAAGGGAATCGTGATAGCAAACATCACTCCAGCATTCGTCAGCAGACCAGCGACAATCGTGAGAAACCTATGGCCAGAGTGCTCGTCCCTACGGGAATCGAATCCGAGACCTCTCGAATGCAAAGCGCTGACATTATTGACTGAACCAAACAGTAAAAAACTGACCTCATTCGCGGTCGACAATGCTTAAACACGTTAACTTTCACCATATGACGTCACAGTTGAGGACAGTTTGACTATCGCCGACATGTCGAGACATGTACATTTTATGCATCTCATAACAAAAGAGAAGTATATTCTAGCGTCATATACAGAAGTTTCATGCCAACGTACACACTACGCTCGCAAAGATAATCTAAAATTTCATCGTTGAAATACTTTGGAAATAGCCTAGAAGTTTTTCCACCCTTATTTAATTAAATTCATGTATATCCCCTAATATTTAGTGATTTTTTCAATAATTTCTTCCTCTCATCTCCATCATTCTTCAAAGAATCAGTGTACAATATGCATTTTTATACGCTTAATGTCCATTTATCACAGAATACCACGCTTAATTCGCAGTTATCACAGAAAACCGCTACATTTACTATAATTACGAGCAAACTAATTTTTTCCCACAGTTACACGGATTTTAAACTCGTAGGATCGTATTAGAAAATGTATCATATTTTATCAGTTCAAAGCGGGTAAACATTTTTAAAGTCGTCGATTACATTTAGCGTAAAGATTATCATATATCAGTTTTAAATCCGTCTTCTTAAATATAATGTATCGCAATCCATTTTTAAAATCAAATCATACATGCGTTTAATGCATATAATGGATGTCTTCATATACCCAATATGGCTGCCATGCACGTTAAACATTCAATATGGATGCGTCCGGGCATCTTCTTCATTGAACATGCTTCCGACTCTCTCCGCTAGGTGGAGCGCATGATGCATGCTACGAGGGTGGAGAGGGAGAAACCAGTTCTATTTACGCTTGCAGTGGAGATAGCGCGTCAGTCGGCCTGAGAGCCTCGTTCAGTGAGGTCGTATAGTTCTCACAGTCATTTCATTACGCGTCGTCGTATCGCGTGTTCGTTACGTAATTTTTTTTTGCGACGCACCGCCAATTAAAGTGGTCTGTAATCGAATTAATTACCCCACAGTAGATATAATAGACCGATTCTGAGCCAAAGCCGATGCCAACAACTGATAAGTTCCTTTCTTCTATGCAATCGTCTCCCACCCCCGCTTTTTGCTATTCCGACTCACCCATTTACGATGAGAACAATAATGCATTGTCCTGCGTCTCTGATTTGCGGTGAAAGAATAGCACACAAAAGGAAAGGCGTGAAAACACTTAACCTTTGTGGTTTCACCCTAAAAGCTACTGGACCACGATGCCCCCTCCTCACTGCTATACTCCAACGCTGACTTAAGCGATGAGAATAATGACCCATTGTTCTCCAATACCGAAGCCAGCATTAGGTCAGGCTACAAAGAGGGGGAGTGGTCACACCCCCTACGCAGAGAGCCTGACAGTAGAGCACAAAGAGAGGGCGTGCCCAGTGTACGGGATAGGATTAGAAAGGATAGGGTAGGGGGGATCGGGGATCCAGAAGCTTTTAATGCAGCGGTCACAAGGGAAGGGGTGGGGGAGGTGTGACCGCCAGCACGCGAGTGGACGGCATTAGGTAAGGCCACAAAGGGAGGGGGCGGGGCTACCGGCACGAGCGACAGGACGGCATTTAAGGTCTCAAAGGGAGGGGCGGGACCAGGCGGCATAGAACAAAGAATCTTATCAGTTGTTGGCATCGGCTTTGGCTCAGAATCGGCCTATTATATCTACTGTGGGGTAATTAATTCGATTACAGACCACTTTAATTGGCGGTGCGTCGCAAAAAAAAATTACGTAACGAACACGCGATACGACGACGCGTAATGAAATGACTGTAAGAACTATACGACCTCCCTGAACGAGGCTCTCAGGCCGACTGACGCGCTATCTCCACTGCAACCGTAAATAGAACTGGTTTCTCCCTCTCCTTCCTCGTAGCATGCATTATGCGGTCCACCTAGCGGAGAGAGTCGGAAGCATGTTCAATGAAGAAGATGCCCGGACATATCCATATTGAATGTTTAACGTGCATGGCAGCCATATTGGGTATATGAAGACATCCATTATATGCACTAAACGCATGTATGATTTGATTTTAAAAATGGATTGCGATACATTATATTTAAGACGGATATAAAACTGATATATGATAATCTTTACGCTAAATGTAATCGATGACTTTAAAAATGTTTACCCGCTTTGAACTGATAAAATATGATACATTTTCTAATACGATCCTACGAGTTTAAAATCCGTGTAACTGTGGGAAAAAATTAGTTTGCTCGTAATTATAGTAAATGTAGCGGTTTTCTGTGATAACTGCGAATTAAGCGTGGTATTCTGTGATAAATGGACATTAAGCGTATAAAAATGCATATTGTACACTGATTCTTTGAAGAATGATGGAGATGAGAGGAAGAAATTATTGAAAAAATCACTAAATAATAGAGTATATAAATGAATTTAATTAAATAAGGGTGGAAAATCTTCTACGCTATTTCCAAAGTATTTCAACGATGAAATTTCAGATTATCTTTGCGAGCGTAGTGAGTACGTTGGCATGAAACTTCTGTATATGACGCTAGAATATACTTCTCTTTTGTTATGAGATGCATAAAATGTACATGTCTCGACATGTCGGCGATAGTCAAACTGTCCTCAACTGTGACGTCATATGGTGAAAGTTAACGTGTTTAAGCATTGTCGACCGCGAATGAGGTCTGTTTTTTACTGTTTGGTTCAGTCAATAATGTCAGCGCTTTGGATTCGAGAGATCTCGGATTCGATTCCCGTAGAGACGAGCACTCTGGCCATAGGTTTCTCACGATTGTCGCTGGTCTGCTGACGAATGCTGGAGTGGTGTTTGCTATCACGATTCCCTTTCCATCCATTTGATTTACATTTTTCACGTACATTTCTAGGGTTCAGGGGTTAGATTTCTGTCTGTCGCTTACCATAATCTCGGATTTTTCGTGATTTTTCATGGTTGGCTGGGTGAATTCTGTGATTATGTATTCTACCCGATTTCCTTTCATTCTGATTCATTTGCATTTTTCACGTAAGCTTCTGGGGTTCAGGGGTTAGATTTCTGTCTGTCGCTTACTCTAATCTCGATTTTTTTCGTAGTTTTTCCTGGTCTGCTGTCGAATGCTGGAGTGTTGTATGCTATCACGATTTCCTTTCATTCTATTTCATTTGTATCCTTCACGTAAATTTCTATGGTTCAGGGGTTAGATTTCAATCAATTGTTTACTCTGATCACGGATCTTTGCATGGTTTTTTCCTGGTCTGCTGCCGAATGCTGTAGTGGTATTTGCTATCACGATTCCCTTTCAGTCCATTTTATTTATATTTTCCACTTAAATTTCTATGGTTCAGGGGTTAGATTTCTGTCTGTCGTTTACTCTGATCTCGATTTTTCGTGGTTTTTCCTCTGGTCTGCTGCCGAATGCTGGAGTGGTGTATGCTATCACGATTTCCTTTCATTCTATTTCATTTGTATCCTTCACGTAAATTTCTATGGTTCAGGGGTTAGATTTCAATCAATTGTTTACTCTGATCACGGATCTTTGCATGGTTTTTTCCTGGTCTGCTGCCGAATGCTGTAGTGGTATTTGCTATCACGATTCCCTTCAATCCATTTTATTTACATTTTTCACGTAAATTTCTAGGGTTCAGGTGTTAGATTTCTGTCTGTCGTTTACTCTGATCTCGATTTTTCGTGGTTTTTCCTCTGGTCTGCTGCCGAATGCTGGAGTGGTGTATGCTATCACGATTTCCTTTCATTCTATTTCATTTGTATCTTTCACGTAAATTTCTATGGTTCGGGGGTTAGATTTCAATCAATTGTTTACTCTGATCACGGATCTCTGCATGGTTTTTTCCTGGTCTGCTGCCGAATGCTGTAGTGGTATTTGCTATCACGATTCCCTTTAATCCATTTTATTTACATTTTTCACGTAAAGTTCTAGGGTTCAGGTGTTAGATTTCTGTCTGTCGTTTACTCTAGTCTCGATTTTTCGTGGTTTTTCCTCTGGTCTGCTGTCGAATGCAGTAGTGGTATTTGCTATCACGACTCCCTTTCAATCCATTTTATTTACATTTTTCACGTAAATTTCTAGGGTTCAGTGGTTAGATTTCTGTCTGTCGTTTACTCTGATCTCGATGTTTCGTGGTCTTTCCTCTGGTCTGCTGTCGAATGCTGTAGTGGTATTTGCTGTCACGATTCCCTTTCAATCCATTTTTATTTACATTTTTCACGTAAATTTCTAGGGTTCAGGGGTTAGATTTCTGTCTGTCGTTTACTCTGATCACAGATCTTTTCATGGTTTTCGCTTGGCTGCTGTCGAATGCTGTAGGGTGTTTGCTATCACGATATCCTTTCAGTCTATTTCATTTGTATCTTTGTGATTCTAGCTTATTGCTTGCTTAGAAACACTTGTTCCTTGCTCTGTTGACAGGTCGTTCATCAGCCTTACTAGCTACTCTGCATCTCCTCACACATACGAACGCACACACCTCCAATCATGTATAAACATACATAAATACCTCTGATCAACGCTCTAAATACCCGAACATGCTCGAAGACCTACGAATACGTCCGAACATCTGTCTTAACACCTTTTTTTTAAATATATGAGTTTAGACGCTTAATCATCATTTTAGTATTAAAAATTCAATACATAACCTATCAAAAAAGGTCTGTGTCTCCTCTTTAAATAGCACGATCTCGGGCCTTGGATTTCATTCTGCTAGCTATCTCTGACGTGTTAACATCGCTGATCTCTCAGAAAATAATCAACCTTCTAAAGCGTTATCAAGGTAAAGAGGCGTACATTTCCTTGAAGAAAGGTTAATACCTTATTATATCAAGAAGAAAAATGAATAAGTCCTCATATAAGGATATCATTCCTAGTGCCTCAGAATATTCTTGAGGTAAATGCTGTAAGACGTTCCTCCGTGGATATGATAAAAGACGACATGAACTACGATGTAAAAAGCTCTTGAAGTGTAAATATTGTAATGTAGCCTTCAAAAACAGTTATAAGGGTCGTCGACACGAAGATGCGTGTGAAATAAACAGACCTGAGAAGAAACGTAGATTAGAACCGACAAAGCATGAGTTATTTTCTGCATTAGACGACTGTGACATGAAAGAATATGAAACTTCATTCAATGGACGCTTGAAATCATATTTTATACGTTGTGAATCAGCTAAGGACCTGAATATATACCTGCATGAGGCGAAACATCGGATAATCCAGGCTGTACATAAAGAGCTTAGTATTCACAAAAGTGTGAAAATTAATCTGTTAGCTGAGTGTAGATTTGTTAACAGTCTCGGAGAAACCTGCGACAAAACATTTAAAATACGGAATCAAGCTGTTTTCCTAGAAACGGACCTGGACTCCATGTTGGAAACGAAAATGAAGAAGATGGTTACTGAAATGGAGGAGTCTCAGCTTAAGGGTAGCAACTGGGCTGTGCTTACTGTGGAAGGAGTTCGACTTCGTATCAACAAGTACAACCCGTTACGAGAAAGTAGCTACATACCACTACCGCCAACTGTTGAAGCAAGAAAGGCCTGCATTAACATCCAGAATTTAACTGATGAGCTATGCTTTATGTATTCTGTATTAGCTAAATTCGTTGAGAAGGATGCACAACGGGTGAGCAAATACGAACAACTCCAAGATAAGTACGACTTCAGCTGTGTTTCCTCCCCTACGCCCCTTTCTCAAATACTTCAATTTGAGAAGCTTAATAGGATGTCTATCAACGTCTTCGGTCTGGATGAGAAGCATGAAGTGTATCCGATAAAGGTTGCTGAGATTGAACTAGCTGACCATCGTGACCTCCTGCTATTGAGTGACAGTATGGGTAGACATCACTACGTTTATATAAAGAATTTTGAAAAGCTTATTCGATGTCAGAAAACCAAATGTAAGGAACGTGTTTATACCTGTAAGCGTTGTTTTACACATTTTGACGATCGATATGGAAAAAGTGGACTGGAAAAACTACAAGAGCATGCCACCATCTGTAATCAGCATGGTGTTGCAAGGGTAGTTATGCCTACAAAGGAGAAATCAATTGTACAGTTTAAAAATTTTGAAAGGATGTTGAAACTACCTTACGTCATCTACGCAGACTTTGAAAGCATTCTCGCTTCATGTCATACATGCATACCCAATCCTGAATCTTCATATACATCTCCTTATCAGCAGCATGTTCCCATGAGTTTCTGCGTTTACGTTAAACCATCAACCAACGTTGAACATCTGGAAACTGGTCTTCCTAAGCATCCCTATGTATATCGTGGTGTTGATGCTGCTCAGAAGTTTATGGAATACCTGTCATTCCTTGCAAAGGAGATTAATAATATATACAAATCCGTCATGCCTCTGAAACTTACAGATCAACAGCAGATGGATTTCAACGCCTCTACAGTATGCTACTTGTGTGGAAAAACCTTTACTGAAGAGAACTATAAAGTACGCGACCATGATCACATCAGTGGTGAATATCGGGGAAGTCTGCATAATGAATGTAATTTAACCTGCAAAACACCTAAATATATTCCAGTCTTCATGCACAACCTCAGTGGGTATGACTCTCATTTCATTGTTAAGGAGCTGGGATGTACAAGTGAGAGGGTGGAAGTAATTCCTAGCTCTGAAGAAAGCTATATATCATTCTCCAAGTATGTAGGAGATATAAAGCTCCGGTTTGTAGATAGTTTTCGGTTCCTGAGTACAAGCTTGGATAAGCTGGTAAAAAATCTAACATCGTACCCTGAAACATTGAAGTACTTTGGAGAAGACAAGATGAAGTTGATGACACGTAAGGGTGTATTTCCCTATGATTACGTCACTTCATGGGACGTCTTGAACGAAACCTGCCTGCCTCCTAAGAACTACTTCTACAATAAACTGAATGAAGAAGAAATTAGTGATGCTGACTACGAACATGCTAGAAATGCATGGAGACTGTTCAATGTGAGAAACCTGGGAGAATACAGTGACCTTTACTTAATAATTGATGTACTTCTTCTAGCTGATGTCTTTGAGACATTTAGAGATCAAACTCTCAAAACGCATAAAGTCGATGCAGCACATTATTTGACCTCTCCAGGACTTACATGCTACGCCATGTTACTGTATACTGGAATCGAACTGGAACTGTTGCAATATTAATAGCAGCTACTCATGGTGGAATCCGGCATAAGAGGAGGTTTATGCCAAGTGTCCCATCGGATGCAGAGGCTAATAACACTTACATGGATAAGTTTTATCCGTCGAGACCATCCCAATTTATCACATACGAGGACGCCAATAGCCAATATGGTTGGGCCATGTGTCACGCCCTTCCTTTTGGTGGATTTCAGTGGGTTTCGCCTGAAGAAATCGACATAGAAAGGCTACAAGAAGATGATGCTCATGGATATATATTAGAAGTCGACATTGAGTATCCTACAGAACTTCACGATCTGCATAATGAGTTACCATTCCTGCCGGAGTGTCTGAAAACAAAGGACTCGACTACAAAGAATCTGATACCTCACCTTGGACCTCGAAAGAAGTATGTAGTACATTACATGACTTTGAAGCAAGCTCTTAATCATGGACTACGGTTAACAAAAATTCATCGTGTGCTACAATTGCGACAGTCACAGTGGTTAAAACCGTATGTGGAATTTAATAACAGACTACGACAACAAGCTGCAAATGATTTTGAGAAGGATCTCTACAAACTGTTTAACAACGCCATGTTTGGAAAAGCAATGGAGAACCTTCGTAATCGTGTGGATATCCGGTTGGTGACAAACGAGAAGACTCTGGAAAAGTTAATTGCAAAGCCTACGTTTATCAACAAGACGATATATGCTTCTAATCTAGCTGCTGTGCATATGGCCTGTCGTCAGATCGTGTTCAAGAAGCCTATATACATCGGTATGAGTGTGTTGGATATCTCCAAGGCATTAATGTATAACTATAATCACCACGTGTTGTTGCCTTATTATGGAGCTGAAAACCTGAAGCTTATGTATATGGACACTGATTCGTTCATTCATCGTGTTACAACTGAAGATGTGTTCCAGGACAAGCTACATTTTCTCGAACACTTAGATACAGCTGATTACCCTGTCAACCATATATGCTATTCAGCTCTAAACAAGAAGGTGTTGGGAAAATTTAAAGATGAGGCTAATGGTAAAATCATCCTACGTTTTGTTGGACTACGTCCTAAGATGTATGCCTTAGATATTCAAGGCTCAATGATAAAAAAGATTAAAGGTATAAAACGTAGCGATATTAAGCAGTACATTTCGTTTGACAGCTATACAGACTGTCTTAAAACCGGAGAAATCATCAGAACACCCATGAATCTGATCCTGTCTCGGGAGCATGCTCTTGCCACAGTGCAAGTGAATAAAATTGCATTGTTTCCGTTTGATGATAAAAGAATTATTGCTGAGGATGGAATAACGACATATGCGTATGGACATTACGCCATTACAAACAGTGCTTAAAAGAATGTAAGTCAAAGATAAAGATTTTCTCGTGAGTCTACAATCTTAAAAAATGAAGGTTATCCGTGTGCTGTATATGCAGCTAGCTGACGAGCTACGAAGAAAGAAGAAGATGGAAGGGAAGGTGGTAACCCTGCCATTAGGAGCAATCCTAGTGCTAGTCTCAAGCCTAGATAAAAAGGGGAGAGACACCTACAACGAACTAAAATAAAAGTATGTTGGTGTAAACTTTTCAATTAAAACTCTCGAATAATAAAACCCGAATAAAACATTGTAATTTCCCTAAAAGAAAGTTGAGGTTATCTCTGGTTAGCCAGATTAGGTTATACGATGACTGAGTGGAATAGATGATGAGATGAACGTTTGGGATTGGTCAGGTTAATCTAGGCTAGGCTCTCGTACTTATTGTCTAAGTTATGAAGGATGGATTAGCTTAGATTACCTTAGCAATGGGCTGGTTACGTGTTGTTCTTATGTTTTGTTACGTGGTTACATAGTTGCTACGTGTTGTTACGTCGTGTGATGTTTCTGGTTACGTGATGTTGTGTGGTTACGTGCTTATGTTACTTAGTATGACGTCTTGTCATGCTGTTATGTTACGTTGTGTTACGTCTTGTTACGTGGCTACGTTAGATGATGATAGGAATGAATAGACAATGAGAAGATCCAGAACATACAAGGTGGGAATAGGTTAGGACGTATACTTCACTGCAAACCGATATACAGTTTGTCCCTCTCCGTCTCGCGCACTACTGTTTAACATATAAAAAAGTTTGTAAGGTTTAGAAAAAGGTATATAAAAGTGTTGTAACGTTGGATGAGAAATGTTTTATAATCTAATTACTCTCTATATTACCGTATAGATCTACATTCCTCCGCCTTCTTCAACCCCTGTCTATCCTTGTATCACTCTCCTTTTCCATATTTCTCCCATATAGACGTATACTCTACTCCTCCACCCTCTCTAGACTAGCACCTCTCCGCGTATTCCCTACCGCTCTCATATAAATGCATTTTCCTCCTTGAAGACTCTCTCAACCTAGCACCTACCTTCGTTTTCCTCGTCTCTCCATATAAACGCATACTCTGTCATTCAAACCTTCCTGTCTAATACCTCTCCACGGTTTGCTAGCTCTCCCATATAAAAACGCTATATTCTACCCTTCAAGTCCTGTATGGTCTAGTACCTCTCCTCGTATTCCCTATCTCTTCCGTATAAAGCGTATCCCCTCTTCCGTCAGCATCTGTCTAGTCTAGCCCTTCTCCTCGTATTCCCATCTCTCCCGTATAAGCCTATATTCCCGTCCTTCAGCATCTGTCTAGCCTATTATCTGTTCACGTTTTCCCTATCTTTCCTATAAAAGTCATACTCCACAGCTCAAACCCTGTCTAGCCTAACACTTCTCCTCATATTCCCCTACCTCCCTCTTATAAGTCGCATTCCCCTACTTCAGCCCTGTCTAGCCTAGCATCGACCGTAGTATTCCCTATTTCTCGCATATAAACGCCTACTCTATCATTCAGACCTCCTAGCCTAATACCTCTCCTCGGTTCGCTATCTCCCCCATATAAAACGCCATATTCTACCCTTCAAGTCCTGTTTAGTATAGCATATTTCCTTGTATTCCCTATCTCTCTCGTATAAAGCGTATCCCCTCCCCTCCTTTAGCATCTGACTAGCCTAGCATCATCCCTGGTATTCTCTATCTCTCCCCCATATAAACGCATTTTCCTCCTTGAACCGCCGCATCTACCCTCGTTTTCCCTATCCTTTCCCTCATAAACGCGAAAGTGGCACAGCTTCTGTCTATAATACCGTCTGTCTGTCACCGTTTTCCATTCATTCCCCATATAAGCGTATACCCTACTCCTTAACCTCTGTCTACACTAGCACCTCTCCTCGTATGCCCTATCTCTGTCGTATAAAGCATATCCCTCCCTCCTGGAGTCCCTGCTCTACCTCGGAATTCTCCTCGTTTCCCCTATCTTCTCCATATAAACGCATTTTTCCTCCTTGAAGGTTATCTCAACCTAGCATATACCTTCGTTTTCCTCGTATCTTCTTATAAAAAGCCCTACTCTACCCTTCAAGCCCTGAATAGTGTAGTACCTCTCCACGTATCCTCTATCTCTCCTGTATATGTATCCGTATTCCCTCTGCTTCAGCATCTGTCTAGCCTATTATCTGTTCACGTTTTCCCTATCTTTCCCATATAAACAGCTATTCCACTTCTCAAACTCTGTCTAGTCTAACACTTCTCTTCGTATTCCTCGTATCTCTCATATAAAGCACATCCCTACTCCTTCAACCTCTATCTAGCCTAGCATCGATCCCCGTAGTCTCTATCTTCCCCATATAAACGCATTTTCCTCCGCATCCACCCTCGTTTTCCCTATCCCTTCCCATATAAACGCAAAACTGCGCCAGAAGCCCTCTATATAACCTACTCACATCCTTGATATTTTTCCTTTTTGTCTCTCAGGTTACAAGAAAAAGGGGCCTAGCGATACATATGTGTGCACAGCGAATGCTAGAAATTCGCATAGTATATGCTGGAGGCTTCATATTCCCACTCATATTTCCTACATATAGGGTCCTGAGTAAGTCCGATTAGGTGTAAATTTCTACGCAAAGTGTTGTGGCCTGTGAGATAGCCAACAACTTCTCTGACCTTAGGTCTAGTTAAATTTAGGAGAAACGCACAAGCTGAATCCTCACAGTAAGATGGGTTATCTCATACTTGGCACTTCTGGGAGACACACCACAAAAGTGTTCGGATTTTATTAAATGAAGCCCCGCACCATTTTTGGCAAGTGTGTCCGCCATCTTATTTCCTCTAATACTAGCAGGAAACCAAACATGGGTAACTGCACAGCTGGTATATAGTCTATTCAATATGCTCTAGCATTGTCACACTAGTTTAAATATAGTTTTGGTCGCTACAAAGGACTTTCAAATCTGTTAGGCTATGTGAGCGGAGGTTCACCTCCATCCGTTACCTGGTAAAGTAAGACTACGCATAATACGCAAACATTACACATTGCACTATGTGATCAAAAGTATCCGGGCACCCCACAAACATACGTTTTTCATCTTAGGTGCATTGTGTTGTCACCTACTGCCTGGTACTCATTATCCGCGACCTCAGTAGTCATTAGACATCGTGAAACAGCAGAATGGGACGCTCCGTGGAGCTCACGGACTTCAAACGTGGTCAGGTGATTGGGTGTCACTTGTGTAAGAAGTCTGCATGCGAGATTTCCACTCTCCTAAACATGCCTAGGTCCACTGTTTCTGATGTGATAGTGAAGTGGAAACGCGAAGGGACACGTACAGCACAAAAGCGTACAGGCCGACCTCGTCTGTTGACTGACAGAGACCGCCGACATTTCAAGAGGGTCTTAAAGAGTAATAGGCAGACATCTATCCAGACCATCACACAGGAATTCCAAACTGCATCAGGATACCCTCGAAGTACTATGACAGTTAGGCGTGAGGTAAGAAACCTTGGATTCCAGGGTCGAGCGGCTGCTCATGAGCCACACATCACGCAGGAAAATGCCAAACGACGCCTCGCTTCGTGTAAGGAGCGTCAACATT
The DNA here is from genome assembly GCA_030765065.1 of Deroplatys truncata. Lineage (NCBI taxonomy): Eukaryota > Metazoa > Arthropoda > Insecta > Mantodea > Mantidae > Deroplatys > Deroplatys truncata. Next base: position 273,352,852 of record CM060990.1, read on the forward strand.
GCACGATTGAACATGGCAAAACGTTGTGTGGAGTGACGAATCACGGTACATAATGTGGCGATCCGATGGTAGGGTGTGGGTAATTCGGGAAATTCGGAGGTGGTGTTATGATGTGGTCGTGTTTTTCCTGGAGGGGGCTTGCACCGCTTGTTGTTTTGCGTGGCGCGATCACAGCGCAGACCTACATTGATATTTTAAGCCCATTCTTACTTCCCACTGTTGAAGAGCAATTCGGAGATGATTGCATGTTTCAACACGATCAAGCACCTGTTCATACTGCACGGGCTGTGGCGGAGTGGTTACACGATAATGACATCCCTGTAATGGACTGGTCTGCAAAGAGTCCTAACTTAAATCTATAGAACAATTTTGGGATTTTTTGGAACGCCGACTTCGTGCCAGGCCTCACCGACCTACATCGATACCTCTCCTCAGTTCCACACACCGTGAAAAATGGGCTGCCATTTCCCAAGAAACCTTCCAGCACCTGATTAAAAGTATGTCTGCGAGAGTGAACGCTGTCCTTAAGGCTAAGGGTGGGCCAACACCATATCGACTTCCAGCATTACCGATGGAGGGCGCCACGAGCCTGTTACGTCATTTTCAGCCAGGTATCCGGATACTTTTGATCACGTAGGTATCCCAGCCTGAAAAACAATGGCGAAATTTCCAACGAAAATGGCAAGCATGATCCTAAAGCCCCAAGACCCAGCCACCATCCTGCCTCCAAGGTGGAAACCAGCCGTGAACCACTTTGGCTCCTAACCTTCAGGGAAGACCTTGTTTCTGATTCCCACACCCACCCTTTAATGTGTCACCACTGTTGAGTTGAACTTAGATTATATCTATTACTCATTAAATCTCCTACGATCGGAGTAATAAGAAACATCTAGTTAGAATAGTTAGACCAGTCTAGTTAGAGTCAGCGAGTGTCCCTTGTAGGGTAACTTGATCTACCACCCACTTACTGTCTAAAGACGGTGCGCACTCACCCTTGCGACATTCTTCACAAACAAGTACAAAGGAGGAAGGTCTACCAATATCACTAAGGCGGGCTGTGTGGTAGTCCGTACAGCCCGGTTATCATTAAACATGGCAGTCTTTGCAGTGAATATAGTTTGGCAGCTACTGCTTTCATAAGAGAGGCAGACTCCCAAAACAATTCGCATAGGATATCGAGGGCCTTGTTACCGAGTCTTTTTAGCTTTATTTATGGACGCTGTTTAAATGCTGTGGTCCTTACCATCTCATTCTATATTGGAGTGAAAGACCGGTAATTTTTCACAGGGGCCTCTTTATCAGGCTTGAGGTTCTTTTACGTGCCGTAAATCTACGACACGGGACCAACGGCTTTAATTCCTTTCCGAAGGAAGCCATGCTAAGGATTTTAACGCCCGATAAAGCCATCGTCCTCCGCCGGGTTTGAACCCGCGACCTCGGGAACTAGAGGCTAACATGGTAACCACTACACCACGGAGGACGACGTTACAGGTGTATAGCTATTTGACGACCCTTGGTCGTGAGTCCAATCTCAGCCCAAGGGCTTGCCGCACTTTATACTCATGCTTTTTCCAGTTCAGCACAGCACCCAGGATAACACCTAGATACTTAACCGTCCTAGATAGTTTCAATTTCTTCCAAAACCGATAGGCTCTACCAAACCAAGAAGCCTACTTCTCCTTGTGAAGAGCGTGGCTTCAGCCATGTCTGGGTTAACAGACAAGTCCACTTGCTATACGGCATATGTTATCAGCATAGCCTTAAGCAGATAACCCCCCTGCTGAGTCTGCTTAGTAGTTCATCCACCACCAGACACCACAGAGTGTGTGACAGGCCTCCTCCTTTCGGGGAGTACCGGAGTACCGATTACTTCATGGTAACGCTCCCCAGGGCCACCACAGCTTGACGGGCTTACAAGGAACTTATAGTCCAGTTCGTAATCACGGCACCGTCTCCTCTGCTCTTCAGACATTTCCTAATAGTAGCTCAGGTCGTATGATTAAAGGCGCCCTCGATGTCCAGGAAAACTGCCATGGCCAGTCCTCCACCGTCCAATGCCCTTCCAGTCTTACTATAAGCTGGTAGAGCGCCAATGCGTGTATTTACCTGGCCAATAGGCACACGAGGGGGATGTATGGGTCTGTTAGCCAACGCTCCTACCTCACATATCTATTACCAACCTTTTCAGAGCCTTCATCAAGAATAGTGTTAGACTTATAGGACGAAAATCCTTAGGCGTGCAGTGGCATTGTCTACCCAGCTTAGGTATAAATACCACTCCTCTAGATGAGTAAGACACGCCATGAAAATCTGACCGGGTGAGAAGAAATTGTTTTCTAGTCCTAAAGAAGAATCGAAAAAACCCCATCCTCACCGGCGCTTTTATAGGCCTCAAAGGAAAAGATATCCCATTTAAGTTTTATAAAGTCATAATCTCGAAGGTCACTTGACATCCTTCCCGCGAAGACCCGTGTGTCTTAACCGAGGTTGGTTCTTGGTCCATTACACAGGTCCCTGGGAAGTGGGTTTCAAATAGCAGCCTCAATGTTTCCCCCTCGGATTGCGTGATAGCAGCAGAGGGGTCCTCTAAAGAGGCCAACCTGATTCCACCTTCCGAGACTAGCAGTTTCAGTAATCAAGCAAAACTCGTCTGTTTCTGAATCTCGTTACAGAAATGCCTGCTAGATTCCTCGGAGGCTCTCTTAATGTCTTTTTTTAGCTTTTCTCCTTTCCTTATAGGGTCGCATGTTGCCTGACACTTATTGGCTTACACGCATTATAAAGCTTATGTGTGTTGTCGTTGGTGAATCTTAAAAACAAATTCCATCTCAATTTAGCTTTTTTTTCTTTTATAAGCAGAGACCAAATTATTTGAAAATCTCCAACTACCACTCCAGGTCCTCCGCATTTATCTTAATATGGAGTCCATTATTAGGCCCACCGTCCAAGTGTCCTCTAAATGATCCCAGTTGGTCCTCCTAGGGTTCCAGTACGGACGGTCCTTTTCTTTTCCCTCAAGATCAAAGCGGATATGTTTATGATCGGATAAGGAGGGTTCCATTAGTCCTCCATCCCTTAACTTCGTCTAGGATCCCGAAGGACAGTAGGGTCAAATCTAGGATCTCCGTCCTTTGTTAATTCACAAAAGTTGGAACACACCCTTGACTCAAGATCCCAAAATCTGCACCGCTCAAAAACTCGATCAATGCCTCCGCTTCCCTATTGATGTCTGCACTACACCAAATGCTATATGCATTAGAGTTGCAGCCAATCACTAAGTTGATGTTCCTACCTTTGCAATATGCCATAAGGTTTCTGAACTCCTGATAACGAAGGAGTTCCTATCGAGGCAGTCCGCCTTCCTCAGGACCGCCACCAGATATCTCGTGAGAAATCCCGGCAGAGCCCAAGAGTTACTGTGTCTTATCAAGACACGTGCTCTATGTTTAACATCAGCTGAAGCGCTGGAAAATAGAAAAAGGTTTTTACTTTAGTCCACAATATGACCCTGCCGAAGCCAATAATCTTGTATTTGGCGACTTCCAAATGCTGCCTCGGTGTGCAACTAATAGAACTCGAAGCAGTAATACTGTGGTGTAGGTTAGCATGAATGAAAGAAATCATTATAGCTTACCTTACTACCCACTTGGACCCTTTCCATTAGAGGCCAGTTCTCCTGCAGAAACCTGGTCTTCCTTTGGAGTTATTAAGGGCAGCGCTAGTTTAACCAAATCTTCGGAAGTTGCACTACTCACCTCCATTTGTTTGCTCTGGATAGCAGTGTCCCCTTTCGAGGCCCCAGCTACCGCTCCTTTAGTGTTAGTTCTTTCAAAAACCCCAGAGGGGCTTTCCGGTTTAGGAGAACTAGTGTAATCTCAGTGATAGTTCTTTCGAAATCCCCAGAGGGGCCTTCCGGTTTAGGGGAACTAGTGTAATCTATGTTCCCACGATTAGCTAGGGATATCTTTGGTCCGACCAGGCAGAGCCACACATACCTGGGTAAGACTATATACTGTAAAAAGTCGTCCGGTATCTTAGAAGCTCCGTTAACAATACATCTTCCATGTGCCATACATCCCTTCGGCACGGTTTGCTTAACACCTTGGGTTGGGGAATTGTTTTGCGGTCTTATACTGATTATTGGGAGACGGCGTGACAAGCGTATCGGTAGTTAGGAGACACTGCCGTTCAGGTCCTGGCAATCCACCATTCACCGACGCGTCCGGTACCCACTCAATGTCCAGGTTTGGCGGCTTATGGGCTGTAAAGACCTCCAGAGGCCCCTGCTGCGGATAGTGAACCATTTACTAATCGAGCTACACCCTTCTAATTCGGTATAGCGGTACCCATACAATGGCCTGGATTCGCTTGCTATCATTAGGACAGTCGGGGTGGACGTTTGGGATTTACCTGAGCTCGCTGATATACCGCCACAATTAAACGGGGCTGTGTACCTTGGGGTACTTTAATCAGTGTCACTGTTCATGGAAAATGTGCCCCTTGCTACACGAAGAGACATGTGGTTCCAACATGATTGCATTCCGCCACACTACAGTCATGCTGTAATAAAACTTTACAACACCCATAGAGAGTAGACGATAGGGACAGGATTTGCTGCATGGCCAGCGCGATTGCTCGACTTAACGTCTTCCTTTGGGTCAAGGAACAGAGTGTCGTGTATTCCATGATACCACACAGCAATTCATTGTTTACATACACGCTGCCTTTGACCGCACAGATACCGGACATGTTGGAAAAGATTCGACAGCCGGTGTCACACCGGTGTCGTGAATGCATTGGGGCCGAAGATGGACACTTTGAAGGCCTTCTCTGAATTACTTTTTATTTAATTGGCATTGTTCTTACAACAATAAATCACTTTAGGTAACCCCTGGATCGTGCTTGTCAATTACTTGACTCCCAAACAAACATCAAACTCCTAAACATCAGCCAACATCGTTTGAATGACAAAGAATAATGTTTTTGAGACATATGTCCACATAGTTTGTTGTCAGAAGTCCTGAATCAGCCTATATATAATGTATGTTTGTAATGCATTATGTAATGTGTACAAAGTATGTATGTAGCATTTGCGTAACTCCATTACAACCATGCTCATTAATTATTATAGGTTCATTAACCAGTGATAATAATTTTCAATCTCAGTACCAGTCTCATGTGTGATTTCCTTATGTACCTATTGTAACAGCAAAAATAAGAAGATAAAGGTACGGACGAATGGAGCGACCCGCGAAACAGGAGCTGAACACCGCAGGTAGGCCACAACAGCCCTTCTTGCTCCTACCGTGACGCCTGGGAGGGAGGAATGAGAGAAGAGACCCGAAGGGAGACCATATCCGGATTAAGATGTTCGCAAGCTTGGACAGGGTCCATAACGTTTCCAGATCGAACGCACCAGATACCACCCTCGCCCACCTACAAGCCCCTAACACTCACTGGTCCCCAAAGGGGCGCCTATCCTAGAACACGCGGAGGCGGGTCTTAACTGAGCAGTTCCGCAATGACGCTAGGGAAGAATCCTCTACAGAGGCACATTCACCACCCATCCGTAACCGTCCGAACATCGTCGCCTGGTCCTACAACCCTCAAACAGATAACAACGAAGGTAGTGGGTACAGGAAATGAGGCTCAGGAAAGTTGTGGTGGAAGATGAACCACCACAGCATTCGCCTGCCGACCCGGGGAAACCACGGAAAACCCTGGTCAAAGTGGACGGATTCGGAGATCGAACCCGGGACCTCCCGAATGCGGGTCTCAAACGTTACTGCAGCTCCACCTTGCTTGGTCAATCAAGGAGTACTATTTGTTGATAAAATACTGGAACCAGCATCTGAAATAAACATATACACGCTGTCCACAAAATCAGAGCAAATTGTCCATGCATACGATCTTAATACAATGAAATTTCGTTCAGAAATGCATCGTACAGGTGTAAACAGAATATTAAACACCACAAGCCACTTGGGTATGCAGTAAACTGGTTAGTGTTATACGCTGTCCTACCTTGGTTATTTGTTTAACGAGCGGGATGGCCCAGGCGGTAACATCTGTGGACCGCACACTGATCCATGGGTTTTTTCAGCGTTTTCCCGGGTTGTCAGCGAATGCTGGATTGGTTTCCTCATTCTCCGAATTTCCTGTCGCTCCATTTCGTTCCATTAGTCGTTTCGTTCTTTCTTCATTCTGTTCGGACTATCTCAAGGTTGGATGTGTCGGCGATGGGTTTCGGTGCAGCGTGGTACGGAAAAAGAATACTCTCTGTGAACTTTCCCCGTCCTTCGGCCTTCAGCTGATTGCCGGGATATAAGGACCATTCCTTGGGTGGCGTTGGACCCTGTGCGGGGTGGAGTCCCCTGTCTGCCTGTCCAACTGCCAGGGCGTCTCAATCTGGAAACTTTAGAGACCCTGTCATTGCTGAGCCGTCACTCCGGGTTCCCACCGCCCAGTGTCTCCCTTCATCCAATCACTCCCTCCCGGGATCCCCCTCGTGGGACTTTGGTACTATATGCTCACCCCTGGTCGGTGCCGAATCTCCTCCGCTTTCCAATTCACTCCAATTGGCCATTTGTTTACATTCTGACATACCTCTCATGCCCTTTACGTTAGCATGCTCACAGTAAACAGTTTTAGGTGAAGAAAGAGACCTCCTGCATTTATCTTGAAAATATCCTCATTTAATTCATTCTCAATCAATTTGTAGAATGGGATTAGGTATCCGCTGTCACTCTTAAAACATGGATCATTTCACTTTGTCAGAACTCATTGACATGCATCTTGCATACGGTTCTGCTGCCACGATTCTTGGATCTCAACGGGCTTTTGAGACGTGCGAGGCTGTGCAAGCAGGTGTATGCTTAAATTTCGAACAACTTTTGTAAAATATATGTTCTTATAGCTAACATAATAAACAACACGTTGCACCCATAACAATGTGTTTCCAGCCTAAGATTCCTTTTTGTTTTAGTAGTATTTAACGCCCTTTCTTACTGCATACGGCAAGCACAGGCGGTGGACACTGGGGATATACGTTGAAAATGATATTTGGGATAGGAATTTTTGAGAGGGAAATGTTCCAGGCCTAAGATTGTGGTACCTCCCAGGCATTTGCCAATTATGAGGACTGAGGAAAAAGCTGCAAAAATCCGCAGTCATGGAAGACGGCCCTGGCGGGATTTGAACCGCAGACCTACCGAATGCCAGCCTCACATGTTACCGCGGAGCAATCTCATTCGGTTCGGTCTAAGGTTATTGTATTAAAATACTTGTATAGTGCCCTAGGACCATACGAAGAGTCTGCACTCTTTTGTAGGCACCTCTATCACATTATATACACGTGGTGTATACGTAAAAATATCCATGAATATGAGTAAGATCGTATATTCTTTTATATTTTTTGCATTTGATGGTGAAGAAGGTACTGAAAAAAGAAGGGAAAAATATACGTCTGTTTAAAGTAGTACGTAACAGAATGTGATTATTTTGTCTGTATAATAGTCTAGAGGACCTAAGCGTAGCTGTACAAACCAATGTGGTAGCCAAAATAATAATTTACGATGTAGTTCAACATACGGGTAATAGCAAATTTGTATCGGTAACAGGCTAATCTTTCGAAAATGCACCAATGTAGCTTAAAATAAATTGAGTTTTATTTATGAACGCTCTGTAAATACTATAGTCCTTAGCATCCCCTGTATATTGGGCGTGAAAAACTGGTAATATTTCCTTAGAGGCCTCTTTAGCAAGCTTGAGGTTCTCTTACGTGCCGTAAATCTACGGCACAGGACTACCGGCTTTACTTCCCTTCCGAAGGAAGACATGCTAAGGATTAAATGTTGCTTATCAGCCCATAACTGGCTTAAGGTTTTGTGGCAAAAACGAGAATGTATTATTTTCGCCACAAAAGGAACCTTCTAGGGGCCTGCAAGTGGGCTTGCGCAACACATCCTAGCAGCTCTAGTAACTAGTATTGAAGATCGATCCTGTGGATTCACGAATGTTACCGATGTACGAGTTGCGTCTACCTCAAGCAGAAGTACATACTCGAAATATACACGCGTTAACAGTTACAATGTGCATTATTATGGTAGATTCAGAAAATAAAGTTAGAACTTGAGAGTTCATTGCTGTCAACAACAAATGAAGGCCAGTTATTAACCCGTCCTGGACGAACGCCCTTATGCATACAAGGTTTATTCCGTTCTTATCATATTAAACTGCGAATATTTAAAAAAGATCATTTGGCGACCAGTTCTTGCAACACAGGAATGTTCCCACGTAGTTCTCGTACCGGAAAATCTGACGTAACTTACGAAATGAAGCAGAACGTTGTAAGTGAGTGCGTTAAAGTACAGTGTGTCAGGTAATTACTTTCTCCGCAGCAACTACATGCTGGTGAGGGTGTTAATAACCGCAGTTATGTTGGAATCACGGACTACTGCTGTATTAAAACAAACCGTAAACTTTATACTCACACTCAATCGTAACACATGCTGGAAGTGTCATTGTGTTTTAAGGGTACTTCAACTTTTTTGCACATACTGTCGAAGACTTTCACTAAAGTTTCTTGAGCATTTGACTACATATAATTAATGATGTACATTTTAAGTTCATCGATCGTTTTTAGATTAGCTTTGTACACTTCTGATTTTGCCGCACTCCAAATAAAATGATCTGGTGAAGTGAAATCCGGAGACCGTGGTGGCCAGAGACCTTTAGTTAGTATTCTGTCCCAAAAAGCTGAGTTAGAATTTGAAGCGACTGGTTTGACGTATGTGCTATAGCATTGTCCTGTTGAAAAAAGGAGCGTTAAGTTTCGTCCTAATTCAACTCAGCAGCAAAATTGTAAATTATCTCAAAGCAGTTAACATCGGAATTAACTGAACTATCAAAGAAGATGGCCGTATTATTCCTACTCGTAAAATGGCAACCCATACGCCAATTTTTTGCGAATGCAATGGTGTTTGTCTAATTGCACTGGGATTGTCTGAAGAACAAATTCCAATGTTCTGGGAATTCACATAGCCGGATAAGTGATACCATGATTTATCTGTAAAAAGTTTTGTTTAAAAACCTCATGTCCACGTCAGTTTTTGAATTCACAGTACACCAGTCTCTTTTCGTAACCACTTTGTTTTAATTCATGAACCACGGTAACTTTATTAGGAAAGAACTGAAATTTGTCCTTTACAGCTTTACGTCTGCCCATTTAGAGATTCCGGTTTCTTAAGCTAATTTTCGTGTTGATTTTGTTGGACTACGCAACGTTGTAGTACGACTGCACGTTAAAGTCTGCAATTGTGGAATGATGTAACGAACTACTACAGGGGAATGGATGCAAGGGACGAAGTCTCCTCTCAGCAGACATGACGTGATCTTGCAGGGACAACTGGACGTCGAAAATTAAATTAAATTGAGTTTTATTTATGGACGCTCTATAACTGCTATGGTCCTTAGCGTCCCATTTTATGTTAGGCTTGATAGACCGGTAATTTTGCTCAGAGACCTCTTTATCAGGCTTGAGGTTCTGTTACGTGCCGTAATTCTACATAACGGGACCACCAGCTTTACTTCCCTTCCGAAGGAATCCATGCTACGGATTTTTACGCCCGAAAAAATCCATCGCCCTCCGCTGGATTTGAACCCGCGACCTCGAGAAAAAGAGTAACTGCAGATAACCACGGAGGACGACATGGACGTCGAATCAAGAACCGGTGAAACCTGAAAATGCTTACTGCTACATGTATCTTTATGGAAAGCAAAGGAAAGAAACAGTAAAACCAGGTGTTCTGCATGATTACCACGAGAGCTCGCTTAGTAGACTGAGGATCCCAGGAACTTACCTAAAGTTGCCTATACGAAGCGAAGAATGAAAAGGTAGATGGCTTGAAAATATGGACACGCACATAGGGAAGAATGGAAAGGTAGATAGCTTAAAAATGAGATATAAGGAAGAATGAAAAGAGTTATAGTTCAACTCAAAACATACACACAAGTTAAATTTATTCAGAAGAAATCAATTATGAATTGTATATTAAGATACAAAAGGTTTCCCACTTGGTTGTGATTCAACCACGGTGCCACCTCGTTTCGGAGCTGGGGGAGCCAGCGGCTATGTTCTATCTCGCCTAGTTCCGTCCACAGGCTGTTTTGTGTCCTCATACTAAACTCTCGTTAGTTGCTATTACACATGCGCACAATACGAAAACACAAAACAGTTCCCTGACACTTGTGATCCCTCGCAATATATTACCGTGCAATTGCCCTTCCCACAACAATGAATGCAAACAGTAGCTTTAACAATAAAAACTAATATAGCATTAACTATAAATGTGACATCTCCGCGGCCCACAAGGAGACGTCCTCGGCGCTTAAGAGAAGAAAATTTACAAAGAAATAACAATTATACAGCACCAAAATTAAAAAATAATACATCATAGATACATTACAACAAGTCAAGAAATCTTCTCCTTTTCTTGCTTTACAATCTCATAGCTTATTAAGGATTGTGTGACTGTTTAAGAGACAAAATTATAGATCAATGTTCTGGTGGACCCCCACGCACTGCCAATCCTGCATTGGATACAGGAATAAGTATACCCCACCCACGGTTGTCACTCCACTGCAACATATCTCGCTGACACTTGCACTTGTGTTAACACTAGTTAGCGTCTACGGGAGCAAACTTAATGACAGCATTGTCTGCCTGTTGAACTGGAACTATGCTGTGAGAAGGACCCTTCCCCACAGCCGACGAAACCTTGAGATGTAATCAGGATAGAAAGTGAACGCTGGCATGGTCCACTACTGCCAATCAGCAACGTAGCAACGACATTAGTGTCTGCTCCCACAGTTCTTTCTACTGCTCATGGGTCAGCGAAACTGGCAGGCGACAACAGGTACTGCTGTTAGGAGTACCGATGATCATTTATTTACGACAGTTTACAGAAGTGATTAGCACAGAAGCATAGATGAAAGGTCCTGTTTACGAACATGGAAAAACAAAGAGAAAAAGAAACATCTTAATTAAGCTATAAGTAAACGGCTGGTTAACTGAAAATATACCATGTGTGTAGTTGAAAAAAAAGCTTTAACAAAATTTGGACAAAAGGATTCCACGTGGAATGTTCAAATATAATATATATAGTAAATGTAAATGAGAATTGGTTAATTCCCCTCCCCAAAAGAAAACATTTGGTAACTAAATTAGAATATAGCAATATTACAAAATTAGGCGACAATGATACAGTAAAGTAAAGTTCAACGATGGGGTGACATGATCACGATGCGCAATGATGAACATGAGCGCACGGTGCAGTAATTATGAACGCTAGCGCTTTGGAGTGGTACTGCAAACCAATAGGAAGTGTAGGAACTAACATTCTACTTATGCAAGTGTATTTCAACACTGCTGAATGTACAAGGAAAAAGCAAACTACAAGGAGGATCTATACCACAATCTTCCCACCAAATCCTGGATTTGTAGTTAACATCTGGCTGTGGGTAGTTCATAAATTCTATTGCATTCACCCCTGATAACCGCGGAACACAATAAACAAAAATCTGTAGCAGAAATCATCTGGAATGAGTTTCAAGTAGCACAAAAGTTAGATGCAATGGTTGGTTATACAGCAAGAAAACCATCATAAATGGCTCATGACAACAACGGTGGCTACACTTGCACTACCACTGTATCTGGCATTACACATACATGTACGCACGTCATAGGTGAAGCTATAACCGTATATCACTTAGACACAAAAAACATATAGCATTCATATATTCATATACATCACATTACATTCATATATTTTCCCACATCAGCAAGGTATTACATATACTTCATTGAGTGCATACACGCCATATCGAGGGCTACCCTAGCACACTCAGTAGGCAAAATCACTTTTGAAGCACAAAATCATAAATGCATTCAAATACACGTAATCACTACAGTGTGACCACGCACACACACCAAAAATCGCCAGCGGACAAATTACTACCTGAAACTCATACATTTCCAGCAAGAACGAAAGAACAGACGAGAGAGAGAGAGAGAGAGAGAGAGAGAATAAACTAGACACAAGATTGAATGTAAAAAAAATCCAAAGAGATCATACAAGTGATACAACACACTTTACACTCTATAAGGGGTGATGATATGGGAACAAACCTGAAATATACAGGCTGTGACTAAACTGTACGGCAAAAACTGTAGGACCCATTCCTCACACGTAGACGAATAAATTATGTTCTATGAACATGGGTCTGGAAACGCTTTGTTACTTACTATGTTACAACAAATATTCCCCAATTCATTAATCATGGGAAACACACAAGAATAGGACGTACCAGCATACCACATACAACTCTTTCTCACAGATGTTCAATATGCCCTCCGTGAGCATTGATACATGCATCAACCCGCCGTCGTAGTGATTCCCGGATGAGCTGATTTATCCCTGAAGTATTGCGTATGGTTTCGTAGCCTTCCATAATGCGGGCACGGAGACTGAGCACCTGGTATTGGGGTTCGATGCACAAGAGCTTTCAAATGCCCCACAAATAAAACTCCAGTGAGTTTAGATCCGCGGAGCGTAGAGTCCTGGCAATTGGTCTACCTCTACCTATCCATCTGTCACCGAATCTGTTATTTAGAAGCCGACGGACATTAACACTAAAATGAGGAGGCGCTCCATCTTGCATGAAGTACATGTTTTGTCGCACAGCTAAAGGCACATCTGCTAACAGTCCAGGTAAAACATTCTCTACGAAATTATGGTAACTTGACCGTTGAGCCTGGGTGGAAGAACTTGAGGCCCTACCACACCACCAATAATGCCGGTTCAAACATTGATAGACAATTTTTGTTGATAAGTTGCTTCAGCAGTTGCGTGAGGATTCACGTCAGCCCATACATGCCGATTGTGATAATTTACAATCCAATCTCGTTGAAAAGACGCCTCATCTGTGAACAGCACTGTTGCACTAAAATTAGTTTTGACACTTTGTTGCATAAACCATTTGCAGAAGCGTACCCGTGCAGGAAAATCAGCTGATGATAGTGCCTGCACACGCTGTAAATGGTATGGATACAGCCGGACCTCCTGAAGCACACGCCAGATGAGTGGTCAGCATTCGTTGTTGCAAATACTTGTCTTGTACTGTCACTAGGGTCGAAGTCAACTGCCTGAAGAAGTGTCGCCTTCCGTTGCGGTGTTCTCGTCCTTCTAGGGCTCCCCGGACGCGAATATCAGGCTGAAATGCCCATGTTCCCTAAGACGACGATCAATGGCTTCAAACATTTTCCTGTCGAGGCACCTTCGTCCTGGAAATCTCTTACGATACAAACGTTGAGCGTAAGCGCCATTACCGTCTGCTAATCCATACATCAAATGGGCATCTGCCATCTCTGCATTTGTGTTCACTGCCATTGCACGAGCCAAGTCTGGGATCAACTCTACTAGTACGTAGTAACCCGTGTGCTTGCCAAGGCCATACCGCTCACTGGAACAGTTGATGTTACCTGTAAACAAGCAGTGACGTAAGTCGCATGGCAACATGGACGTGTAAAACAACTGGCGGTGAACCTACGATAATGACAATGTAATCAGACGTAACTAAGTGTGCGTGTTCCCTATGATTCTAACGTTTTTTGTGTGTGTTTCCCATGATTAATGAGTAGGGGAAAATGAGCCGTAACATGGAAACAAAGCGTTTCCAGACCCATATTCATATAACATAATTTCTTCGTCTACGTATGAGGAATGTGTGTTGCAATTTGTGTCGTACATTTTTGTTACACCCAGCACTCTTAATAGACAAAATCTCTTTTGAAGCACATCATAAATGCATTCAAATACACGTAATCACTATAGTATGAGCACGCACAAACACCGAAAATCCCCAGGGGACAAATTACTATCTGAAAGTCATGCCTTTCCAATAAAAAGAGAGAACAGAGAGAGACAGAAAAGAGAAAATAAACGACAAGACACAAGGATCTATATAAAACAATCCAAAGAGATCATACAAGTGACACAACACTCTTTACACTCTATAAGATCCAGAGGGATCACGATATGGGAACAAAACTGAAATATATAGTAATTGTTGCCTTCCTCTGGGAACGTTTGAGCGACGCATCATGTAGGTAACTAGGGTAACTTATCACACAACCTCAAACGGTGCCAAAATTCTATGCAACAGCTTGGTGCACTTCCCATTTTTATGAATTGGTGTGCAAGTTTTCACTAGTTGACCAACCTGTAAATAAACATCTCTATGCTTTCTATCAAAATTACGCTTCTGAACAGATTGCTATTGAGAGATGGTGTTAATTACTCACTCACAAGCTCTCGGAATATCTTCCAGCGTTTGCTTTACAAGCATGTCATTGGACGTAGTATGAAGCTGCAGCTGGTGAGATAAAGTAGGTTCACGCCTATAGATAATGAAGAAAGGTGTATGCTTAGTAGTTTCCTGTACACTAGTATTGTAAGAGAAAACAGCATGTGTCAACACTCTATCCCAATTCTTTTCGTTAGCATCCACAAAATGGCTTAGAATGTTAAAGTTTAATTAAATCATTCTGTAAGGCCATCACAATCTGGGTGATATGCACTGGTGTAATTGGGGGTGGTGCCCATGGATCTTAGCTGTTCTTGAGTGAAATCGCAGAGAAATACATCTCCACGAATGAAAGTAAGGTTGCAGGGGCTGCATGCCTACTAACAATATGTTGAAGAATGAACTTAGCCACATGAGGTAAATTAACACTTGGCAGCGCAGAGACATCGACCGATAGGCTAAAATATTCCGTGGCTACTGTAATATGCTTATTACCAAAACTAGACCTCGGCAATGGCCCTAAGATGCCAATGCCCTGACGTGCTCTGATGCCTGTAACAGGGATGGGCAGTAATAATCCTGCTGGTTTCTGAGTAGTAGGACCTTTGCGGGTTTCACAGCTTGGGCACGTCTTGACAATGTTTTCAACATCCTTCTTCATGGCTATCCAATGGTATCTGTCATGGATCTTCCTGAACGTTTTATTAAAACCTAAGTGACCAGACAAAGTAAGAACTTCATGTTTAAAAGTTTCTGGAATTAAAAATAAATGAAGGCCCTGAATGCACCAGAATTTTAACGATACAAAACATCAGATTTTAGAAGATACGAAGAAGCCTGGTGTTGCAGCTTAGATCTTGCTGCGGCTGGACCCTTCAAAGTTTGAATAGTATCCAATAGGGTAGGATCAGTAGCTTGCTGTTGAGAAATATGTACTGGAGAAAGAAGACAAGTAGGTATTTCATCCAGTTGATCAAATTGCTGCTGTTGTGGTTCCAATATCGGAAGGCGAGATAAGGCGTCCGCATTCGGTATGTCTCTTTCCGAATTTATAAAAAAATATAATAGTCAAACGCCTGATGTTTTAAGCTTCATCTAGCTAGACGACCTATAATGAGACAAACCAAAAACAATAGCTAAAAGCTCAAGCTCGGGAATACAGTAGTTCTTCTCACATTTGAATAAAGTTCTACATGCAAAATCTACAGGTTTCGTATCTCAGTTTTGAAATTGAAGGAGTACGCATCCAATATCCACTCCCGAGGCGTCCTTGTGCAGTTCAGTAGGAGCACCTAGAAAAAAATTAGCTAAAACAGGAGCAGATGATAGAAGAAGTTTAAGTGTTTCGAAAGCTTCCTGTTGAGGCGGAACCCACAAGAAACCGTGGTTCTTCCTGGTTACTAATGTGAATGGCTGAGCAATCTGTGAATAATTACATATAACTTCCTGTACGCATTAAATAATCCAAGGGTTCGACAAACATCTCTCACATTCTTAGGTATAGGCAAGTTCTGCATAATAAATACTTTATCTGCATCTGGCGAGATACCTTTCTTTGAAACCTCAAAACCCAAGATCTTTACTTTATTCATAGCAAAATAACACTTATCAGGCTTTAGTTTGAAATTATGGGACTCCAAACTTTGGAATACAAACCCTAACATTTTCTAGCATCTTTTCAAAGATGGGTGCACAAACTAGAACATCATAAATATAAGCAAGGGCTTTTTTGAACTTCAAATCACCTAGTAACTGGTCAGCCTAATAGCTAAAAATCCTGGGAGCTTTAGCTAGCCCAAAAGAGAGCCTATTGAATTCTAATTGTGACTGAGGCGTGACAAATAAGTATATTGTTTACTATTCTCAGCAATTGGAACTTAGAAATAAGCTGAGAACAAACCAAGAAAAGTAAACCACTGCGCATCATGAAGATAGCTTAAGAGACAATCAGTAAGAGGTAGCGATATGAAGATATAACTGTGACAGCATTTAACTTCCTGTAGTTAACGCAGAAGCGGATGAAGCCATCTTTTTCACTAAGACGACAGGCGAAGCCAAGGAGACAGACTCACGAATGATCCCTGCATCTTTCGTTTCTTTAACTTGAGTGGCAATAATCTCCTACTGAATTGAGAAACCCTATAAGGACCTTGTTTGATAGGTTTAGGGTCATTGGCCTGAATTAGAAATTCTGCAACTTTAGAGGTACGTAAGCCTTGTAGAGAGGTAGCAAATACATGACGATAATTATATAACAATGCCTGGAATTGTTCTGTTTGTTCCTGAGCCAAGACATGATTGACATGAAAGTGAAGGTTTTGTGAGGTTAAGTCCGTAATATTCTGAGAATAAACAGCATGACTCTGCAATAAAGCAACAGGATGAGCCGTGGCTCTAGCAGTATTTGTAACTACAGTCTGGGGTTCAGCTGAAAAATTGTGTTAGGGCAAAACATACTCATCGTGTAGTTTAAAGAAGGCTGCTGGAACACAATATGCTTTCGCTGCATAACACTAACCGAAGGCTCTAATAAAGCATCACTACCGACATCACAAGGCATAACCACAAACACATTAAAATTTATTTATGGACGCTCTATAACAAAAGTTGATAATATCCTTCTCAGAGACCGACGTAAAGGTGGATGACATCTCCGATGCAGGACATGGCGGTTACGCCATAGGTGGCAAAGGAGAACCAGCTGTTAGGAGTAACATCTGACTAGTAACACATATTCCACTTTGAGCAATATAGAAGCTAGTTTTCAATACGCGTTTCACAACATCTATAAATTCATCAACTGTTTCAGCATTCTGTATAACGACAAGCTGCACAAGCTCAGATTTCAATCCCTTACATGAGTTCTTTATCTGCTCTGCCTATGACATAAGTGGATTAAGAGAGATACACAAAGATAACACATATATGTAGTCTAAAATCTTTTCCTTAATTCCCTGCACACGTTGCCTCAATCGAATTTCAAGTAAGTCATCGTGGTAAGCAACCTGAAAAGCATTAGAGAAATGAAGTTTAAGGTCGGCCCAGGTATGAGAGGGAAACCTGTGAATAAAAATGTGAAACCACAAGGTAGCAACAGCGCCTCTAATGTAGCATGGTAAAAACCTTTTTGTGCATCATTTAATGCATTACCTCTAGCAACAAGCTCAAAATGTCTTAGCAAATCTGCTACAGGCATAGTAGTATTGTTATCAAAAGTACCTGGGTCAAGGTGAGCTTTAACCGCAGTTAATAGTAAGTAAGACACAGTCGAAGAAATTACAGTCTGCACAATATTCAATAACTCATAACTCTGTAGTGTAGACAAATCATGATTAGACTCAGTAGCCATGTCAGAGGGCAGCTTAGTTTTCCTGCTAGGCATCTTCACACGTTAGTAAACAGAAATGCAAAAGAAAAAACAAAGTGCAAACAAATAAACAGGAATACACACCAGTAAACTAGACCAAAGAAAAATTTTAAAGCGATATCACAATGTAAGGTAGGCACACCAATCGGACAATAAATTCACCCAAGCGCGACACTTATACTAAAAATAGTTATAAATGAGTATCCCTGTGAACACAAAGGTTCGTAACATTAACTAACATTAAGCGCAGTAGTTATAGTCCCGACCTAGCCAATAGGATTTAAATCATAATCCTGCCGCTAGGGGCGCTAGTGTCGCTGTTAATCCGCGGATTAAGGTAGATTAAGAGCGACGGCGGTAAGTTTGAAAAGCGCCATGAGCGAAAGGATTATCGTTAATCCAATTGGCTAAGTCGGGACTGTTTTCTTTATTTAAAATTTGAATACAGTGTTTTTGAACGTGGGATGGTAGTTTTCTTGAGTGGATAGAGAGCTGCAGCGATATGAGACGCGGTGGTGAAAATGGGAACTAAACAAGATGGCGGAGACAAGAAGTCTAAGGACGAGGAGATTTCGAGGTTAGTGGTCAACATGGCGAACGCAAGATGTGGGGGCAAGAAGACGCGGTGGTGAGAATGAGAACTAAAACAAGATGTCGGAAGTACGAGCTTAGAAGAGCAGATTTTGAGGTTAAAATGGTGGAGGGTCGGGGACAAGGAGATGCGGTGGCTAACGTGAGAACTAAACAAGATGGCGGACGCAAGCGGAGGGTAAGGAGATTTGAGGTTAAGATTTTGGGTTAAAACAGGACGTAAGCATGGGAAAGGCAATGGTGTGGACGAGGAGATGTGAGGCGCGGTGGCGAAAATGGGAACTAAACAAGATGACGGAGAAAAGAAGTCTAAGGACGAGGAGATTTCGAGGTTAGTGGTCAACATGGCGTACGCAAGAGGTGGGGCAAGGAGATTTGAGGTTAAGATTGTTAGGTTAAACAGACGTAAGCATGGGAACTAAATAAAGATGGCGAAGGTAAAGGTGGGGACGGGGAGATGTGAGGCGCGGTGGTAAAAATGGGAATTAAACAAGATGGCGGAGGCAGGAAGTCTAGGTTAAAAATATGAGGTAAACGTGGAGAACCAAAACCAAGATGGCGGAGGCGTAGTGGTGAAAATGGGAACTAAACAAGACGGCGGAGGCAAGAAGTCGAGGGACGAAGAGATTTGAGGTTAGGGTCAACATGCGAAAGATGCCGAACGCAACAGGTGGTGAAGAGGAGATTTGATGTTGTGAAAACTAAACAAGATGGCGGACGCGCGTGGTCAAGAAGATTTCACAAAAGAAAAAATAAATATCATACCTTGAACGAGAATGGAAGCAGTCAAGTAACTAACACGAAACTTGAAAACACAAAAGAGCACAGAAATATAATGCTTGTGTAAAAAGGAAGGCAGGAAGTGACGTGGCATGTTATGATTGGAGAAAATAAGACGCTTTGTGATTGGTGAAAACAAAACGTGATTGGATTGGACGAAGGAATAAATAAGGCGAAGTGAAGGTGATTTGCGGCGGTATTGATGATAGCCGTGATCGTTAACGCATCTGTTGGGATTGAAACCCAGTACCAAAACCCAACACATTAAAAAATTACTCTTTGAACCTTCGTTTTGAATGTGACATCACAACTTCGAATTAAACGTGAACTTTAACGGTATTTTAAATAGGAATGTTGGTGGAATGCAGAGTTCGGTTTATTTTGGGTCTCAAACCGAGTACCAGAACACTGAACGATGTATTTCTACGCCAACGCTATTTTAATAGGAATGCTGGAGGAATGTGGAGTTTGCAGTTTGGGACTCAAACCCAGTACCAAAACACCAAAGGATATACTCCTACGCCAAGCAGGCCCGAAAAATAATTATGCGTGTGGTACTTACCTCTTACTGGTGTTGATGCGTCACACAAAGCGCAGCATCTTCACGCGACGCGAAAAAATAAAAGCAAACTGTTTTTGAAAATGCTTAACCAGCTTTAAGATCAACCAACATCACTACGCACTGATATACCTAGGTTTTTTAAAGCGGTACAGACGCCCTTTGCACAGACGTAACTTAACTATACCAAAAATCTGGTACTGGACCATCGTAATGGTCGCTAGGGTACGTAGGACCAGGGTTCTCATTGCCGGTCGAAAGCGGTCAAAAAATGTACGACGCACGTGTTCACGGTAGCTACTGTCGAAGTCAACCGTCGAGGCGTGAATGAACGAAATCTGTTCTTGCTGGCAATCTAGCTCGGAGATGTGAGGAGCGGTGGCAAAAATGGGAACTAAACATGGCAGACGCAGGAGGTGGGGGTGCAAGGAGATTTGGGACGCGGCGGTGAAAATGGGATGTAAACAACATGGCGGAAGGAAGAGCTGAGATGAGCAGATTTTGAAGTTAAAATAGGAGGTAAGCATGGAAACCAAAAAACCAACGGCGGAGGGTGGGCGACAAGGAGATGCGGTGGCCAACGTGAGAGTTAAACAAGCTGGCGAACGCAAAAGGAGGGTAAGGAGATTTGAGGTTAAGAGTTTTAGGTTAAAATAGGACGTAAGCAAGGGAACTAAATCCAAAATTGCGGACGCAAGGTTGGGGACGAGGAGATGTGACGCGCGGTGGCAAAAATGCGAACTAAACAAGATGGCGGAGGCAAGAGCTGAGATGAGCAGATTTTGAGCTTAAAAATAGGAGGTAAGCATGGGAACTAAAAACTAAGGAGGCGGTGGTTCGGCGACAAGGAGATGCGATGGCGAACGTGAGAACGTAAACAAGATGGCGGGACGCAAGAGGTGGGGTACGGAGATTTTGGGTTACGATTTTTAGGTTAAAACAGGACGTAAGCATGGGAACCAAATCAAAGATAACGGAGGCAAGGAGTGGGGACGAGGAGATATGAGACGCGGTGGTGAAATGGGAACTAAACAAGATGGCAGACGCAGGAAATCTAGGTTTAAAAATAGGAGGTAAATGTGGAGAACTAAAACCAAAATGGTGGAGGCGTGGTGGCGAAAATAGGAACTAAACAAGATGGCGGAGGCAAGAGGTCGTGGGACGAGGAGATTTCATGTTAGGGGTCAACATATGAAAGATGCTGAAAGCAACAGGTGGGAACGAGGAGATTTGAGTTATGAAAACTATACAAGATGGCGGACGCGCGGGGGCAAAGAAGATTTTACAAAAGAAAATTAAATATCATACCTTGAACGAGGATGGAAGCAGCCAAGTAACTAACACGAAAGCTGAAACACAAAAGAGCATAGAAATGTAATGCTGGTGTACAAAAGGAAGACAGAAAGTGACGTGGCATGTTGTGATTGGATTGGACAAAGGAATAAACAAGATGAAGTGATGGTGATTTGCGGAGGTATTGATGATAGCTGTGATGGTTAAAGCATCTGCCGGGGTTGGAACCCAGTACCAAAGCCTTACACATTAAAAAAAGTTACTCTTTGGACCTTCGTTTTGAATGTGACATCACAACACCGAATTAAACGTTGAACTTTAACGGTATTTTAAATAGGAATGTTGGTGGAATGCAGAGTTCTGTTTATTTTGGGTCTGAAACCCAGTACCAGAACACTGAACGATGTGTTTCTACCCCAACGCTATTTTAAATAGGAATGCTGGTGGAATGTGGAGTTTGTAGTTTGGGACTCAAACCCAGTACCAAAACACTAAACGATATATTCCTACGCCAAGCAGGCCGAAAAATAATTATGCGTGTGGTACTTACCTCTTAGTGGTGTTGATGTGTCACTAAAAGCGCAGCAGTCATGTTGTAGAGCTTGACGCGACGCGGAAAAATCAAAACAAACTGTATTGAAAATGCTTAACCAGTTTTAAGATCAACCAACATCACTACGCACTGATACACCTAGGTTTTTAAAGCGGTACAGACGCCCTTTGCACAGACGTAGTTTAACTATACCAAAAACCTGGTACTGGACCATCGTAATGGTCGCTAGGGTACGTAGGAGCAGGGTTCGCATTGCCGCTCAAAAGCGGTCAAAACGGTGTACGACGGACTCACAGACCTATTCACAGTAGCTACTGTCGAAGTCAACTGTCCAGGCGTGAATAAAAGAAATCTGTGGTTGCCGGCAATCCAGCAGAAGCGATAATAAACTTGGTGCTCGTTAGCAGGATGTTTGCAGCTGCTGATAATTCCAGCTTGCCAAGCCGGATGCGCCCCAGACTGCCGCCGGCATGACCTCGATGGGGCGAGCTAAACCGGATGTTGATTCACGGTCACGCTGGCAACACAAGCCTGCGACTGCCGATAAGCTATATGAAAACTTGATTTCCACGTGAGTAGTTATAACACCCCTGCGGACGCACCAGTCCTAGGTATGTGTAAGTACTAAGAGGAGTACGTCTTAAGTAGGTGTAAGTACTGAAACGGTGTAAGTATTGGAAAAGTGTATCAGATGAAGGTATTGGGGTTCGAGGTCACTGGCGCAAGTCCTAAGTAGGTGTAAGTACCAAGAGAAGTACGTCTTGATGAGGTGTAAGTACTGAGGAGGTGTAAGTATTGGAAAAGTGTATCAGGTGAAGGTATTGGGTTCGAGGGGGAAGGAAAGCGTGTAATTTTTGGGATCAGTGTTTTGGGCGGCGGGCGGTTCGCGTGCGTGCGTGTCGTTTGGGATGTAGATGTTTAATGATTTTTTTTAAATATTTGCGAATGAGAAACTATTAGAAAAATGCCCGGAGTTCATAGGTTTATCCATAATGGATTCTAAACAGCCTTCTAAACCGTTTAGTATAAGCGTTCGACGGTAGTTGAAGGAAACCCCGAGTCCATATTAAAAAGAATAAAAAAGTGATGCAAAGTAACAATGTTTTTGATGCAGGGGCAATTAGCGATATCTTGTGTGTGGACAAAGGAGATAGCACATTCGTGCTTTAAAATTTGCGATGATTGTAAAGGAATTAAAGGTGTAATTGAAATAAAGAATTACGATACTTTGTGCATGCCGAGAGCTATTGCAGTGAATAAAACACGAGCAGACCACGACGTCAATTACCAAACGATTACGCGTTCTGGGCATTTTCAAAAAGCAAAAGGGATAGCGTTGTACGAGGGATAGGGAAGACCAGAGGTAGGTCTACTCTGGATGAACTAAAGAGATATGACAAATCTTTAATAGAGTATGCCATTACTGTGTTTGCCGATCATACAGGCAAGAATGTGCTGTATAAATCTGATCGCATAGCCGAAAAGCACATAGACCTGATGCTGCGCGATGATCACTGTAATGACATAGTATATCTGCACAAATTTCTTAAGTGCAAGTTCTACTGCAGACGGCGTAACTATTTCTAAAAACACAAACATAATATCACCGCTCTGACCAACTATGCACGAAATGCCACCAACCTTACGTTGTAATGCGTGTTATCGCGATTTTAAGGGCAGTTCTGTTTTGAACAGCACTTGACAAAAGGGGCTTTTCATCCAAAAGGTTTGTCCATTTACGACGTGGTAAAGCTATGCCCCTTGTGGAATAAACTGGTGAACACGAGGTTCAGAAAGGCCTCCCACCAGTGCGTAGAAGTTATTCTGTAGTAACCCTAAGTTGCATGTGCTTCCCAATCACAAGTGGTACATAAGCCATACCATGCACCAAATAGACGATATCGATACATGTTTATAGATTTCGAATGCACGCAGGAAACGCTCTGTATCGACAAAGCGAGCACGTTTGTGCACGTTACAAACCTGTGAGTGCTTTATCAAGTCTGTCCGTTGTGTATTGACGAAAGCCACAAAATGGCGCACTGTACGCAATGTGGATTTAAGGAATTGGTGTTTGTCGACCAACCGATAAAGCACTTATTCGAACACATTGCACAGCCTAAGTTTAAAGGCTAATACGTGAGCGTGATCGCACATAACCTCATAAGCTGCGACGGGCAGTTCTCATCATAAAGATGAAGACAGGTGCATGGCGGGAACCTGGGTGGTCGAAGAAATGAAGGTATCCTTGGAGGAGGAATATCGATTACTACAGGTCTATGAGATGTAGGAGTACGAAGTGGTGCAATACGACGCCAGCCACTGGAGAGAAGGGACTATTTCAGGACTATACGTGAATCAGTTCCTTAAGATTAAGACCGAATCCCCCGGTTGGCCCTCCGACGCCGACACGTCTGCCGTAAAGGAGCACTACGTTAAGCAATGTTTGAAGCGCGAATACGTTGTCCTGGATCCTCACGCAATTGCCAAGAATCCCGGCAGGCGAGAGCTGGACAAGTTGATGCTCAACTCCTTCTGCGGAAAATATGGCCAGAGGGACAATCTACCTACCAGTGAGCTTGTGGACCATTACGATAGGCTGCTCGATTTGCTCAACGCCCCGGGAGTAGAGGTACAGTCGTACATGCCCACCACGGACGAGGTGATGTACGTGGTATAGCGGTGCTGCGAGCAGAATCCCAGTTGAATCCCTCGACTAACGCCGTCATCGCGGCTCACGAGCGCCTAAGGCTCTATGCTTAACTGAAATGACTGGGGGAAGCGGGTGTGCTACTTCGACACCAACTCCATCGTCGGCGTTGTGTCGCCGGGGCAGTGGATGCCGTCCGTGGGGCGCTCTCTGGGGACTTGATGGACATCACCTTCGGCTACAGTGTTGCTTTGATTCAAAACTCAATCTGTAATCGTTTATATCAATCCCATTCGAACGGTTCTTGCAGCCTGCGCACTGAAACTTGGTGAGACGGCGGGTATGGCTTGGCACAAGGGGTATTGGTTTTGTTCTTCTGTTAGCTTTTCTTTTATTCGTGTGTACCTCCTAAAACACTATGAATTATACCTCTGCCTTCCGCAGATCCAGGCGTGAGGATCCAGGACAACGTATTCGCGCTTCAAACATTGCTTAACGTAATGCTCCTTTACGGCAGACGTGTTGGCATCGGAGGGCCAACCGGAGGATTCGGTCTTAATCTTAAGGAACTGATTCACGTATAGTCCTGAAATAGTCCCTTCTCTCCAGTGGCTGGGGTCGTATTGCACCACTTCGTACTCCTACATCTCATAGACCTGCAGTAATTGATATTCCTCCTCCAAGGATACCTTCATTTCTTCGACCACCCAGGTTCCCGCCATGCACCTGTCTTGATCTTTATGAAGAGAACTGTCCGTCGTAGCTTATGAGGTTATGTGCGACCACGCTCACGTATCAGCCTTTAAACATAGGCTGTGCAATGTGTTCGAATAAGTGCTTTATCGGTTGGTCGACAAACACCAATTCCTTAAATCCACATTGCGTACAGTGCGCCATTTTGTGGCTTTCGTCAATACACAACGGGCAGACTTGATAAAGCACTCACAGGTTTGTAACGTGCACAAACGTGCTCGCTTTGTCGATACAGAGCGTTTCCTGCGTGCATTCGAAATCTATAAACATGTATCGATATCGTCTATTTGGTGCATGGTATGGCTTATGTACCACTTGTGATTGGGAAGCACATGCAACTTAGGGTTATTACAGAATAACTTCTACGCACTGGTGGGAGGCCTTTCTGAACCTCGTGTTCACCAGTTTATTCCACAAGGGGCATAGCTTTACCACGTCGTAAATGGACAAACCTTTTGGATAAAAAACCCCCTTTGGTCAAGTGCTGTTCAAAACAGAACTGCCCTTAAAATCGCGATAACACGCATTACAACGTAAGGTTGGTGGCATTTCGTGCATAGTTGGTCAGAGCGGTGATATTATGTTTGTGTTTTTAGAGATAGTTACGCCGTCTGCAGTAGAACTTGCACTTAAGAAATTTGTGCAGATATACTATGTCATTACAGTGATCATCGCGCAGCTTCAGGTCTATGTGCTTTTCGGCTATGCGATCAGATTTATACAGCACATTCTTGCCTGTATGATCGGCAAACACAGTAATGGCATACTCTATTAAAGATTTGTCATATCTCTTTAGTTCATCCAGAGTAGACCTACCTCTGGTCTTCCCTATCCCTCGTACAACGCTATCCCTTCTGCTTTTTGAAAATGCCCAGAACGCGTAATCGTTTGGTAATTGACGTCGTGGTCTGCTCGTGCTTTATTCACTGCAATAGCTCTCGGCATGCACAAAGTATCGTAATTCTTTATTTCAATTACACCTTTAATTCCTTTACAATCATCGCAAATTTTAAAGCACGAATGTGCCATCTCCTTTGTCCACACACAAGATATCGCTAATTGCCCCTGCATCAAAAACATTGTTACTTTGCATCACTTTTTTATTCTTTTTAATATGGACTCGGGGTTTCCTTCAACTACCGTCGAACGCTTATACTAAACGGTTTAGAAGGCTGTTTAGAATCCATTATGGATAAACCTATGAACTCCGGGCATTTTTCTAATAGTTTCTCATTCGCAAATATTTAAAAAAAATCATTAAACATCTACATCCCAAACGACACGCACGCACGCGAACCGCCCGCCGCCCAAAACACTGATCCCAAAAATTACACGCTTTCCTTCCCCCTCGAACCCAATACCTTCACCTGATACACGTTTCCAATACTTACACCTCCTCAGTACTTACACCTCATCAAGACGTACTTCTCTTGGTACTTACACCTACTTAGGACTTGCGCCAGTGACCTCGAACCCCAATACCTTCATCTGATACACTTTTCCAATACTTACACCGTTTCAGTACTTACACCTACTTAAGACGTACTCCTCTTAGTACTTACACATACCTAGGACTGGTGCGTCCGCAGGGGTGTTATAACTACTCACGTGGAAATCAAGTTTTCATACAGCTTATCGGCAGTCGCAGACTTGTGTTGCCAGCGTGACCGTGAGTCAGCATCCGGTTTAGCTCGCCCCATCGAGGTCATGCCGGCGGCAGCCTGGGGCGCATCCGGCTTGGCAAGCTGGAATTATCAGCAGCTGCAAACATCCTGCTAACGAGCACCAAGTTTATTATCGCTTCTGCTGGATTGCCGGCAACCACAGATTTCTTTTATTCACGCCTGGACAGTTGACTTCGAGAGTAGCTACTGTGAATAGGTCTGTGAGTCCGTCGTACACCGTTTTGACCGCTTTTGACCGGCAATGCGAACCCTGCTCCTACGTACCCTAGCGACCATTCGATGGTCCAGTACCAGGTTTTTGGTATAGTTAAATTACATCTGTGCAAAGGGCGTCTGTACCGCTTTAAAACCTAGGTGTATCAGTGCGTAGTGATGTTGGTTGATCTTAAAACTGGTTAAGCACTTTCAATACAGTTTGTTTTGATTTTTCCGCGTCGCGTCAAGCTCTACAACATGACTGCTGCGCTTTTCGTGACACATCAACACCACTAAGAGGTAAGTACCACACGCATAATTATTTTTCGGCCTGCTTGGCGTAGGAATATATCGTTTAGTGTTTTGGTACTGGGTTTGAGTCCCAAACTACAAACTCCACATTCCACCAGCATTCCTATTTAAAATAGCGTTGGCGTAGAAACACATCGTTCAGTGTTCTGGTACTGGGTTTCAGACCCAAAATAAACAGAACTCTGCATTCCACCAACATTCCTATTTAAAATACCGTTAAAGTTCACGTTTAATTCGGTGTTGTGATGTCACATTCAAAACGAAGGTCCAAAGAGTAAATTTTTTTAATGTGTAGGGCTTTGGTACTGGGTTCCAACCCCTGCAGATGCGTTAACCATCACAGCTATCATCAATACCTCCGCAAATCACCATCACTTCATCTTGTTTATTCCTTTGTCCAATCCAATCACAACATGCCACGTCACTTTCTGTCTTCCTTTTGTACACCAGCATTACATTTCTATGCTCTTTTGTGTTTCAGCTTTCGTGTTAGTTACTTGGCTGCTTCCATCCTCGTTCAAGGTATGATATTTAATTTTCTTTTGTAAAATCTTCCTTGCCCACGCGCATCCGCCATCTTGTTTAGTTTTCATAACCTCAAATCTCCTCGTTCCCACCTGTTGCTTTCAGCATCTTTCATATGTTGACCCCTAACATGAAATCTCCTCGTCCCACGACCTCTTGCCACCGCCATCTTGTTTAGTTCCCATTTTCGCCACCACGCCTCCACCATTTTGGTTTTAGTTCTCCACCTTTACCTCCTATTTTAAACCTAGATTTCCTGCATCTGCCATCTTGTTTAGTTCCCATTTCACCACCGCGTCTCATATCTCCTCGTCCCCACTCCTTGCCTCCGTTATCTTTGATTTAGTTCCCATGCTTACGTCCTTTTTTAACCTAAAAATCGTAACCTAAAATCTCCTTACCCCACCTCTTGCGTCCCGCCATCTTGTTTGCGTTCTCACGTTCGCCATCGCATCTCCTTGTCGCCGACCCACCGCCACCTTAGTTTTTAGTTCCCATGCTTACCTCCTATTTTTAAGCTCAAAATCTGCTCATCTCAGCTCTTGCCTGCGCCATCTTGTTTAGTTCCCATTTTTGCCACTGTGCCTCACATCTCCTCGTCCCCAACCTTGCGTCCGCAATTTTGGGTTTAGTTCTCATGCTTACGTCCTATTTTGACCTAAAACTCTTAACCTCAAATCTCCTTACCCTCCTCCTGCGTCCGCCAGCTTGTTTAACTCTCACGTTGGCCACCACATCTCCTTGTCGCCCACCCTCCGCCGTTGGTTTTTTGGTTTCCATGCTTACCTCCTATTTTAACTTTAAAATCTGCTCATCTCAGCTCTTCCTTCCGCCATGTTGTTTACATCCCACTTTCACCGCCGCGTCCCAAATCTCCTTGCACCCCCACCTCTTGCGTCTGCCATGTTTAGTTCCCATTTTTGCCACCGCTCCTCACATCTCCGAGCTAGATTGCTCGCAAGAACAGATTTCTTTCATTCACGCCTCGACGGTTGACTTCGACAGTAGCTACTGTGAACACGTGCGTCGTACACTTTTTGGCCGCTTTCTACCGGCAATGAGAACCCTGGTCCTACGTACGCTAGCGACCATTACGATAGTCCAGTACCAGGTTTTTGGTATAGTTAAATTACGTCTGTGCAAAGGGCGTCTGTACCGCTTTAAAAAAAAACCTAGGTATATCAGTGCGTAGTGATGTTGGTTGAATTTAAAGCTGGTTAAGCATTTTCAAAAACAGTTTGCTTTTATTTTTTCGCGCCGCGTGAAGCCGCTGCGCTTTTGGTGACGCATCAACACCAGTAAGAGGTAAGTACCACACGCATAATTATTTTTCGGGCCTGCTTGGCGTAGGAATATATCCTTTGGTGTTTTGGTACTGGGTTTGAGTCCCAAACTGCAAAATCCACATTCCACCAGCATTCCTATTTAAAATAGCGTTGACGTAGAAATACATCGTTCAGTGTTCTGGTACTCGGTTTGAGACCCAAAATAAACAGAACTCTGCATTCCACCAACATTCCTATTTAAAATACCGTTAAAGTTCACGTTTAATTCGAAGTTGTGATGTCACATTCAAAACGAAGGTTCAAAGAGTAATTTTTTAATGTGTTCATGTTTTGGTACTGGGTTTCAATCCCAACAGATGCGTTAACGATCACGGCTATCATCAATACCGCCGCAAATCACCTTCACTTCGCCTTATTTATTCCTTTGTTCAATCCAATCACGTTTTATTTTCACCAATCACAAAGCGTCTTATTTTCTCCAATCATAACATGCCACGTCACTTCCTGCCTTCCTTTTTACACAAGCATTATGTTTCTGTGCTCTTCTGCGTTTTCATATTTCGTGTTAGTTACTTGACTGCTTCCATTCTCGTTCAAGGTATGATATTTATTTTTTCTTTTGTGAAATCTTCTTGATCACGCGCGTCCGCCAACTTGTTTAGTTTTCACAACATCAAATCTCCTCTTCACCACCTGTTGCGTTCGACATCTTTCGCATGTTGACCCTAACCTCAAATCTCTTCGTCCTCGATTTCTTGCCTCCGCCATCTTGTTTAGTTCCCATTTTCACCACTACGCCTCCGCCATCTTGGTTTTGGTTCTCCACGTTTACCTCATATTTTTAACCTAGACTTCCTGCCTCCGCCATCTTGTTTAGTTCCCATTTTCGCCACCGCGCCTCACATCTCCTCGTCCACACCATTGCCTTCGCCATCTTGGATTTCGTTCCCATGCTTACGTCCTGTTTTAACCTAAAATCTTAACCTCAAATCTCCTTACCCTCCTCTTGCGTCCGCCATCTTGTTTAGTTCTCACGTTGGCCACCGCATCTCCTTGTCGCCGACCGTCCACCATTTTTAGTTCCCACTATTTTTAACCTCAAAATCTGCTCTTCTAAGCTCGTACTTGCGACATCTTGTTTTAGTTCTCATTCTCACCACCGCGTCTTTTTGCCCCACATCTTGCGTCCGCCATGTTGACCACTAACCTCAAATCCCCTCGTTCTTGACTTCTTGTCTCCGCCATATTGTTTAGTTCCCATTTTTGCCACAGCTCCTCACATCTCCGAGCCAGATTGCCGGCAAGAACAGATTTCGTTCATTCACGCCTCGACGGTTGACTTCGACAGTAGCTACTGTGAGCACGTGCGTCGTACATTTTTTTGACCGCTTTCGACCGGCAATGAGAACCCTGGTCCTACGTACGCTAGCGACCATTACGATGGTCCAGTACCAGGTTTTTGGTATAGTTAAATTACGTCTGTGCAAAGGGCGTCTGTACCGCTTTAAAAAAACCTAGGTATATCAGTGCGTAGTGATGTTGGTTGATCTGAAAGCTGGTTAAGCATTTTCAAAAACAGTTTGCTTCTATTTTTTCGCGTCGCGTGAAGCTGCTGCGCTTTTGGTGACGCATCAACACCAGTAAGAGGTAAGTACCACACGCATAATTATTTTTCGGGCCTGCTTGGCGTAGGAATATATCCTTTGGTGTTTTGGTACTGGGTTTGAGTCCCAAACGGCAAACTCCACATTCCACCAGCATTCCTATTTAAAATAGCGTTGGCGTAGAAATACATCGTTCAGTGTTCTGGTACTCGGTTTGAGACCCAAAATAAACAGAACTCTGCATTCCACCAACATTCCTATTTAAAATACCGTTAAAGTTCACGTTTAATTCGAAGTTGAGATGTCACATTCAAAACGAAGGTTCAAAGAGTAATTTTTTAATGTGTTGGGTTTTGGTACTGGGTTTCAATCCCAACAGATGCGTTAACGATCACGGCTATCATCAATACCGCCGCAAATCACCTTCACTTCGCCTTATTTATTCCTTCGTCCAATCCAATCACGTTTTATTTTCACCAATCACAAAGCGTCTTATTTTCTCCAATCATAACATGCCACGTCACCTCCTGCCTTCCTTTTTACACAAGCATTATATTTCTGTGCTCTTTTGTGTTTTCAAGTTTCGTGTTAGTTACTTGACTGCTTCCATTCTCGTTCAAGGTATGATATTTATTATTTCTTTTGTGATATCTTCTTGACCACGCGCGTCCGCCATCTTGTTTAGTTTTCACAACATCAAATCTCCTCTTCACCACCTGTTGCGTTCGGCATCTTTCGCATGTTGACCCTAACCTCAAATCTCTTCGTCCCTCGACTTCTTGCCTCCGCCATCTTGTTTAGTTCCCATTTTCACCACTACGCCTCCGCCATCTTGGTTTTGGTTCTCCACGTTTACCTCATATTTTTAACCTAGACTTCCTGCCTCCGTCATCTTGTTTAATTCCCATTTTTACCACCGCACCTCACATCTCCTCGTCCCCACCCTTACCTTCGCCATCTTGGATTTAGTTACCATGCTTACGTCTGTTTAACCTAACAATCTTAACCTCAAATCTCCTTGCCCCCACCTCTTGCGTACGCCATGTTGACCACTAACCTCGAAATCTCCTCGTCCTTAGACTTCTTTTCTCCGCCATCTTGTTTAGTTCCCATTTTCGCCACCGCGCCTCACATCTCCTCGTTCACACCATTGCCTTCGCCATCTTGGATTTCGTTCCCATGCTTACATCCTGTTTTAACCTAAAATCTTAACCTCAAATCTCCTTACCCTCCTCTTGCGTCCGCCATCTTGTTTAGTTCTCACGTTGGCCACCGCATCTCCTTGTCGCCGACCGTCCACCATTTTTAGTTCCCACTATTTTTAACCTCAAAATCTGCTCTTCTAAGCTCGTACTTGCGACATCTTGTTTTAGTTCTCATTCTCACCACCGCGTCTTCTTGCCCCACATCTTGCGTCCGCCATGTTGACCACTAACCTCAAATCCCCTCGTTCTTGACTTCTTGTCTCCGCCATCTTGTTTAGTTCCCATTTTCGCCACCGCGTCTCATATCGCTGCATCTCTCTATCCACTCAAGAAAACTACCATCCCAATTCAAAAACACTGTATTCAAATTTTAAATAAAGAAAACAGTCCCGACTTAGCCAATTGGATTAACGATAATCCTTCCTCTCATGGCGCTTTTCAAACTTACCGCCGTCGCTCTTAATCCACCTTAATCCGCGGATTAACAGCGACACTATCGCCCCTAGCGGCAGGATTATCATTTAAATCCTATTGGCTAGGTCGGGACTATAACTACTAAGCGCCCACTGTGAAATAAGTGTCACATCACTTCAAATAGGAGATAAAAATTTCTGTTGAGGTTGCAACCTAAATTACAATTACTAAAATACACGCCTAAAATTAATGAAGTCAGATGGGTGATAGCAGCATGCTTATGCCAGCTGATATAGCACATACACAGAGAGCTCACTGACCAGAATACGAGCAGTAAACACGTGAAAAGCGAACACTTCCTTACCTGGCAGATTTTGCAAGTAAGACCAATATATCATGGTTCACAATATCACTATTTCATAAGTGGTAATAGTAGCACAACGCATACACTCACAGAAATTGAGGCCAAAACGTAGCATTTATGAAAAGAAAACATCCGAGGTGCCATATCACACGCAGTACAAGTTCAAGCAAGTTTAAAAATGTTTCACAGCTTCCACACGTATAAATTCTCTCAATATTAAAGAATTGCCCAGATTGCACACAGTACTTACTTTCCTTAGAGCACTAGTAGTGGAGTACAAGCACTAAGTAATTGGAAAAATTAAATACGTGCAACATAGGCTACAATGAGGGGTGTTGTTTTAAGGGGCGGCCCCACACCCGCCGCCCCCGGTGACGATCATCCTCAGAGGCTACATAGTCTCCCCATGCTGTTAGTATCTAACATGCAGCTAAGGGGGGTGCTTTGTTAGTAGTGACGTGCTGGTGCGTGTTGGATGAGGTGAGTTAGATGTTCGGGTTCCGCGGAAGCACCCCGGTTTGTAACGTTAAACTACTGATGCGAGCATGCAGAACATGCAATGTGTCAGGTGGGGTTTACCGGCGCAAGCCATGGCGAGCCCTGGCTGGCGCTCGGTGGTTAGTACTGGTTAGGTTAGGGTGGTAATACTAGGGATGCGTTAAAGAGCTTCGGCTTAAAAACTAAATGGGATGGCGCGAGTGTTAGCATCATGCAGGTGATCGAAGTGAGAGGTGTGGCGGGATTTTATTTTGGGTTACCGAGATGCTGTTACAGTGTTGCTGTTGTGGTGGATGGCTTATAGGTGGTTCCTTTATGGGCTGGCGCAGTGGCAGGGGCAGACCGTTGGTTTGAAGTTCCTGTTCGGTATGGTTTCCTGTAACTGAAGACGTATTAATAGTGTGTGAGAGTGTGACAATGTTACAAAGTCATGGGGTATGAGACGGTGTAGGTGTTCAAGGATCTCCTCAATAGGTACTTCGTCTGACAGGTTGCTGTCAAACAGGGCTAATGGTCGTTTATGTTTGTTGATGGTGGTTTTATAGGTGCCTAGTGTTTGGATGAGGGGGTTTTTGCTTGTGGTGCGGTTGGTGTACAATTCGGCTGCTAGTTTTTTTTATGAATTTTTCGATGGTGTGCATCCTGAGTTCTTGGTGAAGCAGTTTGGAGGGTGCATGTTTCGGTACGGTGGCTATAATAGGGAGGATTTTGTTTCGGAGGGATTGGAGTGTGCTGATATGGCTTTTAGCTGCGTACCCCCAGACGGGGGCCGTATAGGTGAGTATGGGTCGGAGTAGCGTCTTGTAGAGGGTGAGGCCTAGTCGTATCTGAAGGGTGCTATTGTAGTTGATAAGAGGGTACAGTTTGCATAGTTGTGCATATCATTTTCTGCGGACGTTAAGTACGTGGTCTTTCCAGGTAAGATCCTGGTCCATTGTGACACCTAAGTAGGTGACGGTGGTGGTCCATGATATGGGAGTGCCAAAGAGTTGCATTGGTGGCTGCGATCGCGCAAGTTGTCGGTGTTTAACCCGCTTGGTGAAGACTATTGCTTGTGACTTGGTTGGGTTGACTTTGATGCGCCATTTGGTCAGCCATTCCTCATGTGCTGAAAGCGCTCGCTGAAGGCGAGAATTAATGTATTTTAAATCACCGAACTGTGCCATTACGGCAGTGTCATCTGCGTAGAGTGAGAGGAGCATGTTGTTAGTTTTTGGAATATCATTCATGTATATTGTGAAGAGGACCGTCCCCAGTACGCTTCCTTGGGGACTCCGACCAGGACTGGGCGTAGCGAGAGAGAGAGGAGTTAACAGAAGACTGAAATTTGCGGTTGTGTAGGTAGTTAGCAACGAGCTTGAATGCGGTGTCTTGAAAGTTGTATTGGATGAGCTTGCGCAGTAGTCCCTCGTGCCATAACCGGTTGAACGCCCGCTCAAGGTCAAGAAATATGGCACCTGTGGTTTTTCGTGTATTAAACCCCTGCGTAATGTGTTCGGTGGTACGGAGGAGCTGCAGTGTGGTGAAGTATTTGGCGCGGAAGCCGAATTCTTCTGGTATTAGAATGTCGTGTCGCGCAAGATGTGCATTTAGCCGTTTGAGTATGACTTTTTCAAGTAGTTTGCTCAGGGAGTTGAGTAGGCTAATAGGTCAATAGTTGCGAGGGTTTGTGTTGTCTTTATTATTTTTAGGAAAGTGCAGGATTTGGGCGGTTTTCCATTGCTCAGGGTAGTATCCTTGTTGTAGTGTAAATTTGCAGATGTTGGATAGCGCCTGAACGGCAGTGAGTGATGGGCGATGTTAGGAATGCTATCTGGGTCTGGGGCCTTCTTGTTGTGAAAATGTTTGATCATCCAGGCAAGATCAGAGAGGCTGGTTTTTCGGAGTTTGTTGTGTGTCTGTCGCGTTCGGAAATCGGTTGTGACTGCTAGGGTATCTGCAACGAAGGCGTGATCAATCGGTTGTGGGTTTGACACGAGGGTTTCTTGGAGAGCGTCTGCAAGGGCTTCAGCTTTCTCCATGTCGGAGGTTGCTATGCGCTAGTTGTGGTGTAGTGGGGGAATGGTCATCGGTTGCCTAGTGAGGCATTTGGCAATACGTCAGACTGTTCGGTTTTCAAGATCGAGGTTAGTGAGAGTGGCATTCCATTGGTTTGTAATGTGCTCTGCAGTGCGTTCTCTCACTGCAGCATTGAGCCGGCGGAATTCGTCTAAGTCAGCTAGATGTCTTGGGCGCTGCCAGGCGCGTCTAACTCTGTTAAGCTGTGCGGTGAGGCGCTTCAGGTCTGGGGGAGGGGTGGGGCTATGGTTGCCCTGGATGCTGATTGGTGCGGCTTGCGATATGGCATATTTAATGGTGTTCTCGAGGTGTGATATGGCTTGTTCCAGTTCTGCTTCAGATGTGATCGGCGTTAGTTTGAGCTGGTCTGCTATGGTGGAGCTAAAGAGTTGCCAGTTGGCCTTGTTGAAATTGTGGCTCGGTATTTGTGTATGTTGGGCAAGGCTGCCTCTGGTGGTTATTATCAATGGCAGGTGGTCTGAGGAGAGGTCGTTAATTGTGGTCATCTCAATGTTAAAGGCAATGTTGCGGGCAAGTGCTATATCCAGAATGTCTGGGTGCAGATTTCGGTTGGGAGGTACAAACGTAGGTTCCGTGGGGGCATAGATAACAAAATCGGACCGATTCTCATACTGAAGGAGTTTGTTGCCGGCAGTGTTTGAGGTGCGGCAGTTCCAGAGTGGGTGCTTACAGTTTAGGTCACCTATGAGAAGTACCTGTGGATGATGGTTGAGGAGTGCATCCAGGTCGTCTGTTTCTAGTTCGCCTGGTGGGTTGTACGCGGAAACTAATAGTACGCGAGTGTTGTTGATAGTTACAAAAGCAGTTGTTGCTTTGGTTCTGATAAGTGGGGGGGGTAGAGCCTGACAGTGGTCTGTGCCTCGTTTGATGGCAATTGCTGTGCCCCCGCCGCGGCGATTTCGGTCTGTTCGGTACACTAAGTAGTCTGGTAGGTTGAATTTGTCAGTCGGATGTAGGTGTGTTTCGGTGAATGCTGCTATATCTATTTGGTGTTTCTCAAGAAAAGTTAAGCATTCGGCTTTTCGTCGGCGGATCCCGTTTGCATTCCAAGTCATAAACCTGATACTTTGCTGGGCCATTTATAGTTTTGGGAAGTTATTCATGGTAGTTACTTTGGTGAGATAGGCACTGTGGAACATGCTAAAGAATTCCGCGTAGCTCATAATGACATGTTGAAACGTTCTTTCTCCTGAGGCAAGAGCATGTAGTGCTGCTGTGACCGTTTCTTTGATCTCCTGCCAGTTTTTGCCGTGCTTGGTCATTGCACAGAGCAGATTTTTGGCTGGGTATTTGTCCGCCTCAATTCAGGTGGTGTGGTTTTGTTTGCGTGTTGGCGTGTGTGTATGTGGCACTGTGGTGCCATTGTTCGGCGCAGTGTCGCTCGTTTGTGCAGTGGCGTTGAATGTGAGCACTGCTGATTTTGTGTGCATGTTGCCCTGTGTTTGTGCCGGGCGGTCAGCTGCATGCTGTGTGCGGCTGTGCGTAGTTTGGGGTTGGCTGCTTGCCGATTGGTTGACTTGTGCGTGTGTATGCTGTTGAGCGTGCAGTGCGCGTGCGTTTGTAGATGCTCGCGCATCGGCGGTTTCAGGCTACATGCCCGGAGTGTAGGATGTCGCCCTAGGGTTCAGCCGTGATGAGCGGCAACGCCTTAGTTGGAAGGGCGGCCATATGCTGGCTACAGGGCCGGAAGGCAATTACATATTAAGGGAAAAAATGGAAATTAAATAGAAAAAATTAGTCTGAAGCATGAAAATATATCATAACCTGTAAAATAAAGACAATATCCAATGCTTTACAACATAACATGTGAAAATAAGGTAGGATGCCTTAGATATACACTGGACGGAAAAATACAAGTTTGAATTTGATTCACGCTGGCGAGAACCGCCACGTTAGGTGCCTACATATGCAGCGCACGTGGATAGAAATAGCAATAATTAGTGACAGTAAAGGAAAAGTAAATACAACATGCAGAACACCACCATATGTAGCACGGCGACATATTAAACCTGCAATTGTGGAATGATGTAACCAACTACTACGGGGGATTGGGTGCAGGGGGCGAAGTCTGCTCTCAGAAGACATGACGTGATCTTGCAGGCGCAACTGGACGTGAAACCTGAAAATGGTTACTGCTACATGTATCTTTAAGAAAAGTCAAAGGAAGGAAAGAGTAAAACTAGGTGTTCTGCATGATTATCACGAGGGCTCGTTTGGCAGACTGAGGATCCCAAGAACTTACCTAAAGTTGCCTATACGAAAGGAAGAATGAAAGGGTAGATAGGCTGAAAATATGGATACGCACATAAGGAATAATGAAAAGTTCAACTAAAAACACACACACAGATGAAATTTATTAAGAATATCTCACCTTTGAATTACATGTTGAGATACAGTTTCCACTTGGTTCTGATCCAGTCACGGTCGCCGCCTCGTGTCGGAGCCAGGGGGCCAGCAACTACGTCCTATCTCGTCTACTTCCCTCTACAGACTGTTTCATGTTCTCATACTAAACTCGCTTTATTTGCTATCACGCATGCGCACAATACGAAAGATAAAAGGGTTCCCCGACACTAGTGATCCCTCACAAATACATTACGGTGGATTTCCCATCCCACAACAATGACTGAAAACAATATCTTAAAAGCAATAAGAAATAAGATAACATTAACTATAAATGTGACAACATTTTATCTGAGATTTGATAAAGCTTACGTCTGTTAAAGGCAAGGCCTGCCTGCTCTCGGTACATCGTGAATGTGCCGGTCACACGAAATTTATTTATCAAACCTCGAACAGTATCCCGATTTGGACACTTTGAATTAGGAAAACACGCCTGAAATTTTAGTTTCACACTTTCCGTAAATCAATCGCATTCGCGAAAAGGTGATCCACCAAAAAAATCTCTCTTCATTACCAAACATTACATCAGTATGGTGTTGCACTGTTCCATTATTCGGTCTAAACGCACACTGCAATACACACTGACTACACTAAGACAACCACCGCACACTTGTAGTCGTCAATTTATCTTACATATTGAAGAAAGTGCCAATGACTTCTGTCTACCTGCTTCTGCTGCTACTGCTGCCAGTGTTAGCAGTAGGCATGGACTCGACAGTGGTGCGGAGAGTTCGCTGGCACCCCAAAAAAAACTAAATTGAGTTTTACTTATGGACGATCTTCAACTACTATGATCCTTAGCGTCACACTCTATATTGGGGGTGAAAGACCGGAAATTTTGTCAGAGGCCTTCTTATCAGGCTTGAGGTTATTTTACGTGACGTAAATCTACGACATGGGACCACCGGCTTTACTTCCCTTCCGAAGAAAGCCATGCTAAGCATTTTTACTCCCGAAAAAAATCCATCGCCATCCGCCGGGTTTCAACCTGCAACCTCGGGAACTAGAAGCTAGCATGGTAACCACTACAGCACGGAGTACGGCCTTTGGCACCCATTATATAGGGTGGACCACTTAAGTTGAGACTATACAATATATACTAAGGTTGTAGAAAGAAATGCCTTGAATAAAAGTTGCTTGATATTATGGGGGAAAGTAAAGGTCATTACTCGTGTTTTATTTGGAGGATGTTGCGATGGACATTTTTGGTGTCCATTTAAATTGAATCCAATTGTAGGTTCCCATTTAAAAAAGGTTAAGTTTACCCTAAAATGACCATCATAAAGCCCTTCAAACAAAACACGACTTGTGGCATTTACTTTCCTCCATAATACTAAGCAACGTTTATTCAAGACATTTCCTTGTACCAAGCTTACTTTTGGAGATAATGTACAGTCTCAAATTAAATCGAACAGGACGCTATATGCTGGCCTTAAAATTCCATATTCTTTCCGTGCAATCGCAAGAGAGAACTGAATGTTGACAGGACTTTAAAAGAATGACCAAGCAATGAACAATTCGAGCCATTAATAATAATAATATATCTCGGAAGTGACTGATGCCTCAAAAAAGCTATTTGAAATAAATTGTGTGTTTTTTACATTTTTTCTTCTTTTTTGTGTGCAGTGCGGTTTCTTTATCGCTAAACGTTTACTAGTTATACAAGATTATATAAAATTCCTTCCGAATGAAGAAGACTTTGCAAGATATTCCCAGAAAATTCAAGATATATGTTTTATTTGTCATGTTAATATCTTAAATTTATAGTACTATAATCAAACTTGTTAGAGCCATTTTCCAGAATATAAAAAATGTCGAAAAATCTTCCATATCAAGGGTAGTTTAGGGTGAAGAAATTTTCTTGAAAACCTTCATGTCGCATCTTTGGAAGACACTGAACTTAAATATCAAATTTGGTATTTATCCGACTTTTCGTTTTTGAGTTATGCTGTTCATAGATACACACACACATAGACACACAGAGAGAGAGAGAGAGAGAGAGAGAGAGAGAGAGAGAGAGAGAGGGAGAGACTCACCCAGGGACCTTTTTCTAAAATTATCTTTGGATTCGGGGGCCTCAGAACAAGCATTTCCGGTGAAATATCGATATAAAAGTTTTGAGTGGATGCAATGTCCTCTCTACCTACTCTGTACGCGGTAGAGAAAGTAAACAATTAAGGATTCTCCTCCTCCTACACCAGGGAGATTTGTGTTGGCAATTTCATTATTGGAAACATGAATGCAAATTTTAAGCACGTAAGCTAATTTACAGTTAACGGAACGTTTCAGATAGCATTGCCTTTGCTTCATGTGTGCAGAACTTTACTACGACAATATGCCTAAATATCTCTAACCGCATACCGCACGCAGACAAACTTTCCTGCATTATTATACACGACATCATATAAGATTGTTACAATAAACATGCTATGTACGTTAGATATATCAGGTCAGTTTTATTAGTTCTAATATCCGTCAATTTTATTCTTTATGAAGCCCACTACTACAAAATGTGGTACATGTAATGCGTTTCCTGTGTGAAACGAATCCGAAGATAAAGATAATGATGATGATGATGATAATAATAATAGTACCTACTCAAAAATCCGTAAGAGTGTAGTTTTATAAAAATAATATAAAACATGTGAAGAGCACTGTCAGCTCCGGAAACTAGAGGCGATATATAATATATATATATATGTATATATGTATATATGTATATATATGTATATATATATATATATATGTACATGATTGCTGTGCATGCTCAGCCTCAAACCAGGGTTAGGATTTTTAGGTGCAAATTTCAGATGAAAAAAGAAAGGGAAAAGGTGCTCAAATAAGGTAAAAAAAGGGACAATAAGGTGCTGGTTTATTTAAGGGGATGCACAACTGAAATTGCTATTTTCTAAACTATCCATTCAGTTGGGCTGAAATTTTAACCACAAGTCAGACTTCTTCAGATATAATTGTTTTGTGAATTTCAATCCAAAATCTTTATGAGTTTTTAAGTTATTAATTTTAAAAGTATAAAATTATAGTGCATTATAGGTGCATTTTTCAAAAAAAAAAAAAAAACCCTATGTTGCTTCCATGTCAAGGAACTACAAAACTGCCATATAATTTTTTTCTACCATTCTTAGTTTAAGAGAGAAAAAACGATTTGCAGTTTTGTATTTGCATTTTTTTTCGTTTTTTTTGTATACATTGTTATGCTCAAAAATTAGTAGCGCAAAAACTATTCACTACACAGAAAAATTATATGACAGTTTTATTTTTTGGGGTTTTTGAAATAAGCATAAAAATGTCAATAAGAATGAATGTAAACTACATTGTGTGGAACATTTTGAAAATGCAGAAAT
This sequence comes from Deroplatys truncata, assembly GCA_030765065.1. Taxonomy (NCBI): domain Eukaryota; kingdom Metazoa; phylum Arthropoda; class Insecta; order Mantodea; family Mantidae; genus Deroplatys; species Deroplatys truncata. The sequence goes on from CM060990.1 coordinate 273,393,694, forward strand.
GCTGAAAATAAGAAACGCCTTAAAATCAAGTTTTAAAAATATAAACAGCTAGCAAACAAATGCGCAAGGGTATTTAAAAAGTCTCGTAATGATCCTGAAGTGTTTTCTAGGTCAAAAATAAAAGTGGATTCCAAAACTACAAGCAATGAAGAATTTTTTGGGAACATAATTTTTGTTTGTTGAGATTTTTTAGATTTTGGGTTAACTTCAGTTGTGCATTCCCTTAACTAATTCAACGATTTCTCTTTCCTCTATTTTAATTTATTAAACTACAAACTAGTACATCAAATTATCACTCATCAAAAGAAGGAAAAAACATGAAGCTGTTGTACTTCAAGACATTAAGCATCTCCACATTTTTAAAAGTAAGTCTGTTTCTATTAGGAGATAGAATGTCTTTGTAGATGCTAAAGCTTCTTTCAACATCCACAGAAACCAGTGAGACAAACCTTCTATTCACTCGGAATGGCAACTCTACAGATGGGGCGAATTCCTCAATGTCTGGATTCTTCTGAAGACTAGATTCAAGTTTGTCTTTGGCAAAGCCATCTAACTGCTCCCTCACGGAAGTAAAAATATCCCATTGTTTTTCCTTTTTCAGACCTTGTACTTTATATTGTTTAATTGCTGCAGGCAGGTACTTGTAACTATGGACACTATATAGTTCTATCTGCAAATTATGTATTTTCTCCGGTAACAGAAGTTGCTGTGCCTTGGAAATTACACCTGCATCGGATGGATCCAAAGCAAGCACAAACTCTTTAATTTTGTCAAAATTCTCACACAACATAGCAGCACACTCAATCCAAGATCCCCAGAGAGTAACGACCGGGAAATTTGGAAGGGGCAGGCCAGGGATTTCCCTGTAGTAAACAACACGGCTCGGAACTTTCAGTAGAATCTTCTTCAGGGCAGAGATGAATTGGTTTACGATGTCGTATTCGTTCCTTATGGATTCACAAACCCTGTGAAGGGCATGAGCCAAGCATGGCACATGCTTCAAGTTAGGCAATAAAGGTTTAAATTGGTTAATAGCTGAAACGAAGTATGGAGCTGGTCCTTAACCACAAGAAGAAGTTTTTCAAACTCGATACCAGTAGGCCAGAGTTTTTGGCAAAAGTCCATAATGGATTGCATTACTGTACTGGCATTGGCTTTCTGCAGCTCATACAGTTTTAACAACATGGGCTTAACTTTCTCCCCTGCTAAGGGAAAAACTATAAAATGTTCAAAACATATCGTTCCATTGAGTGTATGGTTTCATTCGCAATGATTCCCACATCGCAATCAGACATTTTCTTCTTGATTCTTTCCATGGTTTCTTGGTAACTTGGCTCCATGTAGTTTTTTCTTAAAGTACTCTCATCGGGCATTGACATCTTTGTGTATTTTTCAAGAAATCCCTTGAAGGCTGGATGGTTCACCTTATTGAGTGGAATTCCTGCTTGTGTAAGAGCTGCACACAAATCAATGTTTAAGTCCTTCAAATTTTGGCTTTTTGAAGAACTCTGTTGAAACGCATTTCGTAATAGAGGTTGCCGTGATTTGTTTGCTTGAACAGTCTTGTTCATTTGATGCTTAGAGCTGGAAATGTTTTGTTTGATGCGATCTCGCTGGTGTTTTTCGTCTAACAAAACTCCGAATCACAAATAGTACATCGCATAACAGTTCCATCAGTGTCTATGAAATCTTGTTTGAATTACTCAGCCAGAACAATAAATCGAGCACTGGACACCTTTGCCATGGTAAAATCAGGTACTAGTACACTCGTTTGGAGAGCTAACACTAGTTCACTTGCTACCACAATACGACTGTCACACAACTCACTCTTGCGTCCACTCGCTGTCCACATTCTCTTATAACACCGTGACAATTACGAGAATGTTCTCATTCATGCTGGAACTTCTGTCTCAGCAGAACCCAGTCTTAATAATTCTCGGAACTGCCGTCTCTGCGTGCCCAGCCTTCGCCTTCACGCAATCAGATGACGTCTCTCACAGTAACAAACTCACATTCACGAACAGCAGGCTACTGATTCTGGTGGGATAGAATCACTCATTGTCAATTGCATTATTGCGGGCTACTTTATAGCGGTAAAGCGAGAGAAAGAGGTTTTTGTCGAACACACAATTATTTTGCATTGTTGCGGGTGTGCTTTCAATTCCCGCGCGGCGTTTACTGAAAGAGGTAGGTTTACTATTCGCACGTGTACAGCAAGCTGATGAGACGTTAATTGAAAATTAAACAATAAATTGGAATGAAACATAAAAGAAAAAAGGGGGAAAAGATGGATTATGGGCATGGTTGAAGGGAAATGGGATAAAGGTGCCAAAAAGGGGTAAAGGTCCCAAAAAAGGGAAAAAGGTGCGAGACAAAATGCCTCTTTTCGCAGCTAGAAACAAAATTTCACAGTGTGATATCTTTCCGTACAGCTTTAACTTACCCTAAGAAAAAAGGTGCGCACCTAAAAATCCTAACCCTGCTCATAACGTAGGACGTTGCTAAAGCCCTCTATGAGACAGACAAATCGTTGACCACGGAGATCGAACCCTGATTTCCAGTTTGACAAGCTTTAAAAGGTTATATTAAGCTTTAAAACACTGAGCTCTTCAACAGACTGGTTGATTTAATGGCGACTATCAATGCTAGTGTACGTGGGATCTAAGCAAACCTGTAGAGGATGAAGCCTTGGCCGATGTGTTTTGCCATGAAACTATAATGCAAGAAAGCGGGCAAGCGGTTTTTAGTTTAAACTGCATTGGGATGTATAAAATAGAACTAATATCACCTCTGCATATTTGTATTTAGTTTTGTGTACTTACTGTTTTTATTCCGTACAGCCACTCTTATTTCGTACTATGCTTTTACTTGTGTTGCAGTATTCAGTTTTAAAACTGATTATGTTATTTATAAAGCAAATAGGTAGTATCATTTTTCGCTTAGGAATGCTTTAATTTCGGTCATTCGTTCACCCACTACAGAAACACGCATGTTTTTTACTGTGCTGAGCTTAAGAATAGAAGCGCTTGGACATGTGCTGTGTGGGAGTATATTTTTAGCTACAGCTCGACTTCGTCTTTGTATATTGTTTCTGGTAGTTCTGTTGTATTTCCTACAGTTTGGCATCTGCGAAACAGGAGGTCAGTCTTTCTGAAGAAGCTCACAAATCCTTCTAATGGATGTCAGATATTTATAAGTGTTGCATCACGGAATTCTTAAAGCCAAATATAGCTGATGTGTTTTTGATTTTTGCAGTAAATTCCGTTACTTGGTTCTGAGGTTGTTAACATAATATAATATCAACGTTTGCCTTTCAGAATGAATTAGAATGAATAAGGATAAAGCTAACTTATAAGTGATTTGCGATATTTGAATATTTTTATATTTAGCAACCATACCATAAATGTGATACAACACAGGAAGGAAAAGAAATATTTAGAATTTGCTTGTCGTTTAATTCAAAATATTTTCTGACAACATTTCCTCTTCACTTTCTACTCGAAATATTGTTAATGACATTTCCCATTTCCCCCAGCAGCAACACACATACTTTCAGTTGAAACATAAATAGTTTATCACTCGTTTAAATACGCGTCTGTCATTTAATACTCTAAGTTTACCGGTTTAAAAGTTGGTAACCTCTTTGAAACATATTGTATTGTTGCTTGCTTTCTTCTACATTGTGGACATTTCAGCAGACTATACTTCATTTTTGGGGTGTACGAGCTATTGTTAAGTTGCGCTTAGTATGGTCATATGCACTACCATAACTTCACACAGTTGTGAATAACCATAAGTTCAGTTCGAGAAGAGCTAAAATTACTAAACACTTTAATAAGTTTGATTAATGTGATTGCATGACCCTTAGTGACTGTTATAGTTTTAAACAAGCTTAAGCCAATATTGCACAACAGTGGAATAAAAAATCGCTTCACCATTCGAAGCAACCTCTTTTCATCTACATTTGCGCCGAGATTTTAAAACAAGACCAATCATCCATTGTAGAAAGTGATCCATTTTCTTCCTTTCAAATGTAACCTAAACGTTCCTGAATAACTGAAAGAAAATAACTGTTTTTCCTTGTTTCTTTAAGAATGTATGTTTCAATATACAAAACGGCATTTTATGGAAAATCAAATTAGTACTTGTACGCAAGTACTAATATTGCCATGGGTGCAATTATTAACTGTTTGCGTAGCCAGCTCACTCCGATACTTCAGTAGAAAAGTTTGAACTACCAGTACCTGTATCTCTAACAAAATTAGGTAAACAGGCATTACTATAACATTTACAATTACATTTAACAATGATATACAAAGCACATGTGGAAGCATTCAAGCAGAATAGCTGTTCTTAGTTTTCCATTCTTATTTTCAAAGTAACAGAAATATATTAGAAGATCAATTTCCTAAAATATTGCTTATTATGGTTTTTCATGTAATGTCCCTAGTTGCGTAAGTTTTTAATTTTTAGCAAGATAAATGCGGCAGATAAATCTCTCTCATTAGAAGTCTGGATATCCAGTTCCGTAGGTTGAAACAACGCAAACCTAAGCACGTGCATCCTCCGTCACGGCTCTTGTCGGTTGCGCGCGTAGAAATAGTAGGCAATTTGTAGCAATTCGATAAGTAATGCAAATGAAATATTAGCACAATATTGTGTTGACACAATACTAAGGATTAGCAGTTAAGGAATGAAGAAAAGTGACATTAAATTTAAATTGAGTTTCTAGTTATGGACACTCTTTAACTACTATGGTTCTTAGCGTCCCATTCTATATTGGGCGTGAAAGACCTGAAATTTTGCTCAGAGGCCTCTTATCAGGCTTGAGGTTCTTTTACGTGCCGTAAATCTACGATACGGGACCACCGGCTTTACTTCCCTTCCGAAGGAAGCCGTGCTAAGGATTTTTACGCCCGAAAAAATCCATCGCCCTCCGCCAGGTTTGAACCCGCGACCTCGGGAACTAGAGGCTAGCACGGTATCACTAGAAGTGACATTAAGGGGAGAAAAAATGTAAGCAGTTCCCTGCGCAAGCAGTGTGTTTTGCTGCGGTATGGTCAACGTTACACTCAAATTAATTAATTGCTTGTGAGCATTGGCATATGTGACAAATAGCACTGTGCGTCTTATGGTTTATGCAATAGTAAAACATAGAAAAGGCAAACCTTTAAAACACGGGAAGCTAACAATTGTAAACGCGTTTACTAAGTTTGGCGAGAAGTTTCCAATCTCTTCCACTATGCCACTGACCTCAGAAAGATTTCAAATGTTAGATTATAGGTACTTACTAAAAGTAATATCACAGGTAGGACACCCCTTATGTTAGTATTAGAGGAAACCAACACTAAATCTGAATTGTTGCTTTCTTTAAATAACTATGAAAAATCTAGCCTTGTTAAATGTCTTGACCAACTATGGTATATGAACTAATTACTGTATAAATGTGATAGAATACCTGTTTTGAAAATGAATTTAAATACAGATTTTTTAAAGCAGAAGTAGGTTTCCAGACGGGCAGCACATTAGTGATTCAATAAATCCCTCAAGGGAATTCATTAATTTCTTGGCAAAGGAAGTGAGCAATGTACTCACATATACACAGATGGTTCTAGTTATCAATGAGGAAAATTTTGTGTGAATTTCTACTTGGAACAAAAACAAAGAATTACGGTACAATTGTCAATTAATTGGTTATAGTTCTATTTTTACAGCAGAAATAATAGCCCTATATAAATATAAAGGGGTGTGAATTTGCTGATAAAGAAGCTAAACTTGCAGTATTAAAAGGAACATTTTTAGATATACCTATACCAAGATCAGATATTTTCAACCAGTTTAGATTGAATTTACTTAAAGATAATGAAAAAAAAATTGTACAAAAACGAAAACATAGGTAAGCATCAGTTTGAAAACTATTGTAATTCGAACCCTGTTCCTTGGTTTAATACTATAAAGAACTTATCTAGAAAAACAATAGTTAGCATTAATAGAATAAAACATAACCACACTTCCTTAAGCTCAAGTTTAATCAAGTACCATATTATTCCATGTCTCTCTGCAGATGAAATGGAAACACTTAATCATACTTTCTGGACATGCCCTAAATTTAATGCAGAGAGAAAAGAAATTGTAAAGTGACGATATTGATAGGACTTAAAACTCCAACTAGTTACAGAACTAATGAAAACTTTGAATACCCAAACATGTAAAATTATTAAATTATTCTTAACGAGCGGGATGGCTCAGGCGGTTACGTCTGTGGCCCCCATTTGGGAGGTCCCGGGATCAATCCGCGGTGATCGCTCACTCTGACCTATAAGTTTTTCGTGGTTTCCCCGGATCGCCAGGCGAATGCTGGGGTGGTTCATCTTCTACCATGACTCTCCTTCCTCTCACTTCCTCTACCCATTATCTTCATTGTCATATGTTTCAGGGTTATAGGACCAGGCGACGGAGTTCGGCGGTTTGCGGCTGGGCGGTGGCTTGCTCTCGTAAAGGCTTTTTCCCTGGCGTCGCTGCGGTACCGCTCAGTTAGGTCTCTCTCAGCGTGGGGCTCGCTCTGGGGATCCCTGGAATTTGGTGGCTTGTAGGCAGGGGCCAAGCCGCTTTGGATGCGTTCTATCTGGAAACCTTAGGGACCCCGTGCATGCTTTGGCCCGTCGGCATTCGGATCTGGTCACCCTTCGGGTCTCTCCCTTCATCCTTCCATCCCAGGGGTCACGCTGGAAGCACAATGGGTCGACTGGCCTGCGTGTGGTGCTCTTCCCCGATTCCGGGGGCCCCTCCGTGTTACGTACCTTTACCTTTACCTTTTTAAATACAAGTCATTAATTGCTAATAGCACAATTCGCAGAAATGTCACAAGCACTTATGTATTGAAATCTAAAGATATTTTATTTTTTGTAAATATTATAGGAGGTTGTAAATACAGAAATCTTTGAATGCTTGAAATTTTGTAATCCTTGAAATGTATTACTCAGAAGTTTGTATAGTTTAAAATTTTTAATCATGTAAATATCTAGCTGTATACCCTGAGTTTGTGTGGCCAATAAACTTAAATAAAATAAATCCACTATGTGTCTAATACGAGCATATACAGTGCGAGAAAAGAACGCAGTCCTACAGGTAAGGTCTGCATTCCGGGCAAGAAATGGAAACCTCTGTGGATGTGACTTGTTATGAATTTTTACAATCTGGGATATGTCGCAAACTGCATGCTTTTTACGCAAATTATGACCTCAAGCCTCAAAAAAATCTGTGATAACCATAAACAGTGATCCAGGATTGAAACAACCTTCTTCTTCTTCTTTATCTGTTTAACCTCCTCATATGTAGGACTTACATCCCCCAGGACTTACAGGCGGGTGCCTGGGGTCAGAGGCCCGTCGAGAAGCAGACACTCATGGATCAGACAGAATATCCGGGATGGATGATCAGCCCGATGCCTGGTATGGGAGGAAGGAAGTAGATGAAACGAAATGATGGTGAAATGGACGAAAGGAAAGGTGATGATGGAGCAGTTGGTGGAATGAATGGCGGGGGAAACCGGAGAACCCGGAGAAAACCCGCCCAGACGCCGCTTTGTCCACCACAAATCCCACATGCTGGTCCCTAGGATTGAACCCGAGTCTAACCACTCGGCCACGGCGCCGGATTGAAACAACCTTTCCTGTATAATTTACTAAAGCAAAGAGGTTTTTAATTTTTACGCACAAATAGTAAAAGTGTGATTATTGATAGGCAGATATTTTGCTGTGGCGCAGGAATTATTTACGTAAAATAAGAGAATTAAAGCAACCACTAACCACTGGTCTTAAAAGCTCAAATGGAAAAGGCAGGGGGTTGATTCTCATCCTTATGGGTAAAGATTCTCGTTATGTGGAAGATACGGGGTTACTTTTTGAATTCAAAATGTGGGTTCTATCATAAAGAATCACTGGCGATGCTTTCAGGTCCTAGTTGGAAAAAAGTCTTCCTAAATTGGAGCGGAATAGTGTTGTTATTATGAACAATTCACCATACTATAGCGTACAATCACAGCCTATCCCAAATAAATCGTGGAAGAAAAATTACATTATAACTTGGCTGCAGCACAAAGGCACCAACTGTAACGAAAACTTGGTGAAGATTGAATTACCGGAACTGGTAAAAGCCCTTAAAAGTTGCGTGTGAAAGGTACGCTGTGGAGGATTTGGCGGAAGGAACAGGGCATTGTATTGTTGGACTGCCGCCTTACCATTGTTCCTTAAATTGAATTTATGTTATATGGAGACAAGTGAAAGGTTACATAGCGATTTTGTCCTGGCGACAAAACCGAAACTTCAGAGGATGAAATAGGTAACGCATCAACTGACTCACATCTTGAGTTAGTGGATCTGCTTTCAGAATGTGATTAATGGACGTCTTAAGTAGTTTAATTATAAGTAATTTTGCATCATCCTAGGTGTTTAGAAGTAACAGTAGCTCTGCTATCAGTTATTGCAATAATGGAAGGTTGCACAATACGAGGTACGTCCAGAAAGTAAGTTCCGTTTCAATTTCTCTCCGTTGCAGCGCTGCGATCGCAGTTCCGCACATGCGCGGTAGACGCACTGTATCAAGGAGAAGAAACGTGCGCCATTTTGAGATCGCTGTCAGCCACGTACGCTTTGTTGTGCTTGTTTACAATGTCGGTGTTGATTGAAAATCCCGCCGCTTGTGAAATCAGATGTGATTCGTTTTCTGAATGCTAGGAAAGTGAAACCAATTGAAATTTATCGGCAAATTTGCGAAGTTTACGGACAAAATGCGATGAGTGATTCAATGGTGAGAAGATGGGTCCGACAGTTCAATGAAGGTCGTAGTGAAGTGCACGATGAAGAACGAAGTGGGCGTCCATCTTTGGTTACAGAAGAACTGGTTCACGCGATTGATGACAAGATCCAGGAAAACCGCAAGTTTGCAATTAGTGCTCTCGCTATGGAATTTCCCCAAATCTCACGATCACTAATTCATGAAATTGTTACCGAAAAACTGAAATTTCGTAAAGTTTGCTCTCGTTGGGTACCAAAGATTCTTACTGAGCAACACAAAGCAAACCGGATGGGTAGTGCACTTCAGTTTTTGACCCGTTATGATGAAGGCGGCGAAGAATTTCTGACACAGATAGTCACAGGAGATGAAGCTTGGGTTTCTTACGACACCCCAGAAAGTAAGCGGCAATCAATGGAATGGAGGCACACTTCATCTCCAGCAAAGGTTAAGCCGAAACAAATCTTGACACCTCGAAAAATGATGTGCACAATGTTCTGGGACTGGAAAGGCATCTTATTCATTGATTTCTTACCGCGTGGTCAAACAATCAAAGCAGACGTTTATTGCGAGACGCTTAGGAAATTGCGCCGCGCAATACAGAATAAGCGCCGAGGATTGCTGTCAAAAGGTGTTGTTTTTCTTCACGACAACGCACGATCTCACACTGCAAATGTGACGCAAAACCTCCTACAGGGATTTGGCTGGGACAAGTTTGACCTCCTCCGTATACAGCCCTGACCTCGCTCCTAGCGACTTTCATCTGTTCTTACATCTCAAGTCTTTCCTTGGCGGTCAACACTTCAACAATGACGAAGAGCTGAAAGAAAATGTTTCCAACTGGTTAAAGACACAGGCGGCAAACTTCTATGAAGAAGCTATACAAAAACTTGTGCCACGCTATGACAAATGCCTGCAAAATTTCGGCAGTTATGTGGAAAAGTAGTTTAACAGTTGTAGAATTTTGTGCAATAAATAATGTTTCTGTATCTGTACACAATTTAATTGTATTACCAAACGGAACTTACTTTCTGGACGTACCTCGTATATACCATCTGCTCGCTAGAACATACGCTCGTGCACAGCGTCGGCGGGGGGGGGTTACAATTACTCCAAAGTAACATTAAAACCAGTGCACAAGGGCACTCGTCCACTGACGATGCGAACGTCTATAAAATGCTTCAAATACATTTACTTTGTAATTTGAATTTCTAATTATATTCCTTCATCAGTAGGCCTTTGTTTAGTGCTGCAATATTTATATGAGAAAAGTGAACCTTGTTTAATTTATGGTCATTTATTTTTTTCTACGATGCAAAATGCTGAATCTTACAGTCATTCCTGAAGATCATGGAAAACCAGTCTTTCTGTAAGAATTAGGGTGCATTATTTTAAATTCAATACATGGTACTAGTGCTTACCGCCACAATTTATTGCTTATGGAATCTTTGTGCACTCATTTACGATATCTCAGTAATGGTAGTTGCCGCCTCAGCTTAACCCTTTGATTCACCTTCTGTCCAAGAATATCTTCTTGGACACGGTGCACATCAATAACAGTAGTATCTCTCATTGAGAAGTTGGAGTTTTCCACTAGACAATGTTTGAAATCCTCATATCTGCATGTAAGATCACCGGAATACTGAAAGTTTTAATGCACTGGTATATTTTTACTTTTTTAAAAACATTCACGATTAAGAGATTGGTAGGTTTAAATGAGGAGCGATTTGCCGTTAATTGGTTCATCAGCCTATACAATAAAACTACACACATCCATTCCAAATTAAGACCACTACATTTTAATAGCACACGTAGACTGTGACTATAGGTGTCAAGTGTTTGAAATTTACATTTGATGGGTAATGAGAACTGCCTGCAGTTTCTTTCCAACAAACAACAGCAGCAAGCCAGATGGCTCAGGCGATTGCGCTTGTGGCTCCCATTCGGAAGGTTCTTCAACCCCAAGTATTCGCTTACTTAAGGGAATGCACCTGTGAAATTGAGGAAATTCTGGAAAGAATGTAAAAATTAAATTTTCTACTTTTTATTTTGTTTACACTCCATACCTTCATTCGGCGCCTTTGAGTTTCTAATATCGGGAATATATAATGCTCTCTGTGGGCCTTTTAAGTACTCCTGAACGCTGTAATGTAATGCACGTTCCAATTTTAAATTTAGTTATTCTCTAAAGTATTTTACCGTATTTTTCATTACTTAAAATGCTCCATATGTCGAAATTTTTGATCGATTAACTTCTAATTTTGAACAAAACTCGTGAATAATTACTTAAAAGACTGGTACAGCTGCTTTGAAATGTTATAATTGGTTTGTTTTTATTAAATATTATCATAACTTGATATTCATAAAAGCGAAAAACCGTTTGATACGATTTAATTAACTCAATTAAATTAATTAAATCCAGAATAAAAACACTAAAATCTTTGAAACAAATTCACATACCTGATTGAAACTGTGCATGTGGTCTTTACGTTACGTTACTATACTGTGATAACATTTTAAAGTAGCTCAAATTAAAATTGTGGACCGTCTTCCCCTCCAATTCTCACTATTCCAGTGACGGTGCAATGTCGTCCCACCTAATCCCTCCCGCTCGGGTAGGCAAAGTAGATGAACTGGTCGCGGGTCGCGGTCTCTTCTGCTTAACCTTAAGGGTGCGCATAGCTGAAATGTCTAAACTTTACGTTTATGAACATATGTTTTTGAAACGTATACCGCAAGTAACATACCAAATCATTAGCATGTATGCAAATTTTCATTATAATATCTTCATAATGTTCAAGTTATTAATTGTTTAATTCATTATTTTAGTGGTAAACAGAAATGGTCCACACGATGAAAAAATTAAAATTTCACCAACGTAAATATCTATTTTGACTCTTATATTTAAGGGGAAAAAATGTTGTAAACAGATATTTTAGTGCTGTTTTAGTTTTTGATAAAAAATTATAAACTAATGAAAAAAATTTTTTACTCATTTTAGTGTTAATTAGATATTTTAATTAGTATTCCCCCAATGATAACAAAAACAAAAAAAACCATGCTCAACATTTTTACATTTATAAGCTTGGGAGTTTCTATTTGAAAGAAATTAAACAAAAATTGCATCGTATGGAACATTTTAAACGCGTAAAAATGCAGAAAAAACAGAAAGCGAGAGAAACAGCTTTGAAGTTCTAAACGTCTGTCTGGCCTTGTGTTCAGTCACATTTAGTAGCTCCTGTAAAATTATTTGTAATCATCAATAATAGATACCAGGTACAGAATATGATATTAGATGATCCATTCGAAATGCTATACCTATAAACAAAACATGGACTTTTTTAAGAATTTCGCTCAATATTCACCTATGTGAACCCTTAAGTTAACAACGCTGTTGGAATGTAAGGATTAGGACTCAGTCTAACTAGATGAAACGATTTCACTCATATTAACACAGATACGAGTAACCGAGGTCGTTAAGGCATAAAATTGTGATTGTGTTTCTTTCTAGGTTTTCCTCAGTCTTCATAACTGACAAACGCCGACCCAAACTTAGGTTTCCACAGCTCTCTTCCCATGTTTCCTTCCCTAATTATCATTTCATTTCATGTAAACACCAGTGTCACAGTCTGTGGTACCATATTAATTAAAAGCGGGCATTAAACACTAATAAAATCCACATTAAGATATATTAAGGTATAAAAAGGTGTTTTTATTCATCCAAATTTCAAAAATTATAAGACATTATGGTAACTATGAACTTCCGCATTGTTACAATTTTGCTCAGTAAAAACTGAATAATTATTCAATTAATGCACTGAAATCTTCCTTTTGTAATAATACTGAAATCCACAACATATGTCACAAAATATAGCTTATAAGGTAAAGGTTTGAGTTCACGAATCCTACTGCTTTGAGACTACATTTTAAGATAAATTTGTCAGCATATAAAAAACCGCCTCTCAAAAATTAAAATGTAAATCAAGCGACCTTTGGGAATTCCTTCAATATCCAAAACTGCTATAACCAAAATCCGAAGAGCTTGAAGCGCGCATCTTTGTTTCATTGCTCGGCTACGATTTTCAAATACATTAAAATATGCTTTCGTTGTAGCTGCTGTTGCTATAGATGCTGTATCTACTACTACATCTGTCGTATTTACTGTTGCTGTTGTTGTGATGACTGCTGTTGCTGTGGTGGGTGAATCTACAACTGAATATCATTGCTGTGATGCTTGCTATTGCTAAGCCTGCTAATCTATAGCCGTTGTTATGTAATGCGTCTGCTGCTGCTATTGTTGTAGCAGATGCTGCTACAGCTGTAGAATCTGTTACAGCTATTGTTGTAGTCTCTGTATCTGCTACGATAGCTGCTGTATTTGCTTCTGCTACAGCTATTGTGCTGACTGTGTCTAATGCTGCTACAGCTACCTGATCTGATACTGTTATTGTTGTAGCTGATCTTACAGTGTTGTATCTACTTTTACAGCTCCCGTATTTGATGTTACAGCTGCCGTGATGACTGCTGTTGCTACATCTGTTATGTAACTGGTTTTTGTCGCTGCTATTATTGTAGCAGATGTTGCTACAACTGTTAGATCTACATCTATTGTTGTACAGCTGCTGTATCTGCTACGGTAGCTGTTGTATTTGCTGCTGCTACGGCTATTGTGCAGGCTGCGGCTGATGTTTCTGTAACTGCAGGATCTATTGCTGCTATCATTGTAGCTGCTGTTGCTAGAGATGCTGTATCTGCTACTACATCTGTCGCATTTGCTGTTGCTGTTGTTGTGATGCTTCCTGTTGATGAGGATGCTGAATCTACAGTTGTTGGATTTGCTGCTGTTGCTACGGCTGTTATGTAATGCGGCTGCTGCCGCTGCTGCTATGACTTAAATACCTTTGATACTACCCGAATCATGTGAAATTGCCGTAACTAGCTCTGATACGAATTCCTGCTCTAAATTAGCACGAGCACCTGTGATACTATCTGGTTTGCCCTAACTATCAATGATACTAGTTGAATTACCTGCTAAAATGACTCAAATAATTGTGATACAACCTGAATCACCTGCAATTACCTTAAATAGCTGTAATACAAATCGTTGATCGAAATTATCACGAGTATCTGTGAAACTATGCTGATTACCCCAAATACTTACGATATTACCTGAACTATCTGTGAAATACGAAACTACGTTACAACCGACCCCTGGAACCTACCCTCCTGTAATGCTAGCTTAATTACTCTAAACACCTATGATACTTGAATTATGCTAAATAACCTACGATACTCTCTGAATTACCTGTGAAATACGAAACTATGCTATACAAACCCCTGGAATCTATCCTCCTTGATACTAGCTGAATTAGCCTAAATACCTACGATACTAACTGAATTACCTGTGAAATCGTACACAGCTACACAGCTATGATGCAGTCAGGCCCATGTGATACTAGCTGAATTAGCTTAAATGCCCCCGATACTAGCTGCACTGCCTGTGACAAATAAACAGCTATGATACGCCCTGCCCCTGGAGTCTAGCCTCCTGTGGTATTTATGATGCTTGAATTATCCTAAATACCTACGATACTCTCTGAATTACCTGTGAAACACGAAACTATGCTATACCTAACCCTAGAATCTATCCTGCTGTGATACTAGTTGAATTAGCTTAAATACCTATGATACTAGCTGAATTATCTGTGAAATCATGCACAGCTATGATGCAGTTAGCCTCTGGAATCTAGCCTGCTGTGATACTAGTTGAGTGACTCTAAACACCTATGATACGTGCTGCCCCTGGAATCTAGCCTCATGTGATACTAGCTGAGTGACTCTAAACACCTATGATACTTGAATTATCCTAAATACCTACGATACTCTCTGAATTACCTGTGAAATACGAAACTATGCTATACCCCACCCTGGAATCTATCCTCCTGTGATACTAGCTGAATTACCTGTGAAATCATGCACAGGTATGATTCAGTTAGCCTCTGGAATCTAGCCTCGTGTGATACTAGCTGAGTGACTCTAAACTCCTATGATACTTGAATTATCCTAAATACCTACGATACTATCTAAATTACCTGTGAAATCATACGGAACTATGCTATATCCGCTTCCCGGTATCTGTCCTACCTGTGATGCTACCTGAATTACTCACTTTTTACGTTAGTGGGTCACCTTTTTGCGTGAGTGGGTCACCTTTTTACGTTAGGGGGACACCTTTTTGCTTGAGTCGGTCACCTTTTTACGTGTGTGGGTCACCTTTTTCCCTGAGTGGGTCTCCTTTCTCCCTGTGTGGGTCACCTTTTTCTCTGAGTGGGTCAGGTTTTGCGTGAGTGGCTGTCCTTTTCCCATGAGTGGGTCACCTCTTTTCGTGAGTGGGTCACCTTTTTGCGTGAGTGGGTCACGTTTTTACGTGAGTGGGTCACTTTTTTGCGTGAGTGGGTGTCCTTTTTCCATGAGTGGGTTACCTTTTTAGCGTGAGTGGTTTACGAGCTGAAGCTGTCTAGAATTAGTGTTCCATCATTGACAGGAAACATATTTCCATGAAGTTCTCGCCTAAAGTCTTTTTCAAGATCTAGCACTTCCCCTCCTATCCCCTATCTCTCCTGTATATAAGTCCATATTCCTACTCCTTCACTATCTGTCTAGCCTACCGGCTCTCCTCGTTTTCCTTTACCTTTCATATAAACCATACTCTACTCCTCTGCCTCTGTCTAGCCTAACACCTCTCCTCGTTTTCCTGTACCTCTCATATAAACCATACTCTACTCCTCGACCTCTGTCTAGCCTTGCACCTCTCCTCGTTTTCCTATACCTCTCATATAAACCATACTCTACTCCTCGACCTCTGACTAGCCTAACACCTCTCCTCGTTTTCCTATACCTCTCGGATAAACCATACTCTACTACTTAACCTCTGTCTACCTAATACCCCTCCTCCTGTTCCTATACTTCTCATGCATATAAACGCATACTCTACTCTCAACCACTGTCTAGTCTAGCATCTCTCCTCGTATCCCCTACCTCTCATAAAGCGTATTCCTCTCCCGCCCCTGTCTAGTTGAGTATCTCTCCTTGGTTACCTATCTAACCTATATAAAGCACATTCTACCTTTAACACCTGTCTATACTAGCATAGGATCTCTCTCCGTTTTCTCGTCTCTCCTTATAAACACGTACTCAAACTCTCCTAGCCTAATACCTCTCCTCATTTTCCTATACCTCTCATATAAACCATACTCTACTCCTCGACCTCTGTCTAGCCTAACACCTCTCCTCGTTTTCCTATATCTCTCATATAAACCATACTCTACTCCTCAACCTCTGTCTAGCCTAACACCCCTCCTCCTGTTGCTATACTTCTCATACATATAAACGCATACTCTACTCTGAACCTCTGTCTAGTCTAGCATCTCCCCCCGTATCCCCTACCTCTCATAAAGCGTATTCCTCTCCCGCCCCTATCTAGCTGAGTATCTCTCCTTGGTTTCCTATCTACCCTATATAAAGTACATTCTATTAACACCTGTATATCCTAACATAGGATCTCTCTCCGTTTTCTCGTCTCTCCTTATAAACACATACTCAAACTCTCCTAGCCTAATACCTCTCCTCGTTTTCCTATACCAGTCATATAAACCATACTCTGCTCCTCAACCTCATCTAGCCAATCACCTCCCCACTATCTCTTCCATATAAACGCACTTCCCTCCTCAACCCTGTCTAGCATAGTATCGGTCGTCGTATTCCCTATCGCTTCAATATAAACCCATTTTCCTCCTTGAACCGCCTCATCTAGCCTCGTGTTCCCTATCCTTTCCCATATATGCCCAAAAAACTGTGCCAGCTGTCTCTATATTTGCCTACTGCTTTCCTTCACGATTCGGTATAACTAATCTAGCAGGTGTAACAAAAAGATGTATTAGATTTAGTGCAGGGTTTATCAAAGTATGGTCCGGGGGCCGAACCCGGTCTGCGAGCTGCTTTTCTTTGGCTAGCCTACAGGCTTAAAATATATGAATAAATAGACACATTGCGCCTGTATTTGATTAATTTATTCACGAACTTTGAACGATTAAACAAAATTAAGCGCTCAAGTTTTTAATTGATATACAGTGTATTGACCTAATAAAGGATAAATGCAAGGCAATTAATTTGCTTAATTCTTACAACTGTCAGTCGAATAACACATTTTCTCATTTGAAAGACTTTACGCGAGGGCTAATATTAGTTTTCGCATCAAAGTGCATACACTTGTGAAAACACATTTTCAAAAATGAAATATGTCACATTAAAATATTGCGTCTGTTATGAAATCCACATTCAGAGTCCGTTTCGATGAAGGACAATACAAAATTAGAACCACCAATAGTATCTGCAATTATAGTACGGATAAGTTTCATTCTTCTCACTGAATATGCTGTTATTAATGTAAAATACTTCATGTAATACGTAAATATATATAGGGTGGACCATTTAAGTTGAGACTGTACAATATCTCCAAAACTAAGCGTTGCAGAAAGAAATGTCTTTAATAAAAGTTGGTTGATATTGTGGGGGAAAGTAAATGCCGTTAACCGTGTTTTGTTTGGAGAACGTTGTGATGGTCATTTTACGGTTACTTTAATTTTTTTAAATGGGAACCTTCAATTAGGGTCAATTTAAATTGACACCAAAAGGGTCAATCGTGTGCGGGTGTGTATTCGTGCCAATGAGTTTATGGCTCCTATCTTAAATTTATGTGGTTTCGCTCGCGTTTCGTTCTGTGAGGTTAATGTGGTCCCCGTTATGAAAAGTTTGGCAACCCATTTATGTGGAGGATATCTCCCTATCTGAATTGAATTCATGACTAACGTTTAAAATACGCGACAATGGACTCTACTGTTTACTGAGCCACTTATTGCCCCGAAACGTGATGCCAGCAGCAATGAATATCTCTTCCGTATCTCTAACGCTTGATAAAGGCTAATAATGGTTGCGAAACTATATAAATATTCCCTTTGCTGTTATACAAATTGTGAACCTTCTGGTGTAAGCAGTGAATTTGGATATGTTGCCAGTACTTAGGGAATGAAATTGACAAAAACTGAGTTAGCTTTGAATTTGGGTTACATATGCAATATGTTAGTTTAATTAACCTCGTTTGTTTCAGCCATCCCTTTCGATAACAGTAATACAGTAGTACATTTTACATCGCTGTAAATTAGTGTGCAATACTTTTGGAAAGACTCTCCTTGCGAATTATTTAGTATTTTGCCAGAAGCAGAAGACTGAGGATTCTGGCGACGTTAGAGCCATTTTAACGTAAGGAAGAGATATACCTGAACTTATGGGTAGTTTCTTTAAAGCAGCACGTTTCATATAACATGACAAGCGTCACGCAATAACAGCAGTTTTGTGGAAAACGTTATCATATTATGAAAGAAAGGGGGAAAAAATCAGGCTTTTTTTAGATTGGGTATGGTAGGAGAGGAACTGTGCATTATTCCCTTGATCTTGACATGACAAGAGTTAAGAAATAACATCAGTTTGTTTTTGGAAAATGTTATCATTTTATGAAAGGAAGGGAGAAAAATCAGGCTTTATTGAGAGTAGATATGCTAGAAGAGGAACTGTGCATTATGCCCTTGCTCTTACAGATTACTGTTACGAGGAACGAGACGATGTTCTGATTTCATTAAGTATGGTACAAAGATAATTGCGACGCTATGAGAAAGGACCACCCGTACTATTATTGTATTTTATTTGCCGGTGGTTACCCCACGTTACTTGACGACACGAGACATGCGCACAGGCACCTCTCTGCCTAGAGAGAGACTGATGCCTAAGGGTTCCGAGTCAGCAAGTTCCAAATTAGATTTCTGCCCCTGACCAGGCTTGGGCAAAGATATTGGCGCGCCTAGTTACCGAATGTGTACTCAAATAACTGTCATCTTTCCGTCAATATAGTGTCGTGTGAGTGGCAAGTGGTTATAAAATGCCGCACTAAGGTATTCAGTGTAGACGTCGCGTGTGCAGCTACGGAATGATCTTGCAAAGAGTTCTTGTAATGAATGATCCAAGCGCAAATATATTAATTTACAAGCGTTTCTTGCCAATAAATAAGCTTTATAGTTGTTAATGTTCCTCATACTTAGCGAAATCGCGGTAAACGAGTAATTACTAATGCTTGTGTCAAGCGGCTGCATAACCTTAACGTGAAAATGTTACGGTGGTGAGATTTATGGGTATGTATGTGGTGCATAATTAGTTTTTACATTTTCAGGAAAAATCAGCGTACTTTTTATAGAATGTGATGTACAATGCTTTAAACTCATTTGCGTGCTTTTACCGCTCAGGGTGTGCAAGCGCGCACAGTGTAGTGGATTGCGTGTGTTAACCGACTTATAAATATGCATTCTTCACACAAACTACTTTATAACGTATGCGTTTTCCGCCAATAAAGATTTTTTTTGAGAAATAGACATTTTGAAGGGCTCACAATAGTTTGAAACAGAAATAAACGCGTGATGAATTTAAAACGTGAACCAGTGTAGGCCCATATTCTATTAATTCAATTATTAAACTACAAACATAATATATCATATGCTGATATAATTGTTTTAATTCTGGAAATGATACATCCAGTGTTGCTTAAGACGCTTTAAAGGAGAGGATTAATTCAAAGTCAGCTTTAAATTTAAAGTTGTTATTGCTTTTAAATTCTCTACTTCTTATATTATAGGTTCCACACTATGTGTATCTACCACTGTTAACATATATTTTAATGCGTACATGAAATATTGACAATGGAATACAAATAGTCATTTAAGCAGCCAATTATTTTTTCTGAAGTAATCATAATAGGTGACCTTAGATATCCGACCAAAAGTAAAACAGAAAGTGTGGTATAAATCTATACAATGAAGCTAAGTAATTATAGCATGCTTTCTTCAATTACGGTGAGCTTTTGCAGATTCAGTCTAGAGAGAAGTCTTCGTACTTTGTTTGAGGACGGAAATTAATAAGTGGGTCTTTGCCCGTCGTTTCAGCCTTAGAAAATTCTTTATTTAAAATGAGGTAACCATAAAATATGCTGCATCACGAATGGCGTGTGTAGAAACCGAAAACATTCTAGCGACTAGCGTCGGCACCAGCGTTGGGACGAGCAGCCATTTGGACTGATGTTAGGCATTCCCATTTGCCTGTGCCAGACGTGCTTAAGCGTATGGGGATATAAAATAAACGTGAAAAAATTAGTTTTTATTTTTATTATTTATGGATTGTCCAGATTTATCAGCATTTCACCCTACCACATTAACAGGATTATGATAATATAAATGCCCCTAAATAAGCACATTATATTGGATCTTTGGAGTAAATAAATGGAGCATACTTTTAGTTGTTTTAATTTTCTGCAACCTAGGTTTAGCATTTTAATACACAAATATCATCAATTATCAAGGACGGAAGCATAAAAACTGCTGTGCGTATAGACAGGATTAAGAACTTTAAAATGAACGTAGTGATTTTCTCTTGAAAATTATATTTTAATTTAATACATTAGAATTATGTGAAATTTCATACAGATATTTTCTTGAGACGTTGAAGTGCTGTAAAGGTTGTTTGAAAATTATAACAAATGAATCAACACATTTGGTCCAATTGTACCCTGAGGAAAAAGATTTAGAATCTTCAAGAATAATTATGGCTTCGGAGTGTACCTAATTGATGAGGGCGGTTTCCTATCAATTTTGGTGGGCATTTTAAAGAAATCTTATGCCAAAAAAATTATATTTAATTGAATACAGTATACAAAACCAATGCTTTGAAGCACCCAGCAATTTCCATTAATATCCAAGCCATAGGAGTTTGTGAATAACACTCATATTTAAAGAGTTTTTTTACAATGAAAATTGGGCTGTTATAACATCCCAGTATCCTTAAGGGTTACTGGCCTGTAATGCATTGGCGTTTACTGTGTTTGTTTGCAAGCCAAATACCTCAGTTTGAATCTGAGCTGAAGCAACTGCGATATCCTTAGTACAATCTTTTGAACTGCTGTTGGGAATCCCCAGCGTGTCAGTGTGCGTCACGCTAAGGATCGCTGGCTCTGTAATGTGTAGTAGCGGTTTGTGTGTTTGTTCCCCAGCCAAGATTGTGCTTGAACTTGGGCTGAATATCAAGTACGTATCCTTTGGCGAGCAAATTCTAGCCTGAGAGTCTATATTTCCAGCGCACCTGCACCAGTGGCGCTTTTTGTAGTTATTAGCCCCCAAATGTACAGTGGCAGTTTCTGTGTTTCTTCCCTAGCTAAGGATCGTGCTGCAGCTGGGACTGAATCAAGTACGGTATCCTTGGACGTCCAAAATTTTAGGCTGATAAGTCTATTTCCAGCGTACCAGTATGAAAGTATGTATTTCGAAGATATTTCCGAATGTTCTTCACATTAGGTTTGGATTATGTTTGTACCCGTACATTTTTTAAAGCCTTGGAAACACACGCATACCAACACCCTTGCGTATGATCACTTCACTTGTGTATTATTGCTTTGTTAAAGGGGATTTATATGCAGTGGTAGAATCTGGTGGTTAATCTAAGGGAATATGTTAGTTATTATGGTCTCCCGTCACCCATTTAACCCGTCAACCCCTAGTTCCCGAGGTCGCGGGTTCACACCCGATGGAGGTCGATTGTTTTTTTTTTATCGTAAAAATCCTTAGCGTGGCTCCCTTCGGAAGGAAAGTAAAGCCGGTGGTCCCGTGTCGTAGATTTACGGCACGTAAAAGATCCTCAAGCCTGATAAAGGAGCCTCTGAGCAAAATTACCGGTCTTTCATGCCCAATATAGAATGGGGCGCTAAGGACCACATCGTTAAAGAGCGTTAATATATAAACTTCAATTTAATTTTAACCTATTTAATGAATGGTAGGAGCAGAGTCACAGAATAATTAAACCGACCAAAATGTCCATGTTTAGATGAAATCGTTACGTTTACAGCTTAGGCACAATACGTGAAGCGACTACACCTTCATGTATATGCACGCAATTACTTTAAGCAGCTGAAAAAAGTTAAAATTTTGGCCTAAGTATTTATCCTAGATTCCTATCCTCTATGTATGTAAGGTATGTTACATATACTGAATGAAATTACATACGTAATTGCTAGATAGACTTCTATGAGACAAATAATATATTACGATAGATCCCAAATAAATGTATTCTATATTTTAAGATGCATAGAAGTGGTAGTCAAAGATTTCAGTGTGCACCTTCCGTGTTAAGCCCATTGTAATGACGATGGACTCATTTCAAGAGTCGTATTACTTTCCTTGTTTGCATTTGCCGATAAGATGCTAGCTCCACCGGATGTGAACATACTCTTCTGTTGGATTTCTGTAAATGAAGGGCGATACAACCGACGGTGCACTTCGTAAAGTTTAAAGAAGGAAATAGAAATAGGGAATAGGTGACCGGAGTGCGAAGGAAAAGCACTGTACGATAATACAGTGCAAAGTTAAATGTTCTGGGTACTGGTTTTCAGAAACTATCCATAGTAGATACATTACATTTATCTGTAAAGCCAAACATTTAAATGAAGTTAAGATACCTAATCCTCAGATAAATAATGAAATACCGTTTAAAATCTTAGGTACGTTTTCACTACATTTTACAATAAAATATGTTGATTGAATTGATTGAAAAACATTATTCTCAGAGCACTTGAATGTGTATAACATAGAAATGAACTATTAACATGTCAGGTCCTTATGTGTTGGTGGAGCTTAGGAAATGTATATAAAATAATTAAAGGTTAACTTAAGGAAGACAGCCCGGATTTGAAATAGCCTTGAATATATATTCAATCCAATATACTACACCTACTATACACTATACCTCCCTCAAATCAAATGGGCGCCCTTATTTTCAGACTTGCTAATTGTATCATATACTTAAGTCTGCTTCAGAACGTGTGGCATTTATGCGGCAGAGATGGGCTAATCGCTAATATTATACTTCTCAGCTACTTAATACATCAACTTCTCCTTCTGCGATAGTAATAATTTTCATGACTCTGGTGTTTCTGTTTGCTTTATGCAAAGTAGTAGTATATACTGGGTGTAAACGATAAACGAGCCGAAAACCTCGGATACGAAGTATGAAGTATGCAAATTATTCATTTTACTTTGTGAAAATTTAATCCACTCGTTTTTTCCTCCTAAAGTCAAAGTTCATTGCTAATGTCGAAATGAAGCAGTTCGCCAGTGAACCACGTTGGTAAAGTAGAATAGTGGAAGCCACAACCTGCAATGTACTCAAGTATAGGTGGTTTAATGTACGACAGCATTTGCTCTTGTTATGCAGGTACTTGTGCCTCGTCTGTTACACAAAAAGTTCACATATCAGTGTTATTACATGGCCATCCTAAGCCATGCCATCAACTTAGGCTCATAAATCGTTCGCATCCTGTTCCCGAAAAACCAAGAAGCATCTCGTATGTGATATACGTAACCGAAGATATAAAATGTGGTGTCATGAAATGCACCATTAGATATCTGCTGTGTTGAAATAGCCTCTAGCAAAACGACAGATGGTTTGTATAACCCTTTTTATTTTCGAAAACATTCATTTAACCGTTTTGCTGTTGCTTACTTAGCGTAACTTGCGACCGCGTGGTAATCACTCGACCACGCCAATACTGTTTCCGTAATGCTGAATGCTTCCGCGCTATTATTGCATTACTTGCATCGTTTACATTGAGCGACAAGTATACTAGCTTTGCTTAATTTGGACATTGCTCCTATTGACTTTCTGCGAATGCAGGTCGAAATAAACATGACGTGCAAGGTGAGTAATGCGTTACGCGATCACATCCTGTTTATTCCACCCTGCATTCAGAGAAAACCGATAGAAGTCGTACAACATTCAAGCTGAGCCAGCATTCTTATCGACAACTTAAGTAAGACAAATAGTACCTCTAATAAATGAATACAGATAAGTGACATTTCTTGCGTAAATAGTGAAATGGAAAATCCATTATAAAAGGCAAAAAATGGGGCAAAAGTTATACACGCAATTCATTCAGATTAGGCAGCATACGTGCCATAGTATACAAACATCGTCACGAGGAAAGAAGAAACAAAACTGAATTGCAGATAAGGACCAGTAAAAAAGACAGCCCTAGTATTCCAATGACTATACTCTTTAGAAGTGAAAAGAGATTAAAACACAAACGGCATTGTTCAGAAATCTGCCTCAACGATAACTTCTGATTCGTAGGGACATGGATTTTCGGTTGTTTATTAAAAATTAACTGAATGCGAGTATTATGTAAACAGTAGAATGGATTAATTTATGGGTAACGACGGTTGAATTATGTGCTCTGAGGAAAATGGGACCGACACAGGTGACCAAGCTCGTTAAGGGTACCCATAGTTGAAGTTTGGTCAAAATTTTAAAAAAAACTTCAAAAATTCTTTATGTCCAAAAACACTTTGAATCTTTAGCTTCAATTACATACCGTGGCTTTTGCTCTTAAAGCCCTTTAAAGCTTCAACACGTAACCATTTAAATGCCAAGAGCACACGGCCTAACGACCTGTATTAATTTCCAATTCCTTTTACTTGGCTGATTTTGCTTACACTTTTGCGCATTAAAATGTTCCACGTGCTGTAACTTATTCAAATTTTGGCACAAACTCAGAGAAAGTGAATGTAAAAGAACTGGCATATTTTTTTTACTAAATTACTCCAGATATGTGAAAATTAATTCGATCACTGGTCATAAATTGCTAAAAGAAAGTAATATTTTAAGATCTAATAATTCTTTCTGCGACAACCAAGGTAGTGAATAAAATTCTATGATCCCGTTTTGTACATAGTATCTTAATAAAATGTTAGTATTTCTATTTTGTAAAAAATTGAATTTCTTTATGATGTGGAACACCTGATTATTTAGAATAATTAACGTAAAATATAATTTTTATTTCACCAAATATTAAGGATATCTTCATGAAATTTAAAACACGCTTACAATTGAAGTAGAGCAGTATGTGCCAAAATTTTGGAAACATTTGGATTAAAACTGAAATATTTAGAAATTTCACCATGGGAACCCTTAAAGCACGGACTCGTGATCGGGAGGTCCGTGGTTCAAATGCAGCCAGAATCGCCCTACCAGAGGTGTCTTTTTCTATATATATATATATATATATATATATATATATATATATATATATATTTTCCCTCAATCCTTCTAACAGGAAAATGCTGGGGAGATACCTCAAACTTAGGCATGGAACGTTTCCTTCCCAAATTTGCATTGCAGTAAAAAAAACAGGCGTTAAACACCACAAAAAAGAGGAAAATGAGTCATGATTCGGTTGCCAGTACATCTTTGCTCTCCCGCACTTGATGCAACATATAACACATGCGAGCACGTTGTAAGGTGCACAGCATTGCATTTATTCTCATTGTTAATGCAAGCAAAGTCACTATTACAGTTTCCATAATAAATGATGACATGCTTACTATGTATATGGTTTGTTTATCGCATTTATCCTTTCACCACTAATGAAGAATGTATAATATGTCAAAGTGATCTTCTTTCGTGGACGATCACTGCGATTCAGTGTGGTGTCTTCGCTCGTGGAAACGTGCCAAGTTTCAGCAGAACTACATAATTGTTTGCAAGTGTAAACGAAACCAGTTCATGGGCGCTTTAATTTGTGTTCGCATAATAACTGCCTGTATGAGGTAGAGCACTGTAAGTAGTTCTCTAACCACTGCTCGGCGTGAATTACACTGGGTAACAAATTTTGGGAAACTTCTTGTTCCCCCAATCTATCATGTTTCTTATATATTTCAGGCCTCCTGAGTTCAAAATGCCATTGTCATACCCATAACATCAATAATTCTCAAGTAAATTAACACATATATTCGAGAATATATATATATATATATATATATATATATATATATATATATTAATACAGAGAAAAGTGGCAAGATATTAGACGTCCTACTGTTTCTTCCAGTTTTTTCATGGTTCTGATATAGTTCAGGCTTCCTGAGTTCAAAAATGTCTATGTCATATCCATAACATCAATAGTTCTGAAGAAAAGTATCATACATGTTCGAGAAATATGTATACTTATTAAATAGAGAACAGTGGCAAATATGTTGGGCATCCTATTGTTAGTCCCAGTTTTTTTCATATTTCCTATATAAATAAAGCAAGTATATAAAATAGTATTTGATTCAACATCGCTGATCTGGCAATCAACTAGTTAAAAATGAAGTTGTGTTCCTGGTCTTCTTTTGTATTCCTTTGAGCTGTCCTTCACCAAACCCCAAAAGCAGTCCCCACTATGCTCGTATCCCATATGCCCTGATACCGTAATTTCATGTTCTTCATATCTGTAGGGAATCGTTCTCCATGTTGTTCGCTCACTTCGCCCAAATTTGGTCCAAAGAATTCCAAATGTGAGTGCAGGCAATGTGATTTTGCTGACACTCTGCAACCTAAGTTACGATATGTGTTCAGCAAGTTCTCAATCAACTCTCGGTAATTGGGGCTTTTGTTGTTTCCAAGGAAGCCATGTACAACATTACGAAATGCTTGTCAGGCACTTTTTTCGACTTGTGACGTTTTTTTTCTAAGGAGATGACTCCAACATCTGTATAATCTGCGGTCCTGTAAGAACTCCAGCAAATACTTTTGCATCAGACAAACGTGGGAACATGGAGCGAATATGTTGCAAAGCATCTGACTATTTAATCAAAGCTTTGACGTATTGCTTTACTAGTCACAATTTAATGTCGAGAGATGGTAGTAAGATCTTTTTATGTCAACTAGAGATTCATGTAGAGCATTATGCTGTCCTGGAACAATTTCAAAAAATGTTCCTTAGAAACCTCTCTCGTTGGATGTAGTGTTTGTCAGTTGCTCGGCTGTCCCATAGGCAATGAAAACATGGATACTTAGTGAATCCTCCTTAGAATCCCAACAAAAAATCTAACATTTTAAAGTCGCCACAAACATTCCAATTATAGTGATTGTACTTAATCTTTTCTAGTAACAGTTTAACGCTGATGTAATCCTCTTCCAATAAACCAGAATGACAACAGGAATAGATGCCTATTGGTTGCCATTATGCAACAACACAGCTTTCAAACTCTTAGCTGAGCTGTCTATGAAAATATACCATGCAGCGGGATTGTTTTCTTTTCCAATTGCATTAAAAAGACTGCTGATGTTGCTGCAGTAACAGAGGCAATCATAATACTAGTAGTACTGTGCAAATTTATGATACCGCTTCTTATATTTAAAACCTTGCAACTGGTGTCCAACAAATTCACTCTTGGATGCTAGGAGCTCTTCTTTTGATTTAGGAAATCAGGATCACTTATTAGATCATCGAGTTTCTCCTGATTTGGGAAATTATGCTTCTTTATTGAATTGACAACATAGTCAAGAGTAACTATTGTCAGGCATGGATACATGCTTCATTGGCGATGAACTTGCTTCTGAACCGCTGGGAATTAGTTCAGGAATAGGAAGGTCTGGCCCATGTGGGGCAGGAGGGATAGACGATGGGATATCTGGATACTGCAGTCTTCCTCGATGTTTCACGTTTTTAAAAGATGACAAATCAATCATGCAGAAATAGCAATCATTACCTTTATTCTTTGGCTCTCTTCAAATTCTGGGAACTGCAAACGGCATGCACTTCCGATATCCGTGTAGCCATCCCTCCATAGTTGATTTACAGGAACTACAGCAGACGTGTGGAGCCCATGATTTGTTCTGATCGCCTACTGAAACTCCAAAGTAAACACTGCAACCTGTGTAATATTTAGTGTCTGGAGTTTATTTTGTACTTTTTCTGCTTTGAACTCATGTAATATGCGCAGGCATGGGACAAAGAATCCGTAATTCTTGCAGTTACTTCTGTAAGCCATGCCATCCATTAATATAACCTGAAACCGAAAGAAAACAAAAAATAGATATTCCGATCGAACCGTTATCATTTGGAGAAAACTAATAACATATTTGAAATCAGTGCAAAATAACTAAGTCAGAAGCATATACTATGTCGAGAGGAATATTTTCATTGCTGTCCAGTGTAAGTTTCGGCAAGACACAGTCTACAAAATGTTAGAATCATTTCTCTCTACCCTTACATACACCACAGATGTGTTCTAGGCTTGGAATTCAGAAAAGAACGTTAAAAACAAACGTATACATAAGCATAGAGACATAGACTAAACGACGGCAGGCACAGTTATAGTATATTAAGTTATTATTATTAAATAATATGCAGCCTAACTTTATATTACTAATGGAACTGCCGTAGAATACATAAGTTGCATTCCTGTACCATAGCATACTATACCATACTCTCGGAGCAAAGTAGATTTTGAGATAATGCTGATTGAGATGTTATTGTTTAATATGCAGAGTAGCTTCTGATATTTAAGGCTGTATTTCCTACGCCTCTCGCATACTTCACAAGCCCAGAACACTTACTTTTATGCAATTTAAAAGCTGTCAGATTATGATCATGGAGCAGGTCTATCAATGTGCCGAAATAAAACATAGCCGAGGCAAATCTTAAGAAGTGCGAGAGGCAAATAATCTCGCGTTGTTTCGCGATGCTTAGGAAAGAAATCCCGAAACGTAACCTTATGCTACTACACGATAATATTAATTCTGCAATACCTAGATTTAATAAGTTATAGGCAAAGTCTTACTCGATTTATTGTCAAGAAGTTAGCGCTGCTACAGCTAGTGTAGCAAAATGTATGTGCACACATGTACGTCAAATAGGTGGCGGGTTGACTCAACTCCTGTTGAGTCCGCTCCGCCTTATTGTTTATGACAGATCGTTTTAAAGCAGAATAAAACAATATACTGCACGTCTCAAATCGGTTGGCTAGCAATCAGTAAAGAAAGAACAAGATCGACGCGGTTGCGTCAGCACCACGGCGTGGGACTGATACGGGTAGTGATTTTCAAACACAAGAAAAGCCCTGAGATGATGTGCCAGCTAGATCTTCTTTTTTATAATTTATTTTTAACCGATCAGCATACAAATGTTGCTTTACAGGCTTTTGATGAAATACTAGTTTAACATAATACTAACTTGCTGAGGTTGGCTGTTGGCTCCTCTGACATAAGCTAATATGAAATATATAACATTAAAATATGCAATAATAACTATATATAGTTATATACAATGATAGTAATTGGTGTACTGAATCAGTGAGTGAACAATGATATGGTTAAAATATGGTGTTAAATGTTATGTGAAGCCACTGTCTTCGGAATAGCTGAGCAGATCTTGAGGATTTTTTTTTCAGTCTAGTAATTTGATGTCTTCTGTTTCCAAGGTTATAAGTGCGAGCTCCAGATACTGTAGGTAGTTTATTCAAGAAGGATTGTGATGGGGCTTTAAAGTATTCATGTAGAGGGAGAATTCCAAGCTCCTGATGAAGTTGACTATTTCTAACGAAACAGGGAGCGTCTGTGGCTTTTCATAGGAATTTGTTCTGCAGGACTTGCAACCGATGAATGTGAGTCTTGCTAGCTGTGCTCCATACAGGAGCGGCGTATGAAAGAAGTGGACATATTAATGATTTATATAGTAGAATTGAAACATTCAAGTCCCAGCTTTTAATGCCTGTTAGTAAGAGGATGCAATTTTTTCAGCCTGGTGTTAGTAAGTATTGCTTTTTGAGATATGTGAGCATTCCAAGTTGGTTTTGTATCAAGTAATAAGACAAGATATTTTCCTGCGATTTTATATGGGAGCCAAAGAAGTTGTTTACTTAAAAGAGATAATGAAGTTGGATCGTGAAAGTGTTTTAAAGAGAATATTTTTGCTTTGGTTTTATCGGTGTTTGATACGACACGCCAGGTAGTGAACCATTCAGTTAGAAGAGACAAGGATGACAGTAGATGACTGATGGCTTCATTTAGATTCCTATGAGAACACAATCTGACTGTATCATCTGCATACATAGCTGTAGAGGTATACGGCATACTCGGGAGACTGTAGTTGAATATATAAAAAAGAATTGGTGCTAAAATTTATCCTTGTGGAACTCCAGCTGTGATTGATCCAGTAGTTGACATATAACCTTGAATGCGCACTAGAACTTGGCGGTGTGTTAGGAAGCTTTGAATTATTGTAATTAAAGAATTAGGAATTCCAATTCTGTATAGCTTTAACATTAAGCCAGAATGCCAAACTGTGCCGAAAGCTTGTGCTACATCAAGGAAAATGTCGGCAGTACTTTGTTTTTCTTCAAATCCTTTTCTGATGCATTTAGTGAATTTTGACAACTAATGAACGGTTGAGTGTTGTGGGCGAAAACCAAACTGAAATGCTGGAATGATATTATCTAGACGAAAGATGATAACCGTTTGAGTGAAACTTTTTAAAATAATTTTGGTAACATAGATAACAGACTAATTGGTTGATAGCTTGGTAGCAAGTCCTTGGGTTTCTTTGATTTATGAAACACAATAATTTCAGCTAGTTTCCCCGATCGAGCGAAGTAACCAATTTTTAATGAGGCATTGAAAATTTCTGTTAATCGTACTAGTGCCTTCTTAGTGAGGCTTTTTAGAAATATATTGGGAATTAGATCGTGCCCTGGGGTCTTTTTTTGCAAGTTTTTGAATGAAGAATGCCAATTCTCGTGGAGAAGTGTTTGTTATCTTGGTCGAGACAGTTGGTTTATGGATATTTTCGTACAGTTCATTTTCGATATCTGTTATTCTCTCGTCGCTGCAAACATTGTTGGGAGTAAATGCTTCTTCGTAGTAAGTAGCAAACACGTTGTACTTAGATTGAGTATCGGTGTATACAGTTGTGTCGACTCGGATAGCAGGAATGATAATTTGTTCTGGTAGGATCCATTTTGTTGCTTGCCAGAGGGAGTGTTCCGATAAGGGAAGAGAAGGTAAATAAGTTTGATACGAATTAAGACGATGCAGTTGGAGTTTAGTTCTAACTGTCCGTATGAGTCCATTAAGCCTTCTTCGCTGCCATGGTTGCTTGTCACGTTGCAATTCTCTTCTAGCCTTGATTTTTCTTGTATTAGTTTGATAATATGCGAGGGTAGAAAAAGACGTTCCCCTCGACGATGAGGATTACTGTTGACTTTCTAATGCTTCTGCAGATGGTGTCTGTAAAATGTTCGACGACATTATCAACTTCTTCCGGTGTTTCTAGGTGATATGCAGAGGTTAATGCGGAGTTCAAATTTGATTGAAACATTTCCCAATTAACAAACCCATTTATTTAGCGTGGTTTATTAACTGTTGGGACAGGTTGTAATGTAAAAGTAACCGAACTGGGTAATGGTCTGAATAAAGTGAAGTAAAGGATGTGGAGCATTTTGGAAAATGCATGTTTTTGCGTAGCGCTATGTCGAGGATGTCAGCAGAAATTGTTGAAACGAGTAATACGTTGGTTCGGTTGGGGCCAGAATGTGCACGTTATTTGTGTATATAAACTCATATTGATTCCCATTAGGATTGGTTGTTCGACAGCCCCATGCTGTATGTTTACAGTTTGGATCACCTAATAAGAGCGTTGGGCCAATATCAAGAAAGAGTAATGACAGAGAAAAGGCATTTAGTAAGTACGATGGAGGTTTGTAAGCGCAAAGAAGAACAACGTCATTACAATTGTTGCTGGATTGAATCTTGATACCTATGACTTGTAATTCTTTAATGCTGGGAAGCAGTATTTTATCATTTGCAATGCTGCATTTGATTAATATAGCTACTCCACCGGAAGCTGTGTCGGCAATTCTATCCTTTAGATGGATTTTGTAGCCTGGAATATTACATGTTTCATTGGGTATAAAGTGAATTTCTGTAATACATGCTATATCTATGTTATGGCTTGATAAGAAGGCGATTAAAGAATTTCATTTAGAACGAAGACCATTTGCATTCCAATTTATAACTGTTAAATGGCGAAAGAAAACGTCATTACATACTGTCATTTGGGAAAGCAGATGACAGAAGAGAGATAACAAGTTCGATAACTGTTGGCAAGTGTGAATTAACAAATGCAACAATGTGTGGTATGGCTTGGTTAAGCAACATAGTAAAAAGGGATTTTGTTGACTGCGTGATTGATTTATTTTGCTGTTAATTTTGTTTGCGGACATTGTTTGCCGCTGTTTTGGCTGCATATGTACTTTGTTATGTCGAAGTAGACGAAGGCGAAGTAAGGTTGCAAGTTCGGTTGTTTCTGTTGGTTTGCTTGTAAGGTACTTCGATTTGCAGATTGCTGCGATAGAGGAAGGTAGTCAGATGCAGAATTATTATATGTAACAGGCGCAGTCTCTGCAGCTTACTTTGGGAATTAGAAGACAGAGGAAAACGTTCCTTAATATGCAGATAGTATTGGCATCCTTTGTAATTAGCTGGGTGATCTTCAAGACAGCTCACGAATTTGAGCATCACTGTTTTAGGGTTTGGACATTCCGAGTAGTGTGTGTATTGAGGCATCTTACACTCTTGGTTGTAGTTGGCAATTTTTGGTGTGTCCGTAATTTTGACACCGTGGGCACTGGGGAATAACCCTAAACTGCCTCCGAGGTTCTACTTTAACCACATTGTAAAGGAGGCGTGTTAGAATGAGGATAGATTTGCCGTCGTCATTGATGTCTAGTTCCGCGGCGCACAAAGGAATACGCTCACACCTGCACCTCGTTACTGAATTCCTCTTTCTTACGTCATTAGGAGTTTCAATAAAAATCTAATTACGTCTATCACATCTGACTCAATCCTACCGCGACTCCAAAACTCCTTTTCTACTTTCCCCACGTGGGTAGAAAGCTTTCAGTCCTGCGATGTCACGACTTCAAGTCTCTATCGGCTAATTCTTTATGCCGTTAACAGGACATATCACCTGAAACATTATGCTCCCGAATATAGCATTCTACAGCAGATGGCGGTAGAGATTGTATTAGTTTATTTCTAACGCATTTCTTTAAATTTGCACTGTTCATTTGCACACGACAATAATTTATTAAAGAGTGTTTTGTAAATCAATACTGCATCTTTTTGAAAACTGCAGAAACAATTATTAATCGGTTACCAGCATTTCCATCAGCATAAACACCGATAACATCGGTGAGGTTGTCCACCCATGTTTCATCCAGTAAATAATTATTGACTCTCTCTGATAAGAATCTCCTTGATTTCTTAATTACCCTGAGTGTCAAAGTACAATATCTGGGTGCTCGATTAGAAGCGTATTACGTTTACTACTGCACTTTTTCCACAGGAGTTTTTGTTTCTTTATTGATAGTAAAAGATTTTGGAATGTAGGTACTACTTTTTCCACGGTATTGAGCTCCTAGATAGATTTTGGAATGTAGGTACTACTTTTTCCACGGTATTGAACTCCTAGATGGGTAGCTGTACCTATCACACAGAAGGCAAAGTCATCGATGGTGACATTTCTGTCACTTGATTTTTGTCAGTGTTTCCGGTGCATGCAAAGGAGATGAGGAACCTTCTTGGTCTATCAGCTGGCCCACACAAGCGTCCTTAGTTAAAGTTAGTTTATATCGGATAGCGCGGATGCCAAAATATTTGCCTAAGCAGAACTTGAAGGGTACTCCATCCGAAAAGAATGAAAGACCAATGCTTGAACACGAACACCTTAACTGTTATTACTGGTCCCAGAGCTCATTCGGCAGAGAAACTTCCTGCTATATGAGGTGTTCCGGATTCGATTCCCGACTGGGCTCCAGAAAGTTGCCTTTAAACAAAAACATTTTACGGTAAGCCCAGAGTCTGGTATTTGAATGCGAGAGTGCCTATGTGTGTGAGGTGTTATTGGTCATTTAACGAGCAATTCGCTCGTTAACAAGAATTCAGGATTGTTGCTTGACGCAAACCTGAGCACACGCGATAGGCCATTTAGCTCCATGACAGTTAATCTACAATCAGTACAGGTATATGGCGCCAACTCGTGCCGCAAAGTTATGAAGATTAGACAACATTCTATTTTTATTATACTTATGTGCACTTAAAATGCGTTAGAACTAAATTATTTTCTATTAATGCATCATTCATAATAAGCATGTGCAAAAACATGCCTGCCATGGTGGATGAATTGATGTAAGAGCCTCTCAGGCCCGTGTACTACCTGGAATGATCCATCAGTTCTTAATATCATTTCTGTGCGTCCAAAAAAAGAAGAAGAAGAAAGAAAGAAAAGAAAACTTGCGCAGAGGACAGATGTCCCGCCTGTAAATTTTAAGAAAACAGCCTTCGAGCCTCAGCTGCATTTTGGTGCGTCTCCACACAGATCGTAATCATATCTGTGTGTTCGTTGTTGTGAACGTTATTTTGTCTAATGACCTGATTGGAACAGTATGCAGGCGACCACACGACGCTTATCAGTACGAAACTATCACGTAAACACCTGCAGACAACAACACTACGTCAGTGGTTTCGCTTTGTACAGACGGCTCCCAAATGTTTTCCGTTCCACCTACAGGGGTAAGCAGGGTGTCTTATCGAGAGGTTATGCCAGGTGCCCTTTTTAATAGAGCAAGGACGTCATCTGTATCCTTGACTGGTGGCTAAAACAAAAATAAGTTATTGTTTTTATTATAAGTTATTGTTATGTTATATTCTCCATCAGATGAAAAAGTTGTTCACTGTTTTTATTTACAGCAACATTCATTTGCTGGAAGTGTACATTGCTAAAACAAAACTAAGTTATTGCTATGTTATATTTTATTCCACCCGAAAATGTTGATGACTTTGTGTTCATTCACAGCAACATTCATTTAACGGAAGCGTAGATTGCTAAAATAAAAATTAGTTATTATTTTAACTAATTTTTTTAAATTTACGTAGCTGGTAAACGTGTTTTTCTTCTGTTTGTTTTCATTGTAGGTTATCCTCATCAGTTTGTAACATAGGCCACTTTCTTTTAATATTGGGATTTCGGTACAACAGCATTAATTAGTGACCTCAAAACGTGAGATAAAGGGCTGCATTGAGCAGATGAATCCGGACTTTATCAGCTTCCACC
Organism: Deroplatys truncata; assembly: GCA_030765065.1. Lineage (NCBI taxonomy): Eukaryota > Metazoa > Arthropoda > Insecta > Mantodea > Mantidae > Deroplatys > Deroplatys truncata. The sequence goes on from CM060990.1 coordinate 273,428,564, forward strand.
GTTCCAGTCTCAAGAAGCCAAACCATTCCATCCTCTTTGCTACATTGTCGACATTCCGTTTAAAGATCCAGTGTAGCGTTCCCGTTACGAACCAAATCACACAGCATTGGAGGGCCATATTCTGAAAGCGAAATTCCAGGCACTGCAGTTCCTCAAGGCATGGCGGGGCCCCAGGTTGGCACCATCTTGAATATATAGTTCCCGAGCACCATCCAGATGTCATCAACCTGCCGACAGAAGGCAATCCGGTGCTCCAAGGTATCAAGTCTTGAGCAGACTACACATTGATTAGGTTGTGTTCGTCCATATCGCCAGAGTTTTTCTGCCGTCGGTATGGTCTCGTTTAAGACTTCATAGGTCGTCTCTTACCAATCAGTTGGAACATATTTACAGAACACATTCTGCCAGATAATCTTCCATCTGCGACTATGCTTCGCTTCAATCCTAGGAGTAAAAGGAAACAAAGTTAACAGACGATATTGGCTCCATGTACACTCGAACGCTGAGATCTCATCGCTGGTATCCAGCATGCGCTGAAGATGATGAACAATGTGCTTGAATCCTGGGAGTACCATATGAGGGTTATGAACTTGTTCCTCCCAGAACTTTTTATCGATGGAAGAACCATTTCCAAACAAGGACCGGACGGCAGTCTTCACCAATAAGGCCATACATTTCTTTTCGATGTCAACTAATCCACATCCGTCTTTAGAGTGTGGCAAGCGTAGTTGAGGTCTGCTCACCCGATACACCTTACCAGACCATAAAAAGAAACCGATGAGTTGCTCAAGTTTTTGTGCGTCTTCTTTCGTAATCGGCTGAATCTGTGCTAGGTACCAAATTTGGCTGAGGCCATAGGTATGTATGTACCAAATGCACTGCAGTAAATTCAGATTCCGTGTCCTCTCAAACGATAAGAAATATCTTAGGTGGTTGCTCCTCTCTCGCCAGTTAAAAACAATTGTTTCTTCCATATTTCCCAGGAAGGAAATGCCAAATATCCGTGTAGAAGTGACACGTTGCATTCCCAAGGTATGGATTGGCCCTGGCCAATTTCCTATCATCAGCAGCTCGGATTTTGCTGCATTTATTACTGCACCCGACATCCTTGTATAGAGCTCCAGTCCATGGCGAAGTGCTGCCATATCTTGGTCATCAGCAGCTACAATGGTCACATCATCAGCATAGGTGGTTGCTGTAAATTGCTCATTGTACACAGCAGGTGACTCTGAACTTTGGTGGTTCACAAAATTATCCTTGCAATTTGAAATGTTTTAAGTAGTAAATACGGAATAAGCTTCCCTTTATAGGCTGCTTAATTTACGCAAATAAACAAGAAATGGGAATTCACAATATATAACACATGCACATTTCATAAACGTTTAGCATATAGCACTCACTTATTTATAGCGAAAATCAGCCCTTCTCTCCTTCCTGCCAACAAACATATCGATGGCCAGCTCATTGAAGTTCTTGATCTGCATGATGAAATCCCTTTCAATGGAAAGCATGGCCAACGCAGATAACCTCTCCTCAGACATTGTGTTACGCAGAAATGTTGTAATCCTTTTCAAAGTAGAGAAGCATCTTTCTGCCTCACATGTTGCCATGGGGATTGTTAGAATGACACTTAGTAGTTTAACAGATTCACTAAAAGTGAAACATAAATTATTGTCGCTGAAAAACTCCATTAGTGGGACAACCCCAGTTATGTTTTTAAATTTCTCAGTACTATACATTGTGGAAAGTTCTGTAATCAGTTTCGTTTCTTCAATAAAGGATTATGTCTGAAGGGCAACTTTAATATGTTGTTCCGGGAACGAAATGTTATACTCTGAAAATCCGGCAGCCTGAAAGAAAACTGCTGCTCCCATATGAGCAACAAATTTGAACCTTTCTTTCATTTCAGTAATGATTACATCACATACTACAATGACCTCTCGTTTTCTTTCAGTGTGTTCCACAATTTTTCTTTTCTTCATCACATTCTCATCAACTGCAGTGGAACTTATGGTTCTTCTAATTTTAAGAATTTCCACCCCAAAATAATTAAGTCTATCCTGGACCATTACAGAAGTACAGTCGCTTCTCTGAAGTTAGTTGTAGAAAGTATCGACATGGGACATAATTTTATGGAAGAAATCTGCATCACTCAAAATTCCAATAAAACCAGATGCTTGAAGAACAGAACTTGAATTGGAGATTCTTTCGCCTCTCCTTATGATTATCATACATTCTATTAACTCCTCCCTGTAATCGAAAACTGTGTTGACAGATCTAGATTGAAAGTTCCGTCTCGTTTGGACTGATCTTGGCAGCCGCTTCTGCACTGCGTCTTCTAAAACTGATGTTCTCTGATGAGAGTTAGACAAAAAAGCACAAATTCCTTGAAGATTTATGAACAAAATGCGTACACTACTTTTCGCTGATGCTGCATTTAACATAATTAAGTTTAACTGATGCGCATGGCAATGAATGTGTTCTGCAGACCTGTACTTCTGTTTTATGATGGATTGAACGACATTTTTCGACCTAGACATAACATTAGCCCCATCGTATGTTTGAGCAATCAATTTATGTTCACAGCCTAACAGATGTCAATCAAGTTCTGGCAATATGCATGCAGCTAAGTGATCTGCTTTGTGCCCTATAGGATTCACAAAACCCCAGTACCTTTCCACTGGCTTGTGGTTTGCCAGATATCTATAGACAATTACCATTTTATACTTGGATGCTACGTCGCTGGTTTCATCTGCTATGACAGATAAAAATGGCGAGTCTTTTATTTCTTTCGATATCTCCTCATGACAGACTTCAAGTATGCATTGCAAAATCTCATTTTGAATCATTTTTGACGTTCCCTTAAACACTGTTGCATTTTCCAAATGGTTTTTCAGAACACAGTCTAGCTCTGCACTGAAATTTATCAGTCCACGAAAAATACCAGGGTTACTTGAAGTCGCTGACTCATCATGTCCTCGAAGAGCCAACTCGAAGGCCCCACAAAACCTAATGCAGTTAATAATAATGTGTAAAACGTATCTATTTTGAGCCACTTTCTCGTTGTGTTCTTCAATTGCTCTCCGATATACACTGTCCATCTTTTTGCTATATTTAAATTGCCAAACATAACAAGAGTGACAGTATTTTTCATGTGCAACTTTGACGCTACATGTTTTTGGCGCGGTCATGAAGATGCTGCAAATCATTCACGCCATGCTTTGTCCATGTATCTTCACCAACAAACAAAACGCAAGGAAAGCAAAACGGGGCATTTTTAATATCACAACCACACATCCAATCACATTTTTCATATACATCGCTGTTAAAACTCCTGTTAAAACTTCTTGTTTTTGTTTGAACTACTTGAGTGATTTTTAGGTATGGTGTGGGCCTGCAAATGCGTTTAATTGCATTCTTTTCGTCCAAGATTAGCGTTGAAAGAGGTTGCGTTAAAAAAGACTGAACGGAATTCATTGTTTCTCCTTATAGCAGCGTTTATCTGTATTTAGCTAAATAAACCACTTTGATTTATAAATTAAAACCCGATATACACAACACGCACAAACCACGTAGCATACAGGCAACGTAATGATCAGAGATGCAGTTCAGTAGATAGAAGACCGGAATTGAGGTAAACATTTACTGTGATTTCAATAGATGGCTCTGTGTATGGGACGAAACGAAAAGTATTGTTCCTGTTGATCATCCTATTATATGCTCTCTGGCTACTAGGTTAACCAACAACATGCAGCTTATACCCCACACTTCCCCCCATACACCTCTGCGCTCCCTTCGTTCGTCATTCCCTATACTTCACCATTATACCAATGTGGGTTGCAGCCGGAAGTGCACTACTTGGCACCTGCAAACAATACAACGCTTGCCTAAGTCCACTCCACAAGATCATGTCAGAATGATAACCGAAATGTATGAAGTGGATACGTTATTTACATTAAAGGGAGAGCCAGGATTTTGGTTATAGCGTAAACGTGTTACCATATTAAGAAGCCACCCCTGGTACACAGTGAACCCACGCAGGGTGTCTTGTAGCATCCGTAGCAAGGGGTTTAATGAGAGAGAGAAAACAGTCCCATTGATAATGGGCATCCTTAATGCACTGACCGCTTTATGAGTATCGGGATGGAAAGTCAATCGTTCCATAACACTCGAGACTTCGCTGTTCTATAGAGCCCTTTAATAAGGGAAATAATCTGCATAGGGAGATGCACTGCCTGTAAGCATTGCCAGAGATAACGATGGTGCACCCTATCAAAAGCCTTTTGGAAATCGAGACTAATCAAAACCGCTAATTGATGTTCTCGTCGGAGATGTAGTACTATATCACGCAATTCTGCTAACGTAACAATAATATTCCTTTTAGATATCGCCGCTTAATTATAGTGTAAGAGTTCTGCATAAGCTCCTTTCATTCTGTTCGCCAACACTTTGACAAGGATTTTATAATCGGCGTTCAATAAAGGTTTTGGGCGGTAGTCATTCAGTGTGGTAGTCCTAGAGCTCTTCGGAAGGAAAATGATGATACCATCCGCTAATGTGTCGGGGAAATATGCTGTTTCCCACAGCTGAACAAAAACTTCCATCACTGCGTCTTTGATAATGGGCCAGCAAGTTCTATGAAATTCATATGATAAACCATCAGGACCCTGGGACGTGTGTTTACTCGCTTGCATAATGGCATCTAGCACTTCCCGTTCAGTAATGGGGCTGGTGAGTATATCGGCAGTTGTCTATGTAAACCCCGTTGCAAACAACTGCTGCTCAGCACACATATCATCTGAGATTCCTTCCGGTCCCTCTCGAAACAATGTCTGGAAATGACCCGCTATAAGATGAAGTAGAGCTCTCGTCGCAGAGCATGCAACTCCAGTGGTAGCATCATGAAGTGTATGTGGATATTTTGCACGCTCCTTCATACTCTCCTTTGCAAAATAATAAAAGGAGTGCCGTTCTTCGGTATGTACGTGTGGAGCCTTAGCTCGAATTTGATACCCATCCAGGTTCTGTAATTGTTTCCGCTTATTAATTTCCTTCACCTGGCTGAGTTTCGCATTCACATCGTAACCCTCCCGTTGTCTCTTATACAGGTCCCATAGGGCCTCATTGTAGAAAAGCATCAACTTATTTCGCGCCTGCGCCCGCAAAATACTGGTATATTTAAAGTACGCACGTATCGCCGGTTTAACAGTTTCTATCCACCAAAAACTTTTCCGTGGTGCACTTTTGAAGGTTGAGTATAACTGATGCCAATTAGCCTTAAACTGCTCCAAAACCTCTGTGTCCTCCAAAATGGAAGTGTTGAGCTTCCAATATCCCCTTCCGATAATCTCAGTACGGAGTGTTGGAAGTTGGAGTTGGCAGAGTAATGCATAATGGCCACTAAACGCCAAAGGAAGCGCACAAATTTGACGTAAGCATGTAGCTATACTCGGAGACGTATAAACACGATCTATGCGAGAGGCAGAGGTGTGTCGAACAAATGTAAATTCTACGTTCGTGCCATTCTTAATTTCCCAAGCATCCTGAAGCTGCAGCTGAGTCACTAGTTGTTGTAGCATGATGCTGAAATTGGGTGATCCTTTTTGGTCTTTAGCATGCAGCGTACAATTAAAGTCACTGACGATGAAAATGTTCCGTGCTGTGCAGTAAATGCGGTGTTAAATCAGTTTGAAAGAACCGCTCTCGCTAGCGTCTATGTTAAGTACCTGCGGGAGCGTATATGTTTACTAAAACTGTTGTACCTAAGGTTGCTGATAGGATCCGGCCGGAGGGATCCATCTGAAAATTCTGCAGAGGAAGCCCCTTCCGGTAGGCAATAGTGGTGCGTCGTCCGCCTAAACCTAGGTTAACTTTATAATCGTAACCATAGAGAGGGTCCAACTTTTAAGTATTAACGTCTTGAAGAAAACAGATGTCAACACTATTCACTTGGAGGAACATATTTAAGAGTTTCTTTATCACAAGATTTCCACAAGCGTTCACGTTTATAGCTGCCAGCGATCGCAGATATATCATGGTAAGAGGCGTCGATTGAAAGGGCATTACAATCAAGGACATCGGGCTTTAATGTTTGCTATCAGGGCTTCGATTAGGCTGCCACCCGCTTCCGGATATCCATCTGGAGAAACCGGTGGCGGATGCCTCCCTCGGAGCCCAGGGTCACTACAAGACACCTTCCCATGCCGTGCTAGCAGAGTAAGGTGCACCGGGTCCGATTCCTTATCCACTTGGGCAAACTGAGGGTGTGTGTCCCCATCAGTCGCCACTGCATGCTGTAGCAATACGGGAGCCTCGGCAGTCCCCGGGATACCATCTGGGGGGGTGTTGCAATTCACGTACTTTGAGCTGAGATTCACGCAAAGAAATAGACCCCCGCCATGCAGGAGGTGTAGAGTCTGGGAGGTCAGAAGATGTATTGGAGGCTTCCGCCCAAGAGCGGGCTTCAGCAACAACCTCCACTGTGGTGCACTTCACTCTGCTTTGGCTCTGGTGCTCCACCAACATTCAAAGTGCGGTTTCTCGCGTCCTCCTCTGTAGGTCGAGAGTCCCAGGAGCACCTGCTTGGTTCATCCTCCGTAGCCATGATGCTATACACTGCAGAAGCTGCTGCTCGCTGCTGTGTTCTCACCTCAGCTGATGCTGCAGATGGCAAAACCTGTTGCAAGTGCTATTCTGCCTGAATAACTGTTTCCATGTCTTACTCCAGTGCCATCTGCCTGCCCCAAGACGTCACATCACTACTCATTTTGTGACTCTTTGTCCGCTTAACACGCTTTTTCTCAGTCAGGCGGTTCTCGACCCCCGAAACTGCTGCAGCCACCAGTGGATCAAGGCCAGCCGGTGCCGTCCCATCTGAAATGTGCTGAATTCCGCGCTTTCCCCCCGGATCGCGGAGCACCGTTTCATAATCCCTGTGCTGTTCATGCATCGACTCATCTTGGGTCGACTCACCCTGCTGCTGTTCACCAGCCAATGGAGTCTGCGTGTCACCATCTATATGTTGCGAACGCTCACGCTGCAGGCCACGGCCGGAGAAACGGGTTCTCTGTCGTCCGGCCGTCCAGCAGCCGCCAGGTGCGCAGTAGATTTGTGGGGACAGACCTCCTTGAGATGCTCCGTGCTACTGCAGACATAACAGGAGCAGGGTTGTCCAACATAGGACACTGATATCCTATAGCTACCAATTACAGTAAATCTGGGTATGTGCGTCACAACTGCATTTTTACCGCAACTATACCGTTGAACACCGGAACGCTATACTGGCGGCCCCAGTGTTCCTTCCGGACGCCATACAACATTCCGTAACGCTGCAAAGCTCGTTTTAAAACCTCAGTCGGAATTTCCGGTGGAACGTGAAAAACACGCACATTTATAGCATTACCAGTCACATGTTCCATGATCACTTTCGTTATTTCACCATTCATATATTTAAAAGTTGTTTCTTCCGAGAAAGTATTTAAAACCTTCTCTAAAAGGAGTGCAGATATCAGTTTTATGCAAATTGCTCTTTCATTGGCGATTAACTGTATCCTGTTAACTTGCTCCGCATTTAACTGTAAGGTATCTGCAATAAAGTCATGTACCTCATAAGTCGTCGGCCTCGTGGCATTGAACGTAAATTTATCCCTAATGGTATTTTTCCTGGCGTACATTTCCATTTTCCAAAGCTAAAATGCTCTGCTTCACGCACAATACACAGAAAAGTATTATTAACAGTATTCTAGTCAAGGCGGTTTAGGTCGCTCTTGCACACACTCACTGACACAGCAAAACCACCTTTTTATTTTTTTATTTATTTTTATTTTTTATTACATATCTACAACAGCAATTTTCACGTGTAAATAAGAATCACTATTTCAGTAATGGGACGGCAGATCAATGCAGTCTGCTGTGTCATTGTACAGATTTCCAAGTGCCAGCAGTATGTCATTTCATTCACAACCAAAGAGGAATACGAAGAAGAAACCAGGTTTTAAATGCGCAGAGATATTAGGGCTGAAAACTGTCAGGAAAGCGTAGCATCCACAGTGTGATTCCAGTTTCTTAAAAAAGATTGCCGTAAAAACACATTCTGGCTTGTGTGAAATCCCTGGAGAAGTTGTCCTAAATTCCCCGACATCTTCTTTTTTTTACATTGTTGAATAAACCATTCGGGAAGTGTACCTACCGGTGGTTTTTTTGTATATATTTTTTATTTTTTTATTTTTTAATTTTGCCTAGTTCCCCGGCGTTACGAAGTCCTATAGCGGTACTTAAACCTATGACGCTCTTTGTCAAACAACCCACTTTTTTATTATTTATTTTTTACTTTTTTCTTATTGTTGGGAATTCGCTTTTTTTCTCCCTACATATGGTTCCTTGGGATCAATTTTTTTTATTATTTTACTTATAAAATTTACAGCGTGAAATCCAACTGCAAATTTAATACATTCCATATCCGGGATTGTCGCAGAAGCTTGAATTGCTCTGACCGAAGCCCTTTTTGGAAAGTGAGGAGAGATGGGAATTCTTCCTGCAAACAGTAATGATAGAGTGCCAATGATAACCACACCTGTGTAATTTCGGTAGCTCCCTTCTGAAACTCCCAAGCTAATAGGACAGAGGTAGTCCGATGTTCCAAACAGCTGCCGATTAAATGACCTATGTGTTTCTTGGTCCAATTCCATATGTCCCTGATACTAACACATGTGGTTACTCGATGAATTTTGAGTGTCCACCCCACCACAACGCTTACACCAAGGTGCCGAGGATAAATTACGTTTATATCGCTTTGACTCTGTGGGTATTAATTCGTTGATGAAGAAATAAAAAGAAACCTTCCACTCCAACGGTATATAGTTTATAAGCAAAATTTTCCATACCCTCTGCCAGGGTGAGTTATGGTATTTTCGTTCTATCGCAGGCACTGTCATGGAATCTTTCAGCAACGTGGTATATAACGTTTTGGTAATGGGAATACTGCTCGAAGTATCTATCACTGGTAGTATACTTCTATGGTCTGACAGAACCTGTTTGAAGAGTCCGGCAGTCGTCCCAACCATGTTCATACAAAACTGCACAATCTGATTGGCACCGTGTCTGTGAAGCGCACTCAATATAGAATGGAGCAACAAAGCCCGACATTTAATATGCACATCGATAAGATTCCAACCATCCTCCGTAATTGTTCTGCGTAATTGAGGTCGGGCTACTTTATAGAAGTGATTTTTCCAAACGTAGTAGCCAATCGCTCTTTCTAGTCGCTGGGAAAACTGTGGTAACATCGGTATCACCTGCGCCACATACCAGAGTTTCGCGAGCACAAAGGTGTTAACATGCCAGTTTTTTTGCGCAAAGTCTAAATTCCGTGTCAACTGCGAGGTCATAAGAGGAATGCACATAGGCACAAGTCGCTTCCAATTCTGCGGTATTAACCCTTCCAGCCTGGAGGTAACAATAACGCCCAATATCTTCACTGAACTGCTACAGACAAATCGAGCAGTGTCTGTTGGCCAGCTATTGAACGGTAATAGTTGTGATTTGCCATAATTTATCAAAGCTGCAGAGGCATCCTGGTATGTCGTCAATAGCGGCGCAAGCTTGTCAGGATCATCAGCATGAGCGAGAATCAAGGTGACATCATCAGCATAAGCCAAAATTCTTTCACAGTTGAACGGATTAACGGAATGACAAAGTAAAGTCGCTATTCCTCTAATCAGCGGTTCAACGCACAAAGAATACATCATCATAGAGAGGGGACATCCCTGCCATATCGACTGCGCTATAAGTACCGGTCACGCAAGAAAGCCATTAATTTGAATTCGGGAGTGCGCATCTCGATAAATAGATTGTAAAAGGCTTTGAAATGGCTGTGAAAATCCAAAACTCTTCAAAACACCCCATAAATAATCGTGGTTAATTCTATCAAAGGCGGCCGTGAAGTCTAAAGCCAAAAAGACTGCCACCATGTTGGGATTCCGGTCACCAGCGATAATGACATCTCGTAAGTTCATTAGAACTCCGGTATACCGCACGTTTGTCCAGGTCCAATGATGTCAGGCAAATATGCCTTCAACCTATTAGCCAATATCTTTGTGAACAACTTGTAATCTGCATTCAAAAGCGTAATAGACTGAAACGAATTTAGTTCCGTTGTGACCGTCTGTTTAGGGATCAACACAATGATACCTTCATTAAACCCCGTTAAGGTGCCTGTATTATGCTGTACCTCCAACATGACGTCGAGTAAGATATCTTTAAGGATCTTCCAGTTGGCTTTGTAAAACCGATAACTGAGTCCATCAGGTCCAGGCGCCGAGGCAAGACTGGCTGAGGCTAAAGCAGCCCACAATTCGTCAGACGTAATTTCCTGATTTAAAACGGTATTGGCAGCTGGGGATAGCCGCTGTGTGATATGACGATAAACATCTTGCTGCGCAGAAATAGCAACTTCAACTGCTCCGAATTTATCAGAAAAGTGTTGATAGGCCTCTTGAAGTATATCGCGCGCTGTTCCAAAGAAATCCCCTGTGGAAGCGCGAAAGTGGGAGATATATTTCCATAACCACGACGTTTTTCAGACGCTAGATGAAAAAGCGAGCTTTTCTCTTCTCGTAGTACAGAAGGGTCGCCGGAACGCAGTTGTGCACCGTGATAAAGCTCCTCCTGAAGACAACGCATTCTCCCTTTTATTGCAGAAAATTGATTGTTCACGTCCTGTCCATGGCGTTGTAAGTCATATAAATGATTTAACAAATCGTAATAATAGTGCAACAGTTGCCGTCTGTTTCTAGCCTTTTCTATCCCTTCTCCTTTGTAAAAGTTGCGTATAGCCGGTTTAAATGTATATAACCATTGATTAAGTTTGTTGGGGGTTCGACATTGAGCTGTTGTTACCCATCTCGCCCACATATGGGAGAACTTCTCGGAAATTACTGGATCTTGAAGCAGCGTATTATTAATTTTACAAACGCCCCTCCCCATCGTGGGTCTTCTCGCAGTTTGAGCTATTTTCATGATCAAGGAATGATGATCACTAAAGGGCACCGGTTGAACTTGCATGGTCCGTACCATTTGCCGCAACGATTTACTGACGTAAAATCGATCTATTCTCGAAGAACTATTATAGCGATGAAACGTATATTCATCTAAATTGGCATACAACTGTTCCCATGTGTCCCGTAATTCCAAGGCTTGGCATACTGGGTCTAAAGCAGGTGACGGAAAATATTGACCTGTCTGGTCCTTAGCACTGATGACGCAATTAAAGTCCCCACCTAGAAGTAATTTATCGTATTTATGACGCAAAAAGAACGGCAGTTCCGGGATGAGAAAAGCTTCGCGTTCATTCCTTCTGTTTGACCCCGAAGGTAAATATAGGTTCACCAGAAGAATATTACTGTCCTCCAATAATAAGGGTGTAATCCTACCACTTAGATGCCTCTCCGCTAATCGAATACCATAAGACGAGCGGTAAACAATCGCTGTACCGCGCTAGGAATCCCCAACATTGGAAATGCAATTATATTTCGGTCCAAAGAAATCTAGCTTGTGTTCATTATTCTCCTGCAAAAACAGAATATCAATGCCATTATAATACACAAAATCTCTTAACAAAGTTTGCTTGGCTCTATTCCTGAGACAATTCACGTTCACGGTCGCCAAGGTTTGAAGTATTAACACCATTTAAACGATGATTACTTTTTCACCGGCTTACTCGGTTTTTGGATTGCCTTGTCGGTGACGACGCACTCTTTTTGCGTTTTTCTAATCGAGGATCACCTTGGCTAACTATAACACCATACACAGATGGCGTAGCGGTTATGGTATTCTCAGCTGACGATTCATCTCTCTGCACTTCCTCCACCATGAAAGAAACAGCTGCTGATGCAACCTCTTCCGGCAATTGGGCACCTGTTTCTGCCGACTCCACCACTTTCCTTACTGAAAACGTGTCCTTGCAAGTGGCACTAGTCTCCACTGCCTCTAAGACAGGCTGAGTTTCCATATTGTTGGCGTCGGACCAAGTTTGACCATCTACGACGGCTGCTTCGCTTAGGTTTTCCTGCGAATTACAAAAACTGTCGTGAGCTACACCTGTGATGTCATCACTCTTCGCATGTTCTTCAAAGGTTACATCGCGGCTATACTGCCGGTCAGCCACTGTCTCCATAGTCAGCAACTGTTGACTACAGTCGGTTCCTGCCGCTGCTACCTGTTCTGGTAACGGCATCCGTTGTTTTGGTAGCGTACCAACAACCAATTTCACCCAAGTGGGCGCATTCTTTTCAGCATTTGGCATCCGCGGCATTGGTTTCCTGGGGCACTGATTACGCAAATGACCGGCCGTATCACATATTGCACACGTAATAGGTCGGTCTGTATAACTCACCAAATCAGAATAACCTCCGACATTCAGAAACGACAGTATATGTTTTTTAAATAGCATATGTACAGTACGTACTCCACTGGTGACTTTGTAGCGATAAGAGGCATTCCAAATATCGTCACTCACCTGCAGCACAGTACCATAAACTGCTAATGCCATATTTATCTTCCGGTGGGAAAAACCTCAATGGCAAATTATACACTTTGACTACCCGTCTTCCAAAACCGGCTACATCGAGTATCACCTTAGTCCGTTATCCATTTGACAATACAAAACTAACTTCTCCATTTGACTCTTTCAAAACCTCCTCCACAATGTTTGGCGTTTTGCATTTAATGAAGATTTGTCTATTAATACCATTAACTTGTAATCCGATGACATCGTCCTCTTCCTATTTTAGCGTATCAAAAATCCATTCAGGTATCTCATAAGCCGTCGGTCGAATGATCTTGTTCCACAAAACTAATAACCAGAGTTGTAGGACGATCATCCATGTCGAAGAATGTCTTACACGTATATATACGGCTACGAAAACACAGACGAGGCTGTGAATATTATAGCAAACTAGACCAAGCAACGGCGGAGAGTAAAAGGTAAACACACCGACCGGTTGAACTGCTGGCCACACTTACACACAGTGAATAACCTCTCGGCACGCCAGCTACTGCACGACTACCTTGTACACGACATGCTCGGACGCTCAAGCTAGACTGCCATAGCTCATACCTGCTCTACGCAGTTAGAGTGCTAAGGAAAATATCATTCAAACACATTCCCTTAGACTTGGTTGTAAGAAAGTTATAAATCTGAAAAAAAACAACGAAATAACATTACAGCACAGCGACATAAGCAGCATACAAACTAATTTTTAGGAATTAGAGGTATCCTATTATTGTATAATAAGCAAGTGTTAAAACAAAATGGTTTGGTTTTCAATATTCACTATCTCTTCTACCCAATATCAACTAACCTATGTTCTTTATTTTCATAATGTCCTTATAAAGTATGGTTTTTCCGTGCACTTTGCCTTAATCTGACAACAATTTAGGCCAGAAATTATTTCAAGTTACAGTCTAAGTTACACTTCTCCCTATTTGGTTGCATACAAGATGCCGTAACGACAAACAGCCGTTTAACTATACCACAACTCTTCTTCTTTACTGTGTCTACTATTTACCTATAGTAAGTAAGGAAAGTATTGCATTGCACCCAAAAATCGAATAACGGGATTCACTGGAAATACACGTTTTCAGACTCCCTGAATCCAAAGAAAGCATTTTAAATTTCTCTACTACGTAGCTACAGAAGGTAGAGAAAGTATTCTATTCCACCCAAAACTTCAATAAAGAGATTCACCGGAAATACATGTTTTGAGACCCCCTGAATCCAAAGAAAGCATTTTTACTTTCTCTACTAAGTAGTTATACAAGGTAGAGAAAGTATTGTATTCCACCCAAACCTTCAATGATATTCACCGGAAATACCCGTTTTGAGACTCCCTGAATCCAAAGAAAGCATTTTTACGTTCTCTGCTACGTAGTTACAGTAAGTAGGACAAGTATTGTATTCCACCCAAAAATTGAATAACGAGATTAATACTCGGAACGGAAATGCGCGTTTTCAGAATCCCTGAAACCAAACAAAGCGTTTTTACTTTCTCTGCTACGTAGTTACAGTAAGTAGAGCAAGTATTGTCTTCCACTCAAGAATTGAATAACGAAATTCAACGCAAATACACGTTTTGAGATTCCTGAATCCAAAGTAAGCATTTTTACCTTCTCTACTACGTAGCTACAGTAAGTAGAGAAAGTATTGTGTTCCACCTAAGAATTCATTGTCGTTATTTCATCAGAAATCACGTTTGTGACTCCCTGAATCCAATGAATTTATTTTTAAAGGTCCAAGTGTGTATGTGTGTATGCACGCACAGCATACTCAAAAGCAAAAAGTTGGTTAAAAATCGAACTTAGTGTTTAAGTTCAACTTCTTCTAGGAATGCGTCATTGAGATTTTATAGAAAATCCCCCACTCCAAACTACCCTTTACATTGGACATTTTTCGAAATTTTTTATTCTTTGAAAAATAGCTCTAAGGATTTTGATTAAAATACATATGTTTAAGCTATTTTCATGATAAATAGAATGTATATCTTTTAATTTCTAGGAATAGTCTGTAAATTAGTCAGACTATTTTGATAATTAGTAAATCGTAAGAGAGAGAGAGAGAGAGAGAGAGAGAGAGAGAGACAAAATCGTACTGCACAACAACTGTAGATCTTGTTAAAGCACAAAATTTATATCAACATTTTTATTTTATGTCAAATAACTTTTATATTTTACCTATTCTGAAATATTCTGTGTTATTAGTTTGAATTTTCAAATACTTTATACTTCTCTCAACTGCAAATAGCTATTGTTTTTCTTTCTTTCTCTCTGTGTTCATACAAAGAGAACAGAAATTCAAAGCTATCACGTCTGTGGCTCACATCCGGGAATCACGTCTGTGGCTCACATCTGGGAATCACGTCTGTGGCTCACATCCGGGAGTTCGTGGGTTCAATTCCTCTGGCCGACCTACCTGACCCATGGGTTCTTTCGGGGGTTTTTCCCGGGTCATCAGGCGAATGCTGGGAAGGATTCTCACATCCCCGAATTTCCCGAACCTCCATTTCATCTCCATTTTCATTTCCCTTCATACTTAATCCGTTGGTCTCTTTCAGGGTTGGAAGTGTCGGCGATGGTGCTTCGGTGCAGATTGGCAGGGGAAAAGGATGCTTTTTGTGACTCTCCGTCCCTCGCTTTCGGCTGGCTGTCGGGAGTATCCTAACTTCCTTGAGGGGCGTTGAATACCCTCCTTGCTGGGTGGAGTCCACGGTCTGTCTGTCCGTCTGACGGGGAGTGTCTATCTGAAAACCTAGAGACCCTGCCATTCCTGTACGTCACTCCTGGTTCCGGGCGCCCGTGTCTCCTCTCGCCTCATCCTTCCTCCTTTGTGGGGCGTAGGCGCAATATCCACTATGTGGATTAGTGCCGAGTCCGCTCCGTAGCCAACTAATCCAAAACTATTACATAGCTATCAGCTTTGAGGCTATCGCTTTAGTTTAATATGGTCTGGTTATATTTACAACGAATCGTGTAAATAAGTGATGAAAGTTTATCGGTATTAACATGACATAGATGAAAAATAAGCTTTGTAAGAATAGTTTGTAGAAGAGTGAGTACAGAAAGTCATGTAAATACAACACGTCATATTTTATAGCAAAAGCTGCATATGCCTGTGTGTCTGTGAACAACATAAATCCAAAGCGAAAAGTCGGTTAAATAACAAACTTCATATTTAATTTCAGCATCTTTCAAGGATGTGACACAAGGATTTTCAAGAAAATCTCCCCCATCCTGAACAACTCTTTACAAGGAAAAATTTTCGAAATTTGTTATTTTCTCATAAATGGCTCTAATGATTTTGATTAAAATACTCTCTGTTTAAAATATTTTCATGACAAACGAAATATATACTTTGAACTTACTGAGAACATCCTCTCAAGTCTTCTTCATTTTGAATGAGTTTTGTATAATTGGTAAACTCTAAAAGATTGGACAAAGTTTTGCTACATAAGAAATGCAGACCCCGTTAAAGCACGCAGTTTGTTATACATATATTTTATGATATTAACTATTTCCCAGATATTTTTTGTTATTGGTTTGAATACTTTTTGTAACTGTGAAGTAGCTATTCGTTTTGGTTTTGTCGCGATCATACAAACATCATGGAATTTTAAAGCATCACGTGGTGACATGCTTTTTGAAAATGTGACTATCGCTTTATCGGCGTATACTAAAACGAAATGTGTAAATGTGAACTTCTTCTTTTGGTATTTAATTAAAGTCCTTTAACCGGGTAGGTCATTACGAACGGTGAATGAACGAAATGGTTAAAATGATGCTCAAATGGGCCCGAGGTCCCTAGCAATTAGAATCTGGCATCCATCTTCTCAGGATAAGTGGAAACCCTGGAAAAAACCTTATCCAGGTAATTCACTGTAACCGAGATTCGAATTCGGGACCTCTTGAATGTGAGGCAGATCCCCACATCGCAGAGATGGGCTAAATGTGATTTGCAAGTTTATCTGGATTATAAGAAGTAGACCAAAAATGAGATTAGAAAAAAGAATTTGTAGAATGGTGAGAAGAGAGAGTTATGTGAATGCAACACGTTAGAGTGCTCTCGTGGTAATGTAAAGAGCGTTGAGTTTCAAAGGCACTACATAAAAATCGTTTTAACTACTGCATTCTTCTTATACTTACAACGAAGTTTGTAATGGCAGTTCATCTCAATTAACAAGAACACTCTTTCACTCAAGCCGTGCGAGGACAAGGTTGGAAAGATAGAATCACATTGAAAAATTCAATGTCATAGTCGAGATTTGAACTACGGATCTTCCAGTTTATGTTCAGGTGACGCCGCGGTAACGCGTGCGACTCGCATTCGGGAGATCCCTAGTTCGCTTCCCGGCTACGGCCCAATCTGACCTACGGTTTTTTTCGGGAGTTTTCCCACGTCGTCAGGCGAATGCTGATATGATTTCTCGCAGCCCCCGAATAAAGTTGCATTCCTCATTTCATTCATCCTTAACCCCGTTAGGTCTGTTTCAGGGTTGGAAGTGTCGGCGATGGTGTTCCGGTGCGGTGTGGCAGAGAAAAAGGATGCTCTGCGGAACCTTATCCGTCTCTCGGCCTTCGGCTGGTTGTCAGGACAACTTGTGGGGCGTTGGACCCTCTGTGTGGGGTGGGCTCCCTGGTTTGCCTGCCCGACTGTCAGGATGTCTCAATATGGAAAATTTAGGAACCTTGTCATTGCTGTGCCATCACTCCTGGTTCCGGCCGCCCGGTGTCTCTGTGTCTCTCACCTCGTCCCTCCTTCCCGGGGGCGCCCCCCGAGGGGCACAAGCGCAATATCCTCATTCACTGGATCGGGGTCGAGTCCCCTCCGTTACACATCCCATTTCATTCCAGTACAGGGAAAGAAGCATTTTAAGAATTCAGAACGTGAATCGTAATACAAAGTACCTAAGTCCTTTTTGGGGGGGGGGCATCTTCAGATTTGTAACTTGAAAACAATTTAATTTTCAGAATAGAGTGCTTTCAAATGAACCAATTGCAACAAAAGCACATCAACCTGACTGCATTAACACTTTCGGGTCACTATTTAGATTATATGTTATCCTAACCGAATTAAACAGCTATATAGAAACTGCATATTTTGTTCTAAACGTTGTTTCCTCGTATTGTTTAGCATTTTCTCCTTTTCGATACAATTACATAGGTGTTTTTACTCTACGTTCACTATATGACTGGTAGGCACGGTTTTTCTTCCTTTCCCTTGTGAGTGTGTGTAAGGGGAATTATGTGCAAATAAAACAATCTTTATTCGTTTTTAAGTAACAAACGCAAATTATATCTCATTTTCAGGAAAATTTAATGTTGCACTTAATTGTGCCCAAACTGCTTCAACATTTTGACATTAGTATTACTTTTGCTTTCATATTTTTAAAACTTTACTTGAGTATTATCAAAACTGAATGTTGGAACTGCAAACTTAGGGTTAAACATTGTAATCAATATCCAAGAAAATTAAAAAGCAAAACGATTTTAAATTCAAGGTAATAAAGTTGCTGCGTCGGAGTACACGTAGAACATTCTATTGGTGATAATTATGAAACTATTATTATTATTTATTACTAGCAACAATCGTTAAAAACAAGATATACATTATGCGAGCCTTGTTTCTCAGGAAAATTACTAAATCTTAAACTTGTGTAGCACCCACATAAAGAGTGCAATATTTGATTTTTAAACATATTATGCAAAGAAAATGTTAATTTATTTCGCTTGAATAGATCTAGTAAAGAGAAAAGTATTCAGTTTCGTCTTCTTTCCTCTTAGAGTCAGGTTGCTGAATTATAGGAGCATATACAGTAGTAAATGTGACCTTTGAGACGATACGGGCACTAACTTTTGGCTATAGCCATGCATGACTAGTCGAGAAGACATTTCTTTCCCCTCTTCCTCTACACCCCTTGGTCCATCGGAAAGCATTTGGAGCCTTCTGTACCTGAGCTGCCCCTTTGAACAGCAGTGATGCGGCAACTTCTTTTGCACCTATGTATGCTGGAAACATAAAACTGCAAAGAACGGCTTGTTTGGGCTACCTGGTATGTCTGTTACCTGTCGCCAGAGAGTTTTAACCAAATAAGAGAGGGTTTTAACCAAAGTAGATACTCCTGTATAATGTGCAGCTCTTACTTTAGAATGAGTTAGAGGAATGGCTAGGTTGGAGTCTTCGTCACAAACTTTAATAACGTTTGCTAAAGTTCCCCGCACTCCACTGTGAACGGTTTTACCCTTTGTCCGTTGGTAGGACAGTAAGCCATTCTTACATAAGCACAACTACTCCTAATGCAACTCACAGCAGTATAAACTACTATACGATTCATGTCGCCGTGCATCTTTAAACAGATCATAGCACCTTGCAACTGTGCATGTTAAGACCCAAAGGTTCATGTTCCCTTCCCCTGCCCATCAGTCCCCTAGACTTCCTTGTGTTTGGAATTACAGTATCGGAGATCGTTAAGGCAATAACTTCTGAATGGAAATTCTGTGGTTAAAATTTCGTCAGGACAGTCCTTGCTGATTGAGATTTCTTCCAGGTTTTCCTCGGTTTTCATAACCGAGTTTCTGGGGAGTTACCCTAAACTTAGGCCTGGAACGTTTGCTTCCCAGTTATAATTTATTTTCATGTATTGTCAGTGTCCATTGCCTGTGGTGCGGTATGCAAGAACGGCGTAAAGCATAAAACAAATAAATGAAAATAGTATGGATGGTTGCGTGAAGTATGTAGCAGCAAACACTTTGAATTGATAAGGGATTATAATTACAGGTATGCAAAAATGATTCAACATATGGTATTGTCTTATTTCACTGCCTGCTTTTAATGTAAAAATTCCAAACACATCTGAATTTGCCCCATAGCTAAACTGTGGACGCATACGTACAGAAAGAGAAACGCGTTTTTTCCCCTTTGCTTTGCATTGTTTATTGAGCAGTCGATTTAACGTCGTCCTCCGTGATGTAGTGGTTGCCATGCTAGCTTCTAGTTCCCGAGGTCGCGGGTTCAAATCCAGCGGAGGGCGATTGATCTTTTTCGGGTGTAAAAATCCTTAGCATTGCTTCCTTCGGAAGGGAAGTAAAGCCGGTGGTCCTGTGTCGTAGATTTACGGTACGTAAAAGAACCTCAAGCCTGATAAAGATGTCCCTGAGCAAAATTTCCGGTCTTACACGCACAATATAGAATGGGACGCTAAGGACCACAGCAGTTAAAGAGCGTCCATAAATAAAACTCAGTTTTTAATTTGTCGATTTAACAATCCCAAAAAGCATATGTTAAACATTTTCTTGTGATAACGTGCAGTGTTTTCGAAAAGATTTACTTTAGCTTCAAATATAAGGGCACCTTAGTAGGCTTACAATTATTATCAGACCATTGGACTGGCCTGAACTGGACCGGACAAGTGAACGGAGGGGACACCTAGCCTGTGACTCTCAAGGGGTTTATTGTGCGTACACTTCTCCGGGAGGAACGGATGAGGTGAGGGAACCGCAGGAGACACACGGTTTGCAGAGCGAAGCCGACGCAAGTGGACAGAGACGCACAGAGTTTTCTAACAGTTCCAGGCAGGGCGGCTCGGAGATGTCCCTCCAGTGGGAACGCGGAAACATTTCCAAAGCGCAAGTCTTTGCGCCATTTGCCCGACACCGACCGAACCACAGTCCCGGGGTCAACTTGAAACATGGAAGGGAAATGAAATGAGAGGAAATTGGGGAGAGAGGAGACCCGTGGTAGAATACACCACTCCAGCATTCGCCTTTGTCAACCAGGGAAAACCACGAAAAACCAATGGTCAGAGTGGGGGCCATCGGGAATCGAACCCGCGGCCTTTCGAATGCGAGCGTCACACGTTACCGTGGAGCCATTTCGCTCGGTTTATCAGTCCATTAGTTTAAGATTACTACCAATTAATAATGTCGTATATCAGACTTAAGACTTGTACGTGTATGAAGCCTTTTCACTTTTTTTTCATTCCCAATGGTCTCCATTATTTTAAGTCTGGTGAGTCGGTCTGCTTGTAACCTGTATACTGTAACATGGGAAACATCTTTTAAGATATCAAAATCGTGTAAAATGTGACTTCGTAAGTAGCTGGAGAAAGTAAAAGCACGCTCTCAAAGGTTGTGCATTTTATGAAAAGGTTTAACCTTTTCACTTAATAAAATTCAAGAAAACTGCATGCTGTAGCAGTTATAATATAATGATACCGTTGCCAGGACTATTGCTTTAAAAGTAATTTCATCCATTGTTGGCTCCCTAGTATTCTTAATTAGTTCTAACGCACGATTCATATTCAGGTTTTACCGGTGGTGTCATCACTCAAGTAAGCGTACGCCTTTAAGGTCCTAATTTTGTAATTTAAGCAAAAAAAGTTATTTTTGTGCTTCTGTTATGTATAATGATAATAATAATAATAATAATATTTTATTTCCCTTACAACATTCTACAGAAGAATGAGTTGATTTATTATTATTGTTAGTATTATTATGATTATTATTGCTATTGTTGTTACTGTTGTGGTACTGCTGCTGCTGCTGCTGAAGGTGTAACTCCGACTCCGACTTCCTGTTGACAAGCTGAGGTTCAGCCTAAGTGATTTTTCGGCGTGCCCACCCTCAATAGGGATATACCGCAGGCTTTTTTATTTATTTTAGGATGGGTGTTTAAGGATGACTTTTTCTATTTTGGGATGAATAGATTAGAATGGAGTAGTATGTTGCTCCTCGACGGTTGACCGTTAGTGTGCAGCGGTACTTCTGCACCCTGATGACATAACTCACCTCTTACTAATTTTTAAAAGGAATCCTTGGGGTAGGGAGGGGTACGGCCAATTGCGGAATAATGAGGGAATTTGGAGCGCATAGTGAGACGATAGAGTGCAAACTCAGAACAGTTAAATATTGGATAAAAATCGGTCTTGGAGCCCAATTTCTAATTAGGGCGATCTGCTACCGTCAACAGTTGAGAATGGAAGGAAGTTCGACATGGATATCAAAATTAAAGAAGGGTTTGTAAACCATAGGGATGGGCTACATTTGGACGGCGGTTCTAGGAAATAGGCGGAGCTCATGGAGAAAAATTAAGTACCGCTTCTGTGATATTGACAGGTAACAAACAATTACGCAATGCACGGAGAAGGTTTCGTTGGAAGTACAGGCTGGGCTAAAACTTGAGTGAGGTGTAGAGCAATACATCAAAACGAGCACCAAACTCATCAGACGGGCTCGCGTGGCTTAAGACTGGGAGCATGGCGGATGATATAGTTACTGATGAAAGTGGTAGGAGAATCTGCTCCATTTGCGAGGAGGAAAAGTCATGGGCGCATATCTTGGCAAGCTGTACGGGTATGGGGGAATGGAGGGAAAAATATTTACCGCGATCCTTTACCACCTCGAATGGAGAGTTAAGGCATGCTGGACGCTACTGGTAGGCAGGGAAGACATGGAGGGGATAGGTAAATTTCTACTTAAGGCAAGACAGCTGAGATCTGAGAAGGCTGATAGTAGGGAGTTGGGGTATAGGAAGAGCTAAACGTTAGTGTCAGTACTTTATTTGTGTGTGTTCATTTTTTTCACTTATTAGAGGTATTTTGTGTATATTTATTCTCTTAACTGATCTTTGTTTATTATAATGGGCATAATAATGTATCACAATACGGTTTATCGTTGTTCTGCGGATTATATATATTTAAGAATGCTATATTTGAATACGCTTTACCTTTTTCGTGCAATGTTGTTTTCTTATAGTGTATTTTTTGCCGTTATTATTATTATAATTATTATTATTATTATTATTATTATTATTATTAATAATCTTGCTTATTATTCTGTGTATTATAACAGCACGCACGATCTGCGGACCCGTGCGATTGATGGGGATCTTTGTGTGTATGCTGATATTTAAATGAATACACATATTCATTCATTCAATACAGTTTAAATTCAATGCAGCGAAAGCACCTCCTGCTCTATGACACATATTCATAATCTTTGTTGATTTGCACGTATGCTTGAGGATTAGAGCCGCACCTTGTCACACTTTGTGCCCTCAACGTAAACGAAAATCTTCAGGTAAACGCCTTGAGAAAGACTGTATGTAAGGAGCAAAAGAACACTGTTCAGTGATTTATATTTAAAGTAATTTGTATCACATGCATACTGCTCAGCTAATTGTGTTACCTAAAGTAATAGGCACTTTGGAGAATCACATTTTCTTTTTAAACACCTGATATGCCGGCAGCGTCTCTGCTTCAACTGTGTAGCAGAACGAGTTTAGTCTACTAATTGTGCTTCTTGTAATCTCAATCGGCAGCTTTCGCTTTTAGTGGAATAAATCGTCCCAGTATAAAACTAAAGTATTAGTTGCCGGTACATCTGATGTTTCGATCACAAATGTGATATGCCAAACTATACCATAGCTAAACATAACCATTACCTTAGATAACGCAGTTAGCTGAGCTGTAGGTAACTGAAATTCACTGTATATGATTTCTTCAAATATACAGTGTGAGTCAGAATAACACCGAATAATTTTAAGGCGTGAGTCAGGAGTTATATTTGAGTATTTTCTTATAGGTAATGATGTACGTGAATAGCTTTTATCGAGCTAGAGGACCTTTACGTTTTTCCAAACGCCGCGTTGGGTTAGATGAAATTCTGTCAATCAGATCCCTGTTCCCCCAGGGTATTGGGATATCGCTTATGTTCTTGGCATTTTGAAATATAGCTTGTGTTCTGTTTTTAACAGTGTTTATATCACCATTACCCTAAAACCTGCGTTTGGTTATTTAAGTGGTACGGGATTCCGTCGCATAATACACAGCACTTTGTGACAATGTGATTCCTACAAGAGATACAGATTCTCAATCTGTGCTATCATAATATACTAAAATGCTTTGTTTACTGGAACGACTTTCAGTTTTACAGCCTATTACAAAAATGTTCCACTTTACTTACGCAGAACTAGCAGACATGCATTAGATTTATGATGCTGCTTGGGAAAATGCGAAAAGGGCACCTGATCTTTATGCTGAACTTTACCCAAAGAGACACTTGCCGTACCACAGCACCTTTACTGCCGTACATCAACGACTGCGAGAAACAGGAGCTTTCCAAAAACAAGCTCATCGTTTGGGAGTCCAAAGACAGAGTGTGTGTGTGTGTGTGTGTGTGTGTGTGTGTGTGTGTGTGTGTGTTGTAAGAACGGTGGTTCTAAAAGAGGAGGTTCTTCACCGGATCCACAATTCTCCGTTCACAAACACAAGAGCAATAGCTCATGCCATGCATACAAGCCAGTCTTCGGTTACTAAAACTCTGCGTGAACAGCAATTAAATCCATATCATCTCACCCGACTTAAGGCACTGGACCCAGATGACTTTCCACACCGACTACAGTCCAGTTGTTTCTTCATAAAGCATTGATCAACCTAAAATTTCCCACAACCAGATTTTGGACGGAAGAGAAGGTTTTTACACGAGAGAACATGTTTAACACAAATAACACTCACATTTGGGAACTGGAAATCCTAGAACTATTAGATTTACAAATTACCAACACCGATTTGTAGTGAATATTTGAGCTGGTGTTGTAAATGACACACTCATACGGCCCTGTGTACTACCTCCACGTTTGGCGGGCCACATTTACCTACAGCATTGCTGGAAGATATTTCTTTAGGAATACGCCAGTTAATGTGGTTCCAAAGAGTTGGGGCACCTGCGCATTATTCCGGTGACGTAAGGTATTTCCTAATTGTAACCTATCCTGATCGCTGCATCGGTAGAAGAACACCGAAGTCATGGCTAGCACGTTCACCAGATCTAACGCTTTTGGATTTTTCCTTTTGGGACATGTTCAGACTTGTGTACAAGACGCCGGCTAATAGTGAAGAGGAGCTGATGGCCGGGATCTTTGTAGCATTTGGGCCTATTTGTAATATGCCAGGTATTATTTAAAGAACTCGGCAATCATTACAACGACGCTATCAACTATGCTCCGAATTCAAAGGTCGACATTTTGAACATTTGCAATAAACACTTATGAACTTGTTCAATTCTTGTTTTGTTCTTAATTTAACTACGTTTGAAGCCTTTTAAAAACACATGTTTGCATCATTTAACATTGTTTTTAAGTTTTCTCAACTAATTTGAATAATGGTGGAGAAAATTTGGTCAATAATGCCATTATTTGTATATGTTATTGATAATAACAACTTGTATTCGCAGCAGCAGATCAGTTAAAAAAAGGTTTCACTCACTTCAGAGCACATGGATTTAGTGCCATATAAATAAATAAAGATTCACGGGTTACTAAATCAATTTAACAGAGTTTTGCATTGTTTAAAATTAAAGATACCGGCTACTCTTAGTTAGAAACTCTCCCAATGTCTTGTAGCAAAAGAAGATGCGTAGCAATCTGTTCGGCGGAATTTAATCTAAGCCGACGCGGTGTTTAAAAAACGTTAACGCCCTCTAACTCGACAACAAGACGTTTACGGACACACATTCCCTAAAAGAAAATATTCAAATAGAAACCCTGAATCGGGCCTTAAAATTATTCGATGTTATATGATTTTATGCGAGATACCCTCAATGTATTTCTGCAGTATAAGATAATGGCAGTATCTGCTTAAGTTGTCAGGCAATTATGTAAGACACAGGAGAGCATCATTTATCTAAAGTGACAGCGTCCCTTAATTTTCAGATTGAGACGCTCCGACAGTTGGACAAGCAGACCGGTGACTGCCGCCGCCCCACACAGAGGGTCTAGCACTCCGCTCCGAAGGGGCGGTCCGTTTGCCCCCGGCTACCAGCGAAAGCCGAGATACGGAAAAGTTCCATAGAGAGCATCCCTTTTTTCCTGCCAAGCCGCACCGAAACACCACCGCCGACACTTCCAACCCTGAAAACAGACCTAATGGGGCGAAGGATGAATGAAACGAAATGGAGGGACAGAAAATTCCGGGGGCTAAAGAAACTACTCCAGCATTCGCCTGACGATCCTGAAAAAAACCGAAAAAACCCGCGGTCGACGGGAATCGCTTCCGGGACCTCCCGAATGCAAGTCGTACGCGTTACCGCGGCGCCACCTCGTTCGGTTTCACTCGTGTTAATGAGATGATACAATTGCATGATATAGACAGAATGCATTCGCTCATTTTGCTGATCTATCCATTTTTGAGTTGGTTCATAGGTTTCTCGACGTTTCTGGAATGTATAGATTCTGAAACACTAACCTTTTATCTTCCAAAAACAATTTATTTTAGATTTATTAAACTGATGTCACATAGGTAGGTACATTATGGAGAACCACGTACCAATTAGTGTTTTTGTTGTTTTGTGTTATTGCCACAGGCACTATAAAGGAGAATTTGGAAGTCAGCTGGCTATCTCGGAACCTTTTTACATTATAGGATTCCGTTAAATCTGGTAAAGAGCATAATTATATAAATGAGCCTTTCCCATGTGATAAACGAAAATGGGTACACATTTACCCGGGAATATTAACCGAAAACTGAGCCTAGATTTTAATGGAATTGCCTCTAAATTCCCATGCCTCACTAGTTACTAATTCAAAACTTCAGTGCACTATTTCGAACTATCTCCACTGATGTTAGATAGAAACTATAGTTGGAATATGGGAAAAACTTCCATTATACAGACTGTAAGATCAAATGTCATCATTGACGGTAAACTATAGCAATGTATTAAAAAAAATTAATGAGACAATGACAATGACACGCGGCAATGGAAAGCATAACTTCAGAGATGTCTAACACAAACGCAATATATCTGCTTTCAAAACCTGATATTACAACTCTTTCGCTTCATTTTTGTTTAATTTATTTTACTGCTCTTCACTAAGTGGAGATTACACAGTGTGTGCTTACATTATTACATTTATAAGATTTGAATTAATTTATCTTAAAGCTAACGATATTAATACCTTGAATGTTACCTATTTAATATAAATATGTAATTTCATAGTTCACCCGTTTTATATACTTCAGTTTAATATCAACAATTTTCTGAAAATACTACTTCGAGTGCCAAACAAGCCTTCAAATTTTAATAATTTTGAGAGCAGCTATCATAGAATTATCATAGAGGAGTAACAGTGCATTAACATTAGTTTTGCTACATAGTCACACATTCATTTAAAATATCTGTAAAGGTTTAGTTAACTCGGTTGAATAAGCTTTGACAAAATCAAAATCTAAAAACAAAAATCCAAATGTAAAAAATCCTTTGTCAGATTAACTGCATAAAACTGAGTTCACTGAGTAGTTAAATATTTATTTTGTACCAATCGTTTAAAGATTTCAAGGTAATGCAACAGATACTGTTTGAGAAAAGATATTAAAAATATTGAAATTTTACATGCTTAACATTTCAATGATAATATCTGCAACCTCCCCTTAAGCCAAGGGGTGTGTCGAATACTGTAAATACGGTCTATTTCGCTTTCTGTAAACTGCGTTGTGAGTCGCGGAAATTATTTCTTTTGAAGAGGTTCGAAACATTTACACCATTGTTCTGCGTTTCCCAAAACATTCTTAGAAAATGTATCAGTAAGGCCTAATTAGATGGTTGGGGTTTACATGAACGAGTAAGTGGTTGTGAATGCATTATGAATTATTAAGTTTGCAAACTCTACTAGTGGCGTTATGCAGGAAAAAAGTTGATGCTCATATTTCTGTTAATATCGTATTATCCCGTCAAATCTCAGTATGTCCAAAAAAGATTTACAGCTTAAGGATGGCTTTTATGTAAGCTTTTAATCTCTTTTGTAATATCTGTATTGTTTAACACCAGTGCATTCACATGCCTTCTATTGAAGATCAAAGAAACACAATTTCCGGCCATAGGTTCACGATCGTGTTCAAACCTAAGGTACTTCTAAACAGATTTATTGTTTTCGGTTAGGACAGCCACACAGGGCTTCATATTTATGTGCCTAGTTTATCATTCTCCCTTATTATTGGCAACCTGTTGTTATATGGTGTTGGCTTAGTTTGAGCTCCACCGCTTTCAGAAGGTTGAACTGGCCTATGTAGTAGTTTATCAAGATTTTCCGTTATCCTCCTCCCGTCTGACAATAAACCATCAACCTCTTCTTTGCGACCTGGGGCATAGACATCAACCATTCTGTATGCAGCCTTCCGTCTTCAGCATGCAAACTGGGGAGAAATCGAAAATTACGTGTGAACCTTCCTTGACGAAACTTGCAAATTCTATAAATATTTTACCTCACACTTCTCAGTTATTCTATGAGTTTGTATTTGGATGTATGTTGATTATGACACTTCTGGAACACTAAGCCCTAGATTCTCTTGTTGGAAGTATTTCTTGTATTAGTAGGTATTTCTTGAAATGTTCTTACTTCATGATTGAAAACCATATTTTACGCCAATGGCTACCTATGGTAGCAAAATAAACTTTGGCAGATCATGACGACAGTATTGGTGCAAAATTATTTTCACATATGTACATCATTTTCCAAGCAAATTAGTTCGAGTTTTTAGGCTTTACCTTCATTGAGTAAATCTGAAGAGCACTACAGTAGTAATATAAATGGCGCTTCTGGCACACTAAGAAATGCCGCCGACTCCACCCCCTTTCTTTGTGTGCTAACCCTTAAAAGCCGCCAGCTCCTCCCCCTTGCTTTGTGTGCTGACCGGAGAAGCCGCCGAAGACGACCCCTCCTTTTTGGCCTCCTAGTATGTCGCCTGGTTCTGTGCCGGTGGCCACACACCTTCCTTTGTGTGCTAATATTATGCCGCCCGGCTCTGTGCCGGTGGTCACACCCCTTCCTTTGTGTGCTAATATTATGCCGCCCGGCTCTGTGCCGGTGGCCACACCCACTCCTTTGTGTGCTACTAGTATGCCGCCCGGCTCTGTGCTGCTGGCCACACTCCTCCCCTCCTCTTTGTGGTCTAACCCCGTACGCTGTCTACGTCCCCCCTCTTTGAGTGTGCTGTTCTGAATGGTTCCCTGTAGAGTAGTGGAGGTACGCTGGCCACATCCTCTCTTTGTGGCCTCCCCTCTTCTTTGCGGTCTAACCCCTACGCTCACCACGTCTCCCTCTTTACGGTCTCTTCTGATTGGATTCCTGTAGAGGAGTGTGGGTAATATGGTATTGTTCCCGCACGCAGGCCACTCCCATTCCTCTCTTGCGGCCTGACCTATACTGCTAACGTCATGGCATCGCGCCTCTGAAGGACTGGAGGCCTACACTCGATCGAAATATCCCCGCCGCATGTATCTTGATTAATGTAATTAAACGATGCTCCTCGATCGATGAATACGATTAAGTATTTTTGATTGATTAATGTAATTAAGTGTATATGAATTGACTCGCGCGCACCTAGTCGCCATCATACATGTGTGCGTGGGTGTTAAGGTGATTATTACACATGTATAATTATTACGACTAATAACATTTTGTTTAATTCTACTTTTGAGGGGAAATATATTTTTAATTTAAAAGAATATTACAACACTTAGATGAATCCATAGCTGAAAGGACAGAGTTGCCGTAACAGTCGTTAACGCGTGATAATTTCGCTGAAAACCCGCGCGCAACCCTTCCTGTATGCAGCGTCTCACGCGAGTGAACGGTCCCTCAAGAGCAGCGAGCAAGCTAGCATTCACCCCTCTCCATCCCTCCCTCGTGGTACAGATCGCCTTCTGCAGATCGCGCGCCCTCTAGGTGAGAGAGCGGAAAGCTGGCTCTTCCGCTGAACGACGAAGATGGTGAAAGTAGAGATTTTAAAGGTTTAACGAATGCACGGCGGCGGCCATTTTGACTCCAAGGAAAGCTAGCATAAATCATTTGAAATGTCCGATAAGGAACTTAACGTTTCAAGATATTTTTCCAAGGTTTGTTTACACATAGGGGTGGCTCTGAAAAATAAATACGGTTAACATTATAGCTGAATATTACATACGTTATTAAAAAATAAATGATTGCGATTAACATTATAGCTGAATATTACATATGTTATTAAAAATAAATAAATACGGTTAACATTATAGTTAAATATTACATAGGTTATTAAAAATAGATAATGCTCTCGCTGATTGATGAATACAATTAAATAATTTTGATTAATTAATGTAAATAAGTGTATATGAATTAACTTGCGCATTTGGTTGCTATCGTATGTGTTCGTGTGTTAAGGCGATTCTTACGCGTGTATAACTATTACGACTAATAAGATTTGCAGGGTTGAAACTAGCGGGGAGGACTCTCGGCATAAGCAGAGCTTATGCTCTCTGTAACTTTCATCCATGGAATGAGTGTGGCCCCGAATCCTGAACCTCTCAGGAGATGTGTAAGTCTGTAGTCCTCGAGAGGAGCCATGGATTGCGTCAACTGCCTCCAGGGAATTTTTTTAACCGTGAAAGGTAGAGGCCCTACCCCCCTACCCTTTGACTGCCACGTCGTCACGCTATGTAGCAACGTCGTCACGCTACATAAGAAGTCGTCGCGCTACGTAACAACGTCGTCACGCCACGTAACAACGTCGTCGCGATACGTAACAACTTCGTCACACCACGTAACAACGTCGTCACGTCACGTAACATCGTCGTCACGCTACGTAACAACGTCGTCACGCTACGTAACAACGTCGTCACGCCACTAACAACGTTGTCATGCCGCGTAACATCGTCTCCACGCCACGTAACAACGTCGTCACGCCGGGTAACAACGTCGTCACGCCACGTAACAACGTCTTCACGCTATGTAGCAACATTCAGAAGGCCCCTGATCATCAACATACAGGTGACAGACGCGGCACCAGTTGGAACGTTCCGAGATCTGGAAACGTTAGGGACACCCAATGCAATGCAACCTGTACAGATCTAAACCAACCGCCAAACTTTAATTCAGAGTAACAGATCGTTGACATGATGATGGTAGAGGCAGTCAACTAGCTGGAACGATTCAGGAGGTGGAAATGTTAGGGACACACAGCACAATGCAAGTTGTACAGATCTATACAGACCACCACACGTTAATTGCGGAGGTAAAAGTTCCTCGAAATGTAGATGACAGAGACGCGTCACGATGTTGAACGGTCCGAGATCTGGAGATGTTAGGGACAATCCGTTGTGCGGATGATAAGTGTTACCAGAGAGCATCCTTTTCCACGAATGTTTCTAGAGAACAGCCCTTTCCTATGCTCGCACTCGCCATCTTCTGGTTACGTGGTATTGTAACGTAATATTAAGCTGTAAGGACGGTTCAGGTGACATGACAGGCAAAAAGGGGGAGCCCCCTACCGTTTAAAGATTTGAACTTGAAGTCTGTTCCATCCAACCTGACGTCTCCGGCTCCGTGAACAATTGTTGTCTAGATGACTAATATTTCCAGAGAGCATCCTTTCCCTCTGCTATGCATAGATCAAAGTTCCCTCCGCTGTGCTCATGCGAGGTATATACATAGTTGCGTGTTATGAATTCATTCATTCGCTTTTAATTCCTTCGAGCGTTAGCATTTACGTATTCATTTAATTTCTTTTTAGAGTTCTGGCATGAGCTATTACCGGAGAAAATCTGTGCAACCAACGTATAATGAACTCAATTTTTCATACATTACACATGGAGGAAAACGTGTAATTAAATGCTGTATATGCGGTCGGATTTTTAAGAATCGTTCTTTGTCAAGACTTAAGCCTCATAGAGCAAGATATACCGGATCGGACCTCTATCCCTCACTCGAGTCTACTGCTGGTGAGGAATCTGGATACAGCGGAAGTCGCAAGAATATGAAGTCTTCATATGATGATGATTCAGCGATATCTACGTTATAGACTAGTAAATATATTGAGGTTACTAATTGCATCGAGGGACGCTGGTAATAATAGTCACACACAAGAGATTGAGGAAATTATAAGTAAGGTGAAAGCTTCTAAAGTTATAGCATGACAGGATCGAGAAATTGTGTTAATCAATTTCGACGACGCTTAACAGGAACTTTGAAATATCAAGAACTTGTACTTATAAAATGCATCATCCAGACATTTCGGGTGTTTAATTTCATGGCTGTGAGGGGTAAGTTGTGTGTGGAGAAAGCTAACATCTACGGGGTAGGGGCCAGGGCCCCTACCTTTCACGGTTAAAAAAGTTCTGGAGCCAGTTGACGCAATCTATCGCTCCTCTCGAGGACTACAGACTTACACATCTCCTGAGAGGTTCAGGATTCGGGGCCACACTCATTCCATGGATGAAAGTTACAGAGAGCATAAGCTCTGCTTATGCCGAGATTCCCTTCCCGCTAGTTTCAACCCTGAAACAACCAAGAAGATGAAAAAAGTAAACTGAGGATGGAGGTGAAACGATGAGAGGAAACATTCAGAGGTAGAACGAGCCTTCACAGCATTCGTCTAGTGAGCGGAAAACCTTGAAGAAAAAAACCTCGGGAATCACGGGGGTGTGGGCTACTGGGATTGAACTCTCGATCCGAATACAAGTCACAGACTTACCACCTGAGCCATTCTACTCGATTAGTTAGTGTGTTACACACAAATGACCTTAGGTGTGTGTCGTCGTCCGTGGTGTAGTGGTTACCCTGCTAGCCTTTACTTCCCGAGGTCGCGTGTTCAAGCCCGACGGAGGGCGATGGATTGTTTCGGGCATAAAAATCCTTAGCATGGCTTCCTTCGGAAGGGAAGTAAAACCGGTGCTCCCGTGTCGTAGATTTAAGGCACGTAAAAGAACCTCAAGCCTGATAGAGGCCTCTGAGCAAAATTACCAGTCTTTCACGCCCAATATGATTTCTCAAGCAAAACCGTGAACAAATTAGTTGATTTTCGGATACATGCATCTGAAGTCATGAACTCGCTATTGTAAGCCTATGTAAGAAGCATTATCTGGTAAATGGTGCATGTCATGCGTTCCTTTAAGAGAATCCTCGATAAAATTATCTTAACCTTAGAAGCGCCCTAAATTGCCTACAATTTTTTTTCGAAATGTAATTTTGGAACCTCTATTGAATCTAAAGAAGCGAATAGCATACATAGCGTGTCTTAAAGAGGAAGTTCCTGTCTAAGACAGTGTTTAAGTGTGATGTGTTCTTGTTATGGTTGTAAATAAATATCTACATTAAAGCCTGTCATTCCAATCTGATTATGGGTTCTGATAAGCACATGCCCGTATGTCTTCCTGCATGTTCGAGTATTTAGAGAGTCGGTCAGAGGTGTTTATGTGTGATTGCATGTATTCATAGGTCCTCGTATAGCTTCGCGTGCTTAGAGTGAGTGAGCAAAGTATTGGAACGATATGTATTGTTCGGCGGTGTTCGGACGGTCTGCGTACAGGTTCGGATGCTTAGAGTAGGTGTAAAGTATTGTGAAGATGTATGTATTGTACGGGTATAATCGTGCAGATTCGGGTGCTTAACTCGTGAGGTTGTCAACCGAGGAAGGGACAAGTATCCTTTTGAGCAGGCATTCACCATGCGCAACGAAACCTAGAAGAAAAAAAGATGTGCATGAAATGAAAGCTGCAAATTATATAGAATGAAAGGAAATCGTGGTAGCATACGTTACTCAGACATTCGCCGCAGACCGGAGAAAACCACGAAAAATCTCAGGTCTGAGCGAGTGGCCGACGGTAATCCAACCAGGGGACTTAGAAGCACGTGTTAAAGATGCGAATGAAATAAAATGAAAACGTGATAGCATACGCCTCTCAGGCATTGGACAACAGATCAGGGAAAACCACGAAAAAATCTCCGGTCTGAGCGAGTGGTCGACGGTAATCCAAACAGCGTCCTTAGAAGCACGTGTTAAAGATGCGAATGAAATAAAATGAAAACGTGGTAGCATAAGCCACTCAGGCATTCGCCTGCAGATAAGGGAAAACCACGAAAAAATCTCCGGTCTGAGCGAGTGGTCGACGTGAATCCAAACAGCTGCCTTAGAAGCATGTCTTAAAGATGCGAATGAAATAAAATGAAAACGTGTTAGCATACGCCACTCAGACATTCGCCTACAGACCAGGGAAAACCACGAAAAAATCTCAAGTCAAAGCGAGTGGCCGACGGTAATTCAAACAGATGGCCTTAGAAGCACATGTTAAAGATGCGTATGAAATAAAATGAAAACGTGGTAGCATACGCCACGCAGGCATTCGCCTCCAGACAAGGGAAAACTACGTAAAATCTCCGTTCTGAGCGAGTGGTCGACGGTAATCCAAACAGCTGCATTAGAAGCACGTGAATGAAATAAAATGAAAACGTGGTAGCATACGCCACTCAGAGATTCGCCTACAGACCAGAGAAAACCACGAATGATCTCAGGTCTGAGCGAGTGGTCGATGGTAATCGAAATAGAGATCCTAGAAGCAAGCGTAAAAGATGCAAACTATATAGAATGAAAGGAAATCGCCCTAGCATACACCACTCAGGCATTCGCATACGGACCACCGGAAAACCGCAAAAAATGCGAGACCAGAGTAAGCGATCGATATGTTTAAGAATGTGGAATTACTAGCTCTATATACTGTCACATCAAAAAGAAAACTAAATACCATACACTCGAATGGCTTTCCCTTCCTCCTGCGTCTGTTTAAGGATAGCACTCTATATACAGGACCTTTACACTTAACTTCTCGGGATGCGTGTTTTGAGGTATTCCCTGTATTTTGCCTCGAGTGTGCGAAAAATTTCTGTTTTAAACACTACGTGTACCCTGTCCTTCAGCTACATACATATACGTTTCTTTATTCATAAAGCATCTGTATCACATGAGTGCCGACGTTCAGTAGTAAATATTACCAGTCAGAGCCGGAGAGATGAAAGCCTGAGTAAAAGGAGAATATCGGTGAAACGGGGTGGAGGAAAATATTCGCGGTTGTAATGAACCTTCACAGCATTCGCCTAGCAACCAGGGAAACCGAGAAATCCAGGGAACAGGAGCGTCAGCTGCTGGGGATCGAGCCCACGATCTCGAATGCAAGTCACAAACGTTACCGACTGAACCCTTGCTTATAAAGACCGTTAATGGGATGGCTTGCACTGTATCTATGTATTACCAAACTATTCGCCACAGTATTATATTTGAAGCGTCCGTCTCCAATCAAAGTATTAATCTAACATGATGTGAATGTGAATGGCGACGCTGAAGCTAGCACCAACCTCACAGGTATCATTTCATAATAATTTTAGGGTGAAAATAACGAAAAATAAGGTAATGTTTCTGTTGATATAATTTTCCTTGTAACGTTACACCCTCGCTTATAAAACGCTAAAATTCAATGTTTATTATCACCCAAAAAAAATTCGCGCAAGTATTATATTTGAAGTGTCCGTCTGACACGCATTATTTAATAATAATTTTAGAGTGAAAATAACGAAAAAGAAGGTGTTGTTTCTGTTGATATAATTTTCCTTGTAAGGTTACCCCCTCGTTTATAAAAAATCGTTAATTTGCCGGCTATGTATTCGTAGACCTTCATGCAGGTTCTAAAGTCAGACAGGGCGGTCACCTGGAATCGAACCGGCGACCTCTCCAATTCAAACCTCACACGTTACCACGACGTAATTTTTATCAAAACAGCCTTTAAACACCTTTTACCATTGTTAAATAAGACTGTCGTTCATAAAATATTTCATTCATTTATAAAGCAGACCGTAAAAAACTAGCTAGCTTCAAAGACCAATTAAGAAAATCTATCAGATACATTCGAAGTCTTAATTTGAATTCTGTCTCGCATTTTAATTCTAAAATGCCATACTCTTCATATTACCCTCTCCAAATCATATTTATTCGTTTAGCATTCCATAAAAATTAGTTTAATTGTCGATATCGCGCAAACAATTAAGTTATGATATTTACACAGTCGTCTGTATGAGAGGGATTTTTCGATAAGTACGGGTATTTCAGGGGAAGAGAAGTAATTTTAAAGCACAATGGATTCCTTAATGAAGAAGTGTTCGACATTGTCCTAAATGGGCTATATGACGGTAGCCGGTCGCCTGAGGAATTTCCGAGACCCGCAGCCAGGTACACTCTATTCAAAGGGTGCACAGAATATTTTTGCAAGGGGTGTGCAACCGAATAACTCATCGAATTTTTCGAAGATCCCCGGTGAAGAAAAAACTTTTAAACAAATATTAAATTTATAATTTGAAGTCTTCGTAATGGTTCGATCTCTCTGCTGGAATATTCAAAATATCTTTTGAAGGGAGGGGTGTTTAAAAACGTTCTCGTCATATGTTTACTAAGAGAATAATGCATGTTTTGAAAGTCCGTGTATTTATTGCTTTGAGTTCAGAGTTCGATTTCCCTCTGGTATTCAATACCACTTTAGACGCTACATTTCCAAACAATCAAAAGTCTATTACAAGAATAATTTTCGTTTTTGTTACGGGAATAATAATTGTACATGTAACGAATGTTTACGTACAGGACCTATACATCATACCCCGTAGGAAAAAAATATTACACCGACACTTATAAGGCTCTTAATGGGAGGGCTTGCTTTGCACAGTAAATCATCTAACCTGCCGCGACCTCTCGAATGTGAATAGACACGTTATCTCTCATAGAATTATGATATGTATACTTTCGAATGATGGGGATTAAATAATTTTTAGATATGTCGGCTGAAACACCAGTCTTTTTAAATGGAATAAACAAATGAGCTTTCTTGACGATAATATAATTTTTGCGTTAGTAATGAAAATAAATTATCCTTGTTTTCTCTCGAGGTACTGTGCAGTGTCTTGGGGAAAATCCATTTACACTCTTTAAATGCTATATTTCTGAGGAATCCCGGCCATTAAGTCAGCTAGTGCCTGGGTTTACCCTCTTCAGCCTTGTACAATATATTTTTCAAGGGTATGTAAACCGCTATATAAATCGTTGCCGTAATGTAGAGAGAGAATGCCTGTGAGAGAGAGACAGCGTTTACGTGAAGGAGGAGCGTTTTATCGGCAATGACTGTTTTAAAGTCCATGCCCACGAGGATGCTTGCGGTGACAATGCGGTACTTTACCGACAATGCCTGTTTTAAAGTCCCTTTCTATGCGCTTGCATGTGTGAGCGGGATATGGTACTTTATCGATAATGTCTGTTTTAAAGTCCATGCATGCAAAGGGGAGAGGGAGAGACAGAGAGAGTGTGTGATGGATGCTTATTTTTACCGACAATGTGTGTTTTAAAGTCCATGTCTATGCGAGTGATTGCGCTGGCAATGCTATACTTTATCGAAAATGCCTGTTTTAAAGTCCATGCCTATGCACGTGGTCTGCTTTATCGATAATGTCTATTTTAAAGTCCGGGCCTGCAAAGGAGTGAGAGAGAGAGAAAGAGAGAGAGACAGAGAGAGAGTGTGTGATGGATGCGTATTTTTACCGACAATGTCTGTTTTAAAGTCCATGTCTATGCGAGTGATTGCGTTGGCAGTGCTGTACTTTATCGAAAATGCCTGTTTTAAAGTCCATGCCTACACGCGTGCTTGCGCTGGCAATGCTATACTTTATCGAAAATGCCGTTTTAAAGTCCATGCCTATGCACGTGGACTGCTTTATCGATAATGTCTATTTTAAAGTCCGGGCCTGCAAAGGAGTGAGAGAGCGAGACAGAGAGAGAGTGTGTGTGATGGATGCGTATTTTTACCGACACTGTCTGTCTTAAGGTCCATGTCTATGCGAGTGATTGCGCTGGCAGTGCTATACTTTATCGAAAATGCCTGTTTTAAAGTCCATGCCTACGCGTGTGCTTGCGCTGGTAATGCTACACTTCATCGAAAATGCGTGTTTTAAAGTTCATGCCTATGCACGTGGACTGCTTTATCGATAATGTCTATTTTAAAGTCCGGGCCTGCAAAGGAGTGAGAGAGAGAGACAGGGAGAGGGTGTGTGATGGATGCGTATTTTTACCGACAACGTCTGTTTTAAAGTCCATGCCTATGCGAGTGATTGCGTTCGCAGTGCTATACTTTATCGACAACGACTGTTATATTTAACTTGAACTTTCGTCGCTCTCCGCTAGAGAGAGCGGAAAATAATTGCGCGGAAGACAGTGACAGGCACGGAGAGTGAAGGGGTGTTTGGGTAACGGATGACGTGGTCAAGCCATGCATGCAGGTGCAAGAGATCATTACTGAGTCAGCGCCTACAGGACATGGACCGTGTGCTCGGGTTTTCAGTGAAAGAATCACGCGTTAACGTCTCGTGTTAGGTATTTACGCTAACTCTGTCTTTTTAGTCATGCATTCACCTAAGCGATGTAATGTTCGTATAAACCAAAAATATATTTTCCTTCAAAAGTGGAATTAAACAAATGTTATTAGTCGTAATAGTTATACGCGCGTAATAATCGCCTTAACACACGAACACATACGATGGCAACCAAATGCGCAAGTCAATTCATATACACTTATTTACATTAATTAATCAAAACTATTTAATTGTATTCATCGATCAGCCAGACCATTATTTATTTTTAATAATGTATGTAATATTTAACTATAATGTTAACCGTATTTATTTATGTTTAATAACATATGTAATATTCAGCTATAATGTTAACCGCAATCATTTATTTTTAATAACATATGTAATATTCAGCTATAATGTTAACCGTATTTATTTTTCAGAGCCGCACCTATGTGTAAACAAACCTTGGAAAAATATCTTGAAACGTGAAGTTCCTTATCGGACATTTCAAATGATTTATGCTAGTTTTCCTTGGAGTCAACATGGCCGCCGCCGTGCATTCGTTAAACCTTTAAAATCTCTACTTTCACCATCTTCGTCGTTCAGCGGAAGAGCCAGCTTTCCGCTCTCTCACCTAGAGGGCGCGCGATCTGCAGAAGGCGATCTGTACCACGAGGGAGGGATGGAGAGGGGTGAATGCTAGCTTGCTCGCTGCTCTTGAGGGACCGGTCACTCGCGTGAGACGCTGCATACAGGAAGGGTTGCGCGCGGGTTTTCAGCGAAATTATCACGCGTTAACGACTGTTACGGCAACTCTGTCCTTTCAGCTATGGATTCATCTAAGTGTTGTAATATTCTTTTAAATTAAAAATATATTTTCCCTCAAAAGTAGAATTAAACAAAATGTTATTAGTCGTAATAATTATACATGTGTAATAATCACCTTAACACCCACGCACACATGTACGATGGTGACTAGGTGCGCGCGAGTCAATTCATATACACTTAATTACATTAATCAATCAAAAATACTTAATCGTACTCATCGATCGAGGAGCATCGTTTAATTACATTAATCAAGATACATGCGGCGGGGATACTTCGATCGAGTGTTCGCCTCCAGCCCTTCAGAGGCGCGATGCCATGACGTTAGCCGTATAGGTCAGGCCGCAAGAGAGGGATGGGAGTGGCCTGCGTGCGGGAACAATGCCATATTACCCACACTCCTCTACAGGAATCCAATCAGAACAGACTGTAAAGAGGGAGACGTGGTGAGCGTAGGGGTTAGACCGCAAAGGAGAGGGGAGGCCACAAAGAGAGGGTGTGGCCAGCGTACCTACACTACTCTACAGGGAACCATTCAGAACAGCACACTCAAAGAGGGGGGACGTAGACATCGTAGGGGTTATACCACAAAGGGGAGGTGAGGAGTGTGGTCAGCCGCACAGAGCCGGGCGGCATACTAGTAGCACACAAAGGAGTGGGTGTGGCCACCGGCACAGAGCCGGGCTTCATAATATTAGCACACAAAGGAAGGGGTGTGGCCACCGGCACAGAACCAGGCGACATGCTAGGAGGCCAAAAAGGAGGGGTCGTCTTCGGCGGCTTCTCCGGTCAGCACACAAAGCAAGGGGGAGGAGCTGGCAGCTTTTAAGTGTTAGCACACAAAGAAAGGGGGTGGAGTCGGCGGGATTTCTTTGTGTGCCAGAAGCGCCATTTATATTACTACTCACCACACATCCTGAAACCACTGTTTCTACTCCCCAGTAAAACGGAGCAATTAAAAGATGATGTTCTCCAGTTGGCAGGCAGTTCAACAGTGGTTAAATCTTCCATATAAACAAGCACAATAATATAGATACATACAAACAATTACAGAAAAGAAAAGGCTATTCATAATGAGCAGTACTATATTATTTCAAAACGAATTAGATAATATGAATATAACTTGCTTGATACGCCCTGTTTTCACTTGCATTATCTTGAAATAGATGTGTGCACGGGAATTGATAATATTAGTATAAAGCTACCTTTATACGCGTAACTTGTCACATTTAATGCCAAAAAAATTCTGTAATAATAACAACAATTATAAGTCTCTAATAAACAGGGATATTACAAACAGAAAACAGAAATATGTAAAACTGAGGAAAGAGGATATCTGAAATAAATTTTGTGTTCAATTTTTCTGAGGTTATTTCCAAATAAATCTATTTAATAAGATAATAGTATTCCATGTTATACCAGAGAAAACCACGCCTCTCAGCTAACGAGGCACGGTGTCATTTGAGGTATGAGGTATTTTACTGCAAGGGGGCACCTCGCCACTGCGACCAACTCTATATATATTGTGGCTACACCACAATCACCCTCACTGACGTGCACAAAAGTGACCCATAATGGAATACAGTTGATTATGTTGGTAATGATAAATGTATTCCCGCCCTCAGAGAACGTGAGTTGCTCTGTTCCTCGAGCATAGTTTCTAGCCGCTAGATTGGCAGGGTACTTTCACTCCCCCAAAATATGGTCGAACTACCACATAACACTGCTGTATGTTCTCACTGGCGGATTATCATTAAGACAATGCTTCTTTGAATTTAGGGGGAAAATATAATATAATAAAAATTTAGATATAATCACGAACAACATTTTGTTTTCGTCTCCAAGTCGTAGATGAAAGCTTTCATATAAATGGCGTAGCTATCGTTCAGTTTAACGACACACGCAAATGATTCTCACCCCTTCCTCTAGAAGGCCAAATTATGTCGTACTGGTCTAGCGTTTACTTTTGTGTCGATTGTAGCGAAGGGCTTTAATGGAGGCGGTATCCGAAACACCCCTTCATGTCACACAGATTATAACATCGTTCATTGTTTTGTTTTTTTGTGCCACTGGATTTTTTTCAGGCCAGACATATGAAGAAATGATACCGGCTGCGTTGAGTGAATACCTTTCACTCAAGGTTGGTTCTCTAAAATTGCAAAGCTTGCGAAGCGGAAAACGCAAATGCGATCTAGGTGAATGAGCCACTTTTTATGCACGTTAGTGTGCGTCTCAATTACACTGTAGCATACTGTCATGCAGAACTACATATAGTACGAATACTAAAGAAAATTATACGTGTGATATGAAACTACATCATGCTCGTACAAAAGATTGTTTAGATAGAGTAATGTTGATGACCATATTCCGGAGATTGTGAGATTAATACGGCTGTTCCATAGATCAACGACCATCCCCGGTGTTATGATTCAAATCAAAGTTATGATTTTAAGATCATACATTATCGTGTGATGCTTATATCCGTCCTGGGATTGCGGGTAAAATAAATACAGTCCCAAGGGCAAAAAAAGAAAAAATGAAATGGAGTTTTATTTATAGACGCTCTTTAACTGCTGTGGTCCTTAGCGTTCTATTCTACATTGGGCGCAAAAGAGCAGTAATTTTGCTCAGAGGCCTCTTTATCAGACCTGAGGTTCTTTTACGTGCCGTAAATCTACGACATGGGACCACCGGATTTACAACTCTTCCGAAGGAAGCCATGCTAAAGATGTTTACGCCCGAAAAAATCCATCGCCCTCCGCCGGGTTTGAACCCGCGACCTCGAGAACTAGAGGCTAGAATGCTAAGTCCTAACGAACGTCAAGTGGGATATGCATTGTAGAAACAGTTGTATGAACAAATTAAAGCAGTGCATCAAGATAGATATTACATGAGTAGAGTAAACTTAGTGGGGTTACGACTTGGTTGACTTTGTAGATCAGAGGAACTCTGGTATTTGGTATACAAAACATAACGTATAGAAGCACACTAAGAAATTCGGCACCAAACTGCTTTTTTGAAATGATTTCTAAATATGGAGAAGTAATTTTCAAATTTGTTCCCATATAAGGACACTTTGAATATAAATATCCTAAATGCAACAGTACAAAAATACAAAGTTCATGTAAAATAGAAAAGAATAAGTAAAACATCCATACAAACAAATACACAAAATGAAATAATCTCGATGTGTGTCGAATTTTTTATTTACTATTATTTGGTAAAGCCAGTCACTAACTTCACTGGAAGGTATGGGTTTCCATAATTAGCAGCACTAACGTTTGCCACCTGCTTGAAATTATTGTCGTTTTTGCTGTGTAACATGTTTATATTTATGCCAACCTTAAGGATTATATCACGTCCTTAACCTTAAGTTGCTAACACCAACCTAGTTTCTTCTACCTTTCAAGGTGAATGTTTGCATGACTTACCGAAATATAAATTGTCTTCCATGTACACTACCAGTAGGTTATTTAGGAGAGAGCTGGCATACTTTTTGGGCATATATGGGAAAGGATAGGGAAAACGAGGGTAGATGCGGCGGTTCAAAGAGGAAAATGGGTTTGTATGGGAGAGATAGGAAATACGACGACCGATACTAGGCTAGACAGGGATTGAAGGAGGGAAATGCGTTTCTATGGAATATATAGTGGAGAGGTGTTAGGCTAGACAGAGGTTGAGGAGTAGAGTATGGTTTA
Source organism: Deroplatys truncata (assembly GCA_030765065.1). NCBI lineage: Eukaryota > Metazoa > Arthropoda > Insecta > Mantodea > Mantidae > Deroplatys > Deroplatys truncata. The sequence goes on from CM060990.1 coordinate 273,470,810, forward strand.
TATGAGAGGTATAGGGAAACGAGGAGAGGTGTTAGGCAAGACAGAGGTCGAGGAGTAGAGTATGGTTTATATGAGAGGTATAGGAAAACGAGGAGAGGTGTTAGGCTAGACAGAGATGAAGGGTAGAGTATGTCCTTTATATGGGAGAGGTAGGGAATACGAGAAGTGCTAGGCTAGACAGAGTTTGAGGAGTAGAGTATGCGTTTATAGGGGAAAGATTTAGAAAACGAGGAGAGCTGTTAGACTAGACGGGGCTTGAAGGGCAGAATAAACCTTTATATGGGAGAGATAGCAAACCGAGGAGAGGTATTAGGCTAGGAGATTTCGAGTATGCGTACGAGTACGAGGCGAGCGTAAGCCGTCAGGCCGTAGCGAGCCGCAGCGAACGACAGGATCCTCTGGTTTCGAGGTTTGGGCGAGGTTAGGTTAGGGTTAGTGTGTGTGTTTAAATAAATTAGATCGAAATAATGGGTATGAGCGTCTGTGATTTAAAACGAGAATGAGGGGAGCGTAGGCCGTTAGGCCGTAGCGAGCCGCAGCAAATGACAGGGTCCTGTGGTTTTGAGGTTTGGGCGAGGTTAGGTTAGGGTTAGTGTGTATGTAAATAAATTAGATCGAAATAATGAGTATGAGCGTATGTGGTTTAAAACGAGTATGAGGCGAGCGTAAAGCCGTAAGGCCGTAGCGAGCCGCAGCGAATGACAGGGTCCTCTAGTTTCGAGGTTTGGGCGAGGTTAGGTTAGGGTTAGTGTGTATGTAAATAAATTAGATATAAATAACGCGTATGAGCGTATGTGGTTTAAAACGAGTATGAGGCGAGCGTAAACCGTGAGCCCGTAGCGAGCCGCAGCGAACGACAGGATCCTCTGGTTTCGAGGTTTGGGCGAGGTTAGGTTAGGGTTAGTGTGTGTGTAAATAAATTAGATCGAAATAATGGGTATGAGCGCATGTGATTTAAAACGAGTATGAGGCGAGCGTAGGCCGTAGCGAGCCGCAGCGAACGACAGGGTCCTGTGGTTTTGAAGTTTGGGCAAGGTTAGGTTAGGGTTAGTGTGTATGTAAATAAATTAGATCGAAATAATGTGTATGACGGTATGTGGTTTAAAACGAGTATGAGGCGAGCGTAGGCCGTAAGGCCGTAGCGAGCCGCAGCGAACGACAGGGTCCTCTGATTTCGAGGTTTGGGCGAGGTTAGGTTAGGGTTAGTGTGTGTATAAATAAATTAGATCTAAATAATGCGTATGTGGTTTAATACGAGTATGAGGCGAGCGTAGGCCGAGAGGCCGTAGCGAGCCGCAGCGAACGACAGGGTCCTGTGGTTTCGAGGTTTGGGCGAGGTTATGTTGGGGTTAGTGTGTGTGTAAATAAATTAGATCGAAATAATGGGTATGAGCGTATGTGGTTTAAAACGAGTATGAGGCGAGCGTATGCCCTCAGGCCGTAGCGAGCCGCAGCGAACGGCAGGGTCCTGTGGCTTCGAGGTTTGGGCGAGGTTAGGTTAGGGTTAGTGTGTGTGTAAATAAATTAGATCGAAATAATGGGTATGAGTGTATGTGGTTTAAAACGAGTATGAGGCGAGCATAGGGCGTGAGGCCGTAACGAGCCGCAGCGAACGACAGGGTCCTCTGGTTTCGAGGTTTGGGCGAGGTTACGTTAGGGTTAGTGTGTGTGTAAATAAATTAGATCGAAATAATGGGTATGAGCGTATGTGGTTTAAAACGAGTATGCGGCGAGCATAGGCCGTGAGGCCGTTACGAGCCGCAGCGAACGACAGGTCCTCTGGTTTGTAGGTTTGGGCGAAGTTAGGTTAGGGTTAGTGTGTGTGTAAATAAATTAGATCGAAATAATGGGTATGAGCATATGTGGTTTAAAACGAGTATGTGGCGAGCGTAGGCCGTTAGGCCGTGGCGAGCCGCAGCAAACGACAGGGTCCTGTGTTTCTCAGTTTGGGCTAGTTTAGTTTAGGGTTAGTGTGGGTGTAAATAAATTAGAAAGAAATAATGGTTATCAGCGTGTGTGGTTTAAATCGAGTATGAGGCGAGCGTATGCCGTCAGGCCGTAGCGAGCCACAGCGAACGACAGGGTCCTCTGGTTTCGAGATTTGGGCGAGGTTAGGTTAGGGTTATTGTGTGTGTAAATAACTTAGATCGAAATAGTGGGTATGAGCGTATGTGGTTTAAAACGGGTATGATGCGAGCGTATGCCGTCATGCCGTAGCGAGCCGCAGCGAACGGCAGGGTCCTGTGGTTTCGAAGTTTGGTCGAGGTTAGGTTAGGGTTAGTGTGTGTGTGTAAATAAATTAGATCGAAATAATGGGTATGAGCGTATGTGGTTTAAAACGAGTTTGAGGCGAGCATAGGCCGAGAGGCCGTAGCGAGCCGCAGCGAACAACAGGGTTCTCTGGTTTCAAGGTTTGGGCGAGGTTAGGTTAGGGTCAGTGTGTGTCTAAATAAATTAGATCGAAATAATGGGTATGAGCGTATGTGGTTTAAAACGAGTATTAGGCGAGCGTATGCCCTTAAGGCCGTAGCGAGCCGCAGCGAACGGTAGGGTCCTGTGGTTTCGAGGTTTGGGCGAGGTTAACGAGTATGAGGCGAACGTAGGTCGTTAGACCGTAGCGAGCCGCAGCGAACGACAGGGTCCTGTGGTTTCGAGGTTTGGGCGAGGTTAGTTTAGGGTTAGTGTGTGTGCAAATAAACTAGATCGAAATAATCGGTATGAGCGTATGTGGTTTAAAACGAGTATGAGGCGAGCGTAATCCGTAACTCCGTAGCGAGCCGCAGCGAACGACAGGGTCCTGTGGTTTCGATATTTGCGCGAGGTCAGGTTAGAGTTAGTGTGTGTATATGAACTGATTGGAAATAATGGGCATTTGATTAGGACACGGGTATATTTGTGAAATAAAGAGTAGATGTGAAGTATCAATATACAGTTGGGAGTTGTTAATAGAAAGTAATGACACTTATCGGCAGTAAGGTTTTTGCACAATAATAAGAGTGGTTGTCCGAATGCACAGTAGAAGTATAGTTGAATTGATTTGCTTACCGACGAAGTTTTTTGAGTGGTTTACTGTCTGCTGAGTGTACACCGAAGGTGGAAGGCTTTTATACGCCTTCCACTCATCGGTGATGATGAGGGAGCCCTGCTTTACCCTCTGTTCTATGATGGGTATGAGCTCTGCCCTGGATCGCCTGTTGTTTGGGCAGAGCTCGAGGAACACTTCTGGTGTTTCTGGACAGTAACCTCCTAGTACCTGTAAGTTATCATGAATCGGTAGGAAAGCGTTAGCTGTGTTAAAAAAGAGGATTTAAAAATAGTTCTACATTAGTGCATCAAGAATATTTACCCATTTCCTCTGAGTTAGACGTCCTCTGTTGTATTTTCTTTTACCCACTAGAGATTCGTCAATTTCCACCGTCAGTCCAGGTCCACCGATCTGGTAGTCGATACTGTAGTGAAGTGTGTCCATATAATGGATGCACACTCCCTACAGTATGAGAACCAGTCGGCTACAGTCTCGGTCGAAGTCTTTCCTCCGAAGTAGGACGTCTCTTTTATGGTGTATGTCATGGTATGTTGTTCTGCGAAACAATACGTCAGTGCAATAATTTTCTCTAGTGGGATGTTCGCTTTTTCTGTCCACGTCCCCGTCCTGCAGCTGAAAGTCTTTTTCCACTTGGATTTTCGACATTGAAAAGTCACACCTACATTGATGTCCTGAAAATAAAACAGAAAGCATTAACGGTGTTTCTGTTTAAGGGGCCGATATGTGGATATTTCACAACTGAAAGTATTTTAATGGGTGTTTTGATTTGTTTACTATAGCTAATTTTAATGCCAGTTTTCATTAGCATGCATTGCGGAAACTGTTAACGAAGTTTTATAGTGATAACTTAAAATTTGTATCCTAAGGAGGGGTTTAAAATATTAAAAAATGTTTAGTTGATTGGTATCGATAAAGACGTACAGGTATATTTACTTATAATGTCTGGCCTGAAATGCTGGTTATACCTAGTTATATTAATAAGTGTATATTTTGATTTAAAATATATGATTTACAAAATCCTTAAATTATGTTCAGGAAAGTTTATAAACTTCGCTCTAAGAATTGTGGAAAGCATGTGAGGATTAAAAGAAAAAACGTCAAATGCGCAACTAGGTGCTCCATTGAGGACGCATTACACAGGAACTTTTATTTTTACTCTCATAATAAATATATTTACACGAAAACGTTGTTAGAGAATTGAAAATAATAAATTTCAAATCCACCTGTGTAGGCTTTGATCATTTTGGCAACGTTTTACCAATTGGTCCCTGAATTAGCAATCACGTGTTCGGATTTAAAATAAGAGCCAGTAAACACATACGCAAAATATAATCCGGTACAAATTATTACTCACCTTTGTGGTGGGCTTTAATTGAATTGGCCGCTTGCAGGATGGGCAGTACTTTTTTGTTTTAATAAGTCCATTCTGTTTGGCGTATTGTATAGTTGTCTGTCGGTCTTTTAACACGGTCATAGTCAGGCTGATCAGTGACGTCTGTCCTGGTAAGGCAGGTATAGTAGCGTCGATGGTGTCCATGTTTGTGTTGGGTCCCTTGCGGTACATGAAATGACAATCGGTGTAAAGTAGATTGCTAGCAGTGGGCACGAGGTAGCGCTAGTGTCGAGGTTTCGGAGTGATGCAACAGACCGCGTGGTGCAATGTGAAGAGCGAGTTTATGTTTTGATGACGTCATACTGATGCCATAAAGCACGTGGTGATATTCAGTGGAAGAGCTATGTAAGTAGTGTCGGAGGTTTGTTGGTATACTCAGCATAGCTCAGTGGATAAAACGAATGGCTGATATGACGAAGACTATGGAACGTCGTGGGATCGAATCTCCTCCAGTGGAAATAAAAGGACATAAGAAGCATTCGACAAGGAATCTATACAAACAACGCTACAGAATTGGTGAATAAATGGGAGCAGTGCGTGGACGATGGCGGGCGGTTCGGGGGTAGAGGTTGAGATACAGGAAGACGAAGAATGGTGTAGAGGAGTACAAAAGGAGGTGGAAGGTAGAGAGATTGCAGTTGGGATATGTATTTTGCTTCTAGATGTTCAGATATTTTTGTGTTTTTTTTAACTTTATGAATTTTTTTGACTCTTTGAGCCACTTTGGGGAGCTGGAATTTTGGTTACATACTTACATGGGTATAGTGTATATTTTGTGACAAAAGTTTTTTCCCTGCGCTGGGGTCCGTACACGGAAGTACGCCCAAATCATTTTCTAGCATTCAGTCTTTTCTGTTTTATAATAACCACCAACGTTTTAGAAATCTAGATGTTTCAAAACATGTACCGTATCGCGCGCTTTTTGCGTAAACAGATTGAATATATTCAATGGCAGAAATTCGATTTTAGCATAATATTCTTTCACCTTGGTAAATGGAGATACGTGATTAATACAACTTTACGTATGCTTATTTCACTTAAAAAAGCTAAATGTTAAATACCCACAGCGAAGATGATGTGTAAGCATTATATACACAATATAATATTTTATTAATTTGTACAAGTGTATACTGAATTTAAAGATCAATGTGAATACAAATAAATGACGCATTTTATGGGTGAATAGAAAAGCTTTGGTTTTCTCGAGTGAATTCTATTTAATAATTTAAAATGGTGTTTAAATGAATTTGTATGATTTCACGAAGAAATATACTATCTATACATACACGTGCACGTATTTTCAATCAAATTGGGGAACTGTGCTTTAGAAAGATATAAATTAAACAAATCACTCACCTTGCATTTTAAGTTGCTAAATACCTCTTAGAAATCAATCAGCTATAGATGATGCTGCAAGCGTTGTGAAATTCAACGTAGTTTTTTTCTTGAGTATAAATAACCAGCACTGTGCAAAAGCACATTGGAGAGTAACTCCAGTCACCCTAAACACATGCATATAATTATATAACACGATTAACGCATACACGTGTAGTTTTGATGCACATGCAAGCACGATGCTATTGGTTGGATGGTTTTCATGTCACGTGATTATTTTAGCCAATGATGTTATAGAGATTTCGGCTTTAATAGAGAATGCATCTACATGCATAGTATTCAGTAATCCACGAATAAAGTAAACTATTTGAAATTTCTGGAAACTTATTTTCTTGAAAATTGAATGGCCTTTTAGCTACAAAAGCACCTTGCTTGTGAATACATGCTGATTTTGAATGGAATAAAAATATCATAAATTTTTGAAGTCAGTCCATTCTTTAAATGACAGTCCATGTCATTGCAACAGCTTCCATCACTACTGTTAAGGTTTAGAGGGAGAGAGTGAATTGAAGGTGTATTTGATATACACAAGAATATATTTCCCAAACGAAGTATTTTGAAGAAAGCTCTGCGTTTGGAGATTTATGCGAGTTTCCGTTGTAAATATCGCCTTTCAAACTCCTATGGAAAATGCCAAAAGTATTTTACAATGCATTATTAGAAACTAGCCCTAGAAAAATCATGTTTCTGCAGTAATCACATATAAACTTTGTGATAGTGTAGAAGGAATGTCCTGATTTGCTAATAAGCATGTCAATGAAGAGTATACAACTACTTTTCCCTTACATGGAGGTAGGTTGTGCACGCGCACATGCGGACACTCGTCCATTCATAGCTACTATCCAAAAGCATCCAAATACCGCAGCACCACAAGTGCATTGCGGAATCGCCTTCCATTCACTGATAACGTATAAAGAACTCTAAATATTATCGTGTGGATATAAGTGACTGTAGGTTCCGATTTTGGTTGAAAAATGCTGCATTTTTTCCCAAATGGATATTCAATAATGTGAGATACTAATATATTCTCCGCAAAGAATAAAATATGCTATATATAATGAATTTATGCTCGCCGAAGTTTAGAGCGATAGCGGTTTTGCTATGACCGTACGAAGATATTTGGTATCCCGTAATACACTGCCGTTTGTGAAAATTTCAACACCAAAATGGAATTTCCCTAATAACTCCAAACTTGGTGGAAGTGTAGAACAGTGTGCAAGCAATAAGTGATTAGGTTTGCAGAGATATGTGGCAAACGTAGGCCGAGCAGAGCCCTCTCGCGTCGGTCCGACAAGGTCAATGTTGCGCCCAGTGTAGCCAGTGCAGGGCTGTCAATTAAGGTGGAAACAACAAAGTGAGTGCCAGTATACCTCGTCGACGTAAAGGGAGCTATATCGGCATGTGAGTGAGTTTGAACGGGGCAATATGATCGGTCTCCGGCAGCGGGTTGGTCACGCCGTGACATTTCGTCTCGTACAGGGCGTGCTGCTACGACAGTGATACGTGTGTGGAAGCAGTGGATAGATGAAGGTCGTACAAAGCGAAGGGCGGGTACTGCACTACGGAACGTTACCACAGCACGGGATTACCGCCATCTTGTCCGCATGGCCATAACGGACCGTACTGCTTAATCCACAATGTTGGCTCGAAGCTGGAGCATTGCAACAGGTGAGAGCTTCTCTACTTCAATGGTTCGTCACTGTCTTCTGCAGGTTGGACTGGTTGCAGGCATGCCATTACGTTGACTTTCATTGTCCAGAAACCACAAGCTCCTCCGACTGAAATGTGCACGTGAACACGACACTGGGGTGCTGAGTGGCAAAATGTAGTCTTTTGGACGAGTCCCGCTTCAACGTGTCTTACAGTGACCGCCGCATACGTGTCCGGCGGTACCGTGGTTAGCGCAACCTGGAGGGCTGCATTGTTGAGCGGCATAACGAACAAACGCCAGGTGTGATTGCTTTTGGTGCGCCATTAGTTACAACCGATATCGCCTCCTACGAATTGAGGGCACTTTGAACAGCAACCGGTACCTAATGGTGGTTGTAGAATCTGAGGTACTCCCTACTTCAGGCATATCCACACCACATTTCAGCAGGTCAATACCCGGCCATATTAAATATTGTTCTAGTTCGCAATTGTATGCACTGTTGTGACTCCACTCACAAAGTGTGCGCCTACGTATTGGATCACCTGGTTGAAGAGCACGTGCCACAGTTAGTTTATATGGTTTTAACCTCAAGAGTTTAGTAACTCTTTGCACAGAGCCATACGAAATGCTGCCTGTGGTGAAAGACGCCTAAGCGATTCCTGAGGTTAGGTTTCCAAACCATAGACCGATGTGACCTAATGTTTCTAAGGTAAGAGCCCTATGCTGACTGTTAGGTTTCCTAGGCTGAACGTGAACACTAACTGTGATCTGAAATGTGTTATACACATACTGGATTGTTGTACGGCCTGGAACCTTTATACTCGGGAATCGTTCTAAAAATCGCATTTGCACTTCACGAGCTACACATAAATAGCACAATAGTAAACATATTCTGAGCCAAAATTGTGACTAAATACCGGACACAACAATAAATAACTCGTAACAAGTACACTACTCCAGCCGACACTCAACTACACCGCATCATGGTCAATGCAATACTGCAGAGTAGATCAAAGTCAGCGTTACTAGTCTGACGGAGCGAGAGATTGGAGCAGCGGCGAAAAACACGTATCCACACGCCCAGTGGAAAATCACTGCACAGCTGTTTCATAATTGATTGGATCTCTCGGAACATTCCGTTCTCGTTACTGGGCTGCTGTGAACCAAAATGTTGTATGCTGCGTTTTTTTCCCCCGTGCTTGTTTCTGTTTTGGTTTCCATTCTTGGACTATTGTAAACCAACCTTCATGGTTGTTATTTATTTAAATTATTAAAATATTCCCTTAGAACACTATTTTATTCCATATAGCAATAATTTCCTTTAGGTTAGATGAGTTTAGCTCTTAAAGGTCCTCGAAGTTGGCGGAAGTAGCTCTGTTTCCCCTCTGTATCTGTGTGTGTTTTTGCGTGTGTGTCTTATTGTTCAGGTTGAAAGCTGGCAATACGCTTGGTAAATCAAAATTTATATATTTCGGTTTGCTAATCCTTAATCAAAAGAAAGACCAAACTAGCTAACCGGCTGAACGGCAGAAGGCAGGGTGATTCCATGTTCCTAAGCTATCATAAAGGAACAACATATACAGATTGGGCATTTTAATTTCTCCGGTTTTATAAGGTTGTCACCCGCCGCAACTAGGTTTTTTTCGCATATCTAAGCAATTCGAAAATCAGAGATATGAGAAATGCTCGAATATTGGGCATCCAATGTATTGAAAACTGTGAAATCGTCCAATATGAGAACTATTCATTTCAATTTCCCAATTTATTAATATCGGAATTTTGTATTATTTGAATATTTCAAGTAATGAATACTCCCAAAACCTGTATATAAAATAAAAAGGTTGTTCATTAGGATGAAATAGATATGATTAAAATTAGAAGATATTGTTTTGGAATTAGAAGGCTTTTGAAAAAGAGCTGATGCGTTACATTCGCAGGACTTTTTCTACCCTATATTCTTTATTAGTGGCTATAAAACTACCCTCACTAAAGTATATTTTTCTATCTATTCGTTTTAATCGAGACAAACCTTTACAGAAATAACTAAATTACACGATTCGTTATACATACAAAAGGAGTAGCGACGGTCAAATGTTTGAGAACTGGACGCCATGTGCTGGCTTTACTCTTTCCATAAAATGGCGAGAAACAACTGAATGTCGACAGGAATTCAAAAGAATGACAAAAATTTCAACAACTCGAACCATTAGTAAGGTATACCTCGGAAATGGCTGATGCCACTAAAAGATTATTTGAAATAAATTGTGTGTTTTAAAGAGAACTAGATGTTTTATGCAGTGCGTTTCCATTTTTTGCTTAACTTTATCAGTTATACAAGTTTATATAGGATTCCTTAAGAATGAAGAGGACATCACAGGCTATTCCCAGAAGATTCAAGATATACATTTTATGTGTCTTGTAAATATCTTTAATATGTGGTATTTTAATCGAAATCTTTAGAGCCATTTTTAGAAAATAAGAAATTTTGAAAAATGTCCGTTTTAAAGGGTAATTGGGGTTGGGCTGTTTTCTTGAAAATTTTCGTGTCGCATCCTTGAAAGATACTAAATTTAAATACCAAGTTTGGTGTTTATCCGACTTTTTGTTTTTCAGTTAGGCTGTTCAAGTACACACACAGACCTTTTGTGCTTTTTTGGATTCAGGGGTCCTCAAAACATATTTCCCGTGAAATCTCGGTATTGATTTTTTACGTGAAATGCAATATCTTGTCTATCTACTAGTACATGGTAGAGAAAGCAATAATCAGAAGTCTAACATTCACACCACTTTCTCTAACCCGTGTCATTTATTGTAGCTTCTGTAAGCTATTCTTATAAAAGCTTCTTACTATGTACTTTACATTAATCGATATGAACGTATACAGAAATAGTTTCATTACACACTTCTTTGTAGGTACAGGGAAGATACAGAAAGCTGAATAGATGAATGCTTAAATATGCTGACCTTGAAATTCCATTCTCTATCCATTACAACGTGAGAAACAACAGAATGGCAACAGCACTTCAAAGTATCTTATGTCCTTTTCCCCCCTGATCACCGGAGAGGACTGGGCACTGTTCTAGTGAGGATAAATTACCTATGCCCATCAAGGGTCACCCCTGGGAGAGACGAGGAGGTGAGAGGCGGCACCGGGCGGCCGGAACCGTGAGTGACGGCACAGCAATGACAGGTTGCCTAGTTTCCAGATTGAGATGCCTCGACAGTCGGACAGGCAGGCCGGGGACCCCACCCCTCACAGAGGGTTCAACACTCCTCTCCGAAGGGAAGGGCGGCCCCTTCGCCCCCGGCAACCAGCCGAAAGTCGAGGGACGCAGGAAGTTCCACAGAGAGCAACCTTTTTCACCGCCATGTCAGTGAAACACCATCGCCGATACTTCCAACCCTAAAACAAATCTAACGAAATGAATGATGAATGGAACGAAATGGAGGGACAGGAAATTCAAGGGCTGAAAAACCACTCCAGCATTCGCCTAACGACCTGGAAAACCCCGGAAAAAACCGATGGCCAGAGTGGGAGTACATCGGTAATCGATCCCGGTAGCTCGCGAATGCGAGTCGCACGCGTTACCGCGGCGCCATCTCGCTACATCCACGTGTCCTTTTCTATCGAATCTTCTACAAACAATTCTTACAAAGGCTTATTCTTCCATCTGTTAAAGTTAATCGAGATAAACGTTTACAGAAATGCTTTAATTAGACCAATCGTTGAAGTTACAAGAGAACACAGGAGACTGAAGGAACAAACAAATCATTAAAAAGCCAGTAGCTATGTGATGGCTTTGAAATTCCATGCTGTTCACATGACCACAAGAAAGAACGATAGAACGAAAAAAAAGCGACCAGAGTCTTTAGCAATTTATAAAACTATGAAATATTTCAAATGTAAAACCAATAACAAGGAATTTATTGAATTTTGTTAATGCTACAAAAATATGTATTATCACTCATAATTATTGTACATTTTTCGAGATATACGTTTTTTTGCGTAGTAAGGTTTTGTTTATATACATATTATGGAGTATCTGTGATACAAAATTCACTCAGAAGAAGAGGTATTTACAGGCAGTTCTCAGAAATTTTAACATATATTCTATTTTATATGGCATATAAATATCTTACATATACCCCCAGGGGCTCACCTTATGTGAGTACGGGTGTTGGCGTACCCGGGGGTTCCCGAGCCACTCACCCCATCTTCATCGCTTCATCCCCGTCCGGTCGAGGTGGGTTCGTTCTCGTGACCGGGGGACTCAAGGTAGGCTCTCGTGCGTTCTGTGCATTTCATTCCATGACGCCCTCGCCATCGTCTCTTTATTCTCTTCTATTTATGCACATTTCGCACCACTTCCATTCATCTACACATCTATTTTCCTTCTTGGCCGGCCTACCTTGAGTGCGAAACCCCCACATACTTTTAGGTTCTTTTAACCATTTATTTTAATCCTCCGTGGACACAGCCTGACGGATACCCGCGCACGAGGTGCACAGCTGGGTGAGTGGGTAATGGCATCATCCCCACCACTCGGGGTCGTCATGTAATGTTTGTGTTCGTATCCGCTGTTCAACTGCAGTCCCGCGTAGGGGGGCCATTGCGTGAGCTGCTGACTTCTGACGGCAATTGGCTCCCTCTGCCTATGTTCTGGGAGGTGTGACCCTGGGGTGAGATAGGTATAGATAGGCCACTCACCCAAGCCGGGGTAACGCCCGGGAAGTCAGAGCCCGAGATCGGAGACGGTTGCAATGGTGGAGGATTTATTTCGCTATGGAGCACCCTTTCTCCATTAATACCAACAAGCGCCGAAAAGTTTATGTAACAGAAGTGACACCACCGAAAACTGGTTGTTACTTGGTCATTTCACGAACCGAAGAAGGACAAAGTTTTGAGAAGGTGAACCCTTTCATCATTCAAAAGGGCATTGATGCTACTGCTGGTGCGGTTCAGTCCTACACTCGTCTACGGAATGGTTCCTTATTAGCACAAACGAAGTCCGATCAGCAAAGTAAGACCTTGTTGCGCGCTGTGATTCTCCACCGTTATCCTATCCGTGTGGAGAAGCACCGCACATTGAATTCCTATCGAGGCGTCATTACCACTCATAGCCTCGATGGTATGTCGGACGATGAACTCGTAGACTATCTTTCAGACCAAAAGGTGACAGCAGTGCTTCGAGTGCAGGCCAAACGCGACGGAGTATTGGTACCCACTCGTACCCTGTTTATAACATTTGATGGCGTCGATCTGCCCACGAGCATTTCAGCAGGGTGCAAACGCATTGCGGTGAGCCTTATATTCCTAGACCTCTGCGTTGTTTTAAATGCCAACGTTTTGGGCATACACAAGTCTCCAGTAAGAGTGCCGTTACCATCTGTGCCTCGTGTAGCCAGCCGTCACACCAAAGTACCTGTTCCACAGCCCCCGTCTGCGTTAACTGCAAAGGGTCTCATTCTGCGTCGTTTGCGGACTGTCGGCGGTATTTGGACGAGAAGGCGATCCAGGAGATCCGAGTAAAGGAGAAACTCTCCCTCGCCGAAGCCCGGAGGCGTTACCATGCGCGCCAACCTTCTCTCCTGCGATCTGGCACATTTAGTTCTCATGTTGCCTCCCCAGTACCAAGAGTAAATGCCGAAACTCAGACCTGCACCATGAGTCCATTAACCGCCAATACCATCCGGCCATCCATTTCTGCTATAGTTAGCAAGTCATCTAAAGCTGGCCCCAAGGCACTGAAGTCGCAAGCCGCTGAAAAGAAACCAAAGCAGAAACTTCGTAGGGAAGATTTTCTGAAGGACCCTCAGCGTGCGCGCGGTAAGAAAAGTTCACCTTCTCCTCCTCGGAGGTCGCAGTCCCAGGATGCTCCTGGGACAAGCCGCGCTCAGCGGCACCCCTCACCCAACGCCCCCCAGATCACATTCTCGGCGCTTGAATCGGTTTCTGGCTCTGAGCGCGTGGGCCCTCCCTTCGAGGAGGCTATGGAGTCTGACCAAATCCTTACCAAAAGCCCGAGCCCACAGGTTAAACAGAAGGTAATTTTGAACCACCGTTCTAAGTAAGAAGCTTATCCCTTTACTTTATGGCTATCCTGGACTAGAATTTACGTTGTGTACGATCGCAAAGGGCGGAATTGCAACTTTTATTGCGTTCCCATTCACCTATGGTTGTGTGTTTGCAGGAGACTAAGCTTCGCCCTCACGCTCCTTTTGATCTCCGAGGGTATATTACGGTTCGCTACGATCTTGAACCGGAGTAGTTTACTCCTGCTCATGGCGATGTCATGTTGTTAGTGCGTAGCGACGTTCATTTTCAACCTCTCGCTCCTACGTCCGACTTGCAAGATGTTGCCGTAACCGTTCAATTACCCGGCTTTTCCTTTTCTGTTTGCTCTGTCTATTCACCTCCATCGCCTCCCCTCGCTCCCGCGAATATTCGAGCTCTCCTGTCCGCTCTCCCAACGCAATTTCTTCTGTTGGGAGGTTTTAATACCCATCACCTACTGTGGGGTTCGCCAAGGGCTTGTGCGAGGGGAACTCTTCTTTCCGACATTTTTTAAAAGTTCAATCTCTCCATCCTCAATACAGGTGAACCTACTTTTATTTCGGATTCTTCTGGTACATTCTCACACCTGGACCTTGCCCTTTGCTCACTCCAGCTTGCTAGTCGTCTGCAGTGGAACGTCGTTCCTGACACCTTCTCCAGCGACCATTACCCTTGCATCGTTTCTCTTCTGTCTAACCACGTCCAACGCTCCAGGGTACCTACCTGGATATTCACAACAGCCGACTGGAGATTGTATTCCAGCCTCGTGTATTTTGACGACAAGCCCTTCAACGACATTAACCAAATGGTGCAGCACCTTACGTCTACGCTTCTATCGGCCGCCGAACGCGCAATTCCCCGTTCATCCTCTCAATCTCGGCGTCTCCCTGTTCCGTGTTGGAACGAGGATTGTCGGCATGCCGTTCGTACCCGTAGAACTGCGCTTAGGGTGTTTCGGCGACACCCTACACTTCAAAATTTTGTTACTTTTAAACAATCGCGCGCCAGGGCTCGTCGCATTATTCAGGATAGCAAGAAGGCGTCTTGGACTCGTTTTGCGGAGTCTTTTAATCGCTTTACGCCTCCATCTTTTGTTTTGGGATAAACTTCGTCGCTTCTCGGGTAAAGTGTCGCATTGTACTGTTTCTGGCCTTCAAGATCCGAATGCCACTATAGTGGATCCGGCTGCCATCGCTAACACTCTGGGTGCTGCCTTTGAAACGATTTCCAGTTCAGACCATTATTCCACCGGCTTTAGCTCTATCAAAGATCGGCAGGTTTCCGACACCTTTAATTTTCGGTCTGCTAATAATGAGTGTTATAATGAACTTTTCACAATGAGGGAGCTGAAGCACACTCTTCATTGCTCTAGGCACTCCGCTCCTGGGCCGGACGGCATTCATGTCCTGATGTTAAAGAACTTTTCAGCAAACAGTAAACTCTTTCTCTTACAGGTCTATAACCGTATTTGGCAAGACGGCTTTTTTCCTTCCGTTTGGCGCGAAGCCACCATTGTCCCTATACTTAAGCCTGGGAAGGATCGCCAACTACCTTCCAGCTACCGCCCTATCTCCCTCACCATTTGCATTTGAAAGGTGTACGTGCGAATGATCAACGGGCGGTTGACATGGTGGCTTAAGTCTCAGAAACGTCTAGTGAACGCTCAGTGCGGATTTCGTCGCCGTATATCTACCGTCGACCATCTGGTGTCCCTGTCGACGCATATTATGAATTTATTTCTGAGAAAGTGTGAAACTGTGGCTGTGTTTTTTGACCTGGAGAAAGCTTATGACACTTGTTAGAGGGGCGGAATTTTACGTGCACTGCACGCATGGAAATACGCGGTCGTCTTCCCATATTTCTTCGGGAGCTTATGACGGACCGCGTCTTTCGTGTACGTGTGGGCTCGCTTTTATCTCGTCGTTTTA
Source organism: Deroplatys truncata (assembly GCA_030765065.1). Lineage (NCBI taxonomy): Eukaryota > Metazoa > Arthropoda > Insecta > Mantodea > Mantidae > Deroplatys > Deroplatys truncata. The sequence goes on from CM060990.1 coordinate 273,486,278, forward strand.
TTCAGGAGAACGGAGTACCGCAGGGCTCTGTACTCAGTGTCACACTTTTTGCGATTGCTATCAACCCCATTGTTGATTGTATTCCACCTGGAATTTCATCGTCCCTTTTTGTTGACGATTTTGCCATTTATTGCAATTCACGACAGACCTGTCTACTTGAACGCCTTCTCCAGACCTGTATCGACCGTCTCTATACCTGGAGTAACGCAAACGGCTTTAATTTCTCCGCCGAGAAATCCGTCTGTATCAATTTCTGGCGCCGGAAGGCTTTCCCTCCGCCCTCTCTCCATCTTGGGCCAGGGATACTTCCCTTTGCAGACGAGGCAAAATTTTGGGGGTTGATCTTTGATAGGAAGCTGAGCTGGATTTCGCACATTTGGTTTTTAAAAGCAAAGTGTGACCGTTCTCTTAATCTTTTACGTGTTTTAAGTGGCACATCCTGGGGAGCTGATCGGACCGTCCTTCTACATCTTTATCGCTCTTTGGTCCGATCCAAGCTTGATTACGGGTGCATTGTCTATTCGTCGGCGCGTCCATCTGTATTACGTCAATTGAATGCCATTCACCATCGTCGCATAAGAGTCGCTACGGGGGCCTTTCCAACCAGCCCTGTACCTAGCCTATATGCTGAAGCTGCAGAGCCTCCGCTGTCCTTCAGGCGTGAGATGCTTTTATGCGGCTATGCCTGTCGATTCTCAAGCTTGTCTGATCACCCGTCCTTCGCGATATTTTACGAGAATTCGCTTGATCGGCAATATTTAGTTAGCTCCTCTGCATTGCTCCCTCTAGGGGTTCGATTTCGGCAACTTCTTCGGCATTTGGACGTTACGTCAGCGCCGGCCCTTCCAAGGGGGGAAACGCGTTTTCCTCAATGGTTGCGCGCTGAGGCCCACTGTCACCTTGGGTTATCGTCGCTGCCGAAGAATGAGACCCTTTCTTGAGTCTTTAGATCAGCATTTTTAGAACTGCAGGCGCAATTCTGGGACTTGCCTTTTATATTTACTGATGGATCTAAGACTGATGATGGAGTAGGGTGTGCCTTTGTTTCTGATCACCATAGTTTTACTTTTCGTTTACCGGGTCACTGTTCGATTTTTACCACGGAACTTTTTAGTATTTATCAGTCTGTTTTATACGTTCAGCGGCGCGACTTACGGCAGTGTGTTATTTGTACAGATTCTCTGAGTGCCCTTCAGAGTATTAACGCGCTGTACAGTTACCGCCCGCTCGTACAGCGCATACTTGACCTGCTCCACTCGCTTGGTGCCTCTGGCATCAGCGTCTCCTTCCTTTGGATTCCAGGTCATGTGGGCATCTCAGGGAACGAGTCTGCCGAAGCCGCTGCCAAATCGGTGATTTTATTACCCAGATTTTTTACTGCTGTTGTTCCCTCGTCAGATATGTTTGTTATTTTACGTAGCCGCATCCTCTCGCTTTGGAGGAATGAGTGGACGGCCCTTTGGGGGAACTCTCCCGTTAGTCTGGGGTACCTCTTCTCGTTCGTGTTGTCGGGAAGAGGTACTTTTAGCTCGCTTACGAATCGGACATTGTCTTTTTAGCCATAGATACCTGCTCAGTTGTGACCCCGCACCACTCTGTGAGCAGTGTGATGCTCCCTTAACGGTGCGTCACGTTTTAGCAGAGTGTCAAGTTTTAGCTCCGTTGCGCGTTCGTGTTGGTCTGCCTGTTGGCCTAGCCAACGTCTTGGCAGACGACGTGCGTGCTGTAGAATGTCTATTACGTTTTATCAGTGACATTGGTTTAAGCTGACGCATTTGATGCGCTGAGCGTCTTTTGACTGTGTGATTTTATATTGTCTTTTTAATGGGGCATCTCCTCCCCAATGGACATCTGGCGCTCGTGTCCCTCGCATTCTACACTTCTTGACACGTTGTTTTACTCTTTTATTGACCATGCTTTTAGTGTGTTCATTTTTGGAATTTGGTGTTTTGCTTTTTACCTTTGGACATCGCGGGTTTGTGTCCCGTTTTTTAATTATGCGTTTTTTTATCGGACTTTTATTTTTGGACTGTAACTTTTATACTTTGTAAGGGCGCTGATGACCTTAGCTGTTTAGCGCCCTTAAACCGCATCTCATCGTCATCATATACTTACATATACAGTGCGACCATTTAATTTGAGACAGTACAATATCTCCAAACCTAAGCGTTGTAGGAAGAAGTGTGTTGAATAAATGTTGCTTGATATTATGGGGGAAAGTAAATGCCATTACTCGTATGTTATTTGGAGAGCATTGCGATGGTCAGTTTAGGGTCAATTTAAGTTGGCCCTAATTGTGGGTTTCCATTAAAATATTAAATTGGCCCTAAATGTCCATTATAACGTTCTGAAAACAAAACACCCTTAAGTGCCATTACTTTCCCCCATAATATCAAGCAGCGTTTATTAAAGACATTTTTTTCTACAATCCTTAGTTTTGGAGATATTGTACAGCCTGAACCTAAATGATCCATCCTACACAGTTTTTAAAACTTTATCTAGCAATGTAACTCATAAATAACAACAGTTTATCATGTCCGTATAATAGAACTAGGTTTTGTTCCTAAGAGTGATTGTTTTAGGTTCTTTCATACAAAGTAATAAGTAATAGTGAAGTATTCTGGCTGGTCTTTTATAGCCAATGCTGCTCTTGAGCAACATACTACACTTTTTATAAAAAATAATTTAAATATTTCATAGCCATATCAAAGTGTTTAGCAGACCTTATTTACTTTACTCCCTATCACTAAAAATAATTAGCTGCATTTTCTTCATGTCTGCCACATAAACCGTTAATAAAAATCGTTGCAGCTGTTTTTGAGAAAATGAAATAAAATGTAAAATTTTCCATGTAAAGGGCAGTTTGGGAAGGGAAGATTTTTCTTGAAAATCTTCGTGTCGCATACTTGGAAGATTCTGAACTTAAATATCAGACTTGGTATTCCTGTGACATTTCTTTTTGTGTTATGCTGTTCACGTGCGCACGCGCGCCCATACACACACACACTCACGACGCACGCGCGCGAACAAACACGTTTTCTAAACATCTTATATGCTACATCAACATGAATTTCTCCATACAATATCGTGTCTTTTTATATAGCTTTTACAAACTATTCTTAAAATACCTCCTTTTTTCCATCTACTAACCTAAATACACGCTTGGAGAAATAGTACATTCACATTTCGTTGCAGGTGCAAGAGGTATACAGGAAAGCAAATCACATATTTAAAAGCGGGTCAGTATATTCTGGCCTTGAAATTCCGTACTATTTCCTGACGCCTCGAGAAACAACTATGTGATAACTGTTGCAGAAAATGATAAAAGTATTATAAATTCAAAAAAATAACAACGGATATCCCAGAAATGTCTGATTACATAAACATAACATTGAAAATAAATCCTGATTTAAATAGATACATGACTTTTGTATAGTAAGTTTCTGTTATGCTTTACCATTTATGAAAAATTACGCAAAATTCTTTCCGAATGAAAAGTCCTTCACAGGCTATCCCCAGAAAATTCTAGACATACGTTTTATTTTTCATATAAATAACTTAAACATATGGAATTTTAATAAAAATCGGTAGAGCCATTTTTAAGTCAAAATTAACCTAACATTTTCCGAGTAAAAGGCAGTTTGGGGAGCAGAATTTTCTTGAAAATATTCTTGCCGCATCTTTGGAAGGTACTAAACTCAAATACCAAGTTTGGTGTTTATCCAAGATTTCGTGCTTGAGTTTCGCTGTTCACATGCACAAACCGGGATCTTCTTCTATAAATCTTATGCGTTCCAGTCACATAACATTCTCTATTCATTATCGTTTAATTGTATTCAGCTTCTACAAACCAGTCTTGCACAATGTTCTTTTATCCATTTCAAGTTAATTGAGATAAACGTTTGGATAAATAGTTTCCTTACAAATTTGTTTATAAACACAAGGGGCATAGCGATAGTCAAATGTTTAAAAACGGGTCGCTATAATTTGGGCTTGAAATTCCAGACTCTTTCCATAACATAGTGAGTAAGAGCTGAAGATTGGCATTATTTAAAAAATGAATGACTTCAAAAATTCAAACCAACAACAACGGATATCTCGGGAAATGGTTGATACCATAAAAAGTTATTTAAGATAAATTGTGCGTTTTAAAGAGATCTATAACTTTTATGTAGCACGTCTTTATCTGTCACTCATAGTTTACCAGTTACAAAGTATACAAAATTAATTCCTAATAAAGAAGACTCATAGCTTATCAGAAATTTTAGGACTTACATTTTATTTGCTATGTAAATATTATAAATACATGGTATATTAATAAAATTGTTAGATCCATTTTATGAGACTGTCAGACATTTCAGAATTGTTCCATGTAAAAGGTAGTTTGAGGAGGCTCTTGAAAATATTCGTATCGCATCTGTGAAAGACACAGACACGTAAGTAGTAGTAAAAGGTGGCTACGGGGCCGCAAATATCTACCGACAACTGATAAGATGTAATGTGATATCGTTTGTTCCACGCCACCGACCACGCTCCCCTCCTTTGTGGCCTGGTCTAAACGCCGCCCGGGAGAGTAGAACAATGTACTATGATCCTTTGTGGCCTGGTCTGAATGCCGCCAGGGCACAGGAGTAGAACGATGGGGCTATTGTCCTTGCACGAGGACAATAGGTTATTGTTCTCGTCACTAATGGAGGTGCTTTGTGTGCTACTGATATCGGTAGCCGGAGACCGTCCAACAATGGGCTATTGTTTTCGTTGCGTGTCGTCACCACAGCCCCCCGAAAATCGATGGAGGAGATAAGATCTAAAATATCTGTGTCAATCAATCAGGTAATATTCGTCCATGCATAGCATCATCTAACCATTGTTAAAAAATCAAGGATTTATACTGCTAGCGTCCGGGTATCGCGCCTCTAAGGGGCTGGACGCAGATCCTCGATCGAAATACTCCGCCGCGTGTATTTTGATTGATTAATGTGAATAAATGTATATGAATTGACTCGCGCACCTGGTTGACATTGCATATGTGTGTGTGTGTGTTAAGGTGATTATTACGCGCGTATAATTATTACGACTAATAACACTTGTCTAATTCTGCTTTGATGGAAAGTTTTTTTGGGCATATAAGAATATTACATCACTTAGGTGAATTTAAAAAATCGATGACTGAAAGGACGGAGTTAGCGTAAATAGCTAACACGAGACGCTATCGAGTGAATCTTTCACGGAAAACCCAAGCGCACGGTCCATCTAATGCCGGCGCTTTAGCGCTAATGTTGTGTTTTCCTGACTGTCTCTCTCTCTTCTACTTAACATCCCCCTCCTCGCAACAGCCGCTTCCCTCACAACGCTCTAGCGGGCAGCGGCAGAGGTTCACTCTTCCGGTCTGGGAGGGACAAGCCCTGCATCTTGGGTTTTTTAACACACGAAGGACGGCCATGGTGGCTTATTATTCCGAGGAAATAACCAGCAAAAATCATTTGAAAGGGTGATAAGGAACTTCGCCCTTCAAGATTTTTTCTAAGGCTTGTTTACACGTAGGGTTGGCTCTGAAAAATAAAATAAATAAATAATGAATTGCGGACTAACACTATAGTTAAATAATCCCCTCAGCGCGAACAGCGCTTCCCTCACAGCACTCTAGCAGGCAGCGCCAGAGGTTCACTCTTCTGGCCTGAGAGGGAAAAGACTAAGTCCTCCATCTTGGATTTTTTAGCACACGGAGGGCGGCCATGTTGGCTCATTATTATTCCGAGGAAGTAACTAGCATGAATCATTTGAAAGGGTGATAAGGAACTTCGCGCTTCAAGATTTTTATTCTAAGGCTTGTATACACGTAGGTTTGGCTCTGTAAAATAAAATAAATAAATAATGAAATAATGAAATACAGGTTAACATTATAGTTAAATAATACATGCAAGCATTATTTAATAAACAATAAAATATGGAGAGAGCCCTAAACAGAACATTCTTTGTTGCTCTTTTAATTAACACCGGTTAAAGAGCGATCACAAATAAAAACACTATTTTTTTATTCTCGTAACAAAAAATTAAAAGCCTCCTGTGACAGACCCGTGATTGTTTAGACATGAAATGTCTAAAGCGGTATGGAATACCAGCGGAAAATCGAACTCTGAACTCAAGCTAAAACATACATGGCCTTTCAAAACATACATAAGTATCCTGAAAAGGTGTAAATAACATAGGGAGGAAACTTCAAAACATTCCCCATCGAAAAATATGTTGACTACTCAGCAGAGAGATCGAACCTCTGGGAAGACTTCAAATATAAATTTGATATTCGTTTTAAAATCTTTTTTCTAAAGACGCACACCAGTGGTTTATGAGAAATTCGACAATGAGTTATTCAGTTGTACATCCCTTGCAAAACATGTTGTATATCCCTGGAGAGTGTAAACCATGGTGCGCTAGGGTTTTTCCAGTTTTGGGACCATCTGCACTTTACAGCTTAATGGGCGGGTTCCTAACAGCATTCTTGAATAGAGATAACATCTACAAGTGAATGATTCAAATATGACCCTTTGAGTGGGTGTTTAGCAATACATGCATTCAAAAGAATATCCCAGACTTATACACACGAGTGGATTTCGCCTACAGACACTGGAAATCCTTAAGTTTAAAAATTATAAGACACCTACATCGCTCCAGAAAAATTACATCAAGAGAAACATTACTTGCTTTTCATTACTGGCACTAAAATTATTTTTAAATAGCACATGCAATACGTTATAAATAAATAATGAAATATGGAGAGTAACCTAAACAAAACATTCACATTCTTGCTCCATTTAATTAACGATAGTTAAAGAACGCTCATAAATAAAACTCATTAGAAATATATAAAAACACTCGAGGTAAAATACAGAGACTTTATATGCATACAATCTTCGAGAAGTAAAATAACATAGGCAGGGATTTTAAGCAGTCGTCGAAAAAGTACCCCACCAACCACGAAAGCACGCTCATAGGCAGGGACTTTAAAACAGTCGTTGTCGATAAAGTATCACACCCGCCCGCGCAAGCACTCTCATAGGCAGGGACTTTAAAACAATCATTATCGACAAAGTACCCCACCCACTCAGCAAGCACGCTCATAGGTAGGGACATTAAAACAGGCATTGTCGATAAAGCAACCCACCCACTCACGCAAGCACGCGCGTAGGCAGGGGCTTTAAAACAGTCATTGTCGGTAAAGTACCACACCCGCGCAAGCACGCTCTCTCTCTCCTTTGCGTCAGCATAACGCTGCAGTAACATAATTACCAATTTAGTGATACGTTATGCCAGAGACGCCAACGATTTCTATAGTGGTTTACACATCCCTTGCAAAAATATGTTGTATATTCCTGAAGAGGGTAAACCATGGTGCGCTAGGATTTTTCCAGTTTCGGGACCATATGCATTTTACAGCTTAATGGACGGGTTCCTAACATCATTCTAAAATAGAGATAACATCGACAAGTGAATGCTTCAAATATAACCCTGTCAGTGGGGTTTTAGCAAACCATGCGAACTACAGACGTTGCCATCTGAACTATATTGTAAAAACGGGATTGTTGTATACCGCTCGTGACAATACTCTACCCTCACCATATGACGTCACACCGTGAGATAGACGGTCTAGTCACCGATCGACATGTTTAAGCATGGATCATTACTAGCGGTATATGCTGTCACATCAAAAGGGAAGTAAAAACCATACACTCGAATGGCTTCCCCTTCCTTGTACGACTGTTTAAGGATAGCACTCTATATACAGGACGTTTAAACTTTATTTTTCTCGGAAATGCAATGTTTTGAGGGCGTTCCCTGTATTTTACCTCGATGGTGCGAAAATGTCTGTTTTAAACACTACGCCATTCATATCCTTTTAGCTACAAGCAATATACATCTATGTTTCTTTATTCATAAAGCATTTGTATCGCATGAGTCCCGGTGTTCAGTATTAAATATTACCGGTCAGAGCCGGGGAGAAGAAAGGTGTAGTAAAGTGAGAATTTAGGTGAAGTGGAATGGAGTAAAAATTTGCGGCTGTAATGAACCTTCGCAGCATTCGCCTAGCGACTAGGGAAAACCCCGAAATACCCCGAGGTTCAGGAGTGTCAGCTGCTGGCAATTGAACACACAACCTCCGAATGCTGGCCACAGACGTTACCACCTGAACCGCTCCGATCGATCAGTTAGTGCGTTACATGCAAATGATCTTAGTTGTATACTCGTCTTAGAGCACCATCTTGATTACAGATGGTTCTAGTTATGGATCTTCTTTCTTAAAGATTAAACTATGAAGCACGTTCCGACACAAAGACATCTCCCATCTGGCTCTTGGTCACCTTATTGAATATATATTTAAGGGAATGTCCTGGAAATTAAGGGATGCTTAAGTTGAATTCTTTCTCCCATTTTAATTCTAAATACCACACTCTTGTTATAACCCTCTCCAAATCATATTTCTTTGTTTAACATTCCCTAAAAATCAGTTTTTATGGGTATCATACAAACAATTCTTGCATTTGACAGGTATATAAATAGAATGCGACTAAACAAGTTAGAGGATTTACAGCATCATCTATATGGGTAGGTTTTTTCGATAAGAACGGGCTTTTCAGGCGAATGAGAAATAATTTTAAACAACACAAAATATACACCTGCGCTTACTAAGACGTTTAATATGAGTGTTTGCCTTACGCGGTAACTCGCCTAACCGAGATTTGAACTCGGGACCTCTCGAATGTGAAGTAGACACGCTACCTCTCAGAGAAGCTCGCTATTTAATTTATTATTACCTTGGAGCGGTGCGGGATCATATAACTTTTAGAAATGGAGGCTGAAACACCAGTCTGTTTTGGGATGGTTCATATTTCAGTATTTATTTATTTCTTTATAAATAACGTATTGTTTAACAATAATTTTAGTGTCAGTAATGAAAAGAAAGTATTGTTTCTCTTGATGAAATTTTCCTGGAGCGATGTAGGGGTCTTATAGTTTTAGACTTAGGAATTCCCAGTGTTGGTAGGGGAAATCCACGCGCGTGTATAAGTCTGGGCTATTCTTTTGAATGCATGTATTGCTAAATACCCTTTCAAAGGGTTATATTTGAAACATTCACTTGTCGATGTTATCTCTATTCAAGAATGCTGTTAGGTACCTGTCCAGTAAGCTATAAAGTACATATGGTCCCGTAAATGGAAAAGCCCTAGCGCACCATGGTTTACCCTCTTCAGGGATATACAACATATTTTCGGAAGGGATATGTAAACCACTATACAAATCGTTGGCGTCTCTGGCATAACGCATCAGCGAATTGGTAATTATATTACTGAAACATTATGCTAGTGCAAAGGAGAGTGAGTGAGACAGCGTGCTTGCGGGGGTGTGTGTGGTACTTTACCGACAATGACTGTTTTAAAGTCCCTGCCTATGCGCTTGCTTGCGTGAACGTTTGTGGTACTTTATCGACAATGCCTGTCTTAAAGTTCCTACCTATGAGCGTGCTTGCGTGGTGGGAGGGGTACGTTATCGACAATATTTGTTTTAAAGTACCTACCTATGAACATGCTTGCGTGAGTGGGTGAGGTACTTTATCGACAATGATTGTTTTAAAGTCCCTGCTTTTGAGAGTGATTGCGCTGGTAGATGTGGTGCTTTATGGACAACGACTGTTTTACAGTCTCTGCCTATGTCCGTTCTTGCGTTGCGGGTGGGGTACTTTATCGGTAATGACTGTTTTAATGTCCCTGCCTATGTTATTTTACTTCTCGATGCCTATGCATGAAGACCCTCTGTATTTTACCTCGAGCGTCTTTATATATTTGTATTGAGTTTTGTTTAGGAGCGTTCTTTAACTAGCGTTAATTAAATGATCAACAATGTGAATGTTTTGTTTAGGTTACTCTCCATATGTCATTGCTTATTTATTTATAACGTATTGCATGTATTATTTAACAATAATTTTAGTGCCAGTCATGAAAAGGAAGTACTGTTTCCCTTGATATAATTTTCCTGGAGTGATGTAGGGATCTTATAATTCTTAGACTTAAGATTCCCGGTGTCTGTAGGGGAAATCCATTCGCGTACATAAGTCTGGGCTACTCTTTTGAATGCATGTATTGATAAAAACTCACTCAAAGGGTTATATTTGAAGCATTCACTTGTAAATGTTATCTCTATTCAAGAATGCTGTTAGGAACCCGTCCATTAAGCTGTAAAGTGCGCATGGTCCCAAAAACTGGAAAAGCCTAGCGCACCATGGTTTACCCTCTTCAGGGATATAAAACATATTTTGCAAGAGGTGTACAACTGAATAACTCATTGTCGAGTTTCTCGAACACCACTGGTGTGCGTCTTTAGAAAAAAGATTTTAAAACGAATATCAAATTTATATTTGAAGTCTTTCCAATGGTTCGACCTCTCTGCTGGATTAGTTAACATATCCTTCGATGGGGAATGTTTTGAAGTCTCCTCCCAATGTTATTTATACCTTTTCAGGATACTTATGCATGTTTTGAAAGGCCATGTATTTTTTTTATCTTGAGTTTAGAGTTCGATTTCCCGCTTGTATTCAATACCACTTTAGACATTGCATGTAAACAAACACGGGCCTGTTACAGGAGACTTTTCATTTTTTGTTACGAGAATAAAAAACAGAGCTTTTATTTATGATCGCTCTTTAACCGGTGTTAATTAAAAGAGCAACAAGGGAATTTTTTGTATAAGGCACTCTATATTTCATTATTAATTAAATAAGGCCTTGCATGTATTATTTAACTACAATGTTAGCCTGTATTTCATTATTTATGTATTTTATATTTCAGAGCCAACGTTACGTGTAAACAAGCCTTAGAAAAATCCTGAAGTGTGAAGATCCTTATCACCCTTTCAAATGATTTATGTTAGTTATTTCCTTGGAATAATAATGAGCCAACATGGCTGCCCTCCGTGTGTTAAAAAACCCAAGATAGAGCGCATGTCCCTCCCAGGCCGGAACAGTGAACCACTGCCACTGCCCGCTAGAGCACTGTGAGGGAAGCGGCTGCCGCGCGAAGGGAGGATGTTAGGTGGAAGAGAGAGAATAAGTCAGGAAAACACAACATTAGTGCTAGAGCGCCGGCAAGAGATGGAACGTGTGCTCGGTTTTCCGTGAAAGATTCACTCGATAGCGTCTCGTGTTAGCTATTTACGCTAACTCCGTCTTTTCACTCATGGATTTTTTTAGTTCACCTAAATGATATAATATTCTTATAAGCCCAAAAAAATTTCCCTCAAAGCAGAATTAAACAAGTGTTATTAGTCGTAATAATTATACGCGCGTAATAATCACCTTAACACACACATATACAATGTCAACCAGGTGCGCGAGTCAATTCATATACACTTATTTACATTAATCAATCAAAATACACGTGGCGGGGTACTTCGATCCAGGGTCTGCGTCCAGCCCTTTAGATGCGCGATACCGGGACATTAGCAGTATAAATCTTTGATTCTTTTGCAAAAACTTTAGATGATGTTATGCATGGACGAACATTACCTGATTGATTGATTGACACAGATATTTTAGATCTTATCTCCTTCATCGATATACGGGGGCGGTGGTGACGACACGCGACGAAAAGAATAGCCCATTGTTCGACGGTCTCGGCTGCCGGTATCAGTAACACACAAAGCACCTCCATTAGCGACGAAAACAATACCCCATTGTCCTCGTGCAAGGACAATATCCCCATTTTTCTACTCATGTGCCCGAGCGGCATTCAGACCAGGCCACAAAGGACAATAGCCCATTGTTCTACACCTCTGTCTGGCGTCATTCAGATCAGCACACAACAGACAATAGCCTATTGTTCTACCCTCTGCCCGTAGGCATTCAGACCAGTTCACAAAGGACAAAAGCCCATTGTTCTACTCTCCCGGGCGGCTTTCAGACCAGGCCACAAAATGAGAGGGGGGCGTGGTCGGTGGCGTTCGGGTTTAGACCACAAAGGATGGGGGCGTGGTCGGCGACGTGGAACAAACGATATCACATTACATCTTATCAGTTGTCGGTATTTCTTTTTGCAGTGTATCCTCCTTTTATTACTACTCACGTACATACACGGGCATTTTTCTAAAAATGCTTTTCTGGGCTCAGTGGCCTAAAACATGTATTTCCGGTGAAATGCCGATGTTCAATTTTGGGCGGAATGCAGTGCTTCTACCTTCTCTAGTTACTATGCACGTGGTACAGAAAGTAAAAATGTTTTATTAGGGGACCTCAAAATCCTTAATTTTCAGTGATGTGTGTATATTGAATTTTTATTACTATAGAATACTTACAGAGCTTACTATAGGTAAGGAGTACAGTAAATGGTCCGATGTGTCACATTCACATGGTTGTTATACCCATTATCGTTTATTTTCATATAGATTCTACAAACTGTTCTGGCAAAGGTTTACTCTTCTACGCACTCAAAGTTGATTCAGATAAATGTTTGCATAAATAGTTGTATTACACATCTGTTATAGGTACAAACGGAGTAGCGATATTCAAATGTTAAAAAAACTAGTCGCTATATACTGGCCTTAAAATTGCATGCTCTTCCCAATGACATTGCGAGAAACAACAAAATGTTCGCAGTACTTCAAAAAATAAAATGACAAAGTATTGAAAAATTCAAACCTATAAAAGCAGATATCTCGAAAATGGCTGTTGCCACAAAAATGTTATTTGAAGTAGATTGTTTTAAAGAGATCCAGATTTTTTGTGCAGTACGTTTTTGTCTTACATTTTAAGATTTACCAATTATACAAATTTCCTACAGATTGAAAATGACTTCATAGGCTATTAACAGAAAATTCAAAATATGCATTTTATTTGCCTGTAAATCTCTTAAATATGTGGAATTTTAATCAAAATCGTTAATGGCATGTGAAAATTAAATAAAAGGAAAGGTTTTCCATGTAAAGAGTTGTTTGGTGGGATGGAGTTTAAAATATTCGTGTCGCACCTTGGAAGATAATGAACCTATATACCAAGTTTGGTATTTATCCGGCGTTTCGGTATTCAGTTACGATACTCATAGGTACACACAGGGACAGACGGACAGAGATAAACACAAACACACACACACACGGATATTTTTCTAAGAATGCTTTTTTTGATTCGTAAGCCCTCAAAATTGGTATTTTCGCTGAAATCTTAATATAAATTTTTTTAGTGGAATGCAGTACTTCCTCTACCTACTTGGAACGTGATAGAAAAAGTAAAAGTGTTTTATCTTTGAGCGACATTCATTCCTAAAGTTGAAGGATTTATCTTTATTCTCCATGTTTGATGAAACCGAGGTGCGAATCAAGTGATCGGCATGTATGGTGCATACAATATGTGCAGTAATTTTTGTTAGTCCTAAGTGTAATGAGATTCAGGAGAGAAACTAGCAGAAAGCGTGTAATTGCTGGAAACAAATTCGACAAAAGGAACTGTAAAAGCTTTTGAATGAATGTATAACAGTAGTTAAAGAAAATCAGAACAAAGCTTGGAAACAGTTGATAAACCTTAGCCCTTGGATATCTTGGCCCTTATAACAATGCTACGCTGAACTTTGAAATAACCTAGATTTCGTTGGTTTTGTATGTAAATCGAAGAGTAATTCATATTTGGAGAACTTCACAATCTTAGGAATTGTGTAAACTTTGTCCATAGACAAGTTTTCTCACAAGTTTCTGCATAATAACTGTACGTTGTAAAACATACAGTAAGCTCCAATACAGGTTTGAACGTTTAAATAAGCTTTTACGACACAAGTGTTATGAGAATAATGCACATTTCTTGGCATATCTTAATCTCCACGGCTGTATTTCCGTTCTGTGAGAATGCTAAACCATTTGTTTCCGCTGTTTTAAGTCTCTATAAAAACTGAAAATATTCTGAACAACTTTAACTACTGTTTTATGGATGCAGACCATAGAAATGTTATTTATAAATTCTACCTTAATCTGGTGGTGAAATCGTGTAAAACTTTTCATTCACGCGTTTTAAATTAAAAGTTGAAAGTTTTGGTTAAATGTACAGTAGGGTGCAGCGAACACAACGAAAGGATTTGCGCGACATGTTGAGCGTAAGTAGAATCCAAGATAAAGGCATGTCTAACAAAAGCTTTGTAAATATACGGCAATATTTACCCAGGTATTTTATTCATTTGATGAAGGCAGGGATTAGAGCGCTGCTTTGAAGATGTAGATTTAAATGGTGCATTTAGATTAATTATTGGTGCATTATTTTTTCTATAGCTGCACAAGGCAAATATGTTTAACGATGCTTAAGGAATCTGTTATATACACTGTGTTTAAGGCGAGTGTACATCAGCAAACATGTGCTACAACAAACCTGGCTTGTGGAATTTGATATGTTTGAGTGTTGAGACTGTTGTAATTAAGTGCAGTGTTAGATAGCAGACTGAGTGTTACGGTAGTGAAATGTGATTTAATGTGGAATGTTTGAACAATGATCGACTGGGTATCAATAGTGCGGCATTCAAGGCGTCGCTTCTCCAACTACATGTACGCAGTTCCTAGCAAAGTAAGGAAGAAGCGTCGACCCAAACGTAATTGTGATGCACATTCTGGGTCCACTTCAGGCGATGTACGATTCTGCGCTGGCTGTTGCTGGTCCCACCAAGTAAGTCTACATTTCTGCATTTCTCATACACTGGTCAGCATCCTCTTCTTTTTCATAAGACATGTTTTACACACTCTCCTTTAAACAGCAATGACATTTATTTTTCTCTGCAAATTAAGGACTAATTTATCCGCAGCGGAGTTATGCTTTCTCAATTTCCTTTTAGTTCAGAGGTGTTATTGGTGTTGTTAGCGAATTTATTATATACTTATGAATAGCATTCCCTGATGTAATAGTTTTATCATCATAATTCTCCTCCCACAAACTGCATTGTGGTTAGCGTCTTCTTGAGTAGTGCTTCTTCTTATCAGCTTCGCACGAGCAAGAAATACACGGTTTTCTCTTTATTTACCTACAAATATCCGCCTGTCTTTTAGTCATATGTCATCCGTCATAGCCGTCAACTGTGTCAGCGCTTCTCTATTTCATTCCCATGGATTTTCTCTAATTGCAGTAGAAACGAGCACTTATAAAGCTCCGGCGTAGTATCCATAAATTCATAACCACCACCAGCTTATTCAAGGAAGCGTTTGAAATTGGAATCAGATTAGAAGAATTATTCACTCCCAAGACCGGGACTCCAATACGGATTTTCGGCTTTCAGTACCGATGCTGGTAACTCAGAGGTAACCGAACGAGGTGGAGCCACGGTAACGCGTGCGAGTCGCACTCGGTAGGTTCCGCGATCGATTCCCGAAGTCCGCCCACTCTGACCAATGGGTATTTCCTAGGTTTTCCCTCATCGTCGGGCGAATGCTGGAGCGGTTTCTTTCAGCCTCCGAATTTCCTGTCGCTCTAATTCGTTCCATTCATCATTACATTCATCCTTCACCTCATTAGGTCTGTTTCAGGGTTGGAAGTGTCGGCGATGGTGTTTTTCCACGTTAACCTTCATTTCATCCCTTTGTATGTTTCTGTATTGTGCACGTGTGTTTCTGAGGAAGTCATAAATGGGAAGAAAATACATGAGTAAAACATTCGAAAATGCAATAGACTGTGGAGTTTCGGGCGATGGGTTGATGGTGAGGTGACAGGTGTCATATTATAGAGTACGAAGGTGAGAAGAATGATAGCAACAGGAATGCAGTACGTAAACAATTCCTACATTTCCTGTGCATGTATGTTTATGTGTGTGTTGAGTGTGAAGAGATTATACACACACACACACACACACACACACAGAGCTGCCAATCCGCGAGGGAACTGCATTTACATAGTAGTAAACATACTGCCAATGCGAGCAGATAAACTGTCTCGATTCCGTTGGCGCAGCGGAATTCTGTTACGGTTGGCAACATAGCACGCAGTATTAAACAAGCTGTCAAGATGAGGAGATAAATTCCCCTTGCCCCTCACCGCGAGTAGCATTCCTCTCACCTGTAAACAGTAGGTAAGGCTGCCTTTCTTTCATTCAAGTGGGAGCATAGCTTTACAATCTGTGCTAAGTGCTCTGTGTTTAGAGTGTAGCTATGGAGGATGACGTTCAGGTTACATTACTGCAAAGCGTACAGCAAGTAGGTACTTTTTGCACTGTTGTACACTGAGTGGTGTATTTTTCCCCGCAATTCTCTCGCTACCTCTCTTCTATTGTTGCGTCCGTTGTGTTGGGAGGGCTCGAACACCGCTCTAGTCGAGTTTTGCTCATGTCTGATCTTCGCCGTTATGCCCTGACATGGACATATCCCTCATTCGGGGATTCTCTATAAATGTGTAGCTACTTTGTGTGTAATATAAGGACTCCAAACTCCCGAAAAGTGGATGAGTTTCCGACATTGGTTAATAAGCCTCAGGAAAGCGAAGTTCCGCAAAAGGCGGAGTACTAAGAGGGAAAGGCAAAAGAAGTATCTAAAATGTATGTAATACGCATACTGTTGTATCTTTCAGGAAAATTAAATGCCTTATGCTAAATATAAATAGTAAATTAATGCATAAAACATAAACAATATTTTTGGCAATAAACCACTTCTTTGACAAAGTGGGAAGAGAACACAACCACTTAGCAAGCATATCGTCCTCCGTGGTGTAGTGGTTACCATACAAGCCTCTGGTTTCCGAGGTCGCAGGTTCAAACCCGGCGGAAGGCGATGGGGTTTTTCGGACGTAAAAATCCTTAGCATGGCTTCCTTCGGAAGGGAAGTAAAGCCGGTGGTCCCGTGTCGTAGATTTACGGTACGTAAAAGAGCCTCAAGTCTGATAAAGAGGCCTCTGAGCAAAATTACCGCTCTTTCACGCCCAATATAGAATGGGACGCTAAGGACCACAGCAGTTAAATGGCGTCCATAAATAAAAAAACTCACCTTAGCAAGCATAAAATACCAACCTCTTGTCGCAACAGCCCAAACGAATCTATACTAACAGAAGGGGTTGCTGCAGACTTTGCCTTTGCAACAGTGTAACATGCATAAAAGTACAAAATAATTAAGAAACATTAATGCCCAGTGGAATGGTATACATTTGTTCGCATTGCTATTACTCACGAACATTGATACCTCTATGTGTTATTTTGCACAACATGAACAAACTAGCAGATTTGTCTGAATGCGTAACATACTGAGAATGGACTCTTCAGACAAAAGGTAATGTACTGGCCGTGTTTCGGTATTTTATATGTAGAATTTTCTTGTAAAAATAGGAGTTGCGTATGTTTTAGCAATTACACAACTTGTGGATAATATGTAGAAGTGGAATATTACCTTGAGGGAATTAGAACTCGAGAAGAAAGTTCCATATTCGGCCAAATCCTTTGAGAATGTACGACAATTAATTTCGCTTCTCATAACATTTTCAAAGGAATATGCAACATATCGTATGTCGTAATCTTTGCAGGAAAATTCGATGTTTTAAACTCTCCTCTTAGAATGCGAACAAAAAGCCACATGTAGGATGCCGTTTTACAAATGAATTAACGATTTTTTTTACAAAATTACTGTCATATTTCAGCAACAATCATTACCTCCTATTCGAATATTTCAATTCCAGCGCGTATGTATGGTATCTTAGTTATACTAAACTGGCTGAATATTTGGGATTACTCTCTTGGATTTGCGGTTTTATGATGGAAATTAACTATTTGTTAAGGTAGCGATGCAAAAATTAATTTTCCACATTTCTCTAATTTAGAACTAAAGCCAAAATTTCAGATTTTTCTTGAGCGCATGAAAGTATTTGGGATACATTAAACCCAGCGAATTTGTCGAAATGCTCCTTCTGCTCTCACGCATAATTAAATTGAAAGTTTGCTCTGACAGCCCTAAATGCGTAAAGTAGGCCACCTCACAGCAAAATAATTAGATTCTCCTGCTACAATACTCATAGCAACGTTAGCTTTCACTTGAAAATACAAGAAAAATAACAAAGAAATAATTACAGTTCTTTCCCTGGGCTCTTTTATTTTCTTGGTGGTGAGACTTAATACACAATACTTGTTTAGTTATGTTTCCGAATGAGAAGAAAGGAAAAAGTACGTCAGCATAGTTCTGGACTATTTTCTTCTCCTCTCTCTCTCTCTCTCTCTCTTGCTCTCTTTTTCTTTTGCAAGTTCAACTCAGGACATCGAGGAGATAAAGGAGGATAGTCCAAAACAAGTAGTGTGCAATATGATATTAGGTTCACTAACAGCTTTTTAAAGGAAGGTTTAGTACAAAAAACCGATTGCCAAAGCGTATGATCTGGGTATATGTACAAAGAAGTTCCTTAAAACAAACCGAATAAACATAATATATTTACATCCTCACCTGCATGTTTCTGGGAATCTGGTTATCATGTGATGGATTAGTTGCCTGAATATAGGATTTCATTTTTGATCTTTAAAATGAGTAGTACCTATCATTTGACGGCAAATTATTTTCGTCGGTAATAATTTGTCCTTTGTGGCACCTAGAGCGAGGTGAAGACATATCACATCTAGAACAATAGGAATGGGTTGGTGTGACCACAGCGCCTTTGTACTTCATTTCGCTTCACTAATGTATGAGAGTTGCTATGATGCAAATTGTGATTTACATAAGTTTTGAGTGCTCTACTGACACAATTCAAGCACGAATATTCGCACACTCTCTAATGACGATATAGAAGTGTAGCGTTCATACACATCCATAGGGAGTAAAAAGAAGTCACTAATGCTGATCAATGATCACGTTCTTGGAGAAGCTTTTAGAGTTCATTACCAGGCATAATAATCAACGATTGCTTGTTCGTGCTGACTGCGAAAGTTGAACTATGTACTATTACGCTTTCTCTGCGTGAGTTTTGTTATCAAGCACTTCATCGAATTGTATCTCTGTATCTTTGTATGACCCTATACATCGGCAGCTATGTCAGTATTCAAGATCATATAACCACCAATACCCAGTCTGCGAAACATTTTAAGAACGTTAGCTGATTTGTAAGTCGGGCCAAAGGTTTCAATTAGCAATCAGGAGAATAAATGTATAAATAAGGAATTTACGTTAATAAAACTCTAAGGTATACAGGTAAAATGGCGTACATAGCCATGGCGATTATGTATTTAGTTTCACGTCTTCTCTGATACATCATTTTAGCATTTTTCTATTGACCTAGCTCCACACGTAATGCTCCATTGCCAAAATAATAAATGGTTATGTTCTGAAATGAGATGTTGGTCTTGGGAAAGTGATGCAGTGTATGTAATGGAACCTGTGTTGCATGATACTCTGCCCAGCAGCACTGCACAGGTACTGTCCACAAGACCTCGATAAGACCTACAAGCATATCATTTATATCTCTACATATAGGCTTTAAAGTCCCTAATAGCTGTAGGAATAGGTGTTTTTCATCAATAAAGAAAATGCGTTTAAAATTAATACTTTTTTGTTTTATCTGTACTAGTGTAGTACTACTTAACCATTAGCTGTCACACATAAAACAAGAAAGAACGTAGATAATGTGCTTTACTTGTGAAAATGGCTTTATCACTTTCCTTGAAGGATTGGTTCTCTCGTACTAAGGACCCCTTTCCCTAAATTGAAAATATCCTGTCCACTGTTCTGGATAAAGTGTTTTCTTTAAGGGAATATTACGAAATTAAGGAATGGGAAATCGAACTGTGCTGGTTTTTATTAAAAGCATTAGCTAGAAAAGGAGTTGCGAAAACTGTATCTAAAGTATAGACTTTTAGAAATCTGCAGCTCAAATCTAATTGAAAGAAATTGTAACTTTGTATTTTACCGACTGCTAAAATTTGCAAAATATTTTCCCTGGAGTATACCAGCGTTGGACGGAGAAGCATACTTGTCATATAAACCAAACAACTTTCGATATAAAAATATACCTGATAAGCAAATTAAAGTGTCTATCCTTACATTAAAAAGAAGCACACCATCACACAAGCAACCATAAAAGTAGGACAGTAACAAATAATGCAACAAGATCCGTTTAGTAGCCGAGTTTTTCACTTACTACTAAATTATTGTATGCTTTATAAAGTGACGCAACCAGAATATGATTCTAGATGGAGCGAGTTTGAATATATTTAGGTGCGTTCTTTGCTGTAGGAGGTCTTCTAGAGTTCCATTGTCTGTTTGTTCACCAGTCCGTCTATATGTTCATGTATAGTGACATTAAAATTTTGATTAAAAAAGTATAACACTAAGGATAGCTAACCTACATTTTTACGATTTTTGGGCATATAAGGAGTTATAGTTTTGCATATAAGAGCTCGAACAACATTTCTTGATATATTTTGAATTTGGTTGAAATTGGAACAAAACTAATAGCAATTAATGGAGAGCCTCTTAAAAATGTACTACTCTTTGGCGAGCCACTACAGGTATGGAGTTGAGATTTTACGTACAGGAGCTTGAAAATCATTCCTTTAGGCATCTGAGATTTGGTTTCAATAGGTAAAATATTAAGATAGTTTATTGGCAGCCTACTGAAAATTCACTACTTTTAAAGAACTATAAGCACAAACATTAAATTTTATTTGTAAATCTTTAACGTTCGTCCACAAGTTTAAACTTTGGTTTATGTCGTTTTAAAATCATGAGTAGTTTAACCCAAAGCCTCCTAAAAATTTAGGATTTTGAGTTCCTAAAATGTTTATAATAATAAATATTACAAGTTACCGCATATGTTTCGCCACAAAATGAACACAGTTGAAAACTAATGTTATACAAACATTACGATCGTGTTTAAAACTTATTAGAATTTATATATATATATATATACCGTTATTTAAACTTCCCGGGCCAAGGTCAGAAGATCTTTCCTTTCACTATCAGCATCATAAAAGGTTCAACAACATTACCCCAGTAACTAAACTCAACGTCTCCGAGTTTCGCAGCCCTGATAGTGGTAGTCAATGCCTCACAACTAATCTGTTGGATTAATGAGAGATGGCAACCGGAGGCAACAACAAAGAGAATATGGGAAGGGCTTTAGTAACTAAAACTGGCGTTAATCAAGCTTTCGGTCAGTGAGAAAAGTTAAAATTTTTAGCAATTAAGGTCATTAGATTTTTTAAAAACAATTTGAATAATCTTTAGATTTGTTATGGAAAGTTTCAAATCAGAAATATTAGTATCATAGTCTGACAATGGGATTAAACTAAAAAAAAAGAAAAAGCTATAAAATTAAATATTTTACCAAGTAAACTTTACCTTAGTATGTAACGTCACGAGTAGTGATTTATGGCCTGACATTACATGGATAGCAATGGAACCATGTAGCGGAGGGGACTCGGCACCCATCCAGTGATTGAGGATATTGTGCCTATGCCCGTCGAGGGGACGCCCACGGAGGGAGGGATTCGGGGAGAAGAGATACCGGATGACCGGAATCAGGAGTGACGCCACAGCATTCACTGGGTCCCTACAGTTTCCAGATTGAGACACCCGTCCATCGGATAGGCAGACCGCAGATCCCATCAAACACAGAGGGTCCAACGTCCACCAAGTGGCGCTTCTTATACCCCGGCAACAGCCGAAGGTATGTTGCCGGAGACATCTACAGAGAGCATCCTTTTCCCCCTGCCAAGCCGCACCGAAACACCACCGCCGACATTTCTAAGCCTGAAACAGACCAAAGGGGGTGAAGAATGAATGAAATGATCAATAGAAAATATGGAGAGACAGGAGACACTCCAGCATTCACCTGACAACCCGGGAAAACCCAATAAAAACCCATATGTCAGAGTGGACGGTCGCCAAGAATCGATCCCGGGACCTCCAGAATGCGAGTCGCACGCGTTACCACGGCGCCACCTCGCTCGGTTGACATTACGTAATTACTGCAGTAACCTGTAACGAAGGTAGTGACACTTGTCAAAATTATCTTAAAATATTTACATTATTTAATCATCCACACGGTGTGTAGACCATGTTTTACTAACAGCTTTCACCCATTAAATGGTTTAAAAACAGAACTCTTATGTATCTCGTTTTCATATCTGTATAATCAGACAGTGAAACATTTTTGCCATATTAAAACTCAATTCCAGAGGACATTACAAAGTACGTACGAAAGACTACAAAACGTGAGCATATTTTCGCTCAGCGGTTGTAAAATTATTCCGAGTACTGCCAAGTGCACTGAAGGATGTGTGTTCCGACGTAATGTGACACAGCAGCATTTGGATGGCGCAGTGATGAAATGTAACGCTGTTGCTTCAACCAAGTAAAACAATACAAAAGGCACTTAAAAAGTAATGGCAGTCATTTGTTCCCTAACCAACGGGGAGAAATGTTCAAGCGAGCTGTTTACAAGCTGCTGCATGTACTTGTTAACTTGTATATGCATGTACTGCGAAAGAAATGTGATCCTTGATGCAGTAGATTTACATGCTTCACTTTAATAGAGCTGACCGAGCGAGGTGGCGTCACGGTAACGTGTGCGACTCACAATCGGGAGCGTTTGGTTCGATCCCCGGCGGCAGCCCACGCTGAGCCATGGGTTTTTCGTGGTTTTCCCGGGTCGGCAAGCTAATTCTGGGGTGGTTCATCCTCTACCACGACTATCCTGCCTCCCCTATTTCCTCTATCCATCATTTTCCTTGTCATCTGTTTCAGGGTTGTAGGACCAGGCGACGGTGTTCGTAGAGTTGGGACTCGACGGCGGCTGTGCGCTCTGTGAAAGTTTCATGCTAACGTCGTCCAGGGACTGCTCGGTTAGAACCCGTCTCTAGGTGCTTTCGGGCAAGAGCTCCTTTGGGGGACCCCAGTAGCATATTGTAGGGGAAGCTGGCCCACTTTTGCCTTTGTATGGAAAAATATAGGGAAAAACGAGGGTAGATGCTAGGTTGGGAGAGCGTTCAAGGAGGAGAATGCGTTTATATGCGGGAGATATGAGGAGCGATGCTAGGATAGAAAAAGCTTGAAGGGTAGAACATCTGGTTATATGGAAAAAGATAGGGAATACGAGGAGCGTTGCGAGGCTGTACAGGGGTTGAAACGGTAGAATATACGTTTTATGGGAACACATAGGGATTACGAGGAGAGATCCCAGCGACAGGGATTGAAAGTGCGGATTATACGTTTTATGGGAAAAGATACGGAATACGAGAAGAGATGCTAGGCTAGACTGGGATTTATGGGTATATTATGTGTTTTATATGGAAGATAGAGGAAACCGTGGAGAGGTGCTAGGCTAGACGGGTAGGAGACTAGAAAAGGCATTTATATAGCAGAGATAGGGAATACGAGGAGAGATGCCAGGCTAGACGGGGATTGAAGGACGGAATATGTGAGTAGTATATGCCCCACGGGAGGCAGACACCGCCAACAGGTTACTGGCGCCAAGGTAGAGGTATTCCCCGTCCTTGAAACGTATGAGTCATTTGTTTCTAAGAAAATCTCATTTGTTTCTAAGAAAAGGGAATTCCCTTGACCTTGAGCTGAGTCAGTAACCTGTTGCGGAGACCTGCCTCGCCGTGGGACATTTTTTATTGTAATTTTTTTGGTTACATTATGTGAATACAAAAATAATTTCAATATGGTATAAAATCTAATAACAATAAAAAGTTTAATTACAATTAAATAATATATAAGTGACATATATGACAATAATTAATTAACAGGATAAATATTTTTCTTGACAATAAAGATGTTTACAGATATGAAAAAAATGTTTTTGAACTTGTTGTTTATCTATGTTATAAAATGTTAATTTAATTATTGTTGAACACAACGAATTATAAGTTCCGCACACGTCTCTTCCTTTTTCTTCTTCTTCTTTTTCTTTCGATGCATATGCCGAATCACTATTGCACAAAAGTTTTCGAACCTTTCTGTCTCTGTCTTTTTCTTCTTCCAGTTCTCTGCTTTCTATCAGATATCCAAGGTAGTGAAAGTTGTTATGAATTTTTTGATGAATTTTTGGAAAAAACAGAGCACCTACCAGCACATGTTGATCACTGTCTTCTTCTTTTAATACGTTGAGGTTTCCTTGTCGTGTTAGAAGTTGATCTATACGTCGTCCGTTACTTTTTACCTTTACTCTGGCTCTTCTGCCATCGGATCCAATCTAGAAAGTGTAAAATATACATTAAAAATATCTGTTCTTTGTAATTCGTGGTATTCAGAGTGTTTACCCACTTTGATTTCAACACTTTTAGTTTTAGTGTTTTCACATTGTGTGATGGAAGTAGATAAAATTTTAAATGTATCTAGATTTTGATATGCACCACAAGTGTTAACAAGAAATTCCTGATTAATTGTTATTCTTGCCAAAGCATTGTTTCCTAGATAGATAGGCTCCGACGTGACAGACATAATGATAAGTGAACAATATTATAAATGTACCTTGTTATTTATACGGGCGCTGTTTTTTCTCTGCGCATGTACTGCAAGAAGCACATGCGCATTTAAATTTATGTAATTTTAAAATGCAAAAAGTGATACAGGTGAATAATAACAATGTTATTGACATATAAGTTAACAATATACTATCGAGCTGCATGACTATAGTAAAGGTTTTTTTCATTGCTTACTCACCTTTTTTATTCCATTTTGACGAATGCGTAGGCATCCCCTCCTTTGTAAACCAAGCAGTACTCTTTTTTATTTAATAATCTTAAACTTTCTCCAGAGATTTCGTTAAATCTCGATGGCAGAAAAAAATCTCTTCCAATAATTTTATTATTGTTCTCTTTCCGTATTTGGTTTGAACGGAACGAGCTTCTTCAATTAAATAGTTTTTCTTTTGTGTTAACTCTCCTGTGGTTAGAGGTTTTGATTCTTTACCCATTTCATTAAGTTCTTCCAGCATCTTGTTTACTGCGGCGGCGGCGTCCATGACTTGATTCCTTGCTGAAGAATGACGATGTGTTATGTTCTTGCATGGCACTTTTATATGGTAGCATTACACGTGACTAGTTGTTTCATCACGTTTTTCGTTACACGTGACTAGTTACTTGTGAAGAAAGAAACGTATCTCGTGGTAAATTCTTGGTGTGACGCATATCATGTACTCGGTGAAGCGCGAGTAAGGCATATTACTCGTATCTTCTGACGATTTTGCTGTGTCTTTTAAATTGCAGTATGCCAGTATAAGGTTCTTTACTTCTTTAAATTCCTTTAATTTGTGATAGAATATATCGTTTATGACCGGATAAAGTTTGGATAAATTTGTCCATTCTTCTTCAATTAATGATAGGGAGACCTGCTCATCCCCTTGATATTGTTTTAAAATCACATTTTGCGTACCAAATACGTATTTTATATCTAAATGTAATTCTTCTGTTAAATTGCATTTCCATTTAAAATTTTCTTTCTTGGAACCGGTATCAATGCAATTTATACAATGAATTAAATTTTTCCAATCGTTCAAGTCATATAGCAATATACCACGATGTTCACCACATTTGGAAATGGTAATCCGTAAATCGTATGGAAATTCTGGCGAAAATCCTATACAAAGAAATTTTTTTTGGCCATGATCGAGGAAGTAAATGTTGCTTTGGATTCCAATTAGTGATGAATCAGGTTTAGATGCGGATTTAATTTCATCTTCATCACTGCTCAACTTCAGTTTTTTATATCTGTAGACCTGAAAGAATGAAATAAAAAATGTCAGATGTGGGATTTGAACCCACGCTCTCTTTAAAGAGAATCGTATCTTAAGTACGACGCCTTAACCACTCGGCCAATCTAACATGAATTTTAAGAACAATTCAATTGTATATACTTACATCTTTTTTTTAGCACCTGGTCTGATATCCCGTTCCTGCCTCTAACGTTTGATTACTGAGATGTGCATTCTAAAACAGATCATTAATATACACATCGTAAATGCTAGATTTAAAATTGATTGCATCGTGGTTCAAATCGGAGGGGAGACGCAATTCGTTTGGTTTAGGATCGCAGGGATAAGCGTCACGTCTATTAACTACGTGTGAGTACCACATAGAAATATTAATAGCATATCTTTGAGAACAATTAAGAATAGGTATTTTATGGCAAGGATGCATACAAGGATTTGCGTTAAATGTAGCAAACGCCTCTTGATAAGGCTCTATTTCATCTATATTTATTATGGTACGTCCAGTTAGTGCTCGAAGAAATTTGGCTTTTTCTTCGCCTTTTGTAAATACTACAGTAAATCTATCCACGCACCTCTTTAAGATGGTTGACAGTAAATTATATTTTACATCACCGTCTTCCCATTTTAATCCGTGTACTTTTGCAGTAATTTTGTCATTGGTCGATTTAACCGATTCGTTCAATAGGTTGCGTTCGTAAGGAGGAAGGAATATCCACGTCTGAACCTCATGATTTGAACCACATATAGAAAGTTCTTTAACTACGTATTCACGTTCATTGTCAATTAAAAAATTAAAATATATATATAACCTGCACTCGTGGACATGTTTCTATAATGAAAAATGAAAACAAAATGAATCTAAAGATACAATTTACTCACCTTTTATTGGTTTGCATATTTGATATGAAACTCCTCCATTTTTGCAGGGTGTTTGAGAAGAGGATATAATCTTAGTGATCACATTGTCGTTATATTTAAAATCTTTAATTTTAAACTTTGAAAAAAGTATTTTTGGTAAGTTACAACATCGATGAAGAAGATATGCAACGACGTAATGTCCACAAGTTGAGCTATAAGAACTTTGCAATCGTCGTTTATTATATTCCCAGTTTTTTCCACATTGATATTGCAAAAAGTTTAAAATATTTGAATAAACAGGAGCATGTCCGAAACTATCAAAATATTCTCCTATACCGGATTTGGATATAAATATGCATATCCAATGTTGTCCTGGTTTGTTGCTAGGGTCAGTATTTATTACCATTGCAATGGGAAATTTAAATGTCTGTTTTTGAAGTATTTGATCACGTGCAAATACTCCAATAAAGTGCGGACGAGTGTGCGGATTATTGTATAAAAATGTATGTATTTGATTAGTATCCATTATGATATGTAGATAGATCTGTTTACGTCTATTTCTAAAGGTTTTTGATATTCTGAGCAAACAAGCATAGTTACCGCTTCAGTTAAAGCGTTTTTGAAGGCTACATTTATAGAAACATTTCCGTGCTGCAGACCTGAAATATATGGTTCGTTAGCGCTCATATCTGCTGTTAAATCAAAAACTAATATAGTATATCCTTTTGCATAATTATCTAGAGGAATGGAATGTCCTCGGTCATCGCAAAGAATGCCTAAGCCATCTTTTAATGTCTGATAGCATCGTAAATATTTTTTTCCTTTGAAATCCGGAGTCAGTGGTTGCAAAGGTATTGGTTGTCCGTTAATGAATAATTGACAAAAATTCATATTAAAATGTTTCAAGTTGTATGGGTTTTCATCGAATGCACCGCTAAACGCTTTATTTGTAGTAAAAGCTATTATGATTCTGCGTGGTACTTTACCTACAAAAATGTCGTTTATGCTTTTGCTTATAGTCCCTTTTGGGATATTAAACGGCTGAAAATCTACTCCAATTAAGTGATACTTTGCATTACTTTTTGTCAGCGCCTCTTGATGGGCTAGGAGAATAGTGGGCGATGGATATATACGCTTAAGAGATAATTTAGCGGAAGTTATTATAGTTTTTCCTTTTCCAATAAGGTGAAATTCCGGAGTTGAAGGAGTAAGCTTAATAGTTACGGATACGTTGTTTAATAGAAATTTATCTTGATTACATATTTCACTGTATAAGCAACCCATCATTTCAAACTCCTTACTTTCCTTTGTAATATCGCATCTCCATTTTAAACTACTGTTTCCTTCTATATCGTTCATTTTATCAGGATCGTCTAATTTCCAAAGTGATGATTGAAGCCATGTTTCCATAGCATCTGTAGAATAGTTTAGCAAAGTTTCGAAATATGATTTGTACGGATATCCCGGCTGAGGTTGAGATACTGTAACATTATTTAAAATAACTTCAATATGTTGAAAAAGAGAATTTAAAGAATGATTAACAATCGTAGATTTTTCAGTAACAGGAACATCGACAGCAGGTGGTGTGAAATTTTTACCATCTTGTTTTACTATTTTACAACGTAAACGTAATACCTTGTATGAAAGATCCAAATAAGTATCTGCGTTTCCTGGTAGTGAAATATTAACGGGGAATTATATCATATAGCATTTTGTGTATCGAGTTCGATAATATTTGTACTGTTTACTCCAGTTTGTATCGGTTGATCGTCAAATATTTTAAATGCTGAATGCGTGTAAATATTCGACATGGTATTAAGTAAATATATCTGTTTTTCTTCTTTTTCTTCTTTTATTGCTTTTGTGGTGCGGTTTAACTGTAGAATGAACCAGTCTTCTTTTTTATGTGGTTTTATTCCAGATTCTAGCATGGTATCTATAGATTTATCAGCCTTTTTCTTGATGTTTTCAGTACTTTCCTTTAATCTTTCATTAAGCGAGTTTTTGAATTGCTTTCTGCTTGTCACCACGTCGGTTAAAACATTTGCACCTACGTTAACAGCTTCCTTACCCACAGTTTTTGCAGCACTTTTAAAAATTGGAGACATGAACCTCCATAATCCTTTAAGTGCACCAAAAAGGCCGTAACCCTTTTGAAAACGTTTTCCTCTATATAATACAAAATTTGGAGTTTCTTCGACACCTCTCCCTGTTTGGTTTAAAAAATATTTAGCAAGTTCATGATGATTCATCTCTTATTTTTGGTCTAAATGAAAGTACAACGGCTGAGGAAAATCCGTCCACAAATGGTAAAAATTCCCCTGTACCTGTTCTTAAATCTATTTTTATAATGTTAAAATCGTGTTGAAGTAAAGATACCCAATTTTGAGGAAAGAATGTTTTTTCCACTGCTAAATTTTTATTGTCGATATTTAGATCTGCTTTTGTGCTTTCAATTATCTGAGCAAATGTATCGCTAACCATTTGAGGATGTACTAAGTTACAATAAACAAATATTTCGTAAGGAAATGTTAGGTATAGATTCATAGGATACGATGCACGTGTAGTTTTTGCCACGTTGGTTCCAAAATTAAAACCTAGCTGTCTGTTTAAATTGGGTGACAAATATAAGTTACGAATGTAATGTTTATTCGTTCTTGTTTCATCCAATTGAACTGTTGCTGATTCATCTGATTGAGTTACTTCTTGCTTTTTAGTTTTCGAAGTTGAAGTATCTTGGACAGTGTCTCGCTTCTTTGGTTTCGAGTCTCCTTGCTCGTTGTATCCTCGTTTCTTTGGTTTTGTATCTCCAATTGATTCGCTTTTATCTATTGCTTCGGGATTAATGCTTACAAATCCAGTATTTGAATTGTATTTAAAAAAGTTTTAACAAATGCATTTTTTCTAATATGCGATTAATTTCATTTAAAAGCATTACATTATCAGTAATTGTAGATTCTCCTAAGTCGTAACGAAAACTGTACGTACTAATTCCAGTTTTTGTTACGTGTATTCGATCTCCTTTTAAAAAATTATCACTCTTTGTAATATTAATAAACATTCCGGGATATCTTATTTTGGTTAGAGCAACTTCCCATTCTCCTAGCAACACCGTTCGCTGGGGTAGCATGTTGCAAAAGCTCGATGTAGTGTTATTTTTAAAGTGGTTCATAGATCCATTACTGGTAAGTGTAATGGAAAAAACTTCTCTTCGTATCATTGCGCTATTATATCTGATTGTTTTATCCAGGAATTGAACTTTGCAGGATATCCTTTCCACTTAACTAGTACTTCTTTACTGTTTCCTTTACCTCTTTCGTCTAAAATTTTATCTATCTTAAAGATTGATTGAGGTTGTACCTTTTGTATTTCTTCCGTGTAAAATATACCATCTAAATCTTCTCCAGATAAATCTTCCAGCTTGTATACAACCGGCACGCCTTTTATTACTTCTCTAATTTTAAATATTTCATCCGTCCAATTTTGTTCATAGCCTTTATCAAATTTCATTTTTAGTTTAGATATACGAACATGATCACCTGGTTTATATTTTTGTGGTTTAAATACAATTTTCGAATGCAAATTCTTTCCATATAAATTCTCATAAACTAACATAATATTACTTTCTTTTACGTCTATAGGTGCCATTTTTATTGATCTGTGATACGAACTATTATAAGATTTTAATCATTTAGGTAATACATCCCTATATTTGTAAGTATTCTTATACGTAAAGTATTTCCACATTTTTTTCTTTTAGTGTTCTATTGAATCTTTCTACTACACTAGCTTTTACATTATTTTTCGTAGTATAATGAATGATTTCACGATTTCTTAAAAAGGATTGAAATTGTTTATTAGTAAATTCTGTACCTTTATCCGTCTGTAAAATTTTTTGAGCACGTTTATACTGCTTAAATATATAATAAAAAGCTCTAACAATTTCAGTTCCCGCTTTGGATTTTAAAGGTAGTGCCCATGCATATTTAGAAAAGACATCGATAATAGTTAAAATATAAATATAAGGTTTATTGTAGTTTTTAATGCTATTCAGCACATTTAAGTCACTTTCCCACAAATCATCGATGTTGGTAACGTGATATTGTTTGGTAGGAAACCGTTTTCTTACGTGTTTATGAAAAGTGTAGCTGTCTTCTCCTTGTAAATATTTATTTATTTTTTGCTTAGAAATTCCTGTAGGCTTGCGAAGTTTATTTATACTCCCAAGACCGGCATAATGATCAAGTTTAGAATAGTATTTATTAAGTATTGTTTTATCTCTTTCGGTTAAAGCTTCTGCCATCTTGATTTAGTAGAACGTAAGTTATAAGGTTTATATCGTATATCATGAACAGGT
Organism: Deroplatys truncata; assembly: GCA_030765065.1. Lineage (NCBI taxonomy): Eukaryota > Metazoa > Arthropoda > Insecta > Mantodea > Mantidae > Deroplatys > Deroplatys truncata. The sequence continues at coordinate 273,517,171 of CM060990.1, forward strand.
TCAGTTTTTAATTTTTTTGTTGATTCTCTCTTTTTTATTTTCTTTGTTGTTGTATTTTTTTAATTTTCGTTTTAGGTTGATCGGTTTCCCAGTCGCTTTCGAAATTATCTTCTTCCTCTTCTTTTTTGTTCGATTCTTTCCATAATTCTTCCTGTGATTGTATGTAAGGCTTTCGAAGTTTTGACATAATATCGTGATAATTTATTAATTTATATTTAAGCAATTTCCATTTTTCATCGGGCGTCATAGCTCGGCTTTGTATAGCTTCAATGTCGCTAGATAAATTTTCTAAAGTTCTGTCAATTACATTAATTTTTTTCAAATTTTCAGGTTGTGTGTAAAGTAACATGATTTGTTTTCCGTATTTCATGATTTTAAACAAACTTGGATACTAGAGCACTTCCTAATGCACCTAATACTGGCAGTATGAACGAAGGTAGAAATCCTCCTTTTTGTATAATTATATTTTTCTTTTTTTTAAAGAAGTTTTTTTATCTACTAGCCTTCTCCACAATTTTTTATGCTTTTTAAGCGATTTTTACACTTATTAGAAATCGGAACCTTACCGTTACTAATGTTTAGTACACATTCGGAAATAGCTTTTACTAATTCTGGATTGGCCTCGCTTAAATTTTTTTACGTAACTTGGGTCTCGCTTTGCTGAGAACTGCTAGATTACCGCACTGTTTTGCAACTGTGGGGGAAGATAATTTGCAAACTTTTAAAAAACTTTTGGAGATAATTTAGGTGCCATTTTTCTTTTTAGAAATAACACACGACAACGCTTCGTCAGGTAATACTCCTGTTCTGTAACGAAATTTGTCAGGAGTTTGTTGTGTACAGTCTAACACTAGATAACCGTGTGGTTTTTTGGTAGCCTTTTCAAATGCTTCTAACAAAAATTTCGTACCTCTCGGCTCAGGCTGCTGAAATAATCTATCTACTTGTAACTTATCTCTATTGTTTTAAAACACAACAATATAATTTGAATTAAGCGACATAGTTCTAAATTTTTTACCTTGTGGAAAAATATTTTGTAATATATAAATTACACAAAAATTTTTATGATGTGAATCTTTGGTAAAAAAATTCGATACATTATTATTTGTGCTTCATACATTAGATCGTGTAGTACTACCATATCACCGTCTTTCACCGATTCTAAATCTGGCACTCCTTCATGCATTCGTACATTAAACGTACAATTGTTAAATTCACGTTCAGTGTTAGGAGGAGGTGGATGTTCGGAAGGATGACACCATAAGCATCTTTTTATAGGTTCGTTAAATGATTTATCAGCATTTTTAATAAATTTCTAACAAACGTAGGTTTACCGCTACGCGAGGGACCTGCAACTTGCATCCTGCTAGGACATTTAAACTTGGTTATTTTAGGATCCACTGTTTCCAAATGTATTTCATTTTCCAGCTCATCTAAATTAGAGGACGATAAGTCTTTCATTTCCACTTCTTTACCTGCACTGACTTTTTTAAATTTTTTTAAATTATCATCGATAACTTCTCCTTGAGATAGATCTTTCATTTCTACGGTTTGACCTGTATTAACTTTTTTAAATTTTTTAAACTTTTCATTTACGACTTCTCCTTGAGATGGATCTTTCATTTGTACGGTTTGTCCAGTATTAACCTTTTTAAATTTTTTTAAAATTTTCATCTACAACTTCTGCTCGAGATATATCTTTCGTGTTAACGTTAACCTTCTTAATTTTTTAAAATGTTCATCGTCGGTTTCTTCTTTTTCTTGAAGTGGGCTTTTACTTCTTTTTAAATTTTTGTCAATTCAATTTTGTTGAAAAAAATTATGTGATTTATAAGGTTTATACCTTTGTTTTGGTGTTATTTTTGACTTTTCTAATTTAGGATTACGCATTTGATAAGTCGTATGCAATTCTAAGTTTTGTGTTATACCTTTTTCTTTGTTTAATTTATATCTTTTATTTTGCTTATTATCAAAAAGTGCGTTAATGTTTCTTTTTAAATCTTTTCTGTGCATTGATACACCGCTATCTTGAGAACTTGAATAAAGAGAACGTTAATAAAATCGGATGCATTTGGTTTAAACAGTTTAGAACCCAAAATTTGATCTCCATCACTTCTTCGAACTTTACTTGTTTTGTTTAATATTGATAATTTAGGAACTTTATTAAAATGAATATTTCGAATCCATATTACGTTTGCTTGGTTCATTTGAAATAGCTAAATTAGGAACTTTTTTAAAAAATGCGATTTCTTGATCGGATTTACGCTTAGAAGGAAACGTAGAGGTTCCACATTAGATAAACTGTCTAAGGTATATCCTGTGGAATCATCGTCTGATTCTGAAGACATTTTTCCCACTACTGAAGGTACTACAACTTTGTCACCACAATTTAATTAAAATGTTACTTACGTGTTCTTTTTTCATATCCATAGGATATTGTATCACAACTTGAAACTCTTTTTCGTTTATTTACTGCTAAACGAAAAGTTTTAATGGATGGCTCTGTCACTAAAGTCCATAAAGGTTTTATACAAATCTGAATATTACGTAGCGTAATCTTCATACTGTTATCATTTAATATAATATCTGTCATTACACTTTCGTTAATTTTTTCTAGATTTCCAGAATTTAATGTAATGCCTTTAATTTTACTTGTTATTTTTGTATTTTCTCCAAATCTTGTTCTGAATGCATAGCTTTTTTGGGCCACTTGAAACAAATTTATCTATATAAGCATTCCTGCCATATTTTTCTAATTCGTTGGTCATATATCCAAGAAAGGATCCTATAGGCGGTAGCCAGTCTCCTGGTCTATGTGTTACTATAACGGAATCCGTATCAAAATACAGTACGCGCTAGTTTAATTTCTTAAGATAGGAGTAAAGGTCAAGACGAGCATAGGCCGTAGTGTAAGCAGCAATAACTACGTTAGTAGTAGGATTTTTTTAGGACTTTCCTTAACATGGCTCCAAACAACATAAATTATGTCGTCTGTTGCTGGAAGATATGTGTGAACCTCTACACTTGGATTTTTTAAAAGTTCAACAAGACGAGAATATTCTGTCACCAATTCCGTTGTCGGCAAATTATCTCTTTGTCCATATTTTCCCCAAAACGAGTTAAGCATCAATTTACTTAATTCACGTCTACCTGGATTAAACGATATCTTATCAGTATATAATTTAATTCCTTCCTTTTCTTCAAAACTAGCAACAAATTCTTTTTTTTCTCCTCAGTGTTACACTCTGACGGCCATCCCGACGCTTCTGTTTTTATTTTTAAAAACTGATTAACATATTTTTCGAAAAGTCCGTGTTCTTTCTTTTTAGAATCGTATTGTGCCATTTGATATATCCCAAATTTCATAAATTTTAAAAATTTTATAGCCTTCATTAATAGCGACTTTAACTTCATCCAAAACCCACGTACAATTTAAACATCTTTCTTCATTGGTATGATTGCACGTTGCTTGATTTTCTGCTTGTGCACAACTATTACATAAAGGAAACATCAATTTTCCATTCACACGTAACGGTAGTACTGGATGATAGAGGTCGGTGGGTGGTAAAATCTCACATTTTATAAGTCCTCGTTTAATGAGATGTAAATCGGGAAACTTATTTTCCTCGTAGTATATTGTTGGATGACCAACAGGATATGCTTTGGTTTTGTTAACAAAAGGATATAGACTACATACATCATAATAAAATATCTTTTGATTTTCTTGTACTTCATAATATAACTTGATACAATTTGTTCGCCCACCGTAACATGCATCTCTCGGTTCGAGAGGTTCAGGAAGAGTAGAAGAAAAATTATTTACATAATTTTCGAGATCTTTGTCAGTTTCTATCATTGATTTAAATTCACATTCCCATAATTCCACAACATTATACGAAGCTTTTTATTATTTCATTTGTGATTCTCTCGGTTGATTCATATCTAGAATTCATAGTTTCATAGTGCGAACCGTAAATATATGAAGATCTATCTGTAAAGCATTTTAAGCAACCATGGTAAAAACATCCATGAAAAAAGTAAACGATTTTATCATCCTCTCTATATCCATCAACTTTATGATTTAAAGTTTTTATTTCTCTACTATTCAATGCATGTTGTATGAAAATGCCTTCTTTTTCCTCTAACCAGGTAAGCCAGATTAGTGCTACACGTGACTGTTTGTCTCCTAACCGATATCCTCCTAATGGCAATACTGAAATTGTATCTACAGGCATAAAACGTTTTCTGTATACGTTCATGCAAGCATTAGCAATTGTCACACATTCCCTAAAAGGATCAATACCGTTTTCATCTATGAATTCCTTTCTAAATTTAGAAGCGCCAAAATATAATAACTGTACATCCATTCGACAATAATCTACAAGTTCTTTTTGCATATAATACTTATAACCAGATTTTTCTTTTTCGATATACCACTTTTCAAACTCTTTTCGTTCTTCTATTGACATTCCTTCGGGACAATAGTGTTTGCGATCCGGCATATTTCCAACATAATTTTCATTTTCTTTTGAATTGAATAGATATGGAAAATAGCCTTTTGTTTCTTGTAATTGAAATGTTTTTGAAAATCTAGCCAAAGATATTGGTATAAAATTTAAAGAATCTATAAACGTTATATTTTTGTACTTTATTCTATATATCCTAGTACCATTCATAATTAATTCGGATGACCAGCCTAATGTACCAAACATATACTTAAGCAGAATATGTCCGTCATAAAATTTGAGATTGTGTGCAATAACGGTTATATCTCGTATTGTACGTGGTAGTGTAATATATTCTATTAACTCACGTGCGGGATCTTTTTTAAATATCCATTCCTTTACACCGCACTTGTGACAAACTTCTAATTTTTTAGAAGTATCAATACATTCATCACAAGCCTGATAAAGAACACAGAGATTTGGTTCGTGTTCAAGCTTATCGTTTTGTAAGTTAAATATTTTTTCCTGAGTGCACTCGAAATCAATAAAAAATATTATGAAGTTTTTCCTTAATTGTTTGTTCTTGTATGGTTGAATGCAACATAAATGATTGGATGCTACATATTTTTACACACACAACAAAACATTTCACCACAGACATGATCTACTTTTCTTTTTCTTAAATTGTATAATTTACAACAATTATTACAAACTTTTTCTGTGTCGCAAACAGATATTTTTCCTGGATAAAAGACACCTTTCTTTAAGTGATTTTCATAACAAAGTTGTCCTTTAATATCACGATTACAGTTTTGGCAATATACAAATCTATCAAATGTATTGTTACATTGAAGATGACATTTTGAACAGGAAAAATCGCAGCGATGTTTCTCTTTTTTATATTTAAACGGAGAATTACACTGTCTGCAGTAATATTTACATTTAAATGCTCTGTGTACGTCCACGATTACGCTAAAGTGATTATTATGATGTAGCAAATCTATATGTTTGTTACTGTTTATTGCAGATTTATACAAAACGTTTTTGCCATCATGATCTCCAAACACTGTAAAAGAATATTTGTCTTTTAAATGCTTTTCAAAACAAACTACGTCGTTTACTGTGAATCCTGTATTTTTATTTACGAGAGTGCATAGATTCATTGCTTGTTCTGTTTGTTTTTATTGCATCTTTTTATAGAAGCATAATTTTTATCGTTATCAATTTTGGCAATTGCTACAGCAATCGATCTAGGAAGACATAAAAAGTCATCATTTTCTATTGCTATGATACCCTTATTTTGGCTACACATTTGACAAGCGCTAAAGCAATTTCCTGTATGTAGTTTTGTATAAAGACATGAAAATTTTAACGGTCCATGTAAGAAAAAGTTTTGGTTACTTTGAACAACCCTTTCCAAAGATTTTAGAATTGTCTCAATGTTAATCTGATCAAATCTTCTAACGCTTATATGAAAGCTTTTAGGAGGGTCCTGCGAATTGGTCACAGACATGCCAAAATAACTAGGATTATAATGTAACAATTCTCGATAAGCAAATTCTAAAAACTCTTCAAATATTAAATGTATCCACTCCATCGGATCGATTTCATCTTCTTCATCATTTTCGTTTGTATTTATTGTATCTACTAATATACTAGATTCTGTATATCCTGAGTAAAATTTATTTAATGTTCTTTGTCTGTGATTTAAAATTGAAAAATGTTCCATTGTACTCACGTGTTCAGTAAAATTATATGCTCTTCTTTTCCTCCTGCATTAAAGCGTGCACGCTGGCTTAATTTATACTCATGATTTATCCTTGACATTTAATTTGTCCTTGCAGTATTTTCCTTATATCAGCACGTGCCAAGTTGCGCTTCGTATTTTCCTCTCAACAGAGCAACAACTTATATAACATGGCCTTGCTCTTAGTACTTCCCCGTACCAAGTACTCTTGCACTAATCTATTCTTGGTACTTTTTCCTTATTACAACAACTTATATAACATGACCTTGTCCTTGCAGCAAGCTGCATTGGGATAGTCATGCCCTTGTCGCACTGCAAGTTGCTCTCAATACAACTTATATAACGTGAATTGCATCAATTTATCCTTGACATTTAACTGTGCAGTACTCCAAGTTGCAACAATTTTTACCCAATAGAATAAACAAATTATATAACATGAGTTGCATCAATTCATCCTTGACATTTAACTACACAAGTTATCCTCTAAACCTGTTGCTTTTTTAAATCATATGCAGTATAAAACTCAAGTGATGGCTACTTTGAGAGCACAATGGCACACCAACATCCCGAGAAGTACAACGAGTTCTGTTGCCATGAAAATAAACAATTAATTAGCAATTGTTTATGTATTTGTGAAAACTGCGAGTGCCATGTGTTTTCACAATTTGTTGACAATATACTTTTTGGAGAATTAGAAAATCTTGCAAAAAGTCTTGAAGAACCACAAAAACAGAAAGAAGAAGGCGAGCCACAACAGCAATCAGAAGAAGACTCCTGCCGCAACAGCATTCAGAAGGAAACGTCCATCAGCAACAGCATTCAGAAGCAGACGTCCATCAGCAACAGCATACAGAAGCAGACGTCCATCCGCAACAGCATTTAGAAGAAGACGTTCAGCCACAAAAGTCGCAACAGCAGCCGAACATATCTTCACGTCAAGAAGCAGATATTCAGCCATGACAGCATGACAACGTAATAATAATAAAGGACAGCGACTCAGAGGAAGAAGACACCAGTGATATGTTGTTATATTGCCTCCATACCCAATCTGCTAAAGCACCAATTCGAAGGTACAGCTCCTCAGGGTATGATATATTTGCACCAAAAACCATAAGTATACTCCCTTGGAGTAACACTATTGTGGATACCAAAATTTCCATAAAACTACCTAAAGATACGTATGGTCAACTGGCTACACGGTCGAGTTCGGCAATACAAAATTTAGTTAGTATTAGGCGGAGTAATTGACCAAGATTACATTGGAACTATTAATGTAATACTCTTTAATCTTTCCAATAAAATTATTTCTGTTAAAAAATTGTGCAATTGCACAATTGATTGTACATTTGATAAAAACGCCTCAAACAAAACAAACTAAAAAATTAAAAATAACTACCTCAAGAGGCATTAAAAATTAGGATCGACCAACAAAAAATCATAATGAATTTGCAAAATTTGTGCGTGAGGAAAATTGTAGTAAACAAAATTTCTTTAGGAAAATATGAAAGTATCAACAAACAAATACTAACCAATATGTATAGTATGTGTGACAATCTATATCATTATCATATGACATATTATGATAAATATTGGTATTCATTTTTGGAAAATGTAATTTCAAATGTTGTTAAAGACAGATCAGTGTTTTGCATCAAATTTTCTTTTGATCTGATTCATAAATTTCACACAAAGTTTAATTGGTCAGCCATTTCTATATATTTAACTTTGGATGAGAAATTTATAATTGGATTCAAGGAACATTTACACTGGATGTATTTATGCGAGTATCAAAACTTCTCAGAAAAAGCAATAGAATCATGTGAGGAATATATAAGTTGGGGCTCTTTGTGTGAAAATCAAATTTTATCGGAAAGAATGTTAAGAAAATATTTTTTCAGTTTATATCGTCCTGATGTAGCCAAATTTCAACCACCTACAGAAAGGTTTGTTAAAGACTACAAAGAATGTTTTGACTGGGAAGACTTAATGATGAATGGTAGCTTAAAAGAAAGCTTTATAGTTGAAACGTACGATCTGCTAAAACGTCCTGAACTAAGAAAAATATGTACAAAATATGTATTACAAAATTTATAATCATGAAAAAGTAAGAAAAACATAACACATAATTATAACCTAATATTGTAATATAATGTACAGATATAAAAACATAACATCACTTATACTTTTTTTTGGAAATGGGTAAACGTAACATCACTTGTACTTTTCTGGATGTGGGTGGACCATTGTCGCCCCCCCCAAAAAAAACGAACCATGAATAAAAAATATATATTATCTTTTTTTCTTTATTATATATTTAAAAAATCCTTATCTCCTCTTCCTTTTATTCTTCCTACAATTAAAAAAACTTAACTTACTTACAACTTAATACTATAATAATTTACAGACATGAAAAAGCTTACAAATTAATTACAAACATAACATCACCTATTGTACTTTTCTGGAAGTAGGTGGACCGTTGTCGCGGCATCCAAAACAAAACTATAAATAAATATATGTATATATTACCTTTTTTTCTTTGTTATGTATTTAAAAATCCTTATTTCCTCTTCCTTTATGTTTCCTTTGCATTAGTTTTTATGTAGTATACGAAAATTCGTCACTATATTTTTCAACTTCTTCCTTTTCCTCTTCACTTCTTGTTCCTCCAATATCTCCAATCTCCTGTTCTTCTTCTCCTTCTAATTCCTCAAGATCGTAGTTTACAAACATGTCTGGTTCCTCATCATTTTTCTCATCTGTGCACGCCCCCGTTTTTGTTAACTTCCATATTAAAGTTTTTAATTCTTGAAATTGATCGTATATATGATGTGCATTTCTTTTAATACTGTCAACTAAATCCTTGTGCTTAGATAAATTATGATTTCGAACTTCCAATTCGCTCTTCAAACCTGCTGTCGTGGCACCCGATTTTTTCAATTATTCTTTAATTCTTTTATTTTCTTCGGTTAATAAATTAATTTTTCGATTTAAATTTTTCGTCTTTTCATTACATTCCCTTACAAGCTTTTGCTTAACCTTAACAACGGAAGTCTTATATTTTTCAAACGAAGCTCTCCTTAAGCTCTCTACGGAGATTTGCCCTCCAGATTCGGTTGACCCCTGACCACATTCTGATCTAATGTTAAACGTACCTTCAGCAGCCCACCTAGATGCGGATCTTTTTACCCTTCGCGTTATAACACTTTTGTTTCCTATCTTTAATTTCCATTCACCATTCCCATAATTTCCGATAACGTATATGTAATTATCTGTAAAATAAGCATTCATATCGTCTATCATACTATATACAGTGATCAATTCTGTTTTTTTTTACGTTAACTTCCAATCAAGACCAATGCCCTCTGGAAAATCAAACAAATCAATCAGTTCTCTACAGTCCATCATTTCAACCAATACCAGTTTATCATCGTTTACAATCATATTCACGGAAGTATTCCGAAAGCTACATCCCTCTTGATTTTCATGAGCCGTAACGCACTCGCAAACCTCATTCATCATAAATCCCATCTCGCACCGTACCTGTCCAACAGGTATATTATTATTATACATTAGACTACATCTTCTTCCTGCCTGACATTTTGTTACAGGTTTTAGACACGTATGTACATTTTAATACTTTTTACATCCATAGATTTAGCATTAAATTTACATACACTATCCTTTTTATATATACAAGTACAATTTGACAGTAATTCATAATCCTTGCGACATATAGTTGCGTTCTGTAAATGACCCGTATCAGCATCGACCTCAAATCCGCATCTTCCAAAACTAACGCAACTGTCACCTTCCTCGCTAGCACTCGAAAGTGCTACCATCATCAATATAAACACATACATTTTTTTGTCCTATGCCTTTCTCTTTCTCGCACCACGGCTAATACAAAACTATTAATATAAAAACACTATAACGTTTTCTTAAATACCTTTTCATTACGTAATAAAACTTTTTGTTTTTTACCTCATAAAAACATTTCTTTTCTTTCTCTAAAATTAAAAAAGTCAACAAAAAATTCCCTCTTTTTAATTATTTCTTTTCTTTCTCTAAAATCAAAAAGTCAACAAAAATCCCCTCTTTTTAATTATACCCCACGGCGAGGCAGGTCTCCGCAACAGGTTACTGACTCAGCTCAAGGTCAAGGGAATTCTCTTTTCTTAGAAACAAATGAGTTTTTCTTAGAAACAAATGACTCATACGTTTCAAGGACGGGGGAATACCTCTACCTTGGTGCCAGTAACCTGTTGGCGGTGTCTACCTCCCGTGGGGCATATACTACTTATGTGTTTATACGGGAGAGATAGGGAAAACGGGGAGATACGCTAGACAGGGAGGGTCTTGAAGGATAGAATATGCGTTTTATATGAGAGACGGATATGGAAAACAAGGAGAAATGCTAGTCTAGGCAGGGTTAATGGCTAGAAAATGTGTTTTATGTAGGAGAGATGGGAAACCTGGGAGAGCTGCTAGGCTAGGCGGGGTAAGGAACTACAAAGGCGTTTATATGGCTGAAATACGGAAAACGAGGTGACATGCTGGGCATTGCAGAGGTAGAAGCTAGAATGTGCGTTTATGTTGAGGAGATAGGGAATACGAGGAGATATGCTAGGCTAGATAGAGGCTGAGGGAAGGAAATGCGTTCATACGGGACAGATAGGGAAAACGTGGTGAAATGCTAGACTAGGAGGGTGTTGAGGACTAGAAAATGCGTTTATATGGGAAGAGAAGGAATATGAGGAGAGATGCTGGTGAAGACAAAGGCTGAAGGTATCTAGGGGTGTTTTCCAGAGGGGTTGGGAGAACAATTTCAAGGTATTTGGAGCACAGGCACAATAGAACTATTTCGGACGGCACTTAGAAGCAATTTCAGGGTATAAGATTAGCTTACTTGCAGGTATTCTGATGGTGTTTTGATGCAGCGCAACAGGTATTTGACATCCCCTTACTGGCTTTATAACATTCTTAGACACAGAAACAGGTATTGTAGGGTGTTGATGTGGGCATTTCAGAGGTATTTCAGCCACTGTAGTAGGAATTGTTAAGCATTTTAACTTTCATTTACGGCCTTTTAACGCAAGGGTACTGGATTTTAGAGTATTCTGAAGGGCTTTATAGAAATTGTAGCAGCTATTTCGACGGTATTTGCATACGTTTTTAGAGTATCCTGGTGATTTTTAGAATGGCAGTCATTCTGGGCAACTTATACCATTTTAACTTCAGCATATATTTTTTCAGGAATCTGGCCAGAGTATTTTAGAATATGGAATTAGGTATGGGGGCACAAACGTTTAGGACATTCTGGTACACAGGCAAAAGAATTTCAGGCGTTTCAAATGCATTGTCGGAAACTGGAGAAGGCGTTTGATGATATTGACACAGGTGTTTTTTAAAGATTTTTCGAAATATTTTGAGGTATTTTGTGTTGTTTTAAAGTGTTGTGGTACTATCACAAGTATTTTTTCGAGAGTTTCTGGAATGAGTATTTGAGACTCTTTAGGAGTATTTTAGTCTATGGAGTTAGGCAGGGGCACAGGCTTTTAGAACATTCTGGTACACGACCAGGAAAATTTCAGGTATTTCAAAAGCACTTTGGGAACAGGAAAAGGTAGTTTCAGGATTTTGGAACAGGTTTTCTTAAAGATTTGTCAACACATTTTTAATGTATTTGTTGTTGCTTTTAATGTATTTTTAACATCTATGCAGGCATTTTTAGGTTACTCGTTGGAGTACTTGTGGCTCTTTAAAGGCACTTTATTCTATGGGATGAGGTAGTGGCACAGAATTTAGAGTATCCTGATGGTTTTTAGAGTGACAGAGGTTTTTTGAACATTTTGAGGATATTTATGCTGTTTTAAAGTACTTTGGCACTTCCACAGGAATTTTAGAGTACTGGTAGGAGTATTTGTAGCTGTTTAAAGGTATTTTAGTATATGGAGTTAAATGTGTGCTCAGGCTTTTATAACATTCTAGTACACGATCAAGAGAATTTCAGTGCCATTCCGAAACTGGAGCAGATATTTCTAGGTATTGGTGCAAGCATTTCTAGGATATTTTAACCACTGCAGTAGGAAATTTACAGCATTTTAGTGTGCATTTATGGGCTTTCTATAGAAAGCTGCAGGTATTTTCGATCACTTTGTTGCAGTACTCTGGTGGTTTTTACAAAACAGGGCCAGACATTTTCATGGATTGACACTAGCTTTTGAGGCGTTCTCTTATGTTTTATATGCTTTCTCTGTTCTATTATACAGAGCTTGTGACCTTGTATAAGCATTTCTATCGTTTTACAGTAATATGGGCTGCTTTTAAGAACTTCTGTATATTCCAATGCTAACATGTGATAAACTATGTAGAGATGTTTTTTCTAACCCATCTCTAAGCTCCGTTAGCTATTGTTTTACTCAGATTTGTGTTTTTATGTAGTTATATTTTTGGCTAAGCGTATCGACTTTACGAGTTAATAGAAGCGTAGTGAGGCTTTATCTAGCCTGGAGACCAGCACTGGTATTTGCTCCTAATTTCAGGGTTAACGCCTCTCCTTCCATCTTATTATTCTTCTTTATTCATCAGGTGTCTGCTACTTGTATACACAGCACTTGAGTAAACTTCCACTTTTTTAAAATTGTAGGCTCACGCAGAAAATATTCATTTTCAGGTCACATTCTCTTCGGCGCTGTTTGTAATACTATAATGCCCATATGTGCATATGTCGTTATTCCATCCTGATCAACAATCCTTTTATCATCAAAAGAAGTTAATGTGATTTTATTCACTTGCACTGTGGTAACAGCATACTCTCGTGCAGGATTCATAGGTGTTCTTATTATTTCTCGGGGTTTAAGACAGCCGTATAGCTGTCAAAAGTAGCGTACTGCTGAATAGCCCTGCGTTTTATGACTTTAATCTTTTCTATGGTAGAATCGTGGATATTCCTTGCATAAATCCTAGGTCATAGTCCGACTAAACGGTGGATGCTTTTACTATTAGATTCCTCTTCAAATTTTCCAAGCACCTTCTTGTTTGGAGCTGAATAACATGTATGGTTGACAGGGTAATCAGCTCTATCCAGATGCTCAAGGAAACGAAGCTTGTCCTGGCACACATCTTCAGTTGTCACTCGGTGAATGAATGAATCAGTATTCATATACATAAGCTTCAGGTTTTCAGCTCCATAATACGGTAACTACACATCATAATGATAGTGGCGCGTCTTAGAGATGTCCAACACATTCAGTCCGATGTATATAGGACTGTTGAACACGATCCGTTGAGACATCATATGCACAGCAGCTAGATTGGTAACATATATTGTCCTATCGATAAACGCAGGTTTTGTGATCAACTTTACCGGAGTCTTGTCATTTGTAACCAGCCGTATATCCACACGATTACGCAAGTTCTCCATAATTTCTCCAGACATTGCGTTGCTAAGCAGTTTGTAGAGAAGCTCCTCGAAATTATTTGCAGTCTGTTGTCGTAGTCTGTTGTTAAATTCTACATAAGGTTTTAACCACTGAGACTGTCGGAATTGTAGCACACGATGGATTTTCGGTAGCCGTAGTCCAGGACTAAAAGCTTGCTTCAAAGTCATGTAATGTACCACATACTTCTTCCAAGGTCCAAGATGGGGTATTAGTTTCTTTGTAGTCGAGTCCTTAGGCTTCATACACTCAAGCAGGAAAGGTAGATCATTGTGTAGATATTGAAGTTCTGCAGGATACTCGATGTCGATTTCTAATATGTATCCATGAGGATCATCTTGTTGTCTTTCTAAATTGATTTCTTCAGGTGAAACCCGCTGAAATGCAGCATGAGGGACGGCGTGACCCATTGCCCAACCATATTGGTTATTAGCGTCCTCTTATGTGATAAATTGGGTTGGTCTCGACGGTCCATAGTTATCCATGTAGGTATTGTTTGCTTCGGCATACCGATGGGAAACTAGGCATAAACCTCCTTTTATGCCGGATTCCACCATAAGTAGTTGGTCATAATCTTGTACCACTTCCAGCTTAATTCCAGAATAGAGCAACATAGGGTCACAAGTAAGTTCTGAAGAGGTAAATTGATGTGCGTGATAAACGTTGTGTGTTTTAAGGGTCTGATCTCTAAATGTCTCAAATACATCAGCTAGAAGAAGAGCATCTGAGGTTAAGTACACGTCGCTGTACTCGCCCTGGTTTCTCACTTTAAAAAGTCTCCATACATTTCTATCATGATCGTAGTCGGCATCACTAATTTCTTCTTCATTTAAAGTATTGTAGAAGGAGTCTTTAGGAGGCAGGTAGGTCTCATTCAAAACAACTTATGAAGTGATGTAATCATAGGGATATACTCCTTTGAGAGTCAACAAATTCAACTGGTCTTCTCCGAAGTACTTTAATGTTTGAGAGTATGAGGTTAGATTTTTTACCAACCTATCCAAGCTTGTACTCAGGAACGAAAAGCTGTCCACAAACCGGAGCTTTATATCTCCTACATAATTGGAGAATGAAATATGGCTTTCTTCAGACTTAGGAGTTACCTCCACACCTTCAGTTGTGCATCCTAGCTCCTTAACAATGAAATGAGAGTCATATCCGCTAACGTTATGCATGAAGACGGAAGTATATTTAGGTGTTTTGCAGGCTAAATTGCATTCCTTATGTACACTTCCACGGTATTCACCGCTGATATGATCATGATCGCGTACCTTGTAATTATCTTCTGTAAAGGATTTTCCACACAAGTAGCACACTGTACAAGACTCAAAATCCTTCTGCTGTTGATCTGTATGTTTCAGGGGCATGGTAGATTTGTATATATTATCGATCTTCTTTGCAAGCAATGACAAGTACTCCATAAACTTCTGAGCAGCATCATAACCACGATATACATAGCGTTGCTTAGGAAGACCAGTTTCGACTTGTTCAACATCGGACGACGGTTTGACGTAAATACAGCTCGCTGGGGTGTGCTATTGATACAGGGTTGTATAGGAAGTTTCAGGATTGGGTATAAACGTATGACACGGAGTAACAATACTCTCAAAATCCGCATAGACGACAGAAGGTACTTTCAGCACCCTCTCAATAATTTTAAAGTGTACAATTGATTTCTCCTTGGTAGGCATAATTACCCTTGAAGCATAATGTTGATTACAGATTGCTGCATGTTCTGCTAGTTTATTGAGTCCACTTCGCCCACGCTGATCATCAAAATGTGTAAAGCAGCACCTACAGGTATAAACACGTTCTTTGTGCTTAGTTTTCTGACGTCGAACGAGATTCTCAAAATTCTTTATATGTACATAGTGGTGTTTTTCACTACTGTCAGTCAATAGTGACACGTCACGGTGCTCAGGTAGGTCTGTCTCAAAAACTTTTATTGGATGCACTTCATGGTTCTCATCCAGTCCGAAAACGTTTATAGACATACTGTTATGCTTCTCAAACTTGGATATTTGAGAAAGTGGAATAGGGTAAGAAACACAGCAGAAGTCATACATAACATGACTTGCTCGTATTTTCGCACAGCTTTGTGAATTCTTCTCTATGAATTTAGCTAAAACAGAATACATGAAGCATTTCTCGTCACTATATTTTTGGATGTTTATGCAGCCTTTTCTTGCTTCAACAGATGGCGGTAGTGGTATGTAGCTACTTCCTCGTAACGGGATGTACTTGTTGATACGAAGTTGGACTCCTTCCACAGCAAGCAGGGCCCAGTTGCTACCTTTAAGCTGCGACTTCTCCATTTCAGTGGCGAATTACTTGAATTTCGCTTCCAACGCTGAGTCCAGATTCGTTTCTAGAAACACAGTCTGATTACGTGTTTTAAATGTTTTTTACAAGTTTCTGCGATATTGTTCACAAATAGGTACTCAACCAGCAGATTAATTTTCACAATCTTGTGAATACCAAGCTCTTTATCTACAGCCTGGATTGTCCGCTGTTTTGCCTCACGCAGCTACATATTCAGATCCTTAGATGATTAGCATCGTTTGAAATATGATTTCAATCCTGCGTCGAATGAAGTTTCACATTCTTTCATGTCACAGTCCTCCATTGTAGATAATAAAATTGATGTTTATTAGTCTCCAATCTGCTTCTCTTCTTAGATATGCTTATTTCACATACACCTTCATGCCGCTGTCCCTTATAGCCATCATTGAATATCATGCTTCAATGTTTACATTTGGTGACCCGCTTGCAGCCCATCTCATGCCTTCTCTTATAATAACCTCGCAAGAATTTCTTCCTGTATTTACTACAAGCGTATCCAGTAACTATTGGAATTATGTCCTTATATGCAGAGTTATTCATTTTTATTATTGATGTAATAACGTATTAATCTTTCCTCAAGGAAATGTAGATCCCTTCACCTTGTTAATACTTAGGAAAGGTGATTATTCTAGGAGAGAACACGATGTTGACACCTCAAGACCAAGTGGCACAATGAAGTCCAGTGCCCGAGGTCACCCTATTTATAGAAGGAGCACTGACCTTTTAGATCAATCATATACTGAAGTTTAATAATATAACGTCGATTAAACGGATAAACTCTTATATTTCTATACGTGTTTACACAGATTTCGTGCGTATCCGTTGGTTTTCGTGCAGGTTCGTGTGCTTGAAGAAGGTGTTAGAATGTGTTGAGCATGTATATGAATGTGTTCGGAGGTGTTCGTAGGCCTTCGTACATGTTCACGTGTTAAGAGAGGTTTTCGGATGTGTTTATATCTGTTTATGTGGGTTTGTGTGTGTGCGTGTGTGGGTGTTTAGGTGAGCGGTTGTATGTGTATACGCACCTGTGAGTGTGTGCGCGTTTGTAAGTGTAAGGGGTAAGTGTGTGTACGTGTAGAGTGTGCGCACAGGTGTGTGTGCGTGCCTGTTAGTGACCGCGTGTACTGTGTCCGCGTGCGCATGCATACGTGTGCTGTGTGTGTGAGCGCGTCAGCTTTGTGTGCGTGTATGTGTCTAAGTACGATTTGTGTATGCGTGTTTGGGCATGTGAGGGAGATTGTATGTGTATGTCTGCGTGTGAAGGAAACCCTAAATATGTA
This sequence comes from Deroplatys truncata, assembly GCA_030765065.1. Taxonomy (NCBI): domain Eukaryota; kingdom Metazoa; phylum Arthropoda; class Insecta; order Mantodea; family Mantidae; genus Deroplatys; species Deroplatys truncata. Next base: position 273,534,425 of record CM060990.1, read on the forward strand.
GAAGACACGGACTTCTCAGATAGCATTACATTTCAATTTCGACGCTGTAACGGTTTTATTACTCTCCTGGTCGATGTTGATGCCCATATTTTATGTATTTGGACGTTTTACAAATATAGTTTATATATTAAAGAGCATTTATTCCTTATTCTCTGTACTTTTTCTCGTTTTTATATACTTTCAAACCAATCGTGCAATGATTTGAGCAATTAAATGCTGATTAAGGGACACTGGGATTAAATTTTCATATTTCCATATTGTTTTATGGATATTTCTGAAAATTCAACTGTGATTCTATTGCTGTTAGAGTAATGCAAATACCAAATTTCATTCAATTTGGATAAATACTTTACGATTTATTAATTATGTCATAAATTTTATTATGTTAATATAACTCATAATATAAACTAACCATGCGCTTTAAAAGTTCAGAAATTTGATTGTCATTTTTGAAATCGAAGCTTTGAATCAGTTACAAAAAAGTATGATTTGAAAGTTCAATACATTTATTTGAGTGAATTTAAATCCCTAAAATTCACCGTTTCTTCATAAAAATATATTTTTAAAAAATTATTATTAGTGTTAGGCATATGTTTGTAACATAGAATGTTACAATGCATACTTCTGCAGATTCTGAGAAATTATAGCTGTATTTAAACAGAAACTCATGCGCGAGGTTTATTTTGAATGTGTGAAAATGAAGTTAAAACACTGTTTTATAAAATATTATGCTGGGAAACTGTGAAGTGTATGCTTTGCATATCAGAACCCTCCAGATTTATAATCCTGTGTATTTGTAATTCCTTTGATTTATAAAATATTATGCTGGGAAACTGTGAATTGTATACTTTGCATATCAGGACTCTCCTGATTTATAATCTTGTGAATTTGTAATTCCTTTGGTGTCTTTTTCCTGTACTTTTGTGCCCTTTTGGCACCTGCACATCCTTTCCTGTCTGTAGCAGCAAACCACCTCTTCTTGTAGGGTCGAGCTATGTCAAGGTGTGACTGATCTTTAAGGGACACTGTGACTGAATTTTGTAACTTTTTGAATGCCATTTACTGTAAAATTGATACATTTAACTAATCGGTAAATAGAGAAATGACTGTGCAAAAGCTCAAAGCTCTAACTCAAATAGTTTCTCAGTAAATACAATTGAATATTTTTCATTGGCAAACAAAAGCTTTTTAAACTACCATGCACATTCATATTTGTCAGAGAAGAATGATAGTGACATTTCCCTATACTTTAGTACAATGAAAAGAAAACTAAGCATTTGATTGAAGGTGATGTTATTATTTTGATAGAAATAAAATGTTCTTTTTATTAGGTTGATGTCAAAAGTTCCTTTGATTTTTAGTATAAATTCATTTTTGTAAACCAATGAGTAAAGCAATCATAAAAATGCATCCTTGAATGTTTATAGATTACACATGAGAAGATGTGCGCAAATTTCCATACAAATCACAGCAAAATTGAAATGCAAGAGGTTAATTTCATGTGCAAAAATGAAAAACTGAGAAAAAATACATATTTCTAAAGCATGCACATTCTTTTTAAATTTACAGCTCACCAGGTACGTATAACTACCCTGAAGCGTATGTTTTCTCATCCTTTTTCTATTTGGCTTCCTCATTTCTCATTTTTGGTAATTTACTTTTCTGCAAGCTGTTTTCTTCTTCTCAGTTGAAGATAGAGCACATTCATATTTTCTTCTGTTATCGCGTCTCTTCATAATCATCTCTGATACGCCGCAAATTGTACAATTCTTTATAGTAGATATCATTTCTTCTGTAGCTGAGTACCCATATTAAATTATGACGAGCATTTGTTACAGCAATTGCAATGCTCTTCTTTGCTACAAAATTTTCTTTTGGACATTACATCATAACATGGCACACAGCGTTTCATGTTGATTTTGTGTAACATCTACACATTTATGCAGCAGCTCATCACAGGCTAGTCTTTGGAAGACAGGCATTATCTTGGAAACAGTTGATTCAGAAAGCTGTATGGACATTTTATCACTGGTATCAGGTTGTGTACCATTTGTTGTAAAAGCACCAGGAGTCAGTATCAGTGGGACATTTGCCACGCTGTGTTTGTTGTCTGTTGACATGCAGTGACTGACGATGACATAAGTAACCATTTTTCATAGAAAATTAATCAGGAATATTTTGTACTATAGCATTTCTATTGGTAAAAATGTTAGTTTGCTAAAAACGGCATTACACATTTTCTGCTTATTTCAAATGGAAACCTCTAGATTTTTTGTCTTTAATGATACGAGGACTGGAATATTTCTGGGTAGAGCTAAGACCTTAATTGTTGCACTTTTACACATAAAGTTTGAGCGAATCCACGTCTTTCTCTAATTTGTAGTCACAGTTGAACACTCACATTCACTACAGTAGGCATTTTCAAACAACTCACTCAAAGTTTGCTTTCAATACGAAAAGAATGTGGTACATGAACAACAAAGTGTATCAAAGGATCTGTAAGATAGATACATAAACAAAGGCTTAAGCAACCAATAACGTATTAAAATAACTGAAAACTGCTGCAAAGTAAGATAATATGGGTAAATGGAGAAAATTGTAATGAAATAGACTGTTACAGTATCAAAATATAATTTTTCCTTTCAAAGTTATAAACTTGCGTTCATTGCGTAGTAAATATCTAAGCATTTAGGCGCTAGATGGAAGCGCAAAGCAGGTAATTAATGTGATTCCAAATTGTGGCGAAGCAAATCAAAATATATGCAGAAATGAGCAAATTATGGTGCTTTACATATAGAAATATAAAGTGGGCGGATCCAGTGTAGTTTTAAGGGAGCGTATGGGTGAATTAATAATGTTGCTGGGCTTTTAAAAAATGGCAGATAGTGCAAAATGTTTGACCAAAATAATTCACAAGTGTCTATAGAATATTTATATGATATACTCGTAACTCCGAAATCGAAGATTTTGTCATTTTCACCTAAAAATACCCATATATTTCACTAGCATAAATGCTTTTTAATGATATAACATGACTGCAGATCAAACATTTCATTCAAACCTAAACCACGGCATAAAACCCGTTTTGTATACCGCTCATTTTAGCGCTCTGCGCGTACTAAACTCCGGCATATGACGTCATGACCAGAGACAGAGTGTCAGACTCTGTCAATCACGTTTAAATTCGATTCATAACTACCTGTATGTGGTCGCTCTGTGCAGATTAACCTCTCCCATATAACATCACACCCAGAGACATCATGTCTTAGACGTCTCTCCCAGAGACAGGATGTCTGGCTCTATCATACACGTTTAAACTCGTCTCATAACTACCTGTATATGGTGTCACACCAAAAAGAGATGAGCATTTTCACAAGCTCATTCCGACAGATGTTTCCATTCAAAGCCTACCACCACCACCATCCATTGCACCAAAGATAACACCATCTCTATTTCCACAATCTTTAGAAGTAGACGCTTAAAAGGTGACGTAGAAGATTTTCTCCCCTTATTTAATTAAATCCGTATATATACTGTATTATTTCATGTTTTCATTCCTTTTTCAATTCTTCCTCTCCATCTTCCCTTCATTCTCTAAGAAATCAGTATACAATATGACATTCCGATACGCTTAATACTCAGTTATCGCAGAAAACAATCATATTTCAGTACCATCCTGAGCAAAGTAATTTTTCCAGAGTTACACAGATTTTGAGCTTCTAGAATCAAACCAGATAATGCTTTTAATAAATGTATTTTAGTAATTTAGTTCGCATCATCAGCATCTGTATTTAATCTTTAGTTGAACCAGCTAAGATACATAGTTTTGAACATGTATGAAATCACCCCTTCGGGGTTCCATTGGAGTAGTTTAAGACAATTTTTATCACAATAACGACATTTTTAGTCTAGATCTTCTATTTATTTTTATTTGGTGTGTCAATCTAAATTACATTGAATAGGTATTTGAACCCACGACACTAGGATGACAAACCTTTATAACAATTTGTTCTATTAGCCTTAGCTGTATGCGCTTTGAGACATAACCTAAGTGATATATTCTAGAGTATAGAGGAAAATTAAGGAACTCATTGAATGATCGGGATTCAAATTGACAACTGATCTACAAATATTTACGTATTGATTACAGGTAATAGCAGCTATCAATAATGTTTTGTTTCAGGTCCTTAGCGCTGACAGATTTGGAGATATTTGCGTTTTCACAAACTAGGACTCGAACCCATGTCCATAGACACTGCGATATATACTCAAATAAAGTACCTATTAATATCTATCTAATACATTTTAATTAAATTCTGTATATAAATTAGTTCCAGGGCTATTAAATTTAGAAGGAAATTACATCAAATCACTATTGGAACCCAGGAGACTAGGATCACAAAAATTTATAATATGAATTTAGCACGTTAAAAATACCTATATACACTTTACAACATCAATCTAAATGAAATATTCCAGAATAAAGAGGAAAATTAAGGAAGGTATTGAAAGTTCGGGATTCGAACTAAGGACAAGTGATTGACAGCTATATACAGTATTAATTGCGCGTCATAGTAGCTATCAATCATGCTTTGATTCGCCCCTTTACGTTTCTTATTTGATGAGATAATTGAGTTTTACAAATTAAAGCTCGAGCCCAGGTCGACAGGTACACAAGTATACATTCAGAGGAAACTACATAGTAACATAAATGTAATAAATTTTATTTGGCGTCTTTACCTAATTTAGTTCAGGGTTTATTGGAAGATAAATTTGTAATCACCCCTAGGATTCGAACCTGGAAATCCCGGTCAACCTGGAACAATACGTCAATGACGCGCGACATTCCAAGGATGTAATTGCTTCTCATCACATTGCTCTATCTCTTTCATTTAGAAGCTATAAGCATTTAAAAACTAGGGATAATATGATCACTTTGTGCCACAAAGACCGCCGATTAATGAGGCGTGTGTTCCGTGCAATTTAATTGAGCGTATAATGACTTCACACATGTTAACACGTATAAGTGGGAGGGGCAGCTTCCTTTGGCAGCAAATGCCGACACAGGATGTCAAAACATGTGTAAAACACATGTAATTACTCGCTCAATTAGGCTAATCGGATTACACGTGCAATCAATTAGGGGTTCCTTTCGGCTCTCAACCGCCATGTTACCCCTACTCTTTAAACGCCTATATCTCCTGAATGAAAATAGATAAATAAGAAAAACATTCAATTGTATTATCTGAGAAACTATTTGTGCTAGAGCTTTGAACCTTTGTACAGTCATTTCTCTATTTACACATTAATTAAACACACCAATTTTCCAGTAAACAGCTTTCAAAAAAGTTGCAAAATTCAGTACCAGTGTCTTAAAGATCTGTCACACCTTGATACAGCTCGACTTTACGAAAGGAGGAGGTTTGCTGCTACAAACAGGAAAGGATCTGCAGGTGGCAAAAAGGGCACAAAAGTACAAGAAAAATACACAAAGGGAACTACAAAGTCACAGCATTATAAATCAGAAGAGTTCTGATATGCAAACCATACAATTCACTGTTTCCAAGCATAATATTTTATAAATCAGTTTTTTCCTCAAACCTTCATTTTCACACATTCAAACTGAACCTCGCGCATGAGTTTTTGATTACATACAGCTAACATTTCTTAGAATCCGCAGAAGTATCCATTGTAAAATTCTATGTTACAAAAATATGCCTAAACCAATAATAGTTTTTTAAAATTATATTTTTATGAAAAAATTATGAAATTTAGAGATACAAATTTCAAAAATTATCACAATTCATTAAACAAAATTTATTTAGCTTTCAAACCAAACTGTTCTTGTAACCGATTCAAAGGTTCAGTTCCAAAAATGCGAACCAATTTTCTAAACTTTTGAAGCGCTTGGTTAATTTTGATTATGCAATATATTAACATAATAAAATTTGTGATATAATTAATAACTCGCAAAGTAAAAGCGCTAAAATGAGTGTTATACAACAAACACGTTTTTTATGTCGTGGTTTAAATTTGAATTAAATGTTTCATCTGCGATCATGCTATATCATTAAAAGGCATTTATGTTATTGAAATTATAAGGCATTTATGTTATTGAAATACCTGATTTTAGTCACTTAATCAGTATTTAAATGCTAAAATCATCACACGATTGGATTGAAAGTATATAAAAACGAGAAAACATACAGAGAATAAAGATCAAATGAACCTTAATATCTTTATATACCTCGTATATAAAAATTATCTTTATAAAACCTCCAAATACATAAAATATGGGTGTTAATGTCGAACAGGAGAATAATAAAACCCTTTAGAGCGTCGAAACTGAAATGTAATGCTACCTGAGAAGTCCGTTCCTTCTCGATAATTAGACACACAAGACACACAAATACAATCTCTCTCACATGCCCACACATGCATACACACATCGTACTTACATACATACACATACCCACACAAAGTAGAAGCGCTCCCACACAAGGCACATGCATGCTTGCGCACGTACATATACACGGCACACGCGGCCACACTTAGGCACGCACACACACACACCACACACACATGCCTACGCACACATACTCCTCGCACTTACACACGCGCACACACTCACAGGCACACACATATACAACCGCTCACTCACATACCCACACAAGCACACATAAACAGGTATAAACACTCCCGAATACCTCTCTAAACACGTGAACATGTAGGAAGACATACAAACACCTCCGAACACATAGATGTACTTGCTCAACACATTCTAACACTTCCATCCAGCACACGAACATGCACAAAGACCTACGAACACATGGATACGTCGCACAACACTTCCTCCAAGCATACGAACCTGCACAAAGACCTACGAACACATCCGAACACATTGATATACATGCTCAACGGATTCTAACACATCCTCCAAGCACACGAACCTGCACGAAGACCAACGGACACGTCCGAAACCTGGGTAAACACGTATTGAAATATAAGAGTTTAGACACTTAATCACCGTACTATTATTAGAATTCAGTATATGATTGATCTAAAAGGTCAGTGCTCCCTCTAAAAATAGGGTGACCTCGAGCATTGGCCTTCATTGTGCTACTTAGTCTTGAGGTGTTTATATCGTGTTCTCTCTTGGAATAATCAGCTTTCAAAATTATTATCATGGTGAATGGGTCTACATTTACTTGAGGAAGGATTAATACGTTATTACATCCTGGATAGAGACGAATAACTCTGCGTATAAGCACATCGTTCCAAGCGTAACTGGAAATGCTTGTAGTAAATGCAGGAAGAAATTCCTGCAAGGTTATTATAAGAGAAGACTTGAGATGGGCTGCAAGTGGCTCTTCAAATGTAAACAATATAGCGTAACCTTAAGTGATGGTTATAAGCGACAGAAGCATGAAGATGTATGTGAAATAAGCATATCTAAGAAGAGAGGCAGATTGGAGCCTACTGAACATAAGTCATTATCTACAGTGGAGGACTGTGACATGAAAGAATATGAAACTTCACTCATAGTACGATTGAAATCAAATTTCATACCGTGCTAATCATCTAAGGATCTGTATATCTACCTGCGTGGGTCAAAACAACGGATAATCCAGGCTGTACATAAAGAGCTTGGTATACACAAGAGTATGAAAATTAATCTGCTAGTTGAGTACCGATTTGTGAATTTTATGGGAGAAACTGTGACAAAAGATTTAAAACACAATACCAATCTGTTTTTCTAGAAACGAATTTGGACTCAGCGTTGGAAGCGAAATTCAAGAAATTGGCCACTGAAATGGAGAAGTCGCAGCTTAAAGGTAGCAACTGGGCCCTGCTTGCTGTAGAAGGAGTCCGACTTCGTATCAACAAGTACATCCCGTTACGAGCAAGGTGCTACATACCACTACCGCCATCTGTTGAATCAAGAGAAGCCCGCATAAATATCCAGAACTATAGCAACGAGAAATGCTTCATGTACTCTGTATTAGCTAAATCCATAGGGAATAATGCACAACGTGTGAGCAAAAACGAGCAAGGTCATGTTATGTATGACTTCTGCTGTGTTTCTTACCCTACTCCACTTTCCCAAATATCTAAGTTTGAGACGCTTAACAGCATACCTATCAACGTTTTCGAACTGGATGAGAACCATGAAGTGTATCCAATGAGGGTTGCTGAGACAGAACAACCTCAGGACCGTGACGTGTTACCATTGAGTGACAGTAGTGAAAAACATCACTACGTATATATGAAGAAGTTTGAGAACCTTGTTCGACGTCAGAAAACTAAGTATAAGGAACGCGTTTATACCTGTAAGCGCTGTTCACACATTTTAATCAGCTTGGACAAAGTGGACTGGAAAAACTAGCAGAACCTGCACCCATCTGTGATCAACATTATGCTTCAAGGGTAGTTATGCCTACCAAGGAGAAATCAATTCTACACTTTAAAAATGTTGAGAGGCTGCTGAAAGTACCTTGTCATCTATGCGGATTTTGAGAGTATTCCTACTCCGTGTCATACGTGTATACTATAACCTGAAACTTCCTATACAACCCCATATCAAGTGCACACGCCAATGAGCTGTGTTTACGTCAAACCGTCATTCGGCGTTCAACAAATCGAAACTGCTCCACCGAAGCAGTGCTATGTATATCGTGGTTATGATGCCGTTCGGAGGTTTATGGAATACCTGTCATTCCCTGCAAAGAAGATTGATAATATATACAAATCTACCAAGCCTCTAAAACTTACGGTTCAAGAGCAGAAGGATTTTGAGTCTTGTACAGTATGCTACTTGTGTGGAAAATCCTTTACAGAAGATAATTGCAAGGTACGCGATCATGATCACATCAGCGGTGAATACCGTGGAAGTTTACATAATGAATGTAATTTAACTTGCAAGATAACTAAATACAATCCCGTTTTCATGCATAACTTTACCGGATATGACTCTCATTTCATTGTTAAAGATCTAGGCTGTACAAATGAACGTGTGGAGGTAATTCCTAACTCTGAAGAATGCAATATTTTATTCTCCAAGTATGTAGGAGATATAAAGCACCGGTTTGTAGACAGCTTTCCGTTCCTGAGTACAAGCTTGAATAAGTTGGTAAAATGTAACCTCATATTCCGAAGCATTAAAGTACTTCGGAGAAGACCAGTTGAAGTTGATGACTCTCAAAAGAGTATTTCCCTATGATTACGTCACTTCATGGGATGTTTTGAATGAGACCTACCTACCTCCTAAGGACTCCTTCTACAATAGTTTAAATGAAGAAGAAATTAGTGCTGCCGACTACGATCATGCTAGAAATGTATGGAGACTGTTTAAAGTGAGAAACCAGGGCGAGTACAGCGACCTGTACTGAACCTCAGATGTTCTTCTTCTAGCTGGTGTATTTGAGACATTTAGAGATCAGAACCTTAAAACACACAAGATTTATATCACACATCATTTCACCTCTCCAGGACTTACCTGGGACGCTATGTTTCTGTATATTGGAATTAAGCTAGAACTGGTACAAGATTGTGATCAACTACTCATGGTGGAATCCGACATAAGAGGAGTGTTATGCCTAGTTTCCCATCGGTATGCCGAAGCAAACAACAGCTACATGGATAACTATGGACTGTCAAGACCAACCCAATTTATCTCATAAGAGGACGCTAATAACCAATATGGTTGAGCAATGGGTCACACCGTCCCTCATGCTGCATTTCAGCGGGTTTCACCTGCAGAAATCAATTTAGAAAGACAACAAGAAGATGATCCTCATGGATACATATTAGAAATCGACATCGAGTATCCTGTAGAACTTCACGACCTACACAATGATCTACCTTTCCGGCTTGAGTGTATGAAGCCTAAGGACTCGACTACAAAGAAACTAATACCCCATCTTGGACCTCGTAAGAAGTAAGTAGTTCATGACATGACTTTGAAGCAAGTTCTTAGTCCTGGACTACGGCTACCGAAAATCCATCGTGTGCTACAATTCCGACAGTCTCAGTGGTTACAACCTTATGTAGAATTTAACAACAGACTACAACAGGCTGCAAATAATTTCGAGAAGCATCTCTACAGATTGTTTCACAACGCCAGGTCTGGAAAAACTATGGAGAACTTGCGTAATCGTGTGGATATACGGCTGGTTACAAATGAGAGGACTCCGGAAAAGTTGATCACCAAAGCTACGTTTATCGATAGAACAATATATGTTACCAATCTAGCTGCTGTGCATATGGCCCTTCGACGGATCGTGATCAACAGTCCTATATACATTGAAATGAGTGTGTTGGACATCTCTAGGACATTAATGCACCACTATCATTATGATGTGTAGTTACCGTATTATGGAGCTGAAAACCTGAAGCTTATGCATATGGACACTGATTCATTCATTCACCGAGTGACAACTGAAGATGTGCACCAGGACAAGCTACGTTGTCTTGAGCATCCGGATACAGCTGATTACCCTATCAACCATATATGTTATTCAGCTCCAAACAAAACGCTGCTTGGAAAATTTAAAGATGAGTCTAATGGTAAAAGCATCCAAAGTTTTGTCGGACTATGGCATAAGATGTATGCAAGATATATCCACGGTTCTATGATAAAAAGATTAAAGGCATAAAACGCAGTGCTATTAAGCAGTACATTACATTTGACAGCTATACGACTGTCTTAAAACCCCAGAGATAATAAGAATACCTATGAATCTAATCCTGTCACGAGAGCATGCTGTTACCACAGTGCAAGTGAATAAAATCACATTGACTTCCTTTGATGAGAAAAGAATTGTTGATGAGGATGCAATAACAACATATGCATATGGGCATTATAGTATTACAAACAGCGCCGAAGAGAATATGACCTGAAGATGAATATTTTCTGTGAGTCTACAATTCTAAAAAAGTGGAAGTTTATTCAAGTGCTGTGTATACAAGTAGCAGACACCTGATGAATAACGAAGAATAAGATGGAAGGGGAGGCGTTAACCCTGCCATTAGGAGTAAATACCAGCGGTGCTCTCCAGGCTAGATAAAGGGGGAAAGATGTCTACCCTTAGAATCCGTATCTCACAAAGCACCACTAACTCGTAAAGTCAATACGCTTAGCCAAAAATATAACTACATAAAACCACAAAAGCTGGATAAAACAATTGATAGCGGGGCTTAAGGATGGGTTAGAAAAGACAGCTCTACATAGCTTATCATATGTTGGCATTAGAATATAGAGAAGACCTTAAAACGCAGCCCATATTACTGTAAAAATGATAGAAATGGTTATAGAACATCACAAGCTCTGCATAATACAACAGAAACTCTACATAAAACATGACTGAATGCCTCAAAAACTAGTGCCAATGCCATAAAAATGTCTGGTCCTGTTTTCTAAAAACCACCAGAATACTGCAAAATGATCTAAACTACCTGCAGCTTTCTGTAGAAAGCCCATAAATGCACACTAAAATGCTGTAAATTTCCTACTGCGGTGGTTAAAATACCCTAGAATTGTTGCACCAATACCTAGAAATATCTGCTCCAGTTTCCGAATGCCACTGAAATTCCTGAAATTCTCCTGATCGTGTACTAGAATGTTCTAAAAGCCTGCGCCCGCACGTAACCCCATAGACTAAAATACTCCTAAAGAGCCTGAAATAATCATACCAGAATCCTGAAAAAATTACCTTGATACTACCAGAACACTTTAAAACAGCACAAAATACCTTAAAATATTCCGAAAAAACTTTAAAAAAAACTGTATCAATATCCTGAAACACCTTTGCCAGTTTCCGAAAATGCCCTTGAAATTCCTGAAATGTTCCTGCCTGTGTCTCAGAATGTCCCACAACTCTGTGCCTATAATGTAATTACATAGCCTAAAATACCCTTAAAGAGCCGAAAATACTCTCGTCAGATTCCTCGAAAAAACATATGTTGAAGTTAAAACGGCATAAAATTCACAGTATGCCCTGCTATGCTAAAAAAATCAGGTTTCTCTAAAACCATATGCAAATACCATCAAAAAAGCTGCTATAATTTCTATAACACCCTTAAGAATACCCTAAAAGCTTGTACCCTTGCCTTTAAAGCCCGTAAATGGATGCTAAAATGCTTAACAATTCCTACTACAGTGGCATAAATACCTTCGAAATGCTTACACCCACACCCTAAAATACCTGTTTCTTGCCTAGAAATGCGCTAAAGCAAATAAGAGGATGTCAAATACCTGTTCCACTGCATCCAAACACCATCAGAATACCTGCAAAGTGAGCTAATCTTGTACTCTGAAATTGCTTCTAAGTGACGTCCGAAATAGTTCCATTATGTCTGTGCTGTAAATATCTTGAAATTGTTCACCCAACCCGTCTGGAAAATACCCCTAGATACCTTCAGCCCTTGCCTTCCCCAGCATCCCTCCTCGTATTTCTTATCTCTTCCCATATAAACGAATTTTCTAGCCCTCAACACCCTCCAAGTCTAGCATCTCAACACGTTTTCCCTATCTCTCCCGTATGAACGCATTTCCCTCCTTCAGCCTCTATCTAGCCTAGCATATCTCCTCGTATTCCCTATCTCATCAACATAAACGCATATTCTAGCTTCATCCTCTGTAATGCCTAGCATCTCATCTCGTATTCCCCATTTCAGTCATATAAATGCCTTTGTAGTCCCTTACCCAGCCTAGCCTAGCAGCTCTCCTCGGTTTCCCATCTCTCCTATATAAAACAGATTTTCTGGCCATTAACCTTGGCTTGACTAGCATCTTTCTTTGTGTTCCATATCTCTCGCATATAAAACGCATATTCTGTCCTTCAAGACCTTCCTTGTCTAGTATATGTCCATGTTTTACCTACATCTCCCGTATAAACCCATATTCCGTCCTTCAATCCCCGTCTAGCCTGGCATCTCTCCTCGTATTCCCTATCTCTGCTATACAAATGCATTTTCTAGTCTCCTACCCGCCTAGCCTAGCAACTCTCCACTGTTTCCCCTCTCTTCCCTATAAAACACATAATCCACCATAAATCCCTGTCTAGCCTAGCAGCTCTTCTCGTATTCCGTATCTTTTCCCATAAAACGTATATTCCGCACTTTCAATCCCTGTCTAGCTGGTATCTCTCCTCGTAATCCCTATCTGTTCCTATAAAACGTATATTCTGCCGTTTCAACCCCTGACTAGCCTCGCAACGCTCCTCGTATTCCCGATCTTTTTTCCATATAACCAGATGTTCTGCCCTTCAAGCCCTTTCTATCGTAGCATCCATCCTCATATCTCCTACCTCTTCCAAATAAACGCATTTTTCTCCTTGAACGCTCTCCCAACCTAGCATCTATCCTCATTTTCCCTATATTTTTCCATACAAAGGCAAAAGTAGGCCAGCTTCCCCTATAATATCCTACTGACCCCCGGAGTCTGCAGGCCCTATAGAGTGGGCTCGGTCGGCGTTGGAGGCGTTCAATCTGGAAACATTAGCGACTTCGTCTGTGCTATCGCCCGTCGTCAACCGGATCCGGTCGACCTTCGGGGCTCTCCCCTCATCCTTCCCTCCCGGGGGTCACGATAGAAGCACAAGGAGCCGATTGACCTGTGTGCGGTGCTCTACCACGGTTTTGGAGCCCCCTCCGTTCGTCCGTGCTTTACCTTTTAATAAACCTGAGGTAACCCATCAAAACACAGGGTATGCCAGCATGCAAAATGATTCCCGCAAATAGTAAATTGTGTCAAATGAATGTGAAAATGTCCCAATCCGTAAAGCGATTATAAGGAATAATCGATAAGTATACGTGCATGATAGTGCTACATGTCTCACACACTCATCTCTAGCCGGTACGTAGTGGCAAAATATGCATTTTATTAGTCGAACAGATATATAATAATGTAAGATATGAATGGGAAGATATCCAACAATGACAACTATTAAGCCCCGCCTCTGTGTAAATATCTTTGAGAACTATGTTTGGGTAAATAACTGGTGTCATTGATCGTGTAACATTTTTCATGCCTCTGCTGTTGCTTCCTATAAATTGTAATTTTCTCCTTGTTTTGAAAATTATTTTTCAGTATGAGCATAAAACTTTCATTTTGAAATTGTTTTTAAAAATGGTACTGTAGCCACCATTTTATGTTCCGAGTTATGTACGACTTCACATAACAAAATCATTACTCCCAGGCCTTTTTGAATAACGACGTACATTTTAATTTGTCTTTAAGGGAAAATTTGCTCTACAAATTAGCACCACTACTGAATATAACACCGTCCATGTGTCTGGGTCATTTGGTTTCCTTTTTTACAAGTATACGTGGGTTTTTATTTTTTCTCCATATACTGAACAGATTTTCTGTGAATAACATTTTCTAATGTAAATGACCGGCTTTTTCAACATCTGTAACATCTTTTGAAGATGGCTAATTGAAAATTTAAGACGATAAATAAATAACCTTCATGCTATTGTGGATGGTATTAGGATAGGATAGGACTAGTTAACGGAGGCGACACCTAGCACCTCGATCCCCAATATTTGTTGTGCGTACACCCCCGGGAGGAACGCATAAGCTGGAGGAACTGCCGGAGACTGTGGGTTACAGAGCGAGGCCGGCGCAACTAACAAGGAGTTCACCAACTGTTCCAGGCTTGACCACCCGGCCACGGAGGGATCGCTCAGAGACGTCTCTCTAGTGGGACCGGGGAAAAACGATCCAGCAGTGGAGGCTCGACAGCCTTCCCTCTAGCAAGACCGAGAAGAAGTTTCAATCGCAAGCCTCTGCGCCATCTGCCCGACACCGACCGAACCACAGCCGCAGAGCCAATCTGAAACTTGAAAGGGAAATTAAATGAGAGGAGAGAGGAAATCTGTGGTAGAATACACCACTCCAGCATTCGCCTTTTGCCAAACAGGGAAAACCACGAAAAACCCATGGTCAGAGTAGGCGGTCACAGGGAATCGAACCAGGGATCTCCCGAATGCGAGTCTCACACATTGCTGCGGGGCCATCTCGCTCTGTCTACTTTGGTATTAATAAGAGCGTTGGTTTTTTTAAACATTAATTACTAATACATTTTAATAAAAATTATGTAACTAAAAAAGTTGTTTTCCTTGATAAAGGAGTTATTGTATAAAGCTGGATCAGAGAACTTAGAAGGTTTCTATCTAGATTCTGCAAGAATTTCATTGTTATATCCTAACTACCTACTCAGATAATGGGTCATGAAAACAGTAAGTTTAATATTCGAAAAATAGGTCTTTTAATCTTTCCTTAAGTCTATCCCAGCGAGTGGTATGCGTGCTAAGCCTTCGCTTAGGTTAAGGTCAGTTTTTCGTTTCTCTCAACAGATGGTGACTGTAATGACTGAAAATAATTTGCCGGAATTTGTAAGCATATGAACTTGTAGCTCTTTACTTTGTTTTACATTAGTATATCAGTGAATTTAAGGAACTGCTTTGCTGTATGGATTAAAATTCACCTTTCCTGTCACTTCTTTTCTTTCTCACGTCTCATACCTTTGACGGATTACATCCCCCTGCAAGTTAAATTTTCTTACAAGAACTACTTTATGCTTGAAAAGCTTGTACGCATGTTCGTTTCTTGGAAAATATTACATGAAATGACGTTGAAAACCTGAATATTCTAACATTAAACAAATAAGAAATAAATAATTTGTGACAAAAATAGTAAAGAGAAACAGAAAAAAATAAGTTTAAAAGGAATACACCTTAAAATGCTTTTAATACAGATCGTAAAACTCAAACGCTAGGCATTTTGTATGAAGAAATAATCCAAATAATTCGTGCTACGAAACGGCTTGTGCTGTAATCTCTCTCTCCCTCTCTTTCTTTCTCTTCACAAACATCGATCTGCAAACTCAAATAACCGGTCATACTATAATTTATTTATGTAGAGTGGTGGTTCTATGGCTCGGTCGCGGATCGCATGTATGCGTACTCTGCGGGCTGTCTACTGCACCAGGGGGTTGTCCATTCTAACTTAACTTTGGCTGTCGTTACATTTTGAGGCGCCAAGGTAAGCGTCACTAAGCTTGGGTATAAAAAGAGGAAGGAGCCCCCAGATTTTCTTATCGAATCTCGTCGAAACAGAGTGATACTCTCTGGATGACGGATGCACGTGTGTGTGCATAGGGGTGAGAAGCGTGTGCAGTTAGATTAGGCTCCTAATTTATTATAATGGTGGGAATTGTTACAATGGGAAAAGCTATCCGCCCATAAATATTTATTTGCTAATAATCCACATTTTTAAGGGAAACGCAGTGTATGTTAATTTTTCTTACCTACGTAAACCCTGAGATCAGTGAAATTAGTTAGAATGGTAATTGATTAAGAATGAAGAAAACAGCAGCCGACGAGCAGCAATAGGTGGAGACCAGAACACTGCAGCAGAGGGCATCAACCAGAGGAACAATGTTACTTCATTCGCTTTTTGTGTAGATGGGAGACAATAAGGAACTTTAATGAAGAATTGCACGGGCTATACTAACGTTGTTAATTTTCTTAGTGTGTCTGCCTTCCGATCTTGAGGGCCCATTGGAATCTCACTTGAGTTGAGTTGTGTGGATAAGGTTTTCCTTACGCCTATATGCAAAGTATTGGGTAAAAGGTAAAAGTACGAACGGAGCCCAAAACCGTGGCAGAGCAACGCACGCAGGCCAGTCGGACCCTGGTGCTCTTACCAGTGACCCCCGGGAGGGAGGTTTGAGGGAAGAGACCCAAAGGAGGCCAAACCCGGATGACGATAGGCGCAAGCACAGCTTGGGTCCCAACATTTCCAGATTAACAACATCTGACTCCGCGTCATCCTGCCCACAAGAAACTACTTCCATGTCACCGGGGCAGAGTCCACTCGGAGGAAAGACCTAACTGGGCATTCCCGCATTGACGCCAGGGAAGAAACCTCTACATTGCGCAAGCTACCGTAGTAGGTTATTTAGGAGAGAGCTGGCGCACTTTTTTGGACATATGTGGGAAAGGATAGGGAAAACGAGAGTAGATGCCAGGTTAAGAGAGCCTTCAAGGAGGAAAATGGGTTTATATGGGAGAGAGAGGGAATACGACGACCGATACTAGGCTAGAGAGGGTTGAAGGAGGGTAGTGCGTTTATATGGAAGAGATAGTGGAGAGGGGTTAGGCCAGACAGAGGTTGAAGAGTAGAGTATGGATTATATGAAAGGTATAGCAAAACGAGAAGAGGTGTTTGGCTAGACAGAGTTGAAGGGTAGAGTATGGTTTATATGAGAGGTATAGGAAAACGAGGAGAAGGTGTTAGGCTAGACAGAGTTGAAGAATAGAGTATGTACTTTATATGGGAGAGGTAGGGAATACGAGGAGAAGTGCTACGCCAGACAGAGGTTGAGAAGTAAAGTATGCGTTTATAGGGGAAAGATAGGGAAAACGAGGAGAGCTGTTAGACTAGACAGAGCTTGAAGGGTAGAATAAACCTTTTATATGGGAAGAGATAGCAAATCGAGGAGAGGTGTTGGGCTAGGAGAGTTTGAGTATGCGTGTATAAGGAGAGAGACGAGAAAACGGAGAGAGATCCTATACTAGGATAGACAGGTGTTAAAGGTAGAATGTGTTTTATATGGGCTAGATAGGAAACCAAGGGGAGATACTCAGCTAGACAGAGGACAGGAAGGAATGCGCTTTACGAGAGGTATGGGATACGAGGAGAAGTGCTAGGCCAGACATGTTGAGGAGTACAGTATGCGTTTATATGGAAAAGATAGGGATTACGGGGAGAGATGCTAGACTAGACAGAGGTTGAGAGTAGAGAATGCGTTTATATGTATGAGACGTATAGGAAGAGGAGGAGATGTGTGCTAGACAGATACTGAAGGAGTAGAAATATGGGCTTATATACAGGAGAGATAGGTAATACGAGGGGAGGACTTAGACAAATCAGGACTTGAAGGGTAGAATATGGTTTTTATGTGAGAGAGATAGGAAACCCTTGAGAGGTATTAAGCTAGGAGGGTTTGGGTATGCGTTTATAAGGAGAGACGAGAAAACAGAGAGAGATCCAATGCTAGGAGAGAGTTGAAGCAGCGGTAAATGTGCTTTATATGTGAAAGATAAGACATATGAGGAGAGGTGCTAGGCCAGACATGTTGAGGAAGAGTATACATTTATATGGAAAAAATAGGGATTACGGGGAGAGATGCTAGACTAGACAGAGGTTGAGAGTAGAGTATGCGTTTGATGAGAGATATAGGTAAACGAGGAGAGCTGTTAGGCTAGACAGATACTGATGGAGTAGGAATATGAGCTTATATACAGGAGAGATAGGGAATATGAGGGTAGTAGCTAGACTAGTCAGGACTTGAAGGATAGAATATGGATTTTATTTGGGAGAGTGAAAACGACTTTAGACGCAATCGTCACGGAAAGCTGTTTACTGGCAATGTTAGAGCGCTAATTCTAGACAGCTTTAGCACGTAACCCACTCACGCATAAAGGTAACCCACTCACGCTGAAAAGGTAAGCCACACACGCAAAAAGGTAACCCACTAACGCAAAAAGGTAACCCACTCACGCTAAAAATGTAACCCATTCACGCAAACAGGTAACCCACTCACTCTATAAAGGTAACCCACACACACTAAACGCTAAAAGGTAATCCAATGGCGCAAAAAGGTAACTCACTTACGCAGAAACGTAACCCACTCAAGAAAAACAGGCAACCCACTCACTCAAAAATGTAACCTACTCACTCAAAAAGGTAACCCACTCACGCAAATAGGTACCCACTCACGCAAAAAGGTAATCCACTCGCGCCAACATGTAAGTAATTTAGTTAGTATCACAGGGTGGGAATGATTTCGGAAAGTGGGTATAGCATAGTTCCATATGATTTCACAGGTAATTCAGATAGTGGCGTAGGTATTTAGGATAATTCAGTTAGTATCATGGCTGTTTAGGGCAATTAAGGTAGTATCTCAGGGTAGGACAGATTCCATGGTTTAGTGTATGTATAGTTCCGTATCATCTCACAGGTAATTCAGATAGCATCGTAGGTATTTGGGCTAATTCAAGTATCATAGGTGCTTAGAGTAACTCAACTAGTATCGCAGTAGGCTAGATTCTATGGGCAGGGCGTATCATAGCTACATATGATTTCACTGGTGGGTCATTTAGTATCGTCGGTATTTAGGCTAATTGTAGTAGCATCACAGGAGGATAGATTCCAGGTCTGAGTATAGCATAGTTTCGTATTTCACAGGTAATTCAGAGAGTATCGTAGATATTTAGGATAATTCAAGTGTCATAGGTGTTTAGAGTAATTCAGCTAGCATTACAGGTGGGTAGGGTCCGTTATAACATAGTTTCATATTTCACATATAATTCAGGTAATACCGTAAGTATTTGGAGTAATCACCATAGTTTTTTAGATATTCGTGATAATTTTGATCAGCGATTTCTATCACAGCTATTTAAGTTAATTGCAGGTGATTCGGGTAGTATCACAGGTATTTGTGGTAATATAAAGAGTAATTAGATTATAAACATTTCTAATCCAACGTTACAACACTTTATATACGTTTTTTCTAAATCTTAGAAATCTTTTATATGTTAAACTGTTAGTGTGCGAGACAAACAGGGATCAACTGCTTATTGGTTTACAAATTGAAAAGCTTTGCGTCAACATACCTTTATTTTAGTTCGTTGTAGGTGCCTCTCCCCCTTATCTGGACTTGAGACTAGCACTATAATTGCTCCTAATGGCAGGATAAACACCTTCCCTTCCATCTTCTTTCTTCATCAGGCGTCTGCTAGTTGGATACACAGAACATGGATAAACTTCATGTTTTTAAGATCGTAGACTCACGAGATCTTCATCTTCGACTTACATTCTCTTAAGCACGGTTTGTAATACTGTAATGTCCATACGCATAGGTAGTTATTCCATCCTCGGCAATAACTCTTTTATCATCACAGCGATTCAATGTAATTTTATTAACTTGCACTGTGGTAACAGCGTCCTTTCGTGATAGGATTAGATTCATGGGCGTTCTGATGATTTCACAGGTTTTAAGATAGTCTGTATAGCTGTCAAACGTAATGTACTGAATCATAGCACTACATTTATACCTTTAATTTTTGTATCACTGAACCGTGGATATCTAGTGCATACATCTCAGGTCGTAGTCCGACAATGCGCTGGATGATTTTACAATTAGCCCCATCTTTAAATTTCCCAAGCACCTTCTTGTTTAGAAACGAATAGCATATATGGTTGACAGGGTAATCAGCAGTATCCAGATGCTCAAGAAAACATAGCTTGTCATGGTACACATCTTCAGTTGTTACACGATGAATGAATGAATCACTATCCATGTACATAAGCTTCAGATTTTCAGCTCCGTAATCTGGTAACAACACATCACAATTATAGTGATACATTAATGTATTGGAGATGTCCAACACACTCATACCAATGTATATAGTCTTGTTGAATACGCTCTGGCGAGAGGCCATATGTACAGGAGCTAGATTAGCAGAATATATTGTCCTATCGATAAACGTAGGCTTGGCGATCAGCCTCTCTGGAGTCTTCTCATTTGTCACCAGTCGTATATCCATACGGTTACGCAGGTTCTCCATAGTGTTTCCAAACATGGCGCTGTTAAAGAGCTTGTAGAGGTCCATCTCGAAATCATTTGAAGCTTGTTGTCATAGTCTGTTGTTAAATTCCACATAAGGTTCTGACCACTGTGACTGCTGGAATTGTAGCACACGATGTATTTTACTCAAACGTAACCCGTGTTTAAGAGCTTGCATCCATGCCATGTAATGTACTACACACTTCTTTCGAGGTGCAAGATTAGGTATCAGTTTCCTTTTTAGATGATTCCAATGGTTTCATACACTCAGGCAGGAAAGGTAGAACTTTGTGTAGATCGTGAAGTTCTCCAGGATACTCGATGTCAACTTCTAATATGTATCCATGAGGATCATCTTCTTGCTGTCTTTCTAAGTTGATTTCATCAGGCGAAACCCACTGAAATCCACCAAAAGGAAGGGTGTGACACATCGCCCCCATATTGGTTATTGGCGTTTTCATATGTGATAAATTCGGTTGGCCTCAACGGATCAAACTTCTCCATAAGTGTTATTGGCCTCTGCATAACGATGGGAAATTTGGCATAAACCTCCTCTTATACCGGATCCCATCATGAGTAGTTGATCATAATCTGGTAACAGCTGCAGTCTAATTCCAGTATACAGTAACATGGTGTCACATTTAAGTCCTGGAGAGGTGAAATAATGTGCTGGATCATCTTTGTGTGTTTTGAGGGTTTGCTCTCTGAATGTCTCAAAGACATCAGCTAGAAGAACATCTGAGGTTAAGTAAAGATCGCTGTCCTCGCCCAGGTTTTTCACATTAAACAGTTTCCATACATTTCTAGCATGATCGTAGTCAGTATCAGTAATTTCTTCTTGATTTAATGTATTGTAGAACGAGTCCTTAGGGGGCAGGCAGGTCTCGTTCAAGACACCCCGTGAAGTAACAAAGTCATATGGAAATATGCCCTTACGTGTAATCAACCTCAATTTGTCTTCTCCAAAGTACTTTATCGTTTCAGGATATGAGGTTAGATTTTTTACCAACTTATCCAAGCTTGTACTGAGGAATCAAAAGCTATCCACAAACCCAAGCTTTATAGCTCCTACATACTTGGTGAATGAGATATAGCTTTCTTCAGAGCTAGGAATTACCTCAACCCTCTCACTTGTACAACCCAGCTCCTTGACAATGAAATGGGGTCATCCCCACTAAGGTTGTGCTTGAAGACTGGAATATATTTACGTGTTTTGCAGGCTAAATTACATTCATTATGTAGACTTCCACGATATTCACCAAAGATGTGATCATGGTTGCGTACTTTGTAGTTCTCTTCTGTAAAGGGTTTTGCACACAAGTAGCATGTTGTAGAAGACTCAGAATCCCTTTGCAGATGCCCCGTATGTTTCAGAGGTCTTGGCAGATTAGTATATATTACCACTCATTGTTGCAAGGGATGACAGGTACCGCATAAACATCTGAGCAGCATCATAACCACGATATACATAGGGTTGCTTAGGAAGACCAGTTTTGAGATGTTCAACACTGGATGACCGCTTCACGTAAACACAGAAGCTCATTGGTGTGTGCTGTTGATAAGGGGTTGTATAGGATGTTTCAGGATTTGGGTATACACGTATGGCATGGAGTGAGAGTAGTCTCAAAATCCGCATTGCTGACATAAGGTACTTTCAGCATCCTCTCAACATTTTTAAACTGTACAATTGATTTCCCCTTGGTAGGCACAACTACCCTCGCAAACATCACGTTGGTTGCAGACTGATGTATGTTCTTGTAGTTTTCCAACTCTCTTCGCCCATACCGATCATCAAAATGTGTATAGCAACACTTACAGCTATAAACACGTCCATTACGGCTAGTTTACTGACGTCGAACGAGCTTCTCAAAATTCTTTATATACACATTAGTGATGTTTTCCACAACTGTCACTCAATAGTAGAAGGTCACGGTGTTCAGGTAGTTCAGTCTCAGCAACCTTTATTGGATACACGTCATGCTTCTCATCCAGCCCGAAAACGCTAATAGACATACTGTTAAGCTTCTTAAACTTAGATATTTGAGAAAGTGGAGTAGGGTAGGAAACACAGCCGAAGTCGTACTTATCTTGAAGTTTTCTGTATTTGCTCACATCTTGTGCATCCTTCTCAACATATTTGGCTAGTACAGAATACATGAATACATCCTAAAGTTATGGATGTTTACGCAGGCTTTTCTTGCTCCAACAGCTGGTGGTAGTGGTATGTAGCTACTTCCTCGTAACTGATAGTACTTCTTGATACGAAGTCGAACTCCTTCCACAGTAAGCAAAGCCCAGTTGCTGCCCTTAAGCTGAGACTCCTCCATTTCAGTCACCAAATTCTTGAATTTCGTTTCCATCGTTGACTCCAGACCAGTTTCTAGGAAAACAGGCTGATTCCGTGTTTTAAATGTTTTGTCACCTGTTTCTCCAATACTGTTAACAATTCGACACTCAGTCAGAAGATTAATTTTAACACTTGTGATTACCAAGGTCTTTATGCACAGCATGGTTTATGCGTTGTTTTGCCTCATGTGGATACATATTCAGGTCCTTAGTTGATACGCATCGTATAAAATACGATTAAAATCGTCCTTTGAATGAAGTTTTATATTCTTTCATATCACAGTCCTGCATTGTTGATAGTAACTGATGTTTATCAGGCTCCAATGTGCTTTTCTTCTGAGGACTGCTTATTTCACATATATCTTCGTGTCGCTGGCCCTTATAGCTATCATTGAAGGCCAAGCTACAATGTTTACATTTGAAGAGCTTCTTACAAGACATCTCGTTTCTGCTCTTGTGATAACCTCGGAGGAACTTCTTCCCACAATTTCCGCAAGCGTATCCAGTAGCGCTTGGAATAATATACGCTGTGTTATTTATCTTTATTCTTGATGTAAAAACGTATTAATCCTTCTTCAAGGGAAATGTAGACATCTTAATTTTGATAACACTTTAAAAGGCTGATTATTCTTTGGGAGAGCACGATATTAACACCTCAAGACTAATTAGCACAATGAAGTCCAATGCTCGAGATCACTCTATTTATAGAGGGAGCACGGACCTTTTAGATCAATCCTAATCTCGCTCAATAACTAGCTGTACATGATCGCTTTACGCGTATTAACCCCCACCATATAACCTCACGCCCAGAGACAGGATGCCTTTGACGTCACACCGAGAGACAGGATGTCTGTGCAGTATCAAACACGCTTAAACTCGTCCCATAACTACCTGTATATGCTGTCACACCAACAAGAGAATTATTCTCACACGCACATTGTGACAGATGTTTCCATTCAAAGCCCACCACAACCACCACCACCACCACCGCTACCACCACCCATTACACAAAAGCTAGCACGATCTCTATTATCACAATACTTAAATAAAAGTAAAAGCTCAAAAGGTAACGTAGATGATTTTCCGCTTATTTAGTTAAATGTATATATACTGCATTATTTCATGTTTTCATTCCCACTTCCATTCTTCGTTTCCATCCTCCCACAGAAAAACCATTACATTTCACTACAATCTCGAGCAAAGCAATTTTTCCAGAGTTACACAGATTTTAAGCTTCTAGCATCGAGCCTAGTAATGCTTTAATAAATGAATATTGTTAATTTACCTCCCCCGCATCAGCATCTACCATTTAATCTTTACTCGAACCTGGTATGATCCATAGGCTTGAACATATATATAAAATCACAACTTCGGGATTCGATCTGAGTACTTTGAAGTAATTTTTGTCATGATAACGATATTTAGGGACTAGGTACTCTGTTTACGTTTTACTTGACATGTCTATCTAAATTAGATTACGAGTTATTTAATTTGTAAGTAAATTGCATTGAATCGGTATTCGAACCCAGAACACCAGGAATAAAATTATTTAAGATGTTAGTTTAAGATGTTATACAGAGCAGTATGCAGTTACACCACCAACCTAAGTGACATATCCTAGAGTATAGAGGAAAATTAAGGAAGTCATTAAAAGATCGGGTTTCGAACTAAGCACAACTAATCGACAATTATATACAGTATTAATTACACATCATAGGAGCTATCAATCATGCTTTGGTCTACCCCTCTATCTCTCTTAGTTTCTGAGGTAATGTAGCTTTAAAAACTAAGGATCAAACCCAGGACGCCAGCGACACGAAGATATATCTGAAATAAGCAGACCTCAGAAGAAAAGCACATTGGAGCCTACTAAACATCAGTTAATATCAACAATGGAGGGCTGTGATATGAAAGAATATGATACACCGTTCAAAGGACGATTTTAATCGTATTTTATACGATGCGTATCAACTAAGGACCTGAATATGTTTCCACATGAGGCACAACAACGCATAAACCATGCTGTGCATAAAGAGCTTGGTAATCACAAGAGTGTTAAAATTAATCTTCTGACTGATTGTCGAATTGTTAACAGTATTGGAGAAACAGGTGACAAAACATTTAAAACACGGAATCAGCCTGTTTTCCTAGAAACTGATCTGGAGTCAACGATGGAAACGAAATTCAAGAAATTGTTGACTGAAATGGAGGAGTCTCAGCTTAAGGGCAGCAACTGGGTTTTGCTTACTGTGGAAGGAGTTCGACTTCGTATCAACAAGTACTATCAGTTACGAGGAAGTAGCTACATACCACTATCACCATCTGTTGGAGCAAGGAAATCCTGCGTAAACATCTATAACTTTAGGATGTATTCATGTATTCTGTACTAGCCAAATATATTGAGAAGGATGCACAAGGTGTGAGCAAATACAGAAAACTTCAAGATAAGTACGACTTCGGCTGTGTTTCCTACCCTACTCCACTTTCTCAAATATCTAAGTTTAAGAAGCTTAACAGTATGTCTATTAGCGTTTTCGGGTTGGATGAGAAGCATGACGTGTATCCAATAAAGGTTGCTGAGACTGAACTACCTGAACACCGTGACCTTCTACTATTGAGTGACAGTTGTGGAAAACATCACTATGTGTATATAAAGAATTTTGAGAAGCTCGTTCGACGTCAGTAAACTAGCCGTAATGGACGTGTTTATAGCTGTAAGTGTTGCTATACACATTTTGATGATCGATATGGGCGAAGAGAGTTGGAAAACTACAAGAACATACATCACTCTGCAACCAACGTGATGTTTGCGAGGGTAGTTGTGCCTACCAAGGGGAAATCAATTGTACAGTTTAAAAATGTTGAGAGGATGCTGAAAGTACCTTATGTCAGCAATGCGGATTTTGAGACTACTCTCACTCCATGCCATACGTGTATACCCAAATCCTGAAATATCCTATACAACCCCTTATCAACAGCACACACCAATGAGCTTCTGTGTTTACGTGAAGCGGTCATCCAGTGTTGAACATCTCAAAACTGGTCTTCCTAAGCAACCCTATGTATATCGTGGTTATGATGCTGCTCAGATGTTTATGCGGTACCTGTCATCCCTTGCAACAATGAGTGGTAATATATACTAATCTGCCAAGACCTCTGAAACATACGGGGCATCTGCAAAGGGATTCTGAGTCTTCTACAACATGCTACTTGTGTGCAAAACCCTTTACAGAAGAGAACTACAAAGTACGCAACAATGATCACATCTTTGGTGAATATCGTGGAAGTCTACATAATGAATGTAATTTAGCCTGCAAAACACGTAAATATATTCCAGTCTTCAAGCACAACCTTAGTGGGGATGACCCCATTTCATTGTCAAGGAGCTGGGTTGTACAAGTGAGAGGGTTGAGGTAATTCCTAGCTCTGAAGAAAGCTATATCTCATTCACCAAGTATGTAGGAGCTATAAAGCTTCGGTTTGTGGATAGCTTTTGATTCCTCAGTACAAGCTTGGATAAGTTGGTAAAAAATCTAACCTCATATCCTGAAACGATAAAGTACTTTGGAGAAGACAAATTGAGGTTGATTACACGTAAGGGCATATTTCCATATGACTTTGTTACTTCACGGGGTGTCTTGAACGAGACCTGCCTGCCCCCTAAGGACTCGTTCTACAATACATTAAATCAAGAAGAAATTACTGATACTGACTACGATCATGCTAGAAATGTATGGGAACTGTTTAATGCGAGAAACCTGGGCGAGTACAGCGAACTTTACTTAACCTCAGATGCTCTTCTAGCTGATGTCTTTGAGACATTCAGAGAGCAAACCCTCAAAACACACAAAGTTGATCCAGCACATTATTTCACATCTTCAGGTCTTACATGTGACGCTATGTTACTGTATACTGGAATTTGGCTGGAGCTGTTCCAAGATTATGATCAAATCCTCATGGTGGCATCCGGTATAAGAGGAGGTTTATGACAAGTTTCCCATCAGTATGCAGATGCTAATAACACTTATATGGAGAAGTTTGATCCGTCGAGGCCAAACGAATTTATCATATACGAAAACGCCAATAACCAATACGGGTGAGCGATGTGTCACACCCTTCCTTTTGGTGGATTTCAGTGGGTTTCGCCTGATGAAATCAACTTAGAAAGACAGCAAGAAGATGATCCTCATGGATACATATTAGAAGTTGACATCGAGTATCCTGGAGAACTTCACAATCTACACAAAGTTCTACCTTTCCTGCCTGAGTGTATGAAACCATTGGAATCATCTAAAAAGGAAACTGATACCTAATCTTGCACCTCGAAAGAAGTGTGTAGTACATTACATGGCATGGATGCAAGCTCTTAATCACGGGTTACGTTTGAGTAAAATTCATCTTGTGCTACAATTCCAGCAGTCACAGTGGTCAGAACCTTATGTGGAATTTAACAACAGACTATGACAACAAGCTTCAAATGATTTCGAGATGGACCTCTACAAGCTCTTTAACAGCGCCATGTTTGGAAACACTATGGAGAACCTGCGTAACCGTATGGATATACGACTGGTGACAAATGAGAAGACTCCAGAGAGGCTGATCGCCAAGCCTACGTTTATCGATAGGACAATATATTCTGCTAATCTAGCTCCTGTACATATGGCCTCTCTTCAGAGTGTATTCAACAAGCCTATATACATTGGTATGAGTGTGTTGGACATCTCCAAGACATTAATGTATCACTATAATTATGATGTGTTGTTACCACATTACGGAGCTGAAAAGCTGAAGCTTATGTACATGGATAGTGATTCATTCATTCATCGTGTAACAACTGAAGATGTGTACCATGACAAGCTATGTTTTCTTGAGCATCTGGATACTGCTGATTATCCTGTCAACCATATATGTTATTCGTTTCTAAACAAGAAGGTGCTTGGGAAATTTAAAGATGAGGCTAATTGTAAAATCATCCAGCGCTTTGTCGGACTACGACCTGAGATGTATGCTCTAGATATCCACGGCTCAGTGATACAAAAATTAGAGGTATAAAATGTAGTGCTATGAAGCAGTACATTACGTTTGACAGCTATACAGACTGTCTTAAAACCTGTGAAATCATCAGAACGCCCATGAATCTAATCCTATCACGAAGGCACGCTGTTACCACAGTGCAAGTGAATAAAATTACATTGAATCCCTATGATGATAAAAGAGTTATTGCCGAGGATGGAGTAACTACCTATGCGTTTGGACATTACAGTATTACAAGCAGTGCTTAAGTGCATGTAAATCGAAGATGAGGATTTTCTCGTCAGTCTACAATCTTAAAGAAATGAAGTTTATCCATGTGCTGTGTATGCAACTAGCAGACGTCTGATGCAGTAAGAAGATGGAAGGGAAGGTTTTAACCCTGCCATTAAGAGCAATCTTAGTGTTAGCCTCAAGCCTAGATAAAGGGGAGAGGCACCTACAACGAACTAAAATAAAGGTATGTTGAATCAAAGCTTTTCAATTTGTAAACGAATATGCAGTTTGTCCCTCTTTGCCTCACACACTAACTATTTAACATATAAAGGGTTTGTAAGATTTAGAAAAAAGTATATAAAGTGTTGTAATTTTGGATGAGAAACGTTTTTAATCTAATTACTCCCTATATTACCATGAATACCTATGATACTATTTGAATTGCCTGTTAAAATCACTTAAATACTTGTTATACTACCCGAATCATGTGAAATTACCTTAAATAGCTCTGATACGAATCCCTGCTCGAAATTAGCACGACCACCTCTCATACTCTCTGGTTTGCCCTAAATATCAGTGATACTAGTTGAATTACCTGTTAAAATTATTCAAATAACTTTCATACAACCTGAATCACCTGCAATTACCTTAAATAGCTGTGATACAAATCGCTGATCAAAATTATCACGAATATCTTTGAAACTATGCTGATTACCCCAAATACTTACGATATTATCTGAAATATACGTGAAATATGAAACTATGTTATAACCGAACCCTGGAACCTAACCACCTGTAATGCAAGCTGAGTTACTCCAAACACCTTTGATACTTGAATTATCCTAAATACCTACGATACTCTCTTAATTACCTGTGAAATACGAAACTATGCTGTACCCAGCCCTGGAATCTATCCTCCTGTGATACTACTTGTATTAGCCTAAATATCGACGATACTAGATGAATTACCAGTGAAGTCATATGTAGCTATGACACGCTCTGACCATGGAATCTAGCCTCCTGTGATACTAGCTGAGTTATTCTAAGCACCTATGATACTTGAATTAGCCCAAATACCTAAGATACTACCTGAATTACCTGTGAAATCATACGGAACTATACACACACTAAACCATGGAATCTGTTCTACCCTGCGATACTACCTGAATTACTCTAAACAGCCATGATACTAACTGAATTATCCTAAATACCTACGCCACTATCTGAATTACCTGTAAAATCATACGGAACTATGCTATACCCATTTTCCGAAATCATTCGCACCCTATGATACTAACTGAATTACTTACATTTTTGCGCGAATGGGTCACCTTTTTTCGTGAGTGGGTTACCTTTTGCGTGAGTGGGTTACCTCTTTGTGTGAGTGGGTTACCTTTTTGCGTGAGTGAGTTACCTGATTACGTGTGTGGGCTACCTTTTAGCTTGAGTGGGTTACTTTTTGCGTGAGTGGGTTACCTTTTTGGCGTGAGTGGGTTACTTTTTGCGTGAGTGGGTTACCTTTTTAGCGTGAGTGGGTTACCTATTTTCGTGAGTGGGTTTCCTTTTAGTGTGTATGGGTTACCTTTTTGCGTGAGTGGGTTACGTGCTGAAGCTGTCTAGAATTAGCGTTCTAACATTGCCAGTAAATAGCTTTCCGTGACGAATACGTCTAAAGTAGTTTTCACTCTCCCAAATAAAAACCATATTCTACCCTTCAAGTCCTGACTAGTCTAGAACCTCCCCTCATATTCCCTATCTCTCCTGTATATTAGCCCATATTCCTACTCTTTCAGTATCTGTCTAGCCCAACAGCTCTTCTCGTTTTCCTATACCTCTCATACATACAAACGCATATTCTACTCTCAACCTCTGTCTAGTCTAGCATCTCTCCCCGAAATCCCTATCTTTTCCATATAAATACATGCTCTGCTCCTCAACATGTCCAGCCTAGCATCTCTCCTCGTATGTCTTATCTCTCTCATATAAAGCACATTTCCCGCTCCTTCAACTCTCTTCTAAATAGGATCTCTCCCCGTTTTCTCGTCTGCTCTTATAAACCATACTCAAACCCTCCTAGCTTAATACCTCTCATGGGTTTGCTTTCTCTCTCATATAAAAGCCATATTCTACCCTTAAATTCCTGACTAGTCTAGCTCCTCCACTCGTAATCCCCATCGCCCCTGTATGTAAGCTCATATTTCTACTCCTTCAGTATCTGTCTAGCACACCTCTCCTCCTGTTCCTATACGTCTCATACATATAAGCGCATACTCTACTCTCAACCTTTGTCTAGTCTAGCATCTCTCCCCGTAATCCCTATCTTTTCCATATAAACGCATACTCTACTCCTCAAAATGTCTGGCCTAGCACTTCTCCTCGTATCCCATACCTCTCGTAAAGCGCATTCCCTCCTATTCTCTGTCTAGCTGAGTATCTTTCGTTGCTTTCCTATCTAGCCCATATAAAACACATTCTACCTTTAACGCCTGTTTATCCTAGCATAGGATCTCCCTCCGTTTTCTTGTCTCTCTCCTTATAAACGCATACTCAAACTCTCCTAGCCTAATACCTCTCCTCGATTTGCTATCTCTCCCATATAAAAGGTTTATTCTACCCTTCAAGCCCTGTCTAGTATAACAGCTCTCCTCGTTTTCCCTATCTTTCCCCTATAAACGCATACTCTACTTCTCATCCTCTGTCTAGCCTAGCACTTCTCCTCGTATTCCCTACCTCTCCCATATAAAGTACATACTCTACTCTTCAATTCTGTCTAGCCTAACACCTCTCCTCGTTTTCCTGTACCTCTCATATAAACCATTCTTTACCCTTCAACTCTGTCTAGCCTAACATCTCTCCTCGTTTTCCTATACCTCTCATATAAACCATACTCTACTCTTCAACCGCTGCCTAGCCTAACACCTCTTCACTATCTCTTACATATAAACGCACTACCCTCCTTCAACACTGTCTAGCCTAGTATCGGTCGTCGTATTCCCTATCTCTCCCATATAATACCCCATTTTCCTTCTTGAAGGTTCTCTCAACCTGGCATCTACCCTCGGTTTCCCTATCCTTTCCCATATATGCCCAAAAAAAAGTGCGCCAACTCTCTCCTAAATAACCTACTCACCGTGCAGCCGCAACCCGCCGAACACTGTCATCTGATCCTGTAACCCTGAAAAAGATGACAAGGAAGATGATGGATACAGGAAATGAGAGGAAGGAGAGTCGTGGTAGAGGGTGAACCACCCCAGTATTCGCCTGTTGACCCGAGGAGACCACAAAAAACCCTTGGACCCTAGTGGGCGGTTGCCGGAGATCGAAACCGGGACATCCCGAATGTGGGCCACAGACGTTGCCTGCTGAACCATTTCACTCGTTAAAGTATTGAGTAACTCTCAGCTCAGTGGAACGCGGACTCATTTCAGCACCATTCTGCCCATTTCATTCAACTTATCTACAGACCTAAATTGTTTAAAAGGAGTTTGACTATTTTCAGAAAAGTTATTAAATTACTAAACTTCGGCTTCATTTTATAGAACACTGTGCATTTATATCTTGGAAAAGTTACCCGCATAATGTATGCATTCAACTTCACAGTATTCCTTTTTTTATATATTTTAATTTTACGCCAAATTTCAAAATCTAATAATGCGCTCAAATTTTGAAAATGTATGTGTGCATTTTTATTGAGACTCTCACAATGCATTAATATTAGTTTCACCACATGATGACATTTTCGTCTAATCTGAGTTCAAGGGTTTTTGAGAAAATGAAATCCAATTTCCTTAAAAAGGAATTCAATTTGAAAAAACGTTGAAGAGGGAATATGTAATTAGAGGTAGATAAAAATTAATTTAACTTTGGCAGAATGTGTTCATTATGCAACTGAGTGATTGCTATGAAGTGAGTAAATAGTTTCAAAATAATGTTAAGGAATATTTCGGGATAGGAATTCAGATCAGGAAATTCAAAGCTGAAGAATAACTGTGCAATCTCCTCTTTAACTACCATATGCATATAGGTAAATAGAATAACCTATAATGTGATGTAGTAATACATAATACAAAAATACACAAAAAATGTTGAGCATCAATGGCAAATGAGATCTCT
The DNA here is from genome assembly GCA_030765065.1 of Deroplatys truncata. Taxonomy (NCBI): domain Eukaryota; kingdom Metazoa; phylum Arthropoda; class Insecta; order Mantodea; family Mantidae; genus Deroplatys; species Deroplatys truncata. The sequence goes on from CM060990.1 coordinate 273,566,770, forward strand.
CCACATTAAGTGGAGATTCCTCATAACTAGAGACAGGGTAAATATGAAGAAAAAATTGTCAAAATATGATTTTTTCGCCAAAATAAGGAAATATTAAGAAAAAGAAAAAATATTATGAAATATATATTTTAAAACCAAAACATCTCTCTTAAACCTCGTCGGCTTGGAGCAGGTTGACTTCATTATTTGAAAATACAAGCTTTGAAGATTTTGTCCATATTTAATAATAAAATACCAATGAAGTACAACAAATTACATAGAGTTTACAGAACTTAATCATTGTGAAAGCTTTGAGCTTAGAAGAAAAAATAAAAGAGGTTACTGGTTGCTCTGTCCTTGCTTAATACTAATTATAATATGCCACTGAAAGCTTTTCAGTATTATCCGGTAAAAAGCTGCATCGTCTGTGTGTCAGTACGATGAAAAAGATCGCTCCACATCACATGAAGTAATGGAAGCATACTTGTATCGTACTGTATCGTGTATCATATTTTCTGGTATGTGTGTGCCCTTACCTTCAAGTACTTTACTAACTTGGCAGGGAATACAGTATGGTGGATTCTTTTGCAGCAGTAGATCAAATTTCTTAGAAATGACTTTCCCAGGTGACCCTGGAACTTCTGCTAAGTCTTCCCTTAGTCCTTCCAGAATTGGAGTCATGTATTAGTGGCAACCTGTTGGCTTCAGCCTCTGTAGTAATTTGACAAAATGTTCTTGTATGTAAGTCAGTTTGCCCTTAACTTACTCATTTGCAAATTATTGTTGCGCAAGTTGTATGCAGCATGCAGACTCTGAACTAAAAGCATCACCTACCTGCATAAAACGATAAACATTTGCAAAATTAATCTGAACAAATTGCATAATTTACCTCTCTATCAATGCTGGAATATCACATTCACAGGCTTTGATTTACTTGCAAATACAATTCATGACATCTCTGCAGCGTTACTCTTCAGCTAAAAAAAAAATTCAAATCACTTCAAAAGGCTACAAGGTGCAGAAGGCTTCAAATGTTTTCAGATGGACCACGGGTGTAGAGGAAGAGGGGGAAGGAATGTCTTCTCGACTAGTCATGCCTGGATATAGCCAACAATAAACGCCGGTACTGCCTCAAAGGCCACATTTACTTTTGTGTATGCTCGTATAATTCAGCGACCTGACTCTAAAAGGAAAGAAGACAAAAGTAAATACTTTCTCTTTACTAGATCTATCCAAACGAAATAAATTAACATTTTCTATATATAATATGTTGCTTAAAAAGCAAATATTCCACTATTTATGCAGGTGCTACACAAATTCAAGATGCATTATTCAGTAATTTCCTTGAGAAACAAGGTTCACATTATGCATACCTTATTTCTAATGTTTGTTGCTAGTAATAATGATGGATTCATAATTACCTCGCAATGGACTGTTCCACGCGAACTCCGACAGCATAGTGTATTTATTATTTTGAATATAAGCCTGTTTTTGCGTTTTAATTTTCACAGAGATTGATCACAGCGTTTAGCGCTAAGTGTGTAGTTCCCTACCGTTGGCACATTCATTGTGAGAATATTCAAAAAAGTTTTGAAAATACGGAAGCAAAAGTAACATAATGCCAAACTGTTGAAGCAGTTTGAACGCAATTAAATGCAACGTTCAATTTTCTTCAAAATCAGATATTTTTTGCGTTTATGACTAAAAAAAGAAAAAAATTGTTTTATTTGAAACATAATTCCCCCTTACACACACCCACAAGAGAAAGGAAGACAAACCGTGGGAACCGTATATGGACGTAGAATAAAAACACCTAGATATTGTATCTAAAAGGAGAAAATGTTAACAGTTACAAGGAAACAGCGTGTAGCGCGGAATATGCAGTTTCTATAAAGCTGTTTTATTCGGTTATGATAACATATAAGCTAAATTTTCAAAATAGAGACCCGAAAGTGTTAATGCAAAACTGTTTATGTGCTTTTGATGCAATTGGCTCCTCATTTGAGAGCACTCTATTACTGAAAATTCAATTGCTTTCAAAAGTAAACTTGCTTTCAAATTAAAAATCTGAATAAAGAAAAAAAAAAGCCTCGGAAATAGCATACGGTGTTAGGCTTAGGTACTTTGCAATATGACTCACGTTCTGGATTCCTAAAATGTTCTCTTTCCTGGTCTAGAAAGGAAATATGTAACGGAAGCGCTCCCGGGGGGGGGCGAGGTGAGAGACACTGGGCGGTCGGAACCAGGAGTGACGGCACAGCAATGACAGGGTCCCTAAAATTTCCAGATTGAGATGCCCTGACAGTAGGGTAGGCAAACCGGGGACACCGCCCCCACACAAAGGGTTCAACGCCCCCAAGGGGCGGTCCGATACCTCGACAACCAGCTGAAGACCGAGAGACGGATAAGATTCCACAGAGAGCATCCTTTTTCCCCGCCATGCCGCACCGGAACAATATCGCCGACACTTCCAACCCTAAAACAGACTTAAGGGGGTTAAGGATGAATGAAATGAGGAATGGAACGATATGGAGGAACAGGAATTTCGGGGCTGAGAGAAACCACTCCAACATTCGCCTGGAAAACCCCGGGAAAACCCATAAAAGGCCCATGGGTCAGAGTGGGTGGTCGTTGAGAGCGAACCAGGGACCTCCCAAATGCGAGTCGCACGCATTACCGCGGCGCCACCTGGATGGAATCTGGAAGATCCGTAGTTCAAATCCCAGGCTATGGCATTGAATTTTTCAGTCTGATTCTACTTTTCCAATGTTGTCCTACACACAGCTTGTGTGAAAGAGTTACTTCTTGACAATTCAGATGAACTGTCATTACACTCTTACAAACTTCGTTTTAAGTATAAGAAGAATACATTGGCTAAAGCCATAGTCAACTTTTTATGTGGTGCCTTTGAAGCTCCACGCTCTTTGCATTACCGAGAAAAATCTGTTGTATTCACATAACTTTCTCTTCTCACCATTCTACAAATTATTTTTACTAAATCTTATTTTTCTATTCACTTCTTGATAAACTTTCAATTCATGTTTAGTCCATCTCTGTGGTGTGGAGGTTGCCTCATATTCAAGAGATTCCAAGTTCGAATCTCGGTTAGAGTGAGTTACCTGGATAAAGATTTTGCGGGAGTTTCCCCTTATCCTGAGAAGATGAATTTCAGGTAACTCTAAGCTCTAGGGACCTCGGGGCTATTTGAGCATCATTTTAACCATTTCATTCCTTCAGCGTCCGTAAAGGCCTACCCGGTTAAAATACGTTAATTAAACCCAAAAGAAAAAATTCACATTTGCACATCTCCTTGTAGGATACGTAGATAAAGCGATAGTCACATTTTCAAAAAGCATGTCACTACACGATGCTTTGAGATTCCGCTGTGTGTATGACCGCGATAAAAACAAAACAAATAGCGACTTCTCAGTTACCAAACGTATTCAAAACAATAACAAAACGTCGGATGTGTTACACTCGCATGACTTTCTCCACTTTTGTACACACTATTTTTACAAACGCTTTTCTCCATCTACTTCATGTTAATCGGGATAAACATTTGCAGAAACCATCTTATTGCTAATTTTCTTGCAGATGCAAGGGGAATAAGGTAGGCTTTAGGCGATAGTCAAATCTTTTAAGAGCTGGTTGCTATGTGGAGCATTCCATTCTCTTTGGATGGCCAGGACATAAAACAAAAATAACAAATTCACATTTAAGAAAAGGTACAAGTATTGGAAAGTTCAAACAAATAACAAGGAATATCTCGGAAACGGTCCACTCCACAATAAAAATAATGTGTATGACATAAATTGTGTGTTTTAACGAGCTTTATATTTTTTGTGTAGAAACATTTTGTCTTCCTCTTACAGTTTACCAGTAATGAAAAGCCATTCAGAAAGAAGAGGAATTTTGGGGACATTCCCAGAAAATTCAAGATATACATTTTATTTGTCATGAAAATATCTTAAATATATGATATTTTAAACAAAATCGTTAGAGCCATTTTTGAGAAAATCAAAATTTTCGAAAAATATTCCACGTAAAGGGTAGTCTGCGGTGAAGGGATTTTCTTGAAAATTTTCGTGTCGCTTCTTTGAATGATACTGAATCTAAATACCAAGTTTGGCATTTATCCGACTTTTCGTTTTTGAGTTATACTGTTCATAGACACACAGACAGGCACATACATGGACATGTTTCCAAAAATTTATTTGGATTCAGGACATTTCACAACATATATTTTCGGTGAAATCTGATATAGGACTTTTGGGTAGAATGCAATACTTCCCCTACTTACTATACGTAGTAGGAAAAGTAAAAATATCTGGGAAATAGTTAATTTCATAAAATATATGTGTGACAAACTGTGGGCTTTAACGAGATCTGCATTTCTTCTATAGTAAAACTTGGTATATCTCTTACAGTTTACCAATTATACAAAAGTCATTCAGAATGAAGGCTCCTCTCAGAAAATTCAAAATATAATTTCGTTTGTCATCAGAATATCTTAAAGAGAGAGTATTTTATCAAAATCGTTAGAGACATTTCTGAGAATAACAAATTTCGAAAATTGTTCCATGTAAAGGTTTGTTCGGGATGGAGAAGATTTTCTTGAAATTCTTCGTGTAACATCTTTGAAAGATGCTAAACTTAAATATCAAGCTTGGTATTTAACCGAATTACTATTTAATATTTATTTCGTTTTGGAGTTATGTTGTTCGCTGACACGCAGGCATACGGAACTTTTTCTATAAAATATGTGTTGCATTCACATGACTTTCTCTACTCACTCTTCTACAAACTGTTCTTACAAAGCTTATTCTGGCATCTATTTCATGTTAATATAGATAAACCTTCATCACTTATTTACTTACACATTTCGTTGTAGGTATAAATGGAGCATATTAAGCTAACGCGATGGCCAAACCCTCAAAGCTGATGGCTTTGAAATTCTGTTCGCTTTGTATCAGCACGATAAAGAAAGAAAGAAAAACAATAGCGATTTGCAGTTATGAGAAGTATAAAGTATTTGAAAATTCAACTAAGAACAAAGAATATTTCAGAGCAGCTTAACACCATAAAAATGTTATTTGACATAAATTTTGCGCTTTAACAGAATCAATATTTTTTGTGAAGTGACAGTTTTTCTCTCATTTACGGTTTACTAATTATCAAAAGTCATTCACTATAAAGACGAATTTGCAGACTATTCCTAGAGAATTAAAGATATACATTTTATCTAGCATAAAAACATGCGCACGCGCACATGCCACGCACACGCACACACGCACAAACACACATTGGACCTTTTTCTAAAGATACATTCTTTGGATTCAGGGAGTCTCAAACTGATTTCTGGAGAAATTACGACATTGCATTTTTGGGTGGACTACAATAATTTCTCTATTTAGTGTAACTATGTAGTAGAAAAAGTAAAAATGCTTTCTTTGGATTCAGGGGGTCTCAGAACGTGTATTTCCAGTGAATAGCGTTGTTAAATTTTTGGGTGGAATACAATACTTCCCTTAGTTACTGTAAGTGCGTAGTAAGGAAAGTGAATATGCTTTCTTTAGATTCAGGGATCTCAGAACGTGTATTTCCAGTGAATCACGTTATTGAATTTCTGGGTGGAATAAAATAATTTCTTTACTTACTGTAAGTGCGTAGTAGGGAAAGTAAAACGGCTTTCTTTGGATTCAGGGAGTCTCAAAACGTCTATTTTATGTGAATCTCGTTACTGAATTTCTGAGTGGAATACAATACTTTCTCTACTTATTACAGGTAAGTAGTAGAGACAGTAAAAACAAGAGTTGTGGTAGAGATAAGTGGCTGTTTATCGTTCGGCATCTTGCATGCAACCAAACAGGGAGAAGTGTAACTTAACTGTAACTTGAAATAAATTTCTGGCCTAAATTATTGTCACGATTAAAGTAAAGTGCACGGAAAAGCCATATGTTATAAGGATACTATTATAAATAAAGAACATATGTTAGATGATACTGGGTAGAGAAAGTCGTGAATATTGAAAACCAAACCATTTTGTTTTAACGCTTGCTTATTATACAATGACATGATTCCTCTAATTAAAAAAAAGTAATTTGTTTACTGCTTATGTCGCTGTGCTGTAACGTTATTGCCATTTTTCACGGTTATTACTTCCTTGCAGCCTCGTCTAAGGGAAATGTGTTGGAATGCTATTTTCATTCGCACTATTACATCCCCATAACCTTGTAGAGCACGTATGAGCTAAGGCACCTGGCATTACCTCTCGATAAGACGACCTGCTTCCCCCTCCTTGCTACAAGCATGTCGCCCGGAAAACATTTGAAGCCGTCTGTACATTACAATTAATGTGAATGGATATAGAAACACTGTACTACTATGCATGCTTGCTCAAGTACGCTCCAGAATTTCACGAACTGTTAACTAGAAAAACTAAAATGATAGGAAAGCGTCTTCTGAATGTTAACTGCAAACTTACACATTTAATGTTGTTCAAATTTGGCAGCATAAAATAAGACTGCACTGATCTATGTTCCCCATATTGTGAGAACTGTATGGGTTGGCAAGCCAAGATCTCCTGCAAACTATTTATATACCTGAATCTTTGAAGGACCCTTCAAGAAAACCTTTTTTGTTTGCTTTATTAATGCATCCACACCAGGGAATTGCGCCCCTATCTTCTCAGCAACACAATGAATGGCATATGCGACACACGTTAGATGCTGCATTTCTGGGAAAAACCCTTCAGTTTTCTGCTGCCTTCACCATGTACCTTGCCCCATCGGTTATCATTAGAAGCAGCTTCTCCTCTTTATCAGGGTTCTCCCATAAGATGCCTAAATAGATGTACCTATGTAAAATAATTTTAAATTGCTATATTTTGCAGATAAATATTAAACATTATTGACAATATTATTCCATAACTAAATTTTTGCTTTAGAAGTCATTTGCTTATTATTTAACCTTTCCCTATTAAAAGTGTGAGTTTAAACTTGCATATTTAAAATAAGGCCACAAAGTAAAAATAAAAGGGCATTCTGAAAATTGAAATTTACAGAGAAATTCATGGACGAATTGAGCCACTGTTTCATTGCTGACCTTATTAAGAACTTTGGAAGATAGCAGATGCCCATCACCACTCTTCTCTTGAGAGGCTGCCAACAACGCAGTTACCTAGTACCTTCCGAAGGCATCGTTGATTCATCGACTATTACCCAAATGTGACTCTCACCAATTTCATCGTTTATGTGCTGGATGTCTGAAATTAATTTTGAAATTAATAATGCTTAGGAATAAAAATACTCCTTTAACTAATTCATTCCTATGACAAGCTGTAGATTGTAAAAGTTTATGAATGTAAAAAAATAAAGTGCTTACAAGGTGTTAAAATGACCATACTACATATCTAGTTGTACACATTGTCAATTTTTCGCCTAAGGCTTCTTTCACTAGGCACCATTCGCCTGCAATACTTTTCTAGAAAGGCCTTCAAATTGGGATTTTCAATCTTATTTAATGGAATGTTTGGTGCAACAAGGTCTTCACAAAGTTCCTCAGTGAATGTGTCTGCTACAGCAAAAGCATGCGTTGTTAGGAATGTTTGCACTGGATGTGCATCTCTCTCTGAGTTTTTTCCTGCAGTACTGAGCAGATTTTGCATGCTGTTGCAATTGGAACTTCAACGTTGCTGTTAGCTACATTAAATAAAGAAAACAGTACTGATGATGATGATGATGATGATGATAGTATAATGAAAACTACATCGTATGGAGCAATTTGAAGCTGAGAATGTGCGCAGAAACAAAAACATGAGAAAAGAGGCTTTAAAGTTACAACTCAAGAATACTACTATTTCTGATCTTCAATCTGTCTAAAAAAAGCATCTACAATCTGAACTTAACCTTTATATATTGATGAACTGGCAGCCTTATATATTTAGATACATCTTCTAAATCAGATAATCAAATGTTTCATGATTGTTTTTTACTTTTCTCAGTTATCCTTCCCCTTAACTTAAATAGAAGTTGAATGTTAGTAAACTTGCTTGAATAAAAGGTATTATATTCCATACTGACATATTTCTTGCACATCACCATCTTTCATCCGTTTTAAAAAATTTAAAGTGGGTCACCCGATCAAGGATTCCAGTTTTAGACATGGTGTCTTCACTCCTCGGCTGGCCACAAAAAAAAAGAAGTTTAAATTTTATACGGGACCTACCGTTGCTATTTTGACACACTGCTACTATCCCTCCTTCTTTGCCTCTCCCTCCAGTTGTCTCCTGAGCGTTCACTCCTAGCAGAAAGCCACATTCCGCAACAACAATAACATGTGTGTACTGTGTTGACACGAGAATGTCTCCGGGGTCTGAGGGGCAGGTGGATAACATGAGTCCATGCGACCTTGCATTGTAAATATTTAGACCTGCAACATGCTGTCTACGTAAATACCTATTAATGTCTACCAGTGCAGGTGTGAGTGTATGTTTTCTGCTTGACATGTGCTGCACTGACGTAATACTCGAAACTGATTCGCTGCGTCCCTCATTCTTCAAAACGTGTAGCTGGTACATTCCTGTCATGGCTTTTCTCATGGGTGGAAATCAGTAGTGACGGAAACGTTCTCCCTCTATAGGGCCATCTAGCCAATTGTTTATTGCTAATGGAGATTATTTTTAAAAAGAAAAATCATAAACCTTACAAAATATGAAGATTTTCATAAAATATGAGGATTTTACCAAAATATTACGAATTTTTTGTCACGTTTATTGAACCCTACACACTGCAAAACGTAAAAGTACTTACTGATATCAAGCATGACATAAAATATGAAATTTCATATTGTAGCGGTTATCTTGCAGATATTTGTATTTTATGACATTTGTTATAAGAAAAAGAAAGAAATTTAGCATGTCCATAAAGTTAAGTTGGGAACGAGCGGTTGATAGACACCAGGAACTCAAGTTTAAGGAATAGCTGAGTGGGATGCCATTAACCCTGGGTTTGTTCGCAGTCGTCCATATACGTGGATTCAGTTGACATGGCTTTGAGGACGTTAATCTTTGGCGTGACGTAAGGTCGGTATCATTTATAAACCCCGGATTTTCGATGCATGTGTTGTTTTTTCGACAGGGTGTTGCTACACGAATCTGCTGCACTTGGCAGTCCGTTACAATTCTTTAACTTTCCGCAAGTGCAGAACTCTGAATACTCTATGATGACGGCAGCTGCATCTTCCCGGGCGAAGGTAAGAATAACAAATCACTTCTAAGGCATCATTGTAAATGTGGGAGGTTCGACGGAACTCTCTGGGGGCATATTAAATACATTCTACCTAAACTCTGTGACTTTATTTGCTAGTGGGATGGGAATAATGGTTTCTAACCTTTAGGGCAACGGCTCTAGCGGGTATACATGTTCTGCCTACCTACCTGCCCACCCACCCCACCCCATTTTACTAGGCTCCCCTAAGTAGGGTTCCTTCCCCTTCCTTGGTGGGAACTCATTTTCGTAGAAAGGGTCGTAGAAGTCGTCTGAGCTAATCATAGCGTGTGGTATTGCCGCACAGATAAAGTCTACGGTGGGGTAGTGACCCTCACGTCCTGTAGGGAAGATAACCCCCGATTTCACCGTGATAATATTTTGCCTGTCTCTATTCATAACCAAGCAAACATATTAACTACATAGGGTATAACACTTCTTTAAAAGGATCTGAACTTCACGTAATAAACACTCAGAAAACAGCAAATATTTAAGCAAAGCATTCACAGGATAATCAGCTTCCTAAACTCGTGTTGTATATTAGGGCTTAAATGCACTACTTAAATTACTTGCTTTTCTAAAACAATGAGTATAATTTCCAGATAGCATTGTAAAATTTATCCTAGCGACAGAGATGATCATAAACGATTCTTTCTAACTTGCAGTATCCCGTAAGATTTTGGTAGTAAGTATATTGTGTATATTACTGATATAGGTGAAATGTAGCTTTTCCAGGTATATGGATAATTTCACGATAGTGTTTACAACTCTTTGCGGTATACTCGTGGAGGGAGAGCATAACTCGCAGTATGTCCGATATATTAATATATGAATTAATATATGAACTATGGTAATGTTGTTAATTATCTGATGTTTTAGTTGTTACTCTTATTGTTTATTTTTATTTCTTGCCACGGCTGCTGTTATTTAGGTTTTGATAGAGCTTGTATAACTTTGCAGGGTGTGATACGGGAAGGAAGGTAATAAGTAACAACTCTAACAATAGATTAAGTCATGAAGAACACTATGATTTAATGGCACACGCATTTACTGTTTTAGTAATAAGCTACCCAGTTGCTTAAGTTAGTTGGAGCTGTAGAACGATCGAGCCCTACCACGTTCGTAAGCCAAACTTGCGGTCGCTGAGCAATCAAGTATTTTATACGTGCTCTAGAAATAATTGTAATATTTATCACACGTTCCTATAGACCTTTAAATCGATAACCTTTCACCGTTCCTACTACATTATAAGAAGTAAATAATATCGCCTGCTTCTGAGAGCTTACATGTATCTTATTCACATCGCAGCACTTTATACTCAACCGCCCTGGCTGATGGAGACGCTAGAACTAACATTTCTCCCCTTGAAGATTTTAAACATATTCTTCCTTAAAACTTCATTGTCTGTCTTCGTTCAGCTTGGAACCTTCCAGAAGACTTACCCGGCTATTGTTCTACGTTTGCAAGCATGTGGCCTCTCTACAAACATGTTGTGTTCGCTTGTATTTTCTATTTCACAAAGACTCAAGGTCTGGCTTTTATGACCTTCCCGTACAAGTCCTTTTTGCCTGGGCCCTAATTCTAACACAAAGATATGTTTGTCGGCTTTTAACAAGAATTCCACAGCTCCAGCTACACTTGCACATACATAAAACTTATGCCTTAACTTCTATTTATACAAGTATTTTTCTTATTAATACCATTTCACATTACAATTCACATTATTGTATATATGGCATATATATAACCATAGTTACTGTCTCAAATATGCCCCCTTTAAACATATTCAAAATTTATATGTGTACGTGTAAATTTTTAATATTGTTTAATGTCTCATGAATATATTGGTTATGCCATAGGTGTCTAGTGTTCTTGGCACACCCCATATACCTCTGTGAGAATTTGCTCACTCTGTTACAGACATTTAGTATGGGTCGCCTACCTGACCATACTGTACAATAACAACACACACTTCACTGCACTTTGTATTGTGTTTTCGGCTAAGTCATTACAGTTGCTTTGCTAGGGTTATGTTTACAAACACAGCTGTCAGTTTTTGCGCTATTGTGTGTAAAACACGTTTTTCACTATCCCTTTAGTATAAACAATTACAATGGACATTGACTGGTATTAACTTAATTGAATAAAACATGTTGAATAATATATAATCCAGACACATTCATTTATGTATATCAGGTTGTAACCAGATATATATATATATAAAAGAAACACATAGAAAACGGTTATACATACATAAAACTGAAAAACAATTGACATTTGCTTGCTATGTATTTAGGTTGTTCCAGTGTTTGAACTATGGACTAATTATTTTATGAGTTAATTCTTACTTCTATCTCTATTTAAATTAGCATATTTACACACAGGTTACCGTAACTAAAGCTTTATGAGATCTTATCATTTGAGTTTTCTGTTGATTATTACACTTATATATATCTCAAGTACATTCAGGCTAATCAACTATAGGATTGTATATACATACACATATATAGTTTACCTATTTTTACAGGTCTCAAACATACTTATTTTATACTCTTACTCCTTACATTTACAATTATTTACAAGGCTATCCACTCTTACGATCCGTACCTTTTTTTTTAATTTTTTTTATTTCCCAATATTCTTCTTATAAGCCTACTTATTAGTTTTCTTCTTTATCATGTTCTGCAGCCTTTCTGGTTTTATATGGTTTAAGCATTTCCTTATGGTATTTCCCTAGTATTTTCTTAGTTTGCGGATGTCGTACTTCAAATGTATCACTACCATATTTATTTATCACTTCATATGGACCATGGTAGCTTAGAAATAGTCTCCAGCAATCTTTATTTTAATTTATTTGATAATTTTTTTGTTCGTATTAGGACTAAATCACCTACGCGTAGCGGCCATACTTTTCTCTTTTTAGCTTCGTGCTTTATTTTCCTTTTTCTAGCCTTCTCCCGTATTCTTTCTAAAGCTAATTTAAACATTTCTTTTTCCTCAGGTATCTTTACGTTCGCATCACTGATTGCTTCGGGAATTTTACTTGAGAGAGTATTGAGCATTTTGCCTTTATGTAGCTCAATAGGTTTAAATCCTGTCACTAAATGGATTGTTTCATTAAGTAGGTCTTGTATTGTGTTTATATAAGAGTACCAACTGCTTTGTTTGTGATGACATAATAATTTAAGATACTAGCAATTTCTTTTATCTCGCATTCCACTGGATTTGCATTAGGTTCGTAGCGTGATGAGAATTGTTGTTTCAGGTTGTCTTCCAACACTTTAACATAGCATATGTTTTTGTATGTCATTCAGGGTAGTTTCCTGGAATTCTTCGGCTAGTAGGGGAGGGTGACCATATTCCTTTGTTACACAGCTGCTTACCGTACGGTCGCTCTCTTCTGGGTTGGAAACATATAGGTCGTTGTCCGTTTTACCTGCATTCACAATTGATATGAAGTTTTCTCTTTCTTCTGCTCTCTGCGTCTGTACGATTTGTACAAAGAATTCTTCATTGTATACGTCCTCTTCTTGAGCCATTCGTTGCACTTTAATCTTACTTTCTCTAAGGAATGGTACCTTAATTTCCTTATTCGCTATCTGTAGCCGTACCTCATCATTTTCAAAATCCATAATGGCAGCATATTCTTGAAGCATATCACATCCGAAAATCACATCACATTAAATTTGGGACAACTAGGAACATTATTTCTATTTTTTCTTCTCCAATCCGAACGGTTAATAATGCTTGCATGTTTATGGTTTGTGCCTTCTTCCCGATAGCTACACGACAAGTTAAATTGCATACCGGTGCAGATATAATTTTGGTTCCTTCCATGATCAGCTGATTATAAAAGTGTTTAGAACGTATGCAGGATGTTGACCCTGAATCCAAAGCTACATTAATTTCTTTACCTGCTACTATCACTTTAATATATGGCGAATCGTATATCTCATCTAAATTGTCGTCATATTTAATAATCCTGTTGCAGTTATCGACTGTAGGTATATAATTAATTTTGCCTACTATTGCAGACTGGTAACCTGTTTCACAAGCACCTACATCGAGTGAAACAATACTTAGTTTTCCGGAGCGTTATTTTCCGTATACACGGGAGTAGGTTATTAAGGAGAGAGCGAGGCCACTTTTTTGGACATGTATGGGAAAGGATAGGGAAAACGAGGCTAGATGGGGCGGTTCAAGGAGGAAAATGGGTTTATATGGGAGAGATAGGGAATACGACGACCGATACTATGCTAGACAGGGGCAGCAGGAGGGAAATACGTTTATATGGAAGAGATAGTAGAGAGGTGTTAGGCTAGACAGAGGCTGAGGAGTAGAGTATGGTTTATATGAAAGGTATAGGAAAAACGAGGAGAGGTATTAGACTAGACAGAGTTGAAGGGTAGAGTATGTCTTATATGAGAGAGGTAGGGAACAGGAGGAGGGGTGTTAGGCTAGACAGAGGTTGAGGAGTAGAGTATGGTTTATATGAGAGATATAGGAAAACGAGGAGAGGTGTTAGACCAGACAGAGTTGAAGGGTAGAGTATGTCTTTTATATGAGAGAGGTAGGGAACAGGAGGAGAGGTGTTAGGCTAGACAGAGTTGAAGGGTAGAGCTTGTCTTTATATATGAGACAGTTAAGGAACAGGGGTAGGGGTGATAGGCTACACAGAGGTCAGGAAGTAGAGTATGGTTTATATGAGATATAGAAAAACCAGGAGAGGTATTAGGCTAAGAAGGTTGAGTATGCGTTTATAAGGAGAGACGAGAAAACGGAGAGATCCTATGCTAGGATAGACAGCTGTTAAAGGTAGAATGTGTTTTCTATAGGTTGGATAGGAACCCAAGGAGAGATACTCAGCTAGACAGGAGCAGGCGGGAAATGCGCTTTATGGGAGGCAAGGGATACGGGGAGAGATGCTAGACTAGACAGAGGTTTAGAGTATGCGTTTATATGTATGAGGGATATAGGAACAGGAGGAGAGATATTAGGCTAAGGAGGTTGAGTAGGCGTTTATAAGGAGAGATGAGTAAACGAAGAGATCCAATGCTAGGATAGGCAGGTGGTAAAGGTAGAATGTGTTTTATATATGCTAGATAGGAACCCAAGGAGAGATAGACAGGGGGCAGGAGGGGAATGCGCTTATGAGAGGTAGGGGATACGGGGAGTGTTGTTAGGCTAGACAGAGGTAGAGGAGTAGAGTATGGTTTATATGAGAGGTATAGGGAAACGAGGAGAGTCGGTAGGCTAGACAGATAGTGAAGCAGTAGGAATATGGACTTATGTACAGGAGATATAGGGAATAGGAGATGTTAGACCTTGAAAGCGACTTTAGGCGAGAACTTCATGGAAATATGTTTCATGTCAATGTTAGAGCGCTAATTCTAGACATGCTCATCACGTAACCTATTCACGGAAAAGGTGACTCGCTCAGGGGAAAAAGGTGACTGCTCAGGTAAAAAGGTGACCAGCTAAGGGAAAAAGGTGACCAACAAAGGGAAAAAGGTGACCAGCAAAGGGAAAAAGGTGACCAGTAAAGGGAAAAATGTGACCAGCAAAGGGAAAAAGGTGACCAGCAAAGGGAAAAACGTGACCAGCAAAGGGAAAAAGGTGACCAGAAAAGGGAAAAAGGTGACCAGCAAAGGGAAAAACGTGACCAGCAAAGGGAAAAAGGTGACCAGCAAAGGGAAAAACGTGACCAGCAATGGGAAAAAAGGTGACCAGCAACGGGAAAAAGGTGACCAGCAAAGGGAAAAAGGTGACCAGCAAAGGGAAAAAGGTGACCAGCAAAGGGAAAAACGTGAGCAGCAAAGGGGAAAAGGTGACCAGCAAAGGGAAAAATGTGACCAGCAAAGGGAAAAATGTGACCAGCAAAGGGAAAAATGTGACCAGCAAAGGGAAAAAGGTGACCAGTAAAGGGAAAAATGGGACCAGAAGAGGGAAAAACGTGACCTGCAAAGGTAAAAAGGTGACCAGCAAAGGGAAAAATGTGACCAGCAAAGGGAAAAAGGTGATCAGCAAAGGGAAAAACGTGACCAGCAAAGGGAAAAACGTGATCAGCAAAGGGAAAAAGGTGACCAGCAAAGGGAAAAACGTGACCAGCAAAGGGAAAAACGTGACCAGCAAACGGAAGAAGGTGACCAGCAAAGGGTAAAACGTGACCAGCAAAGGGAAAAAGGTGACCAGCAAAGGGAAAAAGGTGACCAGCAAAGGGAAAAAGGTGACCAGCAAAGGGAAAAAAGGTGACCAGCAAAGGGAAGAACGTGACCAGCAAAGGGAAAAATGTGACCAGCAAAGGGAAAAATGTGACCAGCAAAGGGAAAAACGTGACCAGCAAAGGGAAAAAGGTGACCAGCAAAGGGAAAAACGTGACCAGCAAAGGGAAAAAGGTGACCAGCAAAGGGAAAATGGCAGGGAAAAGGCGGCCCGCTCACGGGAAAAGCCAACCCACTCACACTAACAGGTAAGTAATTCAGCTAGTATCACAGGGTAGGACAGGCTCCGGGAAGCGGATATAGCATAGTTCCGCATGATGTTACAGGTAATTCAGAGAGTATCGTAGGTATTTAGGATAATTCAAGTAACATAGGTGTTTAAAGTCACTCAGCTAGTATCACAGGTACTCATGGTAATATAGAGAGTAATTAGATCATAAACATCTCTTATCCAACGTTACGACAATTTATATACTTTTTCTAAATCTTACAAACTTATTCTACGATGCGCAGAGGGATAAACTGCATATTGGTTCACAATTTGAAAAGATTTGCGTCAACATACCTTTATTTAAGTTTGTTGTAGATGTCTCTCCCCTTTTATCTAGGCTTGAGACTAGCACTAGGATTGCTCCTAATGGCAGGGTTACCACCTTCCCTTCCATCTTCTTCTTTCTTCATCAGGCGTCTGCTAGTTGCATATACAGCACACGGATAAACTTCATTTTTAAGTTTGTAGACTCAAGAGAAAATCTTCATCTTCGACTTACATTCTCTTAAGCACTGTTTGTAATGGCGTAATGCCCATACGCATAGGTAGTTATTCCATCCTCAGCAATAATTCTTTTATCATCAAAGGGATTCAATGTAATTTTATTCACTTGCACTGTGGTAACAGCATGCTTTCGCGATAGGATTAGATTCATAGGTGTTCTGATGATTTCACAGGTTTTAAGACAGTCTGTATAGCTGTCAAACGAAATGTACTGCTTAATAGCGCTACGTTTTATACCTTTAGTCTTTTTTATCATTGAGCCTTGAATATCTAAGGCATACATCTTAGAACGTAGTCCAACAAAGCGTATGATGATTTTGCTATTAGCCTCATCTTTAAATTTTCCCAATACCTTCTTGTTCTGAGTAGAGTGGCATATATGATTGACAGGGTAATCAGCTGTATCCAGATGCTCAAGAAAACGTAGCTTGTCCTGGTACACATCTTCAGTTGTAACACGATGAATGAACGAATCAGTGTCCATATACATAAGCTTCAGGTTTTCAGCTCCATAATAAGGCAACAACACGTCGTAATGATAGTTATACATTAATGTCTTGGAGATGTCCAACACACTCATACCAATATATATATAGGCTAGTTGAACACAATCTGACGAGAGGCCATATGTACAGCAGCTAGATTAGCAGCATAAACGTAGGCTGTCGATAAACGTAGGCTTGGCGATCAGCTTCTCTAGAGTTTTTTCATTGGTCACCAGTCGTATATCCACACGGCTACGCAGGTTCTCCATAGTTTTTCCAAACATGGCGTTGTTAAAGAGCTTGTAGAGATCCTTCTCGAAATCATTTGCAGCTTGTTGTCGTAGCCTGTTGTTAAATTCCACATAAGGTTTCAACCACCGAGACTGTCGGAATTGTAGCACACGATGGATTTTTGTTAGTCGTAGTCCATGACTAAGAGCCTGCTTCAAAGCCATGTAATGCAATACATACTTCTTTCGAGGTCCAAGATGGTGTATCAGTTTCTTTGTAGATGCTTCCAATGGCTTCATACACTCAGGCAGGAAAGGTAGATCGTTGTGTAGATCGTGAAGTTCTGCAGGATATTCGATATCAACTTCCAATATGTACCCATGAGGATCATCTTCTTGTAGTGTTTCTAAGTTGATTTCTTCAGGCGACACCCACTGAAATCCACCAAAAGGAAGGGCGTGACACATTGCCCACCCATATTGGTTATTGGCGTCCTGGTATGTGATAAATTGGGTTGGTCTCGACGGATCAAACTTCTCCATATACCTGTTATTAGCCTCAGCATACCGATGGGAAACTTGGCATAAACCTCCTCTTATACCTGATTCCACCATGAGTAGTTGATCATAATCTTGTAACAGCTCCAGCTTAATTTCAGTATACAGTAACATAGCATCCCATGTAAGTCCTGGAGAGGTAAAATAATGGGCAGGATCATCTTTGTGTGTTTTGAGGGTTTGCTCTCTGAACGTCTCAAAGACATCAGCTAGGAGTAGTACATCTGAGGTTAAGTAGAGATCGCTGTACTCTCCCAGGTTTCTCACATTAAACAGCTCCCATACATTTCTAGCATGATCGTAGTCAGTATCAGTAATTTCTTCTTCATTTAATCTATTGTAGAAGGAGTCCTTAGGAGGCAAGCAGGTCTCGTTCAGGGCATCCCATGACGTAACAAAATCATATGGAAATACACCCTTACGGGTCATCAACTTCAATTTGTCTTCTCCAAAGTACTTTAGTGTTTCAGGATATGAGGTTAGATTTTTTACCAACTTATCCAAGCTTGTACTGAGGAATCGGAAGCTGTCCACAAATCGAAGCTTTATATCTCCTACATACTTGGTGAATGAGATATAGCTTTCTTCAGAGTTAGGAATTACCTCCACACGTTCACTTGTACAACCCAGCTCCTTAACAATGAAATGAGAGTCATATCCGCTAAGGTTATGCATGAAGACTGGTATATATGTAGGTGTTTTACAGGCTAAATTACATTCATTATGAAGACTTCCACGATATTCACCGCTGATGTGATCATGGTCGCGTACTTTATAGTTCTCTTCTGTAAAGGGTTTTCCACACAAGTAGCATGTCGTAGAAGACTCAAAATCCTTTTGCTCTTGATCCGTAAGTTTCAGAGGCTTAGCAGATTTGTATATGTCATCAATCATTTTTGCAAGAGATGTCAGGTACAGCATAAACTTCTGAGCAGCATCAGCACCACGATACACATAGGGTTGCTTAGGAAGACCAGTTTCGAGATGTTCAACTCTGGATGTAGGCTTCACGTAAACACAGAAGCTCATTGGTGTGTGCTCTTGATAAGGGGTTGTATAGGAAGTTTCAGGATTGGGTGTACATGTATGGCATGGAGTGAGAATACTCTCAAAATCCGCATTGCTGACATAAGGTACTTTCAGCATCCTCTCAACATTTTTAAACTGTACAATTGCTTTCTCCTTGGTAGGCATAACTACCCTTGCAACACCATGTTGATTACAGATAGTCACATGTTCTTGTAGTTTTTCCTGTCCACTTCGTCCATATCGATCATCAAAATGTGTAAAGCACCGCTTACAAGTATAAACCCGTCCATTATGGTTAGTTTTCTGACGTCGAACGAGTTTCTCAAAATTCTTTATATATACGTAGTGATGTTTTCCACAACTGTCACTCAATAGTAGCAGGTCACGATGTTCAGGTAGTTCAATATCAGCAACCTTTATTGGATACACCTCATGCTTCTCATCTAGACCGAAAACGTTAATAGATATCTTGTTAAGCTTCTCAAATTTAGGTATTTGAGAAAGTGGAGTAGGATAGGAAACACAGCTGAAGTCGTACTTATCTTGAAGTTGCTTGTATTTGCTTACGCGTTGAGGCTTGGTGCTGACGAATTTGGCCAGTATAGAGTACATGAAACATTTCTCGTCGATAAAGTTCTGAATGTTTATACACGCCTCTTTAGCTCCGACAGATGACGGTAGTGGTATGTAGCTACTTCCTCGTAACGGGTTGTACTTGTTGATACGAAGTCGAACTCCTTCCACAGCAAGTAGGGCCCAGCTGCTACCCTTAAGCTGAGACTCCTCCATTTCAGTCACCAATTTCTTGAATTTCACTTCCATCGTTGAGTCCAGATCAGTTTCTAGGAAAACAGCTTGATTCCGTGTTTTAAATGTTTTGTCACAGGTTTCTCCAATACTGTTAACAAATCGACACTCAACCAGCAGATTAATTTTAACACTCTTGTGAATACCAAGCTCTTTATGCACAGCCTGGATTATGCGTTGTTTTGCTTCATGCAGATACATATTCAGGTCCTTAGGTGATTCACATCGTATAAAATACGATTTCAATCGTCCTTCGAATGAAGTTTCGTATTCTTTCATATCACAGTCCTCCATTGTTGACAGTAACTGATGTTTAGTTGGCTCCAATCTTCTTTTCTTCTGAGGACTGCTTATTTCACATATATCTTCGTGTCGCTGGCCCTTATAACCATCACTGAAGGTCAAGCTACAATGTTTACATTTCAAGAGCTTCTTACAAGTCATCTCGTGTCTTCTCTTGTGATCACCTCGGAGGAACTTCTTCCCACATTTTCCGCAAGCGTATCCAGTAGCGCTTGGAATAATATCCTTATATGCCGAGTTATTCATCTTTATTCTTGATGTAATAACGTATTAATCCTTCAAAGGAAATGTAGACCTCTTCACCTTGACATCACTTAGAAAGCTGATTATTCTTGGAGAGAACACAATGTTAACACCTGAAGACTAATTAGCATAATGAAGTCCAATGTCCTAGATCACCATATTTATAGAGGGAGCACGAACCTTTTAGATCAATCATAAACTCGCTCCATAACTACATGTATATGTTTGCTCCACGCGTATTAACCTCACGCCCAGAGTCAGGATGTTTATGACGTCACACCCAGAGACAAGATGTCTGGCAGTATCAAACACGTTTAAACTCGTCTCGTAACTACCTGTGTGTGCTGTCACACCAACAAGGGAAGTATCCCCACACGCTCATTCAGTCAAATGTTCCATTCAAAGCCTACCACCACCCATTACACCAAAGCTAGCACAATCTCAAAGGCTTAAAAGGTAACGTAGATTTTCTCCCTTGTTTAGTTAAATGTATGTATATACTACATTATTTCACGTTTTCATTCCCTTTTCAATTCTTCCTTTCCATCTTCCCATAGAAAGACCACTACAATCACAAGCAAAGCAATTTTTCCGGAGTTGCAGAGATCCTAAGCTTCTAGAATCCAACCCGGTAATAGTTTTAATAAATGTATTTTAGCTCCCCCGCATCAGCATCTACCATTTAATCTTTACTCGAACCTGATAGGATTCATAGGCTTGAAGATATATGAAATCACCCCTTCGGGATTCGATCTGAGTACTTTAAAGTACGTTTTGTCATGATAACGATATTTAGGAACTAGGTACTCTGTTTACGGCTTACTTGACGTGTCTATATAAATTAGATTACGAGTTATTAAATTTGCAAGTAAATTTCATTAAATCGGTATTCGAACCCAGAACACCAGGAACAAAATAATTTATAATATTAGCTTGACATGTTAAACAAAGCTGTGTGCAGTTACGCTATCAATCTAAGTGATATATTCTAGTGTTCAGAGGAAAATTAAGGAACTCATTAAACGATGGGGAATCGAACCAAGCACAACTGATTGACAATTATATACAGCATTAATTACCTATTATAAGAGCTATCAAACATGCTTTGCTTCATCCCTCTATCTCTCTTAGTTTCCGAGATAATGAAGATTTAAAATTAAGAATCGAACCCAGGACACCAGATCCTCAAATATAGATCCGTAAGAAACTACCTAATAACGTAAATGCAATAAAGTTTATTTGGTGTCTTTATCTTAATTAGTTTAGGAGTTATTAAATTTATAATTAAATTACATTTTATCGGTATTCGAACCCAGAACACCAGAAACAAAATTATTTATAAAATTAGTTTGCTATGTTAAAAAGAGTTGTATACAGTACAGCATCAATCTAAGTGATATATTCCAGAGTATAGAGAAAAATTAAGGAAATCATTTAAAAATCGGGATTCGAACTAAGGGCACCTGATTAAAAAGTATATAAGGCATTAATTGCCCATTATAACAGCTATCAATAATGCTTTGGTTCACCCCTCTAACTCTCTTAGTTTCCGAGATAATGGCGATTTTAAAATTAAGAATCGAACGCAGCACACCAGGTACCCCAATATAAATTCAAAAGAAACTACCTAATGATATAAATGCAATAACGTTTATTTGGCGTCTTTATCGTAATTAGTTCCTGAGTTATTAGAAGTTGAATTTGTAATCACTCGTAGGATTCGAACCCAGGCATCCCGGCCAACTCGGATTAATATCTCAAGGACGCGGCGCATACCAAAGAATTGATTACTTTTTATCTAATTGTTCTATCTCTTTTCATTCAGGAGATATAAGCGATTAATCAGTAGTAGGGAAATGAGAGAGCTGGCGCAGTTAATTTATGCATGGAATGCAATTAATATGCTAATTAGTCCCCCTCCCACTAATTAGCCCCTCACGGGACTACCATTTCGCATTGCAGTGACTGTAATCTCGTGTTCATTCTCGTAATGTTGGGTGCCAAGCCCCCTAGATCTGTTTCCACATCTACGATTATTCATTCCACCTCTTACGAAATTATTGGTACCTTCATTGTCAGAATTTTCTGGTGACCTATAACTTCTACCTGTTCTTGGATTTCCTCTCACTTGG
The DNA here is from genome assembly GCA_030765065.1 of Deroplatys truncata. Lineage (NCBI taxonomy): Eukaryota > Metazoa > Arthropoda > Insecta > Mantodea > Mantidae > Deroplatys > Deroplatys truncata. The sequence continues at coordinate 273,588,798 of CM060990.1, forward strand.
TATATGCGACCTCCATGTGTATTTTGTCTTCTATTATGTTGCCTTTCAGTCCTAACATAGTTAATGTTCTCTCTTCGTACCTGTGGCCTAGCATTGCTGGAATTTGGCACATAATTTGGATATCTATTTTGTACCTGGTAGTGGTTGTTAGCTCTGTAGTCAGGTGTCATTCGTGAATTATATGGTCTATCATCGCGTCTATTTCGGCGTACATGTCTATCTCTATGATTTGGGTTCCAACTTCTAGAATTGTCGGATTCTTGTTGTTCTAAGGCAAATATTAGTTCAGTCATTTCCAAAATAGATCTCGGACGTGCTATGAGAAGGTAGTTCTGAATATGCAAGGGATAATGTCGCGTTATTAGGTTGATAAAATCCTCCTCTTGCATGGATGGGGTAAGGTATCTTACGTAACCTGCTTGCTTTATGAGGTAGTGTGACATAGACAATCCTTCATTGCTCTCGTAATTACCATGACTTAAATTTGCTCTTATACGGTGCTGGACTGTGGAATTCCAAAATTTATTAAGGAATAGTACTCTGAAAGTTTCGAAATTTAAATCGCCGTCGTCCAAAATATTTAGCCATTGCAAAGTTTTGTTGTCAAGGCATTTTCTGACCACGATCATCTTAAGTGATTCCGGAACGCTTTTCAATTGAAAGTATTTAGTTATTTCATTAATGAATTGGACCGGACTGGTGGTAGCACTGAATTTAGGTAAAGGTAATTCGTTAAGTACCATGTGATATCCTGCTAAGTTATTAGATACATTAGTATTGGATTCTAAATTTGCATGTTGGCTGCGAGATATTGCAGCTGCTATAGGAGAAGCTGAAGCACCTCGTGAACTTGTGAAACCAGAGGATATTGTACCCCTTTCAGTTACATTATTTTCATGCATATTTACATGGTTCGCAGCATCAGTAATTGTACTATTGTCTACCCTAGTTCTATTATTCATGATTGAATTCAAGCTATATTCTAGCTTCTCAAATTTCTTATTGCTATCCTGTACTACAGATTCAAACTTTTTCTGCATTATTTTACCTTCCTTTTGAATTTCTATAATTTCCCCCCTTATGTCTATTTGATTTTGCACTAAGTCTGCATTTGTATGGTCTATAATTTCTCTTAGTTCAGTTGTCTGACTATCCAACTTAGTACTCATTTCTTGACTATTTATGCTAATCTGACTAGCAATTTTACCTTCAAGCCTTTTACACTGGTTATTAATCTGTTCTTCCATTTCAGCATGCATTGCTCTACTAGTATCGTTTAGTTTCCTTTCTATTCTCTTAATTTCAGACCTGTTTTCCTTTAAGTTATTTGCAATCTGTCTACCTATTTCTTGGCTTTGCTGATCTAGCTTTTTATCTAGTGCTATATTACTTTGCCCAAGTATCTCAAATTTTCTCTCAATTTCCTTGTTATTACGGCCTAGCTTTTTATCCAATTCTTTGCTATATTGTTCTAATTTATTGTCCATGTCAGTTTTAAGGTCTGATATAGCCCTAAGAATTGTCATCAGATTAAGCTGATCGTTATTACCTAACTCGGATATTTCCCTTTGAGTTGTATTGTCTTTCTGAGGGACTACATTATCATGTAACCTTGTATGTTTGTTGTTCATTCTCGTTTCTGTTGCGTGACCCTGTTCTGTACTTAACGGTATTTCTGCCCTTACACACTGTTTAACTTCCATATTATCTGTTTCTATTACTCTATTTTGAATGTTATCATTAAAATTAGTTACATCGGATATATCTCTATCCAACGAAATTAAAATGCTTTCATTTGAATTTTCCCCTTCCATTTCTGTAGAGTGTCTATTTAATTGGATACTACTACTTGAGTTTCTTCTACTAATCTTACCACTTCTAAGTATCATTTACACTCGCATTAAATTATAACATGCACAATACACATTTACAAAGAAATTTTTATCGCTATTACTGTATAAAGGTTTTGTCTGACCTTTTTACTGTGATCTTACGGTGACCAAACGTAGAGCTGAGGTGTATTCTTGCTGTCCGCAGTTCGTGCCCCTTTCTCATGAATAAAGTTCTTGTAGACCTAAGATGCTGTGGATGTGTTGGTTGTTTCTTGACGTTCTGCGTTGTTTGATGTCCTATTGGCAGTCTGAAAATCTTCTTGTACCCGTAGTTTTTTTTTACTTTGCACCTCGATGCTTTCTCTGCTGGGCTCTTCACTGGGTTTCTCTGCTGGGCTCTGCGATGTGTTTCTCGGCTGGGCTCTTCACTGGATTTCTCTGCTGGGCTCTTCGATGTGTTTCTCTGCTGGGCTCTTCGATGTGTTTCTCTGCTGGGTTCTTCGATGGATCGTCGTTATTCCTTCCCTGCGTTCGCGTAGCTTTTATTTTTTACAAGTCACACGATGTTGGCCTCCAAACTTGCTACATTAGTCTTCAACATTCGGGCTCCAAACTTGCTACGTCTGGCCCCACGTTCCGGCGCCAAACTTGTTACTTTAACCCCACGTTCCTACTACATTATAAGAAGTAAATAATATCGCCTGTTTCTGAGAGCTTACATGTATCTTATTCACATCGCAGCACTTTATACTCAACCGCCCTGGCTGATGGAGACGCTAGAACTAACATTTCTCCCCTTGAAGATTTTAAACATATTCTTCCTTAAAACTTCATTGTCTGTCTTCGTTCAGCTTGGAACCTTCCAGAAGACTTACCCGGCTATTGTTCTACGTTTGCACGCATGTGGCCTCTCTACAAACATATGTTGTGTTCGCTTGTCGCATTTTCTATTTCACAAAGACTCAAGGTCTGGCTTTTATGACCTTCCCGTAAAGTCCTTTTTGCCTGGGCCCTAATTCTAACACAAAGATATGTTTGTCGGCTTTTAACAAGAATTCCACAGCTCCAGCTACACTTGCACATACATAAAACTTATGCCTTAACTTCTATTTATACAAGTATTTTTCTTATTGATACCATTTCACATTACAATTCACATTATTGTATATATGGCATATATATAACCATAATTACTGTCTCATCTTAACTATATGGATTATCCGTTTAGTTACAACCCATTATTAATTCCTTTTGATTCAGATGGAAATTATGAAAATGATGACGTCACTTCTCAATGACACGCGCCAGTTACACAAAACTTGATTTAGGATTTTGATACAGAGAGTAGTCAAGGGATGAAAGTAGTATATCTTTATCGATTACACCGCTGATATCTTCAACACCATAACTGTTTTAAGGTAACTTGCTTCTGCATTTGGGGAGGTTTTCATCATGCTTAGAATTCCTTGGAAAGAGAATGTACACGTAAAGTTTCTCTATATATTCTTAGCCACACATCATTATTGTATTGGCATCCCTTGCATATGTAGATATATCTATCTATATAGATATAGATTTAAACGAATCTGAATTAAACATAAATGGATTTGGATTTATAGGTTAAAAATAAAAATATGTTATACTCGAGAGAAAAGTAAAATTTAGCAATAAGCATAACATAATAGTTTGGAAAAGCACATTGTTCTTTGCAATTGTGAATATAGATCATATTGTTCACACCGTCACGGGTAGCCAAGAGCGTTAAGGCAGTACAGTGAACGGGAGGTCTTTGGCTCAAATCCCGTTAGGATTGTCCTCCCTGACAGGTGTTTCCCAGGTTTTTCTCAGTCCTCATGTGCAAATGCCGGAGAGGTATCCCTGACTTAGCCCTGGAACGTTTCCTTCCCAAATCCTTTCCCAAACATCATTTCATTTCATATATCATAGCGGGCACCACCTGCGGTGCCGTATGTAAAACGAAGGACCTTAAACACTACTAAACGAAAGAAAATATTGCTCACATCACTTTACCCATAAAATATAAAAACTATTGAAAATGTAACGTCAGTCAGAGCCCGGCATCAGCATATTAATTACAAACAAGTTTCTCATTTTAAAGGTAGAACCAGCTGAAAAATTTAATGATGTAGTCAGAATTTGAACACGGAACTCCCGCTTTCCGTGCTGTTGCTCTGGCCAGAGTATGGTAACAGGTCGGTATAACATTAAACTCACCAATTAACTCGAGTTCTTCCCGGTAGGCCACCAAGCGTCTCACTTCTGAGATAATCCTCAGTAGCGACTTACTGTTCGTAAGTACTTTTTCCCGGGCACATAGATATTTTAAACCAACCATAGGTTCAGTTAGTATATATTAGTTATTTTATTACTATTTTTAAAGGCCTAAGGATTGTTAATGTTTCCCATTAACGTATATGAACTCTGTTTCATGATTCTTTGCAAACATGTAACACGAAAAATCAGAGCGTTTCATAGGACTGTCGGGTAGCCAACTGCCATTAATATGAATTACCTGCAGGTTGCCAAACATGCGCACGGAAATTTCCAGCTTAATGGCAGAGGCTTCTCAACACAGAGCTTTTTCATGTTATGTAGCATTTAAAGACAACTCTTTAAACTCTTCGTGCCACCGATAACTTTAAAAGCAACGCAATTTCGTAATGTAAACATATTCACACTCTGTTTCTTCTAACTTTTACAGCTTCGAAGCCTTTGAAGTTAAAACATGCTTTAGGATGAGCAGTTTGATTCAGGTTTTCAACGTAAACTCACATCAGCACACTGGACCGCGCACGTGAAGGTACCTGCGGGCCGCCGGTAAGAGCATCTCGGCCCGGCACCTAGGTGGACCCCTCGCTCGGCCTTCAGAACAATAGCCGCGCAATGAACCCATTATGTGGCGCTTCTCCGCAGTTTCTACTGCTCCAGAAAATTCCTTTCGGCATATTATTATAGTAGCCTTCCTTTCGAGAATGTCCCGCCTTGTACGCGGGGCCTATAAAGGGCTGGCTAGCGCCTAGTGATACATTTGTGATCAGTTCAGTTAGCTAAGAATTTACGAAGTGAAAAGTGGACAGTACCGAGTGCAATTCAGTTGTGAGTTATGACTCCGCAGTTCAGTTATGATTCGATTCGACAAATCGGTTGTGTTCTGTTCTGAGTGTGTGTTAACAGTGTCTCAAGTACAATGTTTGTGCTGCGCTGAGCGCCAAAGTTATATAAAACGTGTTAAGCAGTAATTGATGTTCTAATTTGTTACATTAGTGTCAGGAGTGGGATGAAAAGCCAAGATGGAGGAAATGCTTAAAAAAGAATTGGCCAGAATAGAGAAGATGGGGGTGAACATGGAATAAGGAATTGAGAAGATGGCGGCAAAAATTTAATTGGGGATGAAGAAGATGGAGGCGAAATGGAATCCGGGATGGAGAAGATGGAGACGAAAATGAATTCCGGAATGGATAAGATGGGAAGTGAAATAACGATAGTGGAGACGAGAATTGAATCTGTAATGGGGAAGATGCAGACAGAGATGAAGGATGTAAAGGAAGAAATGAAGACAGAAATGTCCAGGATGAAGACGGAGCTATGGTCCAAAATTGACGAACAACTGGTCGGCGTGGAGAATGGCATGGGAGAGAGGTGAAAGACCTTACCCAACGCGTTAACGCCCTGGAGGAATTCCGGGAACGACTTAGCGTCCTGGGAGGAAGAGTCGACGGCTGCGCCAAGGAACTAAACGTCATGATGGAGGAAATACTTGACGGAAGACTTAAGGACTTAAAGGTCGAGATGTCAGGACGCGACATAACAGCTGCGCGCGTCAAGCCATCCAAATACGAAGGACGTCAAATTTCCAAGTCTTCCACCGACAACTCATTGCCGTCGCAGCTCACAATCGATGGTCAGAGGAGGAAGCCGAACAGCCGATAGCCAGCCCCCAGCGACGAGCGACAGAAGTTTTGAATGTGATTTCGAAGTCGGCGGTGTCCGGAAAGATCTGGAAGGTTCTCGAAAACCGGTTCGGGAACGTCGCTTGGCCGTAGCCTATCGTAATCAGCTCAAGTCAAGGCTGCAACAGCCAGGAGAGATGCTGCATGATTTTGCCTTGGCAATTGAACAATTGGTGAACAAAGTTCTGGCTAACCTTCCACCCAGTTATGTGTGCCAGGAAGCTCATAATGCCTTGTCGACGTGTGCGTGACGCCGAGATACGACGTCTTATGATAGGCGATCATAAGACCATCCACGAGGCGCTAACGGCCGGTTTAAGATGGAAGTGGCCAAGGAAACAGCTACCACCACCTTGAAGACCAAGAGTATTCGATACGACGGGGACAGAGGATCAGCCCAAGGACGTTGACGAGGATCTTTAAGTTGTATGTGTAGGGCTGTGACCGGTACGGACATCCAGTGAAGGGCTATCCACACCAAACGGAAGAGCAGACGGTGCCTGCAGATGGATGGGATAGCCTAGGCATGAGGACAGAGCAACTAGTGACCGAGGTAACAGCTGCTCCCACCTTGGAGATCAGGAGTGTTCGATATGACGGGGACAAAAAATCAACCCAGGGACGTCGACGAAGATCGTCAAATGTTTTGTGTTGGGATGTAGCCAGCCAGGACACCCAATAAAGGAATTTCCACAAACAAGCCGACGAGCGTCAAGGGGTGTGTTTTGGGGGTGTCGCCAGCCAGGACACATAGTGAAGAGCTGTCCACAATCAATCCGGCGAGCAGGCGGGAAACGAATAAGTACCGGCATGGTGAGGGGCACGTCGGAGCCGTCATCGCCAACTCCTCGAGTGACGATGTGTGCTTTGGATAGAAGAATGGATGACAGCATCATCGTGGACGACTGAATACAAGGAAAGCTGTACCGGATAATAGTGGAAACAGCTACAGTCGTGACCGTAATCAGACCTGATGTGGCACAGGGCTTGCCGTCAAGGAAACCGGATAGGCCCTACCAGATAGTGACTGCATCAGATGTCACTTGACTGTGGAGAAGGAATCCTTGCTGGTGTTTACCCTAGGGCGGAACATTGTAAATCCTAGGGTGTTTGTCGCGAGGGTAGCTGAGAATGTGATACTGGTATTGGATGCCCTCAGGAGCCACGAGACGATAATAGACATCGGCAAGAGGATCTTGCGTATCGGCCGAGACGAGGTGATGCTCAGGAGCCTAATCGAACATCCTGGGGTCCACAGAGTGGTCCTAACGAAGGATGCAGTTGTGCCCGCAATAAGCCGCGTGATTGTGAAAGCGCGTATGGAAGACCAACGATCAAGGAACCTCGAGGACCGTCTTCACTATGTAACGAAATGGCACGTCAACATTTCCAGGTGGCGAGCAACCGGTTAAGAACCCGTTACGACCGGCAATCCAATAGTCAAGGTTTCCAGCGGGGCGATCTGGTGTGGTTGTATCTCCCTACCCAGACCAAGGGCGTTACCCCAAACTTAAACAACCATGGCAAGGACCGTACCACGTGGTGAAGTGGACTAATTGTGTAGTTTACCGCAACCAGAGGCTGCCCCGAGGGAAGATGTTGGTGGTACACCTAGATCGTCTAGCATGCCATGACAGCCTTGTCTGCTGGTCAGGATGATCAGCCTTGATGACGGTGCAGTTTGACCGCGCGTGCGAAGCTACCTGCGGTCCGCCCGTAAGCGCATCCTGGCCCAGCATCTGGGTGAGGCCCTCGACCGGCCTTCAGAACAATAGCCGCGCAATGAACCCAACATGTGCCGCTTCACCACATCTTTTACTGCTCCAGAATATTATTTTTGGCATATTCTTGAAGCCTCTCTTTCGAGAATTTCCCGCTTTATATGTGGGGTCCATAAAGGGCTGACTACCACCAGTGACACTGTTGAGTTTAGCTCAGTTAACTAAAAAATTATGAAGTTAAAAGTGGACAGTGCCGAGTGCACTTCAGTTGTGTGTTATGACTCCACAGTTCAAGTGTGATTCGATTTGACGGATCACTTGTGTCTTGTTCTGAATGTGAGTCAACAGTTTCAAGTGAAACGTTTGTGCTAGGCTGAGCGCCTAAGTGATAAATAAAGCATGTTTAGCAGCAATTGGTGCCCCTATTTGTTAAAGTATATAATTATAAACTTTTAAGAATTGCATAGCTATAGGTAATAAGTAAATATATATTACTAATGCGTTCTTGTTTCCTGGTGTCAGCAAAATTTCGAAGCCTTAGCCGCTGTAAGAATATGAAGACATGGGGGGTGATAAATGTCACGTTTTATGAAGTTCTACTTACGCTTCTGTTAGGTAGGGTGAAGGCCATACCTTTTTAGGTATACTAGTTAATTTAAAAAGTGCCAGGAGTAATAAGCATTTTAGAAAACTATGAAGCGGGAAAAATAATGACCCATGACGTTTTGCTAAACAAACGATGAGCGGTTTACATCTTTTTGAATTTAAAATCGCTTTCATGTTGATATTTCAATGTTGGTAACCTTCGATGTTATTTAAAATTCTGCCATAGGTATTTCCATTGTTGATTACATTATTTAGAACGACAGTGTTTTATTTGACGTTATAGGTTTAATACGCTTGGAAGATTCATAGACCTAAGACGTATTATTTTACTAGTTCATAGCTATTTAAATGTCTCTTATGGATACATATAATAATATTGCTCCAGAATGAAGATGAATTCAAAGAAAAGGTAGACGAATATGCGAGTATCGAATACGGCTAAGAAGATGAGATATCAAACGCATGCGACTGGAAAAAACTGTTAGTGAAGTAGCATAAAATATTTTGAGAAAATTGGTGAAGGTGAAAGACAATAACACGAAGCATTTTAATGGATTCTCTGATGGAAATGCTCATAATTTACACTTCTCTGGGCTAATAAATGTCCATTTTATCAAACGAAGACGGAGTCAGAAGGATCCAGACGAATCTGGCCTTCATAACCATTCGTACACACATAAAATGCGAATTAAAGAGAGTGCTGTAACACATAAATGAAGTGTATGTTACAAGGAATTCATAGTACCTTATGGTATACCGCTACGACAAATGCAAACCATTTAACAACAGCTAAAAACGTATGGGCGGTACAGCCTCATGGAAGAGGTTAGTAAAAGAGCAGACCTCATGCTTTGAGCAATGAAATATCGAAGATAAATGAACATATTCAGTCCCTAAAAGGTCGCCCTTCTCATTACACCTTTAATTCCTTGAAACATAGTTACCAGAGGATCTCATTGCAAAGACATTGCCCAAAATATATATGCAGATTAATCCAAACAACCATATTTCTTACTATACTTACCTACGCATTTTTAACAATGAGTGCATTTCCTTTTGTTATCCTACGTCAGACACTTGTAGCGAATATGATTCAAAAAATGCACAAGAGAAACAACTCCATGAATAATTTCCTCTTATCAGAAACTAACGATCACGACAGTTGACGACTCATCCATATAATATCCATATTCTGGAAGTTTGATATTTTACTGATATGATCAAACTATTACAAAGTAAGATTTGGGTGAAGTAGTATCCATACTTCAGCATTATATTTTCAACATTTTTCCACCTCAAGTGAAACACCTATACATGTTTTATGATATTTGCTGTGGACAGAATAAAAATTACAGTTTTCCGATACATTTAGTATGTGGAAACAGGTTATCGTCGTTTACATAAAATCATCATGATTTCCCTGAAAGAGGGCTCTCTTATTTGGAGTGCGACGAAAATATAGCACTCATTCTACAGAAACGAATTGCCGAAGTTCCTCAACATTGGTATGCTGATATTACACAATTCAGGGTGAACCCAGACCTATTCAAAGTAATTGAACGTGAGTAGACTCGTTTCAAAGAATGGACAAAATTCCTCTCTCTTCAAGACTTGTGTAAACCAAAGTAGCTGTATCTTCAAGACCGCTCAAAGAAATTAGAGTTGAAGTTGAATAGCCACGCCTCGTTTTTCTGAGACCAGGAAACCACAATGGTTCCTGAGAAATTACAATAATGGCTGCAAAGAGGACGACAAGGGAGGTCACATTCGCTGATGGAGAATTCATTTTACCTGGCTAAGCCTACAGGGATGTCATACTGGTTCACTATTAAAATGGAAAACTCGCAGGTAACGATTCCCAAATTATTACCGACATATTTTACTAATTTTAGTGTCTGCATTTTGTGGCTGTGTTTTTGCATTTCAGGAACTTTTCAAGACTTCTCTTCTGTGAGTCATCGAAAAACAACTATAAAAATCATGTCCATTGACAGTGTTAAAATGTTGAAACAATATCAAAGAGGTTTCATTATTTTAGATACTTAGAAAATTGAAATGTGTCATTCTATTATTATCTCAGTGTCGCCCAGAGCTTCGGTCCTGAAACAGACGAAAGGAAATAATAGATACAGGAACTGGGACGAATGAACTTAATGCAGAGATGAATATTCCGCACTAAAGCTAAGTATATGCGCAATTGAGGACATGACTCTCATTAGGAAAGTTAAAAATTTGAATTTTCTGAGAATAGCCCTGTAAAGTGCTCGTCATTTGGCCATTTTCGAGTTTGACGTCATTTGGCCATTTTCGAGACGCAATTACTGACTTGATTTTTTCAATCATTTTATAATTTTTAAAGTACTGTCGCTTTTCACTGGTTTATCGCAATATCATAGGTGGAGTATTCAAAGTTACCGCCATCACATAGCGATCCGGTTTTAAACATCTGAATATCACTTCAGTCTTCTGAAACCCTGTTGTATGTACAAGGAAATTTGTAATCGAAGTACTTCTGGAAGTGTTTATCTACAATAACATGAAGTAGGTAGAAAAATAAGCTATCTTAGGAATAGCATGTAGAAGTTGTATAAAAATAAACGGTAGTGGATAGAAACACTCACGTGAATATAACACAGCAGTTTCTGTTTTAAACAACATGTGGAAGAAAATGCAGCACATTAGAGGATGTCCCATCTTTCTGGATTTTCTGTAAGTCCCACACCTTCATCCTCGCTGTGTACAATACCTCGTCTGATGGTACACTGCATGTGACATTTTTGTACAGTTTTATAGTTACACCCTCGTAATTCCCTTGTATTGGAAAAGGGAGAAATTGCTATTTCGACTTTAGAAATCGTATTTAAATATGTTCAGGTTGACGGTACCACTGTAGCGTCCATAATGCAATATTAGATCTTAAGCGATTCATCAGGAAAAATTATACAATTTTTACCGCCAGGGTCATTCTCCATGTAACATTGTGTAAACGTAGAAAAGAGCCCGCTTTGTTTGTCATATCACAGGGTGGGGTCTGATGTCGTCCTGCGAATGTAAAACTTCCGCTATTTCTCCCCTTATAAGCTAACACCCGCCTCTTCTGCTCCATCTGCTTAGAGCCTTTATAGAATGTTGCCCAGCAATATCTTTCGCGAACTCAATAAAATGGTAGACACTGCCATTCATTTTCATGGGGGAGGTGCAAAGGGTGAGACCGTACAGCATACAGGATCCAGCGCGCCAGAGTCGCCATAACAAAATATGCTTGTAAAATTGTCGTCACCATCAACAACCACGAGGTCGTTCATCCATCTAATTTCGACGCAGTGTCTCATGAGAGCATTGATGAGATGAACTCCATTCCTCTATGCATGATTTACATGGGGGACGAAATGCTGAACAATGGATACAAAAAATCCCTCACCAAATTCACATTTCATTTCGACGATATCCACTCGTACCAGTATTTCGAATTTGAATAAACTATTTCTTAACTATCTTCGTTTCCTAACCTTTGTCAGTCATCATGCCCTGCAAAACAGATCCCGTAGACATTCATCCCAACATCACAGTTAGAATTCTCTTCGATGTGGACGGCTCTGTCAAAATTGAGTTAACTATGACAGAGAATACCAGATATTCTCCAAAGAGATCTACGCCTTCGAAGACAAGAAATTTCTTCAGGAATTTGTCTTTAGTGAGTGGCGCCGGGTCGCGGACGACGGTCGCGAGAAGACGCGGTGAGCGAAACTGTTCACAGTTTAAATGTATGTCATAAATAATACTGCTCAAAACTTACTACAAATCTCTATGGATGATATTATTGATATATACTTTAAAACATTAAGAATCTAATCGCGGTCTTTAGATACATGAGTATAAATTAGACACAATATACGTTATTATGTACATTTATCAGAATTTATTCCACATCTCCATGTATTATTGTTCACAAGCTATACAGTATTAAAGTAATGTACATGCTTAGACTCGATCACAGGGTCTTCTAATACAATGCAATGATACAGTGTACCCACACTATTACATTCTCAGTACATATCGTAACATTAAAGGGATATACAACTCAAAACACTCGAATAGAAATAAATAATTTTAAGATCTTTATAAGCATATTAATTATGCCAATCATAAATATTTATTAAATATGTTTTTAAAGTTAGGTGAAAATTGATGTGAGCAATGTATTCTCCAGAGAAAAATACATTGTTTTGAATTATTAGATGTTAGTGGTATTTCAATTAATATATATTTCATAGACAGATTAATTACGTCAATTAATTTAATTATACCATATTTTGCGGCCGGAGAATGCTAATTAGAGCACGTAACATTCTAAAACAAAGTCAGTTTCCTTGGAGCGGGAAAACGTTTAAAAAGGGGCGTGGTTTTTGGGCACACAGGTGTACACCTGTTAATTAAAAGGCGGCTCCTTTGTAATTTTAAGCATACATCCCTCCTTACTTATGTATGATGTATGTATAGCATAAATAGTTTGTATAGTGTGGCCCGCAAACACTGCACTTTATGCTTAGAAAATTGCGCCTGCAGTGATGGTGAATGGGTTGCCCATCACTGGTTTTCAAAGGGCCAGTACTATTTGACGGCAGGTTACGCCAGGTTACAAAGAGATAACAACCCAATGGCCACGAAGCACAAAGATGGAGATGGTACTCAAATGCATATAGGGAGAACAATTTAATGACTGCTACCAAGAATAAAATATTGTCGGCTTTACACTAAACTTAAACACTGTCAACTTTACAATGGGGATTACTAGTTTAAAGTCAGTCAGTAAATCAAATGTTGCTCTGAAGCAGATAAGTTAATTAAATCACTTCCCAGCGCCAAGTATCACACCGTATTGTATTTAATGGGAAATAGCACTGTAAAAACAATCAGAAAATATGGAACACTTACTTAAGCACCAAACCTATTCCAAATAAACGTACTTGTGAAGCACAATGGCCACTACTGAACCAAATGCCATACTGTACCAACACAGGAAACTCGGGACGGTTTAGCATGGGAATAGTTGGCTACATGCGACGGTACCACCATCTGGCGTAGCGGTCTGGACTACGCATGCCACCTGATAACTTAATTGAAATGATGCTATGACACACATCGTGGTTTCTATTAAAAGGGGAAAAGTACGCCAATTTATGCATTTTCTTCTCAATGCAGGTCACAAACAAGGATGCAAGCATTTATATTTCAAGTGTGGTTTGAGTTAACCTTTACAGGCCACACAATATAATTGTTTACATTTGCCTTTATTTAGGCCTACATTGGTGGGAAAAGTATCAACTCCAATAGCTATAATAGGAAGCTCCATGTATAGTCATTCACATATTTTGCAGTGCTGCGGAATAAAATCTACGTTTAACACAATTGTTTTGTCCTTAAAACACGAATATCAAGAGCTACCAATGGGTATTTCGAAGAAAAGCCAATTTTGACCCACAGAATCTGCCAGAGCTTAGAAAGCTGAAATCGAACATGTGTAACGTTCAAATCATACTTAAAACACGAAACTTTAAGATTTCACTTTACTCTGATCCTCAGCAGCCACCAAATGTTTTTGAGTGAAGTGCTGCTAGGACTTCATTCCATATTCAGTTTGGAATATGACGGAATGCACAGACAGAAAACATTTGTAACTTACATTTTTAATTACTTCTAAGCTAAGACAAACTTTGCAAGTCAATACATAATTTGACTGTAATCATTCATCATATACAAATACTAATTTGAACAAACAGCTACAATTTTCCATGTTGTACTTAATTGGTTTTAATTGGAAAGAGTGTTGCAATTTACCTTAGGATGTACCAGTGCCGTAAAACATTCAAGTATTGTCTCAAACGCATGCACTAATTGAGTTTGTGGTGTACCACTCGTTTCTTTGTATGTATGATTGTTGAAAAATAATTAGTACAATAATAAATCAGAAAGCATTAAAAAACAAAAACTGTGACTTATTTAATGAAGCTGCAAAGCACAATCTAATAGCGAAACAATTATTTGATGTTTTTCATAATACGCCTTTATATTTGTACGTAACTTTAGCGAAAGGTAACCTTGTGGAGAAGCATTGGAAATATGCTTTAAACCAGTACTTTACCTTGGGGAAATCGAAAGAAAGAAAGGGCATTCTTTTTCCATCCATAATTCTGGCAATAAAATACCGCACAGGCTTTCCCGTCCCTGAAGGTTGTCATTGCTTAAATCTCGATAAAGCAAACCTTAACATCGAATTCTCAAAACCTCTAGACCGCTACGCTAGGAGTGCTAGCGTTCCCTGTCTACGCTTTTTCGGCCGAGTTTTCTGCATTGCTACATGTATAGTATTTGACCTAACCAAGGATTATTTGCCTTAAACTCCACAGTTGGCGACCTGCAAGATAATGCTTGTACCGCCAACGTAACAGCTGCAATCAACACCAAATACGGCCATATCTTTATCATGCGTACACTTTTGGAGTCGTTGCTGTATTGATGTCAAATGAAGAAACAGAATGCAATTACCAAAAGTAACCAGAGATTACTATAAGGGGGAAACATAACTCAGTTGGCTTTTGGTGAATTCAAATAGCTTGAGTTCCCTGTATGTACGTACCATAATCGAGCAATTCATTTAATTTTCTGTTATTTATTTCTATTTCATACGGTATTAGGTGGAATGTCGTTCGGGTTTCAGATAATAAAACCTAATGTGTCTTAGTAGCCTTATCTGCTATACATAGATATGTTTCGAATTTGTAAATGGACTCTACCAAAGAATTGCTTGGCATATGTAACAAAAATTAATGCATACTATAGCTTCGAAGTATAGAAACTTTTCATTTTACTACTATTCCAATAAATATGTTCAAAAACATATCAGTGGTTGTTCATGCAGTGCTGAATACGTCTCGCAGTGTCTGCATGTACACTTCCTCACGTTTAATGTGTTACTGTAGCACAGACCTCATGAACTCCGTGCTGTAATTATCACGATTTTCTGGTTGTGTTTCGTATACTTGCTATCTGAGATACTCCCACAGGGAAAACAAAGTCAAAAGGGTTGGATCAAGCGATCACGAGGTCACTGCTAGGGACCACCAAAACTTAATCCCTGTTCGGAATTTTGTTACTGCTCTAAAGTTTTGAGGTGACGCACCATCATGCTCGAACCAATGCTAAAGCACCAGCCGAAGTTGAATATCTTCTAGCGGGTTTTCTAGAGACAAAGCGGTCTCTAGTAACTCCAAATAATGCCGACCTATGAGCCTAGGAGCTATAATTACAGGTCCATTGATGTAGTCCACCAGAATGACACAACACGAGTTAGTTCCCTATTGGATCTGCATATTGTCGGAACCTCCTTTATTTCACTCCATTACGGGGGGGTAGAGCATAGGCCCGAGATCTAAAGTAACCCATTACACTTTCCCAACACGAGGTCCGACGGGGGAAAGCTAACAAAATACTTAAATATCTGAAAACCACCAAAATATTATTAAATTATCATGGCCTAGGAAGGAAGGGACCACCTACATAAATAATTCACATAGTATGAAGTTGGATGTAAACTATATTATACCAAATAAAAGCCATACAAATTACCTTCTTGTTTGGCGAAGCGCCATGCCTAACACACGTCTTGCCAGTTCCACAGGCAAGGCTCAAAGAGGACGCGAGCTACACGCTACCACAAGATAAAACCGGTTCACTCCTCCCCTTCTACTACGTCACTGCTTGTTCTCATTGCCAACCTAAGCGTTAACCATACAATGTTACCATAACCGCATATTCTTACAGTGTTACCAACACCAAATGCCACATCTACCCCGGGCTACGCAAGTCGACGTCCTCATCGAAGCAAGAAGGCATTAAAAAATTACAGAAAACCAAATAAATGACATACTTCACATGATAATTTACAAGGAAATTGTTACAAAAGGTAGTAGCTTGATGTTTGAAATGATATAATGGAGCAGAAATATCTATCAGAAGAAGTTGAGTGTCTTATTGCCTGTTAACATGTTTGTGAAAACTATAAAAAATAGAGTCTTGAGTGCCACCGACGATATTTGTTCAAATGTATGTTATAAGTTTCTGAGTGAGCCCCGCACACGCACATTGTACATTGCTGTCACTATTAAGCTATAACTACACTGCACAAATTCTTGAGGTATTTGTTCATGAGTGAACCTCCAACATCACCCATAATGAAGAAATATCAGCTGCAGAGTCCTTCCTCACTGCCGACGTAATTCAATAATGAGAGTGCAATCGCTGTCTTGGACTGCTCCCCTAAAAGTGGCGCCTTTTGCCACAAAGTGCAGGTAACAAGATCCAGGCAGCAGCTCTCCTTAGTTTACATTTAGCATCTGGCACGTCTCGTTACAGCAGGGTCACTCTACAGTGGGCACTCTTGCTCTCCAAACAGCAAAATATCACTACAACATGAATTACAAACAGGTATAGCTTGTGCTCCCAAAACACATCATACATAAAATAAGAAAATAGTAGGTATGTCATTTAAAAAAGCATGAACAGAAAATGCCACAAATTTGGCAAAAGTTTACAAACATGTACTCTAAGTACTGAGAAAAAAATGATTACATACTGACATAAAAACTGAATTTTTCAAAGGGTTACAAGATAAAGATATACAATAAATGCTTAAGAATCATAGTAAAGATACATGAAAAAGTCAAAATACATAAATATTGTATCAATTATATCCATCGTCTACACATAATGAAACAAAATACAACATAGCAAATCATTTGGGATCCCAATAATAAATCTAACCAGATGGTACAAACTAACTGACAAAACAAATAAGTGCACTTATCATTCATACATACATAACAATGAAACAAAATTATTCATAATAACCATATCTCAAATAATACAAAATACTCACTTTAATAACAACCAAAACTACTGTGAACATTACTCCATGCTTCAAAATAAGCACCTCATTACATGCATCAAACTACAAATACTCATGCTTCACTATCAATAACAGCATAAATTATTATTCTCATTACTATCTTTACCCTCCTATCCTTCTTATTAGCATCATCCTTATGATCATCATCATTTCTATCGTCATCCTAATTCTCACCCTCATTATACACAGTAATTACTGAAAAAAAGTTATTCACTGACATGTCTCATCAACTAGCTGCAAAATAGTACAAAAACAATAACATAGGCATAAACTGAAGAAGTCACATTAACATTTCAGGAATGACACAAAAATAATATAGCATTACACTGTTGCATCCACATCTACAGGATCAAAATGAAGCTGGAAAACAGATGGTACTAAAACTTGTTGCATAAACTCAAAAAAATTATTCTCATTGTATTACACCTCTTGTATGAACGCATCACACATGCTATACTGGGCACGTTTCAGCAACACCAATATGCACAACATCTCTCAACTCGTCACAAATTTCCAGGGACGTGCTAGCCCTCCTGAAAACTCACAAACATTCAAACTTCAAGGCTACATTGTAGCTATCCCATCGAAGATTACATTAACTATCACATCTCACTACCACCATCGTGGTTACTCTTGGGCACTCCCACCGAGGCAAAATTTCCATATACTATTCACATAAACATACTATTCACATTCACTATTCACCTCACACAAATACACGAAATATATGCAAGAACTTCTGCAAAGAAAAATCACAGCATCATAATGAAACACAAAATCAAGTCAAAAGAATGCAACAGAATAAAGCACATCATTAACAAAACAACACTTTCACATATCATTCCTGGAAGTCAAATAAAATTAAACACACCGTACGCATCAAACAAATGCCCTGCAGCATAAAATAACAAACCAAATAATAATCTCCATTACCCAAAACAGAATCCAAAATTTTCATTCCACATAATGGTGACAAACCTTCAATTTAGCAAAACATATAATACACTTCATTCCTGAAAATCAAAGCCTAATTAAACATTGGTCATTAAAGCAAAAAATTTAGCATAACTAAGCAAATAGAACACCCATATAGTAAATCATAACTGACTTCATTGTTAAACTGTTCACTTGTTCCAAATATACACTTTGCTACACACAATGTGCACATACTTACAGCTTGTTTTTCTTTGTTGTTTTATTTTTACCACAAAATTTCAGTGCAACTTTCCAATTTCTTGTAATACATATGTAGCTACACCTTCGACATCCAATGGAGATGGGTAAGTCCTGCTGGTCCATGTTGGATGACCGTTGAAGCTGTATAGGCCTTTAAGATACTGGCACTGCTAGTGGTGGCTGAAACTAATTAAACTTTCACTCGGATTAGTCATTTGAAATACATTCAGGAACTGCGTAGGTAGGTAAAGACAACGATGGCTAGAATAAACCAATATCAGTAGTACTACAAGTAAGCGCCCGCGGCGAAATGTTTATAGGGGACTAAAACATCATACTATGTTTTCACAGACTTGACACCCAAGCCACTTGGATACAACGCCAAGATTTTAAAGCAGAAAATACACATGAACAAACAAATTTGCAAAAATGATGTCTTCAGCGAGGAAACTCAAACTGGAGGTAAAAAAAATTAAGTCACACCTACTGTGACTAACGCTCAAATTAACACATAAGCAGAAAACGCCATACACAACGTAGTTATACGTACCTGAGTATGATGCACAAATATGAACTTTTAATATATCCACTTTATTTTCTATACAACCACACGCAACTTAATGCACAGAACACGTAAACTATAAGAAATTTGCTTCACATTCTATAATTTCTTCTGATTTACGAAACCAAGCAAGATTACGCAACACAAAGCAACACACGTGCTTACATAAAAGTTGCAACAGGAGAAAAAAATACACCAAAGTATTGTAATGGGTAGAAAACTAGAATAAGTGCAAAAAGGCAATGAAAGCTCTAAGAAATATTAGTATTTAGCACTGAAAATAGAAATTTTAGAAACACAAGATAACATGTGGCAACTACATCAGCAAAGTTCAAAATACAACTCAAATTCCCACAGGTTTCAAAAATACTTCAAAACACGAGAAATCTATAATGAATATTACAGAAAGTTTCTCATACAAAAGAATGTAAACCATGGTAAGGGGAAGAGTGAAGCCAAAATTAACGACGCTCCGCCAACAGAAAGACATTGTAAAAAAATCAAATTGTACTCACAATAATGCTAGAAACACGGGACTTTTTAAGGAAATACTTGTATTTGAATTTAAACCACAATAAGACAATTTTCAAAAAGAAGCCCTTACCAGTAAAAGCTGAAACTAGGAAGTTACAGGTTACATTGGAACATGTGGAGAACCAAATTACGTGAACAACTACATTTTCAATTCGGAGAAAAGATTCTACAACCCAAAATATTAAATTATATCCGGCGACTCACACCAATTGTCGGAACCTCCTTTATTTCACTCCATTAGGGGGGTAGAGCATAGCACCGAGATTTAAAGTAACCCATTACACTTTCCTAACACGAGGTCCGACGAGGGCAAGTTAACAAAATACTTAAAATATCTGAAAACCACCAAAATATTATTAAATCATCATGGCCTAGGAAGGAAGGGACCACCTAATACATAATTCACATAGTATGAAATATATTATACCAAACAAAAGCGATACAAATAACCTTGTTTGGTGAAGCGCCAAGCCTAACACACGTCTTGCCTGCCCCACAGGCAAGGCTTAAAGAAGACGCGAACTAGACACTACCACAAGCTAAAACCGGTTAACTCCTCCCCTTCTATTACGTCACCGCCTGTTCTCATTGCCAACCTAAGCGTTAACCATACAATGTTATCATAACCACATATTCTTACAGTGTTACCAACACCACATGCCACAATATAGTGTACTTGAACCCATTGGGGATCACTAGAAGCCCAATAATGCAATTTGTGAGCATTAACGGTGGAATAATCTGCAAAGCAACACACGTCAATCCAAAAGTACTGCCAGGTAAAGCGCGGATCTTGATGCAGTGCAGGAGTCATTCTTCGGTAATATATTACCCTGTGATTAAAATCATCTCCATGGAATTGCTGATTTATGTTGTTGATCTAATGTGCAGGATTTTGATCCATCAAGTTTTCCCTTGCTAGCCAATATAAATTGTGTATCTTCCCATCTGGTACAGCTTTTCTCAATTCTGGGCATTCTAGTAGGTGTTCTCCATTTAAATTCTTGTCAGAATTGCAAATCTTACATGCTTTGTCATTCATAAAACCAAACCTATATAGATGTTCCGCTAGACAGTCTTATCTAGTGGCTAATCTGAAGTGAGCAACGGCATCTTTACCTGGGACATTTTTTATTTTTTGATCTATTTCTTTCATGCTAGAGTAATTTTTGTTAGTAATTTTCTTTTGAATATTATATTGGTATTTTTGTTCTATATTAATTTTGACATTTTTTAGTTTCATATCTAGTCCGCAAGACTTGAGTATAACACTGCACCCTTTTTGGCCAGAAAGTCTGAAGTCTCGTTACCATTCACTCCCACATGTGCTGGTATCCACAGTAATATATAGTGCACCATATATCGATGCCATTTGCTCTCCTTCGGGGTCCCTTTTATTGAAGTTTTGGTGCAACCCTCGGGCCACTACAGTTTTTATTTGCCCTAAGTAACATCAGAAGCTTACACATTGTAACAGTGATTATTATTATTATTATTATTATTATTATTATTATTATTATTATTATTATTATTATATTATTATTTTATAGAAATGTGCATAACTCAAGTTCTAGTTACTTTGTGAAGGATTGCGTTCAAAGTACTGCAGTACATTCTACACAACGATTGCACTGTCGCGGATGTACCTAAACCTAACGGGACTTACCCTCAATGATCCATTGTCCCTTACATCCAGCTTTGTTCAACAAAATATGCTTAAAGACGACAGACATCTATTTGGAAGTTCATTTGTATTCCGACTTGTTTCTCCATAGATTAAAATGATGACTATATTCGTCGTTACCAAACACCCTAACAATTGTCGATTTGTTGACAGCAACTGTAATGCTGGATATCAAATACCAGCCTATGAATGTGACCATAATAGGAAGAACATTAACGCAAGGAGACCTATTTGAATGGTAGCACTGAGTAGAGCACGGTCTAGCGCTGAGAACCATTTATAACGAGCGGCCTTCCGGTTGTTATCTCTTTGTAGCCTGGCGTGACCTGCTGGTAAGTAAAAGCGCTACTTTGAAAATCAGTGATTAGGCATCCCTTCACCATCACTACATGCCTGGCTTTCATAAGTAGAAAGTGAGGCGCTAGGAGCATCTGGTATACTCTTGAGAAATTGTCTAGAATGCACTAACACGAGAATTTACTTATGAGTTTTACTGAATTACATTTACCCGCTGGAAATACACCTTTCTCTCTAGCTGCAATATACGTGCGCTGTGTAGCATCATGTTTTTTAGGATCTTAATGTATTGTTCGTAGGCCAAAATTTCCTGTATTTGCCTCACAAGACCTCCTCTTAATATAGAAATTCGCCCCCAAACAGCAAAAACAGATACGTCAACTATGTAATTTTGATGACAGGCACAGAAGGCTCCAAATGTTTTCCGATAGTTAAGAGGTTGTAGAGGAACAGTGGGGAAGGAATGTCCTCTCGACTGGTCATGTTTGGCTATAGCTGATAGTAAGTGCCGGTATCGCCTCAAAGGTCACATTTACTTTTGTGTATAATTCAGCGACGGGACTCTAAGAGGAAAGAAGACGAAACTAAATACTTTTCTCCTTACTAGATCTATCCAAGCGAAATCAATTAACATTTTCTTTACATAATATGTTGTTTAAAAATCAAATATTGCACTGTTTATGCGGGTGCTACAAAATGCATTATTCAGTAATTTTTTTGAGAAACAAAGTGCACATAATGCGTATCTTGTTTTTAACCTTTGTTTATAATAATTGTTTCATAATTACCACCAATAGACTTCTACGCGCACTTCGAAACAGAGGGTATTTATTATCTTGGATGGAGGGACGAGTTTGTTTTTTTCTTTTGAATTTTCATACAGATTGATCACAACCTTTAGCACTAAGGTGTAGTTCCATACAATTGGCATATTTAGTTCTGATAACATTCAAGTAACGTTTTAAAAATACGAAAGCAAAAGTAATATTAATGTCAAACTGTTGAAGCAGTTTGAGCACAATTAAGTGCAACACTTATTTTTTTTCAAAATGATATATATTTTGCGTTTGTTTCTGAAAAACGATTATAGATTGTCCCCCTTCACACACTCACAAGACAAAGGAACAAAAACCGTGCCAATAGTATAGTGGACATAGAGTAAAAACAATTATTGTAGGTATCTAAAAGGAGAAAATGTTAATAGATAAGAAAACAACGTTTAGCGCAAAATACGCAGTTTCTATATAGCTGTTTTATTCAGTTAGGATAACATATAACTTAAATTTTCAAAATAGTGACCCGAAAGTGTTAATGCAGAACGGTTGATATGCTTTTGTTGAAAATTAAATTGTTTTCAAAAGTAAACTTGCTTTCAAATTAAAAAATCTGAAGTAAGAAAAAAACAACCTTAGATACTTTGTATTATGATTCATGTTCTGAATTCTTAAAATGCTTTTCTTCCCTGGCCTGGAATGGAATGGGATGTGTAACGGAGGGGACTCGACGCCGATCCAGTGAATGAGGATATTGTGCTTGTGTCCTCGAGGGGGCGCCCCCGGGAGGAAGGGAGGGACGAGGTGAGAGACACCGAGACACCGGGCGGCCAGAACCAGGAGTGACGGCACAACAATGACAAGGTTCCTAAGGTTTCCAGATTGAAACGCCCTGACAGTTGGGCAGGCAAACGGGTTACCTCAGCTCACACAGAGGGTCCAACGCCCCCCAAGAGGCGGTCCGTATACCCCGGCAACCAGCCGAAGACTGAGAGACGGATAAGGTTCCACAGAGAGCATCGTTTTTTCCTGCCATGCCGCGCGGAACACCATCGCCGACACTCCCAACCCTGAAACAGACTTAACGGGGTTAAGAATGAATGAAATGAGGAATGGAACGATATTCGGAGCTGAGAGAAACCACATCTGCATTCGCCTGACAACCCGAGAAAACTCCCGAAGAAACCCCGTGGGTCAGAGTGGGCGGTAGCCGGGAAGCGAACTAAGGATCTCCCGAATATGAGTCACACGCGTTAACGCGGCACCACCTGGACGGAAACTGGAAGATCTGTAGTTCAAATCTCGGCTATGGCATTGAATTTTTCAACCTGATTCTGTCTTTCCAATCTTGTCCTACACACGGCTTGAGTGAAAGAGTCTTCTTGGTAATTGAGATGAACTGCCATTTCAAACTTCGTTGTAAGTATAAGAAGAATGCAGTAGCTAAAACGATAGTCAGATTTTTATGTGGTGCCTTTGAAACTCTACGCTCTTTACATTACCACGAAAACAATTTAAAGTGTTGCATTCACATAGCTTTCTCCTTTCACCATTCTACAAATTCTTTTTTCTGTCTACTTCTTATAATCCAGATAAAGTTCCACTTCACATTGAGCCGATCTCTGTGGTGTAGAGGTCTGCCTCACATTCAAGAGGTCCCGAGTTCGAATCAGAGTGAGTTACCTGAATAAAATTTCTTCCAGAGTTTCCTCTTATCCTGAGAAGATGAATGTGAGATAACGGTATGCTCTAGGAATCTCGGGCCCATTTGAGCATCATTTTAACCATTTCGTTCATTCACGGTTCGTAATGGCCTACCCGGTTAAAGGACTTTATTAAACGCCAAAAGGAAAAGTTCCCATTTACACATTTCGTTGCAGAATATGTAGATAAAGCGATAGTCACATTTTCAAAAAGCATGTTACTACGTGATGCTATGAAGTTCCATGCTGTTTGTATGACCGCGACAAAAAAGAATAGTGACTTCTCAGTTACAAAAGGTATTTAAACCAATAACAAAAAAAAAACATCTGGGGAATAGTTCATCTCATAAAATATATGTATGACAAACTGCGTGCTTTTGTTGTGTAGCAAAACTTTTGTCCATCTTTTACGGTTTACCAGTTATACAAATGTCATTCAGAATGAAGAAGACTTGAGAGGCTCTTCTCAGAAAATTCAAAATAAATATTTAGTTTGTCATGAAAAATCTTGAACAGGGAGTATTTTAATGAAACTCGTTAGAGCCAATTTTGAGAAAATAACAAATTTCGAAAATTTTTCCATGTAAAATGTTGTTCTGGGTGGGGAAGATTTTCTTGAAAATCTTTGTGTCACGTCTTTGAAAGATGCTGAACTTAAATATCAAGTTTGGTCTTTAACCGACTTTTCGTTTTTGAGTTATGTTGTTCACAGACACACAGGCATATGGAGCTTTTCCTACAAAATATGTGTTGCATTCATATGACTTTCTCTACTCACTATTCTAGAAAACATTCTTAGAAAGCTTATTCTTGCATGTATTTCATGTTAATACAGATAAAACTTCATCACTTATTTACACAATTCGTTGTAGGTATAAGTAGAACATATTAAGCTAAAGCGATAGCCAAACCCTTCAAAGCTGATCGCTATGTGATAACTTTGGATTGGGTGGCAACGTAGGGGGCTCGGCACTGATCCACATAGTGGATATTGTGCCTACGCCCCACAAGGGGGCGTCTTCGGGAGGAAGGATGAGGCGACAGGAGACACGGAGCGACTGGAACCAGGAGTGACGGCATAGGAATGGCAGGATCCCTAAGTTTTCAGATAGAGACTCCCGTCAGACGGTCAGGTAGACCGGGGAACCCACTCCTCACAGAGGGGGTGCAACTCCCCTCAAAGGGGTTAGGATACCCCCGACAGCCAGCCGAAAGCCGAGGGACGGAGACAGTCACAAAGAGCAGCCTTTTCCCCTACCACACTGCACCGAAACACCATCGCCCACACTTCCAACCCTGAAAGAGACCAACGGATGAAAGATGAAGGGAAATGAGAATGGAGATGAAATGGGGGGACAGGACATTCGTGATGTGAGAATCCTTCCCAGCATTCGCCTGGCAACCGGGGAAAACCCCCGAAAAAAAATCATGGGTGAGCAAGGTCGGCCACAGGAATCGAACCCACGACCTTCCAAATGCGAGCCACAGACACAGCTTTGAAATTCTGTTCTTTCTATCAACAGGGGCAGGAAAGAAGGTAAGAAACAAAGAAACAAAAACAATAGCTATTTGCAGTTTAGAGAAGTATAAAATATTTGAAAATTCAAACTAATAACAAAGAATGTTTCAGAATAGGTAAAATATAAAAATGTTATTTGATGTAAAAATAAAAACGTTATATGATATACATTTTTTGCTTTAACAAGATATGCATGTGTTGTGCAGTAAGATTTTGTCTCTCTCTCTCTCTCTCTCTCTCTCTCTCTCTTACGATTTACTAATTATCAAAAGTCATTCACAATAAAGACCAACTTAGAGACTATTCCAAGAAAATTAAGGATATAGATTTTATTTATCGTGAAAATAGCTTAAGAATATGTACATTAATCAAAGCTCTTAGACCCATTTTTGAAAGAATAAATAATTTCGAAACGTTGCCGAATGTTGAAGGTAGTTTGGAGTTGGGGCTTCTCTTTAAAATCTTCGTGCCGCATTCTTGGAAGAAGTTGAACTTAAACACTAAGTTCGGTTTTTAACCAACTTTTTGTTTTTGAGTTATGCTGTTCGCGCGCGCGCGCGCGCACACACACACACACACACACACACTTGGACCTTTTTCTAAAAATAAATTCATTGGATTCAGGGAGTCACAACGACATTGAATTTTTAGGTGGAACACAAGACTTTCTCTACTTACTGTAGCCACATAGTGGAAAAAGTTAAATAAGCCTACTTTGGATTCAGTGGGTCTCAAAACGGGTATTTCCGGCGAATCTTGTTATTCAGTTTTTGGCTCGAATACAATACCTGCTCTACTTACTGTAACCACGTAGTAGAGAAAGTAAAAATGCTTTCTTCCGGTTCAGGGAGTCTCAAAACGTGTATTTCCGGTGAATCTCTTTATTCAATTTTTCGGTGGAATACAATACCCTCTCTACCTCCTGCAGCTACCTAGTAGAGAAAGTAAAAACGCCTACTTTTGTTTCGGAAGGTCTCAAAACGTGTATTTCTGATGAATCTCCTTGTTGAATTTTTGGGTGGAACATAATACTTTCTCTACTTACTGTAGTTACGTAGTACAGAAAGTAAAAATGCTTACTTTGAATGGGTCTCGAAACGTGTGATTCCGGTGAATCTCGTTATTCAATTTTTGAGAGGAACACAATACTTTCTCTACTTACTGTATCTACGTAGTAGGGAAAGTAAAAACGCTTAATTTGAATGGGTCTCAAAACGTGTATTTCCGTTGAATCTCGTTATTCTTCAGGTGGAACACAATACATGCTCTCCTTACTGTAAATAGTAGTAGGGAAAGTAAAAATGCTTTCTTTGGATTCAGGGTGTCTCAAAACGTGTATTTCTGGTGATCCTCTTAATTGAATTTTTAGGTGGAACACAAGACTTTCTCTACTTACTGTAGCCACATAGTAGAGAAAGTAAAATAAGCCTACTTTGGATTCAGTGTGTCTCAAAACGGGTATTTCTGGCGAATATTGTTATTCAGTTTTTGGATGGAATACAATACCTGCTCTACTTACTGTAACCACGTAGTAGAGAAAATAAAAATGCTTTCTTTGGATTCAGGCAGTCTCAAAAGGTGTATTTCCGTGAATCTCTTTATTCAATTTTGGGTGGAATACAATACTTTCTCTACCTCCTGTAGCTGCGTAGTAGAGAAAGTAAAAATGTTTTCTTTGGATTCTGGGAGTCTCAAAACGTGTATTTCCGGTGAATCTCGTTATTCAATTTTTGGGCGGAATACAGTACTTTCCCTACTTTTTATAGGTAAATAGTAGAGAGAAAGAGAGTAAAACGAAGAGTTGTGGTGTACATAAATGGCTGTATCTCGTTACAGCATTTTGCGTGCAACCAAATAGGGAAAAGTGTAACTTAAGACTGTAACTTGAAATAATTTCTAAATTGTTGTCACGATTAAGGTAAAGTGCACAGAAAAACCATACTTTATAGGGCATTATGATAAATAAAAAACACATGTTTTTTTATAATGGTTAGAGAAAGTAGTGAATATTGAAAATCAAACAATTTTGTTTTAACACTTGCTTATTATACAATAATATGCTGCCTCTAATTCCTAAAAATTAGTTTGTATACTGCTTATGTCGCTGTGCTGTAATGTTGTTGCTGCTTTCTAAGGGAAATATGTTTGAATGGCATTTTCTTTAGCACTATTAGATTCCCTAACCTTGTAGAGCCGGTATGAGCTAAGGCACCTGGCATAACCTCTCGATAAGACATCCCTCTTACCCCCTACAGGTGGAACGGAAAACATTTGGAGCCGTCTGTACTCCGGTTGGAATCTCCTGGATGCAGTTGAACGAAATACCTATGTAAGGCAATGGCTGGAGTCAGATTAAAGTTTTCTCGTCCACAAAAGCTACACTTTTCCAATTGATATTCATAATATTCGTTGCAGAATGTAATTTTCTCTACTCTTTGAGGACTTACTAGTACAGTTTTGATAGCAGCCCTTCGTGGCTTAATATCAGCTAACGTCTTAAGACAACGAAGATCTGTGTCCCACGATCTTGGAAAGTTAACATGGGCGCTCAAGATTTTTCCAGTGCTCAGTAAATGTCGTCCTGCAGCTTCCCGTTCCGGAGTGGAAATATATGGATGGCAGCCCCCTCGTTTTCTAGTTAAATACCCCCGTTCTCCAATGAGGTACTGCTCTTGGCTACAGTTTATACAGTTCTCCAGCAATAGCAGCGCAGATTCCTGTTTCTTCAATTAATGCAATGACTTCAGCATGTATATCGATTGCACCAGATTAATAAAACAGTGGCATCGTGTCATTTTTAGGCAAAGGGAAGGTTAAAGCTTCAATTTTCAGAATATTCGGGTAAATAAAGATATGTCATAACATGTTTGTGCAAAAATAAGTCAATTCATTAATTATTTCACTTACATGTGTAGATGTTATCCCAAAATACTCATTGAGGATACTCGACTGTACTTCACGGTTAAAGCTTATAACGGGAAGGTTTATATAAATTTGGAATAATAAGGATCCAGTCAGTATCCAATTGATACAGTATTATACTTAAAGAGCCTAATTTTGCCGCAATTTCATCAGACAAAAGACTTGCTAGGGACTGCATCACCGGCAAAAATTTTGCTTTGGCTATTATGCTATATAACTGTATTGCATTATACAGGGTTATTCAAAAAGAACGAACAGGCTTTAAATATTTATTTCTAATGAACGACAGTAGATGGCGACACATGCGATAAAGCACTGAATAGAGAAAAGTTCAAAATTTTATTTTATGTGTTCAAAATGAGCACCATTTGTTCGTCCAACTGCTTTTCCGTTTGCACACGCAACCATCTTCTACGAATTTGTTGTATCAATTGTAATTTTTTATGATGAGGCGGCTCGTTGTTGAACTTAGAACGGAATGCACGCTGCAATGAAACAATGGATTCACTCTTTGCATAATACAGCACACAAAACGACTTTTCCTGTGGCATCGCCATTTTCTCGTAAACAAACACAGCGCCGCTGTAGGCACTGAATGGAACTAATAGGTGGGTCTTAAAACTTTGAACTTTCCTCTATTCAATGATGTGTCGCCATCTATTGTCGTTCATTACACATGAATATTTAAATAACCCTGTATAATCTAATGTGGTATACTGGACTACATTCCTGATGTAAAAATCTGCGACAAGAACCTTTAAGAACTACCTTACTTTCCTTATACAGCCATCTTATTCCCACTACTGTAGTAGTGTCATCACTCCCGGCTTTTCTACCAAGGCATACAGTTGCATACCTACCTTATTTTTTCTTATAGATTGGCGACATTATTATTCCTATGGATTGGCTTATGCAACGCTGCACTTTTTGCAAATGCAAAGAATATTTAACCTGTACATGATTTCCATATTAATACCGTATATAAGCCACACATTACTACAAAAATATAAAATAGTTATCTAATTCCCGTGAGCTTTTGCTCATAAAAGCTGTATCTGCTTTGGTTCCGGATTTCCTGAATCCTAAACGGAAGACAAGCTAATTCAACCTAAATGGTTGTGATGGCGGATGACTTATAGATCCATGAACTAGTTTCTTTACATTAAATCCACAAACATTCACTGCACTTAATTTTACCTTGTCTCATAAGACTGCTGCAAAGCATTCATCTACCTGGTGTAGTGGTTACCATGCTAGACTCTAGTTCCCGAGGTCGCGGGTTCGAAACCGGCGGAGAGTGGTGGGCTTTTTCGGGTGTAAAAATCCTTAGCATGGTATCCTTCGGAAGGGAAGTAAAGTCGGTGGTCCCGTGTCGTAGATTTATGCACGTAAAAGAACCTCAAGCCTGATAAAGAGGCCTCTGAGCGAAATTTCCGGTCTTTCACATCCGATATAGAATGGGACGCTAAGAACCATAGAAGTTAAAGAGCGTTCATAAATAAAGTTCAATGCATTGTATTTCCCGGATCTTACCCTGTTTCCTGCTGTTATTGCAGAGCATCAGTTTTGCGCTCGCAGAGTTTTTTCAATGTGCTTGACATTATTTTCGTTGGTAATTTTTTTTCTTTGAAGACAAATAAAGCTTCTCTAGTGATTATCGGGATTAGCGTGTTAACATCAACGACTCACTATTTAGGATTAATGATACCTCATCAGTAGGAAAAGAACGGCGACTTGAGAGCAAAGCGATTTCGCTGACTCCGCCCCCCTGCTTTGTGGCCTGACCCTTAAAATCCGCCAACCACGCCCCCTCCTTTGTGCTCTACTAGCATGCCGCCTGGCTCTATGCCTGTGGCCACACCCACTCCTTTGTGCTCTACTAGTATGCCGCCAGGCTCTGTGCCGCTGGCCATACACCTCCCCTCCCCTTTGTGGTCTAACCCCGTAAGCTGTCTCCGCACCCCTCTTTGAGTGTGCTGGTCTGAATGGCTCCCTGTATAGTAGTGGAGGAACGCTGGCCACACCCTCTCTTTGTGGCCTCCCCTCTCCTTTGTGGTCTAATCCCGTACGCTCGCCAGGCCTCCCTCTTTGCATTCTGTTCTGATTGGATTCCTGTAGAGGGGTGGAGCTAATAGGGTGTTGTGCTAGTCGCTAATGGAGGCGGAACTTTGTGCGCTACTGATGCCGATAGCCGGGGATCGTCGAACAATGTGTTATTGTTTTCGTCGCGTGTCGCCGCCCACGCAAATCGATGTAGGTGATAAAAAAACAATTGTTTATACTGCTAACGTCCTGGCATCGCGCCTCTGAAGAGCTTGACGCAAACCCTCGATCGAAGTATCCCCGCCGCATGCATCTTGATTAATGTAATTAAACGATGCTCCTCGATCGATGAATACGATTAAGTATTTTTGATTGATTAATGTAATTAAGTGTATAGGAATTGACTCGCGCACCTGGTCGCCATCGTATATGTGTGTGTGGGTGTTAAGGTGGTTATTACACGTGTATAATATTACGACTAATAACATTTGTTTAATTCTACTTTTGAGGGAAAATATATTTTGGGTTTATAAGAATATTACAACACTTAGATAATTCCATGGCTGAAAGGACAGAGTTTTCGTAACGAGGCGTTATCGAGAGATAATTTTGCTGAAAACACGCGCGCGACCCTTCCTCTATAGTGTTCCACTCGAGTGACGGGTCCCTCAGAGCGGAGAGCAAGCTAGCAGACACCCCCTCTCCCTCCCTACCTCCCTCCTTCCCTCTCGGTTCAGATCGCAACCTGCAACGCGCGCGCTTCCTACCCGACAGAGCGGAAAGCTCGCTCTCTCGCTCATCGATGAAGATGCCGCGAGTAGACATTTTAAAAGTTTAACGAATGCACGGCGGCGGCCATGATGACTCCAGGGAAAGCTAGCATAAATCATTTGAAATGCCCGATAAGGAACTTCTCGCTTCAAGATATTTTTTCTAAGGTTTGTTTACACATAGGCATGGCTCTGAAAAATAAATACGGTTAACATTATAGCTGAATACTACATATGTTGTTATTAAACAATGGCGGTTAACATTATAGATAAATATTACATACGGTATTAAAAAATGAATAATGGACTCGCCGATCGATGAATACAATTATTTTGATATTTTTGATTGATTAATGTAAACAACTGTATATGAATTGACTT
Organism: Deroplatys truncata; assembly: GCA_030765065.1. Classification (NCBI taxonomy): domain Eukaryota; kingdom Metazoa; phylum Arthropoda; class Insecta; order Mantodea; family Mantidae; genus Deroplatys; species Deroplatys truncata. The sequence goes on from CM060990.1 coordinate 273,620,257, forward strand.
GCGCATTTGTTTGCCATCGTATGTGTGTGTATTAAGAGGATTATTACGCGTGTATAACTATTACACCTAATAACATTTCTTTAATTCTCCTTTTGAGGGAAAATCTTTTGGGTTTATACGAATATTACATCGCTTAGGTGAATGCATGGCCGAAAAGGCAGAGTTAGCGTAAATAGCTAACACGAGACGTTATCGCGTGATTCTTTCACTGAAAACCCGAGCGCGCGGTCCAGGTCCTGTAGGCGCTGACTCGATAATGATCTCACATTATAGATAAATATTACATACGGTATTAAAAAATAAATAATGGACTCGCCGATCGATGAATACAATTAAGTATTTTTGATTGATTAATGTAAACAACTGTATATGAATTGACTTGCGCATTTTTTTGCCATCGTATGTGTGTGTGTGTGTATTAAGAGGATTATTACGCGTGTACTATTACACCTAATAACATTTCTTTAATTCCCCTTTTGAGGGAAAATCTTTTGGGTTTATACGAATATTACATCGCTTAGGTGAATGCATGGCCGAAAAGACAGAGTTAGCGTAAATAGCTAACACGAGACGTTATCGCGTGATTCTTTCACTGAAAACCCGAGCGCGCGGTCCAGGTCCTGTAGGCGCTGACTCGATAATGATCTCTTGCACCTGCATGCGTGGTTTGACCATCTCATCCCTTCCCCAAACACTCCTTCCCTCTCCGTGTCTGTCACTGCCTTCCGCGTCCTTATTTTACGCTCTCTCTAGCGGAGAGCAACGAAAGTTCAAGTTAAATATTACATGTTATTAATACATAAAAATGAACTAAATAAATAATGAAATATGGAGACTATCCTAAACAAGACACCTTCCTTGTTACTCTTTACCAAACAGCTGAAAAGAAGCACAAATATATCAAGACAGACGATAAAGCACTCCACTCACATAGGCATGGACTTTAAAACAGTCATTTTCGATAAAGTACCCCACCCACTCACGCATGCAAGCGCATAGGTAGGGTCTTTAAAACAGACATTGCCGATATAGTACCCCGCCCGTTCTCTCCTCACACTCGTAGGCATAGACTTTAAAACAGTCATTGCCAGTAAAAAAACAATTCCACCACGCAATCTCTCTCTCCTCTGCAGGTAGGGACTTTAAAACAGGTATTTCGATAAAGTACCGCACTGCCAGCGCAAGCATACGCTTAGGCATGGACTTTAAAATAGGTTTTTTGATAAAATATAGCATTGCCAGCGCAAGCACACGGGTAGACATGGACTTTAAAACAGGCATTTTCGATAAAGTATAGCATTGCCAGCGCAATCACTCGAATAGACATGGACTTTAAAACATACATTGTCGGTAAAATACGCAACCATCACTCACACACTCTCTCTCTCTCTGACTTTCTCTCTCCTTTGCAGGCATGGACTTTAAAACAGACACTGTCGATAAGGCACTCCATGCGCATAGACATGAACTTTAAAACAGACACTATCGAAAAAGTACCGCACCCACTCACGCATGCAAGCGCATAGGTAGCGTCTTTAAAACAGGCATTGTCGATATAGTACCCCGCCGCTCACTCAAGCACACGCGTAGGCATGGACTTTAAAACAGGCATTTTGGATAAAGTATAGCACTGCCAACGCAGTCACTCTCATAGGCATGGACTTTAAAACACTAATTATCGGTAAAAATACGCATCCATCACACACTCTCTCTATGTCAATCCCTCTCTTTCTCTCTCTCCTTTGCAGACATGGACTTTAAAACAGACATTATCGATAAATCACTCCACGTGCATAGGCATAGACTAAAATGGGCGTTATCGATAAAGTACCACCGCCCGCTCACTCAAGCACACGCGTAGACATGCACTTTAAAACAGGTATTTTCGATAAAGTATAGCACTGCCAACGCAATCACTTGCGTAGACATGGACTTTAAAACAGACATTGTCGTTAAAAATAGCATCCATTACACACACACTCTCGCTCTGTCTCTCTGTATTTCCCTCTCTCCTTTGCAGGCCTGGACTTTAAAACAGACATTATCGATAAAGCACTTCACGTACATAGGCATGGACTTTAAAACAGGCATTGTCGGTAAAGTACCGCACTGCCAGCGCAAGCAACCTCGTAGGCATGGACTTTAAACAGTCATTGCTGAAAAAGAATCTCATCCTTCACGCAAACACTGTATCTCTCTCTCTCATACAATATCTCTCTACATTACGCCAACGATTTATATAGCGGTTTACACACACTTGCAAAAATATGTTGTACAAGCTCGAAGAGGGTAAACCCAACCCTATCGGCCTTAATGGCCTGGATTCCTCAGAAATATAGCGTCTAAAGAGGGTGAATGGATTTTCTCCAAGACACCGGAAAGTACATCGAGAGAAACAAGGAAAATTTATTTTTATTACTAACGCAAAAATTATATTATCGTCAAGAAGCCTTATTTGTTTATTCCATTTAAACAGACTGGTGTTTCAGCCGCCTTATCTAAAAAATTATTTGATCCCCATCATTCGAATGTATACATGTCATAATTCTCTGAGGTATAACTTGTCTATTCACATTCGAGAGGTCGCGGGTTCGAATGCCGGTTAGGTAATTTACTGTGCAAAGCATGCCCTCCCATTGACGAGCTTTATAAGCGTTGCTGTAATGTTTTCCTACGGGGTATGATGTATAGATCATGTACGTAAAAATTCGTTACATGTACAATTATTATTCCCGTAACAAAAACGAAAATGATTCGTGTAATAGACTCTTGATTGTTTAGATATGCAGCGTCTAAAGTGGTATTGAATACTAAAGGGAAATCGAACTCTGAAGTCAAACTAATAAATACACGGACTTTCAAAACATGCATTATTCTCTTACTAAACATAGGATGAGAACTTTTTTAAACAGCCCTCCCTTCGAAAGATATTTTGAATATTCCAGCAGAGAGATCGAACCATTACGAAGACTTCAAATTATAAACTTCATATTTGTTTAAAAGCTTTTTTTTCACCGGGGATCTTCGAAAAACTCGACGAGTTATTCAGTTGCACACCCCTTGCAAAAATATGTTCTATACCCTTTGAAGAGAGTATACCTGGCTGGGGGTCTCGGGAAATTCCTGAGGCGACCGGCTACCGTTATATAGCCCATTTAGGACAATGTCAAACCCTTCTTCATTAAGGAATATATTGTGCTTTAAAATGATTTCTCTTCCCCTGAAAAACCTGTACTTATCGGAAAATCCCGCTCATACAGACGACTGTGTAAATATCATAACTTAATTGTTTGAATGATATCGACAACTAAACTAATTTTTATGGAATGCTAAACAAATAAATATGATTTAGAGAGGGTGATATGAAGAGTATGGCATTTTAGAATAAAGTGGGAGAAATAATTCAAATTAAGCGATTGAATGTATCTGATAGTTTTTCTTAATGGGTCTTTGAAGCTAGCCAGTTTTACGGTCTACTTTATAGATAAATGAAATATTTGATGAATGGCAGTCTTATTTAATATGGGTAAAACTTGTTAAAAGGCTGTTTTGGTAAAAATTACTTCGTGGTAACGTGTGAGGTTTGAATTGGAGAGGTCGCCATTTCGATTCCAGGTGACCGCCCTGCCCGACTTTAGAACCTGCATGAAGGTCTACGAATACATAGCCCGCCCATTAACGATTTTTGTAAGCGAGGGTGTAACCTTACAAGAAAAATTATATCAACAGAAACGATACCTTCTTTTTCGTTATTTTTACTCTAAAATTATTACTAAATAATACGTGTGAGGTTGGTGCTAGCCTTACCGTCGCCATTCACATTCATATCATGTTAGAATAATACTTTGATTGCAGACGGACGCTTCAAATATAATACTGGAGCGAATATTTTGGTAATACATAGATACAGTGAAACCATCCGTTAACGGTCTTTACAAGCAAGGGTTCAGCCGGTAACGTCTATGGCCCGCATTCGAGGTCGTGGGTTCGATTCCGAGCAGCTGACACTCGTGACCCCTGGATTTCTCGGTTTCCCTGGTTGCTAGGCGAATGCTGTGAAGGTTCATTACAATCGCGTAGTTTTTCCTCCACCTCGTTTCACTGATATTCGCCTTTTACTCAGGCTTTCATCTCTCCTGCTCTAACTGGTAATATTTAATACTGAACGTCGGCACTCATATGATACATATGCTTTATGAATAAAGAAACGTATATGTATGTAGCTAAAAGAACAGGGATGTCATGGTGTTTAAAACAGAAATATACCCCCAAAACAGGAATCCCGAGACGATAAGGCGTAAAGGTCCTGTATATAGAGCGTTATCCTTAAACAGACGCAGAAGGAAGGGGAAGCCATTCTAGTGTATGGTTTTACTTCTCTTTTTATGTGACAGCATATACACCTAGTAATTCCACATTCTTAATCGCCAGCCCATTAACGATTTAATAACCGAGGGTGTAACCTTACAAGGAAAATTATATCAATAGAAACAATACCTTCTTTTTCGTTATTTTCACGAAAATAAATAATATATATTTTTTTATTTTCTAGCGTCATATACAGAAGCATTTCCCTTACAGAGAGGTGGCGTGATTGAGGGATTTCCCAGCGTCATGTTTAAACGTGTTTTATGAAATACCCCCTGTGCGTGACTAGCACCCTCCCCCACGACGCTTTCTGCTCAATGGGTTGGAGTAGCCAATCAAAATCGCTGTATTATATACCATCACACCTCTCACCCCCTTCAGCTTTTATAGAGGAAATGATATAAAAGAAGCAGCTTCTCCGGCGTTTTTCACTCTTCATTATGAGAACACAGCGATCTAAGCACTCTTCACCCTTTACTTCACGTCGTGAAATTTCATCGAACATCATGTCTGGTAAGTTGTAACAACAATTCATTTTCTTAAAAAAAAGTTAACTTATTACTCAGTACATTTAACTTATAATTGCGTTCTTGTTTTTAATGTCGGTCATTTATATGTAAATAGCTGAGCATTCTAAATGTTAGTAGCTAGACGTGTGAATTTTCTGAAATGCAAGTAGTTTAGTTAAGTATTAATTTTAGGTAGGCTTATTCTACATTTAAAAGCTAGTTGCGCGAATTCATTTTCTCAAAAAATGTGAACAGTTTAGTTAAGTATTCATTTTAGGCAAGCTTATTCTACATTTAACACCTAACTGCGCGAATTCATTTTCTCATAAAATGGGAACAGTTTTTTGATGTATTCATTTTTTTAAAGCAAACTTATTATTCCGTGGGTTTAAATACGAGGTTTCAGGGAGTGAATTATTTTTCCTTTTAATGAAAATAGAATTATTTGAACACCAACCGTATTGAATAAAAATGTTCTTTATATGCAATACCAATTTCTTCCGAGGGTGACTGAGGGGGTTCGAACCCGCGCCTTCAGATTGCACGACTCGGTTGAGCGTTCTTCAGTTAATAGCTATTTGCCTACGTTGCATTTTCTCTAACGCATTCTGAAATCTTTCACTCTGTTTCCATTACGTTAAAGGAGATAATTTCCATGTCCGTGTCGAATAATAAATGTTCTTTATTTGCAATAGAAGTTTCTTGTTGGATAAAAATACATCGACATTTCCGTGTATATAAGTACTCGCAATAATGTAAATTAACTTAATAATAAAGCTTTTATTTTTAAATAAATAAATAAAATCTAACATGCAAATTACTCATGTTTTCAGCATTCAGATCTGCTAATGTAGCTGAAAGCTATAATCAGCTCCAGCAAGAAACTCAACCCTCGACCGCTGCACCGGCGCCACCTGGCCTCCAGATCTTCCTGGTGCCAAATCAGCAGGGATGGGACTCTGCACCGTACATGCAGCAACAGTCGAATGGTGAGAATTTTCCAGTGTTTTTATGAAGTTCTTTTACACATGCTATACTATCATTATTATTATGATTATTATTATTATTCCAGGGAGCGGACTTTATTTCGGAACTGGTATTGCTCAACCCTCGACCGCTGCACCGCCACCACCAGACTTCCGGACCTTCCTGGTGCCAAATCAGCAGGGATGGGGCTCTGCCCCGTACATGCAGCATCCTCCGAATGGTAAAAATACTTCAACATTTTATGAAGTTCTTTTACACATTCTATACTATTATTATTATTATTAGTATTATTATTATTCCAGGGAGTGGATTTTATTTCGGAACTGGTATTGCTCAACACGCGACCGCTGCACCATACGCCTTCCTGGTGCCAAATCAGCAGGGATGGGGCTCTGCCCCGTACATGCAGCAACCTCCGAATGGTAAGAATCCTCCAATATTTTATGAAGTTCTTTTACACATTCTATACTATTATTATTATTATTGTTATTATTATTATCCAGGGAGTGGACTTTATTTCAGAACTGGTATTGCTCAACACGCGAACGCTGCACCATACGCCTTCCCTGCGCCAAAGGATAGGGCTCTGCCCTGTACTTGCAGCAACAGTCGAAGGGTGAGAATTTTTCAGTGTTTTTATGAAGTTCTTTTACATACATTCTATACTATTATTATTATTATTATTATTCCAGGGAGCGGACTTTATTTCGGAACTGGTGTCGCTCAACCCTCGGCCGCTGCACCGTCAGCCTCCTCCTCACCCGACACGCCGGCGGAAGCTGTACCCGCTGCACCGCGAGCCTCCTCATCACCCGACACGCCGGCGGAAGCTGTACCCGCTGCAACCTCAACCTCATCATCCAGCGCAATTGATGAAGCCGTGGCACCGTCAACCGCCTCATCATCCAATGATTCAGCACCCGTGAACGGCAAGGGAGGACAGGCATCAGACGGAAGCGAGCGACTTACCATTAAAAAAGCCGATGTTATTGCTAGCAATTGTCGGGGTCTGAAATGCAATACCAGCCGAGCGATATTCAATGGATGTATTTTTAATAGTAAAGCAGAAAATACATTAAAAATGCTAGACCCCAGAGTCTTTTTAGATGAGTGCAAGAGGCTTATAATTAAAGAAGTGGAAAGCGTCTTGCAGAAAAGCATTCGTGGATTGAAAATTATTTGTTCCTTGGAGCTTAAATATGCAATCCGTAAACCTGATGGAGACACGATCGTTCCCACCTCCTTTAATTCTAAGGCCAAGCGGGTATCTCAGTCAAGCGACCTCAATTAGATATCTTCTTGAATTGCGGGGGATATTTTAGAAAAGTTTGAGGGGGAGGATTCACCGAATAGAGCGTTTCGCATGCTTGGTTAAAGACTTATATCATTCTTAATGCAGAGAAGAGCAGTCAAGAAAAGTCCAAATTTCGCATAACCTCTGGGAAAAATGAATAATGCAGTATACTGGAAATTTATAGAGAATGTAAGAAAATACAGATTTTAAAATAGTTGGCAAATGGGAGCAAGCAAAGAAGTTGACGGCACGCAGCACTTATCCACGCACCTTAGTTTTCGAAGAAAAGCTTGTAGGCATCGAACTGGGCAGAGAGGAGGTACATATGAATAAGCCAAACTTAATTGACCATGCAATTTTGGACATTTCTAAATTTAGAATGTATGACTCTTTTATAATATGAATCGATTTCGGCCATTATTTTGAATGCTTAAAGGATCACTGTATAAAAATCTATTCACTTCAAAAAAACATTTCGCAATGAAAACCACAAAATTACCACCATTGAAACAGACAAATCGGCATTGAAGCGGTGTGATGACAAGAGGAAGCTGATAGAAGAAACCTATAAGACTCTAGCCTGGGAGATATTATTCCCTTAGACCTGACGATTGCTAGTGCTCACCCTTATAAAAATGTAAATAATATATATAGTATATCGTATCCATTTCAAACATGTGAGGTTTTTATTGTATTACTCTTTCCTCGGGTGATTTTTAATATTGTATATAGTTTATGTTCATTTCAAAAGTGTATGAGGGTTTTTTATGTATTACTTTTCCCTCCGATTATTTTTAATTTTGTATATAGTTCTATGTGTGTGTGTGAAGGTTTTAAGTACCTATATTTTTCCCTCAAAAAAATAAGAAGGATTTTTAAAAAATAAAAACATACTCATGATTTTACAATCATAAAACTCTAGTCTTTATTAATTCTTCACACATTACACCAAATCCTTTTTATCAATCCAGTCAGTATCTGCAAAACCATACCACTTTACAAGAAATTTGTTTTCAGGTTTACGTACAACCTTTTCTACTAAATATGTGTTAGGATAGTTAGCCTTTTTAGTTCATGTCCACAGAAGGCACCTTTTATGATCTCACCATTCCTATCCTTTACTATGTATGTTGTAAAATTGGTACGATTCACACGAAATACTTTGAAGATTTCAACACTCTAGTTAGATTCAAAACCCTTTTCAAAATGTCCTTTATGTTTAGATATCCTGACATAATCACCAACACTAAACTTCCTTGAAACCTTCTTCTCTCTTCTTTCTTGATTATAATTACACACAGTCAGAAGAAGATCGTTGTTTTTCACTTCATTAGGCTTCATGCGAATAGTTGAATGAAAAGTATCATTGCACTTTACAAGGATTCTAGGTAACAGATCTAGCCACTTCTATGAGCCTTGGACTAAAAACTCTCGATACATCATATGATTCAAGGGTCGAATTAAACGCTCAACAGCTGCAGCCTTCAAATTGGTTTATATCTGTACAGGCTGCATTGTGTTGGATTTCCAGCTACTGGATCGTTCCACCTCTTCGCGCGCCTTTACCATCTATATTTCGACGAACTGTTACCTTATGAATGAAAGTCTGGCAGTTGGTTTAGATCGTTACAGGTCGCATTGTGCTGGATGCCCCTAACATTTCCAGCTCATGGATCGTTCCAGCTCGTCGCGTTTCTACCATCTACATTTCGACGAACTGTTACCTTCTGAAGTAAGGTTTGGTGGTTGGTTTAAATCTGCACATCTGCATCGCGGAGGGTGTCCCTAACGTTTCCAGATCTCAGATCGTTCCAACTCATTCCGCGTCTCTGTCACCCCTATGTTGAAGATCAGGGGCCTTCTGAATGTTGTTACATACCGTGAACAGGTTGTTACATATGGTGATGAAGCTGTTACATAGCGTGATCAGGTTGTTACATAGAGTGATCAGGTTGTTACATAGAGTGATCAAGCTGTTACATAGCGTGATCCCGTTGTAACATACCGTGAAGACGTTGTTACATAGCGTGATCAAGCTGTTACATAGCGTGATCAATTTGTTACATAGTATAATCAGGTTGCTACATAGCGTGATGAACATATTACACAGCGTAATCAGGTTGTAAAATAGCGTAACCAAGCTGTTACATAGCGTGATGAGGCCGTTACATAGCGTGATCAGATTGATACATAACGTGATGAGGTTGTTACATAGCGTGATGAGGCTGTTACATAGCGTGATAAGGTTGTTACATAGCGTGACCAGGTTGTTACATAGCGTGATCAAGCTGCTACATAGCGTGATGAGGCTGTTACATAGCGTGATAAGGTTGTTGCATAGCGTGATGAGGCTGTTACATAGCTTGATCAGGTTGTTCATTGCGTGATCAAGCTGCTACATTGCATGATGAGCCTGTTACATAGCGTGATAGGTTGTTACGTAGTGTGATCAGATTGTTACATAGCGTGATCAAGCTGTTACATAGCGTGATGAGGCTGTAACATAGCGTGATGAGGTTGTTACATAGCGTGATCAGGTTGATACATAGCGTGATTAGGTTCTTTCATAGCTTGATGAGGCAGTAACATAGCGTGATCACGTTGTTACACAGCGTGATAAGGTTGTTACATAACGTGATGAGGTTGTTACATAGCGTGACTAGGCTGTTACATAGCGTGATGAGGTTGTTACATAGCGTGATGAGGCTGTTACATAGCGTGATCGCGGTATTACATTGCGTGATAAGGCAGTGACATAGCGTGATCAGGTTGTTACATAGCGTGATCAGTTTGTTACATTGCGTGATTAGGTTGTTATATAGCATGATGAGGATGCTACATAGCGTGATGAGGAAGTAACATAGCGTGATAAGGCTGTTACATAGCGTGACGAGGCTGTCACATAGCGTGATCAGGTTGTTACATAGCGTGATTAAGCTGTTACATAGCGTGATCAATTTGTAACATACCGTGATCAGGTTGTTACATAGCGTGACGAAGCTGCTACATAGCGTAATGAGGATACTACACAGCGTGATCAGGTTGTAACATAGCGTGAACAAGCTGTTACATAGCGTCATGATGCCGTTACATAGCGTGATCAGGTTGTTACATAACGTGATGAGGTTGTTCCATAGCATGATGAGGCTGTTACATAGCGTGATTAGGTTGTTACATAGCGTGATGACTCAGTTACATAGCGTGATGAGGCTATTACAAGCGTGATTACGTAGTAACATAGCGTGATGAGGCAGTTACATAGCGTGATCAGCTTGTTACATACCGTGATCAGCTTGTTACATAGCGTGATCAGGCTGTTAAATAGCGTGATGAGGTTCTTAAATAGCGTGATGAGGTTGTTACATAGCGTAATCAGGTTGTTACATAGCGTGATAAGGCTGTTACATAGCGTGATCACGTTGTTACATAGCGTGATGAGGCTGTAACATAGCGTGATGAGGTTGTTGCATAGCGTGATCAGGTTGATACATAGCGTGATCAGGTTGTCTCATTGCTTGATGAGGCAGTTACATAGCGTGAAAACGTTGTTACACAGCGTGATGAGGTAGTTACAACGTGATGAGGTTGTTACATAGCGTGATAAAGTTGTAACATAGCGTGATGAGGCTGTTACATAGCGTGATCGCGTTGTTACATTGCGTGATGAGGCAGTGACATAGCGTGATCAGGTTGTTACATAGCGTGATCAGTTTGTTCCATTGCGTGATAAGCTTGTTATATAGCATGATGAGGTTGCTACATATCGTGATGAGGTAGTAACATAGCGTGATAAGGCTGTTACATGGCGTGATGAGGCTGTTACATAGCGTGATCCCGTTGTTACATACCGTGAGGACGTTGTTAAATAGCGTGATCAAGCTGTTACATAGCGTGATGAGGCTGTCACATAGGGCGATGAAGTTGTTGCATAGCGTGATGAGGATGTTACATACCTTGATCAGGTTATTACATAGCGTGATCAAGCTGTTACATTACGTGATGAGGCTGTTACATAGCGTTATCACCTTGTTACATAAGGTGATCAGGTTGTTAAATAGCGTGATGAGGCTGTTATATACCATGCTGAGGCTGTTACGTAGCCTGATGAGGCTATTACATAGCGTGATCAGGTTTTTACATAGCGTGATCACGTTGTTACTTAGCAGGATGAGGCTGTTATATAGCGAGATTTGGTTGTTACATAGCGTGATGAGGCAGTTAAATAGCGCGACCACGTTGTTACATAGCATGATGAGGCTATAACATAGCGTGAACAGGTTGTTGCATAGCGTGATCAGGTTGTTACATAGCATGATCAGGTTGTTACATAGCGTGATGAGGTTGATACATAGCGTGATGAGCTTGTTTCATACCTTGATGAGGCAGTTACATAGGGTGATCCCGTTGTTACACAGCGTGATGTTGTTACATAACGTGATAAGGTTGTTACATAGCGTGACTAGGCTGTTACATAGAGTGATGAGGTTGTTACATAGCGTGATAAAGTTGTTACATAGCGTGATGGGACTGTTACAAAGCGTGATCAAGTTGTTACATTTCGTGATGAGGCAGTGACATAGCGTGATCAGGTTGTTACATAGCGTGATCAGCTTGTTACATTGCGTGATGAGGTTGTTATATAGCTTGATGAGGTTGCTACATGGCGTGTTGAGGCAGTAACATAGCGTGATAAGGCTGTTACATAGCGTGATGAGGCGGTTACATAGCGTGATCCCGTTGTAACATACCGGGAAGACGTTGTTCCATAGTGTGATCAAGCTGTTACATAGCGTGATGAGGTTGTTGCATAGCGTGATGAGGATGTTACAAACCTTGATCAGGTTGTTACTTACCGTGATCAAGCTGTTACATTATGTGATGAGGCTGTTACATAGCGTGATCAGGTTGTTACATAGCGTGATAAAGTTGTAACATAGCGTGATGAGGCTGTTACATAGCGCAATCGCGTTGTTACATTGCGTGCTGAGGCAGTGACATAGCGTGATCAGGTTGTTACATAGCGTGATCACTTTGTTACATTGCGTGACAAGGTTGTTATACAGCATGATGAGTTTGCTACATATCGTGGTGAGGTAGTAACATAGCGTGATAAGGCTGTTACATAGCGTGATGAGGCTGTTACATAGCGTGATCCCGTTGTTACATACCGTGAAGACATTGTTACATAGCATAATCAAGCTGTTACATAGCGTGATGAGGCTGTCACATAGGGTGATGAGGTTGTTGCATAGCGTGATGAGGATGTTACATACCTTGATAAGGTTGTTACATAGCGTGATCAAGCTGTTACATTACGTGATGAGGCTGTTACATAGCGTCATCAGGTTGTTATATACGGCGATCAGGTTGTTAAATAGCGTAATGAGGCTGTTATATACCGTGATGAGGCTGTTACGTATCCTGATGAGGTTGTTACATAGCGTGATCAGGTTTTTACATAGCGTGATCACGTTGTTACATAGCAGCATGAGGCTGTTACATAGCGAGATTTGATTGTTACATAGCGTGATGAGGCAGCTACATAGCGCGATCACGTTGTTACATAGCGTGATGAGGCTATAACAAAGCGTGATTTGGTTGTTACATAGCGCGAACAGGTTGATACATAGCGTGATGAGGTTGTCTCATAGCTTGATGAGGCAGTTACATAGCGTAAAAACGTTGTTACACAGCCTGATGAGGTAGTTACATAACGTGATGAGGTTGTTACATAGCGTGATGAGGCTGTTACATAGCGTGATCGCGTTGTTACATTGCGTGATGAGGCAGTGACATAGCGTGATCAGGTTGTTACATAGCGTGATCACTTTGTTACATTGCGTGACAAGGTTGTTATATAGCATGATGAGGTTGCTACATATCGTGATGTGGTAGTAACATAGCGTGATAAGGCTGTTACATCACGTGATCCCGTTGTTACATACCGTGAAGACGTTGTTACATAGCGTGATCAAGCTGTTACATAGCGTGATGAGGCTATGTAACAACGTCTTCACGGTATGTAACAACGGGATCACGTGATGTAACAGCCTTATCACGCTGCGTGATCAAGCTGTTACATAGCGTGATGAGGCTGTCACATAGGGTGTTGAGGTTGTTGCATAGCGTGATGAGGATGTTACATACCTTGATCAGGTTGTTACATAGCGTGATCAAGCTGTTATATTACGTGATGAGGCTGTTACATAGCGTGATCAGGTTGTTACATAAGGTGATCAGGTTGTTAAATAGCGTGATGATGCTGTTTTATACCATGATGAGGCTGTTACATAGCGTGACGAGGCTGTTACATAGCGTGATCACGTTGTTACATAGCGTGATGAGGCTGTTACATAGCGTGATCGCGTTGTTGCATAGCGCGATCAGGTTGTTACGTAGCATAATCAGGTTGTGACATGGTGTGATCAAGCGGTTACATAGGGTAACAAGTTGTTACATAGCGTGAACATGTATTTGCATAGCGCGATCAGGTTTTTTACATAGCGTGATCAAGCTGTAACATACCGTGATTGTGCTGTTACATACCGTGATGAGGTTGTTACATAGCGTGATCAAACTGTTACATAGCGTGATTAGGTTGATACATAGCGTGATGAGGTCGTTGCATAGCGTGATGAGGCAGTTATATAGCGTGATCAGGTTAATACATAGCGCGATCAGGCTGTTACATAGCGTGATGAGGCTGTTACATAGCGTGATGAGGTTGTTGATTAGCGTTATCGGGCTGTTTCATACCTTGATGGAGCTGTTACAAAGCGTGATCAGGTGCTTATATAGCGTGCTGAGGCTGTTATTTAGCGTGATCACATAGGTACAAAGCGTGATATGGCAATTACATAGCGTGATCAGGTTGTTACATATCACGATCACGCTGTTAAATATCGTGATAAGGTTGTTTAATTACGTGATGAGGTTGTTACATATCGTATTCAGGTTGTTACATAGCGTGATGAGGTTGTTACATAGCGTGCTGAGGTTGTTACATAACGAGATGGGGTTGTTACATAGCGTGATTAGGCTGTTACATAGTGTGATGAGGTTGCTACTTAGCGTGATAAGGCTGTTACATAGCGTGATCGCGTTGTTACATAGCGTGACCAGGCTTTTACATAGCGTGATCATGTTGTTACATGGCGTGAACTGTTTCTTACATAGCGTGTGAGGTTGTTATATAGCATGATGAGGTTCTACATAGCGTATTGAGGTAATAATATAGCGTGATAAGGCTGTTACATAGCGTGATGAGGCTGTTACATAGAGGGATCCCGTTGTTACATACCGTTATGACGCTACTACATAGCGTGATCACGTTGTTACATAGCGTGATCAAGCTGTTACATAACGTGATGAGGCTGTTACATATGGTGGTGAGGTTGTTGCATAGCGTGATGAGGCGTTTAAATACCGTCACAAGTTTTACATAGCGTGATCAAGCTGTTTTATTGCGTGATGAGGCTGTTACATAGCGTGATCAGGTTGTTGCATAGCGTGATCAGGTTGTTACTTAGCATGACGAGGCTGTTGCATACCATGATGAGGCTCTTACGTAGCCTGATGAGGCTGTTACATAGCATGATGAGGTTGTTACATAGCGTGATCACGTTGTTACATGGCGTGATGAGGCTGTTACATAGCGTGATGAGGCTGTTACATAGCGTGATGAGGTTGTTACTTAAGGTGATTAGGCACTTACGTAGCGTTACCAGGTTGTTACATAGCATGATGAGGCTGTTACGTAGCATGATCAGGTTGTTACATTCCGTGATCATGCGCTTACGTGGCGTAACAGGTTGTTACATAGCGTGATGAGGCTGCTTATTAGCGTGATGACGCTGTTACATAGCTTGATGAGGTTGTTACATAGCGTGATCAAGTTGTTACATTGCTCGATCATGTTGTTGCATAGCGTGATGAGGCTGTTACATAGCGTGACCAGGTTATTGCAAAGCGCGATCAGGTTGTTACGTAGCGTGATCAAGCCTTTACATAGCGTGATGAGCCTATTACATAGAGTGATGAGGCTGTTACATAGCGTGATAAGGTTGATGCATAGCATGATGAGGCTGTTACATAGCTTGATCAGGTTGTTATATAGCGTGAGCAAGCTGTTACAGTACGTGATGAGGCTGTTACATAGCGTTATCAGGTTGTCACAAAGCGTGATTAGACTCTTACATAGCCTTATGAGGTAGTTACATAGCATGATCGGTTTGTTACATAGCGTAATGAGGCCGTTACATAGCATTATCAGGCTGTTACATAGCATGATCAAGCGGTTACATAGCGTAATGAGGCTGTTACATAACGTGATCACGTTGCTACATAGCAAGATCAAGCTTTTACTTTGCGTGATGAGGCAGATGCATAGCGTGATCAGGCTATTACATACTGTGATCAGGTTCTTGCATAGCGTGATGAGGCTGTTGCATACCGTGATGAGGCTGTTACATTGCGTGATGAGGTTTTACATAGCGTTGTGAGGCTATTACGTAGCCTGATTATTCTGTTACATAGCGTGATAAGCCTGATACATAGCGGGATCACGTTGTTACTTAGCGTGTTAGGATGGTTACATAGCGCAATCAGGTTATTACATGGCGTAATAAGGCTGTTACATAGCGTGATCAAGCTGTTACATAGCGTGGTAAGGCTGTTACATAACGTAAACAGGTTGTTAAATGGCGTGAAAAGGCTGTTGCATAGTGTGTTCAGATTGCCACTAGCTTGATGATGTTATATAACGTAATCAGGTTATTACATAGCGTAATGAGGTTGTTGCATAACGTGATGAGGCATTTACATAGCTTGAGCAGGTTGTCTCATAGCGTAATCGGGTTATTACATAGCGTGATGAGGCATTTACATAGCTTGATCAGGTTGTTACATAGCGTGATCAAGCTGTTACATTGCGTGATGATGCTGTAACATAGCTTTTTCAAGCTGTTACATAGCGTGATCAGGTTGCTACATAGCATGATGAGGCTGTTGCATAGCGTGATGTGGGTGTTACATAGCGTGATCAGGTTGTTTCATAGCATGATCAGGTTGTTGCATAGCGTGATGAGGGTGTTACATAGTGTGATGAGTCTGTTAAATAGCATGTACAGGTTGTTACATAGCGTGATCAGGATGTTGTATAGCGTGATGAGGGTGCTACATAGAGTGATGAGGCTGTTACATAGCGTGATTAGGTTGTTACATAGCTTGATCACGTTGTTGCGTACCGTGATCAAGCTGTTACATAGCGTGATGAGGCTGTTGCATAGCTTGATAAGGTTGTTGCTTAGCGTGATGAGGCTGTGACAGCTTGATCAGGTTGCTCTTTAGCGTGATCAAGCTGCTACATTGCGTGATGAGGCTGTTACATAGCATGATCAGGCTGTTACGTAGTGTGATCAGGTTGTTACATAGCGTGATCAAACTGTTACATAGCGTGATGAGGCTTTAACATAGCGTGATGAGGTTGTTACACGGCGTGATCAGATTGATATATAGCGTAATGAGGTTGTTTCATAGCTTGATGAGGCAGGTACATAGCGTGATAACGTTGTTACAAAGCGTGATGAGGTTGATACATAACGTGATGAGGTTGTTACATAGCGTGATCAAGCGGTTACATACTGTAACAGGTTGTTACATAGCGTGATGTGGTTCTTACATATTGTAATGAGGCTATTACATAGCGTGATGAGGTTGTTACATGGCCTGATAAGGTTGTTGCATAGCGTGATGAGGGTGTTACATGGCGTGATCAGGATGTTGCATAGCGTGATGAGGTTGTTACATAGCGTAATGAGGCTGTTACATAGCGTGATCAGGTAGTTTCATAGCGTGATCAGGTTGTTGCATAGCGTGATGAGGGTGTTACATAGCGTGAAGAGTCTGTTAAACAGCATGTACAGGTTGTTACATAGCGTGATCAGGATGTTGTATAGCGTGATGAGGGTGATACATAGAGTGATAAGGCTGTTACATAGCGTGATTAGGTTGTTACATAGCGTGATCACGTTGTTGCATACCGTGATCAAGCTGTTACATAGCATGATGAAGCTGTTACATAGCGTGATACGGTTGTTGCTTAGCGTGATGAGGGTGTGACAGAGCTTGATCAGGTTGCTCTATAGCGTGATCAAGCTGCTACATTGCGTGATGAGGCTGTTACATAGCGTGATCAGGTTGTTACGTAGTGTGATCAAGCTGTTGCATAGCGTGATGAGGCTTTAACATAGCGTGATGAGGTTGTTACACAGCGTGATCAGGTTGATATATAGCGTAATGAGGTTGTTCCATAGCTTGATGATGCAGATACATAGCGTGATCACTTTGTTACACAGCGTGATGAGGTTGATACATAACGTGATGAGGTTGTTACATAGCGTGATCAAGCGGTTACATAGCGTAACAGGTATTTACATAGCGTGATGAGGTTCTTACATAGCGTAATGAGGCTATTACATAGCGAAATGAGGTTGTTACATAGCGTGATAGGGTTGTTGCATAGCGTGATGAGGCTGTGACATAGCTTGATCAGGTTGCTCTATAGCGTGGTCAAGCTGCTACATTGCGTGATGAGGCTGTTACATAGCGTGATGAGTTTGTAACGTAGTGTGATCAGGTTGATACATAGCCTGAACAAGCTGTTACATAGCGTGATGAGGCTGTTATATAGCGTGATCACGTTGTTACATAGCGTGATGAGGCTGTTACATAGCGTGAACAGGTTGTTGCATAGGGTGATCAGGTTGTTACATAGCGTGATCAAGCTGTTACATAGCGTGACGTGGCTGTCACATAGCGTGATCAGCTTGTTACATTGCGTAATCAATTTGTTATATAGCGTGATCAGGTTGTTACACAGCGTGATGAGGCTGTTACATAGCGTAATGGGGATATTAAACAGCGTGATCAGGTTGTAACATAGCGTGATCAAGGTGTTACATAGCGTGATCAGGTTGTTGCTTAACGTGATGAGGTTGTTCAATATCGTGATGAGGCTTTTACATAGCGTTATTAGGTTGTTACATAGCGTGATGAAGCTTTTACATAGCGTGTTAAGGCTATATACATAGCGTGATCACGTAGTAACATAGCGTGATGAGGCAGTTACATAGCGTGTTCAGGTTGCTACATAGCGTAATCAGGCTGTTAAATAGCGTGATGTGGTTGTTAAATAGAGTGATGAGGCTGTTACGTAGCGTAATCAGGTTGTTACATAGCGTGACGAGGCTGTACACAGCGTGATCACGTTGTTACATAGCGTGATGAGGCTGTAACATAGCGTGATGAGGTTGCTACATAGCGTGATCACGTTGATACATAGCGTGTAGAGGTTGTTTCATAGCTTGATGAGGCAGTTACATAGCGTGATCACGATGTTACACAGCGTGATGAGGTTCTTTCATAACGTGATGAGGTTGTTACATAGCGTGACTAGGCTGTTGCATAGCGTGATGAGGCTGTTACATAGCCTGAACATGTATTTGCATAGCGCGATTAGGTTTTTACATAGCGTGATCAAGCTGTTACATAGCGTGATGGTGCTGTTACATACCGTGATGAGGTTGTTACATAGCGTGAACAAACTGTTACATAGCGTGATCAGGTTGATACATAGCGTGATGAGGTCGTTGCATAGCGTGATGAGCTAGTTATATAGCGTGATCAGGTTAATACATAGCGCGATCAGGCTGTTACATAACGTGATGAGGCTGTTACATAGCGTGATGAGGTTGTTGATTAGCGTGATCGAACTGTTTCATAGCTTGATGGGGCTGTTACAAAGCGTGATCAGGTGCTTATATAGCGTGCTGAGGCTGTTATTTAGCGTGATCACATAGGTACAAAGCGTGATATGGCAATTACATAGCGTGATCAGGTTGTAACATAGCACGATCACGCTGTTAAATAGCGTGATAACGTTGTTTAATTACGTGATGAGATTGTTACATATCGTATTCAGGTTGTTACATAGCGTGATGAGGTTGTTACATAGCGTGCTGAGGTTGTTACATAACGAGATGAGGTTGTTACATAGCGTGATTAGGCTGTTACATAGCGTGATGAGGTTGCTACTTAGCGTGATAAGGCTGTTATATCGCGTGATTGCGTTGTTACATAGCGTGACCAGGCTTTTACATAGCGTGATCATGTTGTTACATAGCGTGAACTCTTTCTTACATAGCGTGTGAGGTTGTTATATAATATGATGAGGTTCTACAAAGCGTATTGAGGTAGTAATATAGCGTGATAAGGCTGTTACATAGCGTGATGAGGCTGTTACATAGAGGGATCCCGTTGTTACATACCGTTATGACGCTACTACATAGCGTGATCACGTTGTTACATAGCGTGATCACTTTGTTACATTGCGTGACAAGGTTGTTATACAGCATGATGAGTTTGCTACATATCGTGGTGAGGTAGTAACATAGCGTGATAAGGCTGTTACATAGCGTGATGAGGCTGTTACATAGCGTGATCCCGTTGTTACATACCGTGAAGACATTGTTACATAGCATAATCAAGCTGTTACATAGCGTGATGAGGCTGTCACATAGGGTGATGAGGTTGTTGCATAGCGTGATGAGGATGTTACGTACCTTGATAAGGTTGTTACATAGCGTGATCAAGCTGTTACATTACGTGATGAGGCTGTTACATAGCGTCATCAGGTTGTTATATACGGTGATCAGGTTGTTAAATAGCGTGATGAGGCTGTTATATACCGTGATGAGGCTGTTGCGTATCCTGATGAGGCTGTTACATAGCGTGATCAGGTTTTTACATAGCGTGATCACGTTGTTACATAGCAGCATGAGGCTGTTACATAGCGAGATTTGATTGTTACATAGCGTGATGAGGCAGCTACATAGCGCGATCACGTTGTTACATAGCGTGATGAGGCTATAACAAAGCGTGATTTGGTTGTTACATAGCTTGATCAGGTTGATACATAGCGTGATGAGGTAGTCTCATAGCTTGATGAGGCAGTTACATAGCGTGAAAACGTTGTTACACAGCGTGATGAGGTAGTTACATAACGTGATGAGGTTGTTACATAGCGTGATGAGGCTGTTACATAGCGTGATCGCGTTGTTACATTGCGTGATGAGGCAGTGACATAGCGTGATCAGGTTGTTACATAGCGTGATCAGTTTGGTACATTGCGTGATAAGCTTGTTATATAGTATGATGAGGTTGCTACATATCGTGATGTGGTAGTAACATAGCGTGATAAGGCTGTT
Organism: Deroplatys truncata; assembly: GCA_030765065.1. Classification (NCBI taxonomy): domain Eukaryota; kingdom Metazoa; phylum Arthropoda; class Insecta; order Mantodea; family Mantidae; genus Deroplatys; species Deroplatys truncata. Next base: position 273,640,680 of record CM060990.1, read on the forward strand.
ACATAGCGTGATGAGGCTGTTACATAGCGTGATCCCGTTGTTGCATACCGTGAAGACGTTGTTACATAGCGTGATCAAGCTGTTACATAGCGTGATGAGGCTGTCACATAGGGTGTTGAGGTTGTTGCATAGCGTGATGAGGATGTTACATACCTTGATCAGTGTTGTTACATAGCGTGATCAAGCTGTTATATTACGTGATGAGGCTGTTACATAGCGTGATCAGGTTGTTACATAAGGTGATCAGGTTGTTAAATAGCGTGATGATGCTGTTATATACCATGATGAGGCTGTTACATAGCGTGACGAGGCTGTTACATAGCGTGATCACGTTGTTACATAGCGTGATGAGGCTGTTACATAGCGTGATCGCGTTGTTGCATAACGCGATCAGGTTGTTACGTAGCATAATCAGGTTGTGACATGGTGTGATCAAGCGGTTACATAGAGTAACAAGTTGTTACATAGCGTGTTGAGGTTCTTACATAGCGTAATGAGGATGTTACATAGCGTGATGAGGTTGTAACATAGCGTGATGAGGCTTTTACATAGCTTGAATACGTTACATAGCGTGTTGAGGCTGTTACCGTGCGTGAACATGTATTTGCATAGCGCGATCAGCTTTTTACATAGCGTGATCAAGCTGTAACATAGCGTGATGGTGCTGTTACATACCGTGATGAGGTTGTTACATAGCGTGATCAAACTGTTACATAGCGTGATCAGGTTGATACATAGCGTGATGAGGTCGTTGCATAGCGTGATGAGGCAGTTATATAGCGTGATCAGGTTAATACATAGCGCGATCAGGCTGTTACATAGCGTGATGAGGCTGTTACATAGCGTGATGAAGTTGTTGATTAGCGTGATCGGGCTGTTTTATACCTTGATGGAGCTGTTACAAAGCGTGATCAGGTGCTTATATAGCGTGCTGAGGCTGATATTTAGCGTGATCACATAGGTACAAAGCGTGATATGGCAATTACATAGCGTGATCAGGTTGTTACATATCACGATCACGCTGTTAAATATCGTGATAAGGTTGTTTAATTACGTGATGAGGTTGTTACATATCGTATTCAGGTTGTTACATAGCGTGATGAGGTTGTTACATAGCGTGCTGAGGTTGTTACATAACGAGATGGGGTTGTTACATAGCGTGATTAGGCTGTTACATAGCGTGATGAGGTTGCTACTTAGCGTGATAAGGCTGTTACATAGCGTGATCGCGTTGTTACATAGCGTGACCAGGCTTTTACATAGCGTGATCATGTTGTTACATGGCGTGAACTGTTTCTTACATAGCGTGTGAGGTTGTTATATAGCATGATGAGGTTCTACATAGCGTATTGAGGTAATAATATAGCGTGATAAGGCTGTTACATAGCGTGATGAGGCTGTTACATAGAGGGATCCCGTTGTTACATACCGTTATGACGCTACTACATAGCGTGATCACGTTGTTACATAGCGTGATCAAGCTGTTACATAACGTGATGAGGCTGTTACATATGGTGGTGAGGTTGTTGCATAGCGTGATGAGGCGTTTAAATACCGTCACAAGTTTTACATAGCGTGATCAAGCTGTTTTATTGCGTGATGAGGCTGTTACATAGCGTGATCAGGTTGTTGCATAGCGTGATCAGGTTGTTACTTAGCATGACGAGGCTGTTGCATACCATGATGAGGCTCTTACGTAGCCTGATGAGGCTGTTACATAGCATGATGAGGTTGTTACATAGCGTGATCACGTTGTTACATGGCGTGATGAGGCTGTTACATAGCGTGATGAGGCTGTTACATAGCGTGATGAGGTTGTTACTTAAGGTGATTAGGCACTTACGTAGCGTTACCAGGTTGTTACATAGCATGATGAGGCTGTTACGTAGCATGATCAGGTTGTTACATTCCGTGATCATGCGCTTACGTGGCGTAACAGGTTGTTACATAGCGTGATGAGGCTGCTTATTAGCGTGATGACGCTGTTACATAGCTTGATGAGGTTGTTACATAGCGTGATCAAGTTGTTACATTGCTCGATCATGTTGTTGCATAGCGTGATGAGGCTGTTACATAGCGTGACCAGGTTATTGCAAAGCGCGATCAGGTTGTTACGTAGCGTGATCAAGCCTTTACATAGCGTGATGAGCCTATTACATAGAGTGATGAGGCTGTTACATAGCGTGATAAGGTTGATGCATAGCATGATGAGGCTGTTACATAGCTTGATCAGGTTGTTATATAGCGTGAGCAAGCTGTTACAGTACGTGATGAGGCTGTTACATAGCGTTATCAGGTTGTCACAAAGCGTGATTAGACTCTTACATAGCCTTATGAGGTAGTTACATAGCATGATCGGTTTGTTACATAGCGTAATGAGGCCGTTACATAGCATTATCAGGCTGTTACATAGCATGATCAAGCGGTTACATAGCGTAATGAGGCTGTTACATAACGTGATCACGTTGCTACATAGCAAGATCAAGCTTTTACTTTGCGTGATGAGGCAGATGCATAGCGTGATCAGGCTATTACATACTGTGATCAGGTTCTTGCATAGCGTGATGAGGCTGTTGCATACCGTGATGAGGCTGTTACATTGCGTGATGAGGTTTTACATAGCGTTGTGAGGCTATTACGTAGCCTGATTATTCTGTTACATAGCGTGATAAGCCTGATACATAGCGGGATCACGTTGTTACTTAGCGTGTTAGGATGGTTACATAGCGCAATCAGGTTATTACATGGCGTAATAAGGCTGTTACATAGCGTGATCAAGCTGTTACATAGCGTGGTAAGGCTGTTACATAACGTAAACAGGTTGTTAAATGGCGTGAAAAGGCTGTTGCATAGTGTGTTCAGATTGCCACTAGCTTGATGATGTTATATAACGTAATCAGGTTATTACATAGCGTAATGAGGTTGTTGCATAACGTGATGAGGCATTTACATAGCTTGAGCAGGTTGTCTCATAGCGTAATCGGGTTATTACATAGCGTGATGAGGCATTTACATAGCTTGATCAGGTTGTTACATAGCGTGATCAAGCTGTTACATTGCGTGATGATGCTGTAACATAGCTTTTTCAAGCTGTTACATAGCGTGATCAGGTTGCTACATAGCATGATGAGGCTGTTGCATAGCGTGATGTGGGTGTTACATAGCGTGATCAGGTTGTTTCATAGCATGATCAGGTTGTTGCATAGCGTGATGAGGGTGTTACATAGTGTGATGAGTCTGTTAAATAGCATGTACAGGTTGTTACATAGCGTGATCAGGATGTTGTATAGCGTGATGAGGGTGCTACATAGAGTGATGAGGCTGTTACATAGCGTGATTAGGTTGTTACATAGCTTGATCACGTTGTTGCGTACCGTGATCAAGCTGTTACATAGCGTGATGAGGCTGTTGCATAGCTTGATAAGGTTGTTGCTTAGCGTGATGAGGCTGTGACAGCTTGATCAGGTTGCTCTTTAGCGTGATCAAGCTGCTACATTGCGTGATGAGGCTGTTACATAGCATGATCAGGCTGTTACGTAGTGTGATCAGGTTGTTACATAGCGTGATCAAACTGTTACATAGCGTGATGAGGCTTTAACATAGCGTGATGAGGTTGTTACACGGCGTGATCAGATTGATATATAGCGTAATGAGGTTGTTTCATAGCTTGATGAGGCAGGTACATAGCGTGATAACGTTGTTACAAAGCGTGATGAGGTTGATACATAACGTGATGAGGTTGTTACATAGCGTGATCAAGCGGTTACATACTGTAACAGGTTGTTACATAGCGTGATGTGGTTCTTACATATTGTAATGAGGCTATTACATAGCGTGATGAGGTTGTTACATGGCCTGATAAGGTTGTTGCATAGCGTGATGAGGGTGTTACATGGCGTGATCAGGATGTTGCATAGCGTGATGAGGTTGTTACATAGCGTAATGAGGCTGTTACATAGCGTGATCAGGTAGTTTCATAGCGTGATCAGGTTGTTGCATAGCGTGATGAGGGTGTTACATAGCGTGAAGAGTCTGTTAAACAGCATGTACAGGTTGTTACATAGCGTGATCAGGATGTTGTATAGCGTGATGAGGGTGATACATAGAGTGATAAGGCTGTTACATAGCGTGATTAGGTTGTTACATAGCGTGATCACGTTGTTGCATACCGTGATCAAGCTGTTACATAGCATGATGAAGCTGTTACATAGCGTGATACGGTTGTTGCTTAGCGTGATGAGGGTGTGACAGAGCTTGATCAGGTTGCTCTATAGCGTGATCAAGCTGCTACATTGCGTGATGAGGCTGTTACATAGCGTGATCAGGTTGTTACGTAGTGTGATCAAGCTGTTGCATAGCGTGATGAGGCTTTAACATAGCGTGATGAGGTTGTTACACAGCGTGATCAGGTTGATATATAGCGTAATGAGGTTGTTCCATAGCTTGATGATGCAGATACATAGCGTGATCACTTTGTTACACAGCGTGATGAGGTTGATACATAACGTGATGAGGTTGTTACATAGCGTGATCAAGCGGTTACATAGCGTAACAGGTATTTACATAGCGTGATGAGGTTCTTACATAGCGTAATGAGGCTATTACATAGCGAAATGAGGTTGTTACATAGCGTGATAGGGTTGTTGCATAGCGTGATGAGGCTGTGACATAGCTTGATCAGGTTGCTCTATAGCGTGGTCAAGCTGCTACATTGCGTGATGAGGCTGTTACATAGCGTGATGAGTTTGTAACGTAGTGTGATCAGGTTGATACATAGCCTGAACCAGCTGTTACATAGCGTGATGAGGCTGTTATATAGCGTGATCACGTTGTTACATAGCGTGATGAGGCTGTTACATAGCGTGAACAGGTTGTTGCATAGGGTGATCAGGTTGTTACATAGCGTGATCAAGCTGTTACATAGCGTGACGTGGCTGTCACATAGCGTGATCAGCTTGTTACATTGCGTAATCAATTTGTTATATAGCGTGATCAGGTTGTTACACAGCGTGATGAGGCTGTTACATAGCGTAATGGGGATATTAAACAGCGTGATCAGGTTGTAACATAGCGTGATCAAGGTGTTACATAGCGTGATCAGGTTGTTGCTTAACGTGATGAGGTTGTTCAATATCGTGATGAGGCTTTTACATAGCGTTATTAGGTTGTTACATAGCGTGATGAAGCTTTTACATAGCGTGTTAAGGCTATATACATAGCGTGATCACGTAGTAACATAGCGTGATGAGGCAGTTACATAGCGTGTTCAGGTTGCTACATAGCGTAATCAGGCTGTTAAATAGCGTGATGTGGTTGTTAAATAGAGTGATGAGGCTGTTACGTAGCGTAATCAGGTTGTTACATAGCGTGACGAGGCTGTACACAGCGTGATCACGTTGTTACATAGCGTGATGAGGCTGTAACATAGCGTGATGAGGTTGCTACATAGCGTGATCACGTTGATACATAGCGTGTAGAGGTTGTTTCATAGCTTGATGAGGCAGTTACATAGCGTGATCACGATGTTACACAGCGTGATGAGGTTCTTTCATAACGTGATGAGGTTGTTACATAGCGTGACTAGGCTGTTGCATAGCGTGATGAGGCTGTTACATAGCCTGAACATGTATTTGCATAGCGCGATTAGGTTTTTACATAGCGTGATCAAGCTGTTACATAGCGTGATGGTGCTGTTACATACCGTGATGAGGTTGTTACATAGCGTGAACAAACTGTTACATAGCGTGATCAGGTTGATACATAGCGTGATGAGGTCGTTGCATAGCGTGATGAGCTAGTTATATAGCGTGATCAGGTTAATACATAGCGCGATCAGGCTGTTACATAACGTGATGAGGCTGTTACATAGCGTGATGAGGTTGTTGATTAGCGTGATCGAACTGTTTCATAGCTTGATGGGGCTGTTACAAAGCGTGATCAGGTGCTTATATAGCGTGCTGAGGCTGTTATTTAGCGTGATCACATAGGTACAAAGCGTGATATGGCAATTACATAGCGTGATCAGGTTGTAACATAGCACGATCACGCTGTTAAATAGCGTGATAACGTTGTTTAATTACGTGATGAGATTGTTACATATCGTATTCAGGTTGTTACATAGCGTGATGAGGTTGTTACATAGCGTACTGAGGTTGTTACATAACGAGATGAGGTTGTTACATAGCGTGATTAGGCTGTTACATAGCGTGATGAGGTTGCTACTTAGCGTGATAAGGCTGTTATATCGCGTGATTGCGTTGTTACATAGCGTGACCAGGCTTTTACATAGCGTGATCATGTTGTTACATAGCGTGAACTCTTTCTTACATAGCGTGTGAGGTTGTTATATAATATGATGAGGTTCTACAAAGCGTATTGAGGTAGTAATATAGCGTGATAAGGCTGTTACATAGCGTGATGAGGCTGTTACATAGAGGGATCCCGTTGTTACATACCGTTATGACGCTACTACATAGCGTGATCACGTTGTTACATAGCGTGATCACTTTGTTACATTGCGTGACAAGGTTGTTATACAGCATGATGAGTTTGCTACATATCGTGGTGAGGTAGTAACATAGCGTGATAAGGCTGTTACATAGCGTGATGAGGCTGTTACATAGCGTGATCCCGTTGTTACATACCGTGAAGACATTGTTACATAGCATAATCAAGCTGTTACATAGCGTGATGAGGCTGTCACATAGGGTGATGAGGTTGTTGCATAGCGTGATGAGGATGTTACGTACCTTGATAAGGTTGTTACATAGCGTGATCAAGCTGTTACATTACGTGATGAGGCTGTTACATAGCGTCATCAGGTTGTTATATACGGTGATCAGGTTGTTAAATAGCGTGATGAGGCTGTTATATACCGTGATGAGGCTGTTGCGTATCCTGATGAGGCTGTTACATAGCGTGATCAGGTTTTTACATAGCGTGATCACGTTGTTACATAGCAGCATGAGGCTGTTACATAGCGAGATTTGATTGTTACATAGCGTGATGAGGCAGCTACATAGCGCGATCACGTTGTTACATAGCGTGATGAGGCTATAACAAAGCGTGATTTGGTTGTTACATAGCTTGATCAGGTTGATACATAGCGTGATGAGGTAGTCTCATAGCTTGATGAGGCAGTTACATAGCGTGAAAACGTTGTTACACAGCGTGATGAGGTAGTTACATAACGTGATGAGGTTGTTACATAGCGTGATGAGGCTGTTACATAGCGTGATCGCGTTGTTACATTGCGTGATGAGGCAGTGACATAGCGTGATCAGGTTGTTACATAGCGTGATCAGTTTGGTACATTGCGTGATAAGCTTGTTATATAGTATGATGAGGTTGCTACATATCGTGATGTGGTAGTAACATAGCGTGATAAGGCTGTTACATAGCGTGATGAGGCTGTTACATAGCGTGATCCCGTTGTTGCATACCGTGAAGACGTTGTTACATAGCGTGATCAAGCTGTTACATAGCGTGATGAGGCTGTCACATAGGGTGTTGAGGTTGTTGCATAGCGTGATGAGGATGTTACATACCTTGATCAGTGTTGTTACATAGCGTGATCAAGCTGTTATATTACGTGATGAGGCTGTTACATAGCGTGATCAGGTTGTTACATAAGGTGATCAGGTTGTTAAATAGCGTGATGATGCTGTTATATACCATGATGAGGCTGTTACATAGCGTGACGAGGCTGTTACATAGCGTGATCACGTTGTTACATAGCGTGATCACGTTGTTACATAGCGTGATGAGGCTGTTACATAGCGTGATCGCGTTGTTGCATAACGCGATCAGGTTGTTACGTAGCATAATCAGGTTGTGACATGGTGTGATCAAGCGGTTACATAGAGTAACAAGTTGTTACATAGCGTGTTGAGGTTCTTACATAGCGTAATGAGGATGTTACATAGCGTGATGAGGTTGTAACATAGCGTGATGAGGCTTTTACATAGCTTGAATACGTTACATAGCGTGTTGAGGCTGTTACCGTGCGTGAACATGTATTTGCATAGCGCGATCAGCTTTTTACATAGCGTGATCAAGCTGTAACATAGCGTGATGGTGCTGTTACATACCGTGATGAGGTTGTTACATAGCGTGATCAAACTGTTACATAGCGTGATCAGGTTGATACATAGCGTGATGAGGTCGTTGCATAGCGTGATGAGGCAGTTATATAGCGTGATCAGGTTAATACATAGCGCGATCAGGCTGTTACATAGCGTGATGAGGCTGTTACATAGCGTGATGAAGTTGTTGATTAGCGTGATCGGGCTGTTTTATACCTTGATGGAGCTGTTACAAAGCGTGATCAGGTGCTTATATAGCGTGCTGAGGCTGATATTTAGCGTGATCACATAGGTACAAAGCGTGATATGGCAATTACATAGCGTGATCAGGTTGTTACATAGCACGATCACGCTGTTAAATAGCGTGATAAGGTTGTTTAATTACGTGATGAGGTTGTTACATATCGTATTCAGGTTGTTACATAGCGTGATGAGGTTGTTACATAGCGTGCTGAGGTTGTTACATAACGAGATGGGGTTGTTACATAGCGTGATTAGGCTGTTACATAGCGTGATGAGGTTGCTACTTAGCGTGATAAGGCTGTTACATAGCGTGATCGCGTTGTGACATAGCGTGACCAGGCTTTTACATAGCGTGATCATGTTGTTACATGGCGTGAACTGTTTCTTACATAGCGTGTGAGGTTGTTATATAGCATGATGAGGTTCTACATAGCGTATTGAGGTAGTAATATAGCGTGATAAGGCTGTTACATAGCGTGATGAGGCTGTTACATAGAGGGATCCCGTTGTTACATACCGTTATGACGCTACTACATAGCGTGATCACGTTGTTACATAGCGTGATCAAGCTGTTACATAACGTGATGAGGCTGTTACATATGGTGGTGAGGTTGTTGCATAGCGTGATGAGGCATTTAAATACCGTCACAAGTTTTACATAGCGTGTTCAAGTTGTTTTATTGCGTGATGAGGCTGTTACATAGCGTGATCAGGTTGTTGCATAGCGTGATCAGGTTGTTGCTTAGCATGATGAGGCTGTTACATACCATGATGAGGCTCTTACGTAGCCTGATGAGGCTGTTACATAGCATGATGAGGTTGTTACATAGCGTGATCACGTTGTTACATGGCGTGATGAGGCTGTTACATAGCGTGATGAGGTTGTTACTTAGGGTGATTAGGCACTTACGTAGCGTTACCAGGTTGTTACATAGCATGATGAGGTTGTTACGTAGCATGATCAGGTTGTTACATTCCGTGATCATGTGCTTACGTGTCGTAACAGGTTGTTACATAGCGTGATGAGGCTGCTTATTAGCGTGATGACGCTGTTACATAGCTTGATGAGGTTGTTACATAGCGTGATCAAGTTGTTACATTGCGTGACCATGTTGTTGCATAGCGTGATGAGGCTGTTACATAGCGTGACCAGGTTATTGCAAAGCGCGATCAGGTTGTTACGTAGCGTGATCAAGCCTTTACATAGCGTGATGAGCCTATTACATATAGTGAAGAGGCTGTTACATAGCGTGATAAGGTTGATGCATAGCATGATGAGGCTGTTACATAGCTTGATCAGGTTGTTATATAGCGTGAGCAAGCTGTTATATTGCGTGATGAGGCTGTTACATAGGGTGATGAGGTTGTTGCATAGCGTGATGAGGATGTTACGTACCTTGATAAGGTTGTTACATAGCGTGATCAAGCTGTTACATTACGTGATGAGGCTGTTACATAGCGTCATCAGGTTGTTATATACGGTGATCAGGTTGTTAAATAGCGTGATGAGGCTGTTATATACCGTGATAGGGTGTTACGTATCCTGATGAGGCTGTTACATAGCGTGATCAGGTTTTTACATAGCGTGATCACGTTGTTACATAGCAGCATGAGGCTGTTACATAGCGAGATTTGATTGTTACATAGCGTGATGAGGCAGCTACATAGCGCGATCACGTTGTTACATAGCGTGATGAGGCTATAACAAAGCGTGATTTGGTTGTTACATAGCTTGATCAGGTTGATACATAGCGTGATGAGGTAGTCTCATAGCTTGATGAGGCAGTTACATAGCGTGAAAACGTTGTTACACAGCGTGATGAGGTAGTTACATAACGTGATGAGGTTGTTACATAGCGTGATGAGGCTGTTACATAGCGTGATCGCGTTGTTACATTGCGTGATGAGGCAGTGACATAGCGTGATCAGGTTGTTACATAGCGTGATCAGTTTGGTACATTGCGTGATAAGCTTGTTATATAGTATGATGAGGTTGCTACATATCGTGATGTGGTAGTAACATAGCGTGATAAGGCTGTTACATAGCGTGATGAGGCTGTTACATAGCGTGATCCCGTTGTTGCATACCGTGAAGACGTTGTTACATAGCGTGATCAAGCTGTTACATAGCGTGATGAGGCTGTCACATAGGGTGTTGAGGTTGTTGCATAGCGTGATGAGGATGTTACATACCTTGATCAGTGTTGTTACATAGCGTGATCAAGCTGTTATATTACGTGATGAGGCTGTTACATAGCGTGATCAGGTTGTTACATAAGGTGATCAGGTTGTTAAATAGCGTGATGATGCTGTTATATACCATGATGAGGCTGTTACATAGCGTGACGAGGCTGTTACATAGCGTGATCACGTTGTTACATAGCGTGATCACGTTGTTACATAGCGTGATGAGGCTGTTACATAGCGTGATCGCGTTGTTGCATAACGCGATCAGGTTGTTACGTAGCATAATCAGGTTGTGACATGGTGTGATCAAGCGGTTACATAGAGTAACAAGTTGTTACATAGCGTGTTGAGGTTCTTACATAGCGTAATGAGGATGTTACATAGCGTGATGAGGTTGTAACATAGCGTGATGAGGCTTTTACATAGCTTGAATACGTTACATAGCGTGTTGAGGCTGTTACCGTGCGTGAACATGTATTTGCATAGCGCGATCAGCTTTTTACATAGCGTGATCAAGCTGTAACATAGCGTGATGGTGCTGTTACATACCGTGATGAGGTTGTTACATAGCGTGATCAAACTGTTACATAGCGTGATCAGGTTGATACATAGCGTGATGAGGTCGTTGCATAGCGTGATGAGGCAGTTATATAGCGTGATCAGGTTAATACATAGCGCGATCAGGCTGTTACATAGCGTGATGAGGCTGTTACATAGCGTGATGAGGTTGTTGATTAGCGTGATCGGGCTGTTTTATACCTTGATGGAGCTGTTACAAAGCGTGATCAGGTGCTTATATAGCGTGCTGGGGCTGATATTTAGCGTGATCACATAGGTACAAAGCGTGATATGGCAATTACATAGCGTGATCAGGTTGTTACATAGCACGATCACGCTGTTAAATAGCGTGATAAGGTTGTTTAATTACGTGATGAGGTTGTTACATATCGTATTCAGGTTGTTACATAGCGTGATGAGGTTGTTACATAGCGTGCTGAGGTTGTTACATAACGAGATGGGGTTGTTACATAGCGTGATTAGGCTGTTACATAGCGTGATGAGGTTGCTACTTAGCGTGATAAGGCTGTTACATAGCGTGATCGCGTTGTGACATAGCGTGACCAGGCTTTTACATAGCGTGATCATGTTGTTACATGGCGTGAACTGTTTCTTACATAGCGTGTGAGGTTGTTATATAGCATGATGAGGTTCTACATAGCGTATTGAGGTAGTAATATAGCGTGATAAGGCTGTTACATAGCGTGATGAGGCTGTTACATAGAGGGATCCCGTTGTTACATACCGTTATGACGCTACTACATAGCGTGATCACGTTGTTACATAGCGTGATCAAGCTGTTACATAACGTGATGAGGCTGTTACATATGGTGGTGAGGTTGTTGCATAGCGTGATGAGGCATTTAAATACCGTCACAAGTTTTACATAGCGTGTTCAAGTTGTTTTATTGCGTGATGAGGCTGTTACATAGCGTGATCAGGTTGTTGCATAGCGTGATCAGGTTGTTGCTTAGCATGATGAGGCTGTTACATACCATGATGAGGCTCTTACGTAGCCTGATGAGGCTGTTACATAGCATGATGAGGTTGTTACATAGCGTGATCACGTTGTTACATGGCGTGATGAGGCTGTTACATAGCGTGATGAGGTTGTTACTTAGGGTGATTAGGCACTTACGTAGCGTTACCAGGTTGTTACATAGCATGATGAGGTTGTTACGTAACATGATCAGATTGTTACATTCCGTGATCATGCGCTTACGTGTCGTAACAGGTTGTTACATAGCGTGATGAGGCTGCTTATTAGCGTGATGACGCTGTTACATAGCTTGATGAGGTTGTTACATAGCGTGATCAAGTTGTTACATTGCGTGACCATGTTGTTGCATAGCGTGATGAGGCTGTTACATAGCGTGACCAGGTTATTGCAAAGCGCGATCAGGTTGTTACGTAGCGTGATCAAGCCTTTACATAGCGTGATGAGCCTATTACATATAGTGAAGAGGCTGTTACATAGCGTGATAAGGTTGATGCATAGCATGATGAGGCTGTTACATAGCTTGATCAGGTTGTTATATAGCGTGAGCAAGCTGTTATATTGCGTGATGAGGCTGTTACATAGCGTTATCAGGTTGTCACATAGCGTGATTAGGCTCTTACATAGCCTTATGAGGTAGTTACATAGCATGATCGGTTTGTTACATAGCGTAATGAGGCTGTTACATAGCATTATCAGGCTGTTACATAGCATGATCAAGCGGTTACATAGCGTAATGAGGCTGTTACATAACGTGATCACGTTGCTACATAGCAAGATCAAGCTTTTACTTTGCGTGATGAGGCAGATGCATAGCGTGATCAGGCTATTACATACCGTGATCAGGTTCTTGCATAGCGTGATGAGGCTGTTGCATACCGTGATGAGGCTGTTACATAGCGTGATGAGGTTTTACATAGCGTTGTGAGGCGTAATAACGTAGCCTGATTATTCTGTTACATAGCGTGATAAGCCTGATACATAGCGTGATCACGTTGTTACTTAGCGTGTTAGGATGGTTACATAGCGCAATCAGGTTATTACATGGCGTAATAAGGCTGTTACATAGCGTGATGAGGCTGTTACATAGCGTAATGAGACATGTTACATAGCGTGATCAAGCTGTTACATAGCGTGGTAAGGCTGTTACATAACGTAAACAGGTTGTTAAATGGCGTGAAAAGGCTGTTGCATAGTGTGTTCAGATTGCCACTAGCTTGATGATGTTGTTATATAACGTAATCAGGTTATTACATAGCGTAATGAGGTTGTTGCATAACGTGATGAGGCATTTACATAGCTTGAGCAGGTTGTCTCATAGCGTAATCGGGTTATTACATAGCGTAATGAGGCTGCTACATAGCGTGATGAGGCATTTGCATAGCTTGATCAGGTTGTTACATAGCGTGATGAGGCTGTAACATAGCGTTTTCAAGCTGTTACATAGCGTGATCAGGTTGCTACATAGCATGATGAGGCTGTTGCATACCGTGATGAGGCTGTTACATGGCGTGACCAGGTTCTGCTTAGCGTGATGAGGATGTTACATAGCGTAATGAGGCTGCCACATAGCGTGATCAGGTTTTTCATAGCGTGATCAGGTTGTTGCATAGCGTGATGAGGTTGTTACATAGAGTGATGAGACTGTTACATAGCGTGATTAGGTTGTTACATAGCGTGATCACGTTGTTACATAGCGTGATGAAGATGTTACATAGTGTGATGAGGCTGTTACATAGCGTGATCGGATTGTTTCATAGCTTGATGGGGCTGTTACATAGCGTGATCACATAGTTACATAGCGTGATGATGCAGTTACATATTGTGATCAGGTTGTTACATAGCGCGATCACTTTGTTAAATAGCGTGATAAGTTTGTTAAATTACGTGATTAGGTTGTTCCATAGCGTGATCAGGTTGTTGCTTAGCGTGATGTGGCTGTTACATACCATGATGAGGCTGTTACGTAGCCTGATGAGGCTGTTACATAGCGTGCTCACATAGTTACATAGCGTGATGATGCAGTTACATGTCGTGATCAGGTTGTTACACAGCGTGATGAGGTGCTTTCATAACGTGATGAGGTTGTTACATAGCGTGACTAGGCTGTTGCATAGCGTGATGAGGTTGTTACATAGCGTGATAAAGTTGTTACATAGCGTGATGATGCTGTTACATAGCGTGATCGCGTTGTTACATTGCGTGATGAGGCACTGACATAGCGTAATCTGGTTGTTACATAGCGTGATCAGTTTATTACATTGCGTGATGAGTTTGTTGTATAGAAGGATGAGGTTGCTACATAGCGTGATGAGGTAGTAACATAGCGTGATAAGGCCCTTACATAGCGTGATGAGGCTGTTACATAGCGTGATCCCGTTGTTACGTTCTGTGAATACGTTGTTACCAAGCTTGATCATGCTGTTACCTAGCCTGATGAGGTTGTTACATAGGGTGATGAGGTTGTTGCGTAGCGTGAAGAGGATGTTACATACCTTGATCAGGTTGTTACATAGCGTGATCTAGCTGTTTTACTACGTGATGAGGCTGTCGCATAGCGTAATCAGGTTGTTACATAGCGTGATGAGGTTGTTTCATAGCGTTATGAGGCTGTTAGACAGCGTGACCAGGTTGTTGCATAGCCTCATCAGGTTGTTACGTAGCATGTTCAGGTTGTTGCATGGCGTGATCAAGCGGTTACATAGCGTAACAGTTTGTTACATAGCGTGATGAGGTTGTTATTTAGCGTGATGAGGTTGTTATTTAGCGTGATGAGGTTGTTGCATAGCGTGCTCAGGTTTTTACATAGCGTGATCAAACTGTTACATAGCCTGATGATGCTGTTGAATACCGTGATGAGGTTGTTACATAGCGTGATCATGCTGTTAAATAGCTTGATCAGGTTGTTACATAGCGTGATGAGGTTGTTGCTTAGCGTGATGAGGCAGTTATAAAGCGTAATCAGGTTGTTACACAGCGTGATCAAGCTGTCACATAGCGTGATGAGGCTGTTACATAGCGTGATCGGATTGTTTCATAGCTTGATGGGGCTGTTACATAGCGTGATCAGGATGTTACATAGCGTGATTAGGCTGTTACATAGCTTGATTAGATTGTTACATAGCGTGATGAGGCTGTTACATAGCGTGCTCACATAGTTACATAGCGCGATCACTTTGTTAAATAGCGTGATAAGTTTGTTAAATTACGTGATGTTGCCTTTACATAGCTTAATCAGGTTGTTACATAGCGTGATCAAGCTGTATTATTGCGTGATAAGGCTGTTACATAGAGTGATCAGTTTGTTGCATAGCGTGATCAGGTTGTTACTTAGCGTGATGAGGCTGTTACATACCATCATGAGGCTGTTACGTAGCCTGATGAGGCTGTTACATAGCGTGATGAGTTTGTTACTTAGGGTGATTAGGCACTTACGTAGCGTGACCAGGTTGTTACATAGCATGATCAGGTTGTTACGTAGCATGATCAGGTTGTTACATACCGTGATCAAGCGGTTACGTGGCGTAACAGGTTATTACATAGCGTGATGATGTTGATACATAGCGTGATGATGCTGTTACATAGCTTGATGATGTTGTTACATAGCGTGATGAAGCTGTCACATTGCGTGATCATGTTGTTGCATAGCGTGATGAGGCTGTTACATAGCGTGACCAGGTTATTGCATAGTGCGATCAGGTTGTTACGTAGCGTTATCAAGCTTTTACATAGCGTAATGGGGCTGTTACATAGTGTGATGAGTATGTTACATAGCGTGATGAGGTTGATGCCTAGTATGATGAGGCTGTTACATAGCTTGATGAGGCTGTTACATAGAGTGATCCCGTTGTTACATACCGTTATGACGCTACAACATAGCGTGATCACGTTGTTACATAGCGTGATCAAGCTGTGTCATATGGTGGTGAGGTTTTTGCATAGCGTGATGAGGCTGTTAAATACCGTCACAAGTTGTTACATAGCGTGATCAAGCTGTTTTATTGCGTGATGAAGCTGTTACATAGAGTGATCAGGTTGTTGCATAGCGTGATCAGGTTGTTACTTAGCATGATCAGGCTGTTACATACCATGATGAGGCTCTTACGTAGCCTGATATGGCTGTTACATAGCAGGATGAGCTTGTTACATAGCGTGATCACGTTGTTACATGGCGTGATGAGGCTGTTACATAGCGTGATGAGGCTGTTACTTAGCGTGATGAGGTTGTTTCTTAGGGTGATTAGGCACTTACGTAGCGTGACCAGGTTGTTACATAGCATGATCACGTTGTTACGTAGCATGATCAGGTTGTTACATTGCGTGATCAAGCGGTTACGTGGCGTAACAGGATGTTACATAGCGTGATGAGGTTGTTACATAGCGTGATGATGCTGTTACATAGCTTGATGAGGTTGTTACATAGCGTGATCAAGTTGTTACATTGCGTGATCATGTTGTTGCATAGCGTGATGAGGCTGTTACATAGCGTGACCAGGTTATTGCATAGTGCGATCAGGTTGCTACGTAGCGTGATCAAGCTTTTACATGGCGTAATGAGGCTGTTACATAGCGTGACGAGTATGTTACATAGCGTGATGAGGTTGATGCCTAGTATGATGAGGCTGTTACATAGCTTGATCAGGTTGTTACATAGCGTGAGCAAGCTGTTACATTGCGTGATGTGGCTGTTACATAGCGTTATCAGGTTGCTACATAGCGTGATTATGCTGTTACATAGCCTGATGAGGTTGTTACATAGCATGATCAGGTTGTTACATAGCATGATTAAGCGGTTACATAGCGTAATGAGGCTGTTATATAACGTGATCACGTTGTTACATAGCAAGATCAAGCTTCTACATTGCGTGGTAAGGCAGATGCATAGCGTGATCAGGCTGTTACATTCCGTGATCAGGTTCTTGCATACCGTGATGAGGCTGTTACATACCGCGATGAGGCTGTTACATTGCGTGATGAGGCTGTTACATAACGTTGTGAGGCTATTACGTAGCCTGATTAGGCAGTTACATAGCGTGATAAGCCTGATACATAGCGTGATCAGGTTGTTATTTAGCGTGTTGAGATGGTTACATAGCGCAATCAGGTTATTACATGGCGTAATGAGGCTGTTACATAGCGTGATGAGCCTGTTACATAGCGTAATGAGATTGCTACATAGCGTGATCAAGCCTTTACATAGCGTGGTGAGGCTATTACATAACGTAAACAGGTTGTTACAGGGCGTGATAAGGCTGTTACATAGTGTGTTCAGATTGCAACTAGTGTGATGATGTTGTTATATAACGTAATCTGGTTACTACATAGTGTAATGAGGTTGTTGCATATCGTGATGAGGCATTTACTTAGCTTGAGCAGTATGTCTCATAGCGTAATCGGGTTATTACATAGCGTAATGAGCTGCTACATAGCGTGATGAGGCATTTACATAGCTTGATCAGGTTGTTACATAGCGTGATCAAGCTGTTACATTGCGTGATGAGGCTGTAACATAGCGTTTTCAAGCTGTTACATAGCGTGATCAGGTTGCTACATAGCATGATGGGGCTGTTGCATACTGTGATGAGGCTGTTACATGGCGTGACCAGGTTGCTGCTTAGCGTGATGAGGATGTTACATAACGTAATGAGGCTGCTACATAGCGTGATCAGGTTGTTTCTTAGCGTGATCAGGTCGCTGCATAGCGTGATGAGGGTGTTACATAGCGTGATGAGTCTGTTAAATGGCATGTACAGGTTGTTACATAGCGTGATCAGAATGTTGTATAGCGTGATGAGGTTGTTACATAGAGTGATGAGACTGTTACATAGCGTGATTAGGTTGTTACATAGCGTGATCACGTTGTTACATAGCGTGATCAAGCTGTTACAAAGCGTGATGAGGCTGTTACATAGCGTGATAAGGTTGTTGCATAGCGTGATGCGGCTGTTACATAACTTGATCATGTTGCTCTATAGCGTGATCAAGCTGCTACATTGCGTGATGAGGCTGTTACATAGCGTGATCAGGTTGTTACGTAGTGTGATCAGGTTGTTACATAGAGTGATCAAGCTGTTACAGAGCGTAATGAGGCTGTAACATAGCGTAGTGAGGTTGTTACACAGTGTGATCAGGTTGATTTATAGCGTAATGAGGTTGCTTCATAGCTTGATGAGGCAGATACATAGCGTGATCACGTTGTTACATAGCGTGATGAGGTTGTTACATAACGTGATGAGGTTGTTACATAGCGTGATCAATCGGTTACATAACGTAACTGGTTGTTGCATAGCGAGATGAGGTTCTTACATAGCGTAATGAGGCTATTACATAGAGTGATGAGGTTGTTACATAGCGTGATGAGGCTGTTACATAATGTGATGAGGCTGACACATAGCGTGATCAGGTTGTTACATAGCGTGATTAAGCTGTTACATAGCGTGATCAATTTGTTACATAGCGTGATCAGGTTGTTACATAGCGTGAGGAGGCTGTTACATAGCGTAATGGGGATATTACACAGCGTGTTCAGGTTGTAACATAGCGTGATCAAGCTGTTACATAGCGTGATGATGCCGATACATAGCGTGATGAGGTTGTTACATAGCGTGATGTGGTTGTTAAATAGAGTGATGAGGTTGTTACTTAGCGTAATCAGGTTGTTACATAGGGAGATGAGGCTGTACACAGCGTGATCACGTTGTTACATAGCGTGATGAGGCTGTAACATAGCGTGATGAGGCAGTTACATAGCGTGATCACGATGTTACACAGCGTGATGGGGTGCTTTCATAACGTGATGAGGTTGTTACATAGCGTGACTAGGCTGTTGTATAGCGTGATGAGGTTGTTACATAGTGTGATGAGGCTGCTACATAGCGTGATCGCGTTGTTACATTGCGTGATGAGGATGTTACATAGCGTGATCAGGTGGTTACATAGCGTGATCAGGTGGTTACATAGCGTGATGAGGCTGTTACATAGCGTAATGGGGATATTAAGAAGCGTGATCAGGTTGTAAAATAGCGTGATCAAGCTGTTACATAGCGTGATGATGCCGTTACATAGCGTGATCAGGTTGTTACATAGCGTGACCAGTTTATTCCATTGCGTGATGAGTTTGTTATATAGCATGATGAGGTTGCTACATAGCGTGATGAGGTACTAACATAGCGTGATATGGCTCTTACATAGCGTGATGAGGC
Source organism: Deroplatys truncata (assembly GCA_030765065.1). NCBI lineage: Eukaryota > Metazoa > Arthropoda > Insecta > Mantodea > Mantidae > Deroplatys > Deroplatys truncata. Next base: position 273,659,951 of record CM060990.1, read on the forward strand.
TGTTACATAGCGTGATCCCGTTGTTACGTACCGTGAATACGTTGTTACCTAGCTTGATCATGCTGTTACATAGCCTGATGAGGTTGTTACATAGGGTGATGAGGTTGTTGCATAGCGTGATGAGGATGCTACATACCTTGATCAGGTTGTTATATAGCGTGATCTAGCTGTTACAATACGTGATGAGGCTGTCACATAGCGTGATCAGGTCGTTACATAACGTGATAAGGTTGTTGCATTACGTGATGAGGAAGTTACATAGCGTGATCACGTTGTTACATAGGTTGATGAGGTTGTTTCATAGCGTGATGAGGCTTTAAAATAGCGTGATGAGGTTGTTACATAGTGTCGTGAGGTTGTTACATGGCGTGATCAAGCGGTTACATAGCGTAACAGTTTGTTACATAGCGTGATGAGGTTCTTACATAGCATTATGAGGCTGTTACATAATGTGATGAGGTTGTTATATAGCGTGATGAGACTGCTACATAACGTGATGAGACTGTTACACCGCGTGAACGGGTTGTTGCATAGCGTTCTCAGGTTTTTACATAGCGTGATCAAACTGTTACATAGCGTGATGAGGCTGTTACATAGCTTGATGGGGCTGTTACATAGCGTGATCAGGTTGTTACATAGCGTGATGAGGCTGTTACATAGCGTGATTAGATTGTTACATAGCGTGATGAGGCTGTTACATAGCGTATTAACATAGTTACATAGCGTGATGATGCAGTTACATATCGTGATCAGGTTGTTACATAGCGCGATCACTTTGTTAAATAGCGTGATAACTTTGTTAAATAACGTGATGAGATTGTTACTTAGCGTGATCAAGCCTTTACATAGCGTGGTGAGGTTGTTACATAACGTAAACAGGTTGTTACATAGCGTGAAAAGGCTGTTACATAGTGTGTTCCGATTGCTACTAGCGTGATGATGTTGTTATATAACGTAATCAGGATATTACATAGTGTAATGAGGTTTTTGCATAGCGTGATGAGGCATTTACATAGCTTGATCAGGTTGTTACATTGCGTGAAGCGGCTGCAACATAGCGTTTTCAAGCTGTTAATTAGCGTGATCAGGTTGCTACATAGCATGATGAGGCTGTTGCATACCGTGATGAGATTGTTACATGGCGTGATCAGGTTGCTGCTTAGCGTGATGAGGTTGTTACATAGCGTAATGAGGCTGTTACATAGCGTGATCAGGTTGTTGCATAGCGTGATGAGGGTGTTACATAGCGTGATGAGTCTGTTAAATGGCATGTGCAGGTTTTTACATAGCGTGATCAGGATGTTGTATAGCGTGATGTGGTTGTTACATAGCGTAATGGGATATTACACAGCGTGTTCAGGTTGTAACATAGCGTGATCAAGCTGTTACATAGCGTGATGATGCCGTTACATAGCGTGATGAGGTTGTTACATAGCGTGCTGAGGTTGTTGCATAACGTGATGAGGTTGTTACATAGCGTGATTAGGCTGTTACATAGCGTGATGAGGTTGCTACTTAGCGTGATAAGGCTGTTACATAGCGTGATCGAGTTGTTACATAGCAAGATCACGTTGTTACATACCGTTATGACGCTACTATTTAGCGTGATCACGTTGTTACATATCGTGATCAAGCTGTTACATAACGTGATGAGGCTGTTACATATGGTGGTGATGTTGCATAGCGTGATGAGGCTGTTAAATACCGTCACAGATTGTTACATAGGGTGATCAAGCTATTTTATTGCGTGATGAGGCTGTTACATAGCGTTATCAGGTTGTTGCATAGCGTGATCAGGTTGTTACTTAGCATGATGAGGCTGTTACATACCATGATGAGGCTGTTACGTAGCCTGATGAGGCTGTTACATAGCATGATGAGGTTGTTACATAGCGTGATCACGTGGTTACATGGCGTGATGAGGCTGTTACATTGCGTGCTGAGGCTGTTACATAGCGTGATGAGGTTGTTACTTAGGGTGATTAGGCACTTACGTAGCGTGACCAGGTTATTACATATAATGATCAGGTTGTTACGTAGCATGATCAGGTTGTTACATTCCGTGATCAAGCGGTTACGTGGCGTAACAGGTTGTTACATAGCGTGATGAGGTTCTTACATAGCGTGATGATGCTGTTACATTGCTTGATGAGTTTGTTACATAGCGTGATGAAGCTGTTACATAGCGTGATGGGGCTAATACATAGCGTGACCAGGTTATTGCAAAGCGCGATCAGGTTGTTACGTAGCGTGATCAAGCTTTTACATAGCGTGATGAGGCTGTTACATAGCGTGATGAGGCTGTTACACAGCGTGATAAGGTTGTTGCATAGCATGATGAGGCTGTTACATAGCTTGATCAGGTTGTTACATAGCGTAAACAAGCTCTTACATTGCGTGATGAGGCCGTTACATAGCGTTATCAGGTTGTTGCATAGCGTGATCAGGTTGTTTTATAGCAAGATCAAGCTGTTACATAGCGTGACGTGGCTGTCACATAGCGTGATCAGGTTGTTACATTGCGTGATTAAGCTGTTACATAGCGTGATCAATTTGTTACATAGCGTGATCAGGTTGTTACATAGCGTGATGAGGCTGTTACATAGCGTAATGGGGATATTAAACAGCGTGATCAGGTTGTAACGTAGCGTGATCAAGCTTTTACATCCCGTGATGATGCGGTTACATAGCGTGATCAGGTTGTTACATAACCTGATGAGGTTGTTCCATATCGTGATGTGGCTTTTACATAGCGTGACTAGGTTGTTACATAGCGTGATGAAGCTTTTACATAGCGTGATGTGGCTATATACATAGCGTGATCACGTAGTAACATAGCGTGATGAGGCAGTTACATAGCGTGATCAGGTTGTTACATAGCGTAATCAGGCTGTTAAATAGCGTGATGTGGTTGTTAGAGTGATGAGGTTGTTACATAGCGTAATCGGGTTGTTACATAGCGTGATGTGGTTGTTAAATAGAGTGATGAGGTTGTTACTTAGCGTAATCAGGTTGTTACATAGCGAGATGAGGCTGTACACAGCGTGATCACGTTGTTACATAGCGTGATGAGGCTGTAACATAGCGTGATGAGGCAGTTACATAGCGTGATCACGATGTTACACAGCGTGATGAGGTGCTTTCATAACGTGATGAGGTTGTTACATAGCGTGACTAGGCTGTTGTATAGCGTGATGAGGTTGTTACATAGCGTGATGAGGCTGCTACATAGCGTGATCGCGTTGTTACATTGCGTGATGAGGATGTTACATAGCGTGATCAGGTGGTTACATAGCGTGATGAGGCTGTTACATAGCGTAATAGGGATATTAAGAAGCGTGATCAGGTTGTAAAATAGCGTGATCAAGCTGTTACATAGCGTGATGATGCCGTTACATAGCGTTATCAGGTTGTTACATAGCGTGACCAGTTTATTCCATTGCGTGATGAGTTTGTTATATAGCATGATGAGGTTGCTACATAGCGTGATGAGGTACTAACATAGCGTGATAAGGCTCTTCCATAGCGTGATGAGGCTGTTACATAGCGTGATCCCGTTGTTACGTACCGTGAATACGTTGTTACCTAGCTTGATCATGCTGTTACATAGCCTGATGAGGTTGTTACATAGGGTGATGAGGTTGTTGCATAGCCTGATGAGGATGCTACATACCTTGATCAGGTTGTTATATAGCGTGATCTAGCTGTTACAATACGTGATGAGGCTGTCACATAGCGTGATCAGGTCGTTACATAGCGTGATAAGGTTGTTGCATTACGTGATGAGGAAGTTACATAGCGTGATCACGTTGTTACATAGGTTGATGAGGTTGTTTCATAGCGTGATGAGGCTTTAAAATTGCGTGATGAGGTTGTTACATAGTGTCGTGAGGTTGTTACATAGAGTGATCACGTTGTTACATAGCGTGATCACGTTGTTACATAGCGTGATGAGGCTGTTAGATAGCGTGACCAGGTTGTTGCATAGCCTCATAAGGTTGTTACCTAGCATGTTCAGGTTATTACATGGCGTGATCAAGCGGTTACATAGCGTAACAGTTTGTTACATAGCGTGATGAGGTTCTTACATAGCATTATGAGGCTGTTACATAATGTGATGAGGTTGTTATATTGCGTGATGAGACTGCTACATAGCGTGATGAGACTGTTACACCGCGTGAACGGGTTGTTGCATAGCGTTCTCAGGTTTTTACATAGCGTGATCAAACTGTTACATAGCGTGATGAGGCTGTTACATAGCGTGATCGGGTTGTTTCATAGCTTGATGGGGCTGTTACATAGCGTGATCAGGTTGTTACATAGCGTGATGAGGCTGTTGCATAGCGTGATTAGATTGTTACATAGCGTGATGAGGCTGTTACATAGCGTATTAACATAGTTACATAGCGTGATGATGCAGTTACATATCGTGATCAGGTTGTTACATAGCGCGATCACTTTGTTAAATAGCGTGATAACTTTGTTAAATTACGTGATGAGATTGTTACATAGCGTGATCAAGCCTTTACATAGCGTGGTGAGGTTGTTACATAACGTAAACAGGTTGTTACATAGCGTGATAAGGCTGTTACATAGTGTGTTCAGATTGCTACTAGCGTGATGATGTTGTTATATTACGTAATCAGGATATTACATAGTGTAATGAGGTTGTTGCATAGCGTGATGAGGCATTTAAATAGCGTGATCAAGCTGTTACATTGCGTGAAGCGGCTGCAACATAGCGTTTTCAAGCTGTTAATTAGCGTGATCAGGTTGCTACATAGCATGATGAGGCTGTTGCATACCGTGATCAGGTTGTTGCATAGCGTGATGAGGGTGTTACATAGCGTGAGGAGTCTGTTAAATGGCATGTACAGGTTTTTACATAGCGTGATCAGGATGTTGTATAGCGTGATGAGGTTGTTACATAGCGTGATAAGGTTGTTGTATAGCGTGATGAGGCTGTTATATAACTTGATCAGGTTGCTCTATAGCGTGATCAAGCTGTTACATTGCTAGATGAGTCTGTTACATAGCGTGATCAGCTAGTTACGTAGTGTGGTCAGGTTGTTACATAGCGTGATCAAGCTGTTACATAGCGTGATGAGGCTGTAACATAGCGTAATGAGGTTGTTACACAGCGTGATCAGGTTGAATTATAGCGGAATGAGGTTCTTCATAGCTTGATGGGGCAGGTACCTAGCGTGATCACGTTTTACATAGCGTGATGAGGTTGTTACATAAAGTGATGAGGTTGTTACAAAGTGTGATCAATCGGTTACATAGCGTAACAGGTTGTTACATAACGAGATGAGGTTCTTACATAGCGTAATGAGGCTATTACATAGCGTGATGAGGTTGTTACATAGCGTGATCAAGCTGTTACATAGCGTGACGAGGCTGCCACATAGCGTGATCAGGTTGTTACATAGCGTTATTAAGCTGTTACATAGCGTGATCGATTTGTTACATAGCGTGATCAGGTTGTTACATAGCGTAATGAGGCTGTTACATAGCGTAATGGGGATATTACACAGCGTGTTCAGGTTGTAACATAGCGTGATCAAGCTGTTACATAGCGTGATGATGCCGTTACATAGCGTGATCACGTTGTTACATAGCGTGATGAGGTTGTTACCTAGCGTGCTGAGGTTGTTACATAACTTGATGAGGTTGGTACATAGCGTGATTAGGCTGTTACATAGCGTGATGAGGTTGCTACTTAGCGTGATAAGGCTGTTACATTGCGTGATCGCGTTGTTACATAGCGTGATCCGGCTTTTACATAGCGTGATCAGGTTGTTACATGGCGTGAACTGTTTCTTACATAGCGTGATGAGGTTATTATATAGCATGATGAGGTTGCTACATAGCGTGTTGAGGTAGTAATATAGCGTGATAAGGCTGTTACATAGCGTGATATGGCTGTTACATAGCGTGATCCCGTTTTTACATACCGTTATGACGCTACTACATAGCGTCATCACGTAGGTACATAGCGTGATCAAGCTGTTACATAACGTGATGGGGCTGTTACATATGGTGGTGAGGTTGTTGTATAGCGTGATGAGGCTGTTAAATACCGTCACAGGTTGTTACATAGCGTGATCAAGCTGTTGTATTGCGTGATGAGGCTGTTACATAGCGTTATCAGGTTGTCGCATAGCGTGATCAGGTTGTTACTTAGCATGATGAGGCTGTTATATACCATGATGAGGCTATTACGTAGCCTGATGAGGCTGTTACATAGCATGATGAGGTTGTTACATAGCGTAATCACGTTGTTAGATGGCGTGATGAGGCTGTTACATAGCGTGATGAGGCTGTTACGTAGCGTGATGAGGTTATTACTTAGGGTGATTAGGCACTTACGTAGCGTGACCAGGTTGTTACATAGCATGATCAGGTTGTTACGTAGCATGATCAGATTGTTACATTCCGTGATCAAGCGGTTACGTGGCGTAATAGGTTGTTACATAGCGTGATGAGGTTGTTAAATAGCGTGATGATGCTGTTACATAGCTTGATGAGGTTGTTACATAGCGTGATGAAGCTGTTACATAGCGTGATGAGGCTCTTGCATAGCGTGACCAGGTTATTGCAAAGCGTGATCAGGTTGTTACGTAGCGTGATCAAGCTTTTACATAGCGTGATGAGGCTGTTACATAGTCTGATGAGGTTGTTATATAGCATGATCGGGTTGTCACAAAGCGTAATGAGGCTGTTACATAGCATTATCAGGTTGTTACATAGCATGATCAAGCGGTTACATAGCGTAATGAGGCTGTTACATAACGTGATCACGTTGTTACATAGCGTGAGCAAGCTGTTACATTGAGTGATGTGGCTGTTACATAGCGTTATCAGGTAGTTACATAGCGTGATTAGGCTGTTACATGGTCTGATGAGGTTGTTATATAGCATGATCGGGTTGTCACAAAGCGTAATGAGGCTGTTACATAGCATTATCAGGTTGTTACATAGCATGATCAAGCGGTTACATAGCGTAATGAGGCTGTTACATAACGTGATCACGTTGTTACATAGCAAGATCAAGCTTTTACTTTGCGTGATGAGGCAGATGCATAGCGTGATCAGGATGTTACATACCGTGATCAGGTTCTTGCTTAGCGTGATGAGGCTGGTACATGCCGTGATGAGGCTGTTACATAGCGTGATGAGGTTTTACATAGCGTTGTGAGGCTATTACGTAGCCTGATTATTCTGTTACATAGCGTGATAAGCCTGATACATTGCGTGATCACGTTGTTACTTAGCGTGTTAAGATGGTTACATAGCGCAATCAGGTTATTACATGGCGTAATGAGGCTGTTACATAGCGTGATGAGGCTGCTACATAGCGTAAAGAGATTGTTACATAGCATGGTAAGGCTGTTACATAACGTAAACAGGTTGTTAAATAGCGTGATAACGCTGTTGCGTAGTGTGTTCAGATTGCTACTAGCGTGATGATGTTGTTATATAACGTAATCAGGTTATTACATGGCGTAATGAGGTTGTTGCATAGCGTGATGAGCCATTTACATAGCTTGAGCAGGTTGTCTCATAGCGTAATCGGGTTATTACATAGCTTGATCAGGTTGTTGCATAGCGTGATCAAGCTGTTACATTGCGTGTTGAGGCTGTAACATAGCTGTTTCAAGCTGTTACATAGCGTGATCAGGTTGCTACATAGCATGATGAGGCTGTTGCATAGCGTGATGAGTGTGTTACATGGCGTGATCAGGTTGTTGCATACGGTGATGAGGTTGTTACATAGCGTAATGAGGCTGTTACATAGCGTGATCAGGTTGATTCATAGCGTGATCAGGTTGTTGCATAGCGTGATGAGGGTGTTACATAGCGTGATGAGTCTGTTAAATGGCATGTAAAGGTTGTTACATAGCGTGATCAGGATGTTGTATAGCGTGATGAGGGTGTTACATAGAGTGATGAGGCTGTTACATAGCGTGAATAGGTTGTTACGTAGCGTGATCACGTTGTTGCATAGCGTGATCAAGCTGTTACATAGCGTGTTGAGGCTGTTACATAGCGTGATAAGGTTGTTGCTTAGCGTGATGAGGCAGTGACACAGCTTAATCAGGTTGCTCTATAGCGTGAACGAGCTGCTACATTGCGTGATGAGGCTGTTACATCTCGTGATCAGGTTGCTACGTAGTGTGATCAGGTTGTTACATAGCGTGATCAACCTGTTACATAAAGTGTTGAGGCTTTAACAAAGCGTGATGAGATTGTTACACAGCGTGATCAGGTTGATATATAGCGTAATGAGGTTGTTTTATAGCTTGATGAGGCAGGTACATAGCGTGATCACGTTGTTACACAGCGTGATGAGGTGGATACATAACGTGATGAAGTTGTTACATAGCGTGATCAACCGGTTACATAGCGTAACAGGTTGTTACATAGCGTAATGAGGCTATTACATAGCGTGAAGAGGTTGTTACATAGCGTGATAAGGTTGTTGCATAGCGTGATGAGGCTGTGACATAGCTTGATCAGGGGTTTCTATAGCGTGATCAAGCTACTACATTGCGTGATGAGGCTGTCACATGCCGTGATGAGGTTGTTACGTAGTGTGAACAGGTTGTTACATAGCCTGATCAAGCTGTTACATAGCGTGATGAGGCTGTAACATAGCGTGATGAGCCTGTTATATAGCGTAATCACGTTGTTACATAGCGTGATGAGGCTGTTACATATCGTGAACAGGTTGTTGCATAGCGTGATCAGGTTGTTACATAGCGTGATCAAGCTGTTACGTAGCGTGACGTGGCTGTCACATAGCGTGATCAGGTTGTTACATTACGTGATTAAGCTGTTACATAGCGTGATCAGTTTGTTACATAGCGTGATCAGGTTGTTACATAGCGTGATGAGGCTGTTACATAGCGTAATGGGGATATTAAACAGCGTGTTCAGGTTGTAACATAGCGTGATCAAGCTGTTACATTGCGTGATGAGGCTGCAACATAGCGTTTTCAAGCTGTTACATAACGTGATCAGGTTGCTACATAGCATGATGAGGCTGTTGCATACCGTGATGAGGTTGTTACATGGCGTGATCAGGTTGCTGCTTAGCGTGATGAGGTTGCTAAATAGCGTAATGAGGCAGTTACATAGCGTGATCAGGTTGTTACATAGCGTAATCACGCTGTTAAATAGCGTTATGTGGTTGTTAAATAGAGTGATGAGGTTGTTACATAGCGTAATCAGGTTGTTACATAGCGTAATGAGGCTGTTACACAGCGTGATCACGTTGGTCATAGCGTGATGAGGCTGTAACATAGCGTGATGAGGTTGCTACATAGCGTGATCAGGTTGATACATAGCGTGTAGAGGTTGTTTCATAGCTTCATGAGGCAGTTCCATAGCGTGATCACGTTGTTACACAGCGTGATGAGGTGTTTTCATAACGTGATGAGGTTGTTACATAGCGTGACTAGGCTTTTGCATAGCGTGATGAGGTTGTTACATAGCGTGATAAAGTTGTTACATAGCGTGATGAGGCTGTTACATAGCGTGATCGCGTTGTTACATTGCGTGATGAGGCAGTGTCATAGCGTGATCAGGTTGTTAAATAGCGTGATCAGTTTATTACATTGCGTGATGAGTTTGTTATATAGCATGATGAGGTTGCTACATAGCGTGATGAGGTAGTAACATAGCTTGATAAGGCTCTTACATAGCGTAATGAGGCTGTTACATAGCGTGATCCCGTTGTTACGTACCGTGAATACGTTGTTACCTAGCTTGATCATGCTGTTACATAGCCTGCTGAGGTTGTTACATAGGGTGATGAGGTTGTTGCATAGCGTGATGAGGATGTTACATACCTTGAACAGGTTGTTACATAGCGTGATCTAGCTGTTACAATACATGATGAGGCTGTTACATAGCGTGATCAGGTTGTTAAATAGCGTGATGAGGTTGTTGCATAGCGTGATGAGGCTGTTACATAGCGTGATCGGATTGTTTCATAGCTTGATGGGGCTGTTACATAGCGTGATGAGGTTGTTACAAAGCGTGATGAGGCTGTTACATAGCGTGATTAGATTGTTACATAGCGTGATGAGGCTGTTACATAGCGTGATCACATAGTTACATAGCGTGATGATGCAGTTACATATCGTGATCAGGTTGTTACATAGCGCGATCACTGTGTTAAATAGCGTGATAAGTTTGTTAAATTACGTGATGAGGTTGTTAGATAGCGTAATCAGGTTGTTACATAGCGTGATCAAGCTGTTTTATTGCGTGATAAGGCTGTTACATATCGTGTTCAGGTTGTTGCATAGCGTGAGCAGGTTGTTACTTACCGTGATGAGGCTGTTACATACCAAGATGAGGCTGTTACGTAGCCTGATGAGCCTGTTACATAGCGTGATGAGGTTGTTCCTTAGGGTGATTAGGCACTTACGTAGCGTGACCAGGTTGTTACATAGCATGATCAGGTTGTTACGTAGCATGTTCAGGTTGTTACATTCCGTGATCAAGCGGTTACGTGGCGTAACAGGTTATTAAATAGCGTGATGAGGTTGTTATATAGCGTGATGATGCTGTTACATAGCTTGATGAGGTTGTTACATAGCGTGATGAAGCTGGTACATTGCATGATCATGTTGTTGCATAGCGTGATGAGGCTGTTACTAAGCGTGACCAGGTTATTGCATAGCGTGGTAAGGTTGTTACGTAGCGTGATCAGGCTTTTACATAGCGTGATGAGGCTGTTACATAGCGTGATGAGGCTGTTACATAGCGTGATGAGGTTGATGCCTAGCATGATGAGGCTGTTACATAGCTTGATCAGGTTGGTACATAGCTTGAGCAAGCTGTTTCATTGCGTGATGAGGCTGTTACATAGCGTTATCAGGTTGTTACATAGCGTGATTTGGCTGTTACATAGCCTGATGATGTTGTTACATAGCATGATCGGGTTGTTACATAGCGTGATGAGGCTGTTACATAGCATGATCAGGTTGTTACATAGCATGATTAAGCGGTTACATAGCGTAAAGAGGCTGTTACATAACGTGATCACGTTGTTACATAGCAAGATCAAGGTTTTACATTGCGTAATCAGGCAGTTACATACCGTGATCAGGTTCTTGCATAGCGTGATGAGGCTGTTACATAGCGTTGTGAGGCTATTACGTAGCCTGATTAGGCTGTTACATAGCGTGATAAGCCTGATTCCAAGCGTGATCAGGTTGTTACTTAGCGTGTTGAGAAGGTTACATAGCGCAATCTGGTTATTACATGGCGTAATGAGGCTGTTACATAGCGTGATGAGCCTGTTACATAGCGTAATGAGATTGGTACATAGAGTGATCAAGCCTTTACACAGCGTGGTGAGGCTGTTACATAACGTAAACAGGTTGTTACATAGCGTGATAAGGCTGTTACATAGTGTGTTCAGATTGCTGCTAGCGTGATGATGTTGTTATATAACGTAATCAGGTTATTACATAGTGTAATGAGGTTGTTGCATAGTGTGAGGAGGCATTTACATAGCTTGAGCAGGTTGTCTCATAGCGTAATCGGGTTATTACATAGCGTAATGAGGCTGCTACATAGCGTGATTAGGCATTTACATAGCTTGATCAGGTTGTTACATAGCGTGATCAAGCTGTTACATTGCGTGATGAGGCTGTAACATAGCGTTTTCAAGCTGTTACATAGCGTGATCAGGTTGCTACATAGCATGATGAGGCTGTTGCATACCGTGATGAGGCTGATACATGGCGTGATCAGGTTGCTGCTTAGCGTGATCAGGTTGTTACATAGCGTAATGAGGCTGTTACATAGCGTGATCAGGTTGTTTCATAGCGTGATCAGGTTGTTGCATAGCGTGATGAGGGTGTTACATAGCGCGATGAGTATGTTAAATGGCATGTACAGGTTGTTACATAGCGTGACCAGGATGTAGTATAACGTGATGAGGTTGTTACATAGAGTGATGAGACTGTTGCATAGCGTGAATAGGTTGTTACATAGCGTGATCACGTTGTTGCATAGCGTGATCAAGCTGGTACATAGCGTGATGAGGCTGTTACATAGCGTGATAAGGTTGTTGCATAGCGTGATGAGGCTTTGACATAACTTGATCAGGTTGCTCTATAGCGTGATGAGGCTGTTACATAGCGTGATCAGGTTGTTACGTAGTGTGATTAGGTTGTTACATAGCGTAATTGAGGTTGTTACACAGCGTGATCAGGTTGATATATAGCGTAATGAGGTTGTTTCATAGCTTGATGAGGCAGGTACATAGCGTGATGAGGTTGTTACATAACGTGATGAGGTTGTTACATAGCGTGATCAATCGGATACATAGCGTAACAGGTTGTTACATAGCGTGATGAGGTTCTTACATAGCGTAATGAGGCTATTACATAGCGTGATGAGGTTGTTACATAGCGGAATGAGGCTGTTATATAGCGTGATCACGTTGTTACATAATGTGATAAGGCTGCTACATAGCGTGACCAGGTTGTTGCATAGCGTGATCAGGTTGTTACATAGCGTGATGAGGCAGTTACATAGCCTGATCAGGTTGTTACATAGCGTAATCTGGCTGTTAAACAGCGTGATGTGGTTGTTAAATAGAGTGATGATGTTGTTACATAGCGTAATCAGGTTGTTACATAGCGTGATGAGGCTGTTACACAGCATGATCACGTTGTTACATAGCGTGATGAGGCTGTAACATAGCGTGATGAGGTTGCTACATAGCGTGATCAGGTTGATACATAGCGTGTAGAGGTTGTTTCATAGCTTGATGAGGCAGTGACATAGCGTGATCACGTTGTTACACAGCGTGATGAGGTGCTTACATAACGTGATGAGGTTGTTACATAGCGGGACTAGGCTCTTGCATAGCGTGTTGAGGTAATTACATAGCGTGATAAAGTTGTTACATAGCGTGATGAGGCTGTTACATAGCGTGATCGCGTTGTTACATTGCGTGATGAGGCTGTGACATAGCGTGATCCGGTTGTTACATAGCGTGATCAGTTTATTACATTGCGTGATGAGTTTTGTATATAGCATGATGAGGTTGCTACATAGCTTGATGAGGTAGTAACATAGCGTGATAAGGCTTTTACATAGCGTAATGAGGCTGTTACATAGCGTGATCCCGTTGTTACGTACCGTGAAGACGTTGTTTCCTAGCGTTATCAAGCTGCTACATAGCCTGATGAGGTTGTTACATAGGGTGATGAGGTTGTTGCATAGCGTGATGAGGATGTTACATACCTTGATTAGGTTGTTACATAGTGTGATCAAGCTGTTGCAATACGTGATGATGCTGTTACATAGCGTGATCAGGTTGTTACATAGCGTGATGAGGTTGTTGCATAGCGTGATGAGGCAGTTACATAGCGTGATCACGTTGTTATATAGGTTGATGAGGTTGTTTCATAGCGTGATGAGGCTTTAAAATAGCGTGATGAGGTTGTTACATAGCGTGGTGAGGCTGTTACATAGCGTGATCACGTTGTTATATAACGTGATGAGGCTGTTACATAGCGTGACCAGGTTGTTACACAGCGTGAACAGGTTATTACATAGCGTGATTAGCTTGTTACATAGCGTGATGAGGCTGTTACATAGCGTGATCAAGCTATTACATAGCGTGATGAGTTTGTTGCATAGCGTTATGAGACTGTTTTATCGCCTGAGAAGGCTGTTACATAGCGTGTTCAGGTTGCTACATAGCGTGATGAGGCTGTTACATAACGTGATCACGTTTTTACATAACGTGATGAGGCTGTTACATAGCGTGATCATGTTGTTACATAGCGTGATCAGGCTATTACATAGCGTGATTAGGTTGCATAGCGTGATGAGGTTGTTACTTAGCTTGATCAGGGCATTATATAGCGTGATCAAGCTGTTACATTGCGTGATGAGTTTGTTGCATAGCGTTATGAGACTGTTTTATCGCCTGAGAAGGCTGTTACATTGCGTGTTCAGTTTGTTACATAGCGTGATGAGGCTGTTACATAACGTGATCACGTTTTTACATAACGTGATGAGGCTGTTACATAACGTGATCACGTTTTTACATAACGTGATGAGGCTGTTACATAGCGTGATCATGTTGTTACATAGCGTGATCAGGCTATTACATAGCGTGATTAGGTTGCATAGCGTGATGAGGTTGTTACTTAGCTTGATCAGGGCATTATATAGCGTGATGAGGCGGTTACATAGCGTGATCAAGCTGTTACATAGCGTGATGTGTTTGTTGCATAGCGTTGTGAGGCTGTTTCACCGCCTGAGGAGGCTTTTACGTAGCGTGTGCAGGTTGTTACATAGCGTGATGTGGCTGTTACATAACGTGATCACGTTGTTAAATAACGTGATGAGGCTGTTACATAGCGTAATGAGGCTGTTACATAGCGTTATCAGGTTGTTAGATAGCGTGTTGAGTCTGTTACATAGCGTGATGAGGCGGTTACATAGCGTGATCACGTTGGTACATAGCGTGATGAGGCTGTTACATAGCGTGGTCACCTTGTTACATAGCGTGATGATGCTGTTAGATAGCGTGATGAGGTTGTTACATAGCGTGATGAGGCTGTTACAATGCGTGATCAGGTTGTTACATAGCGTGGTCAAGCTGTTACATAGCGTGATCAGGTTGTTACATAGCGTGATGAGGCTTTTACATAGCGTGATCAGGTTATTATATAGCGTGATGATGTTGTTGCATAGCGTGATGAGGCTGTTGCATAGTGTGATGAGGCTGTTACATAGCGTGATCAGGTTGTTACATAGCGTGAATGGGCTGTTACATAAGTCCATTAGGTTATTACATAGCGTGATGAGGCTGTTACATAGCGTGATGAGGCGTTTACATAGCGTGATCTGGTTTTACATAGCGTGATTACATTACAGTCAAAGGGCAGGGGGCAGGGCTCCTAGTTTTCACGGTTAAAAAATTCCCTGGCGGCAGTTGACGCAATCTATGGTTCCTTTCATGGACTACAGACTTACACATCTCCTGAGTGGACCTGGATTCGGGTACCTCCCTCATTTCGTGGATGAAGGTCACAGAGAGTATAAGTTCTGCAAATGCCGCGACCTCCTCTCGGACATTTTTAACCTTGAAACAACCAAGAAGATGAGAAAAGTAAAATGAGAATGGAGGTGAAACGATGAGAGGAAAAAATTCAGAGGTGGAACGAAACTACACAGCATTCGTCTAGCGAGCAAAAACCTTGAAGAAAAAAACTTTTGGGGGTCAAGGGGTGTGGGTTACTGGGATTGAACCTTCGATCCGAATGCAAGTCACAGACGTTACCACCTGAGCCATTCCACACGATTAGTTAATGTGTTACATGTAAATGACCTTAGTTGTGTGTCGTCCTCCATGGTGTAGTGGTTACTATGCCAGCCGCTAGTTCCCGAGGTCGCGGGTTCAAGCGCGGCGGAGGGCGATGAATTTTTTCGGGCGTAAAAATTCTTAGCATGGCTTCCTTCGGGACGCAAGTAAAGGCGGTGGTCTCGTGTCGTAGATTTACGGCGCGTAAAAGAACCTGAAGCCTGATAGAGGCATCTGGGCAAAATTAGCAGTCTTTCACGCCCGATATAGATTTATCAAGCAAAACCGTGAACAAATTAGTTGATTGTCGGATACATGCTTCTGAAGTCGCGAACTCGCTATTGTAAGCATATATAAGAAGCATTATCTGGTAAATGTGGCATGTCATGCGTTCCTTTAAGAGAATCCTCGATAAAATTATCTTAACTTTAAGAGCGCCATAAATTGCCTGAATTTTTTTTCCTAAATGTAAGTTTTGAATCTCTATTGAATGTAAACAGGCGAATAGCATACATAGCGTGTCGTAAATAGAACGTTCCTGTCTAAGACAGTGTTTATATGTGATGTGTTCTTGCTATGGTTTTAAATATATATCTACATTAAAGCCTGTCATTCCAATCTGATTATGGGTTCTGATAAGCACATGCCCGTAGGTGTTCCTGCATGTTCGAGTATTTAGAGAGTCGGTCAGAGGTGTTTATGTGTGATTGCATGTATTCATAGGTCTTCGTATAGCTTCGCGTGCTTAGAGTGATTGAGCAAAGCATTGCAACGATAATGTATTGTTGGGCGGTGTTCGGACGTCTCCGTACATGTTCGGATGCTTAGAGTAAGTTTAAAGTATTGTGAAGATGTATTTATTGTTCGGTTGTCATCGTGCAGATTCGGGTGCTTAAATTGTGAGGTTGTCAACCGAGGAAGGAACAAGTAACTTTTTGAGCAGGCATTCACCATGCGCAACGAAACCTAGAAACAAAAAAGATGTGAATGAAATGAAAGCTGCAAATTATATAGAATGAAAGGAAATCGTGGTAGCATACGTCACTCAGGCATTCGCTGCAGACCAGGGAAAACCACGAAAAATCTCAGGTCTGAGCGAGTGACCGACGGTAATCCAAACAGGGGGCCTTAGAAGCACGTGTTAAAGATGCGAATGAAATAAAATGAAAACGCGGTAGCATACGCCACTCGGGCATTCGCCCGCAGACAAGGGAAAACCACAAAAAACCTCAGGTCTGAGCGAGTGGTCCACGGTAATCGAAACAGAGAAACTAGAAGCATGTATAAAAGATGCAAATTATATAGAATGAAAAAAATCGCGCTAGCATACACCACTCAGGCATTCGCATGCAGACCAGGGAAAACCGCGAAAAAATGCGAGACCAGAGTAAGCGGTCGACATGTTTAAGAATGTGGAATTACTAGCTGTACATGCTGTCACATCAAAAGAGAAGTAAGAACCATACACTCGATTGGCTTCCCCTTCCTTCTGCGTCTCTTTACGAATAACGCTCTATATACAGGACCTTTACACCTTATCTTCACGGGATGCCTGTTTTGAGGGTATATTTCAGTTTTAAACACCATGACATCCCTGTCCTTTTAGCTTCATATATATACGTTTCTTTATTCATAAAGCATCTGTATCATATGAGTGCCGACGTTCAGTATTAAATATTAGCAGTCAGAGCCGGAGAGATGAAAGCCTGAGTAAAAGGAAAATATCAGTGAAACGGGGTGGAGGAAAAATACGCGGTTGTCATGAACCTTCACAGCATTCGCCCTAGCAACCAGGGAAACCGAGAAATCCAGGGGTCACGAGTGTCAGCTGCTGGGAATCGAACCCACGACCTCGAATGCGGGCCATAGACGTTACCGGCTGAACCCTTGCTTATAAAGACGGTTAATGGAATGGCTTGCACTGTGTCTATGTATTACCAAAATATTCGCTCCAGTATTATATTTGAAGCGTCCTTCTACAATCAAAGTATTATTCTAACATTATATGAATGTGAATGGCGACGCTGAGGGTAGCACCAACCTCACACGTGATATTTAATAATAATTTTAGAGTGAAAATAACGAAAACCAATGTATTGTTTCTCTTGATATAATTTTCCTTGTAAGGTTACACCCTCGCTTATAAAAATCGTTAATGGGCGGGCTGTGTATTCGTAGACTTTCATGCAGGTTCTAAAGTCGGGCAGGGCGGTCACCTGGAATTGAAATGGCGACTTCTCCAATTCAAACCTCACACGAAGTAATTTTTATCACAACAGCCTTTAAACACCTATTACCCACGTTAAATAAGATTGTCATTCATCTATAAAGTAGACCGTAAACCTCGGTAGCTTCAAAGACCCATTAAGAAAAACTATCAGATGCATTCGATCGCTTAATTTGAATTCTTTCTCCCATTTTAATTCTAAAATGCCATACTCTTCATATCACCCTCTCCAAATCATATTTATTTGTTTGGCATTCCATAAAAATTAGTTTATTTGTCTTTATCATGCAAACAATTAAGTTATGATATTTACACAGTCGTCTGTATGAGCGGGATTTTCCGATAAGTACGGGTTTTTAAGTGGAAGAGAAATCATTTTAAAGCACAATTCATTCCTTAATGAAGAAGGGTTTGACATTGTCCTAAATGGACTGTATGGCGGTAGCCGGTCGCCTCAGGAATTTCCCGAGACCCCCAGCCAGGTATACTCTCTTCAAAGGGTATAGAACATATTTTTGCAAGGGGTGTGCAACTGAATAACTCGTCGAAGTTTTCGAAGATCCCCGGTGGTGAAAAAGCTTTTAAACAAATATGAAATTTATAATTTGAAGTCTTCGTAATTGTTCGATCTCTCTGCTGGAATATTCAAAATATCTTTCGAAGGGAGGGCTGTTTAAAAAAGTTCTCATCCTATGTTTAGTAAGAGAATAATGCATGTTTTGAAAGTCCGTTTATTTATAGTTTGAGTTCAGAGTTTGATTTCCCTCTGGTATTCAATACCACTTTAGACGCTGCATATCTAAACAATCAAGAGTATATTACACGAATCATTTTCGTTTTTGTTACGGGAATAATAATAATTGTACATGTAACGAATGTTTACGTACAGGACCTATACATCATACCCCGTAGGAAAATATTACAGCAACACTTATAAAACTCGTTAATGGGAGGGTATGCTTTGCACAGTAAATCACCTAACCGGCATTCGAACCCGCGACGTCTCGAATGTGAATAGACACGTTATCTCTCAGAGAATTATGACATGTATACATTCGAATGATGGGGATCAAATAACTTTTAGATATGGCGGCTGAAACACCAGTCTGTTTAAATGGAATAAACAAATAAGCTTTCTTGACGATAATATAATTTTTGCGTTAGTAATAAAAATAAATTTTCCTTGTTTCTCTCGATGTACTTTCCGGTGTCTTGGAGAAAATCCATTCACCCTCTTTAGACGCTATATTTCTGAGGAATCCAGGCCATTAATGCCGGTAGGGTTGGGTTTAACCTCTTCGGGCTTGTACAACATATTTTTGCAAGTGTGTGTAAACCCCTATATAAATCGTTGGCGTAATGTAGTTAGAGATTGCTTGTGTGAGAGAGAGAGACAGTGTTTCCGTGAAGGATGAGATTCCTTATCAGCAATGACTGTTTAAAGTCCATGCCTACGAGGGTGCTTGCGCTGGCAGTGCAGTACTTTACCGACAATGCCTGTTTTAAAGTCCATGCCTATGTACGTGAAGTGCTTTATCGATAATGTCTGTTTTAAAGTCCAGGCCTCCAAAGGAGAGAGAGAGAAAGAGAGAGACAGAGAGAGAGTGTGTGTAATGCATGAGTATTTTACCGACAATGTCTGTTTTAAAGTCCATGTCTATGCTAGTGATTGCGTTGGCAGTGCTATACTTTATCGAAAATACCTGTTTTAAAGTCCATGCCTACGCGTGTGCTTGAGTGAGCGGGCGGTGGTACTTTATCGACAACGCCCATTTTAAAGTTCATGCCTATGTACGTGGAGTGCTTTATCGATAATGTCTGTTTTCTAGTCCATGCCTGCAAAGGAGAGAGAGAGAAAGAGAAGGATTGACATAGAGAGAGTGTGTAATGTACGCGTATTTTTACTGACAATGTCTGTTTTAAAGTCCATGCTTATGAGAGTGATTGCGTTGGCAGTGCTATACTTTATCGAAAATACCTGTTTTAAACTCCATGCCTAAGCGTGTGCTTGAGTGTGCGGCGGGGTACTATATCGACAATGCCTGTTTTAAAGACGCTACCTATGCGCTTGCATGCGTGAGTGGGTGGGGTACTTTTTCTATAATGTCTGTTTTAAAGTCCATGTCTATGCGCGTGGGGTGCCTTATTGACAGTGTCTGTTTTAAAGTCCATGACTGCAAAGGAGATAGAGACAGAGAGAGAGTGTGATGGTTGTGCATTTTTACCGACAATGTCTGTTTTAAAGTCTCCATGTCTATGCGAGTGTTTGCGCTGGCAATGCTATACTTTATCGAAAATGCCTGTTTTAAAGTCCATGTCTACCCGTGTGCTTGCGCTAGCAATGCTATATTTTATCAAAAAACCTATTTTAAAGTCCATGCCTAAGCGTATGCTTGCGCTGGCAAAGCGGTACTTTATCGAAACACCTGTTTTAAAGTCCCTACCTGCAGAGGAGAGAGAGATTGCGTGGTGAAATTGTTTTTTTACTGGCAATGACTGTTTTAAAGTCCATGCCTACGAGTGTGAGGAGAGAGCGGGCGGGGTACTTTATCGAAAATGACTGTTTTAAAGTCCATGTCTATGTGCGTGGAGTGCTTTATCGTCTGTCTTGATATATTTGTGCTTCTTTTCAGCTGTTTGGTAAAGAGTAACAAGGAAGGTGTCTTGTTTAGGATAGTCTCTATATTTCATTATTTATTTAATTCATTGTTATTTATTAATAAACTTGTAATATTTAACCTGAACTTTCCTCGCTCTCCGCTAGAGAGAGCGTAAAAGAAGGACGCAGAAGGCAGTGACAGGCACGGAGAGGGAAGGGGTGTTTGGGGAAGGGATGAGGTGGTCAAGCCACGCATGCAGGTGCAAGAGATCATTATTGAGTCAGCGCCCACAGGACATGGACCGCGCGCTCGGGTTTTCAGTGAAAGAATCACGCCATAACGTCTCGTGTTAGGTATTTACGCTAACTCTGTCTTTTCAGTCATGCATTCACCTAAGCGATGTAATATTCGTATAAACCCAGAAGATTTTCCCTCAAAAGCAGAATTAAAGAAATGTTATTAGGTGTAATAGTTATACACGCGTAATAATCACCTTAACACACACACACATGCGAGTGCAACCAAATGCACAAGTCAATTCATATACACTTATTTACATTAATCAATCAAAAATACTTAATTGTATTCATCGATCGGCGAGTCCATTATTTATTTTTAATAACGTATGTAATATTGAACTATAATGTTATCCGCCATTATTTATTTATTAATAACATATGTAGTATTCAGCTATAATGTTAACCGTATATATTTTTTCAGAGCCATCCCTATGTGTAAACAAACCTTGGAAAAAATATCTTGAAGCGTGAAGCTCCTTATCGGGCATTTCAAATTATTTATGCTATCTTTCCCTGTCTACTCGCGGCATCTTCATCGATGAGCAAGAGAGCGAGCTTTCCGCTCTGTTGGGTAGGGAGCGCCGACATTGCAGGTTGCTATCTAAACCGAAGGGAGGGAGAGGGGGTGTCTGCTAGCTTGCTCGCCGCTCTGAGGGACCCGTCACTCGAGTGGGACACTGCATAGAGGAAGGGTCGCGCGCTGGTTTTCAGCAAAATTATTTCCCGTTAACGCCTCGTTACGGGAACTCTGTCCTTTCAGCCACGGAATTATCTAAGTGTTGTAATATTCTTATAAACCCAAAATAAATTTTCCCGCAAAAGTAGAATTAAACAAATGTTATTAGTCGTAATAATTATACACGTGTAATAACCACCGTAACACCCACACACACATATACGATGGTGACCAGGTGCGCGAGTCTATTCCTATACACTTAATTACATTAATCAATCAAAAATACTTAATCGTATTCATCGATCGAGGAGCATCGTTTAATTACATTAATCAAGATACATGCGGCGGGGATACTTCGATCGAGGGTTTGCGTCCAGCCCTTCAGAGGCGCGATGCCAGTACGTTAGCAGTATAAACCATTGATTTTTTATCACCTAGATTGATTTGCGTGGGCGGCGACACGCGACGAAAACAATAACACATTGTTCGACGATCCCCGGCTATCGGCATCAGTAGCGCACAAAGATCCGCCTCCATTAGCGACTAGCACAATATCCTATTACCTCCACCCCTCTACAGGAATCCAATCAGAACAGACCGTAAAGAGGGAGGCCTGGCGAGCGTACGGGGTTAGACCACAAAGGAGTGGGGAGGCCACAAAGAGAGGGTGTGACCAGCGTTCCTCCACTACTCTACAGGGAGCCATTCAGACCAGCACACTCAAAGAGGGGGGCGTAGACAGCGTACGGGGTTAGACCACAAAGGGGAGGGGAGGGGTGTTGCCAGCGGCACAGTCTGGCGGCATACTAGTAGAGCACAAAGGAGTGGGTGTGGCCTCAGGTACAGAGCCAGGCGGCATGCTAGTAGAGCACAAGGGAGGGGGCGTGGTCGGCGGATTTTAAGGGTCAGGCCACAAAGCATGGGGGCGGAGTCAGCGAAATCCCTTTGTTCTCAAGTCGCGCTTATTTTCCTACTCCCATCATAATTATAATCCAAATGGGCCTTAATCCTGAGTCACAGAGACAACGAAAACCCAGTTTACAACTTCCTGCAAATGGCTTAAGAGGTGAAAGCCTACCGCCTCACGAAAGTATGTGCACCATATTCTCACCTTCCATGAGAAAAATCCTATATCAGTACTAGGATGAAACCGTCCTCCCGTCACAATAGGAAGATCCTGCCTTGAGGTGTCTGAGTCTTAGCTCTCGTTCTAGGGACTTTTGTGCGATTTCGTCTGTCTCCTTCAACATAACTTTATAAATAACTGAAACAACTGATTGAATTGTGCCAAACCATAGCTCATGATGAATTTATGGTCACTCGTGTAACTCAGCTTTATGCCATATGACCAGTAGGAGAACACAGCTAAAACTTTTCTCTTTTTTCACAAAAAGGTGGTCGCCATATCCATACAAAGTTTGCGCAGTAACTTTCAGGATTAAAGCATTATCATTTCAAACAAAAATTGCTACTAAGTTAATTGTTCAGCGTGAACCATACCTCAGCCTATATATTAGCGCTCAGAATCATAATCTCTAAATGAAATGATAGATTTTTGTTATAATAGCATGAACATCAAGAGCGATGAAAGAATCCTTAATAGAATTTGAAAAAAACGGCAAGAGAGATGAATAAACGTATCAGTGAACAAACATCTAAGTTCATGCCCGTAAGCAAGAAGGAATATCTTAATGAATCTCGGTTTATAGAACTGGGCTCATATAGTTTAAATTTTGTGTAGCTTCATCTGTCTGAGGTCAGAAGTTAATTTCAAGAGTAATATTACCTCTGAAGTCTATAAATTGATACTTTCTGCTAACCGGTGCTGTTATGGTCTCAGAAAACATCTGAAGTCGTTGTTGCAAAGGAAAACGAAAGCTACTTTATATAAAGTTTTATTGCGGCCCTCGTAGCCGTGGTCGTTTGAGCGCATAGCTTCAGCGCTGCGCCAAGCTGAGGGTCACGGATTCGTGTCCCGCCATAAGCATGGGTGTTTGAGTGTATGTGCTCGTGTATTCTGTATGCGTTACAGTAATTGCGGTATAACGCGGTAAAATAAGCCAGAGAAAACACAGTAATAATAAACCGGGGAAAATCAAGGGAACAAAAAAGTGAGGTACTAACGTATGGCGCTGAGACCTGGGCACCAGCAAAATTTGACGAAATATTGTTCAGTTTGAAGAAGGTTCGTGTGATATGTCTTTAGGCCAGTGGAAGAAAATGGAGTTTGGTGGAGATATAACTACAACTTATTTAATTAATCATATTTTGTCATTTATAAAAACTAGAAAGCTCGGATGCGCAGGACACGTACTACGAGCTGACAGTAACAGAATAGTGACGAAGATATTTAATGCAATGCCAGAGGGAGCTAGGAAAGTTGGAGTACCAAAGCTTCGGTGGGAAGATTGTATGAGACAGGACATAAATGTACTTGAATTAAGAGCTGGAAGAACGCGACTTTCAACAGGGAAGAATGGTAAAAACTCTGAAGAAGGCCAGGGACCACATAGAGCTGTCGTACCAATGTTTTTGTTGTTTCGGTTTTTGATAACGATGAGATAATCATATTACAGAGGTCTGTTAACGGATACAAAATATCGCGTCATAATATTTATTTTTGGTTTGAATATTCTTCTTACACTATTGAAAAAAAGACAAACAAGAAAATATAGCAGATGTTTATAGCATAACTCATTTTTCAACCCACGGTTGCCGTGTATGCGGCAGAACATGTCAGTACATGAATTAATCTGCATGTGCACTTTCTTTGACTCGGCGCAACTATTTCTGACACAGGCTGGTTGTTCCCTCACACGCCATTATCAACTTCTCGCAGGTGTTGGGCAGTTGTGACTGTCACAGATTTGCTTTGAGGCTAATTTTCATTAACTATTTGAATTAAGCATAAAATGATGCAGCAATTGAAACAATTTTTGGGAAACAACACACTATTGCGTGTAACATCCTGAAACAAATTATCAAAGAGATAGACTTTCTGTGTCTTCATTTTGTTGAAAACCCTATATACCTACAGAATAACAGACGGGATATTCTGGTAATTTCAAGTGCCTCGATTTGAATTTGAAGTATGAAGCAAGTGTGTATTTTATAAAAGCTTTGCAGTCCATCAGAGTAAGCTGCTTTTAATTCTGATATGTGCCCATCCTGTTTACTCTAATTGGAGGAAGCAAGGACTTCTAAATGAATTTCTGTGATTCGCACAAATCATTAACAACACACAAATAAAAGAAGGCCAATTCTCTTTCAATAACCCTTTTCTTCAGAAAGGAAGGGAATAATAATCTTATAGGTAAGAGTAAATGTTCTACTCCAGTTTCAGCTAACTGAATGCATCAGAGAGTAAGACTTGTTAGGAACGCCGAGAAATAATTTCACTCAGTGACAAGTGTAGTGCAGGCGAGGCAACGGGAAAATGAAGTTGTAGTTATGGAAAGACTAGCCGGTCATAGGTAATGTCTGCATGGTTGTAAGATATAATGCCTGCTCTTACCTTCCCTATGCCCCCCATAACTACGAATCACTGAAAGGTTGTTATGTCAGACGTAATTGATTTGGTTCACTCTGTCATAGTACATTCGAGTTTCCACTGTAGCAACATCACCTGCAATTAAAATAAATTAAATTTATTTAGCGTCTAGAGTTTACATCGTTGGGTCGGACGAGACGTAATTGCATACATTTAATTGACTTTAAAAGAACTTTTAAACCTCATCCCAAAAGGTTCGGAAATGAATACGTTTGGGTTCTGTTTCATATTAGTATTTTACCAAAATAAATTTAATACAATTAAGTAATTCAATGTTATATTGTCCTAAAAGTTAACAGTTTGGCAATTTTTCTTTACATTATACCGTTTTTGTTTATACTTGTTAGTAGTTGAATTAATTGATAGTCCTGTACCATTTCAGTGGAGAAAGCAGTTGAGATAGTTACTTCTACAGGATGTAAAAAATATGTACGGCACAAATTGCAGGACACATTCCTCACACGTAGACGAAGAAATTCTCTTTTATGAACATGGATCTGTAAACGCTTTGTTAGCATGTTACAACTCATTTTCTCCAACTCATTAACCATGGGAAACAGACAAGAATAGAACGTGCCAGCATACCACATGCAACTCTTTCTCACAGAAGATGTCCAATATGCCCTCCGTGAGCATTGATACATGCATCAACCCGCCATCGTAGTGAATCTCGGATGCGCTGTTGTATCCCTGGAGTATTGCGTATGGTTTCGCATACTTCCATAATACGGGCACGAAGACTCTGAACTTCTGGTACTGGGGTTCGATACACAAGAGCTTTCAAATGCCCCCACAAATAAAAGTCCAGTGGGTTTAGGTCCGGGGAGCGTGGAGTTCTGACAATTGGTTCACCTCCACCTATCCATCTGTCACCGAATATGTTATTTAGAAACCGACGGACATCAACACTAAAATGAGGAGGTGCTCCATCGTGCATGGAGTACATATTTTATTGCACAGCTTAACGCACAGCTGATAACAGATCATGTTGAACATTCTCTACGAGATTATGGTAACTTTGTCCGTTGAGCTTAAGTGGAAGAACGTGAGGCCCTACCAAACAGTCACCAACAATGCCGGCCCAAACATTGACAGAAAATCTTTGTTGATGAATTGCTTCAACAGTTGCGTGAGGATTGACGTCAACCCATAAATGCCGATTGTGAATAATTTACAATCTGATCTCGTTGAAGCGACGCCTCATCTGTGAACAGCACTGTTGCACTAAATTTAGGGTTGACATTCTGTTGCATAAACCATTCGTACAAGTGTACCCGTGCAGGAAAATAGCTGCTGATAGTGCCTGCACACGCTGTAAGTGATATGGATACAGCCGGACCTCGCGTAATACTCGCCAGACAGTTATGTGGTCAACATTCATTGTTGCAGCTACTAGTCTTGTACTGAAACTAGAGTCGTCGTCAACTGCCTGAAGAATTGCCGCCTCCCGTTGCGGTGTCCTCGTCCTTCTAGGCCTCCCACGGTCGCGAGTATCAGGCTGAAATACCCATGTTCCCTAAGACGAAGATCAATGGCCTCAAACGTTTTCCTGTCGAGGCACCTTCGCCCTGGAAATCCCTCCCGGTACAAACGTTGAGTGCAAGCGCCATTGCCGTCTGCTAATCCATACATCAAATGGGCATCTGCCATCTCTGCATTTGTATACACTGCCATTGCACGAGCCAAGTCAGTGATCCACTCTACTAGTGCGTATTAACCCGTGTGCTTGCCAAGGTCGTACTGCCATGGTCGTTGATATTACCTGTAAACAAGCAATGACGTAAGTCGCATGGCAACAGGGACATGTAAAGCAAAACACTGGCGGTGGCCTACGATAATGACAACGTAACGAGATGTAACCAAGAGTGCATGTTCCCCATGATTCTGAAGTTCTGTTCGTGTGTGTTTCCCATGATTAATGAGTTGGAGAAAATGAGTTGTAATATGGAAACAAAGGTTTCCATACCCATATTCATATACCAGAATTTCTTCATCTACGCGTGAGGAAAGTGTCCTGCAATTTTTGCCGTAAATTTTTGTTACATCTTGTGGATGCAACTAATGGCATCTTCCCTATACAAGAATAAAGAACGCCACGTAAGCTTTAGACCGTTTAAGACATGTGGCCAGTTTCCTTAGCCGAAAACACCTGAAAACTAGCACACGTTTGAGGATGTAACAATAGGGCTTGACGGGTGCGGATTATCGATATGGCAGTAAGAAGTCAGGATTGAAAGACAACATTGTGGGCAAAAAGGGACGCGCACATCGTAATCAGTGCCCGAGATGACCACCTCCTGAATTGATATATTCCTCATAATTTCGTTTTCTCCAGCCTCAATCTTGCAGTCGTCAACAAACAAAAAATCCGAGTGTAGTTATAGTGGGATACAACCGTAATTATGTCTACATTGAAAACGTTATTGTAGTAGTACTGCCAATAGTGTCTAATTGATAGATCTAGACCAGAGTTCGTGATCTGAATCCCGGGAAGGGCAAAAATTACCGTAGAATTCCCATAAATCAATCATTCTATCCCGATCCCTGTCAACGGGACAATTGGATGTAATACATTTTGTATTGCTTAGTGGAAAAAATGTTGACGTGTAACACGCACCTGTGTTATTAAGGTTACCACCTCCTGTTAATGGGAACAAAGGGTGTAATAAATTATGCTTTCTAGTCTCTTGAATGGTGTATACATTGGCGCCAGGCATTTTTTGTTATATTGGAGGTGGGAGTATTTTTTTGTTTACAGGAGTCTTGGACGGTTGATATGCCATTTAAAATAGCATCAAGTGCTTTCCAACACACTTGGCTATGCTAATGAATACCTCATTCCACTCAGTCCTATTGTATACCCAGACCACCGGACCGTCTGCATTCCAGAGCCTACCTGGGGTCATAAATTTTTTTGTAATGGTTTGCTGGAACGACAGGTAATACAGCTGTGTTATTCTCGTCGACAAAGGACATACGCGATTCTATTTCCCCCTTCCACCTAGCATTCCATCCTTTCTTTGTTTACCCCGGACCACCTTTGTTGCCAGAGACTACCTGGGATCAATGAATTTTCTTGTATTGGTTTGCTGGAATGGCAGGTAAATACACCTGTGTTATCCTTGTCGACAAAAAGCAGACGCACAGCGCCATACCCAGACGACACCATCATACTCATTATCATAAAGAGTCGTGCAATGGTATCATGCGCTCTATAGTGTGTAACATGCCTTCCTATCATAACCAGATTCTTCTCGATGTATATACACGGACAACTGCCCAGTCTACAAAAAAGTATGATGTAAGTAAATTTCTTATTCTTGAATGCTATTTCTAAAGGTGTGCAATTGTTCTCTAAAAAGAGTGAAAATAAAATGACTCATTGATTCATATTTCTTCTTTTTTTAGGGAGGCTGATTCCGAAAGTGATAGTGAGATGAACAGCATCGTTTCAAACCACGCCTCTCTGTGCCATTCAGAGTACCGCAATGGATATACTCACGCTTTCCTGTGCGCAAAGCCTGAGATGCACGATCAGATGACGTCATACTTCTCGTGCAATGAGAACGGCAGTGTATTCATGTTCAGGCAGAGAAACTTATATTAACTAGCAGTTTTAAAATATACAACACGATTTACATTGGTATCGTCATATAAGTAACCTCAGAGATCATTAGTGTAAAAAATTAATTGCGTAGGCGATACTATCATATATGACTATTTCGATACATAGTACTATAGTACCGGGGTATACAGACGTAACTAACATTGGAAATTATTATGTCCTTGCAGAATTCAAATGAGGACGCCTGCACTTAAAAACGAGATACATTCGGGTGATAAAGAATCAGAAGATATAGTGGAATACCCCCTTGCAGCGCAGTGTGTTAATCACATAGATGAGGACCAGAAGGAGTCCAATACCCAGGCTGTTGGGGATCTAATACCGACGACCCCAGAACCTTCCCCAGGCAATCAGGCAGAACTCAGGAAATCACTGATGTGAGTATTTTCATAACTAAAAAATCTTTGTGTTTCATTTTTCTGTAACCTAACAAAATGCAATTCTTTTCAGGCTAGCTACACTTCCAGAAAAGGCATGTTTTCTAAGACTTTTATTGGGCGATGTTTCAGACGCTGCAGTAAAAGGAAGAAGAACCAGCTTTGCTGACGCTCTTGGAGGATAGAATAAACAGCATCGACACCCAAGAAATATGCCGTCAAGAAGCGCGCTCCCAGACGTCTACGTATCGAGAAGCCACAATAAGATAGAGTTCTACGACATTCCAGTCCTTATAGCGAAAAGCACAGGCAATTTTTATACGTGACAATGCATGACTGGGAGATAATTCGAGAGAATCTCCCTATATTCCATGCATTCTTCCAATTGAGAAAGTGCCCGCGAGTGGAATATTGTGAAAATGTTGTTTCTCTTATAATGTCATTGTTTATATGGAAGAGGACAAAATAAGAATTCTGAAACTAATTTAAATGCTTGTGAACTACTTTTAAATAGTGTTGACATTTGCACCCTAAAAAGATTTGAATCGTTTATACATTATCATTTAAGTAACCTATAGATTGCAAGTGTAACGCCATATGCAGGAACGAGGAGTTGGAGAAGGAAAGTACTGGAATTGTATGACAAAAGATAATAAAAAATGAAGGTGGGCTTTTACAATTTGTTTTATTCATTAAAAATCCGTACATTCCTAATGAAAAAGAAATCCTTACATTACAATGATTAGTTTAAAATAAAAGCTGCATCACGAGTCAGAGGATTGTATGTAAATACTTTATCATGAATTATCAAACAATACAATGAGGTCTGTGCAGGGATATTTGCACTAGTTTGAATTTCTATTCTGATTAACAGCTCCATTTACAACTTCCTCTGGTTGATGCGAGCAATCTATAACAAATATAGGGGCATATTAAAGAAAATATTTTCTCTTCAATAAAGCGTAATTGTCGTATTCATAATCAGAGATTTGAAACTTTGCGTACACGTCATACAATGATGCAAATCTTGAGTTTCCAAAGTCCAAGTTCATGTCGTGTTAGGATAATATTCACTATCAAGATAAAGCCTCAAATTAGTTATTTTACAGTGATCAAAAAGGGAACAGTCTTTAGATGCATTATTCGATCTTACAGTCTGAGTACCCAAAATGACAAATCTCGGCTTCCCCATTTTTGATGTGGTGGCGTTATTCCAGGTGAATGATTTAGTTTGCGGCACAGCAGGCTGAGTATTCAGATCCATGGTTCTAAATGGGAGAAACAGAAGCTTGTCTGACTTGACAATCTTTAGGATTATAACCTTTTCAGCATCAGAAAGTCGAATCATAGCCATTCTCCACTCGATTCGTACAAGTTTAACACTAGCTTTTGCTTCACCCTGAGCTCTGTAACGCAGTTTTTAGTCCTTGGATCGCATCAGCACCAGTTCAAACTTGCAATTCAGTCTGAGCTCCTTGTGGCCGTCAGAAAATACCAGAAGCATCGAAAGCGGTGCTAGAGCATTGAAGACTTCATTTGCTGCATGCACTATGTCCATGTCTTCTCCAGGGTAGCACCATCCAGCATTCAGCAGACGATCAGATTCCATTGGATTGAGAGCAGCATATTTGCGTAAAGTTGATGCGATCCCGGGGTGTCTGGTTCGATCAATAGTTAAGCCGTTCATATCCAGTCGAATCATCTCCGCAAACATAAATGCAATAGCGTTATTGGTAAGCTTTGCAGTAGTAGCTGCTCCATTAGGTTTAGTAATACTTCCCTCGATGTATAGATAACTTCGATTAGCTAAAGTATATAAATTCTCTGCTTGACAAGGGATTCTAATTACGTCATTAGTGTCCACAGACGATGTATTATATGGCAAAAACACATGTTCCTCTTCTTTGGTGATCTTGTCGTCGAATTTTGGTGTCTCCCAAAACCAGGAGGAACTGGCGATTGCGCGATGTTAACCCTCGGGGCTTCAAAGATAGAGCATGATGCGGGCGTCCAATCACTCCATTATTATATCCTCGACGTCGCTGGCTTCTTCTAAAATCTATTGCCATTGTAACGGATGTGAAGTCTTATGCTTATATCCTCGTTTTTAAGGTCAATGATATTACCGTTCTGGTCCACTACACGAAGACTAATTTGCTCTATGACGTTGGTGTTTATGATCGGTAGGTAAATTGGATTTGATGGTTCTTGAGAAATATCATATCCAGGCGGAACAGATGGGAAAACTCAAAGATCGAGTGGCCCTTTTGGTCTATGAAGAGCCTGTTGCAATACAGCACTCGATTGGTATGATGCTCACCTTAAATACACTGGTGTGCAAAGCCTAAGGACAAGATGGGTAAAGCAGCATA
Source organism: Deroplatys truncata (assembly GCA_030765065.1). Classification (NCBI taxonomy): domain Eukaryota; kingdom Metazoa; phylum Arthropoda; class Insecta; order Mantodea; family Mantidae; genus Deroplatys; species Deroplatys truncata. Next base: position 273,691,029 of record CM060990.1, read on the forward strand.
ACAAATGAACTACTTGGTGGAAGTTGATGAAGGTGCGGGAGCATGTTGCCAGCGGTCTCTCACACGTACACAGAAAGCTGGATATCACATGGCGTGAGTGTAGCGAGCCTATAGTGCCAAATTAGCACTATATGCTAAATGGTGTGTATCAATTAGCGAGCTGTTACGGTGCACTGTAGAGGTTTTGTTTATTGCAACATAGCCAGTAGACATCATTTGGATGACTTCACACGGGGAAGAATCATCGGGAAACTGGAAGAAGCGCGAAGTGTGACGAGTGTTGCTCAGAAGTTTGGAATTGCTCACAGAATTGTTTCACGTGCATGGGGAAGCTTCCAAATCACAGGCACTGCTGTCCCAAGGAGAGGTGTTGGTCGACCACGCTCAACTAGAGCAGCAGATAACCGCTACATTGTGCAACAGGCAAGAAGGGATCCACGCCAAACAGCGGGTGAATTTGCAACCACATTTAACAGGACAGCTAGGCAAGCAAACTCACAATACACAGTGGTAGGGCGACTACACAGAGGTGGTCTCTTTGCCCGACGGCCAGTACAATGTGTTTCATTGACATCCGCACATCGGCGGCACCGTTTGCGATGGTCCATCAAAATTGGACCAACGAGGAATGGGGTCCCTTGCTCTTCTCGGGTGAGAGCAGATTCAGTCTAAGTAGTGATACTCGACGTACCCTAATCTGGCGAGAGGTCGGAACACGTAATGAACCCAGGAACATTCTTGAACATGATCGTTTTGGTAGTCCGGGTGTTATGGTTTAGGGAGGTATAATTTTGCATGGGCGCACCGACCTCCAAATCTTTGAACACGGTACGCTCAATGGTCAACGTTATTGTGATACTGTACTCCTTCCCGATGTGCGTCTTTTCAAGGGTGCAGTCGGCCGTGACTTCATTTTTATGGATGACAATGCGCGATCGCATCGAACAGCACAGGTGGAGGATCTCTTGGAAGGAGAGGATATTCGGGAGCGGACTGGCCTGGCCGTTCCCCCGATTTAAGTCCCATCGAACACGTGTGGGATGCTTTGGGGAGACGCATTGCAGTACATCCACATAAACCAACGACCATCCAACGGTTGTCAACAGCGCTGGTGGAGGAATGGAACACGCTAACACAAGAACTGCTTCCAATCTTGTGGCCAGCATGGGAGCACGATGCAGAACGTGCATTGCTGTCCGTGGTGATCATACACCCTTTTAAGCACCGTGTATCTGTAAATCTAGAGAGCCATCATATGTCGTATTGGCTGTAGTGTAACTTATGATCTATGAATAAAAGTGGAATTTCTGTTCGTCTCATTGCATATTTCGTTTAGTTGCCTACTGTAGGATACCGTAGCACTTCCCTCAAAGTATGATTCAGGTTTCATCGAGCTATGTTACTTGGCAGTGTCACAGCATGCGAAGATTACTTTCATTCTTAGGTTTTGCACACCAGTGCATATTCAACAGGAAATCAGATTCAGCCAGCTGATTAGCTGGAATAACTTTATTGTCCCTGAAGTCCAAGAGCGCTCCTATAGAACGATAATTGGAAAATTCAACCGCGACAAACCATTTAAGTTCAGTCTTCATGGTGTTACTAGATTTAATAAAGAGGACATTCTCATCCACCCCTAGCTTATCTCTGAGTATTCATTAATATCTGCAATCTCTTAAGTTCCATTGGGTATATCAATGAACTTAATTTCATCATTGTAAATGTAGTGAAATTGATTATTATTCTGATCAACATTGGGAATGGAATAGAAGGTTTCAAAATTAAATATAGCAGTCCCATATCTATCTATCTATCTATCTATCTATCTATCTATCTATCTGTCTATCTATCTATCTATCTATCTATCTATCTATCTATCTATCTATCTATCTATCTGAAAAGGGGACTCAGGTATGTAGTAAGAACAGATTCGTTGCCGCTGACAGCGATAGTGTAACTCATTGCGATAGAAATTGTAAGCACAACTGCCTGCAGATGACTGAAGTGAAACTCTGAAACCTCTTAGTGTTATACAACACCTTACCGCCGCTAAGGTACCTTTCTATCTCTTTTGGAGGCCTCAAGTTTCTAAGGCTATCGAAATAAAATGACACGTTGCCATCCTTCTTTATAGCAACCCAATGAGTGTCTTCATTCTCTGATGTATCGAGATTGACGATAAGTCTCTCTCTGTAACGAGGTCTTGAAGGTACTGATCGATCATGTATACGCCTCTAGAATGAGGAATCTTTAAACGTCGTGCACACAAATCAAGATCGCTGTTACTCAATGCTTTTTCTGGGACAAGTATAGCCCTCTGCCAGAGATTTTTCAATTCCCTTTCTTGCTCTGTCTTCTCTTCCTTTCGGTGTACCTCGCCTTATTCTACTTCACTCGAAGGCCTTTCCCTCTTGCTTCAATGTCTCTGTTAAGTCTCAACATTTTGGCAAGTTGTTTATCTGCAGCCTTTTTCTTATTTAAGGTTGTAGCAATTTCTGCTGCACCTCTAGCTGCGGCACCTAGAGCTGCAATCATTGGTATGAGAGGTAGAAATCCTCCCCGTTTCTTCTTCTTCTTCTTCTTCTTCTTCTCGGATCCAGCACCAACAGCCTACTTTCCCTTCATAATTGTTGTTACTAAGCGCGCTGCCAACTTTTCACCTAATGTAGCATCAGGTGTTTGCACTCTTTTCTACCCCTTTTTAGCCAGGATCTTGTCTGCAATGTTTCAAACCAGAGCTCTTATGCTGAACTTCGGCAATGTCGTGTAGTTTGCACGCTTCGTCTAAGGGGTTGATTCCGGCGTCTCCTCTCTTTAATCTTTTGGCTAAATTGCCCTTCTTGGGCCCACCTAGAAAATGCAGAAGGAAGTGAGAAATAATGGAATAAATTACCTTAGGAGCGAATGTAGAAGTAGATGTTCAATCGCCAATATCTGGTGCCCACCTGCCCTCCGTTTTTTGGTGTCTTACTTATATATTTTAATTGCGATATGAACAAGAAGAAACGTGGCCAGCTTTACGATAATACTGACGCTCATTCGGAAGTCCCAACTGAAGTATGGAAACGGAGAATCCGCTGAATATGCGATGTATTGCTGTTTTACTACTAATTATTATTATTATTATTATTATTATTATTATTATTATTATTATTATTATTATTATTATTATTATTATTATTATTATTCATGAGGTATAGCAGCAGAAAAAAGCGCGACGCATTCAGGGCAAGCTGTGCAGAAGAGGAAAGAAAATGGCGTGCACATGCTGTAAACTAGCGTGTACAGAGTTACAAGAGACTACATGGGTGGCGAAAGCTTGCAGTTGCTTCAGGAATTCCTGGTTCAGCATGGAATTATCAATGAACTATGTATCTGCGATGTATGCGACGAAACTCTTCCATTAAAATGGAGGAAAGGAAGACAGATGTTTTTCATATGCCAAAAGGGTCACCCAAAGAGGAAACTAAGTGCCAGAAAAGGTAGTTTTATTGGTGACGCACATCTCTCTCCACAACAAATATTACATGTTTGTGTAATGTGGTGCATACTGGACAATCCAAGAACTGGCACAATAATGTGCGAGATGAATGCAAACTCGCAAATCGTTGTCAACTGGTCTAACTACTGCCGAGAAATCTGTGTGAATTGGGCCCTGCAAAACCGCAGACGAATTGGAGGAATCGGAACTGTGGTTGAAATCGATGAATCCAAATTCGGACGTAGAAAATACAACCGTGGGAGTCACATCGAAGGTTAATGGGTGTCGGAGGTGTCCAACGAGAAATAAAGACGAATTTCTTCCTTGATCCAGTGGAAACCAGGGATAAGGAAACATTCCTGCGTATTATCCAAGAATTGATTCTACCCGGAACAACAATAATATCAGAGTGGTGGAAATCATATAATACACTCCAAGACGAAAGCTTCCAGCATCTTCGAGTGAACCACTCCGTGGAATCCGTCAGTAGCTGCGCTAGCGGAGATATCCACGGGATTAATGCACAAAGACTGGCAGGGCAGGCGCTCTCAATCCATACAAACACAACTGAGTCCAAGTGGAAAGTCTGCAAGTATTCAATTCCCGTTTTCGGACGAAAAAAGTAACATTTTGCAGGTTATCTAGCTGAATACTTGTTCAAACGCACGTAATATAGAAAAGCAGGCTGCACCATATCCTAACAGAAGCAGTGAAATACTATCCGCCAGAAGTGTAAATGCTCTTATTCCTGTTGTGAAATTTTGATATATTATATGTTATTTCCCTTAAGATTTTAATAACTTGTTCAAACGCACGTAGTATAAAAAAGACAGGCTGCACCATATCGTAACAGAAGCAGCGAAATACTATCCGCCATAAGTTGAAATGTTTTTATTCCCGTTGTGAAAGTTTGATATATTATGTTATTTCTCTTAAATTTTTAATAAAGAAGTTCCTTTAACGTAACACTGGTAGAAGGGTTAACCTAACTTAATATAAAAAAATCTAACCTAAGGCTAACCATGCATGAATTCAGAAACGTAAGCTTATATAAAAAGCCTAACTTAAGGCTAACCCTGCGTAAATTCCGAAGCCTAAGCTTATATAAAATAAAATCTAACCTAAGACTATCCTTGCATAAATTCAGAAACGTAAGCTTATATATAAACAAGCCTAACCTAAGGCTAACCTTGCGTGAATTCAGAAGCATAAGCTTATATAAAAAAACCTAACCTAAGGCTAACCATGCGTAAATTCAGAAACGTAAGCTTATATAAAAAGCCTATATTCGGGATATATTTTTCCGACTTTGGCGGCATTACTTATTGATATGTTGCCAGCATTGGGTTAAAGCCAGAGAATGACATACAGTGCCATCTGTTGCCATCTGTATGACATACAGTGACATCTGTTGGACATACAAGATATCACTTCCGTGGCTAATGTGTGGCTAATGTGGGCCCAAGAAAGGCAACTTGCGATTTTCACCTAATGTGGCATCAGGCGATTGCACTCTTTTCCACGCCGTTTTAGCCAGGATCTTATCTGCAATGTTTCGAACCAGAGCCCTTATGTAGGGCGTAGGCAATGTCGTGGAGTTTGCAAGCTTCGTCTAAGGGGTTGATTCCGGCGTCTCCTCTCTTTAATCTTTTTTCTAGCTTTGTACCTGGACCGCAGTATCTGTATCCAGGAAAATGTGCAGGCGGTTAATGAGAGAGTTAATTAAACCGGAACCTCTTGCGATCTTAACCTCCTTGGATCTCATGGTGTACTAATTGATTTTATTGGTGCATTGTTCTTTATACTCTTATCATCGCTTACTGTTATTAGCATACATACATTAAACATGATTTATTTTATTTTAGTTGCTACGATGGAGCTTGTGAAGCAAGATTGCTCGTTGCCTATTCAGGTGCTAGACTTTGAAAAAGACTTTAGACGCGATTGCCACGGAAAGCTGTTTCCTGGCAATGTTAGAGCGCTAATTCTAGGCAGCTCCAGTGCTGGAAATACAAATGTCTTACACAATATGATACTTCACGAGAATGGACTACGTTTTGAAAACGAGCACATTTATTCAAAATCACTATACCAACCTAAGTATCAATATCTCATTAAGCTGCTTGAAAACATAGTCGGTATAGGAGTGAATACTCATAAAGACGAAGAAAGCTGTCTTGCGCCCATCAGAAATTAAAGAAAATTCCATCTTTATATTTGACGATGTAATCACAGCAAGGCAAGACAAGATTACCTCCTTTTACAGCATAGGCAGGCATCTAAATGTGGATTCTATATATGTAGCACACTCCTATGCCAAAGTCCCAAAGCATTTAATTCGAGATAATGCGAACATGACCATACTCTTCAGACACGATATTTTAAACTTGAAGCATATATATGAAGATTACGTAAACACAGACACGTCATACATGGAATTTAAGGATTTCTGCAAAGGTTTTTGGGAGAGCTCTTCAGAAGGAAGACCTTTTATGGTAATAGTTCCCGAATTTCCCATGAATGATAGTCGATATAGGTGCGGATTCGATGTATATATTAAAGTAGATAATAAAGAAATTGCTCATTCTTAGTTCGTCATGCGTATTGACAAGTTTGAATCACAGAGGACTGGATCAGTTAAAAGGTCGCTACATCAGTTCATCATAAACAGAGATGGAAAAGGAAATTACCAATTCAGGAATAAGAGACTGTGCATTGTTCAGGATCCTGAAGAAGACGACGACGATGCAAGCACTAAACGCTACGTGGATGCGCTTACGTTTTCTACTGAAAATCGAATGCAAGAGTTCACCAAAAAAAAACCCATAGCGCATGGGCGAACTTCAAACTATGCTTAGGGATCACATCCAGAAGTCACTAGACGTGCCACATGACGCTCTAATGAAATATCTGAATAACAATGCTCTTAAACGCGATGATGGAAACAACATCATCCTGGAAACTATAGGATTGAAGATAATGCTACCACCTCAAGAGGATCATGACGTGCCAAATAAGAAACATGTATTAGAATATATAAATGCAAGACACCACCGCTCAATTCACACGGTAACGTTTCATTTATAAAAAGAAGACTTATAGAAGTAGTAGATGTCAGTGGTCGATGACAGTGATGGAGCAACAAAGGAAGGAAACAAAATCAAATACAGCTAAATTTAAACAGCAGACTTGGTTCAATAACTACCACTGATACAGAAACAGTGGGAAAACACATGGAAAATATGCGAACCGACAGAAATCAATTGATAAACATCTGACAACCACAATGGATAATATCAATACACTTAAAACAAAGATGAAAGTCATAAACGCATTAGTAGAGCAAATGAGAGGGGAGCACACAACTACATTGCAGTCGTTGACTTTCGGGGGGAAATCGCAGAGGTATATGTTAACATCAGGTGTAGAATACTTCAAATCAAGTGTAAACAGTGAGATAATTTCCTGCTATATGACTTCGCCAACACCGCCTACTGTAAGACCTGATACATTAATTGAAATAAGTAACAAGTCGGTTAGAGCTCTGCCAGCACAAATTGAAAATGGCAATAGAATAAGCTTCACTGCTCCTGCAAATCGTACAAAGAATGGCCATTTTCTAAATATCGAGCTGAAAATCTCCTATAAACTGAATACAGCTAAATAAATAGGGTATATATTAATACAAAAATCTAATTTCAGTGTCATTTCATGATAAACAGGAGAACATACGACTTAAAGAATCTGTAGCTACGCACACGAGGGCTATAAGAGAAAAATTACGCTCTCTTAAATGTCAGCAGTTTGAAACCTAGAGAGTGATGAGTGAGACTCCTCAACCAGTGAAAGAACCGCTTCAAGATATACTGTAAGTACAGAAGAAGAATACTACAAGCAAGGAGAAAACACCGAAAGACGAGAAACTCTACAGCTATCTTAATAAAGTTCGAAAGAAGGACAAAAATGGAATAGATGCATCATATGGAGTAGGATATGAAGATGGTAACTACATCATCGGGAACAAAATCATTGATTTCGTCAATAATAAAGTCCGAATAGGCGACGAAACGTATGAAACCACGCCTGGATTGAAGGAGCTCATCTTCAAGAGAATACCTGAAATGCATGTCTACACTGAAGATGACCTTGAAACATTAGCAAAATACTGAAAGCAATGCATGTTCATCGAAGAAACTTCCGTAGGCACGGGCAACTGAGATCGGGCCATTTCTACAAGTATAAAAGTGTTATACGGCCCCTTAGTAACGAAACACAAGGGTTAGTTGCAGTGGAAAGAGCATCACCCTAATACGAAGCAAGACTACATCTACTAGTCCGATCCTAATGATTTGGTGGACCGTCTGAGGCTATTTGTAGCATCCAGAGACGCCGTAATTAACAATCACACTCAAGAAATTAAAGATATTCAAGAACTAAAGGAGGCAGGGATTATAGCATGAGAGCAGTGAAGCAAAATATAGCAAGCGACCTCCATGCCCCAGACCGAAGAAACCTCATGCGTCGAAAGATTATCAGCAAGGGACTTCACGACCTGGTACAGATCGACTTGGTGGAGATGATGTCACATGCAAAAATCAATAGGAATTTCAAGTACTTCTCATTGCAATCTACTTCTACTCTAAAATGGCATACGCGAGACCGCTAAAGGACAAGACATGACTTTAAGTTGCAAGGGCTATGGAAGATATACTGCAAGACATGGTAACCCCACCCAAGGATATACAGAGTGATAATGGGAAATAATTTTATGGTAAGCAATTTAAAAGTTTAATGTCAAAACATAACATCAACCACTCTAGCATCTATACGCTGTTGTAGACTAATAAGAACGTTAAAGAATATGATGTATCCAGAGTTATATTGTGCAATGACCATGTCGGCTATTGCCCTAAGCTCAACGAAGAATTCCTTGATCGCATCAGCCCTGGGATCATACAAGTGGCTAGATATTTTACCTCATATCACTGCAAAGTACAACACTTACCACACTACCATTCGCATAAAGCCCACTGAAGTGAAGAACAATGATCTTCCCCTGACTGTATATAACTACAATCAAGATCGAAGAGAGAAGTGAGGTGCAAGAAAGTTTAGTGTTCGTGATTATGTGAGGATATCTGAGAATAGGGGTCCTTTTGAAAAGGGTTTTGAAGCTAATTCGAGTGTTGAAATATTCCAAGTTGCTCGTGTGCTGTACACCAATCCTGCTACATACATATTAAAAGACAATGACGGTGAAGAGATAAAAGGATCATTTTATGGACATGAACTTCAATCTACTCGGTACCCTAATAAATTTTTTGTTGAAAAGGTGATACGACAGCAAGGAATTAGGATTCCTGTAAAGTGGTATGGGTTTCCTAATGCTCAATGGATTCATAGAAAGGATTTGATGTAGAGAAAAAAATAATTATGAACATAAACAGATGTTTCATTTCCACAATAGCAAGGGTTTTTATTTTTTCCCTTTACCTTTCCTAAAATATCATAATTAAATGTGTTATATTTACAAAAACTTTTGCTAAGATGCAATTGTTAAAAACGCATAATATTCACGAAAAGCTTTTGAACGTGAATATACACGGGAAAACAACTAATAATTAAAAAATCATTTAAAATGAATCCAATATATACATAAACTTAGAAAAACAATCAATGAAAATACTATGCTAACATGAATGAGAAAGCTAAAATTACAATTTAGAAAAATATGAATAATGCAATATTACAAACAAAAAGCAATTTGTTTAAAAAACGTAGTATGCAAAAATAAAAAAATATTTATATACATATATACACCTAAGGGTCAGTCATGCGCAGACAATAGTCGTCCCAGGCAATAGTCCGATCTGAGCTTTCAATAAGTTTTGTTTTATGATCTCTACCACAGGGAGCGAACTTATTCATCTATATGGTCGAAGTTTTATGCTTGAAGGTTCTAAATTTTGTGGTTTTTGTTAAGATTGTTCTTCTAATGTCATTTAGACAGCCAAAATAGTATTCAAAATTTATGTTTTGCATTCCGGTCTTGCTAATGCCCTTCGCCTTCATGAAAGTTTGGTCTGCATACCTGTAGACGTATAATTTGGACCTTAACCCTATATATTCAATCATGGATACCGCTGAAAGCTCATCCTTGAACATCCAATCACTTTCTTGTTTTGGGGAGTAATTCCGTAGTCGTTTACATTGGTGTAGTTGGACGTGTCGAAATTCTGTGGGTTTTCTTTAATGAATTTGTATATGTCTGTATCAGTGTGAAAGATAAACAAATCAGCGTCCGTATAATTTAATTCCACATTCTAGAGATTTGGTTTAATTATATTGCAATAGAAATGGTACATTATGAGCTTCAAAATGCCAGGATGGATTGACCTATATAGATAGGTTTGTTCACGAGCACTTTCTCTCTTGCGAGTTCTATCCCCACAAGATTTTCCATAAATATAATGCTCCGAACGTAAGTTGGTCACGCAGTCAATTTCTTGCATTGCTTCCAACTTGAAACAATTCGGAAGTCATTACATTTACGCACATTCTCGATGAATTTACCATATACGGTATTATTCATTACCTTCCATAAATTCTGGCCGAATTTGGAATTTTCCCTTCCACATCTTTCCGTATTTAATTGTATGTAGGATTTCAGCCATTCTGACTATTCACATGCCACCACTCTATGTACTTTCTGTAACTTCAGGCCTAAATCCATGCACTGCTGCAGGTTTCTGTAGTGCAAGTTATATCTTTCTTTATGTTCCAGTGTTGCCAGCAGATTCTAGTAGTGGCCTTCTGGTGGTAGCTCGCTTTTTGGGCAGAGAGGAAGGTCATTATGCTCGTCATGGAGATGTTCAGGGTATTCAAAGTCAACTTCCAGGACGTATCCAGTTTCGGAAACAGAGGCAACAGTAGAGAAGTTTATCCTTGCAATTTCCTGTTGTGAAAGCCACCTTAGGGTTTTGTGTGGTATAGGATTCGACATTGATGAGCCATATAAGTTACTAATATCTGGAAAGCTTAAATAGCTTGCTTTCTGCGTCTTGTCATGTTGTGGTAGGTGTTGATTATTAACTTTTGCATACCTCCTCGATGCAGTGCACATACTAACTCAAAGAATTTAATCATTTCTTCGTCGCTGATGAGATCCAGTTTAACCTGGGTGAACTTGACCATTGCATCGAATGCAAGGCCTGGTAGGGTGTAAAACCAGCAAGGGTCCAAATTACACATCTCCAAAGAGACATTCCTAATCTTCTCGAATGCATCGACCAACAAGAGCGTATCGGTCTTCAGGTACAAATCGCTGTATTCACCCAAGTTTTTTATTTAAAATGTATTCCAGACTTTGACGGCGTGTTCGTAGTCTTACATGGTTGTGTTTTCGAATTTGTCCAATGCAGGCAGTTTGGTTTCATTTAGTTTTGACAGACTATCTACATAACATAGGGGAATATCCCTTTAGATGTCACTAACTGGTGATGTTAAGGATTGGGATACTCATAGAGATCTTGAATTCATCATCACTCAGCATACAGGCTAGACTATACAGCTTATCGTCCAAAAACTTAAAGCTATCTACAAACCTGAATGAGATACTCTTGCACTTTTTACTGAATGAGATATATCTCTCTGAGGAGCTTGCGATGCACGAAATGGGCTAATCGTCATATGTCAGGTGTTACATCAGCAAATGGCTGTCATAGTTGCTAAGACAATGAAAAAGATGGTTATAAAATTAGGTACCCGTCTATTTAAATTGGTGCATTATGAGCAGCCCCAGAAATACCCAGGCACGTGACAGTGGTCGCAGGAACTTCAAATCCCTCGCCTCAAACTCCTTCTTGCATATGTGGCAATGACGCGCATTGTCGAAATCAGCCACATCCTGTGCAGTAAAGGTCATTTCTTCATTGCGGTTATATTGGGCAATGACCATGTCGGCTATTGCCCTAGGCTCAACGAAGAATTCCTTGATCGCATCAGGACCTCTAAGTAACTTAATTCTCGACAATGAGGCGTCACGGCGGCATACGAGCTTGAGAGATATCGATATAGCCTCGTGATGCTGGATAGCCCGAATCCAGCTCTGATGAGCCGACGGCTCGCAGGACTGAACTCTGGCTAGCACGCTCTCAATATTGGCATACGCAACAAAATTTACAGAAGTACCCTTTAAGTATGATTATAATTCGATCGCTTCCCCTGCTTAGGAATATTGAGCACCTGGCACTGCATACACTTTAACTGGTGCTGTTTTAAAAGCAACTTCGTTATTTAAGTGCTTCAGACAGCGCTCGCATAACCACTGTTTTCCTGTTATGTTTATTGAGTTGCATTGAAGTCAGCCTTGAGATATCCTTAATCAGGCAGTAGTGAGATCTTCCATCTTGCTCAATAAATAATAGATTGATCTTAAATTATTTCTGTTGTCTGGGCTTATATAGAGGAATAATTGCGCTCTCACTTTCTAGTCCAAATACACAAATTGAAATATCTTGGTTTTGCCGTTCAAAATCTTGAATCTGATGCAAGCTTACTGGGAAGTCCATACCGCTGTAATTGTATACGGTGCATAACTGTTCTGCAGGGTTCTGCTGGTTCTTTTGACCGCGAGTCTTCACGGGATACTTTGCAGCGAGCAAACACCATACATAGCAGTATTCAGCATTGTTTTTTATATTTAATACAGCCTTATTCCTGATTGCGACAGATAGCTCTATGTATCGCGAAGCATTCAATGGGTCATAAAAGCTAGTTCCAATAACAAGAACCCGGACTGCGAGTTGAGATTTTGAGCTCGCACTCCCCTCGAAATTAGATATATTTTCTATCATTTAATTCGACCATAGAGGTGTATAAGGTATCAAGATCACTTGACTGAAGCCGCAACTTGGTCTTACTACAGAAAAAGATGGTTTCAGCGCGCTCTTTTTCAGGAGTTTCAATTACCTCGGATGAGGAACTTGTTTTAAACCCTGAGGGGTTCCTCCTGAGCAGAGAAGCCATCTCCCTCAATACAAGATGTCTGCATTCCTGCAGAAATTGACGGGGTCAACTATTCCAAGAACGTTTTCAATTCGGCTATTGAAAAACCGCCCCTTGAACGCCGATCTAATAACCTCACATTCTAGCTGTGCATGGCTAACCTTTAGTTCTTTGTTGATGACGGGTTGGGGTTGATTATGTTGACCGATGCCTGATGCTCGTGTAGTTGGCGTAATCGTGGCAGAGGGTCCTGGACGGGGAGGGGGGTCATTCCTTGACCGCGCTTTTCTTCTTCCGCTTCGTGAGGTCTCTTGGAACGCCGGAGCAAGGATTGGTTGTTACATCCTCAGGCTCCGGGTTCATGTCCATTATTGTAGGTCCTATAGCAATAAAAACAGAATTAATTGGAATGCAAGTTAAAATATAATAGAAATGTAAAAATATATGTTTATTAAACCATGTGAAGAAAAACGATTTTAAAAGGTCATGTGTTCACGCCAAGCTAATTATTTATTTAATTGTATATTTAATAAATAAATGAGGAAAAATCGATTAAGAAACGTTATGCGTTAACGTTCCGCTAATTATTTATGTAATGGTACTAGAGATAGAATAAATGAGGTTAAAAACTCATCATTCAATTCGCGAAGCATCTGCAACAATTCGGTCCTGTAGGCGCAATTCACACATACGCACGCCCCCTCAGCAGGAGTAATCATGCAGAGATCCCCTACAGGCATCTGGGTCACGTTCTGGGACCCAGGAGGAGGTGGAGTCAGCCAGTCTTGTGAGAATATGGGCGAAGACAAGCTGCCACCCTCCTCCATCTTTTCAGTCACACTTGAAGCCGTTTCAGGAACTAAGACGATAGAAAAAACAGAATTAGCTACATATCGAATAATTTTTAATTGAAAAGATGCCTGTAAATTGATTTTTTCATTTAATAATTAAAATTCTGAAGTAAACACGAGTTGTTCGAGGGTTATACATCCATTAAAGAAAGCTATTTTTTTAAAAAAAACATTTTAACTGTAATAAAATATCTAGACTTAACATTCGCGTCGTTAAGCTTCAGTATTAGAGCAGCCCTGTAGTCACAGTTAATACACGAGCAAAACTCTTCTGCAGCGATTGCAGAGTCGGCATTCCCCCTGTAACAGGAATGACATCCTCAAATTCTGGAGGTATGATATAGTCATCCCCCGATACGATTGGTGACGGGGCCCACTAATATCAAGGGCCTCAGGGCTGCTATGCAATGGCACAGCTGATGACTTTCCTCCCGCGAGGGGTGCTGTCATGATATCGACATTAGCTGGTTCTCTAAGCCGCAGGGCTGTAGGGCTAAGCCGTGAGCCTCCACTTCTGGTGAATGCAGCTCTGGCGGCTCCATTGGTGTTTGCAGTGTTACCTGGAAAAGATTTGTAAGTATGTAAACTCGATTGTTTTTTATAATTGTTGAAAAGATGAGTGAGTAGAGAAATCCATGCGAGTGTGAATAGAAGAAGTACGCGTAGAGATATCTCTGGGCGCGGGAAAAACAGTGAGTAGGGAAAATCGTAAGAATGTTAATGCAAGAAGAGCGTGTAGAGAAATCCCTGTAAGGGCGAAACAAATAGAGGGGTAGAAAAAACCGTAATAATGTGAATGGAAGAAGAGGGTGTAGAGAAAGCCGTGTGAATGGAATACGAGCGTGTAGAGAAAAAGTGTGTGCAGAGAAACTCGTGTGAGTGTGAATGGAGAAAGAGGGTGTAGAGAAAACCTTGTGATTTGCAAAAAGAGTGAGTAGCGAAAATCTTGTGAATATTAATGGAAGAAGAGGGTGTAGAGAAATCCTTGTGGTGTGTAAAAAGAGTGAGTAGGAAAATCGTGTGAATGTTAATGGAAGAAGAGCGGTTAGAGAAATCCCTGTGATGTGAAAAAGAGTGAGTTGGTAAAACCGTATGAATGTTAATGGAAGAGTGTGTAGAAATCCCTGTGAGGGTGGAAAAGAGTGAGTGAGGAAAACCGTATGAATGTTAATGTAAGAATAGTGTGTAGAGAAATCTTTATGATGTGGAAAAAAGAGTGAGTGGAGAAAACCATATGAATGTTAGTGGAAGAAGAATGTGTAGAGAAACCCTGTGAGGTGAAAAACAGTGCGTTGGAAAAACCGCATGAATGTTAATGGAAGAAGAATGAGTTGAGAAATCCCATGAGGTTGAAACAAGTGGAGAGGTAGAGAAAGCCGTATGAATGTGAATGGAAGAGTGTCTAGAGAAATCCCGGTGAGGGTGAAACAAAGAGATGGTACATAAAATCATGTGAATGTAACAAGAGTGTGTAGAGAAATCCCTGTGATGTGAAAAAGAGTGAGTTGGGGAAAACCGTATGAATATGAATGGAAGAAGAATCTGTAGAGAAATACCTGTGAGGTGAAAAAGAGTGAGTGGTGAAAACCGTATAAATGTTAATGCTTTGGGGTCTATAGAGCTATTTGCACCAGCGATGAAAGCTCTACATGTTTTAAAAATTAAATTTGGAAGATAATTGTTAAAAAAATGAACTTCAGATAAAAATATGGTTCTCTTGCACCGATTCGTCTTTCATGCACTGTTTCGTTTAAACCAAATTAAATGCGTTGTAAAAAGTCAACACTAATTTGTATAGCTATGCAAAAACTCACTCATCTTGCATTGTATTAATGATGATGAATGCTGTGTAGAAAGCAATGACTCACACTTCTTCCATTAAAACTGCGGCACACGCGTGTTTTAATTTTAATGCAGTTAATAAACTCACAATGATACTAACAAGTACCTCGAGCTGTTTATATAGAACCCTAAATTCCCCTTGCGAGGCCTGCGCAGCGTCATGGTGGGGATGCTTACACGTCACGTGATTATCGCACCCAATGGAATTATCTCCTGCTGCACATGCGCAGAGAGATCTTTCTTTGTATAAGCATCTGTCACTGAGGACTGCAATGGGTAAGGGGAACAGAATCGCGTCTGCCTTTTTTGTCGGCGATGATGACAAAGAAAAGACACACCATCCATAATAGCGATCAAGGTGGTTCGTATACCACAGGTACATATTAGCTGTCATTCCCTTTGTCCCGCAAACAAATTTATTGCTCCCAGGTAGTCTCTGGTAATGAAGGTTGTCTGGATATGGCGCCGCGCGTCTGCCTTTTGTGGGCGAAGATAATACAGGTGCAGGTTACCTGTCATTCCAGCAAACCAATACAAGAACATTTATTGCTCCCAGGTAGTTTCTGGTAAAGAAGGTGGTCCGGGGTAAACAAAGGATGGATGGAATGCTAGGGAAAGTGGGAAATTGAACCGCGTCTGTCCTTTAGCGGCGAGAATAACACAGCTTTATGTTACCTGTCATTCCAGCAAACCATTACAAAAAAAATGTATGACCCCAGGTATGCTCTGGAATGCAGACGTGGTGGTCTGGGTAAACAATAGGACTGAGTGGAATGAGGTATTCATTAGCATAGCCAAGTGTGCTGGAAAGCACTTGATGCTATTTTAAATGGCATATCAACCGTCCAAGACTCCTGTAAACCAAAAATTACCCCCACCTCCAATATAACAAAAAATGCCTGGCGCCAATGTATACACCATTCAAGAGACAACAAAGAATAAGTTATTACACCCTTTGTTTCCATTAACAGGAGGTGGGGACCTTAATAACACAGGTGCGTGTTACATGTCAACCCTTTTTCCACTAAACAATACAAAATGTATTACATCCGATTGTCCCGTTGTCAGGGAGCGGGGTAGAATACTTGATTTATGGGCATTTGCGGTATACTCGTGGAGGGAGAGCATAACTCGCAGTATCTCCGATATATTAATATATGATTTAATATATGAACTCTGGTGATACTGATAATTATCTTGTGTTGTAGTTGTTACTCTTAAAACTTACGACTTTCCCGTACAAGTCCTTTTTACCTGGGGCCTAATTCTAACACAAAGATATGTTTGTCGGCTTTTAACAAGGGTTCCATAGCTCCAGCTACACTTGCACATACATAAAACTTATGCCTTAACTTCTATTTATACAACAAGTATTTTTCTTATTAATACCGTTTCACGTTATAATTCACATTATTATATATATGGCATGCATAACCATAGTTACTGTCTCACATTATACGCTAATTTTTTGCCCTGCCCGGGATTCGAGATCACGAACTCTGGTGTAGATCTCTCATTTAGACATCACTACTGCCTAAAACCTTCACAGTCTGCTGATACCTTACGGGCAACACCTACTACACATCAAACTATCACCCCCTTTCGACATTTTAATGCCTTCTGGTGAATCGAATAATACAAAATACGTTGCAAGTATGCTTTTGGGGTTTGCAAACATTTATTAAGAACCTCGATTTACATCTCTGTACACCTTTGATGGTCTGAAAATAGCGATGTTTGCTACAAAATAATGTATGGAGTGCATTTTTTCCAATGTGGTTCAAACTTTACGTTAGGATCGCCAGACTATGTTGTATAGGTCTTCCGAATTCTCAGTCATGTTTATTTTCTTTTTACCGAGCGGAATGGCTCAGGCAGCAACTTCTGTGGCCCGCATTCGGAAATTTCCTGGTTCGATTGCGGGCGACCGCCCACTCTAGCCCATGGGTTTTTCGTGGTTTCCCCGGGTCGCCAGGCGAATCCTGGGGTGGTTCATCTTCTACCACGACTCTCCTTCCTCTCATTCCCTGTTCCTCTCATCTTCCTTGTCATCTGTTTCAGGGTTGTAGGACCAGGCGACAGTTTTGGGCGGATTGCGGCTGGACGGTGGCTTGCGCTCTGTAAAGGTTTCTTCCCTGGCGTCGCCGCGGTACCACTCAGTTAGTCTTCCTCAGTGTGGGGCTCCAACCGGGTGACCCTGAAGGTTGGTGGCTTATGGGCAGGGATCGGGCGAAATCGAATGCGTTCTATCTGGAAACATTAGGGACCCCATCCATACTTGCGCCCGTCGGCATCCGGATCTGGTCGCCCTTCGGGTCCCTCCCCTCATCCTTCCCTCCCAGGAGTCACGTTGGAAGCATAAAAGACCGGATGGCGTGCGCGGTTCCGGGGCCCCTCCGTGATACGTACATTTAGCTTTACCTTTTATTTTCTTGTTTCTTTTCGTCCTATATGCTACTTCCAGTTAAATGAAATGTATTTAATTTATAAATTCATATCTCTGTCTAACTGTGGTGAATGTACGTGCATAAAACAAATGACTTATAGTGTATGCATAATTAGAATTTTTAGTACATAATTATTTTACTCCCATTGTTTTATTTCCTGGCAACATGATGCTTTTGTGTGTGTGCGTCCATAATCCGCTTTTGGATTAATTTAAAAGTGGTGTGATAGCTGTAGTTAATATGCGAAGGTGCTGAAGCTGTTAAGCTGAAGTGTTTTTAAAACTAATGCCGCAAATCTTGCATAATAATAGCATGTTCACAATTTAAAAAACTGGGTTTTTTTATGAACGTTCTTTAACTGCTATGGTACTTAGTGTCCCATTCTGTATTGCGTATGAAATACTGGAAATTTTGCTCAGACACGGGGACACGGTTCCCTTCAGAAGGAAATCATGCTATGGATTTTTACGTCCGAAAAAATCCATCGCCCTCCGCCGGCAAGCAAGTCACGCTTTACTTTCCATTGTGAGAGAAGTTGACTACAAAGAAGGGTATTCGAACGCAGCCAAAATAATGTTTCTCTAGTAACGTTTTCTTTGCCTAAGCAGCAAATCAGCAATTTTCATTTGCGCCCATTTTAACCTCAGTTGTGCTTCATAAGGTCGTTCAGGTTGTTTTCTTTAATACTCATATCACTCATGTGAAAGCTTGAATGTGTACGATTATTACCACGTTTGTTCTTACTCTGATGTTGCAGAAAACGCGATACAATGCTGAAGAAGAACTTCCGCCACCACCTTCTCCACCGCAGTTGAAGGAGGTATCTAATTTGGATGGCTTTCAAAGATCGACATCTACAGATTCAACTGGGCAACAACTCATCTTGAGAGATGGCCAACATCAGGTTAGGCTTACTTTATTTTTCTTGTGTTTAACAGAAGTCTGGGTGCAGTGCTGGATATTCAATTGGAACTAATCAAGCTAAATTTGCCATTACTTGGATCATCGCACTATTGTTCTACGGAAACGCGGTAAATGTAACGCCTTACGCCAAGAGAGAGAGAGAGAGAGAGAGAGAGAGAGAGAGAGAGAGAGAACTTTAAAAATGGATGCCACTATTGGGCCTTTTGACGAACTGTTTTAGGAACAATAACAAATTATAGCTTTTGTTAAAAAAAGCTTTAGTATCACAGTGAAATAGTTTTCAATTGGGGATAGAATTTGGTCTTGGCTGCTACATTATTATTTGAGCCAGGCATTTGTCACAGTTTAGGAATGTGTTACGTTTCGTTTTCACAGTATACGTAATTGGTTTGAGGGTAATGCGAAAATCAATAGCCTATGCTACTTTCAAGAATGTTTTGTCAGAAGCTTCATTTTATGTTATTTTATCTTTATTTCAATTTTAATATAAAGTGTTCGCTAATATTAAACCCGACCGAGCGAGTAACGTGATAACGTGTGAGGCTCGTATTTGGGAGGTCCAGTTGTCAAATGTTGGTTTCAATTGTCGTCGACTGTCCACTCGGACCTTTGTTTTTCGTGGTTTGCTGTGGTCGGTAGGCTAATGCTGGGATAGTTTCCATTCTACCGCGATTGCCCTTCCCTCATTTTCCTTTATTCCGTGTCCTTCTCATCTTTTAGGTGTACTTCTAGGTTTTGTGGTGTGCAACAATGGCGGGAAGATGGCGCGGATGCTTATTACAAGGAAAGAGTATTCCCCGTGGACTTTAGAGGGCTGCCTGGTTGAACGGGTCGTTCATCACCCTTTATAGGCTGCTGCAGTACTGGGTTATCTAGGGACTATTAGGATCTACCGCGCGTCTCTGTATCCTGTCTGCCTGCAACCTGTAGTGTCCTGAGGTTCCTTCACTTCATCTCTCCCTCCTGGAGGGGTGGTAGCCGCAATTTGTAGGTCTCCCTTAGGTGGCAGTGCGCGAGGTGTTCTCCTCAGTTGTATGCCCTAAAATATTAAACCGGAGCATTTCTTTTCTATTACCGCACAGGTTTTTGTATAGCACTTCTCGTAAATTTTTCCATCATTATAGAGGTACTACATGGCAAAGGGATCAGGCGTATTGACCTTGATCGTCAGAGCGCTGCATTCGCTTGGTATCTTTTACTATAACAGCGACATACAAGTCACTCAGCGTAGAGTAAGTAATAGAACACAAATGGAGCACTCTGGAGCTGCATATATCCTGGTATGAAAGGTTACACGCCAAATAATTTATACACAACTGTAATTACACAGGTACATAATAGGAAAAGATAACCTTAATGATGGTAAATGCATTACATAGGTATCTAGGTAATTATTTATTGTGATAAACTAAACTAAATATTCTCTTCTGCAACTTCCATAACAGAAAAAGGCAACAAAGAAAGAAAGAAAGAAAGAAAGAAAGAAAGAAAGAAAGAAATAGCAAATAAACTAGTCACTACACCTTTCTTATTAAATAGGTAACAGCTTCTGTAACTATAGGTAATGCATGATAATATAACTAATTTTCCTGAGTGCAATCAATCTGTACACCTGGAATAATTTTTAAGAAAGTGATTTACTCAAGTGGCAAAAGCATAATGTCAAACATTTCATCAGCAGTGTCCGTTAACTGCCACTGAAAAATACCTTACTATTTTACTATATTGCTTTCTATTTCTATAGAAATGGTCAACCTCCCAAATTCTTGTTCCAATAATTCATCCTTTTCCCAATAAGCATCAGCAATTCTTTTAGTCTTATCGGTTGCAAAACTCTTAATATAACATCTCTCGCGCCTGACAATGAACAACATTTGTGTTCATTATGACATAATTGCAACTATTGCATTTGCAGTGAGTGTACTGCAACTGACACGCCTTCTTCGACGTGTAAACGATGTAAACATCGTTGCTGTTGCACATATTTTCCGATACGCTTGTTCGCTTTGCCGGGTAGTAAATGAAAAACTTTCGTACAAACAAACAAACAAATTTCCCTTCCTCCGACCGAGAGGCGGGGAGTATACTTACCAGCGTTCACCGATTGTTTTTAAGAAAGCGACTAAAACTGTATGTTAAGCTTATACAACCGCTCCTAACAAATGTGCCGCTATTTGGCATTCTATAACCTATTTATTATTGCAATATATTTTTCTCTCGGTTTTTTAGCCTACTGGAGTGATTAATCGAAAATTCGTGCGCTCTGCGATACCGTTTTGTTTTGACACAGTGCCACCAGCGCTGGAATACCAACTACCGAGTGCTTATGTTACTTGTCCTTCCCAAAATGTAGACAAATCGTGCTGTGGAAACGTCACACGAAAAATATAAAATATATGTCGATGTTTACAATTCGCATCCTTTGCTTAGAATAGCAAGACTTACATCTTCTTGTAATTAGATTTGTATGGGGAAAACTCGCCAACCTCTTGAACAGCTGTGGCAGTGGCCCTGTAAAATGAGTTTAATTTTAGGTTAGAAAATAGAGACAAAAGAATTAGCAACTCAGTTTCATATAGCTTTGATGCAAGTTTCAATATTTCATATCTACTCGCAATGAGTGCTTAATTTTTTATGTTTTTTTCGCTTTTAATCGCACTCTTTAAAGATAGCAGTTGTCTTGCAGATTTTTCTGAAATTTAATATTATATATCATCAAACATATCTTGGTACTTATCCTATTATTCATAATTTGGCAATGTTCAGCTTTAGTTCAGTTCCGTGGGCATATTCTTGTACCTAATCTTTGAATGTTAATCATTATTGGTATCTGATAATATTCATATTATTTTAGATATTCGTTAAGTGGAAGGACATATTCTTGTACCTAATCTTTGAATGATGATCATTATTGGTATCTGATGATGTCCATATTATTTTAGATATTCGTTAAGTGGAAGGTCGTAGTGGAAAGAAAGGTTAGTTTCACTAGTTGTGTTATCTGAGTGAATGTTACAGGTGCAGGTATTTTATTTCTTACTATTTTTCGTGTTTGCAAATTTATTAAATACAAATTATCATTTTTAACCCAACTGACTGCCTATTGTGATGTTCTTTCTCTTTCAGCAGCATCAGTATAAATTCAGTTTTCTATGGTTACGAGAAACTGGTAAATACGAGGAGTGTTTTTAAAGTAAGTGCCGATAATGTTTTAAAAAATAACAGAACATTATTTTCCAAATACTTTATTATCATTCACTAACACCTTACACTACTTCTTCACATAGTCACCGCCGTTATTCAGGCACTTGTAACGGAAAACCAGTTTTTATATGCTTTCATTAAGGAATGATGCCACCTGCGATGAAAGCCAAGTGTGCACTTTCTGTTTCACAACATCATCGTTGTTGAAATGCTTTCCACCAAGGAATTTCTTCACATGAAAAAACAGATGAAAATCGCTTGGTGCCAAATCCGAACTCTAGGGAGGGTGGTTGAATTGTCCGAACCAAATAATGCCATCAGATCTTGTGTTTGTTTGACTGTGTGTGGCCGGACATTGTCATGAAGCAAAAGCATTCCATGCCTTTTGTTCTGTACTGCACGACGGAGCTTTCATAGTGTCTCACAATAGACATATTTGTTGATTGTCGTATTCCTGGGCAAGAATTCAATCAGCAAAACACCTTGTCTGCCCCAGGAAACCATGCACATGATTTTGCGAGTGGATATCGTCTGTTTGAATTTCTTCTTCACGGAAGCTATTCTGTGCCTGCACTACATGGATTGTTGCTTTGATTCAGGAGTGATGTGAGACAACCATGTCTCATCACCTGTAACAATGTGCGTTAGCAAAACATCATCTTCCTCAGCATATCACGTGAGAAAAGTTAGTGCAGTGGCAGATCTCTTTTTCTTGTACTCATCAGTAAGATTTTTGGGCACCCATCTTGAGCACAATTTCCGAAATCCTAAGCGTTTTGTCACAATGCTGTAGAGGACTGACCTTGGAATTTGTGGAAAATGCGAAGACAACGCCGATATGGTGAAATGTCTGTCCTCGCGAATGTTTTCTTCCACAGCTTGCGCCAAATTATCCGTGATCACAGATAGTCTTACCCACTTCTTCACCATTCCATCTCTCATTATTGTTTCCCCATAAGACTCACGCAGTTGGCGATGAATATTTGCTGGCATAACTTTCTCGCATTCAAAAAACGAATCACTGATCTGGCTTCACAGTCGGTGGGTCGTTCGATTGTTTTGAACATTTCGAAACTCTCTGACAACAGGAAAACACAAAGTGACGATCGCTCACAGCTGCGTCTGACTTCTTGATGACTGGAAGAAGTGATCGCACATGCTCAAAATCGCGACTACAGCGCTGCAGTGGCAAAATATTAAAACGCTACTTACTTTAAAAACACGCCTCGTATTTTTTCGCCAGTTATTTCTTTTCGCAGATTGGAAATTATCTTAAAATAATTTTGGGAACGAAAATGTATCGCTGTACTATTCTACAGCTCTCAAAATTCCTCAGTTCCTAATCTTAGCCTAAAAATGAGGCAAATAAATTCTTGAACCAGGCAAATAAACACTAGATTTATCAATATTTGAAACTAAAAGTCTTAAGTCAATTACTGTTACTTTTATTTACGATATGAGATTACACAACATTTATTTTTCTATTAAACTTCATCTCTTAAAAGTTATGATGGGAGCATCATTTACCAATGCTATCACCGGAACATTGTTTACTAAAACGTAATCCGTAACATTTATATTTTACGCTAAAACGAATAAATACAAATTTGATAAATAAAATGTTAAACTTTTATCGTGCTTTTCCTCTTAGAGCAGCATTAAAACGACGTCTTTGAAATTCTGTAGTGTAACAAACGCATTAGCATGAGGATTTGTTACGTTCAACAACTAAATCTTTATTCTTAACAACATTTTGTTTTATTACGAAGTTACAGAGTGCCGATGAATTGGTTAGCAGCTTTAACAATTTGATAAGCCTTAACAAAAGTTACAGAATAGCCTGAATGACTGAGTTAAGTTCATTTCGATGAAAGAAACTAAAATTCGCATTTTTAACTTAGTTTGGGGAGGTTTGGTCATACCTAACATCAGACATAATTTCGTATCTGATTTGTGGAATTGGATCTACTCCTAATAAGAACATGAATAGTTTTCTTCACTGTGTGGTATTTACAGTTTTACAGTTACAGAACGTGAATAACCGACTCTATATATTTGGAGTCACTATAGGTTTTAGGCAAATTGCACTAGTTACGGTTCTTCAGGAATGTTTCGAAAGATCTTTGTGTAATTCTGTATGAAAACGTGAAAAAATGCAATATAGGTTATGTGCAGAACGAAATGAATATAT
Organism: Deroplatys truncata; assembly: GCA_030765065.1. NCBI lineage: Eukaryota > Metazoa > Arthropoda > Insecta > Mantodea > Mantidae > Deroplatys > Deroplatys truncata. The sequence continues at coordinate 273,714,975 of CM060990.1, forward strand.
GCGATCTCCCCCCAAAAAACTCTAAACTATCCAAAATAAAATTGGTCTTAGTTTATTATATTTCTTTCTACGTGCAAATATAATGGCATATACATATTCTAAATATGAACCCTAAAATAATTACAATTATCGGTAAATCCTGGATCTATTCATCACCCACCGTAAGGAGTATCCCGCGTGGTAAACACATGGCCTCAGTGATTAGTTGCAGATATCACATTAGAAACCACTTAATTCTATAAAAAATGCTTGGAGGAAGCTAAAGTGTAGGTGCTTTCTCTTTTTTCTTTCGATGAGTTCTTTTAGCAGTTAACAGTGGTATGTGCCTTCCGCTGTGTACACTTATAACCTACTTTTTCTCAGCTCATTCCGCTCGTATACACACCAAATTGTATTCCTCGGCGTTCTTCCCTTCTAAAGTTTTGCGCGTGATTAATGCGCCTTTTCTCGTACGTGGAGTATGGGACCAACGGATGACATGATACATAGCCGTGAGTGAAACACAACACCTATACCTACTTACATTCATGCAAAGGAAGTGTCGGAAACACGCAACTGTATTATATTAGTAAATAATATTCATCTTGCAGTTACGGATTGTTTGATATTGTCGGAGTTCGGTTTCGTGATGTCGGGTTCACTGATTTAGCACTGCCGTACTCCTGCAAATCACTCCTTTATCTTTGCCGTGGCGTAGTGAGTTGGAGCGTATTGTTTCTGTTCGCAGCCACGGAATGTGCATGGGTTAGAGCTCCATGCGAGTGCCCATGTTGCGGCTAATGCATAGGACCGGTACCCACTGAGCATCGTGAATTCAAGAAATGTTTACCCGTAGTTGCATCCGATACCCGTCCGAGCCAAAATTTATAGAATCTGAAATGTCTTGCCGCGATGACAATAGGCTATGCAGCGGAACGAATTGGAATAGTGTATTTTATCTGTTCACGAGCAGCGCGCGACATCTTTGTGTAACTTCGAAGTCGCTTGCGGAAATTTTATAAGTATAAGGTTCTCCTTCGTCGTGCGGCGTCTCGACTCGCGAAAGTGTTTCCGGAGTGATGTGTCCAAGAAAAATTTAAATGTCCCCTTCTTTCGTCTCTTTGCTAACTTTTTGATCTACGCGACATTCTCCTGCCAATTTTATTCGCTTCTCAAAATTATTAAATTCGTTCTTATTTGTCAGTTTATACTTTTATTATGTGACCGCGGACAGTTGAATTTCTCATGGGGTGTTTGAGATCTTAGATACGACACGTAGGCTTCGAGCCCGGCTTAATCTGTGGACTGGACTTATTATTTGTGTCACGTGGGGAATACTATACAAAGGAACTGTACCTAGACCTCCTGGCGCCGGAGGTAACCTCCAAGGAAGGTTCCCTTTTTTACTTGTTTTCTGTTCATTATTTGAATTCAATTACTTCCAATTATATTCGTTTAATGTAATGATAAGAAATTGCATGTTAACGGACAGAACGTACAGTATCAAGGAACTTTCACTTAGGAATGTCACGGACTACCCTGTGTTTGTGCCTTATTCTGATACAACCAACTTTCAGCACCTACGTGGGTTTCATGTAGGCGCACCTGAGTTTGTCACAAAGCTTAAAGAGCAGCTCTACTCTTAATGCCTCTTGTTCTCCTATGAAAATATAGGGAGCCCCACACTAAAAAGCTTCCTCGTAGAAATTATATATTGGTACAGATTTGAGACAAATGAATGAACGTTTTAGAGTACTATCAGTCCATGGTTCATTCCGGTATCATTTTATGCCCCGATTTCCACACGAGGTATGCTTTCACCTAAAAATACTATAAGCTTAACGTTGTTTTTCAGCTTTGATCTTCTATATAATAACGCTTAGAACCCAGTTATGAATATACCGGAGAGCAAGCGTAAATTGTTCATAGTTGATAATTTTTTCTTTTATGCATTTATTGACTTGTAAGAAAACCGAAAGCGGTTGGTTTCTGTTTTGTCATAAGAGATTGCACAGATTGTGTTGCCTCTGCATTCTGGCTAATTTCGAGACCGCAACAGGCAATTCTTTTTGTTGAAGTCGTACTTGGAATCCCATGTATGTATCATGTGGTATTAAAGTCATACCGCTTCCATCTTCGAAGAGTAATCATCCAGTCTTAGAGCAAGGCAAATATTATCAGTTTGCTACAACTGAGAGTATAGATGTCGAACGCTATCGATTGCTACATCTGTATATGCAGGTGAGATAGGGTTAACAACAGACTTATATCCCCACGTTCTCCAGACAATAGAGCAGTCAAACAGTATATTGATAAGATTATAAACTCAACCAGTTGTACGTGTATATCCTTGAAATTATGTTCAACTTTTATGCGAAGCATATCCGTAAATGAAATCACATAAGTATATTCATGACTTAGAGCTAACTGATTCTTTGGGTTGCACCTGACACTGCCATTCAAAGCTATGTTTTAACTCGTGCAAAACCACTAAATCCTCTCCTTATTTAACTGATTACCCTACTCTTTGTAGGACTTATACCCCCAAGAACTTACAAGTCAAGGCCTGAGTCAGTAGCCTGTCGAGGAGCTAGCAAATTCTAGATCATAGCATATCCAGATTGGGTGATCAGCGCAAAGCCTGATATGGTGGTGAAGAAGGTGTAAATGAAATGTAGTCATGAAGGGGATGGTATGAAAATTACCTGATCAAATTATCCAATCCAGCATTCACCTAGCGACCGAGGAAAACTGCGAAAAGTCCTTTGGTCAGATTGGTCGGCCCCAGGGGTTTGCACCAGGGACCATCAGAATATGGACCACAGACATTATTGCCTGATCCATTCCGCTCGGTAAACCGTTAAATCAAAGAATAAAATCACTCAATGTCATCATGCATGCTGTATAAGCCTGTCACTGTTTAGGCACAGAGAAACACATATAGCTATAGGTTCACTGTTGAAGTCACATGTAGTTTTCGTATCTGGTTATCTTTACCGAAGTCTTGAGATCGTTTTCAGAGTAGTAGTATTTCGGGCTAACCGTTCATGGGTTTCTGAGTCGTTTCAGCATTCGATCGACCTTAATTTTTTAGTAAAATGTGGTGCAACATTTTCTAATTGGGCATAATCACCTGAAAACATTGTATCTAGAATATTTTCATGTCATATGTATCAGGTGAGCTGCATATAATTATTTTCTACAGGAATAGCAATAATGAGGTTGGTGTACCTTATAACTCTGTGCTTCCATACTACAAATAAAACGGATAGTATTTTGAAACAAAATAGTAGATATTATAATAAACCAGATGGGGTTTCAGCCCTTTATAATTTCTTTTTATTACATAAGCAGTTCCTGGCGTTAGCAGAACGATAACAAAATGCAACGATCTAGAAAATGAAAATAATCATTACCATGGTTTGAAACTTCCCGTTAAAAAGTAATGAACACTCAGAAGGATCACATATGGGTATACGACTTATTTTAGCATAAGGGTTCTGTGAACAGAACTGTATACTGCCCATCAACTCTTAAGATGCATAGAAGCTGAGTTGGATAAAGCACGAGTACGTTTAAATCAGAAGTCTTAAACATACATACACTTATTAAGAAAGCTGATTTGCTTATTTTGATGAAAAAACGCTCGAAATGAGGGTCTCTTTCACTGTTATACATCTGAGAATTTTGGAGTAACAAGAACCTAGAGCGTTACAACGTTTAAGATTCACGGATCTGCAAGCCTCAGTGATCAATCAGTTGCCAAAGGTGATGTGGGTTCTCCGGTACCTTTGCACTATGATGTGCTTTTAATGACCCCATAGAATGGTGGCGTAAGATCCGATGATCTGCCGTGGTACAAAACATGTCCTTGTTTCATATTAATTTTCCTGGATAATTACTTTGTAATAGCAGTGTCACATGCTCCGAAAATAGAGGAAGATTATTTTCAAAGAAATGAAGGAAACGTGCTCCTTTTGGTGAACTTCAAGGAAACGTGGTCCGCTTAGGTCATATCTGGGAAATGTACGCTCATTGGAGCGCAAACAAATCCACCACTACAACTTACATCCAACTGTGCCTGCTTAGGTGTGTAGCTGACGGATGACAGCACAAAACGGACGGTCAGTGACTTGACATCGAGGTTGGCACACGCAAAACGTAGATAGAAAAATAGTAAGGAATTGGTGAATTATGCCTGCATTCATAATGGCAGAACTCCTCTTAGGAATTATTTTGGAAATTTATTTTGTCCTAGACAGTGCTGCTACGTGCGACATGTAGGGGTTCCTCGCGTCGTGCTTACCTGCGTCGTTGCAGTCTCGTCACTACGACACGCGTCGGGCGTCGACGTCGCCTACAGGGTTCGAACTCGCAACACACAACGATGTCTCAGGGTACTGCCGTCGGCTAATAAATTTTGGTCTCCTGTAATGGTTAGGTATTGGTAGGAATCGGGAGTGGGGTAACTCCTGGGTTCTGTCTAAAAGAAACATGTATTCCCTTTTCTACTCCAGCTGTCTATTTGCGGAGAGTCTGCAAGATTTTGTCAATGACACCAATGATTTCCTAACAATGTATGCCCAAGATTCTAGCACTAGGTTCATAATATCTTTGCTCCAGGTAATTACTAAACAGATCAGTGCTCTGTCGCACTTCTTTAGACGCGCGTTCACTTAAAAAGTCGTCACTTGGCGTATATTTGCTTCACGGCGTTTTCCCTATAAGTTCGCAAGCTACGTATACAATAATTGTTAACACACTTGATAAATTATTAAATGCAAATTACTTCGTGTTATATAGATGCATATATTTATTCACCTACAACTTATCCTTCGACTTAGTTGCGACGCTCAGCGCGGTATTTAGGTTTTGTAGATAGCGTCCATTTCTGAAAGTGAGTGTTACATGTTCATACAGCAAGTGATCGTCACGAACTACCCAAAATTCACGCTGACTTTCGCGTATATCATGACACTGCTCGCCTTCGGATTTCTTTATATGAAGCTACTTCGTTCTAGCTCCTCATTGGTGCTAGCAGTTATATTTCTGTTGAAAATTCGAAACATATGCGGTAAAAAAAAGACCGTTGCCCGTAGCGTCTGTTTTCTGTGGAGCTCGATGCATCCCTACGAAATGCAAAGAAAGCGTCAGAAAGAGTTTTATTGCCCCACGCCCGCAAAATACAAGGAAGTTTGTATTTTCCGAAGCGAAGTTACTCTATTAGTTTAAATCATGTAACTACGCCTTTATTTATTTAACAATACTTGTGAAAAATTATAACCTATATACAGTTTTTGAAGGGCTCCTGATGAATATACTTTTCAACGAATCATACTAAAATTGTAGAAAATTATCAAATGGCTTGTTAATTAATCACTAATAATTGATTAATCAATCAGTTAAGCTTCCCGTTTTGTACATTTGTATTCAGGCGGAAATATCGGTACAGCCATTATAAAATCCGATAAGATTTCAATTGTTCCCGTGTTAATCAGCATTGAAATGCTAATAGTTAGCACTATAAATGCCAAAGCGATATGTTAGTAGTATTAATGCAATATACTGCTACGTGCTTTATATGCAGCCTATGTTATTATTATTATTATTATTATTATTATTATTATTATTATTATTATTATTATTATTATTATTATTGTTGTTCTTGTCGTTGTTGTTGCATAGGGGATGATAGGAATGCAATTTTGGAAAATCTAAAGCAGCACATATTCTCTTAAAGCAATTGACCAGCTCAAGCAAACCTAATTTTTCGTGCTAGTCACAACACTTCGCACTATATTGCGTAAAAAAGGAAACCATTCACTGAAGCAAAGTACAATTTATTAAGGAGTGCACCCTATTGGCTGTGGAAGATATTACGCCTGAAATGGTTGAAACCTTCAGCTCCAGCCTGTCACGTCGACTGTCTCCAACAGGGATATTGAAATGACTTGTGACAATAAGGCACAACTAAGAGCTAAACTTCAACACTTGAAGTTATACTATTTGGCACTGAATGAAAACAACAGCCCAGTTGGCCGTGTTTGTTAGACGAGTGATGAAAGTTTGATTGTATTAGAAGAATTTCTAAATTTAATATCCAGAAGCATCGCACTGGTGGAAGGGATGTTTTTGTTTCTTCGTTACGAACTGCAGAGAAATTCAAAGCTGCAATTGAAAAAAGCAAACGAATGTCTGTGATTACGGAGGGAGCTCCGGAAATGTCAGCGTAATGCAATGCTATTTTTTCTTTTTGGTTTATTCAAAATCTTTTTGAATGGAAAAGTATCTATAGCATGCAAATTAGAATACATCATGAACAGAATTGCTAGGACACTCAACAAAATATAACGCTTCGTGCCATCGACAATTTGCACAGTTCTTGGAAGATATTGATTTCGATTATTGGTATGTTTCCTATTATAGCAAGGTACGATGACTTATAACGGTACCATGCTAAAATGATTGTACCAGAAAATTCTCCCGTTTTGAGAACAATAGGCTTGTATTGAAAATATATCACATATTTATAGTGAACAAAGTAATAGCATTAAATGTATTTGCTATAAAACAAGAGTGATTTACTTTAATGAGCCATTATTAACTAAGAAAATAACATCTAGAATTATATGATCCGCAATGGATTAGTGATCTTGTCTTCTAGCAGATATCACGGGACACATCACTGAACCCATTGTGCAACTACAAAGGAAGATTCACATAGTAATTGATAATGTGAAGACATTTATGAGAGAATCACGCCTTTGACGGCATTAAATAATAGCGCAGATCTCATACCAACTTCCTTTGTTAGATTAGCTAGAAATAAAATCCCTGATTGGTATCCAAAGTACAAAGTAATTCTGGGTAACCTCTGAAATGAGTTTGAAGGAATATTCACAAAAATTAATACCATGAAAAAACATGCAGAACTATTTTGCAGTCCATTTTCTTTCAATGTAATAGATGCCCAATTGCAGTTAGAATTACAACTAATTTCATTGCAGTTCACCACTCTAATTAAGACAACGGAGAAATGTAGCTTGCAACTCCACTAAATGTTGCCTGCCGATTAAGGCACAAACATGAGAGATTTTGTAAGCCATATTGTTGCAATGTTCGTTCAACATATACATGTGAGCAACTATTCGAAAATGAACTCCATTAAGAGCGATGTAAGGTCCAGTTTAAATTATGATATCCTACTATCAATTTTGCATCTCCCTGTCTACAATCAAGCCTGACATTAATAAATTAGTGTCAGCGTTTTACTATGCGCCCCAAAAAGGTTTGAAAAGCTAAATTTAAGACAGAAACTGGCACTCGGATAATCGCCCTTCAGATTGACTACTACTATCACTGTTGTACTTCACATGTGGAAAGGACGGTTACAACAGTCTTGACTGCAACTCCAGGTGGAACAGAATGACATCATATTGCCCCTCCGTCTACGCTTTCCCAGGACTGGTTTGGGTAATCAGCCAAAATATCACACCACACAATTATACCAGTGAACTTAAAATGCTGCCTGTGTAACCCCGTGAGAGGTATTAACACTCCAGTAGTGCATGTGATTCAAATAGTGCAGTTCCATGGTTGTGAAATCGCAATTAAACCGAAAACAAAATGCATAAAAGCACATCACTATACATCCATTGGCAGAAAGGCACTCGGGCATCATAATCAAGACCGCAGATATCGTAGCGTAACTGAGATGGTATGGATGAAATGTACAATTTTTACAATATTCGTATACAGATAAGTGAATTTTGTTGGTGTCTAGTGCCACTGCTCATGGCTGATATGGGGATTATTGAAGACATCAACAAAAACAATCCCCTGATTATAGCCAAATGTGACCGAGCGACTTGGCGCCGCTGCATCGTGTACGACTCTCATTCAGGAAGTCCCGGGTTTGATCCTGGCGACCACCCACTCTGACCTATGGGGTTTTCGTGATTTCCCCGGGATCGGCAGGCGAATGATAGAGTGGTTTCTTCTCTACCACGCTTTCCTGTCCATCATTTCCCTTTCATTTGTTTCCTTCTCATCTTTGAGGTGTGCTCTTAGGTTTCGTGGTTAATGGTAGTGCCGGACAGATAGCATTGAATTGAAATTGAATTTTTTATTTATGGACGTTCTTTAACTACTATGGTCCTTAGCGTCCCATTCTATATTAGGCGTGAAAGATAGACAATTTTGCTCAGAGGCCTCTTTATTAGGTTTGAGGTTCTTTTACGTGCCGTAAATCTACGACACGGGACCACCGGTTTTACTTCCCTTCCGAAGGAAGCCATGCTAAGGATTTTTACGCCCGAAAAATCCATCGCCCTCCGCCGGGTTTGAACCCGCAACCTTGGGAACTAGAGGCTAGCACGGTACCACTAGTCCACGACAGATAGCATAGATGCATGCTCAATGGAAAGAGCATGGACACCAGAGGGCTGCTTGACTGGTGGGAGGCGCATCGCCCTCTCTCGGCGGTTCCAGTAGTGGGACGGATCTGCGAGCTTGGAAATATTAGGGACTTCCGTGCGTCTCTGTGGCCTGTGTGCCTATAGCCTGTAGTCACCTATGGTTCCTTCACCTCATCACTTCCTCTTGGCGGGTGGTAGCCACAGTAGATCTTTCTAGGTCGGGATACGCGAGGTGTCCTCCTCTGTTGAATAACCTATACCTATACAGGTAAGAGTTGAATGTCTAGAGCACCTGTCCTTCAAGGTGCCGTTGTTATATGCAGACGTCTTCAGTGCTCCGAAAGATATTTGGCGAAGTTTTCCTTCTTTCCGGAAAACCAACAAGCAAACATTCAGGAGTGGCAGATAAAAATGTTGGATTTTCTGCTTCTGTTGGATGCAGCATTGCTAAATGTATAATTATGCAGAATTGCGGAGAATTACAGTGCGCGTCACGGCCATTTACAAATCGTTTTCCCGGAACATCATACGTTGCCATGCATTTACACGTGGCCGTCCGCGTCACCAACAAATGACAGGCAAGCTGCTGATGAGCTATTCAGTCTGTCATAGTCAATGCGCGTGTTTCATAGTTTGTGGTCATGATTGTTGTGGTAACTTGAGCGACTCCCAATCGGGAGATCTTGGGTTCAAATCCTTGGGTCGCCTAATCCGACCGAAAGGGTTTTTTACTTTTTTTTTGCTACGCGAATTCTGGGTTGCGTAATTTGATCCGTGAATTTTCCTATCATCCCGTTCATCACTACATTTTATTTCCTTCTTTACCGCTGTACCACGCATTAGAGTTGGGCTGATCACCCATCCTGGATATGCTAAGATCTAGAGTTTGCTTGCTCCTCGACAGGCTACTGGCTAAGGCATTGGCTTGTAAGTCCTTTGGGGTGTAAGTCCTACAAAGAGGAAGATAGCCAGTTAAAGAGAAAAGTAAAGGGAGTGAGAGAGAATATATGACTGACTCTGAGTAAAAATGAATTTGTTCTATGTGGCAGAAATACCTGTTACGATATTTGAATCGGAAGGATATGTATACGCTTCCTTTACGAATAAAGAAATAGAACTAGCGGAACAAGTATGTGAAATAATAACAACACCCATCGGGGAATGTTGGCATGTTTCATTTACAACACTCAATATTCACACTAATGAATCAGACGATGATGTCTACGGAATTGATTGTAAATCTGGCACCGATAGTTCCCTGCAATTGGGATCTATATATGAGCCATCTCCAGGAAAGAAAGCAAGATTAATATCATTTGCAGAGAAGGTTAAAGTAGTTAATTATTTGTTACTTCCTGGTACTCCTAAACATTAAAAAATAACGTTTGATAATACATTTCGATGTAAAGTTACTGTACAGACATAATCGCAATAGCATTCTCATCCAAAGTGAACATGATGCCCCTCTCGTTTTTGTGCAGAACTATCCTCACGACGGTATCCAAATTGTCGGTCAAAATCACACTAAGTGGTGGTCAAATCAAGGAACGTTAATATTTCTTTTGTCGTTCTAAACCTATTTCATAACTGATATTTGAGATTTTTATCTGCTCTTCCTGAATGTTTGCTTGTGAGTGGATGCAGGCACCTGAGTTCTTTTGCGCTTCTCGGTAAACATTAGCACGTCAACAGTTTTGTGGTGTGCAGTGCAAGGTTGTGTTGATGATAGAGGAGAAGGTTTCGTGACATATACGGCTTCTAATTAATTGGAGATGAACAAGCATACAAAATGGTACGTTTATTTTGGATCTCAAACCGTTACGCCCCAAACTAGTCTCGATGCAATGTAACCAGTTTTCCATGGGAACATTTCGTTCGCCCTTAGAACAACACAATCCAGATAGTTCGCCTTCTCTCCACTTCTTCACAATATTCGCTGTATAAGCCATTTTCACGGTTTTAACTGTTTTTTTAATATTGTATCGTAGATCAAGTTGCAAAAGCTTACATCTATGTAATTATAATCGCGCGCATTGCAACAGCACACAAGAGTACATCGTTTTTAGGATAGACTAGCTACTGTTGCTATGGTCTGCTTTATTTTAAAATCAAAATTGGATTAACGTGGCCAGTATATACTGGGCAAGTAGAGTAGTATTCGCTTAATTGACTTTAGTAGTTTGAAGTGTTTGTCTTAGCTATAAGGCACTAATCGACCACATGGTACATTCGTACAATTAGCTCATTAATTTCTCATAATTTATTTATTAAAATAAGAAATTATGACGCACAAATTAATATTTAGGGTGGACGATACGTAATTAAAACTGAACGAATATGTTTTATAGACTGCCCACCCATGTTAAGAAGAGTGCAGTAATTGCTTCCCCATTAGGACGCTTTTTTTTTCATAAACAGGAAGGACACTTACATAACGAAAACCAAGTGGAATTTTACAACGCACACATTCGGAGGCACGTCCGGTAAGCACAATGCTGGACTTGGCACTGCATTTCCAAATGCCATTCAAAGTTTCATCTTATGCGTTCTTTAGCATTTCAATTAAGCATTTGTTGAATGTTTTGTTCCAATAATAAAACAATATTTTATTAAATGCTAATCATAGGTACTATTATTGTTATGTGAGCAACGAATTAGCTAAATACAACATTTATTTAATTTGAGACAATGTGTTGTTTTTGTTTCCGCGTGAGGATCGAACTCGCTAAGTGACCTCTGTTGGATTTAACGCTGCACTAGTATGTTGATTGTTAGCGAGTACGGCGCAAACTCCTAAGTTGTAGGTGAGTGCGCCGCGCTACGTTTCCATTGCCACTGGAACGGCAAAAGGGACGACGCGTCGCAACATGTGTGTCGTGTGAAGCAGACAAGTGTTGTGTGCAACGCACATGGTACAATGTAGTAGTTAAAACTTGAAGATGCCGAAAAGTGCGACTATAACTGAATAAGCATAATGGTTGGGTTGTCGTATTCGGTTTATGGACTTCGCTTCAAGCACGAGGGTCATTATCGCTTTTTAAGTTCGCGAAATGTATGGTGTATTAGGGTATTAACAGCGGAATGGTAGCGCACATTGTGAGATCCTTGCGATGCCAGAAGACATTGTCGTCTCTGTCAACGCAGTAATGTATACTTACTTTACATCGTCATCATTGTTGCGTAAGTTGCAACTTTAGTGTATGTGTTGCAGGATTAAGAGGTCATGTGTTTGTTTGGTATTGCGTTATGAAAAACTTTGCTGTCTTTTGTTCAGGAAATGCAAACTTGTAGGTGCGTATGTCTGTTACTTTTATTCAATCGTTGAGTCTATAGCTCATTAATCAATTTCCAATGGGTTAACCTCATTAATGAAGTTATAGGCAGCACTGCATCGTGCAGGATATTCATTTTGGACCTGTGCTTGCAGTACCATACACCTTGAGATATATTACGGAATTTCATTCTTACAGCAGTGCATGACGCCTGCACTAATAAAACCATACAGTCATTATATAGGTTGCTTCTTAGGAATTAAACAACTTCAGATTTATTTCCATAATTTAGTGGTTTAATGCAATTTTAAACCTATAAGTAACTTTGCATGACTATAAAGTATATAATACACGTTTGCAAAATACGTAAACATAGACCTAAGGAGGGCAAAAAGGAAACAGGAATGGTAGCGTGTGTATGTTCGGGAAGGATAGGGTACGGGGAAGGGGGAGTGTAGGTGTCCATGGTAACCGTTGCATGTTGACTGTTGCTTTAGATTTAACCACCGAGTTCCACTCCTCACGCTCATTATGTTGGCTAAAGAGGTAATATATGGGCAGAAAAATAGCCACTATAGCAGACGTTGTGGATAATATAGAAAGAATGAAATATTTTATTTCTTGGTGAGTTTGAAATATAATGCAAGAGGACGCATCGTTTGCCCCAGGCAGTCTACGGTAAACCCCTCCCCGTGACGCCGCTTGGTTGGTATCGATTGCCTGGTCCCCGGCCTGCCAAGGTCGCTCTGCACTTCCTCTATCTATACCTTTAGCACACATTCAAAAATTCCTGCATTTGTATAACGCTAGTAATAAAGGAATTAAATCTCGCGTTTGTCTCATGACACAATCTGTATGTTGACCGCTGTTTTCTGGTTGTAATGAACTAAACAATGCACCGATGCAAGGGCGTGTAACGGTACTAGCATTTCGCTCTCCGTTACGTAAATAAGTCTAAAGTAAAGGCAAGAGTGAGTGCCATCGCTTTTTGTGCAATAAAAATTAACGTTTCAGTTAAATGTGGTTGGCTTCTCACAAACTGCATTTACCTTTTTGGTGCATTAAGCAGATGCTATTTGCTGGCACACAAACATACAATTGGGTGACCAGCTAGAAGTGTGCCCGTTATTTGTAGCAGCATTACTTATGAATGCTTAGTTCCTATATTTGGCTACGTGCTATTCGCACGATACAGATGATGTATGGTACCAAGATTGTGAAATGCTCATAAAACATGTTTCATAGTTATATAACTAAACGAAGCATGCTCCCATATTGTGTATCTATTTCAGAATAGTCAAGAAGAGCTCACAAAAATATTCTATAACCCTGCAACTCTCAATAAGCGACTAAACATAACTAATAAAATGAGTGCAATCCAGGCCGTTAGGCTGTCGGCATAGTTTATTGTAGCCGAGTGCAAATACTATGACCTAATTTTCCGAGTATGGATTCCACTGTTAACTTTAGGTTTTCTTACGCACAAGCAGGCAACATAGAGCATAACTTCTACCACGTATTTAATTCATATTCCCATCATCACTTAACAGGTTAATACTTCCTCCGTGGCCGTGGGGATTTTTGAAATGCAAGGAGGACACTCACATATAAGGGTAGCTTGTTTTGGTTTTATAAAGAGGGAACATTGTGTGTGCACATCCAGGAAAAGCGAGGAAACAACTAACACGACTTCCATAATTTTTTCCACGTCGAATACTACTGCTTCTGATGCACATAAATTATGGGCATTTCAAAAAATTTAAAAGTAGGGGTTAAAGGGAGTTATTAATATGCATGTCGCCGAATTTCGCTATATCTTTTTGAATTATGAGTACTAGATAATATTTCTGGTCCTATATTCTACACATGACAGATGTCTACCAACATCCCAATCCCAAGGGGTAAAAGGGAAGGCCTAAATGCCTAAAATTGGCTATTGGCGAAGGAGGCTTGTGATGTTACTATTAAGGAATTTCCTTCTGATTTCGTTTAACATTATTAGGACATACTTTTAGTAGTATTAGGAAAAGGCTTTCGACGCTTTATTTTAGGATTCATTGAAAATAATACGCTGTCCTTAAACGTTGAAACGATTCCGCTACCCCTATTTTCATCTCCTTACATACAAATCAGCACTATTAGACCTATCAAAGCAAACATTGTATGTTCATACTATAGGACCCAACGAAAATTATAGGCTATCTTGCGAACTTCAAAAATTGCCCTTACCACATTTTCATCCTCTGAAGCAACCATATTCACCTCTTAATCTATCTGTATACATATTACATTTTAACTACAGCATCCAGTAAATATTATAGTTTACGTTACAATATAGAAAACTACTTTTACTCCTTTTCACCCCTAGCGAACTTTACAGTTTTCAAAATCTGCTCCTAATTCGTTTCATCCCCTTATACACAAATCTACACCAGTTAACCTTTCCGAGCCCAACTTTTTGTAGTTTACGGTACATATTACATATTACCCCTATATATAGGAAATACCATTTAAGTTAAGACTGCACAATATCTCCAAAACTAAACGTTGTAGAAAGAAATGTCTTAAATAAAAGCTGCTTGATATTATGGGGGAAAGTAAATACCACGAGTCGTGTTTTATTTGGAGGACGTTGTAATAGTCACTTTAGGGTCAATTTAGTTTTACCCTAATTGTAGGTTCCCACTAAAACAATGTCCTCCAAACAAAACACGACTACTGGCATTTACATTCCCCCAAAATATCAAGCAACTTTTATTCAAGACATTTCATTCCACAACGCTTAGTTTTGGAGATATTGTACAGTCTCAACTTAAATTATCCATATTGTACATTGTTAACTCCTTACATAAAAATCTGCATCTTTTTAACGATCTTAACGCTTTAGGACCAGACAAAACATACTGGATACTACTATATACTCGTATATAGCTTTCAAAAGCTATCCCTATTATTTTAAACTCCTTTTTTACAAAACTAATCCTTTATTTTCATTGCCTCCTAAGGGGCAAAGGGTGGGCCTCTCACCGGGTCATGCCTGTGACAATTGTCCGGCATGCAGAGCCGTGCAAACTACATCCCTCACATAACCAGTTAGAATCTATCAATCAGGACGTTTTATTGTGCGCTAAAGCGTGCAGTTATTCGGGTCCCGTATTAGCACGTCGGTTAGTCCCACTGTATTATGTGCTGGTGTGCGTTGCATGTGAGCGCGTCAAACAAAGAGATCCCGGGCATCATTAATGAGGTGATTTTTGTAAAGGTAATTCTCGGTAAACACGATCTCTTACGAAGCTCCAGAGAAAACACTCCATAGAAGTAAGATTCGTGGAACTCAAGAAACACTCTTTCAAAGGGCTATGCAGTCTAGTCTGTTGATCGGGATATTTCCTAAGCAATATCCTTCGTGTCTGTGCTGCTATGTATGCGGGATGGACATATTTTTCAAAGAGATATCGCTTTCAAAATGTCTACAGGCACATCATTCAACAAAGCACCCAAATGTTGTTCAGCAAAGTCAGAATATCTGGAAGCCTTTGGGTACAAAATGTACGTGCTTGTCTGCCATTGCGTTGACGCTATCCAAAAAAATAACAACTTATCGTAAGTCGTTGTTTCTATATTTTTGCCGCTCCATGGTAACACGAGTGAAGAACTAATCACAACAACGGAGCGAAGCTTCAGCATGTGTCCGCCAGGAAGCTACGTGTTGCACCCCCCAGGGGCTCAACTTATGTGAGTACGGGTTTGGCGTACCCGGGGAGCCCGAGCCAATCATCGCCATCATCATCCCTCCACCCTCGTCCGGTCGAGGTGGGTTCCTCCTCGTGACCGGGGACTCAAGGTAGGCTCTCGTGCGTTCTGTGCATTTCATTCCATGACGCCCTTCGCCATCGTTTCTTTAGTCACACTTCTATTTACGCACATTTCGCCGCACGTCCATGCATTCACACATCTCTTTTTCCTTCTTCGCCGGCCTACCTTGCGTATGAAACGCCCACACACTTTTTGTTTTATTTTACTATTCTATTTTATTTTAATTCTCTGGGGACACAGCCTGACGGACAGCCGAACACTGGGTGCGCAGCTGGGTGAGTGGGTAATGGCGACATCCCCACCACCCGGATTCGTCATGTAGGGCCTGTGTTCGTATCCGCTGTTCAACTGTAGTCCCGCGGGGGGCCATTGCATGAGCTGCTGACTTCCGACGGACATTGGACCCCTCTGTCTATATTCTGGGAGGTATGACCCTGGGGTGAGTCTGGTATAGATAGGCCACTCACCCAAGCCAGGGTAACGCCCGGGAAATCAGAGCCAGAGGTCGGAGACGGCTGCAATGGTGGAGGATTTCTTTCGCTATGGAGTTCTATTTCTCCATTATTAGTAACAAGCGCCGAAACGTCATTGCAACAGAAGTAGCACCACCGCCACCTGGTTGTTACTTAGTGATTAGCCGTACAGAGGAAGGACAATCTTTCGAGAAGGTGAACCCTTTTATAATCCAGAAGGGCACTGACTCAATTGCTGGTCCGGTTCATTCCTGCACTCGACTACGAAACGGTTCATTGTTGGTTCAATCGAAGTCCGAACAACAAAGTAAGACCTTATTGCGCGCCACGCTTCTCCACGGTTATCCCATCCGTGTTGAGAAGCACCGCACCTTGAATTCCTGTCGAGGCGTCGCCACCACTCACGGCCTCGACGGAATGTCCGATGATGAACTGGTCGAATATCTTTCCGACCAAAAGGTAACAGCAGTTCAACGAACGCAGGCTAAATGCGACGGAGTGCTGGTACCAACTCGTACCCTGTTTCTCACGTTCGATGGCGTCGTTCTGCCCACTAGTATTTCAGCAGGGTACAAACGTATTGCGGTGAGGCCCTATATTCCTAGACCTCTGCGTTGTTTCAAATGCCAACGCTTAAGTCTCTTGTAAGAGTGCCGTTACTATCTGTGCCTCCTGTCGCCAGCCGTCACACGATGGTAACTGTTCATCCAGACCCGTCTGCGTTAATTGCAAAGGGTCTCGTTCTGCGTCATTTGCCGACTGTCCGCGGTATTTGAACGAGATAGCGATCCAGGAGATCCGGGTAAAGGAGAAACTCTCCTTCGCTGAATCCCGGAGGCGTTACCATGCCCGTCAACCTTCGCTCCTCCGAGGGTATACTCCGGTTCGCTACGATCTTGAACCGGATGAGGGTACTCCTGCTCATGGAGGTGTCATGTTATTAGTGCGTAACGACGTTCATTTTCAAGCTCTCACTCTTACGTCCGACTTGCAGGCTGTTGCTGTTAGGCTTCAATTACCCGGCTTTTTCTTTTCTCTTTGCTCTGTGTATTCACATCCATCGTCTCACCTCGCTCACGCGGACATTCGAAATCTCCTGTCCGCTCTCCCAACACCATTTCTTCTGTTGGGAGATTTTAATGCCCATCACCCCCTGTGGTGTTCGCCAAGGGCTTGTGCGAGGGGAACTCTTCTTTCCGACATTTTTTATCAGTTCAACCTCTCCATCCTCAATACAGGTGAACCTACTTTTCTTTCGGATTCTTCTGGTACATTCTCTCCCTAGGACCTTGCCGTTTTGCTCCATCCAGCTTGCTTGTCGTCTGCAGTGGAACGTCGTCGCTGACACCTACTCCAGCGACCATTACCCCTGCATCGTTTCTCATTTGTCTCACCACGTCCAGCCCTCCAGAACACCCACGTGGCAATTCGTTTAAGCCGACTGGGGACTGTATTCCAGCCTCGTGTCTTTTTTTGACCAGCCCTTCACTGACGTGAACCAAATGGTGCAGTACCTTACGTCTACGATGCTATCTGCCGGCGAACGCACCATTCCCCGTTCGTCCTCCCACCCTCGGCGTTTCCTGTACCGTGGTGGACCGAGGACTGTCGGAACGCCGTTCGTGCCCGTAGAGCTGCACTCATGGTGTTTCGGCCACACCCTAAACTTGATAATTGCATTACTTTTAAACAATCGCGCGCCAGGGCTCGTCGCATTATTCAGGATAGCAAGAAGGCATCTTGGACTCGTTTTGTCGAGTCTTTTAACCGCTTCACGCCTTCCTCTGTTGTTTGGGATAAACTTCGTCGCTTCTCCGGTAAAGTGTCTCATTGTACTGTGTCTGGCCTTCAGGTTTCCAATGCCACCATAGTAGATCCGGCTGCCATTGCTAACACTCTGGGTGCTGCCTTGGAGGCGGTTTCCAGTTCTTACCATTATTTCGCCGGCTTTAGCACTCTCAAAGACCGGCTTGTTTCCGTGACCTATAGTTTTCGGTCTCCCAATCATGAGTGTTATAATGAACTTTTCACAATGAGGGAGCTGGAGCACGCCCTCCTTTTTTCTAGGCACTCCGCTCCTGGGCCGGACGGCATTCATGTCCTGATGTGAAAGAACCTTTCCGCCGACAGTAAAGTTTTTCTCTTACAGGTTTATAACCGTATTTGGAAAGACGGCCTTTTCCCTTCCGTTTGGCGCGAAGCCACCATTGTCCCTATACTTAAGCCTGGGGAGGATCGCCAACTACCTTCCAGCTACCGCCCTATCTCCCTCACCATATGCCTTTGCAAGATGATGGAGCGCATGATGAACGGGTGGTTGACGTGGTGGCTTGAGTCTCAGAACCTTCTAGCGAACGCTCAGTGCGGATTTCGCCGCCATCGTTCAACCGTCGACCATCTTGTGTCTGTCGACGCACATTATGAATGGATTTCTGAAAACGTGTCAAACAGTGGCTGTGTTTTTTGACCTGGAGAATGCTTATGGCACTTGTTGCAGGGGCGGCATTTTACGTACACTCCACGCATGGAATTTACGCAGTCGTCTTCCCATATTTCTTCGGGAATTTATGACGGATCGCGACTTTCGTTTACATGTGGGCTCGGTTTTATCTAGTTGTTTAATTCAAGATAACGGTGTACCGCAGGGCTCTGTACTCAGTGTCACACTTTTTGCGATTGCTATCAACCCAATTGTTGATTTATTCCACCTGGTATTTCATCGTCCCTTTTCGTTGACGATTTTGCCATTTATTGTAGTTCACGGCGGACCTGTCTACTTGAACACCGTCTCCAGAGCTGTATCGACCGCCCCAAGGCTGGAGTAACGCCAACGGCTTTAATTTCTCCGCCGAAAAATCTGTCTGTATCAATTTCTGGCGCTGAAAGGATTTCCCTCTGCCCTCTCTCCATCTTGGGCCGGGATACTTCCGTTTGCAGACGAGGCGAAGTTGCTGTGGTTGATCTTTGATAGAAAGCTGAGCTGGACTTCGCACATTTCCTTTTTAAAGCAAAGTGTGACCGTTCTCTTAATCTTTTACGTGTTTTACGTGGCACATCCTGGGGAGCTTATCGGACCGTCCTTCTGCATCTTTATCGCTCTTTGGTCTGATCCAAGCTTGATTACGGGTGCATTGTCTATTCATCGGCACGTCCATTTGTGTTTCGTCGATTGAATGCCATTCACCATCGTGGCATAAGTGTCGCTACAGGGGCCTTTCCAACTAGCCCTGTACCTAGTCTATATGCTGAAGCTGCAGAGCCTTCGCTGTCCTTTCGGCGTGAGATGCTCTTGTGCAGCTATGCCTGTCGACTCTCAAGCTTGCCTGACCACACGTTCTTGTAGTTATTTTTCGAGGATTCGCTTGATCGGCAATATTTAATTAGCTCCTGTGCTCTGCTCCCTCCAGGGGTTCGATTTCGACAGCTTCTGAGGTATTTGGACGTTGCGCCAGCACCGGCCCTTCCCAGGGGGAAACGCGTTTTCCTCCATGATTGCGCGCTGAGGCCCACTGTCACCTTGGGCTATCGTCGATGCCGAAGAATGAGACCCCTTCTTCAGTCTTTAGAACAGCGTTTTTAGAACTACAGGAGCAATTCGGGGAATGTCATTTTATATATACTGATGGGTCTAAGACTGATGTTGGAGTAGGGTGTCCCTTTGTTTTTGGTGAAGATAGTTTTACCTTTCGTTTACCTGGGCAATGCTCGATTTTTACCGCCGAACTTTTTAGTATTTATCAATCTCTTTTATACATTCAGTGGCACGACTTACGGCACTGTGTCGTGGACGTTTACCCATGTTCCTTCAGGAGTTCATGACGGGCCGCGTTTTCCGAGTAAGGGTCGGCTCGACTTTTTCAAACCTTTTTATACAAGAGAACGGCGTGCCTCAGGGCTCAGTGCTGAGCGTTACGCTTTTCGCTATCGCAATTGATTCTATCTCGGAGTGTGTTCCACCGGGGGTGTCGTCCTGTTTATTCGTGGACGATTTTGCCGTCTATTGTACTTCTCAGCGTACGTCGTTTTTGGAACGCCGCCTGCAGAAATGTTTGGACAACCTTCGCTCTTGGTGTTCTAACAGCGGCTTTCGTTTCTCCACTGAGAAGTCCACCTGCGTTAACTTCTGGCGCGGTATGAGATGATTTCCACCTTCGTTCCGTTTTGGTGTGGATTTACTGCCCTTCGCAGGTGAGGCGCGTTTCTTGGGAATGACGTTTGATAGGATGCTTAGCTGGTTATCGCATGTTTCACAGTTGAAAGCACGCTGTGACCGTTCCCTGAATCTCTTGTGGGTGTTACATGGGACATCTTGGGGAGCGGATCGGCGGATTTGCTTAGGCTATATCGCGCACTGGTCCGATCCAAGTTAGACTATGGGTGTGTAGTTTATTCTTCAGCCCCTCCATCTGTGCCGAGAAAATTAGATTCCGTCCATAATCGTGGCCTTCGCTTAGCGATTGGTGCATTTACAACTAGCCCAGTTCTCAGCCTTTACGCCGAATCGGCGGAACCTCTGCGTTATCGGTGTGCTGTTCTGCTAGGCAATTATGGCTGTGCGCTTAACTGTCTGCCATGACATCCAACGTTCGCTTTCTTTTTCCACACCACTCTGGACGAACGTTATCAGGGCTCCTCCGTTTATCCAAGGCCTTCAGGTGTTCGTTTCCGGGAGGTTCTTACACAGCACGGATTAGAACTGCCTAGCATGTTTCCTAAGGGGGAGAGGGAGTTTCCTCCTTGGTTTTGTGCAACATCTCACATTGACCTTGGGCTGACAGTTTACCAGAAGACTACGCTTCTTGCGTCTAGTAGCCACGCTTGTTTTTTGGAATTTCTGTCCGATTACCCTGGCCGGATTTTTATTTATACCGACGGCTCTAAGTTCTCCAACGGTGTTGCTTATGTTCATGGTACCGAAACTCATACCTTCGGTTTTCCTGCTAGCGCCTCCATTTATAGTGCTGAACTGTATGCCATATACCGAGCCATTTTATTCGTGCGCCGTTGAAACTTGGGGGATTGTGTTATTTTGAGTGATTCCCTTAGTGCACTTCAGAGTATTCGTAAACTGTACAATTACCATCCTCTTGTTCAGCAAATCCAGGATGCCCTCCATGTTTTAGACGCTTCAGGCGTTAACGTGGAGTGTGCTTGGGTAATTGGTCACGTTGACTTGCCTGGAAATGAACTGGCGGATTTGGCAGCTAAGGCGGCGACCTTCCAACCCGATGTTGTCATACCTCGCGTAACGTCGGAGGACTTTCGGCTTGTTTTGTGGAGAGCGGTCCTCTCGTGCTGGCGCGAGGAGTGGTTGGCTCTCTGCGGCAATAAGCTTCGGGTGGTGAAGGACCTTCCGATTCCCTGGGTTACTTGTTCTTGTGTTTCCCGACGGGAGGAAGTTATTTTAGCTCGTCTGCGTATTGGCCACTGCAATTTTACCCACGCCTATCTTTTTAAGGGTGACCCTGTTCCGTTTTGTCCCGCGTGCGACGACTGTCTATCGGTCCGTCACGTGTTTTTGGAGTGTACCTTTCTTACACATCTTCGGGACACTCTGCAGCTGCCGGTCAGTCTTGCAGAGGTCTTGGCGGACACCCCTCACGCGGTTGATAGGCTTTTTAAGTTTTTGTCAGAGGTACCTTTTTCATTGCGTTTTTAATCCTTCTGCTCTGAGGTGTTTGACAGTTCTCTATTTAGTTTTTATACCCTTTTATCTCTATTTTCCTTTTGACTTTTACTATGCTTTTATTTTGATTCCTATTGTTGGCTTTAGCGTCGTTTTTAAGTTTTAATTCTCTCTGGCTTTTACCTTAACCTGTTTTAGACGGGCGCTTAAAACCGCAGTAGTTGTGCGTCCCAAAAAATATTAAAAAAAAACAAAAAAACGGCATTGTGTTCTTTGTACGGACTCACTGAGTGCCCACACAGTATTAACGCGCTGTACAATTACCACCCCCTCGTACAGCGCATACATGACCTGCTGCATTCGCTTGGTGCCTCTGGCATCAGCGTCTCTTTCCTGTGGATTCCAGGTCATGTGGGCATCTCAGGGAACGAGTCTGCCGACGCCGCTGCCAAATCGGCAATTTTATCGCCCAGAATTTTTACCTCTGTTGTTCCCTCTACTGATTTCTATGTTGTTTTACGGCACCGCATCCTCTCGCTTTGGCGCGATGAATGGACGGCCCTCCGGGAGAACAAGTTGCGGGAGGTTAAACCTCTCCCGGTTGTCCGGGCCACCTCTTCTCGTACTTCTCTTCGGAAAGAGGTCTTTTTAACACGACTTAGAATCGAACATTACCTTTTTAATCATAGACACTTGCTTAGTGGTGACCCCGCAGCACTCTGTGAGCGGTGTGATGCGCCCTTAACGGTGCGTCACATTTTAACAGAGTGTCAGGTTTTAGCTGAATTGCACGTTCGTGTGTCTCTGCCGGTTAGTTTAGCAAACGTTTTGGCGGACGACGCGCATACTGTAGAATGTCTTACGTTTTATCACTGAAATTGGTTTTAGCCGACGCATTTGATGTGCTGAGCGTCTTTTAGTTTTGTGACTTTATACTGTGTGTTTTTAATGGAGACTTCTCGCCGGCAGAGATATGGCGCTCGTGTCCCTTGCGTTCTACAGTTCCTGACACGTCGTTTTACTCTTATGATTGTTTTATTTACCATGTTTTTGTGGAGGTTTTAAACTTCGATGGCTTGTTTTATAGTGTTTTTGTTTACGGTTTTTTACATATATTTTATTTTTGTATTTTAAATTTTATACCTTGTAAGGACGCTGATAACCTTAGATGTTTAGCGCCCTTAAACCCCATCTCATCCCATCTCATCTACGTGTTGCAGCTGCACAGTAACATCCAACCCACTCGCGAGAGCATAAGGCCTCTGCACAAGTAGGCGACCCAGCATACTGCTCAGTATCTATCAGAGCGACCTAGTATAAATTATCATCATTTGATGGATGTGCACAAACCTCTGGATACTTATTGTTTGGGATCCTGTGAACTATAGGTTGGGTACTAATAGCTTAAAAAGCACATACCCTTACATACAAATCTAAACCGTCGGACAGGTCTGGACGAAGTTACGGAGTTTCGTGTGTTTGCACTGTAGGATCCGAAGAAAACTAATAGCCGGTTTGCAACCATATTTATTTGTCCCCTTCACATAATTACGACCTAAAACACTAATCTTAACTATTTATCCACCTCCAAAAGCTTCAGAATTTCCTGCATGACTTTTTACCCGGCACGCTGTGAATAGTTACCGCTTTCTAGCACGTAATTGTAAATATGCGCCAGCCATTGGACAGCTACGGGAAGTAAGTTTTAAACGCAATGTTCGAAATTGAATCAGGGCCTGGCACAATCCTTTGACTTCCGCTGTTGAAGTTTTGCTGGTCTTGTTATGAGTAGTTGCAGTATGTATGTTACGGGTTAGAGTTTTGGTTTCCGTGACGAATTGGGGAATGGAACGCATGATGTGTGTTAGTCTACTTTGGAGCGCATAAGAAGCGCTTCTGCTTTTTCGGTGTCTGAGGTGGCGATTGTTAGATTGGTATGTGGGGTGGAATAGAATGATTTTAACGTGTTAGACATTTGGCGATATACCATTAAGAATTGCGGCCTGTGCCTAAGGATTCAACGGTCTTCTTTCACTTTTTAGTTAAAAAGATGGCCGTGCGTTACCTCAGTTGTGCGTCTAATTGTCTTAAATTATTAAGAGCCTGCGGTCGTCGCGTGTGCTGCCATTTGCAGCGAACTTTGTTGCCACTTGCCACCAAGGCCTTAATGTCATTCGGTAGTGCTGAGAGTCGCGTGGGCGTGTATGCATCGGTACTGATACAGCGATGGCAAACTGTATTGTGTTTTCCATATTAGCAATAGCGCGACGAGGTCGGCAACATTGGAGATTTCTGTATGTTGTAGTTCGGCAGATACTGTATGAGGAAATGTGTCCCAGTTCGTTTTGTTGAGATTGCGTTTAGCTGGGGCACTTTCGGAGCCAAGTAACCGTCAAGTGTGGTTAGAAGAGGAAGATGGTCGGATGACAATTTCTTAAATGCGTGGAGAGTGACGCGAAGGCAAATGTATCCAATTAGTGCTATGTTCATTATATCAGACCGGTTAATTTCGTTGCGGTGGTATGAATGTGTGTTCAGTAGAAGCAAGAATTACGTGGTCTGAGTTTTTCTTATGCCGGAGGAGTTTGGTATCTGATGGATTGGTGGTTTGGCGTTCAGGTCACCTGCAACGAGTGTGTCACTGTTGAGGCGGAATATCGCGTCTAGATTGTCTGTATTATGACTTTTTCCAGCCTTTCAACTGTCATTCTCTCAGTTCTCACAGTTCTAAGTTCTTAAGCAGTTCAACAACACTGGAAGTTCATTTGCTTAATGTCACTTCACTTCTTTCGTGACGCAGCCTCTTTACGCTGGACGGTTCACTACACTCGGGAGTCGAACACAAAACCTCCACAACTCGTCGCTCCGAAGTAGCACTCGCTGCACGTCACAACAGCCGTCACCAACTCGAACGGAGAATCGCTCTTGATATCGCACAAGAAACTCACCTTGGCACAACTCAACTCTCCCTCGACTCGCACTCAACTCGACTGACTGCTCTCGCGTGAATGCTCGCTTATATAGGAAGTTGAATCTTTCCACAAGGTTCTCGAACGTTCTATCGCTATTTCTACACACTCTCTGGAGGAAGGGGGACAAGAAGCTTTCAGAAGGTCCTGCCTAAGGTGCACCGGGTGTTTACGCTGGCGAGCGGCAGTTACTGTTGTTTACTCGACAACTTGAAGCCGATCTCTCGATAACCTGGAGCCATAGCCACTGCGTCACAGTATTAATGTCGGCCGGAGGTTGTATGCTGCCACAATAATTGTAAGTGTGTTGTTAATGGTGTTTGGGGGAGTACGGATATGGAAATTAGGGTAGTTGTAAAGGTAGGAATCAACAAGAAGTAAAAGGGTGAGGGATGTTGGAGTACCGCGTACTACCTCCGTTAGTACATGTTAGTACTAACTGCCGGGTGTAACCTGGAACGGCATGGTTAGACCGGGTTAACAGCCATTGCACAAGTTGCTGGCTGTCACTTGGGGATTAGGGGTGAAAGATGGGAAGAGTTATTTACTGTTTTCTTTATTTGTTATCGTTCTTTCATGATATTAGCGGCATTTACGCCGGTTCCGATGCGATGGAGGTGGAAGCGGAAGCACGTGTGCTTCCATAAGTTTCTGATGAGACGGTATCCTTCCTGTAGTTGTTGGTTGTTCTCCTGTAGCTGCTAAATTCTCTGTAGGATGACTGAGTTACTTTCGAGGTGCCGCTCTCGAAGCCCAGCGACTGAGGCCTCGAGGACACTCAACCGCGTGAGTCGATCGTCGCAGTCACTGTCGGTTGGCTCGACCGGCTCCATCAGGTGGTACTCGATGCGCATCAGCTTGCACTGACAAGACGCGAGCACCTCCATGTTGTCGTCATCCTGAGCTACCTCTCGGAGTTGTCAGGTTTGAGAGGACGTCGCTGAGAGATGGCGAATGGCGTCGCGTTGCTTGGCCTCGATTGCCGCAAGGCGCGCATTGCTTCCCCGTTGCAGCGGCTCGAGACGAAGACCAAGGTCCCGAAGTGTAATTTCGATGCTCTCAATGTCGTTCTGCAGGTCCGGTGTCATGACGGGAGTGAAGGCTGTTTGTGGGTTCTCTGCTGATAGTGAAGTTGTCAAGTTCCTTGGAGCGATATTCGGCGGCGGTAGGGGTGGATGTGCGCGAGAAGCTGGATGCGGAGTCTGTTGTCGGCGTTGCTGTTGAGACCTGGGGTAAAATGGGCAGGAAGCTTGCTCAGGGAAGTGGTCACCTCTACCACAAGTAGAACGAGTAGTGACGATGAAGTACCAGATTGTGCCCGGTGCAGTCAGCGGTGAGTGAGAGCAAGTGACAGCGTTGGAACCCCCGAACTATATATAGGAGGGGGATCCCCCCTCGTCTCCTATTGGTCGCTCGTCCGGCAATCCCTGTGTGGCTGAGGAAACTGCCAAATTATTCTTCGGGCTGGTTTTTTGAGGTTTTCTTGTTGCATTATCTAGCAACGGCATCCAAGCTTTGTGTATGCGTGTTACTTCCTCTTTTATATTAAAATTATTTTTATGTTTATAAGTCGCGATTGCCTCACGGTACAGCCGTGCGTGGTAGTATGCTGTGCTATCTAGGACTTCGATCTCATCAAACTTGATGCCATGGCGCAATAGCAACACATGCTCGGCTACTGCTGCTTTTTCGATGTGTCCTTGTCCACAGTTGCTTTTATGTTTTTTGATGCGGGGTTTTATGCTGCGCTTAGTGATTCGAACGTAGACTTGGCCGCAGCTACACGGTATGCGATAAATATCGTGCATCAAGGGCGGGTCCCGCCTATCCTTTGCCGATTCTTACTTAGTTGGTGTTTTAGTTTCTGGTGGATCTGAGGGTAGTTTTTACGTTGGCTCTCCCCAACAATTTGTCAATGCAATTCGTAACACCATTAATATAGGGCGAGAATGATTTATTCTCCTGTCTTGTCGTCTCAGTGCGGTTTTTTTGTTTTTCTGGGATTTGAGGACCAATTTATTCCCTTTTTACCGTATCCCTTAGCCTGTAGTGTCTGGTGTGGGTGCTTCAGTACCTGTTCCAAATCCGCCGGTTCACAGATATGCTTGGCACGTTCTGTTAGGGTCTTTATTATACCTTTCTTATGTCGGGGATGATGATTGGAATATTTTTGTAGATAACGGTCTGTTTGGATTGTTTTCCTGTAGACTGTATGCCCTAGAGACTTGTCGGGTTTTATGGTTATCAGAACATCTAAAAAGAGAATGCTTTAATCTTTCTCCTTCTCCATTGTAAACTATATATTTTAATTGATGTTGCTGAAGTGCTGGAGGAATTTTCTTAATTCTTCATCTCCATGTGGCCAGATTACAAACGTTTCATCCACATATCTCCATCACACTTTTGGTTTTTGAACGGGGGATATAAAGGCTATTTCTTCCAGCATTTTCATGTAGAAATTGGTAACCACGTAACTTAGAGACTACCTATTGTAACTCCATCTTTCTGTTCATAGTAGTTTCCACTCCATAGGAAACAGCTAGATGAGAAACAATGGTGAAATAGAGCTGTAATATCGTCTGGGAGGATCTTGGAGATTTAGAACAAGTGTCTTCTTTCCGAACCCTTGCGAAATCGATATCACGTCAAAGCTTGTAAGTAGGTCTTGTGGGACCAAATTTTGATGACGTGTGTAGAGTTTCTTATATGTGTATGGTATTGCTGATATGCGGTTGTAGGAGCTGTGACAGTTACTTTGCTAGCGTATAGGTAGGTGAGCCTATTGCATTGACCATGGGGCATAATGGCTTGGTCATTTTGTGCATCTTAGGCAGGTCGTAGAGGCGAGACTCCACTGTTTCGCTCTTGATAGCTTTCTGCAGTACCTGGGAAAGGTTGACTTCTTGACTAGTTCGTTGTTTGCCTTTAAAGTCTTGTTTGTGGGATCTCTCTGTAATTTCTTACAGGTTTCTGGTTCTAGTAATACTTCTATCTTCTTGTTGTACTCTACCATGTCCATCACTACAGTGGCGTTCCCTTTATCGGCATTGAGTATAATAATGGACTTGTTCAAAGTCTTGGTCGCTTGTCTTTCTTCCCGACTCAAGTTCCATTTCAGCGTTTTGGCGTGGCGTAGAATCCTTGAAGCTTCGGAACGTATTTCTTCTGCTTTAGCGGAAGGTGGAGTATGGATTGCGGCTTCCATGTTCGCTATGATTTCTACTTTTGCTACGTCCGATGGAGTTATTGCGAACTTTCCACCTTTGGCTCAGAGTGATACTTCGTTTGTGACAATGTTTTTACACTCAGGTTAATCACAGTGCGTTTAGTATCCAGTTAGTGTCTCTGTTGGTTGCCTTGCGTGTTTCGAATATGATTGTCCAGCCGATTCCAGTCCTCATATGAAAGTTTGTGGTTGTTATTTAAATGTAACTTAAGCTACGCGTCGTCAGTGAAGGCCAACTCCTTGACGTTAGTACGAATTCGTTCATGCAGGAAAGTTTCTTCTGTGCAGTTGTATAGACGGTGTGCTTTGCCGGACTTGAACAATCTCTTCATCTTGATGAAACCGGGCATCGTGCCTGTGTCTCGGCAGCGTCGGAGAAAGGCTAGTGATGCGATTAGTTTGTTCTTCTTCCTAAGTTTCTCATTACTTTCTGAGCGATTACCTCTCCGTAGAGACGTCTAATATAGGTCTACAAGCCCGAAAACTACATTTCACTCGATTAACGCTGGTCGTGAAAGCCTAAGCATGCATATTTTTTGAAGTCCTTGCGCAGTGTACATCAGTTCTATGAGTTTCGTTGTTCGATGTGTGATGTGTGTTTAACTGTAAATTCCGACTTCTATCTTTATGCTAAATGGTCATCTCTTTCTCGTAAATCCCGACTTCTATGTTTATGCTAAATGATGGTGATGTCTTTCTGGTAAATTCTCTTAAATGCAGGTAATTTAGCAGCATGTATGTGCATACACGCAGATTAATATTTTTAAAATCAATCACTAGTCTTTTTTTTTAGTTAAAGGTTGTAAGAGCAAATTGTGGCTTGGATATTGATCCGTGTCCTTAGTTAAAGGCAATGTACCAAAAATCCGGCAGTTCATCTAAATTCATGAGGTACTGTTTGTTTTTCATAAGAACTGAGGAAGATCCTTACAAGTATACTACTTTTCAATGAAATGCATACCAAAATGCACTTAGGCTGACCAAACTGTTAAAGTCTTCGTTTAAGGAATATCCACAAGCACGTCAATTTTCTGTGGACTTGTGCACGACCTGAAATACCCTGTAATTTGCAGAAAAACCCGCTAATGTTTAAGAGAAGTAGAAGTGATACTTCCATTGGAATGAGCTTTGTATATGATACTGAATTCTCAGCGTGGAGTTGTCAAATAATATGATGCAAATTTACTTGAATAAATGCTAGTAATAATATTCAGCAGGAAGCGTCCTTGTATCGAATATCGTCAACTGTTTCAAAGTATTTCTTTTATGTATACATCCCCAAATCAAAACAACTGCAAATATTCCTAACCTTAGCAGATCACTAGCATATACCCCTAAGCAGAGAATATAATAGATCACGGTTTCACGCTTACGCCCATGACGAAGTTTAGCGACCTTGTTGTGAAATTTTGGGGAAACGTGGGACATATTTATAGCTGGTCCTATAAACACTCGAAGGAGGAACATCTACAGTCATTAGTGGTGGTGGTAGTAGTAATAGTAATAGTAGTAGTAGCAGTAGTAGTAGTAGTAGTAGTAGTAGTAGTAGTAGTAGTAGTGATAGTAGTAGTAGTTTAATTCATCCGTTAGTCAGTACAACGACATTGGAAACGTAAATATATTGATGCTATTTACAATATTATTACAATATGCCCTGATAATGTGTATAATTTAACACATCATTGCAATAAAAATTTGAATATGTGATGGTAATAATACCAATTAATGAAAAATAATATAATAATTAGAGTAATCATAAAGCTAAGTAAAACTATATATAACTAAATGATAAAACCTATATAATAAACAGTGATTTGGTTTTACAATTACAATGCCTCTATAAACTCATTCACATCATAAAAGCTATCTCTTAATAACATTTACTTCAAAACATTTTGAAAAATCGCATGGATTTTAAGCTTTTCTAACTGCAGGAAAATTTATTATGTAGGTCATCTGCGGTATATCCAACCCATTTGGAATAGAGCGTAGTTCTATGTGATGCTGTTCTTATGATGGTTTTATTTCTGATTATGTATTCTATTTCTGGTTATCCATTTGTGCTGAAATTTTCATTTTTTTTTTGGGTAGCATTATGAACAGAATACTTATAGACTTAGTAGAGTTAAGATTTTTAGTTCCTTAAAGGAGTTTCTGCACATGCAATATTTTATTGTTGGCATGCTGTATCTTATAATATTTTTTTTTTTTTTGAATTTTGAAAACTAAGTGACTATCTCTACTCCTTCCGCAGAATATTATACTATGCCTTATTAGATTTTCTGCAAATGCAAAATTAAAGAACTACGAACTTTTCGGCTTTCACATGAGTTCAGCTACGCGGAAGTAACATAAATAATGCAAAATATTTCTGCGTTAATTGTAGTGCTATTCTTTCATCCGCCATAAACTACTCCATTAACAGTTAAAGTTATATGTAGACATGGAATATACTCTGCCATTAAGATGATGCAGTAATATGCGCATCCATAGTCCCGTAAAACATAATCAAGGATGACGTTTTTAGGCCACAATGCTCCCCTCTTTGCCAGTCCCTTGGCTATAAAGTGTTCGCCCGACCACCAGTGATAGAGCATATATGTATATATTCACTGCGCTATTTTCTCATCCTTCTAGGAAATAAAGGGTTCACAATAAATTTTTAACAATTGCAGCTTCAACTATCTTCATTTGGCCATTTCGTAAGCCTACACTGCATGTTGAAGATTTCAATGTATGGCCCTCGATAGTACGGAAATATGTTGTAGATACGATGCAGTCAAATTAGTCCGAGTAATAGTGTTCGATGCAGATACTATTGAAAATTTTCGGACTAACCGAAAATTCAGGGATAGAATTCAAGATTATTACACTGAGATATCGTTAACATATCAGATGGCATGGCACCCAGTGAGTGAAGAGGATTTACTTTTACATCATCCACTCATTGCGGCTAAAGAAAACACTGGTTTTCTAAAGAGAAACAATCAGTAACTAATATGTGTATTTGAATTTTGATATTTTGTGCGTAATATCCTTAATACGATATAGGAAATAAGTGGCAGTTCTGAAATATACTGTGACGTAACCGTGGCGTAATGGCTCCGCGCCCCACCAGTTGTGATGTAATAGTAGCGACATCATTGGCGCCTTCGCCAGATATCACGTAGGAATGGGGCGCTTAATTTGTATACGCTTGAATGTAACCCCAATTTCACTCTAAAGGAATATCCAAAGTTTACTGTATTATAGTGGATTATTATATTGCTATCCTATATAACGTTAAGCAGATATCATGTCAATGGCACCAGCGTGTATGCATAAAATAACAACTGATTATATGTGTGCGTTTCTTGAATGATGAGTGGAAATAATAACACGGAATGTACGAAATAAAAATGTAGATTAATCAGCAATCAAGCAACATTGTACACAATTTTGTAATTACTGTATATATTTGATTCACCGATCTGCATGAAGAAAGGAAGAAAGAGAAATGCTTAGCAAAAAGGTTTATTTTAGTGACTACCGAAAAGTTTTTGACATGTGGAATTTTGCAGATTATACCCGTTTAGATAATACAAACAGGAAAAAAGATTAAAAGGATTGACAAAAACTATTTAAAAAAACAAAATAATTTGACATCCTAGGAAACTTTCCAAAAAGTATAGAAAAAGTAGAACAGTCCGTTAGTAAGACCTGAAATTGATGGATTAATAGTTATCAGAATACAGACAAATAGACAAACCAATGAGACCATTCAACTTAAATCACGAAGCTGAAAACGCGCAGTTTAAAGAATTAGCTAACAGACGGAATTCATTGCCAAAGTATCATCAGTTTGCTTACGTCGTTGCCACCGTTGGAATTGCTTCCTTTACCTATTATATGGTATCTTCCTCACCAAGCATTAAACCTTTTCAAGGCTTGCTGCGTGCTCTAAATGGTCTCACAGCATACATCTCAAGGCAATAGTCGCCTGTGTAGTGAATGGCCATGACGAAGCCGAGATTTAAACGCGTTCTATTTGTCCATTTACCAGCAACATTATGTAAACGAAGTTGTTCTTAAAGCCACACTGAACTGGATGATTCAGGCGGTAACATCTGTTACTCGCTTGGAGGTTTTTCACGATCTGCGTTGGCAAAAGCCGAGTTGGAATCCCCAAAATTACCACTTCCCTACACTTCCTATCGTTTCATTCTTTCTATAATTCTGGTTCCTCACGGGCACGTGGTAAATACCTGGTACGATTCACTTTCGGGTGTGCGTGTGCCTTGATTGACTTCTTCTGGAACCGCACTGCTCCTTGTCGGGAGAGGCTTGTGTAAGCCCCGCCTGGGGTGCGTTGGTGATAAAGGAAGAGATCCTTGGGATCTTTGGAAATGTTAGGGGCCTATTTGTTTCTTACCTCGTGGCGAATCACTCCTGGATGCAAAGCTCCCGTGTGGCTCCTACTATTTCCCGGAAGCTCAGCATCTACAACTTGCCTACGGCAAAGATGAAATCCCTCACCGTATAATCCCCTCTAACCGAACTTTCACACGGGTTTCTTATGCGGTTAGACAGCAAGAGGTTTATTACATAAACTTTCTCTAGAAATTGAAGAGGTTTTTGCTTAATATCATGACGCGGTGTGGGAGAAGCTTTCTTCCTTTTAAGGTTAAAATATTGGTTTAATAATCCATCGACCTCACTTATTAAACGTATTCTTATTCACACACTTTTAAAAAATGTGAATTCAAGGGATAGAATTCTCCATTCTTGCAGAGAAACAAAAATGTCATCTGCTTAAAAGTTAGAAGGCGATTATTTAACACTAAGAGTGTTTTGATTTAAACGCGGACCCAGCAGTAAAACAATTTCCCGTTTAATGATATAAACATTATTATGGAACGAAGTGTAAGTGCCTGGTTAAAATGCTGATATAATACAACTGAGCAGTAATAGCAGAGGGGGTGAGCGATAATAGTCAACGTCATATAGGTGGTCCACCTAAACATTATGGCATTATGATACACAACGACCACTCAATGAATGGACATCCTACAGACACATAAAATTTGTCCCTCCTAATCAGCCGCTAAACTCCTTTAGAAACATTAGAAAGTGTGTTAAGAAACACTTTTTTCTTCGGTAAAAATGAACATCAATAACTAGTTTCTAGCATGAACCATAAGTATACGTGGAGAAGAAAACTGTGAACTTATACTGCAAAATGACGAAATGATAGGCTGGTAATGAGCCTATCTATAGCGGTTTATTAAGTTTTTGTCAATAGCTCTGCCATTGTAAGCAGTTTTTGAAATGTATGTTGTTTTCTCATTGCAAGGAAAAACAAAGTACTGATAAGTCATCAAGAGAGCCAAAGTAAGAGCAAAAAGACAAGTGTCCAATCCATTTGTACAGCACCAGATGAATCAGCGGCCCCTAGGATTACGCGTTTACCTACATACACCACTGCATTCTTATGTTATTGTCCTTTTTGCCAAGAAAACATGATAGGATTCATTTTTTTACATATTTATTCATTGCTGAATATAAATAGCAAAATATTGTTACTTGTTATGCAGATGCAAAGAAGCTGCACAAAATTTAAAAAGCAACAGATTTGCGAGGATCTGTAAGTAATATGATGTGAAATGTCTTTATAGAACATTTCAGCTAAGGTACCTGATTAGCTCTTCGTAACCACTGTTGAGGACCCTTCTAAGTTCAATGGTTCAAACCGAGCGACGTGGCCGAGGTAAGGCGTGCGACTCGCATTCAGGAGGTCCCGGGTTCGATTCCCGGCGACCGCCCACTCTGACTCATAGATTTTTACGGGATTTTCCCGGGCCGTCATGCTGGAGTGGTTTCTCTCAGCCCCTAATTTCCTGTCCCTCTATTTCGTTCCATTAATCACTTCATTCCTCCCTTACACCGTTAGATCTGTTTAAGAGTTGGAAGTGTCGGCAATGGTGTTTCGGTGCGGCGTGGCAGGGAAAAAGGTGTTCTCTGTGGAACTTTCTCCGTCCCTCGGTCTTCGACTGATTGCCGAGGTATACGGACCGCCCATTGGTGGTGGGGGGCATTGGACCCTCTATGTGGGGCAGGGTCCCAGGTCTGCCTATCCGACTGGCAGGGTGTCTCATTCTGGAAACTGTGGAGGCCCTGTCATTGTTGTGCCGTCACTCCTGGTCCCGGCGGCCCGATGTTTCCTCTCACCTCATCCATCCCTCTATGAGGCGCCACCTCGAGGGGCACAGGAACAATATCCTCACTAGGGATCGGTGCCGATTCCGCTCCGTCTAGCATTCCATTGCATTCAATGGTTCAAAGATCATTCCTCCAGAAAGTTTAGAGAGGAAGACTTTACTGAAATACCAAGAATGACCATGTAATTTATTGTTGTGGTGTGAGGTGTTATAAGTGCAGTTGCAGGAGTATTTTTCCTTATTTAAAGATAATTTTCACAACCAGAGAACACCGCAATTATTAGGTTTAATTCTTTCGTACCTGGTATTAAATAATTCTAAACTAGTTTTATACTTGCGGCATCTGTTACAACTTTGAAACTTTCCTTGTATGTTGTAAGCCTTTCAGGTTGACTTGAGGTTTATATTAGACATTTTTATTTTATAAATCAAATTTTACCAGATATTAAGTATTGCATATCAAGTGTATGAGGTGTAATTCACGACAGGTTTGAAGTATTAAATCAATACATTTGTGTGAGGTAACGCGTGTCTTAATTGGCTACAGCCTATCCTTCTGTTATTATTTAGACCTAGTTTCGTTTTGGCCGATTTTGACATTAGATTCTAACATATAATAGGCGTTTTGTATATGGCGAGGTTTCGGATGTGGTGGAGAATACATTGCAAAGCAAAAGTTTATAATATTGTTCAGAAAGCTGGTAGAAAATAAAAAAACTATTTTGACATGGGCTCAACCCACAGTCACTTGTGTGCCGTAAGCACTTTGTTCGCTGATTGTGGGACCTTTTTCTATCTAATTATTGAAATGGGCGAAAAGACGACCTAAGGCTCATCCGCTGTTAAACTATCTGTATAGATTAAAAATACTCGGGTGCAGGTGTTTCGTTTGGTGCGCGTATAATACCACACTCTTAGTTTACTAGCAGTACAATATAGCTGAACAACGTGACGTAGTAGAATTAGAACGAGCTGGAAGCGGAAAACCACTAAGCACCTCAGCCTAAATACTTTTGTGCACTTCCTTATTTCTAATATAGAGATAAGGATTTACGTCAACGATTAGTTGCGCATTTTATTTACTAGGATAGCCTGCACTATTAGTGGCAAGATGGATTCAAAGATAAGATATATGTGCCAGTTTGAGTCATATACTGGTACCATATGTTTCGCGGTTTCGCCGCTTTTAAACACATTCGACATATTAGTTCTGTTTGAATCAATCCCAATGTTTATTAGGACGTTTGCTGAATGGTCCATGTCCAGTTATAAAACATAACTCTTCCTAAATGAAGACTTGTTCGGTCTTTCAAGTGAATTATATAATTTTTACACAGATATTTTTTATAATTTGACTGTAGAATTTGTTATTGGAGATTGATTTTCATCCCTTTTAATGTGATGTGTTAAAATCAGCATAATACCGAGCGAGATGGCTCCACGGTAACGTGCACGGCATGCATTTGGGATGTCCTGGGTTCAATTCCTGCGTCCCGCAACTCTAAGCATAGGGTTTTCAGTTTTTTCCTAGGGGGTTTCTCTTCTACCATGAATTTCCTTTCCTCATTGCCTATCATTTCGCTTCGCCTTTCACGTTTCAGGTATACTTAGGGGCTGTGCTGTGTGGTCGGTGTCGGACGGATGGCCCAGATGCTTGCTCTTTGGAAACTTCTTTTTGGCTCTGCCAGATGACAGTATTTCCTGAGCTATCTCCCCGGTTCCGCCAGAAAGAAGCATTTTCTGGGCAGTGCACCGTTGTGGCCGGGTCATCAAGCTTAGACCTCTTCGCATCTCTGTCGATCGACGTACCTGCGGCCCATACCCTCCTGCGGTTCCATCACTTCATCCGTTCCTTCTGAGGCGGTAAGCACAAAATATCCGTGTTGCGTCGAGGTGTGGGGTGTACCCTCCGTTCCCTGGTCATAGGCCATACGCTGCATAATTCAAAAGGGGAGTTAAGAAAGAAAGCTTAAAAATATACGTTTTAAAGGCATATGTACGAATTGTATTTGTAAATTAAATTATAAAAATGAGAGTCCTAGTCCTGCTAGTCAATTGCTTTGAAAGCACATCTTGGTTTCCGCTTTTGCCTATAAATGCAAAGAACAGAGCAATAAGCCATATGCTGTTTTACGTACAAGATTTTAAGGTATTGCGCTTATGATTGCTGTGGGAAATGTCCAGGTTGCAACGATTTGATAACGACAGCTAGAAAATGTATTAAAAATGGAATCCTAGCATATATGCAATAAAAAGGAGCTACATGAGCCTTTTGTAGTTCACTTGTTTGGAAATAACTTCATAATCCCCTTATGCAACCCCGTTCAGAGAGCAATTGATTTTCATACTATTGTTACTTTAAAACATACATTTGATTAGAGTTTTGATTAAGTAAATCTCAAAGACATGCCAAAGAAATCGCTTATTACGCAGGCGATATCATCGCATGAAGAAGGGGTACAAAAAATTAGTGCCACTTTATGACTAATGCTTCAGTGATGGAGGAAGCAATGCGGAGAAGTAATTTTAGCTTCGTCAAATTCCCAATTGGGTGGCAATAAAACATTAATAATGTTATGATTATTTTACTTGACACGTATGTAAAAACATCCTTGTATTCAGTAGCAGTAGTTTATAATGGCAATGTGTTATGATCTCCTTCATTTTAATTAATTCAATGATTTTTGTTCTGCAGGTATCGGCCTTTTGCGGCCAAACCCTAGGTCATAGACAATTGACATAGTATAACCACTTACCATTTCATTAAATTTACATGGGATACCGAGCGAGGTGGCGCCGCGGTAATGCGTGTGACTCCCATTCGAGAGGTTTCGGATTCAATTCCCGGCGACCGCCCACTCTGACCCATGGGCTTTTGGGTTTTTTCCGGGTCATCAGGCGAATTCTGTAATGGTTTCTTTCATCCCCGAATTTCCTCTCCTTCCATATCATTCCATTAATCATTTCATTCATCCTTCACCCCCTTAGGTCTGTTCCAGGGTTGGAAGTGGTGGCGATGGTGTTCCGGTACGGCCTGGCAGGGGAAAAGAATGATCTCTGTGATCTTTCTCCGCCCTCGGCCTTCGATGGTGTACGGGATATACGGCCCCTTGGGGAGGCGTTGGACCCTCTGTGTGAGACGGGGTCCCGAGTCTGCCTGTCCGGCTGCCGGGGCGTCTCAATCTGGAAACTATAGGGACCCTTTTATTGCTGCGCCGTCACTGCTGGTTCCGACCGCCCAGTGTCTCCTCTCGCCTCATTCATCCCTCCCGGGGGCGCCCTCCTCCAGGAGTATAGGTGCAAAATCCGCATTCACTGAATCGGCGCCGATTCCCCTCTGATACGCATTCCCTTCCATTCTATGGGATTGCAAGAAAATTGTTCAATGTACTGCTGTTCCCATTAGTTATTGGGTATGAAGTTTGTTTGTTTGAGTTTTGTTTATGGAAACTCTTTAGCTTTTATGGTTCTTAGTGACTCATTCTATATTGGGCATGAAAGCCCGGAAATTTTGCTCAGAGGCGTCTTTATTGGGTTTGAGGTTCATTTACGGGCCGTAACTCTGCGACCGGAACCACCGGCTTTTCTTCCCTTCCGAAGGAAGTCATGCTAAGGACCGCTCTCTGCCAGGTTTGAACCCGAGACCTCGTGAACTAGAGGTTAGCATGGTACCCCTAGTGCCATGAAAACAATCGCTTGAGCATTTACAATATTAGAGATGAAGGTTTATCAAGTAGTCTCTTCAGAGAGGCTTTAGGAATTTAAGGCTAGTGAACTGATATTTTCTGGTACGGGTGTAGAATAATTGATCCTTGAATTGTATATGAGAATTTAAGGGCTGAAAATCATAAACGAACTTTCAATATTTTTATCGCAAAAGGTTCTTGTATACCTTAGGCAAAAGGTACTAATGTTCTATAGGATTTGCTTTTAGCTCATGTCTGATACTCCAAAGATACAATCAAAGCTCTGCAAATCAAAACTTACAAAGAATTATAAGTTGCCTACGAATAAGTTTTCGTTATGAATAATGAGTAATGAAACATATTGGTTAAGTAAACGATACTCTTTGAAGAAATAAAATACCACATACTACCTTTATGAGGCTAATGGATAATATTATAGTAATTAGTCTCTAAAACACCAGTTTTATGGTACCGAGGATATCGAAAACATAGATTATATGGAAAGGAAGGCAAAAAGATATTCAATTACTCATATTTTCCACACCACGCTATGTAGTATATAAGGTACATGCTTTATCTTTAAACTAACCATTATTAAAATACCGCAATATAGTGTAATTCTGGTACTCTTTAATAAAGAATCAATGTTTTTCGGTTTCTGAATCTGGTTCCGTTTAGAGATACAATACCCTGCCAAATTTCATCAGTGTAACATCTGTAAAGGTTATTTCGCCCCTATAATTTTTCAAAGATTGTAAAATGCGGCGCATCGGTTTGCCTTTTGCAATTTTCTTTTCTCCTTCTAGGATAATGCAAAACGCCATGTTACTGAAATTCGAATTATCGCTTATCTGCCGAATGCATAAATTATACGCAACTTTATTTTGGAAACAGGGTTTGTTTTGGCCCTTCTGAAAAATTCAAAACTGGTGGATCGCTCACTTATAATTTTCAAGCCTTCAAATGTAGAAGTCAGCAGCACATACCTGGTAGACTTTTCAACAGGAAGAATAACTTCGTTTAGACTACAATAACTGCCCAATACTGTGAACATGTATTTGACTTTAGAAAAACAATAGATTCATCCCATTCTCTAATGCTGCGATAGACACAAGTAACACAGGCTGTTGCGTTTTAACGAACTAATTTGTAAACCAGTACATTCTCAGCACAAAAACCCATGTCAAATTGAAACCCAAAAATAACTAATATCAATAACAACCACAACCAATGGACAGCAATCGTGCCTGCAATTTCTTCCAGAACCACAGAGGCAGGCATTTGAAATGTAAGTTTATACTAAACGAGCGAGACGGCTCTAGAATAAAGTTTGAGACTTGTATTCGGAAGGTCCCGGCTTCCATTCTCGCCGACCGTCCACTCTGACTGGTTTTTCATGGTTGTCTCTGGTCTTTAGGCGAATTCTGGGGTGATTTATCATCTACCACGACCTCCTTTCCATCATTTCTCTTTCATTCCATTTCCTTCTCAATTTTCAGATGTGCTCTTAGGTTTCGTGGTGCA
The DNA here is from genome assembly GCA_030765065.1 of Deroplatys truncata. Classification (NCBI taxonomy): domain Eukaryota; kingdom Metazoa; phylum Arthropoda; class Insecta; order Mantodea; family Mantidae; genus Deroplatys; species Deroplatys truncata. Next base: position 273,754,160 of record CM060990.1, read on the forward strand.
CGGCGTGTCGAACAGATGGCACAGAGCTTGCTCCAAAGGAAAGCGTACTACCCGTGGACATTACAGGGCTGTTTGATCGATGGGTATTTCATCGCCCACTCTAGCCAACTCCATTGAAGTCTCGATTCGTATGCCAAGCCGAGTGTACGTGATTTCGTCGTTTTGCTCGAGATTGTTCGTTCTGCTTACTTTGATTACAATTGTGCCTTGTTTCCTTTGTTCTTCCGTGTTAATTTTCGTTAGCGTTGTGTGCTTTTCAACTGTTTGTTGCCGGAACTTGTGATCAAGGAATCCTCACAGGCAATGCGCCCACGGAAGATAGTGCCGCATCACTGTCAACGTCAGATTCAAATCTATCATAATTAAAACCGCCTGCATGCACATATTTACAATCCAAGCTTGTGTTCCATCGGTTACGAAGTATATGTACTGACAGATTGTCAAAACGCCGGAACCTTACAATGGATACAATGATGTTGACTTTGAAGAGTCTACCGTAGCTGACCATGACGTGAAGAGTTTCGGATCTTCTTCAGTGAATGAAGACACTTCTGATGACTGGCAACAACTTAAGCGTCCATTCGACAGTCTGCCCATTTCATTCTACTTTCGCTTTATCAATACATAATAGGCATCCCAGCCTTCCCATGGATGAGTCATTGCCTCTGTCTCTGCACAGCCTACGGTTCCTGAAACCTCACCTCAACGACTGCTCAAACCCCATCTATTTTTGGTTGCTCCCTGCCACGGAAACATATTTTCTTCTGTAATGTCTGAACTTTCTCCTAAGTTCAAAGTGGCTGTTTTTCAGATTTTACTACCGCCAAGACTTTTCCTGATAATGCCAAGCTTCAGTATAATACTTTCACTCCGAACACCAACCCTATTGTTCGATATGCTCTCAAAGACCTTCTTCCTAACACCCTATTAGGCGCTATCACACAGGAGCTACAAAATGGGACTATCGTGGTTCTGCACATTCGACAACTACGGAAAACCAGTGTGGATAAGGAGACCAAGGTGAAACTGTCACTCCCGCTACGCATCTGGATATTTACGATGAAATGGTGGGGTGAAATCTTGAATATCTAATCTCTTAAACATCCGCTTCACTTGAAAGTCAGTGTTGAAGATTATATCCGACATAGAGATCCGAGGAAATGCTATCGAAGTCACGTTTTGGTCACACGCCACACAATTATTGTGCTCTCGAACCACGTTGCGCCAAATGTGATGACCACCATGCATCAGCGGGTTACTGCAAAGATTATCACCTTCCTGGTACCTGTGTAAATCGTCAGGGTGTTCATACCGCTAACTATAAGCATTGTACACGACTTTTCTTCTACGTCAAAGCAGATATCACCCCTTCTCAGAATAAGCTAAAAATGGCAAAACTGTCTGTTTGTCTTCTCTCATACCTGAAAGGTTTCAGACCCTTTAGTCCCCTGCTACCACTTCAACTCCTGCTTCTGTTCCTCCACCAGCGAATACCCATACTACAAAGTTTTCGTCTCTTTGAGATTCAATTGCTATCCTGAAAACTCTCAATGTTCCTACATAGCGGGAGACCTTAATCAAGATCCGGCAGGTTCCGGACGTTATCAGTAAAGGCATCCTACTATTCGAAGGCCTTTGCTCTATATTCAGCAACGTAATGGCAAGTAACCATTATTGTCCATTACGTCTTTTGTTTTGGAACGCTCGTGACCTTCCAAATGAACTACAATAATTTCGAACGTTTCTTTGCACAGAACATATAGAACTTGCATTGGTGTGAGAAACACAATCACATCAGATTGGGGCATATCTTATTACACATCTTATCATAATTCTCATTCCACACAACCAACTTGGGCACATGCATCTACATTAAATCCTACATTCCTCATATATGTGTTCCAACGCCAGCTACGCTAATGACAGAATATTAAACCGCAGTACAACTACTGATACGGGGTGCAGAGGTCACCATTGGGTCAGTTAATCGCCCTCCTACTACTAGTATGTCGATTTTCTTCATGATCTAAAGATTATTACTCATTTAGAGAAGCTTCTGCTCGGCTTTGGTTTTAACGCCAAGCGCAAGGAATGTCATATCTGAACGAACAATCCAGATAGAACGACCTTACACCATCACTCCGAACGCTGCTACTATAATATTATTGCCCCTGATATACCTACATCCATGCATTCTGATGGTTCTGAGGACATTCTCGATATCTTTCCTGGCCTGTCACCTGACCTCCTTCCTCTTCTTGTGATTATAAACGCTTCTTGTCCTCGTGCTCACCCACCAAAACTTCCTGTTGTGACAACTGACTGGACTACATACAATGATTACATTAATGCCTCTCTAACACTTTTAGACACCTTCAAATACTTTGAAGGAATCATGACACAGCTGCACCCAGGCACTTCAATCTGTAGATTTCTAAGACCGGAACAGAATTGTGTAAGTCAAAAGACGCGCTCGCCTTATCTGGCAGCATAATCGCGGCCAAATGCACAGGGTGGAATATAGCAAACAAGCGGCCGTGAGGAGCTATTTTTCTCATAAAAATTCAGGGCACAGCAGCGAAGCGAAATAAATGGATTCTTCGTCCCTCACGCCCTTGTCCACTGATTTTGGCTCTAACTACTGCAAGAGTACTGTCTACACTAAAGAAGATATCAGTGACACTCTGGCTACTCATTACGCTGAGCAGTTTCAGCCTCATCCTTCCAAGCCTGCTATCTGACTTCCAATCAATATATAGTAACAGCTGTCCGCGATATTCTTTCCCGACTTCCTCTCTAGCCGCTTTCCTTAGCAAGCTTCACTGAACTGCATCAATCTCCACCACTCTCTTCTTCCTATTGTCCCATTGGCCCCCCGTAAGGGGGTTCCGGCACCTTCAGTTGCCGTGGTGCGGGTCCTGCGGAACCTGAGTACTCATGGTACTTCTGACGTTGCTAGAAGTATGCTGGGCCAAAGTCCGAGCCCCACCCGTAGGGATGTCGTTTAGCTTTGGTTAGACTCGGCGGAGTAGTGGTTCCCGATACCCACGGGAGTTTGGGTACGTCTGGGCGGTTTTGCGTCAAGACAGGGAAGTGAGACGCCTCAACATCCTCTGGTACCGCCCTGGATAACCGGTAGACAATTGCTAGATTCCTGTCGGGCCTACCGAGGTACTTCGGTAGTTTTTCCCTTTTAAGGGTTAACGCGCGTAAATGGCGCAATCACTTCCGACCTATAATTGGGTGTCGGATGGAAGTTTTCAGGTGCCGGCTCACAGGAAAAGATCTCGGGGGAGGGAGTGCCACTCGGCTGACGCCGTCCTCCCAGGATCACGTGGGGGCAAAGTTGCCCTGGTGTGCTAGGTCCCATTGGCTTTCTCTCTACTGTGAGAAAACTGTGTTAGAAACTCATCCTGGAGTGGCTGTATCCATACCCGAACTCCTAAATTCCACATCACCAATTTTTCAGCACAATTGCAAGTCATTAGGGTCACAGATTACGTCCGGAACGTTAAGGCGGACAATAAAAGGGTAACGCTTATCTTCCTGGACGTCTCGAAAGCTTTTAATTCAGTTTGGCATGATCACCCTCCCTACAAGCTACTTCAACATTCTTGATTCGTTTATTCATCTCATTGCTTTGTATCTCCGAACAAGAAATTTCCTGTTCACATCTTACGCCGCTAACATTCCCTCCGTAACATCCATGGCGGAGTTCCACAAGGGACTGTTTGGCCTCATTTCTTTACACCTTTTATACCTTGATATGTCCCGACAAACTATAATTCAACTGAAATTTATGCAGACGACACCATCATTTTCCATTCTCACACCTCTCCTGCTCATCTGGATCGCGAATTAAGTGGCTGTGTTGCCCGCCTAAATTACTTTCTGGAAGCCTGGAGAATAGTGTAAATACTGGTAAATCTCGCATTCTCAGATTCCTTCTTGCGCAGCCAGTAGAGTACACGGTCAACTTCTTCCTGTTTCTTACAGCAGAAAATATTTGGGCGTCCATATTGATTTCCGGCCCCACTGCTAACCTCAAATTCAATATTTTCGCAATAAATCTCTTCAGAATATCGGAGCGCTTCCCTTCTGTTTGCTTCCGAACATGTCTGTGAGGATAAAGCTTGCATAACTGCTGCTGAGCTTCGGAGAGTGAGCGAGAATATTTACACCAGATGTGCTACCTGTTTGAGAATAGAAGGTCAACATTTCCAGTGTCTATTTAAGGTAAGGATTTTAGTCCGCCTCTGCCGGCGTAATTTCCCCGGGGACATCCGACTGTCTCGCGCTATAGAGAGAGGCCGGGAGTGGGTTCGAATATAATTTAACTACCCTATAATTTGATGGCTTCAAGCTGTAGTCGGGCATGGTAATGTGTCTTGGATGAAAGAATGTTGGTGTCCTAGAACTTAATGATGTGTTCGCCCTCCGCTTCAATGACTTGTTTGGCAACTGCGGACTTTTCTGTTTGGTCCAAGCGGCAGTTTCTTTTGTGTTCGGTAAGTCTGATGTTGACACTGCGCTGTGTGGTTCCAATGTAAACGAACCAGCAAGAACAGGGAATACGGTATACACCGGTTGATGACAAGGGTTCCTGAGGATCTTTAGCTAGGCGTATTAAATTATTTAATTGTTTAGTAGGCTTGAAAATAGTCCTGACAGTATGTCGCTGCAGTATGTGCTCAATGCCGTCAAGATATCTTTGAAATATCGCAAAAAGTCTGTGCCCTTGTTTTTCGGATGATCTGTCTTCTGAGCGACAGGATGAAGTCTGGCGGGGCGGCAAGTTCTTTTTTACTTCTCGGGTTGAATAACCATTTCATGATACTGCTCGTTCCAGGTGACAAAGTTCTTGTTGCAACAGTTGTGGTTCACAAATGCGAGTAGCGCGATTTTCGAGAGTTTTGATCATGGCCCGTTTTTGTCTGGGATGATGGTTTGAGTCTTTGTTCAGATAGCGGTCAGAGTGAGTGGGCTTGCGGTACACAGTGTGCCCAAGTGTACCGTCTGCCTTCTTTGCTGACCAAAACGTCCAGGAATGCCAGCTGCCCAATTATTTCTTCTTTCATGATAAACTGGATGCGGGGATTGATGTCGTTGATGTGTAGGAGGAAGTCCTGAAGGGCTTCCTTTCCGTGGGGTCATATAACGAAGGTGTCATCCACGTAGCGGAACCAGACTGTAGGTTTAAGTGGAACTGTGTCTAGGACTGTAGGCTCAAAGGATTCCATTAAAAAGTTGGCAACCAATGGGCTCAGAGGATTTCCCATGGCCACGCCGTCTATTTGTCCATAGAACGTATAATTCCATTGAAAGCATGTCGTTGTGAGAACATGTTGAAAGAGTGCAATTATGTCGCCTGGAAACATTTGTTTCAGCTGTGTGAGTGCCTCTTGTATTGAAACCATGGTGAAGGGTGAGACGACGTCGAAGATGACAAGAAGGTGGTTTAGCTGTAAGGTGAGATTCTGTAGCTTCTGGATGAAATGGGTAGCATTTTTAATGAAGGAGTCCGTTGAACCGACGTGAGTTTGTAACAAGAAAGCTAGATGTTGTGTTGTGGAGTAAGTAGGAGATCCAATTCCGCTGACAGTGGCCTCAGAGGTACTTCTTAGTTTGTGGATCTTGGGTAGACCGTATAGTCTAGGAGGCTGAGATTCTGTTCTGGTGATGCGTCGTTTATCTCCTGTTGTCAAGGGAGAATTCTCGATAGTTTTGTGTAAAATACGAGGTGGGGGATCGCGTTGAATCTTGCAGTATGTATCCGGATTTAGAAGATCTGAGATTTTTTTCGTAGTCTGGCTGGTTTAAGATTACAGTGGCATTCCACTTGTCCGCAGAGCAGATAATGATGTCGTTGTTGTTGTTCAAAACCTTCAGGGCGGCCTTTTCTTGGAATGTTAAATTGCTGGACGGAGTCTTAGCATGTTGGAGAATCCTAACGAATTCTCGGCTAATCTCATTGGGTGTTGCTGCTGGCAGGCCTCGTATTCCTGATTCAATATTGGAAATGATGTCCTCATCTGGAAGAGTCGCTGTTACCACTACGTAAATACCTCCTTTAGAAGCAGGAAGGTCTCGGCTGTCGAAAGCTGGTGGTCCGATAAGTTGATCACTGTGCGGCTGGGGCCCACAGGAGTAGATGTTTGGTTTGAAGTCGAAAGGCGTTCAAACTTCCTCTTATGTCGAATAGTAGTGGTGTTCTAGTGGCAAGTCATGGAGTTGTATGTAATTCTGTCTGTGTTGTCCCAATCGTATCTGTGTAGTGAGTTACTCACACGGATATGTAGATCGAGCAACTGATTGTTGTTGGAAACAGGTTCTCATCTGGTTTGGTCAATGCGCTCTCGGAGCATCCGAGCGGTTGTAGATGCGGTGAGCGGCAGCTGTTTGGAAATGTCGCTTCTGTCGGAGGAACTTAGGAATTATTCCGGTGCCCTGCAGCGTAGAAGGAATGTGAGTGAGCACAGAAGAGAAAATTTCTATTTGCGCAGTACTTCTAGTCAACGAATCAGGCGATATATCCCCTCTCAGTAGAGGCGAGTCATGAGAGAACGTAGGCTTTCACGGCCGGAGGCAGTATAACTGGAAGTTATTTCCGGGCTATTTTGTCGTGTCTACTGGAGATAGATGTTCCAGACGTTTCGTCTACAACTACGGTAGACATCTTCAGTGGCTCTGTCGAAGTCTTCCAGGAGAAGGTTGCACTGCGTCTGAAATGCCGGCTGTTTGTGCTGCTGTACTTATACTGAGGGGTCTCTCCTCTGATTGGTCCGGGTGCCGGTCGGGTGGTGGGAGAGGCCCCTCTGCCTTGAAGTTGTTGCTCCCTTTTGATTGGATCGCTTTTTTTCTCGTGTTATATGACGTTTCTTGCCTTGAATGACTGGATGCCAGTTATTGTTGAGCTTTCGAGCCTCTTCTTTCTTATTAAACTTGTTAGGGTGCTTATATATTTCGATGGCTTCACGCTGTAGTCGGGCATGGTAATGTGTCATGGATGAAAGAATGTTGATGTCCTGAAACTTAATGATGTGTTCACTCTCCGCTTCAATGACTTGTTGGGCGACTGCGGACTTTTCTGTTTGGCCCAAGCGGCAGTTTCATTTGTATTCGGTAAATCTAATGTTGACACTGCGCTGTGTGGTTTCAATGTAAACTGATCCATAAGAACACGGAATACGCTATACACCGGCTGATGGCAGAGGTTCCTGAGGATGTTATTCTGAGCGTAGGAATTATTTAATTGTTTGGTAGGCTTGAAAATAGTCTTCACATTATGTCGTTGCAGTATTGCTCAATGCGGTCAGTGACATTTTATAAGTATTGCAGACAGACTGTGCCCTTATTTTTCGGTTGATCTGTCTTCTTAGCGGTAGGATAAAGTCTGGCGAGGCGGCAAGCACTTTTTTACTTCTCGGGTTGAATAACCATTTGATGATACTGCTCGTTCCAGGTGACAAAGTTCTTGTTGCAACAATTGTGGTTCACAAATGCGAGAAGCGTGATTTTCGTGAGTTTTGATCATGGCCCGTTTTTGTCTGGGATGATGGTTTGAGTCTTAGTTCAGATAGCGGTCAGTGTGAGTGGGCTTGCGGTACACAGTGTGCCCAAGTGTACCGTCTGCATTCTTTGCTGACCTTTGATGTGTAGGAGGAAGTCCTGAAGGGCTTCCTTTCCGTGGGGTCATATAACGAAGGTGTCATCCACGTAGCGGAATCAGACTGTTGGTTTAAGTGGAACTGTATCTAGGGCTGTAGACTAAAAGGTTTCCATGAAAAAGTTGGCAACCAATGGGCTCAGAGGTCTTCCCATGGCCACGCCGTCTATTTGTTCATAGAACGTATAGTTCCAACGAAAGTATGTCGTTGTGAGAACATGTTGAAAGAGTGCAATTATGTCGCTTGGAAAGATGTTTTTTAGCTGTGTGAGTACCTCTTGTATTGGAACTAGAGTGAAGAGTGAGATGACGTCAAAGCTAACAAGAAGATCGTTAGGCTGTATGTAATCCTGTAAACTTGAGTTCTATACTGCTGTAATTCTTCAACAGATATTATATGCTGCTCCTGCGTGGAGGGATGTTTCCTACACAGGCCTAAAGGCGCAATCAAGTGAAGATGTGTATTTCCCTAGAAGAAAGACAACGGCTTATCAACCGGGATACAAGAACTCACGAGTGCTTGCCTTTGCTTATATGAAAACCATAACAGCTATTCTTAATCATCTGGATGCCGAATGGAAAAACAGCTTGACCCGCTATGTTGCCAATGTTCATCTTCTATTTATTATCAATGAGCCGAAGCGGCGACAGCATTGTTAACCACTGCTCTGGATTAATCCAATTCCAATTTTATCATTTACTGGTTTTACCGTAGTATCTTTCCCGTGCTTTTTGATCACACATTGTTCCATATAAAGGTTGGTAATAAGCCTGGGAATGGATGGCTGTTGCCCTGCTGTTTGTATGTCGTTTAGGCAGCTCCAGCAGTAGGGAAAGTCTTCGAGCCTGGATCTGTTAGGGCTTCCGGACCTCTCTGTATTGTCTGTCTTTGGCCTATGGCCTTTTGTGTTTCATTTGCTTTATCCCTTCCTCTTGGCGGGTGGTAACCACAATGGATCCGTTTAGCCGCAATTCTGGAGTTGTCCGCCTTCGTTGTATAGTATACCTGTATTATAGTAACTTCCAAAGAGAAATTATAATATATTAAAATTGTAAAGATTTATATTGATCGCGCTGTGTTAATCAAGATGCAGATATGCCGATAAATTCCACTTTCACTAAAGTGACCAGTTGTTCTTCCGTAGCTACTGCCAAGATAATACAGCCGGAATGAATTATGGTGCTAAAATTCGGGATTTACTGTTGGAATGGCAAGGATAAATGTTTGTATCTATATTCCATGGAGTTAAGTCCAAAGGTGGTAGATTTTTCCAAGCCTGTTTCACAACAAAGGAATACCTGCTTACGAAAAATAGCAACTTATTTTTCACCCTATCGATTTGTTGATCAGCAATATTAATAGGAGGGTTAAACATTATAGCTTGTGCACAATGAAGCTACGCCCCCTTTCAGTCTGTGTTAGGCATCTGAGCCACAGTTACCTTGGAAATGGATCATTCGGTGTAGTCCCATAGCCTGATCTACAAGGCAGGTTGACCTAATTTTTTTCAATTGGAGGAAAAATACTGTTACGTACTAACCCCATGCGGAAGTTGGCGACTCTACCACGCTATTGAGCTGTGGCCCTATCCACTAAGAAACCTCATTCGATGGGGTTCAGGTAAAGTGCAGCAGTACCGCTATTGCACCTGCGGATTCAAGGAGAGGGTGTATTGACCGGCAGTTAGGGCCTAGGCCAGGTGAAGGTGAGGAGTCAGGACGTAACCATGGCCGAAGCCCTGATTATGCCCTGGCGGATTCAAGGCGAGGTATCAGGTGAATCAATGGTTTGTCTCCGGACGAAAACGTTGTCGTATATTCTAGTAATTCTTCTGTCCTGTAACAAAAGAGGACATAGCCATTCTAGCATAATAGTATATTTAGTATTTTAGATTCCTATCAATAGGACTGTCCTCCCTCCTTTGGTGGAGCGGCGTCGTCTTATTCTATGGCCTTCTGCTCAGATTGTTAGGCGCGTTTATCTTATTCTCTGGCCTTTCTTTGGTCAGCGTCTTATTTCTTACCTGTGCACCATCTCTTGGTTGCGCCAATAAAGTAAACGTAGTTAATTAGTCATTAGAATTTCTACGTTTTAGTTAATTGTCAATTGCTTCGCTATACCTTCGTCGGTATGTCTTAAGATTAGAACTAGTAATAATAGTTTAAGCTTAATCTATGGAATCCAAGTCCGTTGGTTCCTTGCCAATATTTTCATCCAAGGTGCGGGTCCCTCCGAACATCCGGGGCCGCCTTGGCTCAGAGAGCAAGGACTTCGAGAGCTACCAAGTGTCACGTAATGCAATCATAGTCATGGGTAATATTTTACGGAAGTCTTGTTAGTGCGTTAAAGTATTCTTATATGTTAATTTCGGATTTCCTCCAGGCCGAAGGATCTATCAAACAGGGAGAGCGGTCTTTCATGCTTGTTTTCATTTGTTTCGTATGTTCCCAGTTCTTGTATTAGGCCATTTCCGTTCTTTTCCTTGCGCTTATATAGGTTAAAGCTTTGACTCTTAATGAATTCATCAATTGAGCGGAATTTTAATTCCTGATGTAGGAGATATAGCGGCGCTTCCGGGGGTTGTTTTGCTATTATTCGTATTAATAATCTATTCTGGAGTGTCTGTAATCTATTTATTTGTGTTTTCGCATATGGTGCAGCATACGTAATAATTGGTCTAATTAACGTTTAGTACAGCAAGTCCCATATTTACCTTTAATTCGCTATATGTATTGAAGATTGGAAGTAGTCTGTTTAGCTGACCACTGGCCTTGCCCTAATCTTAACAACGTGCTTATTCCAGGTAAGACCTTGATCCATAACTAGACCTAAGTATGTCACTTGGTTCTTCCATTCAGTTCCTTCGCCTTGATGTTTAAGAGGCTGAAGAGTGTTTTTACCTTTCCGGTGAAGTGATCTTTTTCGTAAAGATTATTGCTCGCGTATTTCTGATATTAACGTTCATTCTCCACTTGGTGAACCAAGGTTCATGTGTATGTAGAGCATTTTGCAGGCGTATATGTGTAATTCTCGTTTGAGTGGATTGCGTTACTATGACAATGTCATCTGCGTAAGTGTACTTGTCCTATCTTACTAAATCAGCATATCATTTACGTATACGTTAAAGAGTGTCACCCCAAAAGACCTCCTTATGGGATCCCTGGTTTTGTTGCTTTGGTACTTCAGACTGCATGGTTTACCGAGGTGCGAAGCGTCGATCGTAGAGGTAATACCTAATGAGAGCTATGGCAGAGTCCCGAAAGTCGTATTGCTTTAGTTTACCGAGAAGTCCAGCGTGCCAGACTATATCGAAAGCGGGTTTAATGTCTGAATAGAGGGAGCCTTTTTATGTGTTCGTGTTATATCCTTTGGTGACCTGTTCCGTCATTCTTAGCAATTGTAAGGTGGTAGTGTGTTGTGCTCTAAATTCAAACTGTTCGGGGATTAGTATATTATGTTTGTGTATGTGTTTGTTTATTCGTTAGTGTTACTTTTTCTAACAATTTGCTTATAGTGTTCAGGAGGCAAATTGGCGTATAATTGATGGAAAGTGCTAGGCTTTTGGGGAGTAGCTTTGGGGAGTAGCAGAATTTAGGCTTCTTTCCAAGTTAGAGGAAACCTGCCGTGTTCGAGGGTGAAGTTAAATACATTAGCTAATACCTTTATTGCTCTGTTTGGGAGGTTTTTAGTACCACATTTGGTATCTTATCCGGTCCTGGTGCTTTTCTTGTAGGCAAATGTTTGATGATCCAGCCTATTTTACCTGGGTTCGTTTTTCGCATTTTATTGTGCGTTCGCGTTTGGCCTATGTTTTCGGCTTCGTTTTCGATTCCTAATATGAATTCGTCTTGACCAACTGTTGGGTTGGGAGAGAATACATTCTCTAGGCTGACCGCAAAGGACTTTGGCGTTGGTCTGGGGTGTCTCTGCTATGGTGTTGTTAATTTGGAGAGGAGCGATATTTGTTCGTGTGCGCGTTAAGTACCTCGCTATTCGCCAAATTTAATTTTGTTGGGGATTTATATTTTCGAGTGTTGTTCCATTGATTTTGAATGTAGTTTCTGGCGCCTCGTTTGCTAAGTCTCTTGCTTGGTAGTATTCATTTCGGTGTATTACATTTATAGCTTTTAGCATTTGCATCTGGCATTATTTCGTGTTTGTTCAGAACCTTTACTCATGGAGAAATCTAGCGTTTTAGTGCGTTGCTGCATTAAGGGCACACAGGATGTAGTGGCTAGTTTTATCGCTGTTTCTAGCTCATTTATCGCGATGTCCTGTTCTCTAGTAGAGTTATTTCTAGATCTGCGAGGTAGTGATCTACCATATTTTTTAAATCTTCCCAGTCTACTTGGATGTAATTTTGCCGTAAAGGATCTGGTTTAAATACAACTGGAGCATTAATTGTCATCAAGACCGGCAAATGATTTGACGTGAGCTTGTATATTGCTCTCAGTTTCATGTGATGCGATACATTATTTAAAAGCGCCATGTTTAGTATGTCTGGCGTATGGTTCGGCATGTGAGGTATAAAAGTGGGTTACTCCAAGCGTATTAATATGTAAGTTGTATTGTTGATTTAATTCAGTAATTTAGTGCCCTGTAGAATAGGTTTCGTGCAGTTCAAAAAATGAGCTTACAGCTGTAATCTCCTACAGCGATTATTCTTCATCCTAAGTTCATGATTCTGCCTATGTCATTTTCACCTTGTCCCCCGGGGATTGTAGACTGACGCTATAAGAATTTCGGTGTTATGGATGTTAAGCTTTATTCCCGTGGTTTCGGCGCGAGTTAGAACTGTATACTTTGTATCCGGAAACAGATGGCGGCCTGTGTGGTTTACATGTGTTTATGTTAAAATGCTATTTTTATCTATTGTGACTGAAGAAAATCTGTTAATTAATCTTTCTACGTATGCGGTGACAGTTACAGAAAAATAATCTGTGTCGGAATTGACCAAGAGCAAGGTTGCGAAGAGTTGTACTCAGTTCAGAGAAATAGTAAGCTGTAATAACAGTGTCTGTTCCCGTTTGACTAATTACCTTGCTGAGCTTCTGAACTTGCTCTTCAACTGAGTTCAGTCGCGGTTTCTTCTTGGACATACCTAACGTCTCCAATAGTTTGTCCAATGTCATGCCAGCATTGCTGTGTATCTTTTATTCCCGAGAGCGGAGCGACATTCCTGCTGGGTGAGGCCCGGCTACCTTCTAAGAGGGACCTGAATTCGAGGGTGGAGTGTGTGTTTGTTTGTGGCGTCGCTCATCGCTGATTGGGTCAGCCTCGGTAGAGAGTCGAGGATTCCTAACAACAGAGGGTTCATCTTCTGGGACTGGTCGCGACCAATCTTTTCAGGTCCTAGTAAACCACTGTTTGCTATTTGGGGCAGCCTCTGCATACCTTTGCGTTCTTCCTAGCCTGGGGGTCTAGGAGGCTGCACAGTGTGCATGGTCTTTTTACATGCAACGTAATATCCGATACAATCGCTCCAGGTTGCACAATGGCCCTGAGCGCCACATAAAACGCATAAACGTTCCGAAGGTGGAACGCTGCATGTCCCTGAGAAGTTGGGTCCGATACATTTGGCGCCATACTGGTGTGGGGGACCTACGATCTCGCTTCGCATGCCAGAATTGCTGGCACCGTGAGCACTGGTTTGGCTCAGCAGTGCCCCATACTCCTCTATACGAAAAAATTGAATTTTAATTTATGGATACTGTTTAACTACTATGGTTCTTAGCGCAACATTCTAAATTGGGCGTGAGAGATCGGAAATTTTGCTCAGAGGTCCCTTTATTAGGGTTAAGTTCTGTTCATTTCCGTAAAGCTAGGAGACGGGCTCAACGGTTTTAATTCTCTACCTAAAGAAGCCGTGCTAAGGATATTTACGCCACAAAAAACTATCGACCACCTTCGGGTTTGAACTCGCGAACTCGGGAACTGGAGGCTAGCATGTACACCGAGACCACGGAGGCTAAGTTGACTTAAGAGCTCTCCAATATTTCATTCAGAGACAATGAAAATGATTGTTCTTGCCGGATGAATTCCTGACCTGTATGATTTGAAACATCGTTTGCTTAAGTAATGGATGTTCCCAGAACTGACTGCGGAATCTTTGAGAGGGTTTGCTGGCCCATGCTTCGACATTGCCCCCTAGGGGCTCACCTTATGTGAGTACGGGTTTGACGTACCCGGGGTGCCCGAGCCAATCATCGCCATATTCATCCCTTCATCCCCGTCCGGTCGAGGTGGGTTCATTCTCGTGACCGGGGGACACAAGGAAGGCTCTCGTGCGTTCTTTGCATTTCGTTTGGTACCGCCCCTCGCCATCGTTTCTTTCTTACCTAGTTTATTTCCGACCATTTCGCACCACGACTATTCGCACATCTCTTTTTCTTCCTCGCTGGCCTACCTTGCGTGCGAAACCCCCACACAGTTTTATTTATTTTAGCCTTTTATTTTAATCCTCCATGGACAAAGCCTGAAGGATACCCGCGCACTGGGTGGCCAGCTGGGTGAGTGGGTAATGGCGTCATCCCCACCACCCGGGGTCGTCATGTAGGGTATGTGTTCGTATCCGCTGTTCAACTGCAGTCCCGCGGGGGGCCATTGCATGAGCTGCTGACTTCCGACGACCATTGGGTCCCCCTGTCTATGTTCTTGGAGGTGTGACCCTGGGGTGAGTCTGGTATAGATAGGTCACTCACCCAAGCCGGGGTAACGCCCGGCAAGTCAGAGCCCGAGGTCGGAGACGGTTGCAATGGTGGAGGATTTATTTCGCTATGGAGCCCCCTTTCTCCATTATTTCGAATAAGCGCCGAAAAGTATTAGTAACAGAAGTAGCGCCATCGACATCTGGTTGTTACTCAGTCATTACGCGAACAGCAGAAGGTCAAACTTTCGAGTAGGTGAACCCTTTTGTTATCCAAAAGGTCATTGACTCAATTGCTAGTCCGGTTCTTTCCTGCACTAGGCTTCGAATGGTTTGTTGTTAGTGCAAAGCAAGTCCGAGGCACAAAGTAAGTCCTTGTTGAGCGCCACGCTTCTCTACGGCTATCCCATCCGTGTTGAGAAGCACCGCACCTTTAATTCCTGTCGAGGCGTCATCACCAACCATAGCCTCGATGGTATATCGGACGATGACCTAGTCGAATATATTTCAGATCAAAAGGTGACAGCAGTGCTTCGAGTGCAGGCCAAACGCGACGGAGTATTGGTACCCCCTCGTACCCTGTTTATAATATTTGATGGCGTCAATCTGCCCACGAGCATTTCAGCAGGCTACGAACGTTTTGCGGTGAGGCCCTATATTCCTAGACCTCTGCGTTGTTTTAAATGCCAACGTTTTGAGCATACGCAAGTCTCATGTAAGAGTGCCGTTACCATCTGTGCCACATGTAGCCAGCCCACACACGAAGGTACCTGTTCAACAGCCCCCGTCTGCGTTAACTGCAAAGGGTTTCATTGTGCGTCATTTGCCGAATGTCCGCGGTACTTGGACGAAAAGGTGATCCAGGATATACGGGTAAAGGAGAAACTCTCTTTCACCGAAGCCCGGAGGCGTTACCGTGCGCGCAAAACTTCGCTCCTGCGATCTGGTACACTTAGTTCTGTTGCTGCCTCGCCAGCACCACGGAGAGATGCCGAAACTCAAACCTGGAACATGACTGCATTTACCACCACTATCCGGCCGTTCATTTCTGCTATAGCTGGTCCTAAGGTTACGAAGTCCCAAGCCACTGATAAAAAGTCCAAGCAAAAACTACATAAGGAAGATATTCTCAAAGACCTTCCGCGTGCGCGCGGTAAGAAAAGCTCACCTTCTCCTCCTCCTCCTCGAAGGTCGCAGTGCCAGGATGCTCCTGGGACGAGACGCGCTCAGCGGCCCCCTTCACCCGTTGCCACCCAGAACCGATTCTCGGCGTTTGAATCGGTTTCTGGCACTGAGCGCGTGGGCCCTCCCTTCGAGGCACCAATGGAGTCTGACCAACTCCACATAAAAAGCCCGAGCCTCCAAGGTTAAGCAAAAACTTATTTTGAACCGCCCATCTAAGTATGAAGTTTATCCCTTTTACTCATGGCGATCCTGACCTGGGATTTACGTGGTGTACGATCGCATAGCGCGGAACTGCAACTTTTATTGCGTTCCCATTCACCTTTGGTCGTGTGTTTGCAGGAGACTAAGCTTCGCCCTCACGATCCCTTTGATCTCCGAGGGTATACTCCGGTTCGCTACAATCTTTAACCGGATGAGGGTACTCATGCTCATGGAGGTGCCATATTATTAGTGCGTAACGACGTTAAGTTTCAAACTCTCACTCTTACGTCCGACTTGCTAGCTGTTGCCGTTAGGCTTCAATTACCCGGCCTTTTCTTTTCTGTTTGCTGTGTATTCACCTCCATCGTCTCCCCACGCTCAGGCGGGCATTCGCGATCTCCTGTCCGCTCTCCCGAATACTATTTCTTCTGTTGGGTAGATTTTAAAGCCCATCGTCCCCTGTGGGGTTCGCCAAAGGCTTGTGCGAGGGGTACTCTTCTTTCCGATATTTTTGATTAGTTCTGCCTCTCCATCCTCAATACAGGTAAACTTACTTTTCTTTCTGATTCTTCTGGTACATTCTCTCACTTGGACCTTGCCGTTTGCTCAATCCAGCTTGCTAGTCGTCTGCAGTGGGACGTCGTCGCTGATACCTACTCCAGCGACCATTACCCCTGCATTGTTTCTCTTTTGTCTCACCACGTGCAGAATTCCAGAGTACCTTCCTGGATATTCAGAAACCTCGACTGGAGATTGTATTCCAGCCTCGTGTGTTTTCAGGACCTGCCCTTTTCTGACGTTAACCAAATGCTGCAGCACCTTTCGTCTACGATTCTATCTGCCGGCGAACGCACGATTCCCCGTTCATCCTCTCATCCTCAGCGTCTTCCTGTTCCGTGGTGGAACGAGGCTTGTCGGGACGCCGTTAGTGCTCGTAGAACTGATCTTAGGGTGTTTCGGCGACACCCTACACTTGATAATTTGGTTACTTTTAAACAATCGCGCGCCAGGGCTCGTCGCATTATTGCGGATAGCCAGAAGGCATCCTGGACTCGTTTTGTCGAGTCTTTTAATCGCTTCACGCCTTCCTCCGTTGTTTGGAATAATCTTCGTCGCTTCTCCGGAAAAGTGTCGCATTGCGCTGTGTCTGCCCTTCAGGTTTCAAATGCCACCGTAGTGGATCCGGCTGCCATTGCTAACCCTCTGGGTGCTGCCTTTGAGGCGCTTTCCAGTTCTGCCCATTATTCCGAGTGCTTTTGCACTCTCAAAGACCGGCTGGATTACGAGTCCTTTAATTTTCGGTCTGCTAATAAGGAGTGTTATAATGAACTTTTCACAATGAGGGAGTTGGAGCGCGCCCTCCTTTTATCTAAGCACTCCGCACCTGGGCCGCACGGCATTTATGTCCTGATGTTAAAGAACCTTTCCGCCGGCACTAAACTCTTTGTATTACAGGTTTATAACCGTATTAGGCAAGACGGCGTTTTTTCTTCCGTTTGCCGCGAAGCCACCGTTGTTTCCATCCTTAAGCTTGGGAAGGATCGCCAACTACCTTCCAGCTACCACCCTATCTCCCTCACCAGTTGCATTTGCAAGGTGATGGAGCGCATGATCAATGGGCGGTTGACATGGTGGCTTGAATCTCAGAACCTTCTAGCGAACGCACAGTGCGGATTTCGTCGCCACCGCTCTACCGTCGACCAGCTGGTCTCTCTGTCGACGCGTATTATGAATGGTTTTCTGAGAAAGTGTCAAACAGTGGCTTTCCTTTTTGACCAACAGAAAGCTTGTGCACTTGTTGGAGGGGCGGCATTTTACGTACACTTCACGCATGGAAATTCCACGCTCGTCTTCCCATATTTGTCCGGGAGTTTGTCACGGACCGCGTCTTTCGTGTACGTGTGGGCTCGGTTTTATCTAGTCGTTTCATTCAAGAGAACGGAGTACCGCAGGGCTCTGTAGACAGTGTCACACATTTTGCGATTGCTATCAACCCCATTGTTGATTTATTCCACCTGGCATTTCATCGTCCCTTTTCGTTGACGATTTTGCCATGTATTGTAGTTCAGGGCGGCGGTGTCTGCTCGAACACCGTCTCCAGAGGTGTATCGACCGTCTTTACGCCTGGAGTAACGCCAATGGCTTTAATTTATCCGCCAAGAAATGCGTCTGTATTAATTTCTGGCGCCGGACGGCTGTACCTCCGCCCTCTCTCCATCTTGGGCCAGTGATACTTCCGTTTGCAGAAGAGGCGAAATGTTTGGGGTTGACATTTGATAGAAAGCTGAGCTGGACTTCGCACATTTCCTTTTTAAAACCAAAGTGTGACCGTTCTTTAATCGTTTACATGTTTTAAGTGGCACATCCTGGGGACTGGTCGCACCATCCTTCTGCGTCTTATCTCTCTTTGGTCTGATCCAAGCTTGATTACGGGTGCATTGTCTATTCTTCGGCACGTCCATTCTGTGCTACGTCGATTAAATGCCATTCACCATCGTGGCATAAGAGTCGCTACAGGGGCCTTTATAACTAGCCCTGTACCTAGTCTATATGCTGAAGCTGCAGAGCCTCCGCTGTCCTTCCGGCGTGAGATGCTTTTGTGCAGCTATGCCGGTCCACTCTCAGGATTGCCTGACCACCCGTCCTTCGAGTTATTTTTCGAGGATTCGGTTGATCGGCAATATTTAATTAGCTCCTGTGCTCTGCTCCCTCCAGGGATTCGATTTCGACAGTTTCTTCGGCATTTGGACGTTACGCCAGCGCCGGCCCTTCCCAGGGGGAAACGAGTTTTCCTCCATGGTTGCGCGCTGAGGGCCACTGTTACCTTGAGTTGTCGTCGATGCCAAAGTCTGAGACCCGTTCTTCAGTCTTTAGATCAGCCCCCCCCCAGGGGCTCACCTTATGTGAGTACGGGTGGTGGCGTACCCGGGGGTTCCCGAGCCACTGTTCGCCATATTCATCCCTTCCTCCCCGTCCGGTCGAGTGTGTTCGTTCTCGTGACCGGGGGACCCAAGGTAGGCTCTCGTGCGTTATTTGATTTACATTCATACCGCACCTCGCCATCGTTTCTTTCTTCCCTTGTCAATTTCCGACCATTTTGCACCACGGCATTCGCACATCTCTTTTTCTTCCTCGCCGACCTACCTTGCGTGGGAAACGCCCACACACGTTTAGTTTCTTTTAACCGTTTGTTTTAATCCTCCGTGGACACAACCTGACGGATATCCGCGCACTGGGTGCGCAGCTGGGTGAATGGGTAATGGTGTCATCCCCACTACCCGGGGTCGTAATGTAGGGTTAGTGTTCGTATCCGCTGTTCAACTGCAGTCCCGCGGGGAGGCCATTGCATGAACCTCTGACTTTTGACGGCGATTGGGTCTCTCTGTCTATGTTCTGGGAGGTGTGACCCGGGGGTGAGTGCAGGTATAGATAAGCCACTCACCCAAGCCCGGGTAACGCCAGGGAAGTCAGAGCCCGAGCTCGGAGACGGTTGCAATGGTGGAGGATTTATTTCGCTATGGAGCACCCTTTCTCCATTATTTCAAACAAGCGCCGAAAAGTTATTGTAACAGAAGTGGCACCGCCGACATCTGGTTGTTACTTGGTCATTTCAAGAACAGAAAAAGGGCAAAACTTTGAGAAGGTGAACCCTTTTATAATTCAGAAGGGCATAGATGCTATTGCTGGTGCGGTTCAATCCTGCACTCGGCTACGGAATGGCTCGTTATTAGCACAATCGAAGTCCGATCATAAACTAAGACCTTGTTGCGCGCTACGCTTCTCCACGGTTATCCCATCCGTGTTGAGAAGCACCGCACATTGAATTCCTGTCGATGCGTCGTTACCACGCATAGTCTCGATGGTATATCGGACGAGGACCTAGTCGAATATCTCTCCGATCAAATGGTGACCGAAGTGCATCGAGTGCAGGCCAAACGAGACGGCGTATTGGTACCCACTCGTACCCTGTTTCTAACATTTGATGGCGTCGAGCTACTCATGAGCATTTCAGCAGGGTACGAACGCATTGCGGTGAGGCCTTACCACCCCCTCGTACAGCGCATACCTGACCTGCTGCACTCGCTTGGTGCCTCTGGCATCAGCTTCTCTTTCCTGTGGATTCCAGGTCATGTGGGCATCTCAGGAAACGAGTCTGCCGACGCCGCTGGCAAATCGGCAATTTTATCGCCCAGAATTTTTACTTCTGTTGTTCCGTCTACTGATTTCTATGTTATTTTACGGCGCCGCATCCTCTCCCTTTGGCGCAATGAATGGACGGCCGTCCGGGGGAACATGTTGCGGGAGGTTAAACCTCTCGCGGTTGTCTGGGCTACCTCTTCCCGTGCTTCTCGTCGGGAAGAGGTAATTTTAACACGCCTTCGTATCGGACATTGCATTTTTAGTCATAGACACTTGCATTGTGTCGACCCCGCACCACTCTGTGAGCAGTGTGGGCACCCATATCGGTAGGTCACATTTTAACAGAGTGTCAGCTTTTAGCTCCATTGTGCGTTCGTGTGTGTCTGTCTGTTGGCATAGCCAACGTTTTGGCAGACGACGCGCATGCTGTAGATTGTCTTTGATGTTTTATTATTGACAGTGGTTTTAGTCGGCGCATTTGATGCAGTAAGCGTCTTATAGTTTTGTGATTTTTATTGTCAGTTTTATGGGGGCTCTTCCCCATTAAAACTGACAAGATGATGCTATGTTCCCTTGACTTCTACCGCTCCTGACACGTTTTAGTCTTTTATTTGTTTTGTTTGCCATGTTTTTGGTGTGGTTGTTTTAGAATTTGTAACCCTGTCTTTTAGTGTTTTTGACTAAGTGGGTTTGTGTGCCGTTTTTAGTTCTTGGCTTTTAAAATTTATACCTTGTAAGGGCGCTGATGACATTCGATGTTTAGCGCCCTTAACACCATTTCATCATCATCATCATCACTTTGACATTGCAAGTTTGCTTTAGGATTTTTGACTTCGATGCGATCTGATGTCTGAAGGTGATGTGCTAAATAATTATATTGTGTTATTAGGTACATTTCTGGACATGTGGTTAGAGTACATTTTTGTTTCCTGTCATCCTGAAATCCTCTCAAGGGTTGGTACCAATAATTTAGCACCATTGTGTCTGATAATTTTCTAATTTTGAATTATAAGAATTTTCTTGTGTTATAATAGAGTGTTTAATGTGAAATACAACAGAATATTTGCATTGACTTATCTAATTAGGATACATCGCGTAATATTGCTATCAATCATTGTATATCAATTGTATAAATAATTGTGTAATGAGCCGTACACTATTTCAGCAAACAGCAGATATTAGCTCGCCTTTAACAGGGGGATTTATAATCATAGGAAACATTTAATTCACTCAGCGTGCAGTTATCAATGTTGTGGATTACCGAAGCTGGTTAGTGGTTAACTTTGATCCTGCGATCTAAACCGCCATCTTCTATATATCCGGCTGTGACGAACAATGCATAAGTTCATACACGTTGCTTTTCTCACCCCTGCGGCGCTGATAGCGTGCACCTTCCGCCCATAGCAATTAATGCAGCATGTGAAACTCTAGCAGGCAAAAGCTACTATTCGGTTTGCTTTGTTGAGCAAAATACTATTATTTACCATTTTCAAGTGAATTACTGATAATATTCAATATTGTTATCACAACATAACTGCAATATAACGCAGTAGATCACGATTTTAGGCCTGTAAATAAATGAAGGTTTATTTTCACTAAGATGTTCGCACTGTTATATTAGGAAAGTAACCACTAATGTTAATATAAAACTCCATAGCATTTTACTAAACATTTCAGGAATATTTCTGTAGTCAACTGCTATCTTCAGCATATACAAAAGGTCAGTGTTTTCTGACTTTGACTTAAAATGTTACTCAGTATTTCCTTGTACCTTTACGGTTACTCATTACTGTCACGTTAAATATCTCTTTAACTACCGATCAAACTATAAGACCAATCAATTACCCTTTAGTAAACCCCCCAATGGCTCACCTTATGTGAGTACGAGTTTTGGCGTACCCGGGGTATCTCCGAGCCACCCATCCCCATCTTCATCGCTTCATCCCCGTCCGGTCGAGGTGGGTTCGTCCTCGTGACCGGGGGATTCAAGGTAGGCTCTCGTGCGTTCTGTGCATTTCATTCCATGACGCCCTCGCCATCGTTTCTTTATTCTCTCTTCTATTTATGCCAATTTCGGACCACTTCCATTCATTTACACATTTCTTTTCCTTCTCCGCCGGCCTACCTTGAGTGCGAAACGCCCGCAAATTTTTAGTTTTTTTTAACCTTATATTTTAATCCTCCGTGGACACAGCCTGACGGATACCCGCGCACGGGGTGTGCAACTGGGTGAGTGGGTAATGGTGTCATCCCCACCACCCAGGGTCGTCATGTAGAGTTTGTGTTCGTATCCGCTGTTCAACTGTAGTCCCGCGCGGGGCCATTGCATGACCTGCTGACTTCTGACGGCGATTGGGTCCCTCTGTCTATGTTCTGGGAGGTGTGACTCTGGGGTGATACAGCTATAGATAGGCCACTCACCCAAGCCGGGGTAACGCCCGGGAAGTCAGCCCGAGGTCGGATACGTTGCAATGGTGGAGGATTTATTTCGCTTTGGAGATCCCTTCCTCCATTAATACCAACAAGCGCCGAAAAGTTTATGTAACGGAAGTGACACCACCGACAACTGGTTGTTACTTGGTCATATTACGAACCGAAGAAGGACAAAGTTTTGAGAAGGTGAACCCTTTCATTATTCAAAAGGGCATTGATGCTATTTCTGGTGCGGTTCAGTCCTGCACTCGTCTACGGAATGGTTCCTTATTAGCACAAACGAAGTCCGATCAGCAAAGTAAGACCTTGTTGCGCGCTACGCTTCTCCACGGCTATCCCATCCGTGTGGAGAAGCACCGCACATTGAATTCCTGTCGAGGCGTTCATTACCACCCATACCATCGATGGTATGTCGGACGATGAACTCGTAGACTATCTTTCAGACCAAAAGGTGACAGCAGTGCATCGAATGCAGGCCAAACGCGACGGAGTATTGGTACCCACTCGTACCCTGTTTATAACATTTGATGGCGTCGATCTGCCCACGAGCATTTCAGCAGGGTACGAACGCATTGCGGTGAGGCCTTATATTCCTAGACCTCTGCGTTGTTTTAAATGCCAACGTTTTAGGCATACGCAAGTATCCTGTAAGAGTGTCGTTACCATCTGGGCCTCATGTAGCCAGCCGTCACACGAAGGTACCTGTTCCACAGCCCCGTCTGCGTTAACTGCAAGGGGTCTCATTCTGCGTCGTTTGCCGACTGTCCGCGGTACTTGGACGAGTAGGCGATCCAGGAGAGCCGGGTAAAGGAGAAACTCTCCTTCGCCGAGGCCCGGAGGCGTTACCATGCGCGCCAACCTTCTCTCCTACGATCTGGTACATTTAGTTCTGTTATTGCCTCGCCAGTACCATGAGTAGATGACGAAACTCAGACCTGGACCATGACTTCATTAACCGCCACTACCATCCGGCCATCCATTTCTACTAGAGTTAGCAAGCCATCTAAAGTTGGTCCCAAGGCACTGAAGTCGCAAGCTGCTGAAAAGAAACCAAAGCAGAAACTTCGCAGGGAAGATTTTCTGAAGGACCCTCCGCGTGCGCGCGGTAAGAAAACCTCACCTTCTCCTCCTCGGAGGTCACAGTCCCAGGATGCTGCTGGGACAAGCCGCGCTCAGCGACACCCCTCACCCATCGCCACCCAGAAACGATTCTCGGCGCTTGAATCGGTTTCTGGCTCTGAGCGCATTGGCCCTCCCTTCGAGGAGGCTATGGAGTCTGACCAACTCCATACCAAACGCCCGAGCCCAAAGGTTAAGCATAAGGTAATTTTGAGCCGCCCTTCTAAGTAAGAAGTTTATCGCTTTTCTTTATGGCTATCCTGACCTGGAATTTACGTGGTGTACGATCGCATGGGGCGGAAATGCAACTTTTATTGCGTTCCCATTCACCTATGGTTGTGTGTTTGCAGGAGACTAAGCTTCGCCCTCACGATGTTTTTGATCTCCGAGGGTATACTCCGGTTCGCTACGATCTTGAACCGGAGGAGGGTAATCCTGCTCATGGAGGTGTCATGTTGTTAGTGCGTAGCGACGTTCATTTTCAAACTCTCGCTCCTACGTCCGACTTGCAAGCTGTTGCCGTAACTGTTCAATTACCCGGCTTTTACTTTCTGCTTGCTCTTTCTATTCACCTCCTTCGTCTCCCCTTGCTGCCGCGGACATTCGCGCTCTCCTGTCCGCTCTCCCAACACCGTTTCTTCTGTTGGGAGATTTTAATGCCCATCACCCACTGTGGGTTCGCCAAGGGCTTGTGCGAGGGGAACTCTTCTTTCCGACATTTTTTAAAAGTTCAATCTCTCCATCCTCAATACAGGTGAACCTACTTTTATTTCGGATTCTTCTGGTACATTCTCACACCTGGACCTTGCCCTTTGCTCACTCCAGCTTGCTAGTCGTCTGCAGTGGAACGTCGTTGCTGACACCTACTCCAGCGACCATTACGCTTGCATCGTTTCTCTTCTGTCTCACCACGTCCAACACTTAAGAGTCCCTACCTGGATATTCACAAAAGCCGACTGAAGATTGTATTCCAGCCTCGTGTATTTTGACGACAAGCCCTTCAACGACATTAATCAAATTGTGCAGCACCTTACGTCTAAGATTCTACCTGAAGCCGAACGCGCAATTCCCCGTTCATCCACTCAACCTCGGCGTCTACCTGTTCCGTGGTGGAACGAGGATTGTCGGGACGCCGTTCGTACCCATAGAACTGCGCTTAGGGTGTTTCGGCGACAGCCTACACTTGATAACTTGGTTACTTTTAAACAATCGCGTGTCAGGGCTCGTCGCATTATTCAGAATAGCAAGAAGGCGTCTTGGACTCGTTTTGCCGAGTCTTTTAATCGCTTTACGCCTTCATCTGTTGTTTGGGATAAACTTCGTCGCTTCTCAGGTAAAATGTCGCATTGTACTGTTTCTGACCTTCAGGTTCCCAATGCCACCATAGTGAATCCGGCTGCCATCACTAACGCTCTGGGTGCTGAGTTTGAGGCAATTTCCAGTTCAGACCATTATTCCACCGGCTTTCGCTCTATCAAATACCGTCTGGATTCCGACACCTTTAATTTTCGGTCTGCTAATAATGAGTGTAATAATGAACGTTTCACAATGAGGGAGCTAGAGCACGCCCTTCATTGCTCTAGGTACTCCGCTCCTGGGCCGGACGGCATTCATGTCCTGATGTTAAAGAACCTATCAGCCAACAGTAAATTCTTTCTCTTACAGGTCTATAACCCTTTTTGGCAAGACGGCTTTTTTCCTTCCGTTTAGATACTTAAGCCTGTGAAGGATCGCCAACTACCTGATCGGACCGTCCTTCTGCGTCTTTATCGCTCTTTGGTCCGATCCAAACTTGATTACGGGTGCATTGTCTTTTCATCGGCACGTCCATCTGTGTTACGTCGTTTGAATCCCATTCATCATCGTGGCATTAGAGTCGCTACAGGGGCCTTTCCAACTAGCCCCGTGCCCAGTCTTTACGCTGAGGCTGCAGAGCCTCCGCTGTCCTTCAGGCGTGAGCTGCTCCTGTGTAGCTATGCCTGTCGACTCTCCAGCTTGCCTGACCACCCGTCCTTCGCGGCATTTTACGAGGATTCACTTGACCGGCAATATTTAGTTAGCTCCTCTGCTTTGCTCCCTCCAGGGGTTTGATTTCGTCAGCTTCTTCGGCATTTGGACGTTACGCGAGCGCCGACCCTTTCAAGGGGGGAAACGCGTTTTCCTCCATGGTTGCGCGCTGAGGCCCTCTGTCACCTTGGGTTATCTCGATGCCGAAGAGTGAGACCTCTTCTTCAGTCTTTAGATCAGCGTTTTTAGAACTTCAGTCGCAATTTGGGGACTTTGATTTTATCTTTACTGATGGATCTAAGACTGATGCTGGAGTGGGATGTGCCTTTTTTGTGGTGGAAATAGTTTTACGTTTCGTTTACCTGGACAATGTTCAATTTTTACCGCCGATATTCTTAGCATTTATCAATCTGTTTTATATATTCAGCGGCACGACTTAAGGCACTGTTTTATTTGTACGGACTCTCTGAGTGCCCTTCAGAGTATTAAGGCGCTGTACCATTACCACCCACTCGTACAGCGCATTCATGACCTGCTCCACTCGCTTGGTGTCTCTGGCACCAGCATCTCCTTCATGTGGATCCCAGGTCATGTGGACATCTCAGGTAATGAGTCTGCAGACGCCGCTGCCAAATCGGTGATTTTATTACCCAGATTTTTTACCTCTGTTGTTCCCTCGTCAGATTCGTGTGTTATTTTACGTCGCCGCATCCTCTCGCGCTGGCGCGATGAGTGGACGGCCCTCCGGGGGAACAAGTTGCGGGAGGGTAAGCCTTTCCCGTTGGTCTTGGGTACCTCTTCTCGTTCGTGTCGTCGGGAAGAGGTAATTTTAGCTCGTTTACGGATTGGACATTGTGTTTTTAGTCATAGGTATTTGCTCAGTGGTGACCCCGCACCACTCTGTGGGCAGTGTGATGCGCCCTTAACGGTGCGTCACATTTTAACAGAGTGTCAGGTTTTAGCTTTATTGCGTGCTCGTGTGGGTCTGCCTGTTGGCCTAGCCAACGTTTTGGCAGACGACACGCGTGCTGTAGAATGTGTTTTACGTTTTATTCATGACAGTGATTTTAATCTGCGCATTTAATGCGTTGAGCGTCTTTTAGCTTAGTCATTTTATTCTGTCTGTTTTTATGGGGACTCTAATCCCCAGAGGACAAAAGGCGCTCATGTCCCTCGCATTCTACAGTCCTTGACACGTTTGAATCTTTTATTTCCTATGCTTTTAGCGTGTTAGTTTTTGGCATTGTTGTATTATTGTTTATTTAAATTTTTGGACATCGCGGGTTTGTGTCCCGTTTTTTAATTATGCGGTTCTTTTATATTTTTGACTTTCTATTTTATACATTGTAAGGGCGCTGATGACCTTAGCAGTGTAGCGCCCTTAAACTTCATCTCATCATCTCATCATCATCGTTACATCAACCTACTTTCAACTATGTTTTTTTTACCATTCTCCCAAACATTTGTTTTCTCATATCATCTAAGAAGCCCAAAGGAGAGGAAGGTGGCTTAGGAACTATGGTTAGCTATGAGCCCATGGTCCAAGGCGCACTGAGTTTGTCACTCGCTGTTCCATGCATTTTAAAAAAGCTCTTCCGTTAACAATGCTCAATGACTTCCAACACTTTGATGGGTGAAAAGGAGATGTTCAACCTCCCACCAACACATTGCTTTCCAGTGAACAATCCTAAATAAAACGTTTTTTTTTGTTTCGACGCAAGTTGTTGCTTTCAGATTCTTGTTATCTTAATTTTCACTGGAGATTTCGCTGCAAAACTCGTACCTTTAACGTTACCGCCATCATTGTCATCCCTGAATGTAAGGAAGAAGTAGTAAGAATTTCTGCAATGCATTTACTCGTAATAGTGTTTAACGCCCGTTCATATAACATACGGCATCATAGTCTGTGGACCCTGAAAATGCATGAAATTAAATGATAATTGAGATAGGAAATTTAGATCGAAATGTTGCAGCTCTCTGTTTTAGCGCACCTCCCAGTTATTCAAGTCCGTGCCTATTACGACCTCGCGTCATCCGTAAAAATGGAATGCTGACTAAGCGAGAAGTTGCAAAAAATAAAAAAAAAACCACAACAACAACAAAAATAAGCCAATGCTCAAATCAGCTCTCCATCTCGTCAGCAAACATTTCAGACATGTATGGTGCAGCAGCAGTGTACCAACTCGGGCTATTTGGGCTCCTAAATTAAGAATATAAATTGTGAGTGGATTGCCATGTGAATCTTACTGTCAGTTTGTATTCCAAAACAGTACTATAATCTGGATTTGACTCATGTGCAACTAGTTTCCAATATTACGTTATACTGCTTCTAAAGAATATAAAGGGGAACAAGAATAAATTTAGAAAACTATAATACCTGAATAGGAATCCTACAATTAAGGAAAATGTTTTGTATATAAAGGACGCGTTTTTCAATTAGTGCGAATGCATTCAGTGCTCAGGCGGAAATGCACGTAACTCCAAACTGTTCGTTGCTTTCATTAGAATGGGAAGGCGGGTATGTATTAGAGGACTGCAAACGAGCGATCTGAACCGGATTCTGCGCTCGGGTTTTCTGATGCATGGTCGCTCACACTCATGTTTTCTTTCAGTCGCCCTGCATCGTTCTGGCGGGATCGCTTCCCGGTCACGCCAAGTCCTCGTGTTCTATTTTAACCACGAGAGTAACACAGAGTGACTGGAAATTACACAGTTTGGCATTCGTGGTGTAAGCTACCTACTTCAAGTACTCTACTGTACTGCACTACAATATACTATACTACATTGATTAGTATCTCTGCTTTTCATACTGAAAACCGGGATTCGATATCCCGTGGCGAACAATTTGTTTTTCTCTTTATTCCCTTTTGTAATTTAATACACCATAAGGTATTCATATATGTATAGATTTATAAAAAAAATGTACATTTACGCGCATGTAAGCAATTTAAACACTGCAGAACACAATTTTAAGATAACTTATAAACAGCTGGTTCTAAATTAATTCTTTCTTTATAAGTGGTTCTCCTAATATTAGTATTTATTTATATCATTCGAAAGCATAAGTGAGAGAAGCTGCAGAGGCTTGATGAGCCAATACAATCACCTGATCAATGTCTGCTGATTCCCAGGATTGTAAAGCTAGGGAGCGGCATGTGTGCAAAGGTACTTATAAGTTATAACCTAGAATAAATGGAGCATAATATTCAATCTACGTTTTTCATTTCTCTCGTTGCTTCAACAAAAATGGGTTAACAATTTCAGGACCTCGTGTATTATAAAGTGTCGGAGTGCAAAAATGATGAACTGTTTTATGAGTGAACGTAGGATTTCACGGCCAGAGTCATTATAACTGGTATTATTTCCGGGCTGTTTTGTCGTGGTCTGCTGGAGATAGATGTTCCAGACGTTTCGTCTACAACTACGGTACACATATTCAGTGGCCTGTCGAAGACTTCTAGGAGAAGGTTGCGCTGCGTCTGAAATGCTGGCTTTTTTCGAGTGGAGAAAAAATACTTTTGCGTACTAACCTCATCTAGGACGAGAGTGTGGGACTCCACCTCAGCTTCGAGCCGAGGCCATACCCACTAAAAAACCTCCACCGGAGAGAAAAGTCATGGTAAGGTGAGGCAGTACCGCTCTTACACTTGCGGATTCAAAGGAGAGGAAATGTTGGCCAGCCATAGGCTAAGGCCAAGGTGTGGAAGGAGGCCGGACGTAACCATGACCGAAGCCCTGGTTGCGACCTGGCGAAATTTTGGAGTATTCTTGATGGCGCCATGGCGCTGCGTCCTATGATATTAGGGGTGTTGGGCGTCACAAGCAGGCACTTGTGCGCGAGTCGTTGGATCTGAGCCAGTGGCTGCGTCCCTTGAACAGATATTTAATACATCCATGTATAAGTACATAATTATACGGATTTTATTAGTAATTATTCAGCTTAATCTATATTTCTTTGCTTATTATCTTATATTTTATATTATAAGGTACACATACATTTAGAATTGATGTAAATATGTATAGAATTAGTTTGCTCCGCCAGGTGGCGTCGTCTCTTGTTATTAATTTTGGAAGCTTAATTGTATTTGTTTGTAATTTTATTTTTCACCACTATGGCGTCGTCCTCAATGTTGTTCAAATCATTAACCATAACATTTGTTGGGTCATATAGAGTGCACACCGGCGGGCAGTCTGCCTATAATTGCAGGTGCGAGCCAGTGCCACTCGCGGGGGGGCCCATCCCCCGGGACCGCCTTGACTCAGAGAGCAAGGACTTCGAGGCCACCAATTGTCACGTCGTGAAGCTGTAGTCATGGTTGTTATAATGGGTATATTACTAATGTATCAAGGTACACTTGAATGTCGATTTCGGGCTCCCCTAGGCCTAGGGTTCTGTCAGATAGTGACAGTGGTCTTTTGGGCTTGGTTTCATATGAACCTAATTCTTGTATTAGTCTGTTTGTGTTCTTTTCCTTGCTTTTATAGAGGTTGAAGCTTAAGCTCTTTACGTATTCTTCAACTGAGTGTAATTTTAGTTCCTCGTGTAGTAGATATGCCGGCGCTAGCGGCGGTTGTTTAGTGATTATTCGTATTATTCTATTTTGGAGTGTTTGTATTTTATGCATATGTGTTTTGGCCGCGTAGCCCCAAACAGGGGCTGCATACGTCAGTATTGGCCTTATTAGTGTTTTATATGGGGTTAGCCCCATGTTTATTTTCAATTGGTTATTTATGTTAAAAACTGCGTATAGTCTGTTTAGTTGACCATTGGCCTTGGCTCTGACTTTCGCAATTTGCTTATTCCAGGCCAGGCCTTGGTCCATGCTGAGACCTAAGTAGGTCACTTGGTCCTTCCATTCTATTCTTTCGCCTTGATAGTTGAGAGGCTGGAGAGCGTGTTTACCTTTACGGTGAAATATTCTTTTAGTGAATATTATTGCTTGAGTTTTTCTAGGATTTACTTTGATCCTCCATTTGGTGAACCAAGCTTCTAGTTTCTTTAACGCATTTTGCAGTCGCAAATGTATAATTCTCGGTTGTGTTGACTGCGTGGTTATCGTGGTGTCATCTGCGTAAATGAATTTGTTTGATCTTACCAATACTGGCACATCATTTATGTATAAATTAAATATCGTCGGTCCCAATAGACTTCCTTGTGGGACCCCCGCCTTATTGTTTTGGTGCTCGATACCGCTTCCTCTACCGATGTATGAAAGTGTCGGTCGCAGAGGTAGTCCCTAATGAGGGCTATAGCGGAGTCAGGGAAATTATATTGTTTTAGTTTCTTTAGGAGTCCGGCGTGCCATACTTTATCGAACGCGCGTTCAATATCTAGGTAAATGGCTCATGCTGACTTATTCGTATTATAGCCTTTAGTGATTTCCTCGGTCATCCTGAGGAGTTGTAGCGTGGTTGAGTGTTGGGTTCGGAACCCAAACTGTTCAGATATAGATATATTTTATTGGTGTATATGTTTATTAATTCGCTTTAGTATTACTTTTTCAAGTACTTTACTTAGCGTGTTTAATAGGCATATTGGCCTGTAATTTATGGAAAGTGTCAAGTTTTTGTTTGATTTTGGGAACAGCAGTATTTTGGCCTCTTTCCATACAGGGGGAACCGGCCATGTTCTAGTGTGTAGTTAAACATTTTGGCTAGTGCTTTTAAATCTCTGATTGGTAGATTCTTCAGAACCACATTTGGTATGTTGTCTGGGCCAGGTGCTTTTCTGGTAGGCAGGTGTTTAATAATCCAGCATATTTCGCCTGGGCTAGTTTTTCGCATTTTATTGTGCGTAGGCTCTTGTCCTATGTTATTGGCTTCGTTTCCTGTTTCTGCGACAAAATTGTCGTGTCCTGCCGTTTGGTTCGGGGAGAACACATTTTCAAGCGTGACCGCAAAGGCTTCTGCCTTGGCCCGGGGAGTTTCCGCAATGACGTTATTAATTTGTAAGGGAGGTATATTAGTTCGAGTGCGCGTTAGGCATTTTGATATTCGCCAAACTGTGTTTTGTTATGAGTTTAGATTTTCTAGTGTGTTATCCCATTCGTTTTATATGTAAGCTCTTTCGTTTGCTCGTTCTCTTGCTTGGTAATATTCTGTTCTATATATTATGTTTCGCGTTTTTTGCCATTTGCGTCTGGCTCTGTTTTGTGCTTGTTGCAGCATCTTTACTTCATTCGGGAATTTGGTGTTTGTGGAGCGTGGCTGTGTAAGCGGCACGCAAGCCGTGGTGGCTAGTTTGATTGCGGTTTCTAATCTATCTATCGCAGTGTCGTGTTCATTTGCGGAGTTAACCTCTAGGTCTGGTAGGTAGTAATCTATCGTGTCTTTAAAGGTTTCCCAGTCTACTTCATTGTAGTTATGCCTTAATGGAGCTGGTTTAAATGTGACTGGTGCATTAATTGTCATCAGGACCGGTAAGTGGTCTGATGTAACCTCCTGCAAGACTTCTAATTCTATATTATAGCTATTGCTATTTCATGGTGCAATGTCCAAAATATCTGGCGTGCAATTTGCTAAATGTATAAAAGTGGGCTCTTCCGGCTCTGTGATTAAATAATTTCGGTTATTGATGTAATTTAATTGCTTAGTGCCTTGGGCATTGGGGTTCCTGCAATTCCAGAGATAATGCTCGCAATTGAAGTCCCCTGCCACAATAACCCGTGGTCCTAGATTCATTAGTTTATCTATGTCGTCTGCGTCTACATTCCCAGGGGGATTATACACTGACGCTATCACAATTTCGGAGTTATCTATTTTAAGTTTTATTGCCCTTATTTCAGCATTACGTAGGGTGGGGGATTGAATTTGATAATGATCAATGCTGGCCTGAATGATTATCGCGGTCCCTCCTCCTCTTCGGTCACGATCATTTCTGTAAATTTTATAGCCCGGAACAGATAGGCGATCGGTGTCGTTTATATGTGTCTCTGACAATAGAGCTACTTGTATTGAATATGATTGCAGCAAATTTTCTAAATGTTTGGTCTTTTTCCTAATACCGTTGCAGTTCCAGAAAATTAATCTAAACGTATCTGAACTAGCCATGACTACAGTTTTCGGAGTTGTGTCACAAAGTCATCGAGGTAGTGAGCTACGGTATTACATCATCTGTTCCAAAATAACTAATCATGTCGCATAGCTTTCTGACCTTGGAATGAACAGTATTGAGAGAAACGTTCTTTGTTGACATGCCTAGTGCCTTCACTAGTGAGTCAATTTCCTTGCCGGCATCTTTGTGCACTGGCCTTTTTCGTCGGGGGAGCGACTTTGCTGCCAGGTTAGGCCCGTCAGCCTGCTGTGAGGGACCTACATTTACTGGTGGAGGGCTTTCCTGCCTTTCTCGAGGGTGTCGCTCTTCGCTGGTTGGTTCGGCCTCAGCAGCGAGCTAAGGTTCCCCAACCACTGGTGACTCAGGATCTGGGGCTGGACGCGTCCTACCTTTGCTATCCCTAATGAACCACTCAGTCTTGTTTGTGGTAACCTCCGCTTAAGATTGCGTTCTTCCTACTTTTGGGGGATTCTTTGGAGGCTGTCCACGGGGCAAAGTCTTTTTCTTACATGCTGCTTGATATGTTGGGCAACAGCGCCAGGTTTCTCCATGGCCCTGAGCGCCACATAAAAAGCACAATCGGTTTTTAGGTGGAACCGTGCATGTCCCTGAAAATTGGGAGCCTGTACACTTGGCGCAAGTGGAGGTGGGAGACCTACATTCTCGTCTCACATGCCATAGCTTTTTGCAGTGTGAACATTGTTTCAGCTCTGTACCGGCTCTATACTCCTCTACATGTACTCTGAAGTGTGCCAAAAAGCGGAGGTCGAGAATTATCCTGTTTTCAGTTGTATCCTGGAGTTCAATTAAGAACGTCGGCAGGGGGGCCTATTTCTATTGCGCCGCCGCATCTGAACGGCCCTGATTGCCTCAAAACCGCATTGAGCCAAGTCTTCTAAGATTTCTGCACCGGAGACTTCGGCGTTGAGCCCCTTAACGACATAACGTGCGGTTCTATTCTCGGGGTGCTCTAAAAGATACCGCTGTACACCCCTTTCCTTGAGATGCTTTACCACAGTTTGGTAACTCTCCAAGTTGAACGTCTTAATGCAAAAGTCTCCGGAGTTTCTTGCTACATTCACAGAGTAATTAGTATTATTCAGGTGGTGTGTCTTGTCTAAGTCTCTTATTAGCTGGTGGAATGTCGCGGCCTGGATCTTTCCTACAAAGATTGGCGCTACGTTGGACCTGCTGTTCTACATGAAATTGGAGGGTTCCTGTCGAGCGTCTGGTCCTGTGTCCTTAGAAGTGCCAGGTTTTGGTGAGGACGGTACCACAGGAGTAGGTGTTTGGGTAGACGTAGGTATAGGAGTGGGTATTCGGGAGTTGGATGTCACAGGATTAGGTTTAGTCGGAGACTCAGTAGGTGTAGGGCTGAGAGGAGTTAGGGTGCTAGGAGACAGAGACAGAGAGTTGGAAGTGGAAGTAGTAGGAGAGATAGGTTTATGAAGGGCGGCCTTCTTCCTAGTCATCATTGTCTTAGGTGGTGAAACGGTTGGCTTGGTAGCCGTAGTCGTCCTGTTTCCCTTTGCCATCCTATCTTAGGTGAAGTTGTTTAAGAGTTCAAGAATTAAGAGAGAAAGAGAAACCTAATATTTAGCCTATCAGGGGGCTTAGTCTAGTAAAAGAGGAAAAAGAGCAGTAAGTGAGCGCTAAAAAGCTCGGGGAGACAGAGGGCCGAACCTCGGAGAGGCGTATAAGCTAGTCTTGCGACTGCTTGCTGTGACAGTGTATCCCCTACTCGTCTGTACTGCGAGTGTTGTGCTCAAAGAGCTAGGTTTTGGTTAAACAGCCGCGGCAATGCCGAGGCGATGGCTTTGGTACAAGTATCACGACAATGCAGATCCGCATCCAGCGGTTGCTGCTTCTTTGCAGCGGACTGCTTCTTCTTTCTTGTCTTGGAGCTCCTCTAGTAGATATTGTCTGGTCCAGATCTCGAAGCGAAGTCGATGCCGGCTATTCGTGCTGCTATATTTATACCAAGAGGGTCCTCCGCTGATTGGTCCGGGTGTCGGTCGGCTGGTCAGAGGGGCCCAGCTACCACAAAAGTGTTGCTACCTTCTGATTGGCTCGCTTTGTTTTCTTGTGTTATATGACCTTTTTGTTTTGAATGACTGGATGACAGTTATTGTTGAGCTTTCGAGCCTCTTCGTTCTTATTAAAATTGTTAGGATGCTTATATATTTCGATGGCTTCACGCTGTAGTCGGGCGTGGTAATGTGTCATGGGTGAAAGAGTGTTGGTGTCCTGGAACTTAATGATGTGTTCGCCCTCCGCCTCAATAGCGTGTTTGGCGACTGCGGACTTTTCTGGCTGGACCAAGCGGCAGTTTCGTTTGTGTTCGGTAAGTCTGGTGTTAACACTGCGCTGTGTGGTTCCAATGTAAACGAACCAGCAAGAACAGGGAATACGGTATACACCGGCTGATGACAGAGATCTTTAGCTAGGCGCATTAAATTCTTTAATTGTTTGGTAGGCTTGAAAATAGTCTTGACAGTATGTCGCTACAGTATGTGCTCAATACCGTCAATGACATTTTTTTAAATATCGCAAAAAGCCTGTGCCCTTGTTTTTCGGTTGATCTGTTTTCTGAGCGGCAGGATGAAGTCTGGCGGGGTGGCAAGCTCTTTTTTACTTCTCGGGTTGAATAACCATTCGATGATACTGCTCGTTCCAGGTGACAAAGTTCTTGTTGCAACAATTGTGGTTCACAAATGCGAGAAGCGCGATTTTCGAGAGTTTTGATCATGGCCCGTTTTTGTCTGGGATGATGGTTTGAGTCTTTGTTCAGATAGCGGTCAGTGTGAGTGGGCTTGCGGTACACAGTATGCCCAAGTGTACCGTCTGCCTTCTTTGATGACCAAAGCGTCCAGGGATGCCAGCTGCCCATTCATTTCTTCTTCCATGATAAACTGGATGCGGAGATTGATGTTGTTGATGTGTAGGAGGAAGTCCAGAAGGGCTTCCTTTCCGTGGGGTCATATAACGAAGGTGTCATCCGCGTAGCGGAATCAGACTGTTGGTTTAAGTGGAACTGTGTCTAGGGCTGTAGACTAAAAGGATTCCATGAAAAAGTTGGCAATCAATGGGCTCAGAGGATTTCCCATTGCCACGCCGTCTATTTGTTCATAGAACGTATAGTTCCAATGAAAGTATGTCGTTGTGAGAACATGTTAAAATATTGCAATTATGTCGCTTGCAAAGATGTGTTGCAGCTGTGTGAGTCCCTCTTGTATTGAAACCATGGTGAAGAGTGAGACGACGTTGAACCTGACAAGAAGGTCGTTAGGCTGTAAGTTGAGATTCTGTAGCTTCTGGATGAAATGGGTAGTATTTTAATGAAGGAGTCCGTTAAACCTACGTGAATTTGTAACAAGCAGGCTAGAAGTTGGGTTATGGAGTAAGTAGGAGATCCAATTCCGCTGACAATGGCCTCATTGGTACTTCTAGTTTGTGGATCTTGAGTAGGTCGTATAGTCTAGGAGGCAGAACTTCCGATCTGGTGATGCGTCGTTTATCTTCCGTTGTCAAGGGAGAATTCTTGATAGTTTTACGTAAAATAGGAGCTGTGGGATCGCGTTCAATCTTGCGGTATGTGTCCGGATTTAGAAGATCTGAGATTTTCTTTATGTAGTCTTGCTGGTTTAAGATTCCCCTTGTCCGCAGAGCAGATAATGATGACTTTGTTGTTGTTGTTTACAATCTTAAGTGCGGCATTTTCTTGCAATGTTAAATTGCTGTACGGAGTCTTAGCTTGTTGGAAAGTCCTAGCGGATTCTCAGCTAATCTCATTAGGTGTTCCTGCTGGCAAGCCTCGTATTCCTGATTCAATATTGGAAATGATGTCCTCACCTGGAAGAGTCGCTGTTACCACTACGTAATTACCTCCTTTAGAAGCAGGGAGGTCTCGGCTGTCGAAATCTGGTTGTCCGATAAGTTGATCACTGTGCGGCTGTTGTCCACAGGAGTAGATGGTTGATTTGAAGTCGAAAGGCGTTCAAACTTCCTCTTATGTGGAGTAGTAGTGTTCTGGTGGCAAGTCATGGAGTTGTATGTAATCCTGTCTGTGTTGTCCCAATCGTATCTGTGTGGTGAGTAACTCACTAACTTCTAGTTATACTGAATTATTGTATGTTTACCAGGTACATATGACGGAGATACTGTTTTTCTCTCCCTCGTTATGGCGAACCATGGAAGGGGATCGGTTATAGAAACAACATTGCGATATACTACGAGATCTAAAGATAGTATATCTATGTACCTAAATACATAGGTTTTTCACTTCATACTGTGTACTCCTAAAAATATTGTTACCGCGCGCGAAGTTATCTATGGGCCGGAGATGCCAGCGTATCCCGATTCGCCTATATGGCCGGCCGGGTGTGGCTAATCACCGGTTCTTTCAGAATAATAGGCGCGTAACGAACCCATTATGTGACTATTCCCAGCAGTGTTCACTTTTCCAGAACATTCTTTTCGGCATGTTCTAGTAACCTCCCTTTCTAAAACTTCCTCTTTATATGCGGGGCCTATATATGGAGATGCTCTTGCTCGGGAATTAGTTAGGTATTTGTGAAGTTAGTGACGTAAAGAAGTCGAAGACTTCCGAGAGTGCCGAGTACAAGTCAGTTGTGAGTCGTAATTCTGCGGTTCAGATGTTGGTGTAACTCAGCAGTTTAGTTGTGATTCGATTTGATGGCAGTGGTGTTCTGTTCTGAGTTTATATCAAAAGTATCTTAACCGTAAAGTTTCTGTTACGCTGTGTACCTAAGGATAAAATAATGGGTGTTTAGCGACAACTGGTGTTCTCATTTGTTACATTGGAGTCAAGAGAGGAATACAAAAGCCAATATGGAGGAAATGCTTCAAAAAATATTGGGCAAGAACGAGAAAATAGGAAGTGAAATAACGACAGTGGATTCCCGATGGAGAAGATGGGAAGGGCAATAACGACAGTGGCTTCCACAATGGAAAAGATGGAGGAGAAAATGGCATCCGGAATGCAGAAGATGGGAAGTGGAATAACGGCAGTGAATTCCGCAAAGTAGGGATGGAGGATAAAATAAATCCGGAATGGAGAACATGAAGACGAAAATGGGATCCCGAATGGAGATGATGTAGACAGAACTGTCCAAGTTGAAGGCGCTGCTATCGACCAAGATTGACGAAAAACCGGCCGGCTTGAAGAAACACATGGAAGAGCTCGGCAGAATGGTGAAGAACCTGTACCAAGGCGTTAACGCCCTGGAAGTCTTCGGGTGACGGCTTAGCGTCCTGGAGGGAAGAGCCGTCGGCAGCGCCAAGAATTTGAACGTCAAGGTGGAAGAAATGTTTGACGGGAGACTTAACGACTTCAAGGCCAAGACAACAGGATGCGACAAAACATTTCCGCGCGTAAGGCCACCCACGACTAAACGTCAACTTTAGAAGCCTTCCGCCGACAATTCGTCGTCGTTGCCCCCAACAACCGATGGTTATCAGAAGAAGAAGAAGCCGCACTGCTGATAGACAGACTACAGGGACGGACGGGAGAAGTTTTTAATATAATTTCGAAGTCGGCGACGTCCGGAGACATCTGAAAACCCTAGAAAACCGGTTAGGGTACAATCGCTTGGCCGCAGCCTATTGTAGTCAGCTCAAGTCAATGCTGCAACAGACAGGGGAGACGCTGTAGAAATGCACCCTGGTAATCGAACAGCTGGTGAACTAAACTATGT
Source organism: Deroplatys truncata (assembly GCA_030765065.1). Lineage (NCBI taxonomy): Eukaryota > Metazoa > Arthropoda > Insecta > Mantodea > Mantidae > Deroplatys > Deroplatys truncata. The sequence continues at coordinate 273,792,329 of CM060990.1, forward strand.
TGAACCTCCTGCCCAGTTGCTTGCCACAGGAAGCTACCTAATCCTTTGTTCACTGGGTGCGTGACGCCGAGATACGACAGCGTTTGATGGTTGACAACTACACGACAATCCACGAGGCGCTAACGGCTGCTTTAAGGATGGAGGTGGTGAAGGTAACTGCTGTCCCTATCTCGAGGACCACGAGTATTCGATAATACGGGGACAGGTGAATTACCCAGGGACGTCGACCAATATATTCAAGTAGTTTGTATTGAGGGTGTGATCTACCTGGACACCACGTGAAGGACTGTCCACATCAAGCCGACAAACAGGCTGGAAACGAATAGGCACCGGCATGGCGAGGGGCACGTCGGGATCATCACCAGTCCCTCGTGTAACGTTGTGTGCCTTGGGCAGAAGGATGCATGATAGCCTCGTCGCGGACGGCTTCATAAAAAGGAAGCTGTGCTGGATATTATCGGCACAGATGCAGCCCTGGCCGTAGTCAGACCTGACGTGGCGAAGGACTTGCTTTCAAGGAAAGCAAATCGACCCTATCAGCTAGTGACGATACCGGTGAAACCTTGTCTGTGAAGGAGGCCTTACTAAAGCTGACCCTGGGGAGGAGCATCATAAGATTGTGGGAGTCATCGCGGGGGTGTCCGAGGATGTGATACTGGGACTGGATCGTCTCAGGAGCCACGAGGCGACGGTCGATATTGGTAGCAGGGTTTTGTGACCTGGCTAAGACGAGGTGAAGCTCCGGAGATCGAATGTGCATCTGGGGATCTTCAGGGTTATCCTGACAAAGGACGTGTTATGCCTTCAAAAAGTGAGCGGTTTAGGTGCGTCTGTAAGCCAGCCGTCAAGGAATCTGGTCTTGGGCCGAAAAAACCATTGGATGGATTATGTGTTGCTAGGGCATTGTTGACTGTTGCTCTCGAGAAGAATTGCCTGTGAGATTGCTGAATCCATCGGACACCCATCAGGACACACAGGTCGGAACAAGCTGGGGAAATGCGACTCAGTTCCTACTGCATCCATGTACGACTGTTTCAGGGAGCCAGCTTTGTCGCAGGAATATGGGCCCCGGCTGGAAGACTTACTGAAGAGGGCAGCCTATCATCTGACCACGACACTTAGGGAGGTTCCAGACCCTACTCAGGCAATGTCAGTCTGCGTTTAGCAAAGGAGACGGCGATTACGTCCGTAACGACCGAGTACTTCACCACATCGAAACTGACATATCCGTAAATGAGGACGCCTGCCATATCCGGAAACCGCCAATACATGTTCCTCTGGCGAAGAAAGCGGATATACGAAACATACTGGAGGACATGATATCTAGGGCGTTTATCGAAGATTTCGTCAGTCCGGGCTGCTCCCCTGTAAATTAAATTGAGTTTAATTTATAGATGCTCTTTAACTCCTATGGTTCTTAGCGTCCAATTCCATACGGGGCATGAAAGACCGGGAATTTTACTCAGAGATCTATTTATCAGGGTGAGAAAGAAGAACAGCGAGTTACGCTTCTGCGTGGGCTAAAGGAAGCAGAATGCCATCACCCGAAAGGACTTTTTCCTTACACCAGATTGACGATACCATGGACACTTCGTTGCTGGTCAGTGGTTCTCTAGCTGGGACCTGAGATCAGGATACTGCCAAGTGGCTCTGGATCCCAGATATAGGGAGAAGACCGACAGGCCAATGACTATGGCAGTTTACAAATATGCCTTCTGGGCTCTGCAATGCGCCAGCTACATTCCAGCCACCAATGGACCCAGTGATGAAGGGGTTGACTTCAACACCGACCTGCTACACCTGAACGACGTCATTGTTATTGACAGCGCCTTCGAAGACCGTCTCCAGTACCTTACCAATGTATTACACAGATTAAAGTAAGCCAAACTGAAGCGGAACGCGATGATATGCCAACACTTCTGCAAGGTGGGTAACTACTTGGGCCACATAGTTTAACAAAATGGGGTGTATACGTATCCGAAGAAGGCTCGGGCTGTGAGAGATTAACCTCGCTCGGAAGATAAACAAGAGTTGCACAGTTTTCTAGGATTTACACAGCTTCTACCGTCGGTTCGTCAGAGGTATCTGCTACATCGCGAAGCCCTTCACTCGTCTTACGGAAGAACACCGGTCTTACACATGGGAGAAGATGCCGAGAACGCGTTCCAGGCGCTTAATTCAGCATTCTGTAGTCACCTGTTTTAGGTTTTCCACAGCCGGGTTGCGATTTTATCGTGGACACCTACGCCACCGTCGATGGTACTACAATAAGTCTGAGTGATGCTCCTGGGGGTGCGGGCGCCATGTGAAATCGCAACAACTAGAATAATTTCTTTCATATTGGTTGAACAGTCGTTGGGAAGACGATGAATAGATGTAATTTACCATTCGGGCCGCCATCTTCTTCTATGGCCAAGTTTCTAAGCTTTCCGTACAAGCTGTTTAGGAATAGCGGAAAAATCTTTCACTTTTCCACACATTTTAGAAGTTATTTTATGTTTAATTTTAATATTAAAATCCAACACAACTGAATTGGCTTATGCGCAGTCTAAAAGCACACAAATGGCGTCGCGTATACACGGCTGCATTATGTATTACCTTTGTGGACGTTTAAGCTGTAACTGGGCTGTCGTTTTACTTCCTAAAATATAATGCATTCTTTAAGAATGTCCCCCTAAGGGGCTCACCATATGTGAGTACGGGTTTGGCGTACCCGGGGGTTCCCGAGCCAATCATTGCCATCATCAACCTTCCACCCCCGTCCGGTCGAGGTGCGTTCGTTCTCGTGACCGGGGGACTCAAGGTAGCCTCTCGTGCGTTCTGTGCATTTCATTCCATGTCGCCCCTCGCCGTCGTTTCTTTCTTCACTTTTACTTCTCCACATTTCGCACCACGTCCATTTATATACGCATCTCTATTTCTTCCTCGCCGGCCTACCTTGCGTCCGAAACGCCCACACAGTTTTATTTCTTTTATCTTCTCTTTTAATCCTCCGTGGACACAGCCCGACGGATACCCGCGCACTGGGTGCGCAGCTGGGTGAGTGGGTAATGGCGTCATCCCCACCACCCGGGGTCGTCATGTAGGGTTTGTGTTCGTATCCGCTGTTCAACTGCAGTCCCGAGGGGGGCCATTGCATGAGCTGTTGACTTCCGACGGCGATTGGGTCCCTCTGTCTATATTCTAGGAGGTGTGACCCTGGGGTGAGATAGGTATAGATAGGCCACTCACCCAAGCCGAGGTAATGCCCGGGAAGTCAGAGCCCGAGGTCGGAGACGGTTGCAATAGTGGAGGATTTTTCTCGCTATGAAGCACCCTTTCTCCATTATAAACAACAAGCGCCGAAAAACTTTAGTAACAGAAGTAGCACCGCCAACAGCTGGTTGTTACTTAGTGATTACCCGTACAGCGGAAGGACAATCATTCGAGAAGGTGAACCCTTTTATCATCCAGAAGGGCATTGACTCAATTGCTGGTCCGGTTCTTTCCTGCACTCGGCTTCGTAATGGTTCGTTGTTAGTGCAAAGCAAGTCCGAGGCACAAAGTAAGTCCTTGTTGAGCGCCGCGCTTCTCCACGGTTATCCTATACGTGTTGAGAAGCACCGCACCTTGAACTCTTGTCGAGGCATTGTCACCACGCATAGCCTCGATGGCATATCGGACGAGGACCTGGACAAATATCTTGCAGACCAGAAGGTGACAGCGGTTCATCGAGTGCAGCCCAAACGCGACGGCATTATGGTACCAACTTGTACCCTGTTTCTAACATTTGATGGCGTCGATCAACCCACGAGCATCTCCGCAGGGTACGAACGGATTTCTGTGAGGCCTTATATTGCTAGACCTCTGCGTTGTTTTAAATGCCAACGTTTTGGGCATACGCAAATCTCATGTAAGGGTGCCGTTAACATCTGTGCAACACGTAGCCAGCCCTCACACAAAGGTGCCTCTTCAACAGCTCTCGTCTGCGTTAATTGCAAAGGGTCACACTCTGCTTCATTTGGGGACTGTTCGCGGTATTTGGACGAGAAGGCGATCCAGGAGATCCGGGTAAAGGAAAAACTCTCCTTCGACGAAGCCCGGAGGCGTTACCATGCGCGCCAACCTTCGCTACTGCGATTGGGAAAATTCAGTTCTATTGTTCCCTCGCCCATACTTCGGAAGGATGCTGGGACTCAAACTTGGACCATGACTGCATTAACCGCCACTAACATCCGGCCGTCCAAGTCTGCTACTGTTACCACGCCCTATAAACCTGGTCCAAAGTCTATGAAGTCACAAGCCACTGACAAAAAGCCGAAGCAGAAACTTCGAAGACAAGAATTTTTAAAAGACCCTCCGCTTGTTCACAGCAAGCAGAGTTCACCTTCTCCTCCTCGGAGGTCACAGTCCCAGGATGCTCCTGGGACAAGCCGCGCTCAGCGGCACCCCTCACCCATCGCCACCCAGAATCGATTCACGGCGCTTGAATCGGTTTCTGGCTCTGAGCACGTGGGCTCTCCCTTCTAGGAGGCTATGGAGTCTGACCAACTCCATACCAAAAGCTAGAGCCCAAAGGTTAAACAGAAGGTAATTTTAAGCCGCCCTTCTAAGTAGCCAGTTTATCCGTTTTTTCTTAATGGCTATCCTGACCTGGAATGTACGTGGTGTACGATCGCATAGGGCGGAACTGCAACTTTTATTGCGTTTCCATTTCCCTATGGTCGTGTGTTTGCAGGAGACTAAGCTTCGCCCTCACGATCTTTTTATCTCCGAGGATATACTCCGGTTCGCTACGACCTTGAACCGGAGGAGGGTATTCCTGCTCATGGAGGTGACATGTTGTTATTGCGCAACGACGTTCATATTCAAGTTCTCAATCTTACGTCCGACTTGCAAGCTGTTGCCATTACACTGCAGTGACTCGGTTTTTTCTTTTCTGTTTGCTCTTTGTATTCACCTCCATCGTCTCCCCTTGCTCCGGCGGACATTCGAGCTCTCCTGTCCGCTCTCCCAACACCATTTCTTCTCTTCGGAGATTTTAATGCCCATCACCCCCTGTGGGGTTCGCCAAGGGCTTGTGCGAGGGGAACTCTTTTTTCTGATCTTTTTGATCAGTTCAATCTCTCTATACTCAATACAGGTAAGCCTACGTTTCTTTCTGATTCTTCCGGTACATTTTCTCACTTGGACCTTGCCGTTTGCCCACTCCAACTTGCTAGTCGTCTGCAGTGGAACGTCGTCGCTGACAACTACTCCAGCGACCATTTCCCCTGCATCGTTTCTCTCCTGTCCCACCAGGTACAGCATTCCAGAGTCCCTACCTGGATATTTTCACAAAAGCCGACAGGAGCTTGTATTCCAGCCTCGTGCATTTTGACGATCAGCCCTTCGCCGACATTAACCAACTAGTACAGCATCTTACGTCTCCGATTTTCTCTGCCGCCTAACGCGCAATTCCCCGTTCATCCTCTCAACCTCGGCGACCGCCTGTTTCGTGGTGGAACGAGGATTTTCGGGACGCCGTTCGTGCCCGTAGAACTGCACTTAGGGTGTTTCGGCGACACCCTACACTTGATAATTTGATGACTTTTAAACGACCATGCGCCAGGGCTCGTCGCATTATTCACGTTAGTAAGAAGGCGTCCTGTACTCGTTGGTTCGAGTCTTTTAATCGCTTTACGCCTTCATCTGTTGTTTGGGATAAACTTCGTCGCTTCTCAGGTAAAGTGTCGCATTGTATTGTTTCTGGCCTTCAGGTTTCGAATGCCACCGTAGTGGATCCGGCTGCCATCGCTTACACTCTGGGTGCTGCCTTTGAGGCGGTTTCCAGTTCAGACCATTATTCCGCCGGCTTTCGCTCTATCAAAGACCGGCTGGATTCCGACACCTTTAATTTTCGGTCTGCTAATAATGAGTGTTATAATGAACTTTTCACACTGAGGGAGCTGGAGCACGCTCGTCATTGCTCTAGGCACTCCGCTCCTGGCCCGGACGGCATTCATGTCCTGATGTTAAAGAACCTTTCAGCCGACAGTAAACTCTTTCTCTTACAGGTATATTACCGTATTTGGCAAGACGGCTTTTTTCCTTCCGTTTGGCGCGAAGCCACCATTGTCCCTATACTTAAGCCTGGGAAGGATCGCCAACTACCTTCCAGCTACCGTCCTATCTCCCTCACCAGTTGCGTTTGCAAGGTGATGGAGCGCATGATCAACGGGCGGTTGACATGGTGGTTTGAGTCTCAGAAACTTCTAGCGAACGCTCAGTGCGGATTTCGTCGCTATCGCTCTACCGTCGACCATCTGGTGTCCCTATCGACGCATATTATGAATGAATTTCTGAGAAAGTTTCAACGGTGGCTGTATTTTTTGACCTGGAGAAAGCTTATGACACTTGTTGGAGGGGCAGCATTTTACGTACACTTCACGCATGGAATATCCGCGGTCGTCTTCCCATATTTTTTCGGGAGTTTACGACGGACCGCGTCTTTCGTGTACGTTTGTGCTCGGTTTTATTTAGTCGTTTTATTCAAGAGAATGGAGTACGGCAGGGCTCTGTGCTTAGTGTCACTCTTTTTGCGATTGCTTTCAACCCCATTGTTGTTTGTGTTCCACCTGGCATTTCATCGTCGCTTTTTGTTGACGATTTTTTCATTCATTGCAGTTCACGGCGGACCTGTCTACTCAAACGCCGTCTCCAGAGCTGTATCGACCGTCTCTAAGCCTGGAGTAACGCTAACGGCTTTAATTTCTCTTCCGAGAAATCCGTCTGTATCAACTTCTGGCGCCGGAACTTTCCCTCCGCCGTCTCTCCATCTTGGGTCGGAGGTCCTTCAATTGGCATACGAGGTGAAATTTTTGGGGTTGGTCTTTGACCGGAAGCTGAGCTGGACTTCTCACGTTTCATTTTTAAAAGCAAAGTGTGGCCGTTCTGTTAATATTTTACGTGTTTTAAGTGGCACATCCTGGGGAGCTGATTGGACCGTCCTTCTTCGCCTTTATCGCTGTTTGGTCCGATTCAAGCTTGATTACGGGTGTATTGTTTATTCGTCGGCACGTCCATCTGTGTTTTGTCGATTGAATGCCATTCACCAGCGTAGCATAACAGTCGCTACAGGGGCCTTTCCTACTAGCGCTGTACCCAGTCTGTACGCAGAAGGTGTATATCCTCCGCTGTCCTTCCGGCGTGAGATGTTTTTGTGCAGCTATCCTTGTCGGCTCTCAAGCTTGCCTAACCACCTGTCCTTCGAGTTTATTTACGAGCATTCGCTTGAACGACAATATTTAGTTAGCTCCTCTGCATTAATACCTCCAGGGGTTCGATTTCGTCAACTTCTTCGGCTTTTGGGCGTTACGCCAGCGCCGGCCCTTCCAAGGGGGAAAACGCCTTTTCCTCCATGGTTACGCGTTGAGACCCTCTGTCACCTTGGGTTGTCGTCGATGCTGAAGAACGAGACGCCTTCTTAAGTCTTTAGATCAGCGTTTTTAGAACTTCAGTCGCAATTCGTGGACTTTCATTTTAGCTTTACTGATGGATCTAAGACTGATGCTGGAGTAGGATGTGCCCTTTTTGTGGTGGAAATAGTTTTACTTTTCGTTTACTTTGGTAATGTTCGATTTTTACCGCCGAACTTTTTAGCATTTATCAGTCTCTTTTATACATTCAGCGGCACGACTTACGGCACCGTTTTATTTGTTCAGACTCCCTGAATGCTCTTCAAAGTATTAGCTCGCTGTACAGCTACCACCCGCTCGTACAGCGCATTCATGACCTGCTCCACTCTCTTGGTGTCTCTGACACCAGCATCTCCTTCATGTGGAAACCAGGTCATGTGGTCATATCAGGTAATGAGTCTGCCGATGCCGCTGCGAGGTCGGCGATTTTATTACCCAGATATTTTACCTCTGTTGTTGCCTTGACAGATTTGTATGTTCTTTTGCGTAGCCGCATCCTCCTGCTTTGGAGGGATGAGTGGACAGCCCTTCGAGGGAACAAGTTACGGAAGGTTAAGCCTCTCCCGTTAATCTGGGGTACCTCTTCTCGATCGTGTCGTCGGGAAGAGGTAATTTTAGCTCGCTTACGAATCGGACATTGTCTTTTTAGCCACAGATACTTGCTCAGTGGTGACCCCCTTAACGTGCGTCATATTTTAGCAGAGTGTCCAGTTTTGGCTACGTTGCGCGTTCGTGTTGGTCTGCCTGTTGGCCTAGCCAACGTTTTGGCAGACGACGCGCGTACTGTAGAGTGTCTTTTACGTTTTATCAATGACATTGGATTTACCAGATGCATTTGATGCTCTGAGCGTCTTTTGACTCTGTAATTTTATCTTGTCTTTTTAATGGGGCATCTCCTCCCCAGTGGACATCTGGCGCTCGTGTCCCTGACATTCCACAGTTCTTGTCACGTTGTTTTACTCTTTTATTGACCATGGTTTTAGTGTGTTCGTTTTTGGTATTTGGTGTTTTGTTTTTTACCTTTTGGACATCGTGGATTTGTGTCCCGTTTTTAATTATGCTGTTTTTATCGGACTTTTATTTTTGGACAGTACATGTTATACTTTGTAAGGGCACTGATGACCTTAGCTGTTTAGCGCCCTTAAACCGCATCTCATCATCATCATCATCATCATCATCATTTATGAATATGCATACTGGATGGTTTTTTAGGTATTGCTGCATTTAAAGTTTATCCTCAAGGTAATCGGTTACAAGGTGGAAATTTCCACATTTCTTTCTTCCCTCTATATCAGCAATGTTATAAGCTCCAAAGAGTTCTGCGAGTGCAGTGACAGGTGGAGGTGTATTGTTGCTGGTGCTTTGTCCTTTCTTTTCATTTGTGTGAGCTGTTGTTTAGTGTTCTAATTGTGTTTCATTTTGTTGATGAAATTATCTTCATCTTTTGTGTCTTGTGAACTCTTCTAACCACAAGTAAGGTCCCCCCAAGGGCTCACGTTATGTGAGAACGGTTATTGGCGTACCCGGGGGTTCCCGAGCCAAACATCGCCATCCTCATCGCTTCATCTCCGTCCGGCCGAGAGGGTTCGTTCTCGTCACCGGGGGACTCAAGGTAGGCTCAAGTGCGTTCTGTGCATTTCATTCCATGACACCCACGCCATCGTTTCTTTATTCTCTCTTCTATTTATGCGCATTTCGCACCACATACATTCAATCTCTTTTCCTTCTTCGCCGGCCTACCTTGAGTGCGAAACGCCCACACACTTTTAGTTTCTTTAAACCTTTTATTTTAATCCTCCGTTGGCACAGCCTTACGGATTCGCGCGCACTGGGTGCACAGCTGGGTGAGTGGGTAATGGCGTCATCCCCACAACCCGGGGTCGTCATGTAGGGTTTGTGTTCGTATCCGCTGTTCAACTGCAGTCCCGCGGGGGCCATTGCATGAGCTGCTGACTTCTGACGGCGATTGGGTCCCTCTGTCTATGTTCTGGAAGGTGTGCCCCGGGGGTGAGATAGGTATAGATAGGCCACTCACCCAAGCCGGGGTAACGCCCGGGAAGTCAGTTCCCTAGGTCGGAGACGGTTGCAATGGTGGAGGATTTTTTTCGCTATAGAGCACCTTTTCTCCATTATAAAAAACAACCGCCGAAAAGTTTTAGTAACAGAAGTAGCACCGGCAACAGCTGGTTGTTACTTAGTGATTACCCGTACAAAGGAAGGACAATCATTTGAGAAGGTAAACCCTTTTATCATCCAGAAGGGCATTGACTCAATTGCTGGTCCGGTTCTTTCCTGCACTCGGCTTCGGAATGGTACGTTGTTAGTGCAAAGCAAGTCCAAGGCACAAAGTAAGTCCTTGTTGAGCGCCACGCTTCTCCACGGTTATCCTATCCTTGTTGAGAAGCACCGCATCTTGAATTCTTGTCGAGGCGTTGTCACCACGCATAGCCTCGATGGCATATCGGACGAGGACAAACGAAGTCCGATCAGCAAACTAAGACCTTGTTGCGCGCTATGCCTCTCCACGCCTATCCCATCCTTTAGGAGAAGCACCGCACATTGAATTCCTGTAGAGGCGTCATTACCACCCATAGCCTCGATGGTATGTCGGACGATAAACTCGTAGATTATCTTTCAGACCAAAACGTGACAGCGGTTGATCGAGTGCAGGCCAAACGCGACGGCATATTGGTACCCACTCGTACCCTCTTTCTAACATTTGATGGCGTCGATCTGCCCACGAGCATTTCAGCAGGGTAAGAACGGATTGCTGTGAGGCCTTATATTCCTAGACCTCTGCGTTGTTTCAAATGCCAACGTTTTGGCCATACGCAAGTCTCATGTATGAGTGTCGTTACCATCTGTGCATCATGTAGCCAACCCTCACACGAAGTTACCTGTTCAACAGCCCCCGTCTGCGTTAATTGTAAAGGGTCTCATTCTGCGTCGTTTGCCGACTGTCCGCGGTACTTGAACGGGAAGGCGATCCAGGAGATCCGGGTAAAGGATAAACTCTCCTTCGCTGAAGCCCGGAGGCGCTATCATGCGCGCCAACCTTCACTCCTGCGATCTGGCACATTTAGTTCTGTTGTTGCCTTGCCAGTACCACGAGTAGATGCCGACACTAAGACCTGGACCATGTCTGCATTGACCGCCACTACCATCCGGCCGTCCATTAAAGCTACAGTTACCAAGCCCTATAAATCTGGTCCCAAGTCAATGAAGTCGCAAGCCGCTGAAAAGAAACCAAAGCAGAAACTTCGTAGGGAAGATTTTCTGAAGGACCTTCCGCGTGCACGCGGTAAGAAGAGTTCACCTTCTCCTCCTCGGAGGTCGCAGTCCCAGGAAGCTCCTGGGACAAGCCTCGCTCAGCGGCACCCCTCACCCATCGCCAGCCAGAACCGATTCACGGCGCTTGAATCGGTTTCTGGCTCTGACCGCGTGGGCCCTCCCTTCGAGGAGGCTATGGAGTCTGACCAACCCCATACCAAAAGCCCGAGCCCAAAGGTTAAACAAAAGGTAGTTTTAAGCCACCCTTCTAAATAGACAGTTTATCCCTTTTTCTTAATGGCTATCCTGACCTGGAATGTACGTGGTGTACGATCGCATTAGGCGGAACTGCAACTTTTATTGCGTTCCCAATCGCCTATGGTCGTGTGTTTGCAGGAGACTAAGCTTCGCCCTCATGATCCTTTTGATCTCCGAGGATATACTCCGGTTCGCTATGACCTTGAACCGGAGGAGGGTACTCCTGCTCATGGAGGTGTCATGTTGTTCGTGCGTAATGACGTTTATTTTCAACGTCTCACTCTTACGTCCGACTTGCAAGCTGTTGCCATTAGACTGCAGTTACCCGGTTTTTTCTTTTCTGTTTGCTCTGAATATTCACCTCCATCGTCTCCCCTCGCTAACGCGTACCTTCGAGATCTCTTGTCCGCTCTCTCAACACCATTTCTCCTGTTGGGAGATTTTAATACCCATCACCCCCTGTGGGGTTCGCCAAGGGCTTGTGCGAGGGGAGCTCTTCTTTCCGAAATTTTTGATCAGTTCAATCTCTCTATACTCAATACGGGTGAGCCTACGTTTCTATCTGCTACTTCCGGTACATTTTCTCACTTGGACCTTGCCGTTTACTCACTCCAGCTTGCTAGTCGTCTGCAGTGGAACGTCGTCGCTGACACCTACTCCAGCGACCATTACCCCTGCATCGTTTCTCTTCTGTCACACCACGTACAACATTCAAGAGTACCTACCTGGATATTTGCACAAAAGCCGACTGGAGCTTGTATTCCAGCCTCGTGCATTTTGACGATCAGCCCTTCGCCGACATTAACCAACTAGTGCAGCATCTTACGTCTACGATTTTCTCTGCCGCCGAACGCGCAATTCCCCGTTCATCCTCTCAACCTCGGCGACCGCCTGTTTCGTGGTGGAACGAGGATTGTCGCGACGCCGTTCGTGCTCGTAGAACTGCACTTAGGGTGTTTCGGCGACACCCTACACTTGATAATTTGATGACTTTTAAACGACCATGCGCCAGGGCTCGTCGCATTATTCACGTTAGTAAGAAGGCGTCGTGGACTCGTTTTGTCGAGTCGCTTACACTCTGGGTGCTGCCTTTGAGGCGGTTTCCAGTTCCAGACCATTATTCCGCCGGCTTTCGCTCTATCAAAGACCGGCTGGATTCCGACACCTTTAATTTTCGGTCTGCTAATAATGAGTGTTATAATGAACTTTTCACACTGAGGGAGCTGGAGCACGCTCTTCATTGCTCTAGGCACTCCGCTCCTGGCCCGGACGGCATTCATGTCCTGATGTTAAAGAACCTTTCAGCAGACAGTAAACTCTTTCTCTTACAGGTCTATAACCGTATTTGGCAAGACGACTTTTTTCCTTCCGTTTTGCGCGAAGCCACCATTGTCCCTATACTTAAGCCTGGGAAGGATCGCCAACTACCTTCCAGCTACCGTCCTATCTCCTTCACCAGTTGCGTTTGCAAGGTGATGGAGCGCATGATCAACGGGCGGTTGACATGGTGGCTTGAGTCTCAAAAGCTTCTAGCGAACTCTCAGTGCGGATTTCGTCGCTATCGCTCTACCGTCGACTATCTGGTGTCCCTGTTTACGCATATTATGAATGTATTTCTGAGAAAGTGTCAAACGGTGGCTGTATTTTTTGACCTGGAGAAAGCTTATGACACTTGTTGGAGGGGCGGCATTTTACGTACACTTCACGCATGGAATATCCGCGGTCGTCTTCCCAAATTTCTTCGGGAGTTTATGACGGACCACGTCTTTCGTGTACGTGTGGGCTTGGTTTTATCTAGTCGTTTTATTCAAGAGAACGGAGTACCGCAGGGCTCTGTACTCAATGTCACACTTTTTGCGATTGCTATCAACCCCATTGTTAATTTATTCCACCTGGCAATGCATCGTCCCTTTTTGTTGACGATTTTGCCATTTATTGCAGTTCACGGCGGACCTGTCTACTCGAACGCCGTCTCGAGAGCTGTATCGACTGTCCCTACGCCTGGAGTAACGCCAACGGCTTCAATTTCTCCGCCGAGAAATCCGTCTGTATCAATTTCTGGCGCCGGAAGACTTTCCCTCCGCCCTCTCTCCATCTTGGGCCAGGGACACTTCTCTTTGCAGACGAGGCGAAATTTTTGGGGTAGATATTTAATAGGAAGCTGAGCTGGATTTCGCACATTTCGTGTGACAGTTTTCTTAATCTTTTACGTGTTTAAGTGGCACATCTGGGGGAGCATATCGGACTGTCCTTCTACATCTTTATCGCTCTTTGGTCCGATCCAAGCTTGATTACGTTGCATTGTCTATTCGTCGGCGCGTCCATCTGTATTACGTCGATTGAATGCCATTCACCATCGTCGCAAAAGAGTCGCTACGGGGACCTTTCCAACCAGCCCTGTACCCAGTCTATATGCTGAAGCTGCAGAGCCTCCGCTGTCCTTCCGGCGTGAGATGCTTTTGAGCAGCTATGCCTGTCGACTCTCAAGCTTGCCTAACCACCCGCCTTTCGAGGTACTTTACGAAGATTCGCTTGATCGGCAATATTTATTTAGCTGCTCTGCATTGCTCCCTCCAGGGGTTCGATTTCGTCAACTTCTTCGGCTTTTGGACTTTACGCTAGCGCCGGCCCTTTCTAAGGGGGAAACGCGTTTTCCTCCATGGTTTCGCACTGAGGCCCTCTGTCACCTTGGGTTATCTTCGATGCCGAAGAATGAGACTCCTTCTTCAGTTCTTAGATAGGCCTTTTTAGAACTTCGGGCGCAATTAGGGGACTTTCGTTTTATATATACTGATGGGTCTAAGACTGATGTTGGAGTAGGGTGTGCCTTTGTTGATGATAATCGTAGTTTTACATATTGTTTACCCGGGCAATGTTCGATTTTAACCGCCGAACTTTTTAGTATTTATCAGTCACTTTTATACGTCCAGCGGTACGACTTACGACTCTGTTTTATTTGTTCAGATTCCCTGAGTGCTCTTCAAAGTATTCGCGCACTGTACAATTACCACCCCCTCGTACAGCGCATACATGACCTGGGCCACTCGCTTGGTGCCTCTGGTATCAGCGTCTCCTTCATGTGGATTCCAGGTCATGTGGGCATCTCAGGGAACGAGTCGGCCGACGCCGCTGCGAAATCGGCGATTTTATTACCCAGATTTTTTACCTCTGTTGTTTCCTCGTCAGATTCGTGTGTTATTTTACGTCGCCGCATCCTCGCGCTTTGGCGCGATGAGTGGACGTCCCTCCGGGGGAACAAATTGCGGGATATTAGACCTGTCCCGTTAGTCTGGAGTACCTCTTCTCGTTCTACACGTCGGGAAGAGGTACTTTTAGCCCGTTTACGAATTGGACATTGCCTTTTTAGTGATAGATACTTGCTCAGTGGTGACCCCGCTCCACTGTGTCAGCAGTGTGATGTGCCCTTAACGGTGCGCCACATTTTAACTGAGTGTCAAGTTTTAGCTCCACTGCGCGTTCGCGTGGGTCTGCCTGTTGGCATAACCAACGTCTTGGCAGACGACGCGCATGCTGTAGAATGTCTTTTACGTTTTATAAGTGACATTGGTTTTAATCGTCGCATTTGATGCGCTGAGCGTCTTTTAGCTTTGAGATTTTATATTGTCAGTTTTATTGGGGCTCTTCTCACCGACCGACATAAGGCGCTCATGTCCCTTGCATTCTACAGTTCTTGACACGTTTTATTCTTTTATTGACCATGATTTTGGTGTGTAGATTTTCGTTTTTGGTCTGTTGTGTTTTTTAGTGTTTTTGACCAAGCGGGTTTGTGTGTGGGTTTTTAGTTTTTTGACTTTTCGATTTTATATTTTATACATTGTAAGGGCGCTAATAACCCGAGCAGTTGAGCGCCCTTAAGCCCTATCACATCACATCTTCTGTGTCGTATGCAACGTGTCGTCTCCCTGATACCAAGGCTGTGATACGTCCTTTGACGACGGTATGTGTATTGTTGCCTCTAAGGTATCTCTTATCCAGGAGATTGGTGTAGCCGTTAAGGGTTATTGTCAGAAATCTGCAGCAGTTTTCAACCTCAATAAGACCAAAATTATAGCCCTTGGTTCCACCTACTTCCTTGCACCAATTCGGCGCTCATTGTTGGCTTCTATCAACATTTTAGATTTGGCATGCATTGTCTATTATTCCTCCTACTATTCAGCACATTTGGAATTGTATCGTGCGTAACTTCCGCAACCACGTACATGAGCAGCGTTACCGTACTGTAGACCTTGCATAATGGAATCAATTTGTTAATCCCCATGCCTTATCTCGCACTTGATTTCTCAGACAGGTACAACCTCTTCACCACATGTTTGGTGATAAACTGAAGTCCCCTACCGGATTATTTGTTTGGAACAGTCAGCTGTTACGAGTATCCAGAGAGCAAGTTGCACTCCCTCTCTCTGCTGGTGGTCTCAATGCCATTGATTCGCAGCTAAAGGCCGATTGTCTGTCCTTGAAAACCAACTGGGCTAACCTACGTTGCAATGGTAATCCCCATAATCGTGACTTTCTTACCGTAATGCTACATGTACATCGGATAAGGATCCACCAAATCTCCGAAGCTTGTCATTGCAGGCCCTGCAATTGAAGAAGCTCCTGGAGCTGGCTGTTTACTGCCCTATTGACTTTTCCAATGCGGTTCTGCTGTGTCAGCTACCGACTCCAAAGGCGATGCTGCATCCCCGTTGTACAACTGGCGCTTAGAGTTTTGCAACTTGCACACTATATCCTCACTACTTTACAACACAGCATACGGTATCAAGCACTGATCAACATTATCCTCACCAATGAGCGACTGCACCATATTGGAATGAAGTCTATCTAAGAGTGTGATCTTGTGGACGACCGTATACGCTACTGCATCGCTTCAAAACCTGTATTCCTTCCACCCTTTGGCTGCAGTGTCAGGCAGAAATACTTCGCGTTATGTACCTTCCTAAGGCTTCCTTCGAGGCTAATTGTCTGCTCGTACCAGTGTTCCGGTGTCCCTCATTAGCACTACAGAGGCGCGTGATACTTCGTATTGGGAAACTATTGCTAGATGTATTTGCATAAAACTGTGGACTTTTCAAGTGTCACATAATTCTTGTTTATATTCCAAGTATTTCCTTTTATTCATTCCTTTGAAACCGTAATATTTTTACAGCTACCAGGTTCTTTTAACATTGATATGTGCAATTGAAAAACAAAGAAAAAAGAAAAAGCAAGTTAGTTACATGTGGGTATTAATTTTAATTTTTATTTAATTATTTTTGCTACGTTTTGTGCAAATAGATCTAAGAGAAAATAAAAACTGTACAAGTTAAGGCAGAAAGTAATTAAGCAACTTGATGGCAAGAAAAACGTAATGTTCGGATGTCAGCATTTCGGTATTAGTGGCTTCTGCATATCGTGAATTACACTTGCAGTCATCATTTCCGGTTCTTGTAGTAGTGAGTTTGTCGTATTTATGGTAACTAGACTGGAGCAAGATACAGTTTCATAGCCTAAATTATACCCGCTATTCATATGTGAATCGCGATACGATTCCTGTTTCAGTGCCTTTTCAGGTTTTTTTACTCATATTTATTTTTTGCCGCTGTAGCCACAAGTACCATAGAAATTAAATTTCCAGGAATTGTAAGTAGGCTGAAATATAAATATGGTTAAGGAAGTTTTCAGAGTTTTTAAACTTAAATCAACCTTTCCATAACAGTTTCGACTTATGTAAAACTATCAATAGTGCAATAAATAGCATTTTCATAAACTGTATATTAGGATTGAATGTAACTAAAATAATAATTACTACATATATTAACTTTTTCCAATATAAGACAAGCATTTTATGCAGTATTTCATGGCAATATATTGTGTATTACAAAATGGAAGATTTATGTAGAAAGAAAATCCGCTGTTAATACTTTCGGTGTCTTTAAATCTCTGAAACGAACTTCAAACCTCCTAAACTTATAATGGAGAACCTTTATTAACGGTATATCAATTAAGCATACTCCCTCATTCACAGAAAGAAACAGAGAAATTATATATTGAACGTTTGTTTGCTCTTTAGTATTTCGAGGTGGTGATGACAGGACTCTTGTTTCCTTATAAACTCTGCTGTAAACCATGATTTGTGAAGCTGTATTGAGATAAAAATTGATCGTAAAGTGTATTTTAACTGCGGATTATGGATACAGAAAATAATTATTATTTAAACTATTATTTTAATACCGTGTTCCATTAAATTGTATTTTATTGTTGAAACATTTATCTTACTTGTTCATGCTCTAAAAATTCAGTTTATAATGGCTATATTTTTCAAAGTAGTTAATATTCTGGAAATTTTGTTCTTATGATGGCATTTTCTTAGTGATAATGCTGAATTTCACATTTTAAGTATGTCACTGCACATATTAGTCATATAACTCGCCGCGTGTTTCCGACTACACTTAGCTTGGCGTGATGTTTGCTCAACCTTTCGATGACTTTACTGTACTCAGCTGTCGAAATTACTGTGGTCGAGAATGTGCTATAGAACCACAGCAGTCAAAACAGATTTCTAGAAGAGATAATAGATTACAATAATTTACTTCGTTGGGGCTTGCTTAGAGTATACCTACGTAACCATAATTCCCCGTTTATATACACGCTACAACAAATGCAATGGTATAAATTATCCGATCTTTGATATACAACGTGGTTGTCTAGAACATTGTGTTTTGCAATACTAGTCGAATGTATTTGAAATGGTAGTGTGATCCGACTCATCCAAACTGATTAATATTTGTGAACTTAAGAAACTTATATCACTGACATTCGAGGTTATGCTTTTAGACTCCAGTCCATTCAACACGCAGGGATAAGTGAGAGATGGACGCATCCAATTTGGAAAGCTTTATTTGGTTACTTCGATTTCCCTGCTAGCTATTAAGCCAAATGCATATTTTCGTCTTCATCCTTATACCTATAAATTTATGAAACGAAGCAATTGGAAGTGATGCGTGATTTTTGCCTTCTCCCATTATTGTAGCAGGTTTCTTTCGAACATTTAATTTTTTAGAACTATTATAAAACTCACTTATTGCACTGAAATTAATTTGATTTAACGTTTTACTACATTATTTATATTTTCCTCAATGTTCTAAGTGTGCGCATTTTAAGTGTTTTGAGATTTCATGTTCAGCAGTTGTTCCTGAATCAACTGGTTTATATGCCTCATAAATTCGATAAAGGCATGCGGGAGTTCTTGAAATTTAAGTTAGGCTGGAAATATTTAATGCTGAAATTAAATTTTCAACCGAAACTACCACCCGTTTTAAGAAAGCAATATCTTACCTAGAATTTTCACATACAATATTCTTAAGTCTGTTTTAGCAAGAAAAGATGCTAGTATGCTGAATGTTGCCATACAACCCGGTGACCTATATTTTTCCACACGATATCGAAACTCCATGTGTTTTTAGCTCATTATGGTATTTCCAAATCTTTAGCCTGTTCATATAAGTTGGTATTTTAAAATTGGGTTCAGCTGTGATAGGTTCCTTACTGTATTTGTAGTATTGCTCCTACTTCGGACATACCTGATTATTGGCGTTCCATTGTGTTCCAGGAAATTCTCGGTAAGAACAAAGCATATCCAATTTTGTTTTTTACTCTAGTTCTTCTTAAATGTAACTTTACGAAGTGTATGACTACACCTGCAGTGTTCTAGGATGCTAATGGAATTAGTTAATAGCTTGATTCGTATCATTTATGCTCCCTACAGGTGTACTCTTAGCACTTTTGACCCTTATAACCGCACTTAAGAGGAAAATATTTGACATTTTGGGATAGACTACCTCCAAGAAGTTCATCTAGGTCAGTGTGTTTTGAGACCGCTGAATTATAGATGGTCTACGCAGAGAAAAGCTCCATTTAATATATCAGGACATCAATCGTGCTCAAACCAATTGCTGAAGCAAAATACCTTTGAGAGGAATTTTCCGCTACTTATAAGTATAGTACAGGACAGTAATTCTGTCTACATATTCCAGCAAACGAGTAATTCTCCACAAACACACAGTGTTATACAAGGCCCCTTACGTGCCGAACTTTAACATTTTCATAATATGTGGACGGTGGACACACATTGTGCTAGACATAGACGCTGAACTCGTTGATTACAGCATGTGTCCATGGGACAATGACGTTGTTCAAAGCATTTTGGGCATATAATTTATTTGTAACCCGCTACTTTAATCGTATCTTTGACAGAAATTTATATCAGCTATTCTGCACATGCATTCACGCAACTATCATCACGCGTTCTGTCCTGGATATGGTTACTCAAATGCAATATTGCTATTAATCCAAGGCAAAAAGTACCATTTGTTTATTCCAGAATATCGAAATTTAAATACACAAAAAGTTTGTTTTATGGTTTTAAATGCATCTGCAATTTAATGAATCGGCCTGTACTACGATTCAATGTACTGGAACAACTTGTTTTTATTCTTGTTTTTTTTCAAGTCGGAGTTAAACTAATCCGCCATTTTCCAGCTGAAAATTATAAAATCAGTCAGCACTTATAACCATGCTTTTTGAGGCCACTGAGCTTCAATCGTACCCACACCATTGCCTCAACTTACTGCAACTTGTGCAGGAGCTGTCTTACAGTACTGTTGTACAATATCTACCGGAATTCAATACCCAAACACAAACTCTGTCGTCATGCCGACCCTTCTTATGAGCTCGAAGTTGGTTACCGCATAAATGCCGGAACACAAAACATGTTGGAATGTGTACAAAGCAGGTATAAGCATCCCTAAAACAGCACCTGAATATTAGATAGCTTATTGTCTTCGCAGTAGTAAATTACACACACATACATCCAAACATACGTTAAAGGTATAAATTTTCACTATTTTTAGCTTCAACATTTTTCACTGCTTTTCATTAAATACTAACATAAGTGGATCATAAGTGTATGGTGAACAATGCTATTCAAAACCCACAAAATATAGGTTCTGTAATACATGATGCATATATTAAAGAACCCAAGAAGCCCAGATATTCTAGATAAAACATTATACGTCTTAGTCTGTTTTTATTTCAGGAGAAAAGACAACTTTTCTACTTAGTGCCCAACCACTCAGTGATGCCAAAGTTGTCTGTGTAATCTGTGCAAAATGTTTATTTTAAACCGTAGCTCAATTGCGTGCACCAGCTTCTCACATTTAAAACATAAGCTGCTAAGTACTCAATATGCTGGCCATAGTGTAAATGTGCATTCACTTTTAAAATACCGCAAGACAGAAATTCCCATAAGTGCTTATTTGTGAGAATGTGACAAAAACATTTTTATCATGACTCCACACTTGACAGTTACGTATCGGAGGTGACGCCGAGCGCTATGCCCCCCACGACTGCCATGTGCTCGCTTTGTCCCCGCAAGAAGCCACTACCCAAGAAACTCGTCCGCTTTGATTCCATCGTCGACACCTTCTCCATCTCCGAGTGCAACTCTGGAACTGCTAGTAGGGTAAGCTATGGATTCATGTCTTACTTAAACCTTACACCGATCCCTTGGTCGCATTCTTGCTGCTCAGCACTGTTCAATGCACTTCACAGATAAAACCGAAGCACGAGTCCTTCCTCAAAGACTGCCTCTCTATATGTGTGCGTGTGTGTTGAGCAGCCTATATCGCTTTTTCATTTTTGAATACAAATTTGTAACCTGGGAAATGGTTTAATAAGAACGCCAATTAAATGACCATTGGGGTCGGTTTTCTGTTTCTTTCTAGTAAGTAGCTAGCAGTTTAAGCATGCTTATTCATTATTTTAGTCACATTATCGCCTAATCTGGTTTCTTATGCCCTTTACTTGAAGGATATTTAAGTCTACGCTTTTTAGAGTAGAACCTTAGTAATTTATTTTCGACGGAGTAAATTACACTGCATTTGTCAAGAAGATTTCTCCATTTTACAGCAAATAATCAGCTGTTTAAGCAAAATATGTATTTTACAGTATAAGAGACGAAGTTCTTGGTTATGGGTGTAACACATCCCTTAATTGCTTGATCACAGCGGGAATCAAGCCAAATGTCGAGACAAATATTTAAAGATAAGTTATATACCAGATGACTTGTCAATATCAGAGTGAAACGGAGAGAGATCATCACACTTAGTGTATACTATTTAAGTAAATATGATTGATTGCTATCGTTGAAGTAAGTCAGATTACGGAGAAATATCCATTCCGAGTAGTTTCATTAATGCTCAAAGAATTGCGTCAATACATGCGCGATGATATTGGAGGGTTACTGCTTTTCTCTATCATTTTACCTCGAACATAGGAGGAGAATGAGAATGAGAAGCGATTACAAAAGTATTCCGCCAAAAAGACGCATTAAGAGTTCAAAGAATATCCTATAGAAAAATATAACTTTCAAAGAATTAAACATACTGTACACAAAATTTTGTTTCATCGCTGATTATCCTCAGTTGAAGAGGAGAATGTTTACACTGAGTGATAATAAACCGTGCATTGCAGTAATGGAACACTTTTTGTCTCGACAGTTACACCGTTTGTACACTGCAGGTATACGTGTTCCCTGAATTAAATGCACTTCTACACAGCTGGTTGTTCCTGCAGGATACCACTAAGGCATTCTCCGCTGCTACAGTTTTAGTTGCTTTAAAGAGAAAAAAAATATAAGGCTAATAATCTCCTCTGTCAAGTCGCAGACTAAGGATGACCAGTTTAAAAATACTTCACGAATATAAGGTATAGTACAATGAAGATAGATTAAAAACTGTGGTATCAAATGTAGGCCCATTGCGCCCAGAACTTATGGCGGCCGACATAGCGCAGCCGTATCCGTAATGTCTCCAGATTGTGTCACGGTTGAACGTCCTTCCGACACCATCCCTATCCACAAGGACAGTACAGGTCTCGGGGGTATCGATGCCAGTAAGAAGCAGTTTCCTTCTCAACGCGCACCCACAGCATACAACCGTACAACATGCCTGGAGCTGCAGTCCTGAAAAATGAGGAAATGAAATAAGAATTTGGAAAATTTCGTCGTACATAAAAGCAATTCCAGCATTCGCTTAGCGACCAGGAAAATCTAAAAACAAAAAAAAAATACAAAAAAACAAGAAAACAAACAAAAGCAAAGAAAACTCAGTTGTCT
This sequence comes from Deroplatys truncata, assembly GCA_030765065.1. Taxonomy (NCBI): domain Eukaryota; kingdom Metazoa; phylum Arthropoda; class Insecta; order Mantodea; family Mantidae; genus Deroplatys; species Deroplatys truncata. The sequence continues at coordinate 273,814,466 of CM060990.1, forward strand.
TAGTCATTCCGCTCGCTATGGGCATCCATATAAATGTAATATTTGTACAAGCGTGGAAAAATTTCTTTGTTGGATGGTGGCCACGTTTACAGAAAATATTTATGGAAGTTTGGTCCTCCTAAACTCAAATGAATTATAGTTCTCTGATTAATTTTTTTCACATATATCTGCAGCAAAACGCATATATTCTAAGAATAAATTTAAACTAAATGTATCTTTAAAAATTCTCAAATGCCAAAACAGGACATTTGCTTACCATTACATTTTTCTTTTGCATGTTTTGAGGAGGAATGGAAAAGGCAATAATCGCACACCCAGAGACGAATTATTCTGCATTTTAAACATTGCGTGTTATCGTGGAACAGACAAAGCATCTCAAATGTAGGAGACGGAGGTTTCGCCACAACTTAGTTCTGTATACTGTGTAAGGCAGGGGTCATCAATTCATGGCTGCGTGGTCCACAGGTAAACTGCTCGCTTGCTTAAATCTCGGTGTGAAACAATGTTAAAAACATCAGCGTTGAGAACGTCCAAATTATTCGTAATCCCTATAAGGTAACTTATTTTCATAGAAAGAATCCAAGAAATTATTCCTCCTTTTAATAATCGAAACATGATACTCGTAATATTACGCTTTCATTTTTATTAAACAGATTCAAACGAAATAGGTATATTTTATGACAATCTGTGAAAATAAAAATACTTTCAGAGAGATCATTAAACAAATAGAGAAGGGAATATTAGCTCACTTTCTTATGTAAGGCATTTCTAATAAAATCTGAAACTATTATTCTGGTATACCTAACATTGAACCAAATCAAAATTTCGCCTTCTTTCCTGCGTCTTTAATTATATACAATGCATGAATATTCTTAGTTTCAAAACCAGTGTATTAAAGACCTTTTTAATATGCAGAAAGCATATTACTACAAAATCATAAACTTCAAAAATTCATAGCTTTTCTCTGAGTAAAATACCAATATTTTCCTTTATTGATTTACTATAACAAATTTTTTTCACCGTAGTAAGTTGCAATCAACATGAAATTTGTGTTCATAGTCTGTATTTAAGTTCTCATTATCCCCTAAATAATTATGATAACAGCAATGGAATTTACTTAAACCAGTTTTAATATCACGTACATCTTATCATAACTATCTTTAGGATATATTAATTGGTCATATCTGTAAGCCCAGTTGCCAGTGTAAGGTATTAGAGTAGAGAGTAGATTTGGTGCAGAGGGGGTTTTCGGCATGGAAGCACATAGGAGGCCTATTTTCCGGGAGGAAGGGGTGAAAGACACAGAGAGGAACCAGATATATGGCGGCAGGCTCGAACAGAGGCGGGGTCCCTAACGTCTCCATGTGTGAGATCTCGAGGCCGCCGGAACCACTCACACAAGCCTTCCCCAAGGAGAGGTCTCGCTGGAGTTTCGTCACACACCATACGACAGGATAGACAGCTACTCCAAGCAAATTTCACTGTCACACGCAACGCCCCACCTGATCCTCCGATCCTGAAACATAACAAGGCAATGAAATGCCGGGAAATGAGTGAAAGGAAAATTTGCGGCATTACAGAAACCACAAGCTATCGACGTGGGAAAATCGCGATAAAACTGAAGGTCATAGTGGCCGGAAGTCAAACCGGAATCAAATCCGGGATCCCCGGAATGCGAGCCTCACACGTTAGCGCGGAGCAATCTCGCTTGCTAATGTAAGCTATTGCGACCAATTTACTTGCTCAATATTGCTGCACGGTCATGAATAACACCCTCAAAGCTGAACTACTGGCCAGTTCATGGTGTATGTTCTAAGTAGGGATGGGAATCGAGACATGTTGATTGTCCCGCTCGGGTTACATGTCGGGACGAGCGACATATAGCAGGAAAAACCGGTTCGCTTGTAAGGTCATGAGGTGAGAGCGCGTGCCTTTTCTGCCATAGCACATGTGTTCACAACCTAACAGATGAGGAGGAATAGAATAGGATTGTTTAAGCTGCTCAAATGTTGAAGACACTGCCGCATTCGTTTTTAATTTGCACTGTAGTATTCTTACACATCTTACAATTTGGTACGGCATTTTTTATGTTTCATAAATGTTAACTTATCCACTTTCTCCCCTTTTAGTAACTATTTTCTTTGTTTATTTAAAATCACTCCTGCCTCCCGCATTGGAGAATATCCCTTCTGCAGAGACCGAAGACGAAAGCGAAAAGTACTTTTTTGCTATTGCAAACAAAGCCGGCTATTTGCCTTGATTTCTTCTCCAGTAATCCACCGGATCTGCAGATCTCGGCAGACATATTTGTCCAAGATATTTTTCCACTACTGCTGTAGCCTCTGTAAAATATCACTTGTTGAGATTGTTAATTTTTTCTATAAGGCTTTCAAATGATCACTGAATATTACTGTTATTCAAACTATAAATGAGCATCTTGATAATTGCTGTTACTTTAGAGGAGGACAGGTGTTGTTCAGTGGAAGGTTCTGTGTTAGCTTGAGAAAACGGTTTTAAAACAGTAACACTGCCCAAAAAATAGTCCCACTCATTAGCATTAACACTTTCAGGTGACCCTTTCAAGTTACTCAGAGCTGCGATAAAACATTCGTTTTGTTCTAAAAGCCCCATGACCATATCATAGGTACTTTTCCATCTTGTTCCCACTTCCTGGACTAATTTGTGTTTTGGCTTTCCTAGTTCTGTTTGGATGATTTCCAGTTTTTTACTTGGCCTTGCAGCTTGATTTAAAATATCCTACAGGACAACATTTATTCCTAGTTAGTTGAATTCCTCAACATCGGCCAAAGCAGCTTTCACGGTGAGGTTTAACAAATAAGTAAAACATACGTGTTCTACAGCAGGAGACATATTTGCTGCCTGACCGGTCACAATAGAAACAACTTTATGCTTAGTATTCCACTGCTTCATGATTTCTGTAAGTGATGCACTAAGTTTTGCGGAAGTGTGCATTTTTAAAAAGCTAAATGTTTGCAGTGAGAAACCTTGCAATTTCCAGCTTAAACCTACAAAATGACATGTTACTGCCATATAAGGCTCGACATTTGATGATGTCCATAAATTTGTGGTAGGTGTGAAATACTGGATGGAGGCCAATTTACTTTTAGTTGCTTCCTTTTCTTCAGCATATATTGCTATAATTAAACGACGAATCCTTTTTCGGCTGAGCATATTATAAGTTGGATCTAAATGTTGAACAAATTGTCTGAAACCTGGGTGTTCAAAAACTGAATGTGGCTCTAGAACTACAATTATCATGTTTATAAGTGCTCGATCCAGTTCTTGTTGACGTTGTTCAGACGTAATTGAAAAGAATCGCAAACAATTATTAAATAGCGCAACATTTGTAAAAATAGGCTTTCCATCATACTCTTATCTACCCGAATATCTTTAATACGAATTGATATTAATATTTCATGAACGGGAGTTTTAATTTTAAATCTAAGATCACGCCCAAGATTTCTGGATGTGTGCGTATGTGCCTACTGTCAATATCAATACCATGCGCTCTTTGCACATACCGGATCATACCAGATGTTCTGCACCTCGCATAGGGAATTTCTCTTCCACATAAATTACACTTTGTAATTGACGAACCTAGTTCCTCGTAAGTAGTAAGTAGTTCCCAAACTAGCGAGCGTTTCCTACTTTCCATCTACGAAATGCAATAAGCAATAACACATTTATTTTGTATCATTTGTGAATGTAATGCTCAACAGCTTCAATACACATGCAAAGCAACTACCCAAACAACATGATCAAGTTATATGAGCCACAACCATCTTGAGACAGAGCAGAGGTAAACAACTCACTGCCACACTACTACACTGAACGGATAGCGAAGATTACGCATGGATATGGGTTTAAACCAGTCTCTTGTAGTGCAAAAGTAGCTTAACAACTTGTCTCGGCTCCCATTCCTAGTTCTAAGACTTACGGGGATAATGCCACGGCTGTGTTCTGCATTTAGCAGTGTAGTTGGAGCATATTTATCATGGGTAAACTTTTACTTGTCCATTGCAGCTTACGTGTGAGGTCGTATGTCTGAAAAACAGCATTTTCCGTAGATATTAAATCTACGGGAAAATGCAGAATCATGCGCCTCATATTTATTGCTGACCTATTGTGCTAAGCTAAACCCTTAACCTTCCAATCGCTAAAGATACGTGATAAGCGAATTCCTTCCATATTTACAGAGTTTGGCGACCTTATCAAAACTGTTGTCCCTTTCAAATGATGCTCGAAAGGCAACTGCACAAAACAAGCCTTCTAACATGTATGTAGCTTTAACTTATGAAAAGCTTTGAGTCACATCCTGCACACCCGCTTGTGCACAAGATGTTCGATGCACGTTTTCGAAGTATATTTTTGTAATTTACTGTAAAGGATTCTATGCCTGGTACCTTTGGCAATCTGGATTGTCACGAAAAGGCTTATATTTAACGTGGAATATAAGGGAGAAGCTACCAGAAAAGCCCGAGGTAGGAATTTGCGGTCGTCACTACTAAGCTGTAGGGCACAGCACAAGTTTTAGGGGACAGCACATCGATTGTTTAATACGTTAACGAGGTCAAAATGACACTATAAAAATTCCCTCTTCACGTACAATGAATGAGGTTAACAAATAGAACGTCCCCACTTAATACTCTCCCTTACAAACAAAATAATGTGTATACATGTGTGGTGTTATCCATGGAAGAGTAATCAGCACTTTGCTTTCTTTCGGTTCCTCTTTCGATCTATGCAAGGACTAAGTCCTCAGTACAGGAAGCCCAATGCTATATTCTAAACTGAGATGCGTCTCAGTACATTCAGAATGACCGAGCGAGGTGGCACCGCGGTAACGTGTGCGAATCGCATTCGGGAGATCCCGTTTTTGATCTTCGTTGACCGCTCACTCCAACCCATGGGTTTTTCGTAGTTTCCCCGGATCTGCAGGAGAATGCTGCAGTGGTTCATGTTCTATTACGACTCTCCTGCCCCATTTCCTGTACCCACCATCTTCCTTATCTTCTGTTTCAGGATTGTAGGAACAGGTGACTGTTCAGCGGGTTGTGGCTGGACGGTAGCTGTGCCCTCTGTGAAAGTTTCATTCTGACGTCGTCCTGGGACTGTTCGGCTAAAACCCGCTTCTGAGTGATTTCGGGCTGGAGCTCCTTCAGGGAGCCCCGGAGTATCCAGGCTCTATACAGTGGGCTCGAGCGGCGTTGGAGGCGTTAAATCCGGAAGCATTAGTAATCCCATCTGTGCTTGCGCCCGTTGTCATCCGAATCTGGTCGCCCATCGGGTCTCTCCCTACATCCACCCCTCCCAGGGGTGACGGCAGAAGCACAAGGGGCCCACTGGCCTGTATGCCGGCCCCCCGTTCGTTCGTACTTTTCACATTCAGAATGCGTCCTAAGGCTAAAGATTTCCTATTAGAGGAAACTAGAACAATTATTGGGGCATATTAGCACAACCTAGGTATACCCTAACCTGCAGCACTTTCATTTTAAAGTAATACTTCCATTAATAGTATTTCAAAATTATATGAAAATGTGGTAAATTGCTAAAACAAACAAATAAATAAACCAAATAAAAAATCTGATTCACTACAGTGGCATGACTTTTTCTACCGTCTATCGCTTTTTTGTGTAGCTTCTCCGAACCTTTGTTGCGAAAGCTTATTTTTCTATCCAGCTCATGTTAATCCATATAAATGTTTTCAGAAGCAGCTTTATTACACTTTTCGCTGTAGGTGCAAGGGAGGGATATAGGGGAGAGCACAGGTAGTTAAAATGTTTAAAGGAAGTCGCTATATGCTTGCTGAAATTCCATACTCTTCTCATGACATCGCGAGAAACCAGTTAGTGGTGATAGCATTTCTAAAATACACAAAATTATTTAAAATGTCAAACAAATAACATTTCACATCACGGAAATGGTTGAAGCCATAAGTTATTTGAAATAAATTTTGTTTTAAAGAGATCTACAACTTTTTCCGACGTAAGTTTTGGTTTACCAAGCAAGGACTTGCTTGGCTTGGACTGGGATCATGGTGAGGGATCAAATTTGTTAACGAAAAAGGTATATGCATCCTTACTTGGTGTGGAGAGGAAGAAACATGGGTTAACATTTTGGCTTATTGAACTAAGACTGAACATCTGAGGAGAAAGTATCTGCCAGGATTTTTTGTTAACTCAAGGAGAGGGTCACAAGCTACAGCGCGTTAGTAGTGAGATTACAAGGACTTTCAATCCATTTGCATATTAATGGAGCTGCCTAATTAGTTTAATTGAGCGATTAATTGATTACATATGTAACGACATGTGTTTTGACGCCTCGGCACCTTTAAAGGGGACCTGCCGCCAAAGAGTCGGCGTATCTTAGTGCTTGTCAGTGTCAAACTTGATAGACAAGAGATTGATGAGAGTTGACAGGTAATGTGGTAATGTATGACATGTCAATCAATCAGATAATGATCGTACATGTGTATAATTATCTCGCCTCATTGACTTCAAAAGGCTTAAACCGCTATGAAATGCTATATCGCCCTATAGCGGCTAGGATTCCCGGTATCGCGTGTCCTAAATGGGTGGTCGCGTGCCATGGTTCGGTTCATATAGTTATTGCGCATCATTGACATCAAAGCCAGAAGCCCGTCGCTGAAGTCTTAAAGGGCTTGGATTTCCAGCACGTATATATAAGTTACCAGTATATTAAAGAATGCCGACAGTTTGATAAGGAATCATATATATGTGTATAATTATCACACCTCATTGGTCTTAAAGGGTTGAAGCCGCGTGCAAGGAAGTGATACCCCCGTCGCGTGTATTTGATTGATTAACATAATTAAGTATGACTTAATTGACTCGCGAGCCTTGATTGAGCTACACTGTTCACACACGTAAACACCGACACACATGCATACACGAATCTCGTTTTCTAAACCCGCTCTCTCCCCCTCTCCTTCTCTCTCTCATGGCTGGCCGCGTGCCATTGATAGGTTAATATAATTATTGCGAATCATTGACTTGGTTGAAGGTTGAAGCCCGCCGCTAAAGTCCTATACGGTTGGATTTCCAGTAGCGTATATGTGTGTTAACGTGTATACTAAGGAATAACGGCTGTAGGACAAGGATCATATACATATGTATAATTATCACATCTCATTGGTTTCAAAGGGTTGAAGCCGCGTGCACGAAAGCTGGCACCCCTGTCGCGTGCATTTTATTGATTAAAATAATTAAGTGTATATTAACTGACTCGCGAGTCTTGCTTAAGTTACGCTGCTCAAACACACACACACATGTATACACGAATCACTTTTTCTAAACACTCTCTCCCCCTCTCCTTCTCACACTCTATTTCTTTCTCCCTTTCAGTCTCTTTCGTGGCGCTTCCCTTAAAATTAAACACAGGCACGACTTTCAAAAGACTGAAAATACAATTAGAAGATTATATAAATACTTCCAGCCTTTAAATTTCCTTATATTAGCATAGCGTGCAAATTAAGGAAGTCATTGAAGCTACGGGATTAGAACGAAGGACAATTGAATTCTTAATAGCTACAGGCGACGATGCTAGGTACACGAGAAATGAGGTGAGCATTATACTATCCTTGGCGAAATTTGGAATACTGTCATTCCGACATACTTAATCCCGATAGTATTATAAACTTGTGTGAATATGTGCTGGACAAAACCTCTTTCTATAGGTGAAATATTAAGGTATGAAAAGAATTTATTCGACCCGAACAGAATAGACTGGTTCAGCATTTCCGAGGAGGTAGATCCCCTCATGTAAACAAGTTAGACCCTTGGTGTATGCATGACTGAGCTTGCCTGGAGTGGGTTGAAATGTAAAAAATAAACAGCTTCTTGTTTACGCCTATGTGGGCACAATATACAATCATACACACAGTTTGCTTACAACTACTAGAAAATTCTCTCGTGGCATTTCCGAGAAAATTTGTAAGTAACCATAAAGCTCTCTTGAGGAAAGTAGCTTCATAGATTGAAAAACCATGTATTTTACGCTTAAATGAATATTAGTGGAAAATGTTAACAACAGATGCAAGTTTCCGTTACAGTATTCCCGGGAAAATACAGACTGAATCACCTAAAAGTTTCACCGCAAATATTTCGGAAATGGAAAGCGCTATTAATGTGCAGTTTTCACATCATTGACTGGTAGTCAGGAGCTCGTACGTTTATCCTATAAATAGATTTTAATAATACTGGGAAAGTGTATTTTGTGAGCAAACATACAATTTTTTAAATAGAACAATGCCTAGTTACATCAACAGAATAAAGGTAGGGTATATTAGAATGTCAGTGACGTTTGTTGCAAGATTCTAGTGCAAGTGGTTTACGAGAAATCGTATTTTGAAACTTTTACGCACCGCCACTTGTACAACCAGTGGTAGCACAAACTAAAGAAAAACAAAAGGGAATTACAATACTTCTGTGGATTCAAACAAATAAAGAGAACATATCCCTTCAAAGGTTGTGTTCAAAATGACCACCGGCAGCTTCAATACACGCTTCCAGTCTCTATGGAGAGACTGCTGCACACGTTCTAGCATTTCAGCGGAAATTTCAGAGCAGGAAGCAGTAATACGTCGTTTCATATTGTGTTGTGTAGTTGGTACATCCTTACAGACAGCATCTTTCAGCCTTCCCCACAGTAAAAGGTCTCAAGGAGCCAGATACGGTGAACGGGCCGGACAAGGTACAGGTCTTCTTTGTTCAATGCAACGATTTGGAAACAATCAGTTAAGACAAGCTGTAGTACTTTGTGCACTATGGGCTGGACAACCATCATGTTGGTACCACAGGTTCCTCCTAGTCTGTAAAAGAACGTCTTCTACCATCTGTGGTAGATGGTCTGTCAGCAGGCTGCGATACTTGTGCGAGTTCATTGTTCCTTCTATGAACAAAGGGCCTATGAGCTGATGTTCACTATCCCACACCACTCGTTTAAACTCCATGGACGCTGACGTTCCACCTGACGAAGCCAACGGGGATTGTCAACGCATCAATAGTGCATGATTTTGCAGTTTACTTGGCCATGATTTATAAATGTTGCCTCATCACTAAACAAGATACATGATGAATCGGGAGTATGTCTTAATGCCCATGTACAAAAGTTAACACGATTCTCAAAATCGTTTCCATGCAGCTCTTGATGGAGAGAGATGTGATAGGAATGGAACCTTTGTCGATGGAGAATGCGCAAACACATACCTGACTTATATTACCTCCACTTGAGATTGTGCGGTAACTAGTTTGCTGATCTACCGCAACGACAGCCAAAACATTACTTCCGCCTCTCCTCCAGTCACTTTTTGTTTCTGTTACCTTTTCTAGGTGTTACAGTACCACTTTCACGTAATTGGTTGAAGAGGGTAATAAATCACTGCCGAGATGGTTGACGTCTATTGGGATAAGTTTCCGCATACATCGTACAGGAACGAACTGCATTATTCCTACACTTTCCATACACAATGAGCATGTCGGCATTTTCTTCATCAGTAAACCCCATCTTCCTATCACGACTTACTGCTTGAACTGTCAAAAACTAACCCCCCAGGGACTAACCTTATGTGAGTACGGGTTTGGCGTACCCGGGGGTTCCCGAGCCACTCATTGCCATCTTAATCACTTCATCCCCGTCCGGTCGATGTGGGTTCGTTCTCGTGACCGGGGGACTCAAGGTAGACTCTCGTGCGTTCTGTGCATTTCACTCCATGTCGCCTCTCGCCATCGTTTCTTTCTTCTCTTCTACTTCTGCACTATTCGTCCCACGCCCATTCATTTACTCATCTGTTTTACTTCTTCGCCGGCCTACCTTGGGTGCGAAACGCCCACGCACTTTTAGTTTCTTTTGTCCTTTTATTTAAATCCTCCGTGGACACAGCCTGACGGATACCCGCGCACTGGGTGCGCAGCTGGGTGAGTGGGTAATGGCGTCGTCCCCACCACACGGGGTCGTCATGAAGAGTTTGTGTTCGTATCCGCTGATCAACTGCAGTCCCGCGGGGGGGCATTGCATGAGCTGCTCACTTCTGACGGCGATTGGGTCCCTCTGTCTATGTTCTGGAAGGTGTGACCCTGGGGTGAGATAGATATAGATAGGCCACTCACCCAAGCCAGGGTAACGACCGGGAAGTCAGAGCCCGAGGTCGGAGACGGTTGCAATGGTGGAGGATTTATTTCGCTATGGAGCACCCTTTCTCCATTACTACTAACAACCGCCGAAAAGTTTTTGCAACAGATGTAGCACCGCCACCATCAGGTTTTTACTTAGTTATTGCACGAACAGAGGAAGGACAATCGTTTGAGAAGGTGAACCCCTTAATAGTACAGAAGGGCATTGACTATTACTGGTTCCGTTCAGTCCTGCACTCTCCTTCGAAACGGGTAATTATTAGTACACAGCAAGTCCGATCAACAAACTAAGACCTTGTTGAGCGCTACGCTTCTCCACGGTTATCCTATCCGTGTTGAGAAGCACCGCTTCTTGAATTCCTGTCGAGGCGTCGTTACCACACATAGCGGTATATCGGACAAAAACCTAGTAAAATATCTATCGGATCAAAAGGTGACGGCACTGCATCGGGTGCACGCAAAACGCGACGGAGTATTGGTACCAACTCGTACACTTTTTATCACATTTGATGGCGTCGATCTGCCCTCGAGCATTACAGCAGGGTACGAAAGGGTTTCTGTGAGGCCTTATATTCATAAACCTCTGCGTTGTTTTAAATGCCAACGTTTTGGGCATACTCAAGTCTCAAGTAAGAGGGCCGTTAACAACTGTGACACTTGTAGCCAGCCCTCACACGAAGGTGCCTGTTCCAGAGCCCCCGGCTGCGTTAACTACAAAGGGTCTCATTCGGCGTCATTTGCCGACTGTCCGCGGTACTTGGACGAGAAGGCGATCCAGGAGATCCGGGTAAAGGAGAAACTCTCCTTCGCTGAAGACCGGAGGAGTTACCATGCGCGCCAACCTTCGCTCCTGCGATCTGGTGCATATAGTTCTGTTGTTGCTTCGCCAGTACCACCCCCAAGAGTCTCACCTTATGTGAGTACGGGTGTTGGCGTACCCGGGGGTTCCCGAGCCACTCATCGCCATATTCATCGCTTCATTCCCGTCCGGTCGAGGTGGATTCGTTCTCGTGACCGGGGGACTCAAGGTAGGCTCTCGTGCGTTCTGTGCATTTCATTCCGTGTCGCCCCTCGCCATCGTTTCTTTCTTCTCTTCTGTTTATGCACATTTCGCCCCACGCCCATTCATTTACAGATCTCTTTTACTTCTTTGCCGGCCTACCTTGAGTGCGAAAGGCCCACACACTTTTAGTTTCTTTTAATCTTTTATTTTAATACTCCGTGGACACAGCCTGACGGATACCCAAGCACTGAGTGCGCAGCTGGGTCAGTGGGTAATGGCGTCATCCCCACCACCTGGGATCGTCATGTAGGGTTAGTGTTCATATCCGCTGTTCAACTGCAGTCCCGCGGGGGCGCCATTGCATGAGCTGCTCACTTCTGACGGCGATTGCACCCCTCTGTCTATGTTCTGGGAGGTGTGACCCTGGGGTGAGATAGGTATAGATAGGCCACTCACCCAAGCCGGGGTAACAACCGGGAAGTTAGAGCCCGAGGTCGGAGACGGTTGCATTGGTGGAGGATTTATTTCGCTATGGAGCACCCTTTCTCCATTATTACTAACAAGCGCCGAAAAGTTTTTGCAACAGAAGTAGCACCGCCAACATCTGGTTGTTACTTAGTTATTACACGAACAGAGGAAGGACAATCGTTTATGAAGGTGAACCCCTTTATAGTACAGAAGCGCATTGACTCTATTGCTGGTTCGGATCAGTCCTGCACTCGCCTTCGAAACGGGTCATTATTAGTAAACAGCAAGTCCGATCAACAAACTAAGACCTTGTTGAGCGCTACGCTTCTCCACGGTTATCCCATCCGTGTTGAGAAGCACTGCACCGTGAATTCCTATCCAGGCGTCCGTACCACCCATAGCCTCGACGGTATATCGGACGAGGACCTAGTGAAATATCTATCGGAACAAAAGGTGACAGCATTGCATAGGGTGCAGGCCAAACGCGACAGCGTATTGGTACCCACTCGTGCCCTTTTATCACATTTGATGGCGTCGATCTGCCCACGAGCATTACAGCAGGGTACGAGCGTATTGTGATGAGGCCCTATATTCCTAGACCTCTGCGTTGGCTTAAATGCCAACGTTCTGGGCATACGCAAATCTCATGTAAGAGTGCCGTTAACATCTGTGCAACATTTAGCCAGCCCTCACACGAAGGTGCCTGTTTCAACAGCCCCCGTCCGCGCCAATTGCAAAGGGTCACATTCTGCTTCATTTCGCGACTGTACGCGGTATTTGGACGAGAAGGCGATCCAGGAGATCCGGGTAAAGGAGAAACTCGCCTTCGCCGAAGCCCGGGGGCATTACCATGCGCGCCAGCCTTCATTCGTGCGATCGGGTACATTCAGTTCTATTGTTGCCTCGCGCGGTACCCCGGAAGAATGCTGGGACTCAAACTTAGACCATTACTGCCTTGACCGCCACTACCATCCGGCCGTCCAAGTCTGCTGCTGTTACCAAGCCCTATAAACCTGGTCCAAAGCCTATGAAGTCACCAGCTACTGAGAAAATGCCGAAGCAGAAACTTCGAAGAGAAGACTTTTTAAAAGACCCTCCGCGTGTTCACACTAAGCAGAGTTCACCTTCTCCTCGGAAGTTGCAGTCCCATGAAGCTCCTGGGACACGCCGCGCTCAACGGCACCCCTCACCCATCGCCACTCAGAAACGATTCTCGGCGCTTGAATCGGTTTCTGGCTCTGAGCGCGTAAGCCCTCACTTCCGGGAGGCTATAGAGTCTGACCAACTCCATACCAAAAGTCCGAGCCCGAAGGATAAAAAAGTTAATTTTAAGCCGCCCTTCTAAGTAGACAGTTTATACCTTTTTTCTTAATAGCTATCCTGACCTGGAATGTACGTGGTGTACGATCGCATAGGGCGGAACTGCAACTTTTATTGCGTTCCCATTCGCCTATGGTCGTGTGTTTGCAGGAGACTAAGCTCCGCCCTCATGATCCTTTTGCTCTCCGAGGATATACTCCGGTTCGCTACGACCTTGAACCGGAGGAGGGTACTCCTGCTCATGGAGGTGTCATGTTGTTCAAGCGTAATGACGTTCAATTTCAACGTCTCACTCTCACGTCCGACTTGCAAGCTGTTGCCATTAGACAGCAGTTACCTGGTTTTTTCTTTTCTGTTTGCTCTGTATATTCACCTCCATCGTCTCCCCTGGCTAACGCGGACCTTCGAGATCTCTTGTCCGCTCTCCCAACACCCTTTCTCCTGTTGGGAGATTTTAATGCCCATCACCCCCTGTGGGGTTCGCCAAGGGCTTGTGCGAGGGGAACTCTTCTTTCCGACATTTTTGATCAGTTCAATCCCTCTATACTCAATACAGGTGAGCCAACGTTTCTTTCTGATTCTTCCGGTACATTTTCTCACTTGGACCTTGCCGTTTGCTCACTCTAGCTTGCTAGTCGTCTTCAGTGGAACGTCGTCGCTGACACCTACTCCAGCGACCATTACCCCTGCATCGTTTCTCTTCTGTTACACCACGTACAGCATTCCAGAGTACCTACCTGGATATTCACAAAAGCCGACTGAAGCTTGTATTCCATTCTCGTTTATGTGAGTACGGGTTTGGCGTACCCGGGGGTTCCCGAGCCAATCATCGCCATCATGATTCCACCCTAATCCGGTCGAGGTGGGTTCGTGCTCGTGACCGGGGGACTCAAGGTAGGCTCTCGTGCGTTCTGTGCATTTCATTCCATGTCGCCCCTCGCCATCGTTTCATTCTTCTCTTTTACTTCTGCACATTTCGCACCACATCCATTCATTTACACCTCTCTTTTTCTTCCTCGCCGGCCTACCTTGCGTGCGAAACGCCCACACAGTTTTATTTCTTTTACATTTCATTTTTTTCCTCCGTGTACACTGCCTGATGATACCAGCGCACTGGGTGCGCAGCTGGGTGAGTGGTAATTGCGTCATCCCCACCGCCCGGGGTCATCATGTAGGGTATGTGTTCGTATTCGCTGTTCAATTGCAATCCGGCGGGGGGGGGGGCATTGCATGAGCTGCTGACTTCCGACGGTGATTAGGTCCCACTGTCTATGTTCTGGGAGGTGTGACCCTGGGGTGAGGTGGGTATAGATAGGCCACTCACCCAAGCCGGGGTAACGCCCGTGAAGTCAGAGCCCGAGGTCGGAGACGGTTGCAATGGTTGAGGATTTATTTCGCTATGGAGCACCCTTTCTCCATTACTCACAGCAAGCGCCGAAAAGTGTATGTAACAGAAGTAGCACCGCCGACGTCTGGTTGTTACTTGGTCATTTCACGTACAGAAGAAGGACAAAGGTTTGAGAAGGTGAACCCTTTTATTATTCAGAAAGGCATTGACGCTATTGCAGGTGAGGTTCAGTCCTGCACTCGTCTTCGAATTGGTTCATTGTTGGTTCAAACCAAAATCCGAACAGCAAAGTAAGTCCTTGTTGCGCGCCACGCTTCTCCACGGTTATCCTATCCGTGTCGACAAGCACCGCACCTTGAATTACTGTCGAGGCGTCGTTACCACCCATAGCCTCGATGGTATGTCGGACGAAGAACTTGTCGACTATCTTTCTGATCAAAAGTTGACCGCTGTTCATCGAGTGCAGGCTAAACGCGACGGAATTTTGGTACCAACTCGTACCCTGTTTATCACTTTCGACGGCGTCGATCTGCCCACGAGTCTTTCAGCAGGGTACGAGCGTATTGCAGTGAGGCCCTATATATCTAGACCTCTGCGTTCTTTCAAGTGCCAATATTTTGGGAAATGCAAGTCCCATGTAACAGTGCCGTTACCATCTGTGCAGCATGTAGCCAGCCCTCACACGAAGGTACCTGTTCAACAGCCCCCGTCTGCGTTAATTGCAAACGGTCCCATTCTGTTTCATTTACCGATTGTCCACGGTACTTGGACGAGAAGGCGATCCAGGAGATCCGGGTAAAGGAGAAACTCTCCTTCGCCGAAGCTCGGAAACGTTACCATGCGCGCCAACCTTCACTCCTGAGATCGGGAACATTTAGATCTGTTGTTGCCTCGCCAGTACCCCGGAAGGATGCAGAGACTCAAACTAGAACCATGACTGCATTGACCGCCACTACCATCCGGCCGTCCATTAAAGCTACAGTTACCAAGCCCTATAAACCTGGTCCAAAGTCTATGAAGTCACAAGCCACTGAGAAAAAACCGAAACAGAAACTTCGAAGAGAAGACTTACTAAAAGACCCTCCGCGTGTTCACAGTAAGCAGAGTTCACCTTCTCCTCCTCGGAGGTCGCAGTCCCAGGAAGCTCCTGGGACAAGCCGCGCTCAGCGGCACCCCTCACCCATGGCCACCCAGAAGCGATTCACGGCGCTTGAATCGGTTTCTGGCTCTGAGCGCCTGAGCCCTCCCTTCGAGTAGCTATGGAGTCTGACCAACTCCATACCAAAAGCCCGAGCCCAGAGGTTAAACAAAAGGTAATTTTAAGCCGCCGTTCTAAATAGACAGGTTATCCCTGTTTCTTAATGGCTATCCTGACCTGGAATGTACGTGGTGTACGATCGCATAGCGCGGAACTGCAACTTTTATTGCGCTCCCATTCGCCTATGGTCGTGTGTTTGCAGGAGACTAAGCTTCGCACTCATGATCCTTTTGATCTCCGAGGATATACTCCGGTTCGCTACGACCTTGAACCGGAGGAGGGTACTCCTGCTCATGGAGGTGTCTTGTTGTTAGTGCGTAACGACGTTCATTTTCAACATCTCACTCTTACGTCCGAGTTGCAAGCTGTTGCCATTAGACTGCAGTTACCCGGATTTTTTCTTTTCTGTTTGCTCTGTGTATTCACCTCCATTGTCCCCCTTTGCTCCCGCGGACATTCGAGCTCTTGTGTCCACTCTCCCAACACCATTTCTTGTGTTTGGAGATTTTAATGCCTATCACCCCTGTGGGGTTCGCCAACGGCCTGTGTGAGGGGAACTTTTGTTTCTGACATTTTTGATCAGTTCAATCTCTCTATTCTCAATACAGGTGAGCCTACGTTTCCTTCTGATTCTTCCGGTACATTTTCTCAGTTGGACCTTGCCGTTTGCTCATTCTAGCTTGCTAGTCGTCTGCAGTGGAACGTCGTCGCAGACAACTACTCCAGCGACCATTACCCCTGCATCGTTTCTCATCTGTCACACCACGTACAGCATTCCAGAGTACCTACCTGGATTTTCACAAAAGCCGACTCGAGCTTGTATTCCAGCCTCGTGCATTTTGACGACCAGCCCTTCACCGACATAACCAACTAGTGCAGCACCTTACATCTACGATTTTCTCTGCCGCCGAACGCGCAATTCTCCTCTCAACCTTGGCGAATGCCTGTTCCGTGGTGGAACGAGGATTGTCGGATGCCGTTCGTGCCCGTAGAACTGCCCTTAGGGTGTTTCGGCGACACCCTTCACTTGATAATTTGGTGGTTTTTAAACAATCGCGCGGCAGGGCTCGTCGCATTATTCAGGATAGCAAGAAGGCATCGTGGACTCGTGTTGTCGAGTCTTTTAATCGCTTTACGCCTTCATCCGTTGTTTGGGATAAACTTCGTCGCTTCTCAGGTAAAGTGTCGCATTGTAATGTTTCTGGCCTTTATCTACCCAAAGCCACCATAGTGGATCCGGCTGCCATCGCTACACTCTGGGTGCTGCCTTTGAGGCGGTTTCCAGTTCAGACCATTATTCCGCCGGCTTTCGCTCTATTAAAGACCGGCTGGATTTCGCCAGCTATAATTTTCGGTCTGCTAATACCGAGTGTTATAATAAACGTTTCACAATAGGGAGCTGGAGCACGCTCTTCATTGCTCTAGGCACTCCGCTCCTCTGCCGGACGGCATTCATGTCCTGATGTTAAAGAACCTTTCAGCCGACAGTAAACACTTTCCCTTACAGGGCTATAACCGTATTTGGCAAGACGGGCTTTTTCCTTTTGTTTGGCGCGAAGCCACCATTGTCGCTATACTTAAGCTTGGGAAGGATCGCCAAATACCTCACAGCTACCACCTTATTTCCCTCACCAGTTGCATTTGCAAAGTGATGGAGCGCATGATCAATGGGCGGTTGACATTGTGGCTGGAATCGCAGAAACTTCTAGCGAACGGTCAGTACGGATTTCGTCGCTATCGCTCTACCGTCGACCATCTGGTGTCCCTGTCGACGCATATTATGAATGGATTTCTTAGAAAGTGTCAAACCGTGGCTGTGTTTTTTGATCTGGAGAAAGCTTATGACACTTGTTGGAGGGGCGCCATTTTACGTACACTTCACGCATGGAATATCCTCGGTCGTCTTCCCATATTTCTTCTGAAGTTTATGACGGACCGCGTCTTTCGTGTACGTGTGGGATCGGTTTTATCTAGTCGTTTTATTCAAGAGAACGGAGTACCGCAGGGCTCTGTACTTAGTGTCTCACTTTTTGCGATTGCTATCAACCCCATTGTTCCCCTCAGGGGCTCACCTTCTGTGAGTACGGGTTTTTGGCGCACCCGGGGGTTCCCGAGCCAATCATCGCCATATTCATCCCCTCACCCCCAACCGGTCGAGGTGGGTTCTTCAAGTGACCGGTGGACCCAAGGTAGGCTCTCGTGCGTTCTTTGCATTCCATTCATACCGCATCTCACCATCGTTTCTTTCTTCCCTTATCACTTTCCGGCCATTTCGCACCACGACATTCGCATATCTCTTTTTCTTCCCCGCCGGCCTACCTTGCGTGCGAAACGCCCACACAGTTTTAGTTTCTTTTACCTTTTTATTTAAATCCTCCGTGGACACAGCCTGACGGATACCCGCGCACCGCGTGCGCAGCTGGGTGAGTGGGTAATGGCGTCATCCCCACCACCCGGGGTCGTCATGTAGGGTTTGTGTTCGTATCCGCTGTTCAACTGCAGTCCCGCGGGGGGGCCATTGCATGAGCTGCTGACTTCTGACGGCGATTGGGTCCCTCTGTCTATGTGCTGGGAGGTGTGACCCTGGGGTGAGTCTGGTATAGATAGGCCACTCACCCAAGCCGGGGTAACGCCCGAGAAGTCAGAGCCCGAGGTCGGAGACGGTTGCAATGGTGGAGGATATTTTTCGCTATGGAGCACCCTTTCTCCATTCTTAACAACAAGCGCCGAAAAGTCATTGTAACAGAAGTAGCACCGCCGTCATCTGGTTGTTACTTGGTCATTTCGAGAACAGAAGAAGGACAAAACTTTGAGAAGGTGAACCCTTTTATTATTCAGAAGGGCATAGATGCTATTGCTGGTGCGGTTCAATCATGCACTCGTCTACGGAATGGTTCCTTATTGGCACAAACTAAGTCCGATCAGCAAAGTAAGACCTTGTTGCGCGCTACGCTTCTCCACGGTTACCCCATCCGTGTTGAGAAGCACCGCACATTGAACTCCTGTCGGGGCGTCGTTACCACCCATAGCCTCGATGGTATATCGGACGAGGATCTCGTAGAATATCTATCCGATCAAAAGGTGACTGCAGTGCATCGAGTGCAGGCCAAACGCGACGGCGTATTGGTACCCACTCGTACCCTGTTTATTACATTTGATGGCGTCGATCTGCCCACGAGCATTTCCGCAGGGTACGAACGGATTTCTGTGAGGCCTTATATTCCTAGACCTCTGCGTTGTTTTAAATGCCAACGTTTTGGGCATACGCAAGTCTCATGTAAGAGTGCCGTTAACATCTGTGCAACATGTAGCCAGCCCTCACACGAAGGTACCTGTTCAACAGCCCCCGTCTGCGTTAATTGCAAAGGGTCTCATTCTGCTTCGTTTGCCGACTGTCCGCGGTACTTGGACGAGAAGGCGATCCAGGAGATCCGGGTAAAGGAAAAACTCTCCTTCGCTGAAGCCCGGAGGCGTTACCATGCGCGCCAACCTTCCCTCCTGCGATCTGGCACATTTAGTTCTGTTGTTGCCTCGCCAGTACCACGAGTAGATGCCGAAACTCAGACCTGGACCTTGACTGGATTAACCGCCACTACCATCCGGCCGTCTATTAAAGCTACTGTTACCAAGCCTTATAAACCTGGTCCAAAGTCAATGAAGTCGCAAGCCGCTGAAAAGAAGCCCAAGCAGAAACTACGTAGGGAAGATTTCTTGAAAGACCCTCCGCGTGCGCGCGGTAGCAAAAGTTCACCTTCTCCTCCTCGGAGGTCGCTGTCCCAGGAAGGTCCTGGGACAAGCCGCGCTCAGCGGCACCCCTCACCCATCGCCACCCAGAACCGATTCACGGCGCTTGAATCGGTTTCTGGCACTGAGCGCGTGGGCCCTCCCTCCGAGGAAGCTATGGAGTCTGACCAACTCCATACAAAAAGCCCGAGCCCAAAGGTTAAACAAAAGGTAATTTTAAGCCGCCCTTCTAAGTAGACAGTTTATCCCTTTTATTCATGGCTATCCTGAGCTGGAATGTACGTGGTGTACGATCGCATAGGGCGGAACTGCAACTTTTATTGCGTTCCCATTCACCTATGGTCGTGTGTTTGCAGGAGACCAAGCTTCGCCCTCACGACCCTTTCGATCTCCGAGGGTACACTCCGGTTCGCTACGATCTTGAACCGGAGGAGGGTGCTCCTGCTCATGGAGGTGTCATGTTGTTGGTGCGTAATGACGTTCATTTTCATCCTATCACACTTACGTCCGACTTGCAAGCTGTTGCCATTAGACTGCAGTTACCCGGTTTTTTCTTTTCTGTTTGTTCTGTGTATACACCTCCATCGTCTCCCCTCGCTCCCGCGGACATTCGATCTCTCCTGTTCGCTCTCCCAACACCATTTCTTCTGTTGGGAGATTTTAATGCCCATCACCCACTATGGGGTTCGCCAAGGGCTTGTGCGAGGGGAACTCTTCTTTCCGACATTTTTTATCAGTTCAATCTTTCCATCCTCAATACAGGTGCACCTACTTTTATTTCTGATTCTTCCGGTACATTCTCTCACCTGGACCTTGCCATATGCTCAATCCAGCTTGCACGTCGTCTTCAGTGGAACGTCGTCGCTGACACCTACTCCAGCGACCATTTCCCCTGCATCGTTTCTCTTCTGTCGCACCACGTACAGCATTCCAGAGTACCTACCTGGATATTCGCAAAAGCCGACTGGAGCTTGTATTCCAGCATCGTGCATTTTGACGACCAGCCCTTCTCCGACATTAATCAACTAGTGCAGCACCTTACGTCTATTATTTTCTCAGCCGCCGAACGTGCAATACCCCGTTCATCCTCCCAACCTCGGCGGCCACCTGTTCCATGGTGGAACGAGGATTGTCGGGACGCCGTTCGTGCCCGTAGGACTGCACTTAGGGTGTTTCGGCCGCCACCCTACACTTGATAATTTGGTGACTTTTAAACAATCGCGCGCCAGGGCTCGTCGCATTATTCAGGATAGCAAGAAGGCATCTTGGGCTCGTTTTGTCGAGTCTTTTAATCGCTTTACGCCTTCATCCGTTGTTTGGGATAAACTTCGTCGCTTCTCAGGTAAAGTGTCACATTGTACTGTTTCTGGCCTTCAGGTTTCTAATGCCACCATAGTGGATCCGGCTGCCATCGCTGACACTCTGGGTGCTGCCTTTGAGGCGGTGTCCCATTCAGACCATTATTCCGCCGGCTTTCGCTCTATTAAAGACCGGCAGGATTCCGCATCATATACTTTTCGGGCTGCTAATGATGAATGCTATAACGAACTATTCACAATGAGGGAGCTGGAGCACGCTCTTCATTGCTCTCGGCACTCCGCTCCCGGGCCGGACGGCATTCATGTCCTGATGTTAAAGAACCTTTCGGCCGACAGTAAACTATTTCTCTTACAGGTCTATAACCGTATTTGGCAAGACGGCATTTTTCCTTCCGTTTGGCGCGAAGCCACCATTGTCCCTATTCTTAAGCCTGGGAAGGATCGCCAACTACCTTCCAGCTACCGCCCTATCTCCCTCACCAGTTGCATTTGCAAGGTGATGGAGCGCATGATCAACGGGCGGTTGACATGGTGGCTTGAGTCTCAGAAACTTCTAGCGAACGCTCAGTGCGGGTTTCGTCGTTATCGCTCTACCGTCGACCATCTGGTGTCCTTGTCGACGCATATTATGAATGGATTTCTGAGAAAGTGTCAAACCGTGGCTGTATTTTTTGACCTGGAGAAAGCTTATGACACTTGTTGGAGGGGCGGCATTTTACGTACACTTCACGATTGGAATATCCGCGGTCGTCTTCCCATATTTCTTCGGGAGTTTATGACGGACCGCGTCTTTCGTGTACGTGTGGGCTCGGTTTTATCTAGTCGTTTTATTCAAGAGAACGGAGTACCGCAGGGCTCTGTTCTCAGTGTCACACTTTTTGCGATTGCTATCAACCCCATTGTTCATTGTATTCCACCTGGCATTTCATCGTCCCTTTTTGTTGACGATTTCGCTATTTATTGTAGTTCACGGCGGACCTGTCTACTCGAACGCCGTCTCCAGAGCTGTATCGACCGTCTCTACGCCTGGAGTAACGCCAACGGCTTTAATTTCTCCGCCGAGAAATCCGTCTGCATCAACTTTTGGCGCCGGAAGTATTTCCCTCCACCCTCACTCCATCTTGGGCCTGGGATACTTCCGTTTGCAGACGAGGCGAAATTTTTGGGGTTGATTTTTGACAGGAAGTTGTGTTGGACCTCGCACGTTTCCTTTTTAAAAGCAAAGTGTGACCGTTCTCTTAATATTTTACGTGTTTTAAGTGGCACATCCTGGGGAGCTGATCGGACCGTCCTTCTTCGCCTTTATCGCTCTTTGGTCCGATCCAAGCTTGATTACGGGTGTATTGTTTATTCGTCGGCACGTCCATCTGTGTTACGTCGATTGAATGCCATTCACCATCGTGGCATAAGAGTCGCTACAGGGGCCTTTCCAACTAGCCCTGTACCCAGTCTGTACGCAGAAGCTGCAGAGCCTCCGCTGTCCTTCAGGCGTGAGATGCTCTTGTGCAGCTATGCTTGTCGACTCTCAAGCTTGCCTAACCACCCGTCCTTCGATGTATTTTACGAAGATTCGCTTGACCGGCAATATTTAGTTAGCTCCTCTGCATTGCTCCCTCCAGGGGTTCGATTTCGACTGCTACTTCGGCATTTGGACGTTACGCCAGCGCCGGCCCTTCCACGGGGAGAAACGCGTTTTCCTCCATGGTCCCGCGCTGAGGCCCACTGTCACCTTGGGCTAACGTCAATGCCGAAGGCTGAGACCCCTGCTTCAGTCTTTAGATCGGCTTTTTTAGAAGTACGGGCTCAATTCGGGGACTTCCATTTTATCTTTACCGATGGATCTAAGACTGAAGCTGGAGTTGGATGTGCCTTTGTTTCTGGTCACTGTAGTTTTAAGTTTCGTTTACCTGCGCAATGTTCAATTTTTACCGCCGAACTTTTTAGCATTTATCAATCTATTTTATACATTCAGCGGCACGCCTTACAGCACTGTTTTATTTGTACGGACTCTCTGAGTGCCCTTCAGACTATTACTGCGCTGTACCATTACCACCCACTTGTACAGCGCATACATGACCTGCTCCACTCGCTTGGTGTCTCTGGCGTCAGCGTGTCCTTCATGTGGATTCCAGGTCATGTGGGCATCTCAGGGAATGAGTCTGCCGACGCCGCTGCGAAATCGGCGATTTTATTACCCAGATTTTTTACCTCTGTTGTTCCCTCGTCAGATTCGTGTGCTATTTTACGTCGCCGCATCCTCTCGCGCTGGCGCGATGAGTGGACGGCCCTCCGGGGGAACAAGTTGCGGGAGGTTAAGCCTCTCCCGTTAATCTGGGGTACCTCTTCTCGTTCTTGTCGTCGGGAAGAGGTAATTTTAGCTCGTCTACGGATTGGACATTGTGTTTTTAGTCATAGGTATTTGCTCAGTGGTGACCCCGCACCACTCTGTGGGCAGTGTGACGTGCCCTTATCGGTACGTCACATTTTAACAGAGTGTCAGGTTTTAGCTGCATTGCGTGCTCGTGTGGGTCTGCCTGTTGGCCTAGCCAACGTTTTGGCAGACGACACGCGTGCTGTAGAATGTGTTTTACGTTTTATTCATGACAGTGATTTTAATCTGCGCATTTAATGCGTTGGGCGTCTGTTGGCTTAGTACTTTTATTCTGTCTGTTTTATGGGAACTCTTATCCCCAGTGGACATATGACGCTCATGTCCCTCGCGTTCTACAGTTCCTGACACGTTTTAATCTTTTATAGCCCTTGCTTTTAGTGTGTTGGTTTTTCAGACCTTTGTATTGTTGTTATTGTTATTCTTGTTATTATTGTTGTTCTTGTTATTGTTATTGTTATTATTGTTATTGTTATTGTTATTAGTGTTGTTATTGTTATTTTGTTATTGTTCTGTTGTTGGTTTTAGCTATTTGAACATCGCGGGTTTGTGTCCCGTTTTTAACTATGCGGTTCTTTTACCTGTTTTATATTTTGACATTATCTTTTATACATTGTAAGGGCGCTGATGACCGTAGCAGTTTAGCGCCCTTAAACCGCATATCTTACTTACTTAACCCCATTGTTGATTGTATTCCACCTGGCATTTTATCGTCCCTTTATGTTGACGATTTTGCCATTTATTGCAGTTCACGGCGGACCTGTCTACTTGAACGCCGACTCCAGAGGTGTATCGACCGCTCTACGCCTAGAGTAACGCTAACGGCTTTAATTTCTCTTCCGAGAAATCCGTCTTTATCAACTTCTGGCACTGGAAGGCTTTCCCTCCGCCCTCCCTCCATCTTGGGTCGGAGGTCCTTCCATTTGCAGACGAGCTGAAATTTTTGGGGTTGGTCTTTGACCGGAAGCTGAGCTGGACTTCTCACGTTTCCTTTTTAAAATCAAAGTGTGGCCGTTCTGTTAATATTTTACGTGTTTTAAGTGGCACATCCTGGGGAGCTGATTGGACCGTCCTTCTTCGCTTTTATCGCTCTTTGGTCCGATCCAAGCTTGATTACGGGTGCATTGTCTATTCGTCGGCGCGTCCATCAGTATTACGTCGGTTGAATGCCATTCACCATCGTGGCATAAGAGTCGCTACAGGGGCCTTTCCAACCAGCCCTGTACCTAGACTATATGCTGAAGCTGCAGAGCTTCCGCGGTCCTTCAGGCGTGAGATGCTCTTGTGCAGCTATTGCTCTCGACTCTCCAGTTTGCCTGACAACCTGTCCTTCGCGATATTTTACTTGGATTCGCTTGATCGACAATATTTAGTTAGCTCCTCTGCATTACTACCTCCAGAGGTTCCATTTCGACAACTCTTTCGGCATTTGGACGTTGCACCAGCGCCGGCCCTTCCTAGGGGGGAAACGCTTTTTCCTCCATGGCTGCGCGCTGACGCTCACTATCACGTTGGGCTAACGTCGACACCGAAGACTGAGACCCCTTCTTCAGTTCTTAGATCAGCTTTTTTAGAACTCCAGGCGAAAATCGGTTAGTGTCATTTTATATACACTGATGGGTGTAAGACTGATGTTGGAATAGGGTGTGCCTTTGTTTTTGGTCGGCATTGTTTTACCTTTCGTTTACCGGAGCAATGTACGATTTTTACCGCCGAGCTTTTTAGTATTTATCAGGCACTTTTATATCTCCAGCGACATGATTTACAGCACTGTATTCTTTGCGCAGACTCCCTGAGTACCCTTCAGAGTATTAACGCGCTGTACAATTACCACCCACTCGTACAGCGCATACATGACCTGGTCCACTCGCTTGGTGTCTCTGGCATCCGAGTCTCCTTCATGTGGATTCCAGGTCAGGTTGGCATCTGAGGGAACGAGTCTGCCGACGCCGCTGCCAAATGGGCGAGTTTATCTTCCAGAAGTTTTACCTCTGTTGTTCCTTCGTTAGATTTGTTTATTGTTTTACGTCGCCTCATCCTCTCGCTTAGGAGCGATGAGTGGACGGCCCTCCGTTGGAACAAGTTGCGGGACGTTAAACCTCTCCCGTTAGTCTGGGCTACCTCTTCCCGTGCTTCTCGTTTGGAAGAGGTAATTTTAATACGCCTTCGTGATGATGATGATGATGATGATGATGATGATGAGATGGGTCTTAAGGGCGCTCAACTGCCAAGGTGTTTAGCGCCCTTACTACGTGTAAAATATAAAATGTAAAAGTCAAAAAAGTAAAAAAACCCATACAAACCGCTTGGTCAAAAACACTAAAAAAACACAACAGACGAAATACTAAGATCTACACACTAAAATCATGGTCAACGAGAGAATAAAACAGCGTGTCAACAACTGTAGAATGCGAGGGACACGAGCGCCAGATGTCCACTGTGAAGGAGTGCCCCCATTAAAAGATAATGTAAAATCATACAACTAAAAGGCGCTCAGCACATCAAATGCGACGGCTAAAACCAATGTCAGTGATAAAACGTAAAAGACATTCTACAGCATGCGCGTCGTCTGCCAAAACGTTGGATAGGCCAAAAGACAGACCAACACGAATGCGCAACGGAGATAAAACTTGACACTCTTCTAAAATGTGACGCACCGTTAAGGGCACATCACACTGCTCACAGAGTGGAGCGGGGTCACCACTGAGCAGATACCTATGACTAAAAAGACAATGTCCAATCCGTAAACGAGCTAAAATTACCTCTTCCCGACGCCACGAACGAGAAGAGGTACCCCAGACTAACGGGAGAAGCTTAACCTCCCGCAACTTGTTCCCCCGGAGGGCCGTCCACTCATCCCTCCAAACCGAGAGGATGCGGCTACGTAAAATAACAAACAAATCTGTGGAGGGAACAACAGAAGTAAAATAACTGAGTAATAAAATCGCCGATTTGGCAACGGCGTCGGCAGGCTCATTACCTGAGATACCCACGTGTCCTGGAACCAACATGAAGGAGACGCTAATGGCAGAGACACCAAGCGAGTGGAGCAGGTCATGTATGCGCTGTACGAGTGGGTGGTAATGGTACAGCGCGTTAATACTCTGAAGGGCACTCAGAGAGCCCGTACAAAAACACAGTGCCGCAAGTCGTGCCGCTAAATGTATAAAACAGATTGATAAATGCTAAAACTTCCGGCGGTAAAAACTGAACATTGTCCAGGTAAACGAAACGTAAAACTACATTCACCAAAAACAAAGGCACATCCAACTCCAACATCAGTCTTAGATCCATCGGTAAAGATAAAATAAAAATCCCCGAATTGCGCCCGTACTTCTAAAAAAGCCGATCTAAAGACTGAAGAAGGGGTCTCAGTCTTCGGCATTGACGTTAGCCCAAGGTGACAGTAGGCCTCAGCGCGCAACCATGGAGGAAAAAGCGTTTCCCCCCTGGGAAGGGCCGCGCTGGCGTAACGTCCAAATAACGAAGGAGTTGTCGAAATCGAACCCCTGGAGGTAGTAATGCAGAGGAGCTAACGAAATATTGTCGATCAAGCGAATCCTCGTTAAATAAATTGAAGGATGGGTGATTAGGCAAGCATGAGAGCCGACAAGCATAGCTGCACAAAAGCATCTCACGCCGAAAGGACAGCGGAGGCTCTGCAGCTTCTGCGTACAGAATCGGTACAGGGCTAGTTGGAAAGACCTCTGTAGCGACTCTTATACCACGATAATAAATGGTATTCAAGCGACGTAACACAGATGGACGTGTCGATGAATAGACAATGCACCCGTAATCAAGCTTGGATCGTACCAAGGAGCGACAAAGACGCAGAAGAACGGTCCGAACAGCTCCTCACGATGTGCAACTTAAAACATGTAAAAGATTAAGAGAACGGTCACACTTAGCTTTTAAAAAGAAAATGTGCAAAGTCCAACACAACTTTCTATCAAAAATCAACCCCAAAAATTTCACCACGTCTGCGAACGGAAGCATCTCCGGTCCAAGATGGAGAGAGGGCGGAGGGAAATATTTCCGGCGCCAGAAGTTGAAGCAGACGGATTTCTCGGCGGAGAAATTAAAGCCGTTGGCGTTACTCCAGGCATAGAGACGGTCGATACAGCTCTGGAGACGGCGTTCGAGTAGACAGGTCCGCCGTGAACTGCAATAAATGGCAAAATCGTCAACAAAAAGTGACTATGAAATGCCAGGTGGAATACAATCAACAATGGGGTTGATAGCTATCGCAAAAAGTGTGACACTGAGTACAGAGCCCTGTGGTACTCCGTTCTCTTGAATAAACGACTAGATAAAACCGATCCCACACGTACACGAAAGAAGCGGTCCGTCAAAAACTCCCGAAAAAATATGGGAAGTCGACCGGGGATATTCCATGCGTGAAGTGTACGTAAAATGCCGCCCCTCCAACAAGTGTCATAAGCTTTCTCCAGGTCAAAAAACACAGCCACGGTTTGACACTTTTTCAGAAATCCATTCATAATATGCGTCGAAGGTAGAGCGATAGCGGCGAAATCCGCACTGAGAGTTCGCTAGAAGTTTCTGAGGCTCAAGCCACCATGTCAACCGACCGCTGATCATGCGCTCCATCACCTTGTAAACGCAACTGGTGAGGGAAATACGGCGGTAGCTGGAAGGTATTTGGCGATCCTTCTCTGGCTTAAGTATAGCGACAAGGGTGGCTTCGCGGCCAACCGGAAGGAAAAAAGCCGTCTTGCCAAATACGGTTATAGACCTGTAAGAGAAAGAGTTTACTGTAGGCTGAAAGGTTCCTTAACATCAGGACATGAATGCCGTAAGGCCCAGGAGCGGAGTTCCTAGAGCAATGAAGAGCGTGCTCCAGCTCCCTGATTGTGAAAAGTTTATTATAACACTCCGTATTAGCAGACCCAAAATTATAGCTGGCGAAATCCAGCCGGTCTTTAATAGAGCGAAAGCCGGCGGAATAATGGTCTGAACTGGAAACCGCCTCAAAGGCAGCACCCAGAGTGTTAGCGATGGCAGCCGGATCCACTATGGTGGCATTGGAAAGCTGAAGGCCAGAAACAGTATAATGCGACACTTTACCTGAGAAGCGACGAAGTTTATCCCAAACAACAGATGAAGGCGTAAAGAGATTAAAAGACTCGACAAAACGAGTCCACGATGCCTTCTTGCTATCATAAATAATGCGACGAGCCCTGGAGCGCGATTGTATAAAAATCACCAAATTATCAAGTGTAGGGTGTCGCCGAAACACCCTAAGTGCAGTTCTACGGGCACGAACGGCGTCCCAAAAATCCTCGTTCCAACACGGAACAGGCATTCGCCGAGGTTGAGAGGATGAACGGGGAATTGCGCGTTCGGCGGCAGAGAAAATCGTAGACGTAAGGTGCTGCACTAGTCGGTTAATGTCGGTGAAGGGCTGGTCGTCAAAATGCACGAGGCTGGAATACAAGCTCCAGTCGGCTTTTGTGAAAATCTAGGTAGGTACTCTGGAATGCTGTACGTGGTGTGACAGAAGAGAAATGATGCAAGCGTAATGGTCGCTGGGGTAGGTGTCAGCGACGACGTTCCACTGCAGACGACTAGCAAGCTAGAATGAGCAAACGGCAAGGTCCAAGTGTGAAAATGCACCGGAAGAATCAGAAGGAAACGTAGGCTCATCTGTATTGAGAATAGACAGATTGAACTGATCAAAAATGTCAGAAAGAAGAGTTCCCCTCGCACAGGCCGTTGGCACAGGGGGTGATGGGCATTAAAATCTCCAAACATAAGAAATGGGGTTGGAAGAGTGGACAAAAGAGCTCGAATGCCCGCGGGAGCAAAGGGAGACAATGGAGGTGAATACACCGAGCAAACAGAAAAGAAAAAAACCGGGTAACTGCAGTCTAATGGCAAAAGCTTGCAACTCGGACGTAAGAGTGAGATGTTGAAAATGAACGTCGTTACGCACTAACAACAAGACACCTCCATGAGCAGGAGTACCCTCCTCCGGTTCAAGGTCGTAGCGAACCGGAGTATATCCTCGGAGATCAAAAGGATCATGAGGGCGAAGCTTAGTCTCCTGCAAACACACAACCATAGGCGAATGGGAACGCAATAAAAGTTGCAGTTCCGCCCTATGCGACCGTACACCAGGTACATTCCAGGTCAGGATAGCCATTAAGAAACAGGGATAAACTGTCTATTTTGAAGGGCGGCATAAAATTACCTTTTATTTAACCTTTGGACTCGGGCTTTTGGTATGGAGTTGGTCAGACTCCATAGCCTCCTCGAAGGGAGGGCCCACGCGGTCAGAGCCAGAAACCGATTCAAGCGCCGTGAATCGGTTCTGGGTGGCCATGGGTGAGGGGTGCCGCTGAGCGCGGCTTGTCCCAGGAGCTTCCTGGGACTGCGACCTCCGAGGAGGAGAAGGTGAACTCTGCTTACTGTGAACACGCGGAGGGTCTTTTAGTAAGTCTTCTCTTCGAAGTTTCTGCTTCGGTTTTTTCTCAGTGGCTTGTGACTTCATAGACTTTGGACCAGGTTTATAGGGCTTGGTAACTGTAGCTTTAATGGACGGCCGGATGGTAGTGGCGGTCATGCAGTCATGGTCCTAGTTTGAATCTCTGCATCCTTCCGGGGTACTGGCGAGGCAACAACAGAACTAAATGTTCCCGATCTCAGGAGTGAAGGTTGGCGCGCATGGTAACGCCTCCGAGCTTTGGCGAAGGAGAGTTTCTCCTTTACCCGGATCTCCTGGATCGCATTCTCGTCCAAGTACCGTGGACAATCGGCAAATGAAACAGAATGGGACCGTTTGCAATTAACGCAGACGGGGGCTGTTGAACAGGTACCTTCGTGTGAGGGCTGGCCACATGTTGCACAGATGGTAACGGCACTGTTAAATGAGACTTGCGTTTCCCAAAATATTGGCACTTGAAAGAACGCAGAGGTCTAGGTATATAGGGCCTCACTGCAATACGCTCGTACCCTGCTGAAAGACTCGTGGGCAGATCGACGCCGTTGAAAGTGATAAACAGGGTACGAGTTAGTAGTATTAGTCCCGGATGAGCCAATTGGATTAACGATAATCCTGCCGCTAGGGGCGCTATTGTCGCTAGTGTCGCTGCGTGCGACGGCGGCAAGTTTGAAAAGCGCCTTGAGCGGAAGGATTATCGTTATTGCAATTGGTTCATCCGGGACGAGGTAAAAGAATTGAGGATTAGGGTAAGATGAAGGAAAAACAGGAAGTGAGGTGGAGTGTTTTGATTGGTAAAAATAAGACGAAATGTGATTGTTTGGTTAATTCGGGTGGAAGATGAAGGAAGGAAGATGAAAGAGTATGGAGGACACGTGATGGAGAGGAGCGGGGTGGCGAGGTGTTGCGTGTGCGGAGGTTGGGACTGAAAGAGGGAAAAGATGGCGAGCGAGGGATAAAAAGTATAACAGAAAGAGACGTGTGAAGTTGTGATTGGTGGGAATAAGAGGTGATGTTATTGGTGGAAAGGAACAAATGAAAGTTGTTGATTGGTAAGAATAAGAGATATTATGATTGGTGGAAAGAAAAAAGGTGTGGGAGTGGGGTATGTTGGAGGTGATGGGAAAGGTAAGTTTTGCTAGCAAAACCCTCAGGGGCTCACCTTATGTGAGTACGGGTTTTTGGCGCACCCGGGGGTTCCCGAGCCAATCATCGCCATATTCAACCTCTCACACCCATCCGGTCGAGGTGGGTTTTTCTCGTGACCGGTGGACACAAGGTAGGCTCTCGTGCGTTCTTTACATTCCATTCATACCGCACCTCACCATCGTTTCTTTCTTCCCTTATCACTTTCCGGCCATTTCGCACCACGACATTCGCATATCTCTTTTTCTTCCCCGCCGGCCTACCTTGCGTGCGAAACGCCCACACAGTTTTAGTTTCTTTTATCTTTATTTAAATCCTCCGTGGACACAGCCTGACGGATACCCGCGCACCGCGTGCGCAGCTGGGTGAGTGGGTAATGGCGTCATCCCCACCACCCGGGGTCGTCATGTAGGGTTTGTGTTCGTATCCGCTGTTCAACTGCAGTCCCGCGGGGGGCCATTGCATGAGCTGCTGACTTCTGACGGCGATTGGGTCCCTCTGTCTATGTTCTGGGAGGTGTGACCCTGGGGTGAGTCTGGTATAGATAGGCCACTCACCCAAGCCGGGGTAACGCCCGAGAAGTCAGAGCCCGAGGTCGGAGACGGTTGCAATGGTGGAGGATATTTTTCGCTATGGAGCACCCTTTCTCCATTATTAACAACAAGCGCCGAAAAGTCATTGTAACAGAAGTAGCACCGCCGTCATCTGGTTGTTACTTGGTCATTTCGAGAACAGAAGAAGGACAAAACTTTGAGAAGGTGAACCCTTTTATAATTCAGAAGGGCATAGATGCTATTGCTGGTGCGGTTCAATCATGCACTCGTCTACGGAATGGTTCCTTATTGGCACAAACTAAGTCCGATCAGCAAAGTAAGACCTTGTTGCGCGCTACGCTTCTCCACGGTTACCCCATCCGTGTTGAGAAGCACCGCACATTGAACTCCTGTCGGGGCGTCGTTACCACCCATAGCCTCGATGGTATATCGGACGAGGATCTCGTAGAATATCTATCCGATCAAAAGGTGACTGCAGTGCATCGAGTGCAGGCCAAACGCGACGGCGTATTGGTACCCACTCGTACCCTGTTTATTACATTTGATGGCGTCGATCTGCCCACGAGCATTTCCGCAGGGTACGAACGGATTTCTGTGAGGCCTTATATTCCTAGACCTCTGCGTTGTTTTAAATGCCAACGTTTTGGGCATACGCAAGTCTCATGTAAGAGTGCCGTTAACATCTGTGCAACCTGTAGCCAGCCCTCACACGAAGGTACCTGTTCAACAGCCCCCGTCTGCGTTAATTGTAAAGGGTCTCATTCTGCTTCGTTTGCCGACTGTCCGCGGTACTTGGACGAGAGGGCGATCCAGGAGATACGGGTAAAGGAAAAACTCTCCTTCGCTGATGCCCGGAGGCGTTACCATGCGCGCCAACCTTCACTCCTGCGATCTGGCACATTTAGTTCTGTTGTTGCCTCGCCAGTACCACGAGTAGATGCCGAAACTCAGACCTGGACCTTGACTGGATTAACCGCCACTACCATCCGGCCGTCTATTAAGGCTACAGTTACCAAGCCGTATAAACCTGCTCCCAAGTCAATGAAGTCGCAAGCCGTTGAAAAGAAGCCCAAGCAGAAACTTCGTAGGGAAGATTTTTTGAAAGACCCTCCGCGTGCGCGCGGTAACAAAAGTTCACCTTCTCCTCCTCGGAGGTCGATGTCCCAGGATGGTCCTGGGACAAGCCGCGCTCAGCGGCACACTTCACCCATCGCCACCCAGAACCGATTCACGGCGCTTGAATCGGTTTCTGGCACTGAGCGCGTGGGCCCTCCCTCCGAGGAAGCTATGGAGTCTGACCAACTCCATACAAAAAGCCCGAGCCCAAAGGTTAAACAAAAGGTAATTTTAAGCCGCCCTTCTAAATAGACAGTTTATCCCCGTATTCTTAATGGCTATCCTGACCTGGAATGTACGTGGTGTACGATCGCATAGGGCGGAACTGCAACTTTTATTGCGTTCCCATTCGCCTATGGTCGTATGTTTGCAGGAGACTAAGCTTCGCCCTCACGATCCTTTTGATCTCCGAGGATATACTCCGGTTCGCTACGACCTTGAACCGGAGGAGGGTACTCCTGCTCATGGTGGTGTCATGATTTTGGTGCGTACTGACGTTCATTTTCAAACTATCACACTTACGTCCGACTTGCAAGCTGTTGCCATTAGACTGCAGTTACCCGGTTTTTTCTTTTCTGTTTGTTCTGTGTATACACCTCCATCGTCTCCCCTCGCTCCCGCGGACATTCGATCTCTCCTGTCCGCTCTCCCAACACCATTTCTTCTGTTGGGAGATTTTAATGCCCATCACCCACTATGGGGTTCGCCAAGGGCTTGTGCGAGGGGAACTCTTCTTTCCGACATTTTTTATCAGTTCAACCTTTCCATCCTCAATACAGGTGCACCTACTTTTATTTCTGATTCTTCTGGTACATTTTCTCACCTGGACCTTGCCATTTGTTCACTCCAGCTTGCACGTCGTCTTCAGTGGAACGTCGTCGCTGACACCTACTCCAGCGACCATTACCCCTGCATCGTTTCTCTTCTGTCGCACCACGTACAGCATTCCAGAGTACCTACCTGGATATTCGCAAAAGCCGACTGGAGCTTGTATTCCAGCCTCGTGCATTTTGACGACCAGCCCTTCTCCGACATTAATCAACTAGTGCAGCACCTTACGTCTATTATTTTCTCAGTCGCCGAACGTGCAATACCCCGTTCATCCTCCCAACCTCGGCGGCCACCTGTTCCGTGGTGGAACGAGGATTGTCGGGACGCCGTTCGTGCCCGTAGGACTGCACTTAGGGTGTTTCGGCGCCACCCTACACTTGATAATTTGGTGACTTTTAAACAATCGCGCGCCAGGGCTCGTCGCATTATTCAGGATAGCAAGAAGGCATCTTGGGCTCGTTTTGTCGAGTCTTTTAATCGTTTTACGCCTTCATCCGTTGTTTGGGATAAACTTCGTCGCTTCTCAGGTAAAGTGTCACATTGTACTGTTTCTGGCCTTCAGGTTTCTAATGCCACCGTAGTGGATCCGGCTGCCATTGCTAACACTCTGGGTGCTGCCTTTGAGGCGGTTTCCAGTTCAGACCATTATTCCGCCGGCTTTCGCTCTATCAAAGACCGGCTGGATTTCGACACCCTTAATTTTCGGTCTGCTAATAATGAGTGTTATAATGAACTTTTCACACTGAGGGAGCTGGAGCACGCTCTTAATTGCTCTAGGCACTCCGCTCCTGGCCCGGACGGCATTCATGTCCTGATGTTAAAGAACCTTTCAGCCGACAGTAAACTCTTTCTCTTACAGGTCTATAACCGTATTTGGCAAAACGGCATTTTTCCTTCCGTTTGGCGCGAAGCCACCATTGTCCCTATACTTAAGCCTGGGAAGGATCGCCAACTACCTTCCAGCTACCGCCCTATCTCCCTCACCAGTTGCATTTGCAAGGTGATGGAGCGCATGATCAACGGGCGGTTGACATGGTGGCTTGAGTCTCAGAAACTTCTAGCGAACGCTCAGTGCGGGTTTCGTCGCTATCGCTCTACCGTCGACCATCTGGTGTCCTTATCGACGCATATTCTGAATGGATTTCTGAGAAAGTGTCAAAACGTGGCTGTATTTTTTGACCTGGAGAAAGCCTATGACACTTGTTGGAGGGGCGGCATTTTACGTACACTTCACGATTGGAATATCCGCGGTCGTCTTCCCATATTTCTTCGGGAGTTTATGACGGACCGCGTCTTTCGTGTACGTGTGGGCTCGGTTTTATCTCGTCGTTTTATTCAAGAGAACGGAGTACCGCAGGGCTCTGTACTCAGTGTCACACTTTTTGCGATTGCTATCAACCCCATTGTTGATTGTATTCCACCTGGCATTTCATCGTCCCTTTTTGTTGACGATTTCGCTATTTATTGTAGTTCACGGCGGACCTGTCTACTCGAACGCCGTCTCCAGAGCTGTATCGACCGTCTCTACGCCTGGAGTAACGCCAACGGCTTTAATTTCTCCGCCGAGAAATCGGTCTGCATTAACTTTTGGCGCCGGAAGTATTTCCCTCCGCCCTCTCTCCATCTTGGGCCAGGGATACTTCCGTTTGCAGACGAGGCGAAATTTTTGGGGTTGATTTTTGACAGGAAGTTGTGTTGGACCTCGCACGTTTCCTTTTTAAAAGCAAAGTGTGACCGTTCTCTTAATCTTTTACGTGTTTTAAGTGGCACATCCTGGGGAGCTGATCGGACCGTCCTTCTTCGTCTTTATCGCTCTTTGGTCCGATCCAAGCTTGATTACGGGTGTATTGTTTATTCGTCGGCACGTCCATCTGTGTTACGTCGATTGAATGCCATTCACCATCGTGGCATAAGAGTCGCTACAGGGGCCTTTCCAACTAGCCCTGGACCCAGTCTGTACGCAGAAGCTGCAGAGCCTCCGCTGTCCTTCCGGCGTGAGCTACTTTTGTGCAGCTATGCTTGTCGACTCTCAAGCTTGCCTAACCACCCGTCCTTCGATGTATTTTACGAGGATTCGCTTGACCGGCAATATTTAGTTAGCTCCTCTGCATTGCTCCCTGCAGGGGTTCGATTTCGACTGCTACTTCGGCATTTGGACGTTACGCCAGCGCCGGCCCTTACCCGAGGGGAAACGCGCTTTCCTCCATGGTCGCGCGCTGAGGCCCACATCCACCTTGGGCTAACGTCGATGCCGAAGAATGAGACCCCTGCTTCAGTCCTTAGATCCGCATTTTTAGAACTTCAGGCAACATTCGGAGACTGTCATTTTATTTTTACTGATGGGTCTAAAACTGATGTTGGAGTAGGATGTGCCTTTGTTTTAGGTGCGCATAGTTTTACTTTTCGTTTACCCGGGCAATGTTCGATTTATACCGCCGAACTTTTTAGTATCTATCAATGTGTTTTACACATTCAGCGGCATGTCTTACGGCGTTGTGTTGTTTCTTCGGACTCTCTGAGTGCCCTTCAGAGTATTAACGCGCTGTACTCTTACCACCCCCTCGTACAGCGCATTCATGACCTGCTCCATTCGCTAGGTGCCTCTGGCATCAGCGTCTCTTTTATGTGGATTCCAGGTCATGTGGGTATCTCAGGGAATGAGTCGGCCGACGCCGCTGCGAAATCGGCGATTTTATTACCCAGATTTTTTACTTCTGTTGTTCCCTCGTCAGATTCGTGTGTTATTTTACGTCGCCGCATCCTCTCGCGCTGGCGCGATGAGTGGACGGCCCTCCGGGGGAACAAGTTGCGGGAGGTTAAACCTCTTCCGCTAGTCTGGGCTACCTCTTCCCGTGCTTCTCGTCGGGAAGAGGTACTTTTAACACGCCTTCGTATCGGACATTGCCTTTTTAGTCATAGATACCTGTTAAGTGGTGATCCCGCACCTCTGTGTGGTCAGTGTGACGTGCCCTTAACGGTCCGTCACATTTTAACCGAGTGTCAAGTTTTAGCTCCACTGCGCGTTCGCGTGGGTCTGCCTGTTGGCCTAGCCAACGTGTTGGCAGACGACGCGCATGCTGTAGAATGTCTTTTACGTTTTATCACTGACATTGGTTTTAGCCGTCGCATTTGATGCGCTGAGCGCCTTTTAGCTGTTTGATTTTATATTGTTAGTTTTAATGGGGCCCTTCTCCCCTGACATAAGGCGCTCATGTTCCTTGCATTCTACAGTTCTTGACACGTTTTATTCTTTTAGTGACCATGATTTTAGTGTGTTGGTTTTTTAGATATATTTATTGTTATTCTTGTTATTGTTATTATTGTTATTGTTTTTATTGTTATTGTTATATTATTGGTATTTTTAACTTTTTTGACATCGCGGGTTTGTGTCCCGTTTTTTAATTATGCGGTTATTTTATCCTTTTGACTTTATATTTTATACATTGTAAGGGCGCTGATGACCTTAGTAGTTTAGCGCCCTTAAACCGCATCTCATCATCATCATCATTGCTAGCAACAAGATTTGCAAAAGCCTGTCGAGAACTCATCAGCAATTTTTGAACGTTGGATGGTGGTTTTCTTGAGTGGATAGAGAGATGGGGCGATATGAGATGCGGTGGCGAAAATGGGAACTAAACAAGATGGTTGAGACAAGAGGTTTAAGGACGAGGAAATTTGGAGGTTAGTGGTGAACATGGCGGTCGCAAGAGGTGGGGGCAAGGAGACGCGGTGGTGAGAATGGGAACTAAAAGAAGATGGCGGTAGCAAGAGCTTACAAGAGCAGATTTTGAGGTTGAAATAGTGGGAACTAAAAATGGCGGAGGGTCAGCGATAAGGAGATGCGGTGGCCACGTTAATTCGGGTGGAAGATGAAGGAAGGAAGATAAAAGAGTATGGAGGACACGTGATGGAGAGGAGCGGAGCGGCGAGGTGTTGTCTGTGCGGAGGTGGGGACTGAAAGAGGGAAAAGATGGCGAACGAGGGATAAAAAGTATAACAGAAAGTGACGTGTGAAGTTGTGATTGGTGGGGATAAGAAGTGATGTTATTGGTGGAAACGAACAAATGAAAGTTGTTGATTGGTAAGAATAAGAGAGATTATGATTGGTGGAAAGAAAAAGGTGTGGGAGTGGGGTATGTTGGAGGTGATGGGAAAGGTAAGTTTTACTACCAACAAGATTTGCAAAAGCCTCTGCAGAACTCATCAGCAATTTTTGAACGTTGGATGGTAGTTTTCTTGAGTGGATAGAGAGAGATGGGGCGATATGAGACGCGGTGGCGAAAATGGGTACTAAACAAGATGGCGGTGACAAGAGGTCTAAGGACGAGGAAATTTCGAGGTTAGTGGTGAACATGACGGTCGCAAGAGGTGGGGGCAAGGAGACGCTGTGGTGAGAATGGGAACTAAAAGAAGATGGCAGAGGCAAGAGCTTAGAAGAGCAGATTTTGAGGTTAAAATAGTGGGTACTAAAAATTGCGGGGGTCGGCGACAAGGAGATGCGGTGGCGAACGTGAAAACTAAACAAGATGGCGGATGAAAGAGGAGGGTAAGGAGGTTTGCGGTTACAGTACCAAAACACGAAAGGATATATTCCTACGCCGAGCAGGCCCGAAAAATAATTATGCATGTGGTACTTACTTCTTACTGGTGTTGATGCGTCACCAAAAGCGCAGCAGCTTCACGCGACGCGAAAAAATAAAAGCAAACTGTGTTTGAAAATGCTTAACCACCAACATCACTACGCACTGATATACCTAGGTTTTTTAAAGCGGTACAGACGCCCTTTGCGCAGACTTAATTTAACTATACCAAAAACCTGGTACTGGACCATCGTAATGGTCGCTAGCCTACGTAGGAGTAGGGTTCTCATAGCCGGTCGAAAGCGGTCAAAAACGTGTACGACGTAGCTGTTGACAGTAGCTACTGTCGAGTCAACCGTCGAGGTGTGAATGAACGAGATCTGTTCTTGCCGGCAATCTGGTTCGGAGATGTGAGGAGCGGTGGCAAAAATGTGAACTAAACAAGATGGTGGAGACAAGAAGTGAAGAACGAGGGATTTGAGTTTAGTGGTCAATATGGCAGACGCAAGAGTGGTAATCAGCAGTGGATGTGCGTCACGATATGCCGCTGCGATGAAAGAGCTGCAAACTACGCGATTACTTGAAAAATATTTCCCGGCGTGACGCATTGCGCGGCGCGCGCGCGTTTGCCGTAAACCGGTACAGTTGCCATACTTATATGATCCGTCTTTTTTTACGTTTTTTTTTGTTTTTTTCGTTTTCTTTTTTTTTAAAATAACTAGTTTTTCGGGGTTTTCTCTGGTTGGTAGACGAATACAAGCTATGTCTCCTTTTTTCATAGGTTTTCCCTGGTTGGTAGGCGTTTGCTGCAGTGGTTGACGAAGCCCTTTCTAATTTTCGTGGTTGTCCCTATCCGGTAGGCAAATGATGAAGTTTTCCCTTGTCGGCGCACGGATACTAGGCACATACTGGCACACACACACACTATAATAGTAGCGTATATAAACAATTTAACAAACCAAATCCACACAATGACAAAATTGAAAATGTATATATATTTTAACACAAAAGTGTGCAGTGCAAAAGAAAATAAAAATTAAATAGGCACACACACACTATAATAGTAGCGTATAAAAAATTTAACAAACAAAATCCACACAATGACAAAATTTAAAATGTATATATATTTTAACACAAAAGTGTGCAGTGCAAAAGAAAATGAAAATTAAATAGGCACACACACATTTAATAGTAACGATACCGCTTGATAAGGCATTAATTGCACGTTGTTTGTTAGGGCAATGCATGTTGAAAGTTGGCACACTGGGAAGTGCATGTTGAAAGTTAGCACACAGGGAAGCTCGGTCGCGCTGTGGTCAGCATGGTTCCCACGGTCAGTTTTCATGCTAACGTGCAGTTTGCACGATGTGTAGAGCAAGTGCTTCCCCGTATGATGGCCAAACACCGACACAGCTGATAGCTTGTCGGCTTATTTCATGTTGATATTCCTTTTCAACGCATTTCGTTTAGAGGCATTGTTTATTTGTTTTTCATGGCAATACGTTTTTGGCATAAGTTTTTTGCATTAATTTTATATAACGGATTGCGAAAATGGAAGTTTCTATGGCAAATCTGCTGTAGTAGTGGCCCGTCCAAGTAGCTTAAATTAGCCAAAGAAAAGCGAATAATTTACCTTGTGAGTGAGTTTAGAAGTAGATGTGATCTGTTCAATAGCTTGTGTCCACCTACCCGCCCCTCGACGGTGTTTTACATCTATAGCCGAATCGCGTACGAAACAAAACAAACGTAGCCTTAGGTTGGGATTACTTCTTTTTATACAAGCTTACGTTTCTGAATCCAGGGAAGGTTAGCCTTAGGTTAGGGTTTTTTTAATGTAAGCTTGCGTTAAGCATCTACCACTGTTACGGTAAAGCAACTTCTTTAATACGACATCGTCATCGCTGTGGGGGACAGTGGGATCGCTGTGCGGGCCACAACTAGAGCATATTGTCGGTTTCTATTTGTATTTATGACAACTATGAAAATACAAGCAGGACAGGCTTTTTGCACCTACCATGCTGTTGTTGATGGTGCGCTTGGCGGCCATATTCGACAGGGTGCGGTTGGCGGTCATATTCGACAGTTTATTGCAATGCATGCACCAAGGGCACACAGCCACTTGTTGCTCGCGTCGAAAATTTGTGCGTGATTTTTCTCAGATTTTATGCACCGCACATCACAAAATCACTGCACACGCCACTGATAGTTTTAAATATTTGACACTGATGTTGAAGTTGTAGCGGGGCACTGTTTTTAACTGCATACGCACTTAATAAATCACATAGCCGTGCGGAAATACTTAACTTTCAGCGAAAAACACTAGTGAGGAGTGCAAGCTCAACCACTATTAGCAACATGTAGCAAGCGTTATAGTTCTGCTCGCGTCGAAAGTTTGTGCGTGATTGTTCTCAGATTTTATGCACCGCACATCACAAAATGACTACACACGACACTGATAGTTTTAAATATTTGACACTGATGTTGAAGTTGGGGCAGGGTACTGTTTTTAACTCCACACGCACTTAATAAATCACATAACCGTGGGGAAATACTTAACCTTCCGCGAAAAGCGCTAGTGGGGTTGCAAGCTCAACCACTATTAACAACATGTAGCAAGCGTTATAGTTCTGCTCACGTTAGTATCGGAGAAAACAGTAAAAAGAACGATTCTCATGTGCAGCGCGGAGCAGCAGTACGTGAATGACCGTGTGCTGATCAAGCAGTCGATGTGTGTTTCAAAATGGCGGCCACGGTTAAAGAACTGCAAATTGCGCGATAACGTGAAAAGACCGTGGGAACGGATGCTCACAAAGCAGCGGCGTTTAAACAGTTGCAAATGCCGTGCGAACGGATGCTCGTCAGCGAGAAAAT
Source organism: Deroplatys truncata (assembly GCA_030765065.1). Lineage (NCBI taxonomy): Eukaryota > Metazoa > Arthropoda > Insecta > Mantodea > Mantidae > Deroplatys > Deroplatys truncata. The sequence continues at coordinate 273,855,045 of CM060990.1, forward strand.
CTTTTAAATGCGGTTTTATGGTCGATGGTAGGGAAAAGTGCAGCGGTGGATGGATGGACGGTGTAACCGGAAATGACTGCGATTACAACTTGGCAAGTTGTGGCGAAATAAGGCGTCAGGATTTTTAATGAGGCATTTAACTCGACGCGCATGCTGAATGGGGCTGTATGCATTGTTACTTTTACTTAGAAAACTGTTTTAAATCCTTGTTTCATTTCCTTTAACTTTTGGTAATGCAAACAATAATTACTCTGGGGGAATGCTTTATTTCTGATACATTCTATAATGGGCCAGGCATTTTACTTTTCTAGTTTTCTTTTTTACTTTCTCTACTACGTATAGTAAGTAGGGGGAAGTATTGTATTCCACCCAAAAATTCGATACCGAGATTTCACCGGAAATACATGTTTTGAGACCCCCTGGATAAAAAAAATCTGATGTGTTACACTCACATAACTTTCTCTACTCTTGTACAAACTATTGTTACAAACGCTTATTCTCCATCTAGTTCATGTTAATCGAGATAAACTTTTGCAGACCCTATCTTATTGCTAATTTTCTTGTAGATGTAGGGGAAAATATATTTACAAGGGCAATATAGAAAAACAGTAGCCTTTAAGCACATATATATATATATATCTCTTAATAGCTGGTTGCCAAGTGCAGCACCATTCCCTTTGCCACAGATTATAACTCTTTGCATATCCAAGACAAAAAAAATGAATAACGAATTCCCATTTGAGAAAATAAGTATTGAAAAATTTAAGGGAATAACAAGTAATATCTCGAAAATGGTTCACTCAACAAAAAAAATGTATATGACATAAATTGTGTATTTTAACGCGATCTACATTTTTTGTGTAGTACCATTTTGTCTATCTCTTATGGTTTACCAGTTATGCAAAAGTGGTTCACAATAAAGAATACTTTTGGAGACATTCCCAGAAAATTCAAGATATACATTTTATTTGCCATAAAAATATCTTAAACATATGATATTTTAATCAAAATCGTTAGAGCCATTTTTGAGAAAATTAAAATTTTCGAAAAATCTTCCATGTAAAGGGTACTCTGGGGTGGGGGGATTTTCTTGAAAACCTTCGTGTCGCATCCCTGGAAGATACTGAACCCAAATACCAAGTTTGGTGTTTATCCGACTGTTCGTTTCTGAGTTATGCTGTTCACAGACACACACACAGACACACAGACACAGAGAGACAGACACACAGACACACATACGGACATGTTTCTAAAAATGCTTTTTTTGGATTCAGGGGGTCTCAAAACATGTATTTCCGGTAAATCTCGGTATCGAAATTTTGGGTGGAATACAATACTTCCCCTACTTACTATACGTAGTAGAGAAAGTAAAAATGAATAACGCATTTGAGAAAAAGTATAAGTATTGGAAAATTTAAGGAAATAACAAGCAATATCTCCAAAACGGTTCACTCAACAAAACAAATGTATATGACATACGTTGTGTATTTTAACGCGATCTACAATTTTTGTGTAGTAAAATTTTGTCTATCTCTTATGGTTTACCAGTTATGCAAAAGTCGTTCACAATGAAGAATACTTTTGGAGACATTCCCAGAAAATTCGAGATATACATTTCATTTCTCATGACATTATCTTAAACATATGATATTTTCATCAAAATCGTTAGAGCCATTTTTGAGAAAATTAAAATTTTCGAAAAATCTTCCATGTAAAGGGTAGTCTGGGGTGGGGGGATTTTCTTGAAAACCTTCGTGTCGCATCTCTGGAAGATACTGAACCTAAATACCAAGTTTGGTGCTTATCCGACTGTTCGTTTTTGAGTTATGCTGTTCACAGACACACACACAGACACACACACACAGACACACACACGGACATGTTTCCAAAAATGCTTTTTTTGGATTCAGGAGGTCTCAAAACATGTATTTCCGGCGAAATCTCGGTATCGAATTTTTGGGTGGAATGCAATACTTCCCCTACTTACTATACGTAGTAGAGAAAGTAAAAATGCATTTTTGGAAACATGTCCGTGTGTGTCTGTGAACAGCATAACTCAGAAACGAATAGTCGGATAAGCATCAAACTTGGTATTTAGGTTGAGTATCTTCCAGAGATGCGACACGAAGGTTTCGAAGAAAATTCCCCAACCCCAGACAACCCTTTACATGGAAGATTTTTCGAAAATTTTAATTTTTTCAAAAATGGCTCTAACGATTTTGATTAAAATATCATATATTTAAGATATTTTGATGACAAATAAAATGTATATCTTGAGTTTCCTGGGAATGTCTCCAAAAGTATTCTTTATTGTGAACGAGTTTTGCATAACTGGTAAACCATAAGAGATGGACAAAATTTTACTACACAAAAAATGTAGATCGCGTTAAAATACACAATTTATGTCATATACATTTTTTTAGTTGAGTGAACCATTTTCGAGATATTGCTTGTTATTTCCTTCAATTTTCCAATACTTATACTTTTTCTCAAATTCGTTATTCAATTTTTTATGTCCTGGATATGCAAACAGAATAGAATGCGCCACATAGCAACCAGCGCTTAAAAGATTTGACTATCGCTTATAACCTACCATGTTCCCCTTGCATCTACAAGAAAATTAGCAATAAGATTGACATCTCGATATCTTGATTAACATGAAGTAGATGGAGAATAAGCGTTTGTAAAAATAGTTTGTACAAGAGTAGAGAAAGTCATTTGAGTGTAACACATCAGTTTTGCTATAAAATCGTGCTATTTGACGTGATATAAGTTTTAGAGCAATACGCGCACATGTGCGGGTGTCTAGGTTTAGTATCTTCCAGCGATGCGACACGAAGGTTTTCAAGAAAATCCCCCCACCCCAGACTACCCTTTACATGGAAGATTTTTCGAAAATTTTAATTTTCTCAAAAATGGCTGTAACGATTTTGATTGCAGCTTCGATACGTGTCCACGGAGATCTTAGTGCTAGGCAACTATACCTGTTTCTATACGTGAAAGGCAGATTGCAGCTTCGATACGTGTCCACAGAGACCTTAATGCTAGGCAACTGTACCTGTGTTTCTATACGTGAACGTCAGATGGCAGCTTCGATACGTGTCCACGGAGACCTTAGTGCTAGGCAACTGTACCTCTGTTTCTATACGTGAACGGCAGATTGCAGCTTCGATACGTGTCCACGGAGACCTTAGTGCTAGGCAACTGTACCTCTGTTTCTATACGTGAACGGCAGATTGCAGCTTCGATACGTGTCCACGGAGACCTTAGTGCTAGGCAACTGTACCTCTTTTTCTATACGTGAACGGCAGATTGCAGCTTCCATACGTGTCCACGGAGACCTTAGTGCTAGGCAACTATACCTCTGTTTCTATACGTGAACGGCAGATTGCAGGTTCGATACGTGTCCACGGAGATCTTAGTGCTAGGCAACTATACCTGTTTCTATACGTGAACGGCAGATTGCAGCTTCGATACGTGTCCACGGAGACCTTAGTGCTAGGCAACTGTACCTGTGTTTCTATACGTGAACGTCATATGGCAGCTTCGATACGTGTCCACGGAGACCTTAGTGCTAGGCAACTGTACCTCTGTTTCTGTACGTCAACGGCAGATTGCAGCTTCGATACGTGTCCACGGAGACCTTTCGCTTCAGGTGACAAAATAACACTAGGCACTTGTGTGCCGTGGTGTAAGCCGCAATCACGGCATTGGTAGCGTGGATCACCTTGGGGCTCTCCTCGGAGTTACCTCAACACCACGTACATGACCTGGTTCGTCACGGGTACGCAGGTCTGCACTACCACTTCCTCGGCGTTGAGCAGGCCCAGGAGGCGATCGTACCGGTACACCAGCTAGCACGTGGACATGTTATCGCGCTGTGGTGTTGCGTGTGCGAGGTTTGGAAACTCAAGGACGCAAAACATGCACGACCGAGGGTTAAAAAGTAGAACAAATAGTGACGTGGAACGTTGTGATTGGTGAAAATAAGACGATCTCTGATAGGTGGACAAATTGAAATAACGTGATGTGATAGGCAAAAATAAAATCAAAGGTGATTGGATGAAAAATGACGAGAAGGAATTAGCGGTGAATTTGTGAACTAAGATGGCGAAGATTTTTTTTTTAAAAAAAAAAAAAGACGGATAATATAAGTATGGCAACTGTAACGGTTTACGACAAACGCGCGCCGCGCAATGCGACACGCCGGGCAATAAAACAAAAACCATATTCAGCAAGATGCCCGGCGTGACGCATTGCGCGGCGCGCGTTTGCCGGAAACCGTTACAGTTGCCATACTTATATTATCCGTCTTTTTTTTAAAAAAAAAATTCTTCGCCATCTTAGTTCACAAATTCACCGCTAATTCCTTCTCGTCATTTTTCATCCAATCACCTTTGATTTTATTTTTGCCTATCACATCACGTTATTTCAATTTGTCCACCTATCAGAGATCGTCTTATTTTCACCAATCACTACGTTTCAAGTCACTACTTGTTCTACTTTTTAACCCCCGGTCGTGCATGTTTTGCGTCCTTGAGTTTCCATACCTCGCACACGCAACACCACAGCGCGATAACATGTCCACGTGCTAGGTGGTGTACCGGTACGATCGCCTCCTGCGCCTGCTCAACGCCGAGGAAGTGGTAGTGCAGACCTGCGTACCCGTGACGAACCAGGTCATGTATGTGGTGTTGAGGTAACTCCGAGGAGAGCCCCAAGGTGATCCACGCTACCAATGCCGTGATTGCGGCTTACACCACGGCACACAAGTGCCTAGTGTTATTTTGTCACCTGAAGCGAAAGGTCTCCGTGGACACGTATCGAAGCTGCAATCTGCCGTTGACGTATAGAAACAGAGGTACAGTTGCCTAGCACTAAGGTCTCCGTGGACACGTATCGAAGCTGCCATCTGCCGTTCACGTATAGAAACAGGTATAGTTGCCTAGCACTAAGATCTCCGTGGACACGTATCGAACCTGCAATCTGCCGTTCACGTATAGAAACAGAGGTATAGTTGCCTAGCACTAAGGTCTCCGTGGACACGTATGGAAGCTGCAATCTGCCGTTCACGTATAGAAACAGAGGTACAGTTGCCTAGCACTAAGGTCTCCGTGGACACGTATCGAAGCTGCAATCTGCCGTTCACGTATAGAAACAGAGGTGCAGTTGCCTAGCACTAAGGTCTCCGTGGACACGTATCGAAGCTGCAATCTGCCGTTCACGTATAGAAACAGAGGTACAGTTGCCTAGCACTAAGGTCTCCGTGGACACGTATCGAAGCTGCCATCTGACGTTCACGTATAGAAACACAGGTACAGTTGCCTAGCATTAAGGTCTCCGTGGACACGTATCGAAGCTGCAATCAGCCGTTCACGTATAGAAACAGGTATAGTTGCCTAGCACTAAGATCTCCGTGGACACGTATCGAAGCTGCAATCAAAATCGTTACAGCCATTTTTGAGAAAATTAAAATTTTCGAAAAATCTTCCACGTAAAGGGTAGTCTGGGGGGGGGATTTTCTTGAAAACCTTCGTGTCGCATCGCTGGAAGATACTAAACCTAGACACCCGCACATGTGAGCGTATTGCTCTAAAACTTATATCACGTCAAATAGCACGATTTTATAGCAAAACGGATGTGTTACACTCACATGACTTTCTCTACTCTTGTACAAACTATTTTTACAAACGCTTATTCTCCATCTACTTCATGTTAATCGAGATATCGAGATGTCAATCTTATTGCTAATTTTCTTGTAGATGCAAGGGGAACATGGTAGGTTATAAGCGATAATCAAATCTTTTAAGCGCTGGTTGCTATGTGGCGCATTCTATTCTGTTTGCATATCCAGGACAAAAAATTGAATAACGAATTTCAGAAAAAGTATAAGTATTGGAAAATTTAAGGAAATAACAAGCAATATCTCGAAAATGGTTCACTCAACTAAAAAAATGTATATGACATAAATTGTGTATTTTAACGCGATCTACATTTTTTGTGTAGTAAAATTTTGTCCATCTCTTATGGTTTACCAGTTATGCAAAACTCGTTCACAATAAAGAATACTTTTGGAGACATTCCCAGGAAACTCAAGATATACATTTTATTTGTCATCAAAATATCTTAAATATATGATATTTTAATCAAAATCGTTAGAGCCATTTTTGAAAAAATTAAAATTTTCGAAAAATCTTCCATGTAAAGGGTTGTCTGGGGTTGGGGAATTTTCTTCGAAACCTTCGTGTCGCATCTCTGGAAGATACTCAACCTAAATACCAAGTTTGATGCTTATCCGACTATTCGTTTCTGAGTTATGCTGTTCACAGACACACACGGACATGTTTCCAAAAATGCATTTTTACTTTCTCTACTACGTATAGTAAGTAGGGGAAGTATTGCATTCCACCCAAAAATTCGATACCGAGATTTCGCCGGAAATACATGTTTTGAGACCTCCTGAATCCAAAAAAAAAGCATTTTTGGAAACATGTCCGTGTGTGTGTCTGTGTGTGTGTGTGTCTGTGTGTGTGTGTGTCTGTGTGTGTGTCTGTGAACAGCATAACTCAAAAACGAACAGTCGGATAAGCACCAAACTTGGTATTTAGGTTCAGTATCTTCCAGAGATGCGACACGAAGGTTTTCAAGAAAATCCCCCCACCCCAGACTACCCTTTACATGGAAGATTTTTCGAAAATTTTAATTTTCTCAAAAATGGCTCTAACGATTTTGATGAAAATATCATATGTTTAAGATAATGTCATGAGAAATGAAATGTATATCTCGAATTTTCTGGGAATGTCTCCAAAAGTATTCTTCATTGTGAACGACTTTTGCATAACTGGTAAACCATAAGAAATAGACAAAATTTTACTACACAAAAAATGTAGATCGCGTTAAAATACACAACGTATGTCATATACATTTGTTTTGTTGAGTGAACCGTTTTGGAGATATTGCTTGTTATTTCCTTAAATTTTCCAATACTTATACTTTTTCTCAAATGCGTTATTCATTTTTACTTTCTCTACTACGTATAGTAAGTAGGGGAAGTATTGTATTCCACCCAAAATTTCGATACCGAGATTTCACCGGAAATACATGTTTTGACACCCCCTGAATCCAAAAAAAGCATTTTTGGAAACATGTCCGCGTGTGTGTGTCTGTGTGTCTGTCTCTGTGTCTGTGTGTCTGTGTGTGTGTCTGTGAACAGCATAACTCAGAAACGAACAGTCGGATAAACACCAAACTTGGTATTTGGGTTCAGTATCTTCCAAGGATGCGACACGAAGGTTTTCAAGAAAATCCCCCCCACCCCAGAGTACCCTTTACATGGAAGATTTTTCGAAAATTTTAATTTTCTCAAAAATGGCTCTAACGATTTTGATTAAAATATCATATGTTTAAGATATTTTTATGGCAAATAAAATGTATAACTTGAATTTTCTGGGAATATCTCCAAAAGTATTCTTTATTGTGAACCACTTTTGCATAACTGGTAAACCATAAGAGATAGACAAAATGGTACTACACAAAAAAATGTAGATCGCGTTAAAATACACAATTTATGTCATATACATTTTTTTTGTTGAGTGAACCATTTTCGAGATATTACTTGTTATTCCCTTAAATTTTTCAATACTTATTTTCTCAAATGGGAATTCGTTATTCATTTTTTTTGTCTTGGATATGCAAAGAGTTATAATCTGTGGCAAAGGGAATGGTGCTGCACTTGGCAACCAGCTATTAAGAGATATATATATATATATGTGCTTAAAGGCTACTGTTTTTCTATATTGCCCTTGTAAATATATTTTCCCCTACATCTACAAGAAAATTAGCAATAAGATAGGGTCTGCAAAAGTTTATCTCGATTAACATGAACTAGATGGAGAATAAGCGTTTGTAAAAATAGTTTGTACAAGAGTAGAGAAAGTTATGTGAGTGTAACACATCAGATTTTTTTTATCCAGGGGGTCTCAAAACATGTATTTCCGGTGAAATCTCGGTATCGAATTTTTGGGTGGAATACAATACTTCCCCCTACTTACTATACGTAGTAGAGAAAGTAAAAAAGAAAACTAGAAAAGTAAAATGCCTGGCCCATTATAGAATGTATCAGAAATAAAGCATTCCCCCAGAGTAATTATTGTTTGCATTACCAAAAGTTAAAGGAAATGAAACAAGGATTTAAAAAAGTTCTAAGTAAAAGTAACAATCCATACAGCCCCATTCAGCATGCGCGTCGAGTTAAATGCCTCATTAAAAATCCTGACGCCTTATTTCGCCACAACTTGCCAAGTTGTAATCGCAGTCATTTCCGGTCACACCGTCCATCCATCCACCGCTGCACTTTTCCCTACCATCGACCATAAAACCGCATTTAAAAGATTTTCTCGCTGACGAGCATCCGTTCGCACGGCATTTGCAACTGTTTAAACGCCGCTGCTTTGTCAGCATCCGTTCCCACAGTCTTTTCACGTTATCGCGCAATTTGCAGTTCTTTAACCGTGGCCGCCATTTTGAAACACACATCGACTGTTTGATCAGCACACGGTCATTCACGTACTGCCGCTCCCCGCTGCACATGAGAATCGTTCTTTTTACTGTTTTCTCCGATACTAACGTGAGCAGAACTATAACGCTTGCTACATGTTGTTAATAGTGGTTGAGCTTGCAACTCCACTGCGCTTTTCGCGGAAGGTTAAGTATTTCCGCACGGTTATGTGATTTATTAAGTGCGTGTGGAGTTAAAAACAGTACCCTGCCCCAACTTCAACATCAGTGTCAAATATTTAAAACTATCAGTGTCGTGTGTAGTCATTTTGTGATGTGCGGTGCATAAAATCTGAGAACAATCACGCACAAACTTTCGACGCGAGCAGAACTATAACGCTTGCTACATGTTGCTAATAGTGGTTGAGCTTGCACTCCTCACTAGTGTTTTTCGCTGAAAGTTAAGTATTTCCGCACGGCTATGTGATTTATTAAGTGCGTATGCAGTTAAAAACAGTGCCCCGCCACAACTTCAACACCAGTGTCAAATATTTAAAACTATCAGTGGCGTGTGCAGTGATTTTGTGATGTGCGGTGCATAAAATCTGAGAAAAATCACGCACAAATTTTCGACGCGAGCAACAAGTGGCTGTGTGCCCTTGGTGCATGCATTGCAATAAACTGTCGAATATGACTGCCAGCCGCACCCTGTCGAATATGGCCGCCAAGCGCACCATCAGCAACAGCATGGTAGGTGCAAAAAGCCTGTCCTTCTGCTTGTATTTTCATAGTTGTCATAAATACAAATAGAAACCGACATTATGCTCTAGTTGTGGCCCGCATAGCGATCCCACTGTCCCCCACAGCGATGACGATGATGTCGTATTGAAGAAGTTGCTTTACCGTAACAGTGGTAGATACTTAACGCAAGCTTACATTAAAAAACCCCTAACCTAAAGCTAACCTTCCCTGAATTCAGAAACGTAAGCTTGTATAAAAAGAAGTAATCCCAACCTAAGGCTACGTTTGTTTTGTTTCGTACGCGATTCGCCTATAGATGTAAAACACCGTCGAGGGGCGGGTAGGTGGACACAAGCTATTGAACAGATCACATCTACTTCTAAACTCACTCACAAGGTAAATTATTCGCTTTTCTTTGGCTAATTTAAGCTACTTGGACGGGCCACAACTACAGCAGATTCGCCATAGAAGCTTCCATTTTCGCAATCCGTTATATAAAATTAATGCAAAAAACTTATGCCAAAAACGTATTGCCATGAAAAACAAATAAACAATACCTCTAAACGAAATGCGTTGAAAAGGAATATCAACATGAAATAAGCCGACAAGCTATCAGCTGTGTCGGTGCTTGGCCATCATACGGGGAAGCACGTGCTCTACACATCGTGCTAACTGCACGTTAGCATGAAAACTGACCGTGGGAACCATGCTGACCACAGCGCGACCGAGCTTTCCTGTGTGCCAACTTTCAACATGCACTTCCCAGTGTGCCAACTTTCAACATGCATTGCCCTAACAAACAACGTGCAATTTATGCCTTATCAAGCGGTATCGTTACTATTAAATATGTGTGTGTGCCTATTTAATTTTTATTTTCTTTTGCACTGCACACTTTTGTGTTAAAATATATATACATTTTCAATTTTGTCATTGTGTGGATTTTGTTTGTTAAATTTTTTTATACGCTACTATTATAGTGTGTGTGTGTGCCTATTTAATTTTTATTTTCTTTTGCACTGCACACTTTTGTGTTAAAATATATATACATTTTCAATTTTGTCATTGTGTGGATTTTGTTTGTTAAATTTTTTTATACGCTACTATTATAGTGTGTGTGTGTGTGTGCCAGTATGTGCCTAGTATCCGTGCGCCGACAAGGGAAAACTTCATCATTTGCCTACCGGATAGGGACAACCACGAAAATTAGAAAGGACTTCGTCAACCACTACAGCAAACGCCTACCAACCAGGGAAAACCTATGAAAAAAGCAGACTTAGCTTGCATTTGTCTACCAACCAGAGAAAACCCCGAAAAACTAGTTATTTTAAAAAAAAAGAAAAAGAAAAAAACAAAAAAAACGTAAAAAAAAGACGGATCATATAAGTATGGCAACTGTAACGGTTTACGGCAAACGCGCGCGCGCCGCGCAATGCGTCACGCCGGGCAATATTTTTCAAGTTATCGCGCAGTTTGCAGCTCTTTCATCGCAAAGGCATATCGTGACGCACATCCACTGCTGATTACCACTCTGGCGTCTGCCATATTGACCACTAACCTCAAATCCCTCGTTCTTCACTTCTTGTCTCCGCCATCTTGTTTAGTTCACATTTTTGCCACCGCTCCTCACATCTCCGAACCAGATTGCCGGCAAGAACAGATCTCGTTCATTCACACCCCGACGGTTGACTCGACAGTAGCTACTGTCAACACCTACGTCGTACACGTTTTTGACCGCTTTCGACCGGCTATGAGAACCCTACTCCTACGTACGCTAGCGACCATTACGATGGTCCAGTACCAGGTTTTTGGTATAGTTAAATTACGTCTGTGCAAAGGGCGTCTGTACCGCTTTAAAAAACCCAGGTATATCAGTGCGTAGTGATGTTGGTTGATCTTAAAGCTGGTGAAGCATTTTCAAAAACAGTTTGCTTTTATTTTTTCGCGTCGCGTGAAGCCGCTGCGCTTTTGGTGACGCATCAACACCAGTAAGAAGTAAGTACCACACGCATAATTATTTTTCGGGCCTGCTCGGCGTAGGAATATATCCTTTCGTGTTTTGGTACTGTAACCGCAAACCTCCTTACCCTCCTCTTTCATCCGTCATCTTGTTTAGTTCTCCCGTTCGCCACCGCATCTCCTTGTCGCCGACCCCCCGCCATTTTTAGTACCCACTATTTTAACCTCAAAATCTGCTCTTCTAAGCTCTTGCTTCTGCCATCTTCTTTTAGTTCCCATTCTCACCACCGCGTCTCCTTGCCCCCACATCTTGCGACCGTCATGTTCACCACTAACCGCGAAATTTCCTCGTCCTTAGACCTCTTGTCACCGCCGTCTTGTTTAGTTCCCATTTTCGCCACCGCGTCTCATATCGCCCCATCTCTCTCTATCCACTCAAGAAAACTACCATCCAACGTTGAAAAATTGCTGATGAGTTCTGCAGGGGCTTTTGCAAATCTTGTTGGTAGGAAAACGTACCTTTTCCATCACCTCCAACATACCCCACTCCCACACCTTTTTCTTTCCACCAATCATAATCTCTCTTATTCTTACCAATCAACAACTTTCATTTGTTCGTTTCCACCAATAACATCACTTCTTATCCCCACCAATCACAACTTCACACGTCACTTTCTGTTATACTTTTTATCCCTCGTTCGCCATCTTTTCCCTCTTTCAGTCCCCACCTCCGTACACACAACACTTCGCCGCTCCGCTCCTCTCCATCACGTGTCCTCCATACTCTTTTATCTTCCTTCCTTCATCTTCCACCCGAATTAACGTGGCCACCGCATCTCCTTGTCGCCGACCCTCCGCCATTTTTAGTTCCCACTATTTTAACCTCAAAATCTGCTCTTGTAAGCTCTTGCTACCGCCATCTTCTTTTAGTTCCCATTCTCACCACCGCGTCTCCTTGCCCCCACCTCTTGCGACCGCCATGTTCACCACTAACCTCCAATATTCCTCGTCCTTAAACCTCTTGTCTCAACCATCTTGTTTAGTTCCCATTTTCGCCACCGCATCTCATATCGCCCCATCTCTCTATCCACTCAAGAAAACCACCATCCAACGTTCAAAAATTGCTGATGAGTTCTCGACAGGCTCTTGTAAATCTTGTTGCTAGCAAAACTTACCTTTCCCATCACCTCCAACATACCCCACTCCCACACCTTTTTCTTTCCACCAATCATAATCTCTCTTATTCTTACCAATCAACAACTTTCATTTGTTCCTTTCCACCAATAACATCACTTCTTATTCCCACCAATCACAACTTCACACGTCACTTTCTGTTATACTTTTTATCCCTCGCTCGCCATCTTTTCCGTCTTTCAGTCCCAACCTCCGCACACACAACACCTCGCCCCCCGCTCCTCTCCATCACGTGTCCTCCATACTCTTTCATCTTCCTTCCTTCATCTTCCACCCGAATTAACCAAACAATCACATTTCGTCTTATTTTTACCAATCAAAACACTCCACCTCACTTCCTGTTTTTCCTTCATCTTTCCCTAATCCTCAATTCTGTTAACTCGTCCCGGATGAACCAATGGCAATAACGATAATCCTTCCGCTCATGGCGCTTTTCAAACTTGCCGCCGTCGCACGCAGCGACACTTGCGACACTAGCACCCCTAGCGGCAGGATTATCGTTAATCCAATTGGCTCATCCGGGACTAATACTACTCGAGTTGGTACCAAAATTCCGTCGCGTTTAGCCTGCACTCGATGAACAGCAGTCAACTTTTGATCAGAAAGATGGTCGACAAGTTCTTCGTCCGACATACCATCGAGGCTATGGGTGGAAACGACGCTTCGACAGTAATTCAAGGTGCGGTGCTTGTCGACACGGATAGGATAACCGTGGAGAAGCGTGGCGCGCAACAAGGACTTACTTTGCTGTTCGGATTTTGGTTTGAACCAACAATGAACCAATTCGAAGACGAGTGCAGGACTGAACCGCACCTGCAATAGCGTCAATGCCTTTCTGAATAATAAAAGGGTTCACCTTCTCAAACCTTTGTCCTTCTTCTGTACGTGAAATGACCAAGTAACAACCAGCCGTCGGCGGTGCTACTTCTGTTACATACACTTTTCGGCGCTTGTTGTGAGTAATGGAGAAAGGGTGCTCCATAGCGAAATAAATCCTCAACCATTGCAACCGTCTCCGACCTCGGGCTCTGACTTCACGGGCGTTACCCCGCCTTGGGTGAGTGGCCTATCTATACCCATCTCACCCCAGGGTCACACCTCCCAGAACATAGATAGTGGGATCTAATCACCGTCGGAAGTCAGCAGCTCATGCAATGCCCCCCCGCGAGATTGCAGTTGAACAGCGGATACGAACACATACCCTACATGATGACCCCGGGCGGTGGGGATGACGCAATTACCACTCACCCAGCTGCGCACCCAGTGCGCTGGTATCATCAGGCAGTGTACACGGAGGATTAAAATAAAATGTAAAAGAAATAAAACTGTGTGGGCGTTTCGCACGCAAGGTAGGCCGGCGAGGAAGAAAAAGAGAGGCGTAAATGAATGGATGTGGTGCGAAATGTGCAGAAGTAAAAGAGAAGAATGAAACGATGGCGAGAAGCAACATGAAGTGAAATGCACAGAACGCACGAGAGCCTACCTTGAGTCCCCCGGTCACGAGAACGAACCCGCCTCGACCTGATGGGGATGAATGGGTGATAATGGCTATGAATGTCTCGGGTACCCCGTGTGCGCCTAACACGTACTCACAAATGTTGAGCCCCTGTGGGGGGTATACGCCTTCGTATCGGACATTGCATTTTTAGTTATAGGTATTTGCTCAGCGGTGACCCCGCACCACTCTGTGGGCATTGCGATGCGCCCTTAACGGTGCGTCACGTTTTAGAGGAGTGTCAGGTTTTAGCTGCATTGAGTGTTCGTATGGGGCTACGTTTTGGCAGACACGCGCGTGCTGTAGAATGTGTTTTACGTTTTATTCGTGACGGTGATTTTAATCTGCGCATTTGATTCGTTGAGCGACCTTTAGCTTTTTAATTTTATTCTGTCTGTTTTAATGCAGACTCTACTACCCAGTGGACATAAGGCGCTCATGTCCCTCGCATTCTACAGTTCTTGACACTATTTAGTCTTTTATTGCATATGCTTTTAGTGTGTTTTTGGGATTGCTGTATTGTTATTACCTTTTGGACATCGCGGATTTGTGTCCCGTTTTTACTTATACCTGTTTTACCCGTCTTTTATATTTTGGACTTTATATTTTTAAACATTGTGAGGGCGCTAATGACCTTAGCAGTTTAGCGCCCTTAAACCGCATCTCATCACATCATCTTTAGTACCACGAGTAGATGCCCCCCAGGGGGACACCTTATGTGCGTACGGGTGTTAACGTACCCGGGGGTTCCCGAGCCACTCATCGCCATCTTCATCACTTCATCCCCGTCCGATCGAGGTGGTTTTTTTCTCGTGACCGGGGAACTCAGGGTAGGCTCTCGTGTGTTCCGTGCATTTCATTCCATGTCGCCCCTCACCATCATTCCTTTCTTCTCTTCTACTTCTGCACATTTCGCCCCACGTCCATTCATTTACAAATCTCTTTTACTTCTTCGCCGGCCTCCTTGCGTGCGAAACGCCCACACACTTTTAGTTTCTTTTATCTTTTTATTTAAATCCTCCGTGGACACAGCCTGACGGATACCCGCTCACTGTTTGCGAAGCTGGGTGAGTGGGTAATGCCGTCATCTCCACCAACCGGGGTCGTCATGTAGGGTATGTGTTCATATCCGCTGTTCAACTGCAGTCCCGTGGGGGGGCCATTGCATGAGCTGCTGACTTCCGACGGCCATTGTGTCCCTCTGTCTATGTTCTGGGAGGTGTGACCCTGGGGTGAGATAGGTATAGATAGGCCACTCACCCAAGCCAGGGTAACGCACGGGATGTCAGAGCCCTAGGTTGGAGACGGTTGCAATGTTGGAGGATTTATTTCGCTAAGGAGCACCCTTTCTCCATCACTAACAACAAGCGCCGAAAAGTCTATGTAACAGAAGTAGGACCGCCGACATCTGGTTGTTACTTGGTCATTTCACGTACAGAACAAGGTCAAAGTCTTGCGAAGGTGAACCCTTTCATTATTCAGAAGGGCATTGACACCATTGCCGGTTCGGTTCAGTCCTGCACTCGCCTTCGAAACGGGTCATTATTGGTACACAGCCAGTCCGCTCAACAAAATAAGACCTTGGCTCTTCTATACATCCAGCGGCATGATTTACAGCACACTATTCTTTGCGCAGACTCCCTGAGCGCCCCGCAGAGTATTAACGCGCTGTACAGTTACCACCCACTCGTACAGCGCATACATGACCTGGTCCACTCGCTCGGTGTCTCTGGCATCCGCGTCTCCTTCATGTGGATTCAAGGTCTCAAAGAACGAGTCTGCCGACGCCGCTGCCAAGTCGGCGACATTATCACCCAGAATTTTTACCTCCGTTGTTCCCTCGTCAGATTTGTTTAGGGTTTTACGTCGCCGCATCCTCTCGCGTTGGAGCGATGAGTGGACGACCCTCCGGGGGAACAAGTTGCGGGAGGTTAAACCTCTCCCGTTAGTCTGGGCTACCTCTTCCCGTGCTTCTCGTCGGGAAGAGGTAGTTTTAACACGCCTTCGTATCGGACAATGCAATTTTTAGTCATAGGTTTTTGTTTAGTGGTGACCCCGCTCTAGTATGCGAGCAGTGTGATGCGCCCTTAACAGTGCGTCACCTTTTTAACAGAGTGTCAAGTTTTAGCTCTATTGCGCGGTCGTGTGGGTCTGCCTGTTGGCATAGCCAACGTTTTGGCAGACGACACGCATGCTGTAGAATGTCTTTTACGTTTTATCCATGACAGTGATTTTAATCGGTGCATATGATGCGCTGAGCGCCTTTTAACCTTGTGATATTATATTGCCTTTTTAATGGTGGCTCTACTCCCCAGTGGACATAATGCGCTCATGTCCAAAACGTTCTACAGCTCTTGAAATGTGTTTTTACTCTTTTATTGTTTTGTATAACATGTTTTAGTGTGGTGGTTTTAGCATTTGTGTGCGTGCTTTTTAGTGCTTTTGACTTATCGGATTTTCCGTTTTTTAGTTCTTGATTGTTATATTCTACACCTTATAAGGGCGCTGATGACCTTTGATGTTTAGCGCCCTTAACCCCATATCATTATCATCATCATCACGTACCCTGTTTATCACTTTCGACGGCGTCGATCTGCCCACGAGTCTTTCAGCAGGATACGAGCGTATTGCTGTGAGGCCCTATATACCTAGACCTCTGCGTTGTTTCAAATGCCAACGTTTTGGGCATACGCAAGTCTCATGTAAGAGTGCCGTTAACATCTGTGCAACATGTAGCCAGCCCTCACACGAAGGTACCTATTCAACAGCCCCCGTCTGCGCCAATTGAAAAGGGTCACATTCTGCTTCATTTGGCGACTGTCCGCGGTATTTGGATGAGAAGGCGATCCAGGAGATCCGGGTAAATGAGAAACTCTCCTTCGCCGAAGCCCGGAGGCGTTACCATACGCGCCAACCTTCGCTCCTGCGATCGGGAACATTCAGTTCTGTTGTTGCCTCGCCAGTACCCCGGAAGGATGCTGGGACTCAAACTTGGACCATGACTGCCTTGACCGCCACTACCATCCGGTCGTCCATTTCTGGTATTGTTAGCAAGCCATCTAAAGCTGGTCCCAAGTCACTGAATTCGCAAGCCGCTGAAAAGCAACCAAAGCAGAAACTTCGTAGGGAAGATTTTCTGAAGGAACCTCCGCGTGCGCGCGGTAAGAAAAGTTCACGTTCTCCTCCTTGGAGGTCGCAGTCCCAGGGCGCTCCAGGGACCAGCCGCGCTCAGCGGCACCCCTCACCCTGAGCCACCCAGAACCGATTCTCGGCGCTTGAATCGGTTTCTGGCTCTGAGCGCGTGGGCCCTCCCTTCGAGGAAGCTATGGAGTCTGAACAACTCCATACCAAAAGCCCGAGCCCAAAGGTTAAGCATAAGGTAATTTTGAGCCGCCCTTCTAAGTAAGAAGTTTATCCCTTTATTTATGGCTATCGTGACCTGGAATTTACGTGGTGTACAATCCCACAGGGCGGAATTGCAACTTTTATTGCGTTCCCATTCACCTATGTCCGTGTGTTTGCAGGAGACTAAGCTTCGCCCTTACGATCCTTTAGATCTCCGAGGGCATACTCCGGTTTGCTACGATCTTGAGCCGGAGGAGATTACTCCTGCCCATGGAGGTGTTATGATATTAGTGCGTATCGAGGTACATTTTCAAACTCTCCCTCTTGCGACCGACTTGCAAACTGTTGCCGTAACTATTCAATTACCCGGCTTCTTCTTTTCTGTTTGCTCTGTCTATTCACCTCCATCGTCTCACCTCGCTCCTACGGACATTCGATTTCTCCTGTCCGCTCTCCCAGCACCATTTCTTCTTTTGGGAGATTTTAATGCCCATCACACCCCGTGGGGTTCGGCAAGGGCTTGTGCGAGGGGAACACTTCTTTCCGACATTTTTTACCAATTCAATCTCTCCATCCTGAATACAGGTGAACCTATTTTTATTTCTGATTCTTCTCGTACATTCTCTCACCTGGACCTAGCTGTTTGCTCACTCCAGCTTGTTAGTCGTCTGCAGTGGAATGTCGTCGCTGACACCCACTTCTGCGACCATTACCCCTGCAACGTTTCTCTTCTGTCACATCACGTACAGCATTCCAGAGTCCCTACCTGGATATTCACAAAGCTGACTGGAGCTTGTATTACAGCCTCGTGCATTTTGACGACCAGCCCTTCACCGACATTAACCAACTAGTGCAGCCCTCTACGTCTACGGTTTTCTCTGCCGCCAAACGCGCACTTCCCCGTTCATCCTCTCAACCTCGGCGTATTCCTGTTCCGTGGTGGAAGGAGGGTTGTCGGGACGCCGTTCGTGCCCGTAGAACTGCACTTAGGGTGTTTCGGCGACACCCTACACTTGATAATTTGGTGACTTTTAAACAATCGCGCGCCAGGGATCGTCGGATTATTCGGGATAGCAAGAAGGCATCATGGGCTCGTTTTGTCGAGTTTTTAATCGCTTTACGCCTTCATCCGTTGTTTGGGAGAAACTTCGTCGCTTCTCAGTTAAGTGTCGCATTGTACTGTTTCTGGCCTTCAGCTTCCCAATGCCACCATAGTGGATCCGGCTGCCATCGCTAACACTCTGGGCGCTGCCTTTGAGGCGGTTTCCAGTTCAGACCATTATTCCGCCGGCTTTCGCTCTATCAAAGACCGGCTGGTTTCCGCCAGTTATAATTTTCGGTCTGCTAATACCGAGTGTTATAATGAACGTTTCATAATGAGGGAGATGGAGCACGCTCTTCATTGCTCTAGGCACTCCGCTCCTGGCCGGACGGCATTCATGTCCTGATGTTAAAGAACCTTTCAGCCGACAGTAAACTATTTCTCTTACAGGTCTATAACCGTATTTGGCAAGACGGCATTTATCCTTCCGTTTGGCGCGAAGCCACCATTGTCCCTATACTTAAGCCTGGGAAGGATCGCCAACTACCTTCCACCTATCGCCCTATCTCCCTCACGAGTTGCATTTGCAAGGTGATGGAGCGCACGAACAACGGACGGTTGACATGGTGGCTTGAGTCTCAGAAACTTCTGGCGAACGCTCAGTGTGGATTTCGTCGCCATCGCTCTACCGTCGACCATCAGTTGTCCCTGTAGACGCATATTATGAATGGATTTCTGAGAAAATGTCAAACCGTGGCTGTGTTTTTTGACCTGTAGAAAGCTTACGACACTTGTTGTAGGGGCGAATATTTTACGTACACTTCACGCATGGAATATTATTGCGATTGTCTTCCCATATTTCTTCGGGAGTTTATGACGGACAGCGTCTTTCGTGTACGTGTGGGTCTCGGTTTTATCTAGTCGTTTTATTCAAGAGAACGGAGTACCGCAGGGCTCTATACTTAGTGTCACACTTTTTGCAATTGCTATCAACCCCATTGTTGATTGTATTCCACCTGGCATTTCATCGTCCCTTTTTGTTGACGATTTTGACATTTATTGCAGTTCACGGCGGACCTGTCTACTCGAACGCCGTCTCCGAGGCTATATTGGCCGTCTCTACGCCTGGAGTAACGCCAACGGCTTCAATTTCTCTGCCGGAAGGTCCGTCTGTATCAATGTCTGGCGCCGGAAGGCTTTCCCTCCGCCCTCTCTCCATCTTGGACCAGGGATACTTCCGTTTGCAGTCGAGTCGAAAGTTTTAGGGTTGATCTTTGATAGTAAGCTGAGCTGGATTTCGCACATTTCGTTTTTAAATGCAAAGTTTGACAGATCTCTTAATCTTTTACGTGTTTTAAGTGGCACATCCTGGGGAGCTGATCGGACCGTCCTTTTACATCTTTATTGCTCTTTGTTCCTATCCAAGCTTGATTACGGGTATTGTCTATTCGTGGGTGCGTCCATCTGTTTTACGTCGATTGAATGACATTCACCATCGTGGCATAATAGTCGGTCCTGTGGCCTTTCCAACCACCCCTGTACCCAGTCTGTATGCTGAAGCTGCAGAGCTTCCGCTGTCCTTCCGGCGTGAGATGCTTTTGTGCAGCTATGCTTGACGACTCTCAAGCTTGCCTGACTACCCATCTTTCGAGGTATTTTACGAAGATTTGCTTGATCGGCAATATTTTGTTAGCACCTCTGCCATGCTCCCTCCAGGGGTTCGATTTCGAATGCTTCTTCGGCATTTGGACTTTACGCCAGCGACAGCCCTTCCCAGCGGCGAAACGCGTTTTCCTCCATAGTTGCGCGCTGAGGCTCGGTGTCACCTTGGGTTGACGTCAATGTCGAAGAATGAGACCCCTTCTTCAGTTCTTAGATCGGATTTTTTAGAACATCAGGCGCAGTTCGGAGATTTTCGTTTTATATATACTGATGGGTCTATGACTGATGTTGGAGTAGGTTGTCCCTCTGTTGATGTTAATCGTAGTATTACATTTCGTTTACCTGGGCAATGTTGTATTTTTACCGCCGAACGTTTTAGTATTTATCAGTCACTTTTATACGTCCAGCGGTATGACTTACGGCACTGTTTTATTTGTTCAGATTCACTGAGTGCTCTTCAAAGTATTCGCGCACTGAACAATTACCACCCCCTCGTGCAGCGCATACATGACCTGGTCCACTCGCTTGGTGCCTCTGGCATCCGCGTCTCCTTCATGTGGATTCCAGGTCATGTGGGCAACTCAGGGAACGAGTCAGCCGACGCCGCTGCCAAATCGGCGATTTTATTACCCAGATTTTTTACCTCTGTTGTTCCCTTGTCAGATTCGTGTGCTATTTTACGTCGCCGCATCCTCTCGCTTTGGCGCGATGAGTGGATGGCCCTCCGGGGGAACAAATTGCGGGAGGTTAAACCGCTCCCGTTAGTCTGGGTTACCTCTTCTCGTTCTACACGTCGGGAAGAGGTACTTTTAGCCCGTTACGAATTCGACATTGCCTTTTAGTCATGGATACTTGCTCAGTGGTGACCCCGCTCCACTGTGTCAGCAGTGTGATGCGCCCTTAATGGTGCCTCACATTTTAACTGAGTGTCAAGTTTTAGCTCCACTGCGCGTTCGCGTGAGTCTGTCTGTTGGCATTGCCAACGTTTTCACAGACGACGCGCATGCTGTAGAATGTCTTTTACGTTTTATAAGTGACATTGGTTTTAATCGGCGCATTTGATGCGCTGAGCGACTTTTAGTTTTGAGATTTTATATTGTCAGTTTTAATGGTGCTCTTCTCCCCGACCGACATAAGCCGCTCATGTCCCTTGCATTCTACAGTTCTTGACAGGTTGTTTTATTATTTTAGTGACCATGATTTTAGTGTGTAGGTTTTAGTCTTTGGTCTGTATTGTTTTTTGGTGTCTTTGACCAAGCGGGTTTGTGTGTGGTTTTTTACTTTTTTGACTTTTCACTTTTATATTTTATACATTGTAAGGGCGCTAATAACCATAGCAGTTGAGCGCCCTTCAGCCTCATCTCATCATCATCAACACGTCTCCTTCGTGTGGATTACAGGTCATGTGGGCATCTCAGGCAACGAGTCTGCTGACGCCGCTGCCAATTCGGCCATTTTATCACCCAGATGTTTTACCTGTGTTGTTCCTTCCTAAGATTTTTATGTTATTTTACATTACCGTATCCTCTCGCGCTGGCGCGATGAGTGGGCGGCTCTTAGGAGGAACAAGTTGCGGGAGGTTAAACCTCTCCCGTTAGTCTGGGGTACCTCTTCTCGTTCTTCTCGCCGGAAAGAGGTGCTTTTAGCCCGTCTACGAATCGGACATTGTCTTTTTAGCCATAGATACCTGCTAAGTGGTGACCCCGCACCGCTCTGTGAGCAGTGTGATGCGCCCTTAACGGTGCGTCGCATTTTAGCAGAGTGTCAAGTTTTAGCTCCGTTGCGCGTTCGTGTTGGTCTGCCTGTTGGCCTAGCCAACATTTTGGCAGACGACGCGCGTACTGTAGAATGTCTTTTACGTTGTATCAGTGACATTGGCTTTAGCCGACGCATTTGATGCGCTGAGCGTGTTTTGACTGTGTGATTTTATATTGTCTTTTTAATGAGGCACCTCCTCCAAAATGGACATCTAGCGCTCGTCTCCCCCGCATTCTGCACTTCTTGACACGTTGTTTTACTCTTTTATTTACCATGCTTTTAGTGTGTTCGTTTTTGGAATTTGGTGTTTTGTTTTTTACCTTTGGACATCGCGGGTTTGTGTCCCGTTTTTAATTATGCGGTTTTTTATCGGAGTCTTATTTTTGGACTGTAACTTTTGTACTTTGTAAGGGCGATGATGACCTTAGCTGCTTAGCGCCCTTAAACCGCATCTCATCATCATCGTCATCATCATCATCACCATCATCATCGTGTTTCTCGTCGGGAAGAGGTGATTTTAACACGACTTCGTATCGGACATTGCGTTTTTAGTCATAGACACTTGCTTAGTGGTGATCCCGCACCACTGTGTGATCAGTGTGCTGTACCCTTAACAGTGTGTCATATTTTAACGGAGTGTCAGGTTTTAGCACAATTGCGCGCTCGTGTGTGTCTGCCTGTTGTTTTAGCTGACATTTGGCAGACGACGCGTATACTGTACAACGTCTTTTATGTTTCATCCGTGACAGCGGTTTTATTCGACGCATTTAATGCGTGGAGCGTCCTTTAGTTTTATGATTTTATATTGTCCATTTTAATGGGGGAGGGCTGTTATCCCCTGTGGTCATATGACGCTCTGAACGCTTGGCTTCTACAGATCCTGACACGTAGTTTCCTCTTTTATTATTTGGTATGCACAGCTTTTAGTTGGGATGTTTTTTAGACATTGATATGTATTTTATTGCATCGACTACGCGGGTTTGTGTCCCGTATTTTCATTTCTGGATTTTAACTTTTCGACAACGATGGCTTATTTTATACTGTTGTTGTATCTGCGGTTTTTACCCCTATTTCATATTTGGACATTTCATTTTATACTTTGTAAGAGCGCTGATGACCATAGCTGTTGAGCGCCCTTAAACCGCATCTCATCATCATCATTATATGACTTAACCAAATGGTGCAGCACTTTACCTCTACGATGCTATCTGCCGCCGAACGCACAATTTCCCGTTCGTCCTCTCACCCACGACGGATTTCTTTTCCTTGGTGGAACGAGGAGTGTTGGGTTCCGTTCGTGCCCGCAGAACTGCTTTTAGCGTGTTTCGGAGACACCCTACACTTGATAATTTGGTTAATTTTAAACAATCGCGCGCCAGGACTCGTCGCATTATTCAGGACAGACAGAACGCATCCTGGACTCTGGGTGCTGCCTTTGAGTCGGTTTCCAGTTCTACCCATTATTCCGCCAATTTTTGCACTTTCAAAGACCGGCTGGATTCCGAGACATTCAATTTTCAGTCTGCTACTAAGGAGTGTTATAATGAAGTTTTCACAATGCGGGAGTTGGAGCACGTTCTTCATTGCTTTAGGCACCCCGCTCCTGGCCCGGACGGCATTCATGTCCTGATGTTAGAGAACCGTTCAGCCGACAGTTAACTCTTTCTCTTACAGGGCTATAACCGTATTTGGCAAGACGGCTTTTTTCCTTCCGTTTGGCGCGAAGCCACCATTGTCCCTATACTTACGCCTGGTAAGGATCGCCAACTACCTTCCAGCTACCGCCCTACCTCCCTCAGCAGTTGCCTTTGCAAGGTGGTGGAGCGCATGATCAACGGGCGGTTGACGTAGTGGCTTGAGCCTCAGAAACTTCTGGCGAACGCTAAGTGTGGATTTCGTTGCCATCGCTCTACCGTCGACCATCTGGTGTCTCTGTCGACAAATTTTATGAACAGATTTCTGAGAAAGTGTCAAACAGTCGCTCTATTTTTTGACCTGAAGAAAGCTTATGACACTTGTTGGAGGGGCGGCATTTTACGTACACACCATGCATGGAATATCCGCGCTCGTCTTCCCAAATTTCTTCGGGAGTTTATGACGGACCGCGTCTTTCGTGTGCGTGTGGGCTCCGTTTTATCTAGTCGTTTTATTTAAGAGAACGGAGTACCGCAGGGCTCTGTACTCAGTGTCACACTTTTTGCGATTGCTATCAACCCCATTGTTGATTGTATTCCACTTGGCATTTCATCGTCCCTTTTTGTTGACGATTTTGCCATTTATTGCAGTTCACGGCGGATTTGTCTACTCGAACGCCGTCTCCATAGCTGTATCGGCCGTCTCTACGCCTGGAGTAACGCCAACGGCTTTAATTTCGCCGCCGAAAAAACAGTCTGTATCAATTTCTGGCGCCGGAAGGCTTTCCCTCCGCCCTCTCTCTATCTTGGTCCAGGGATATTTCCGCTGCAGACGAGGCGAAATTTTTGGGGTTGATTTTTGATAGGAAGTTGTGTTGGACTTCGCAATTTCCTTTTTAAAAGCAAGGTGTGACCGTTCTCTTAATCTTTTGCGTGGTTTAAGTGGCACATACTGGGGAGCTGATGGAACCGTCCTTCTTCGCCTTTCCCCCCAGGGGCTCACCTTTTGTGAGTACGGGCTAGGCGCACCCGGGGTACCCGAGCCAATCATCGCCATCATCATCCTTCCACCCCCGTCCGGTCGAGGTGGGTTCGTTCTCGTGACCGGGGGAATCAAGGTAGGCTCTCGTGCGTTCTGTGCATTTCATATCATGTCGCTCCTCGCCATCGTTTCTTTCTTCGCTTTTACTTCTGCACATTTCGCACCACGTCCATTCATTTACGCATCTCTTTTTCTTCCTCGCCGGCCTACCTTGCATCCGAAACGCCAACAGTTTTAGTTTCTTTTATCTTTCTTTTAATCCTCCGTGGACACAGCCTGACGGATACCCGCGCACTGGGTGCGCAGCTGGGTGAGTGGGTAATGGCGTCATCTCCACCATCCGGGCTCGTCATGTAGGGTATGTGTTCGTATCCGCTGTTCAACTGCAGTCCCGCGGGGGGGGCCATTGCATGAGCTGCTGGCTTCCGACGGCGATTGGGTCCCTCTGTCTATGTTCTGGGAGGTGTGACCCTGGGGTGAGTCTGGTATAGATAGGCCACTCACCCAAGCTGGGGTAACGCCCGGGAAGTCAGAGCCCGAGGTCGGAGACAGTTGCAATGGTGGAGGATTTATCTCGCTATGGAGCACCCTCCCTCCATTAATACAAACAAGCGCCGAAAAACTTTTGTAACAGAACTAGCACCGCCGTCATCTGGTTGTTACTTGGTCATTTCAAGAACAGAAGAAGGACAAAACTTTGAGAAGGTGAACCCTTTTATAATTCAGAAGGGCATAGATGCTATTGCTGGTGCGGTTCAATCCTGCACTCGTCTACGGAATGGTTCCTTATTGGCACAAACTAAGTCCGATCAGCAAAGTAAGACCTTGTTGCGCGCTACGCTTCTCCACGGCTATCCCATCCGTGTGGAGAAGCACCGCACATTGAATTCCTGTCGAGGCGTCATTACCACCCATAGCCTCGATGGTATATCGGACGAGGACCTGGTAGAATATCTTGCAGACCAGAAAGTGACAGCGGTCCATCGAGTGCAGGCCAAACGCGACGGCGTATTGGTACCCACTCGTACCCTGTTTATTACATTTGATGGCGCCGATCTGCCCACGAGCATTTCCGCAGGGTACGAACGGATTTCTGTGAGGTCTTATATTCCTAGACCTCTGCGTTGTTTTAAATGCCAACGTTTTGGGCATACGCAAGTCTCATGTAAGAGTGCCGTTAACATCTGTGCAACATGTAGCCAGCCCTCACATGAAGGTACCTGTTCAACAGCCCCCGTCTGCGTTAATTGTAAAGGGTCTCATTCTGCTTCGTTTGCCGACTGTCCGCGGTACTTGGACGAGAAGGCGATCCAGGAGATCCGGGTAAAGGAAAAACTCTCCTTCGCTGAAGCCCGGAGGCGTTACCATGCGCGCCAACCTTCACTCCTGCGATCTGGCACATTTAGTTCTGTTGTTGCCTCGCCAGTATCACGAGTAGATGCCGAAACTCAGTCCTGGGCCATGACTGGATTAACCGCCACTACCGTCCGGCCGTCCATTAAAGCTACTGTCACCAAGCCCTATAAACCTGGTCCAAAGTCAATGAAGTCGCAAGCCGCTGAAAAGAAACCCAAGCAGAAACTTCGTAGGGAAGATTTTTTGAAAGACCCTCCGCGTTCGCGCGGTAACAAAAGTTCACCTTCTCCTCCTCGGAGGTCGCTGTCACAGGAAGGTCCTGGGACAAGCCGCGCTCAGCGGCACCCCTCACCCATCGCCACCCAGAACCGATTCACGGCGCTTGAATCGGTTTCTGGCACTGAGCGCGTGGGCCCTCCCTCCGAAGAAGCTATGGAGTCTGACCAACTCCATACAAAAAGCCCGAGCCCAAAGGTTAAGCAAAAGGTTCTTTTAAGCCGCCCTTCTAAGTAGACAATTTATCCCTTTTATTCATGGCTATCCTGACCTGGAATATACGTGGTGTACGATCGCATAGGGCGGAACTGCAACTTTTATTGCGTTCCCATTCGCCTATGGTTGTATGTTTGCAGGAGACTAAGCTTCGCCCTCACGATCCTTTTGATCTCCGAGGATATACTCCGGTTCGCTACGACCTTGAACCGGAGGAGGGTACTCCTGCTCATGGTGGTGTCATGATTTTGGTGCGCAATGACGTTCATTTTAAAACTATCACACTTACGTCCGACTTGCAAGCTGTTGCCATTAGACTGCAGTTACCCGGTTTCTTCTTTTCTGTTTGTTCTGTGTATTCACCTCCATCGTCTCCCCTCGCTCACGCGGACATTCGAGCTCTCCTGTCCGCTCTCCCAACACCCTTTCTTCTGTTGGGAGATTTTAATGCCCATCACCCACTATGGGGTTCGCCAAGGGCTTGTGCGACGGGAACTCTTCTTTACGACATTTTTTATCAGTTCAATCTTTCCATCCTCAATACCGGTGCACCTAGTTTTATTTCTGATTCTTCTGCTTCATTCTATCACCTGGACCTTGCCATTTGTTCCCTCCAGCTTGCTCATCGTCTTCAGTGGAACGTCGTCGCTGACACCTACTCCAGCGATCATTACCCCTGCATCGTCTCTCTTTTGTCGCACCACGTACAGCATTCCAGAGTACCTACCTGGATATTCGCAAAAGCCGACTGGAGCTTGTATTCCAGCCTCGTGCATTTTTACGATCAGCCCTTCGCCGACATTAACCAACTAGTGCAGCACCTTACGTCTACGATTTTCTCTGCCGCCGAACGCGCAATTCCCCGTTCATCCGCTCAACCTCGGCGACCGCCTGTTCCGTGGTGAAACGAGGATTGTCGGGACGCCCTTCGTGCCCGTAGAACTGCCCTTAGGGTGTTTCGGCGACACCCTACACTTGATAATTTGGTGACTTTTAAACAATCGCGCGCCAGGGCTCGTGGCATTATTCAGCATAGCAAGAAGGCGTCGTGGACTCGTATTGTCGAGTCTTTTAATCGCTTTACGCCTTCATCTGTTGTTTGGGATAAACTTCGTCGCTTCTCAGGTAAAGTGTCGCATTGTACTGTTTCTGGCCTTCAGGTTTCCAATGCCACCATAGTGGATCCGGCTGCCATCGCTAACACTCTGAGTGCTCCCTTTGAGGCGGTATCCAGTTCAAACCATTATTCCGCCGGCTTTCGCTCTATCAAAGACCGGCTGGATTCCGACACGTTTAATTTTTGGTCTCCTAATAATGAGTGTTATAATGAACTTTTCACAATGAGGGAGAGGAGCACGCTCTTCATTGCTGTAGGCACTCCGCTCCTGGGCCGGACGGCATTCATGTCCTGATGTTAAAGCACCTTTCAGCCGACAGTAAACTCTTTCTCCTACAGGTCTATAACCGTATTTGGCAAGACGGCATTTTTCCTTCCGTTTGGCGCGAAGCCACCATTGTCCCTATACTTACGCCTGGTAAGGATCGCCAACTACCTTCCAGCTACCGCCCTATCTCCCTCACCAGTTGCATTTGCAAGGTGATGGAGCGTATGATCAACGGGCGGTTGACATGGTGGTTTGAGTCTCAGAAACTTCTAGCGAACGCTCAGTGCAGATTTCGTCGCTATCGCTCTACCGTCGACCATCTGGTGTTCCTGTCGACGCATGTTCTGAATCGATTTCTGAGAAAGTGTCAAACCGTGGCTGTGTTTTTTGACCTGGAGAAAGCTTATGACACTTGTTGGATGGTCGGCATTTTACGTACACTTCACGCATAGAATATCCGCGGTCGTCTTCCCATATTTCTTCGGAAGTTCATGACGGACCGCGTCTTTCGTGTACGTGTGGCCTCGGTTTTATCTAGTCGTTTTATTCAAGAGAACGGAGTACCGCAGGGCTCTGACTTAGTGTCACACTTTTTGCGATTGCTATCAACCCCATTGTTGAATGTGTTCCACCTGGCATTTCATCGTCCCTTTTTGTTGACGATTTCGCTATTTATTGCAGTTCACGGCGGACCTGTCTACTCGAACGCCGTCTCCAGAGCTGTATCGACCGTCTCTACGCCTGGAGTAACGCCAACGGCTTTAATTTCTCCGCCGAGAAATCCGTCTGCATCAACTTCTGGCACCGGAAGTATTTCCCTCCGCCCTCTCTCCATCTAGGGCCAGGGATGCTTCCGTTTGCAGACGAGGCGAAATTTTTGGGGTTGATCTTTGATAGAAAGTTGTGTTGGACCTCGCCCATTTCTTTTTTAAAAGCAAAGTGTGACCGTTCTCTTAATCTTTTACGTGTTTTAAGTGGCACATCCTGGGGAGCTGATCGGACCGTCCTTCTACATCTTTATTGCTCTTTATTCCGATCCAAGCTTGATTACGGGTATTGTCTATTGGTGGGTGCGTCCATCTGTTTTACGTCGATTGAATGACATTCACCATCGTGGCGTAATAGTCGGTCCTGGGGCCTTTCCAACCACCCCTGTACCCAGTCTGTATGCTGAAGCTGCAGAGCTTCCGCTGTTTTTCCGGCGTGAGATGCGTTTGTGCAGCTATGCTTGTCGACTCTCAAGCTCCCCTGACCACCCGTCTTTCGAGGTATTTTACGAAGATTCGCTTGATCGGCAATATTTCGTTACCTCCTCTGCCTTGCTTCCTCCAGGGGTTCGATTTCGAAAGCTTCTTCGGCATTTAGCTTTACGCCAGCGCCGGCCCTTCCCAGGGGGGAAACGCGCTTTCCTCCATGGTTGCGCGCTGAGGCCCGGTGTCACCTTGGGTTGACGTCAATGTTGAAGAATGAGACCCCTTCTTCAGTTCTTAAATCGGCTTTTTGGAACTTCAGGCGCAGTTCGGAAATTTTCGTTTTATATATACTGATGGGTCTAAGACTGATGTTGGAGTAGGGTGTGCCTTTGTTGATGGTAATCGTAGTTTTACATTTCGTTTACCCGGGCAATGTTCTATTTTTACCGCCGAACGTTTTAGTATTTATCAGTCACTTTTATACGTCCAGCGGTATGACTTACGGCACTGTTTTATTTGTTCAGATTCCCTGAGTGCTCTTCAAAGTATTCGCGCACTGTACAATTACCACCCCCTCGTGCAGCGCATACATGACCTGGTCCACTCGCTTGGTGCCTCTGGCATCCGCGTCTCCTTCATGTGGATTCCAGGTCATGTGGGCATCTCAGGGAACGAGTCAGCCGACGCCGCTGCCAAATCGGCGATTATTATCATTATTCTTCTCGTCGGGAAGAGGTACTTTTAGCTCGTTTACGAATCGGACATTGTCTTTTTAGCTATAGATACCTGCTCAATGTTGACCCTGCACCACTCTGTGAGCAGTGTGATGCGCCCTTAACGGTGCGTCACATTTTAGCAGAGTGTCAAGTTTTAGTTACGTTGCGCGGTCGTGTTGGTCTGCCTGTTGGCCTAGACAACGTTTTGGCAGACGACGCGCGTGCTGTAGAATGTCTTTTACGTTTTATCAGTGACATTGGCTTTAGCCGACGCATTTGATGCGCTGAGCGTCTTTGGACTGTGTGATTTTATATTGTCTTTTCAATGGGGCATCTCCTCCCCAATGGACATCTGGCGCTCGTGTCCCTCGCATTCTACAGTTCTTGACACGTTGTTTTACTGTTTTATTGACCATGCTTTTAGTGTGTTCGTTTTTGGAATTTGGTGTTTTGATTTTTACCCTTGGGCATCGCGGGTTTGTGTCCCGTTTTTAATTATGCGGTTTTTTATCGGAGTTTTATTTTTGGACTGTGCCTTTTCTACTTTGTAAGGGCGCTGATGACCTTAGCTGTTTAGCGCCCTTAAACCGCATCTCATCATCATCATCACTTCCCGGGTCAGATTTGTTTTTTATTTTACGTAGCCGCATCCTCTGGCTTTGGAGGGATGAGTGGACGGCCCTTCGGGGGAACCAGTTACGGGAGGTTAAGGCTCTCCCGTTAGTCTGGGGTATCTCTTCTCGTTCGTGTCGTCGGGAAGAGGTACTATTAGCTCGCTTACGAATCGGACATTGTCTTTTTAGCCATAGATACCTGCTCAGTGGTGACCCCGCACCACTCTGTGAGCAGTGTAATGCGCCCGTAACGGTGCGTCGCATTTTAGCAGAGTGTCAAGTTTTAGCTCCGTTGCGCGTTCGTGTTGGTCTGCCTGTTGGCCTAGCCAACGTTTTGGCAGACGACGCGCGTGCTGTAGAATGTCTTTTACGTTTTATCAGTGACATTGGCTTTAGCCGACGCATTTGATGCGCTGAGCGTCTTTGGGCTGTGTGATTTTATATTGTCTTTTTAATGGGGCATCTCCTCCACAATGGACATCTGGCGCTCGTGTCCCTCGCATTCTACAGTTCTTGACACGTTGTTTTACTGTTTTATTGACCATGCTTTTAGTGCGTTCGTTTTTGGAATTTGGTGTTTTGATTTTTACCCTTGGGCATCTCGGGTTTGTGTCCCGTTTTTAATTATGCGGTTTTTTATCGGAGTTTTATTTTTGGACTGTGCCTTTTCTACTTTGTAAGGGCGCTGATGACCTTAGCTGTTTAGCGCCCTTAAACCGCATCTCATCATCATCATCATCACTTCCCGGGTCAGATTTGTTTTTTATTTTACGTAGCCGCATCCTCTGGCTTTTGAGGGATGAGTGGACGGCCCTTCGGGGGAACAAGTTGCGGGAGGTTAAGGCTCTCCCGTTAGTCTGGGGTATCTCTTCTCGTTCGTGTCGTCGGGAAGAGGTACTATTAGCTCGCTTACGAATCGGACATTGTCTTTTTAGCCATAGATACCTGCTCAGTGGTGACCCCGCACCACTCTGTGAGCAGTGTGATGCGCCCTTAACGGTGCGTCGCATTTTAGCAGAGTGTCAAGTTTTAGCTCCGTTGCGCGTTCGTGTTGGTCTGCCTGTTGGCCTAGCCAACGTTTTGGCAGACGACGCGCGTACTGTGGAATGTCTTTTACGTTTTATCAGTGACATTGGCGCATTTGATGCGCTGAGCGTGTTTTGACTGTGTGATTTTATATTGTCTTTTTAATAAGGCATCTCCTCCAAAATGGATATCTAGCGCTCGTCTCCCTCGCATTCTACAGTTCTTGACACGTTGTTTTACTCTTTTATTTACCATGCTTTTAGTGTGTTCGTTTTTGGAATTTGGTGTTTTGTTTTTTACCTTTGGA
Organism: Deroplatys truncata; assembly: GCA_030765065.1. Lineage (NCBI taxonomy): Eukaryota > Metazoa > Arthropoda > Insecta > Mantodea > Mantidae > Deroplatys > Deroplatys truncata. The sequence goes on from CM060990.1 coordinate 273,886,499, forward strand.
CATCGCGGGTTTTAGTCCCGTTTTTAATTATGTGGTTCTTTATCGGACTTTTAATTTTGGACTCTAGCTTTTATACTTTGTAAGGGCGCTGATGACCGTAGCAGTTAAGCGCCCTTAAACCGCATCGCATCATCATCAAGTTAGACTATGTTAGACTATGTTAGGCTTGACTATATTAGGTTATGATTATGACTATATTAAAATGAATTTTAGATATTTCGCGCGAGTTAGGTTAGGTTAGGGTAGGTTGGTTTACTCCAGGTTAATTTAGGTTAGACTATATTAGGTTAGGTTAGGCTAGGTTATGGTTATGACTACATTTAGAATGGATTAAGGATGTTATACTAGTGTTATATCTAACGTGGTTTTTAGATATATAAATAATGGTATGTTATTAACTAATTCATTCGCTTTTAATTTCTATGCCCGTTAGCATCTGTGTGTTTATTTAATTTATTTTAGAGTTTTAAATATGAGCTATTGTGGAAGAAAATAGTTACAACCGACTTATGCGAATCTTTTTCGTGCATTACACTCGGAAGCATACGGGTCGTTAAATGTTGTATATACGATCGGATTTTAAAGAATCGTTTTTTGTCAAGACTTAGGATGAATAGAGGGAGATGGTATACCGAGCTAGCTCTCTACTCCACACTTGAGTCTCTTGTGGATGAGAAATCAGAAACACTGAAAGCCGATATGATAAGAAATCTAGATATAAATGTGCAAGATGCCGAATATAGTGGAAATCGGTGTTTACTAATTTGGCGTTTCCAAATGGTGATTATAGTGGTGATAATTCAGTGATATCTTTGCTTGAAAATTCGAGTAGACTGGTGAATATGCTGAGGCTGCTCATTGCATCGATCGATGCTGGTAATAGTAATCATATGCAGGAGATTGAAGAAATTATAAGTAAGCTGAAAGCATCTAAGGTTATAGCATGACAGTCACACAAAACACTGTTAAATAGATTTTGACAATAGTTAACAAAAACATTGAAATTTATCATGATTACCAGCAACTTCTGCTATAAAATGGCTTATCCAGGCATTGCTGAACTGTTTAATTTTTACATGATAAAGTGTTTACCTGCAAGCATCTTTCCCTGTGATGCAGACAATTATATAATTGGGTTTTTAGGAAATCTAGGCTATCATCGCTGTGTTTGGGAAAAGTAGGTGTGGTTTTGTGAACGATTTTAATAGGATAATTTTTATAAAATAACTTTGGTTTATATTATATAGGACTTCTTATTAATATTATTATACGCTTCACATCATACAATCAAATATTAAATGACTCTGACATCTGGATTTCATGTATTCTGCTGACTTTCAAAATAGCTAATAGCCATTTTAGATTTCATGCAGGATCAATGTTTAAACAATTGTTTATTAAATGAATTGAATTGCCAAGAAATACAATATTCTATTAACCGTATGAAAAGCTCTGAGTACAAATTTTGTTAGCTTGCGGTGTTACTAAATATAATGTTGCTCATTTGGTGTATTTGTAAGTGTAAATTTTAGTTTCTTGTTTAACATTAATTCCTACACTAAATGATGTTACATTTGTTTATTTCTACCTAGCCCATAACCCAGTTCTAAATATGCGCAAATATGTGAAGGAAGCTCTGAGTATGAAATTATCCTACTCCGTATAGGTAGGAATAAACTGTGACTAAAACACGACAATATCTGTTTTGCTATTTTATTTCTCCACGGATTTTGTTATAAATGCTTGTGTTACCTAGTAATTACTACATAATTAATTATATGTAATGCATATTGAAGTCTGTTTCAATTCTTGAAAAATATTGTAACATTTCAAATTATGACGTATTGACATCGTGATTTCTTGCTTTCCCCCACGTAAGAAAAATTTCTTTGTATTATACAAAAAACGTTATAGCCATCTCTCATTTGTCTGCTTGCCCTGTCCACTTGGCACTCAAATTAAATAATTTTGAAGAGTTACTCACCAAAGCTGTTATATAAATTTTGACTAGGCCGAAAATAGTACACCTTGACTCACATTCCGTGTTACGCACTACCGGATGGCTTGCCTCTGAACGTCTCTCGTCTTCTCTTCGTGCCAAGACCCTCAAGCCCCTGGTCAAGCTGAATAGTTCTCCATTTCTCCGTTGCAGTGCTGCCGCCTCACTATTGGCGACTTCAGCCGTCAGTGACATACTCCGACGCCCAAGTCGCGTCGTCTTGAATATGTCCTTCCACTAGTATAGTCATAATTGAACTTGTGGAAGGGAAGAAAATGGCACAATAGCTTATCCAAACGTTGCTGAACTGTTTACTTTCACATGATAAAGCATTTACGTACAAGGGTCCTTACCCTGTGATGCACACGAATATATAATCAGATGTGTAGGAAGTTACACTATCGGCATTGCGTTTGACACTGCATGTGGATTTTATTTTTTATTTTATGTGAAGGTTCGTAATAAGATAATCTTTATAAAATAAATTTCATTTATATTACCACTCTTTTATTAAATTTATTATACACCTCATATCATACCATCAAATATTAGATGGCTCTGCCATCTGGATTTCATTTATTTAACCATCTTTCAAAATAGGGTGATAGCCATTTTAGATTTCATGTATCATCAATGTTTTAAGATATTACATAATAACTTAAACCATTATTTATGAAATGAATTGAATTGCCAGGAAATGCAATGTTATTGACAGTATGAAAAGGTCTGGGTAGAAATTCTGTTAGCTTGCAATATTTTTAAATATAAACATGCTCATTTTGTGTATTTGTAAGTGTAAAGTTTAGTCTCTTGGTAATGATGGTAGTAACAATAATATTAATAATAATAATAATAACGATAATATTAATAATTTTAAAATAAAAATAGGCCATTTTCTATCGCTGGGATGCATCTCAAATAATACACTGCCATTTGTGAAAATTACAACACCAAGAAAGAATTTCCCGAATAACTTCAAACTTGATGGAAGTGTAGAAGAGCGTGCAAGCAATAAGTGATTATGTTTGCAGACAGTTGGGGTATACTAGGCCGAGCAGAGCCTTCTCGTGTCGGTCCGACAAGGTCACTGTTGCGCGCAGTGTAGTTAGTGCAGTGCTGTCAAACAAGGTGGAAACAATAAAGTGAGTGCCAGTATGCCTCGTTGACGTCAAAGGGAGCCGTATCGGCATGTGAGTGAGTTCGATCGAGACAGAATGATCGGTCTCCGGGAAGCGGGTTTGTCATACCGTGACATTTCGGCTCGTACAGGGCATGCTGCTATGACAGTGATGCGTGTGTGGAAGCAGTGGATAGATGAAGGTCGTACGCAGGAAGAGTGGGTACTGGACCACGGAACATGACCACAGCACGGGATGACCGTCATCTTGTCCGCATGGCCATAACGGACCGTACAGCTGCATCCACAGTGTTGGCTCGACGCTGGAGCACTGCAACAGGTGTGAACTTGACTGCATCAGCGGTTCGTCGCCGTCTGTGCAGGTTGGACTGGTTGCATGCATTTCATTACATCGGCTTCCATTGTCCAGAAACCACAAGCTCCTCCGACTGCAATGGGCACGTGAACACCGTCACTGGTGTGCTAGTGGCAAAATGTAGTCTTTTTGGACGAGTCCCGCTTCACCGTATCCTACAGTGATCGCCGCATTCGTGTCCGGCGGTACCGTTGTGAGCGCAACCTGCAGGGCTGCATTGTTGAGCGGCATAGCGGACAAACACCAGGTGCGATGGCTTGGGGCGACATTGGTTACAACAACCGATCTCGCCTCCTACGAATTGGGGCACTTTGAACAGCAACCGGTACCTAACGGTGGTTGTAGAGCCTGAGGTACTCCCCCTGCTTCAGGCATCTCCACAGGCCACATTTCAACAGGACAATGCCCGGCCACATATTGCGAGGAATGAACAAGCCTTCTTAGAAGAGCGACGGGTACCATTGCTTCACTGGTCTGCACGTTCGCCTGACATGTCGCCCATTGAACATGTCTGGGATATGGTGGTGGGCACCTGAGGCGTCACGGTCCTCCAGCAACCAGTGTCACGGATTTGTGGGCTCGAATACAAACTGCGTGGAGGGAAATCCCTCAGGAACTTATTCAGAACCCTTTTGATTCAATGCCACGGCGTATAGCAGCTGTAATTGCAGCGCCTGGAGGCCACACCAAATACTGAATATTAGGCCTCAGAAGTCGTGTACAGATTTGAAAAGTTCATCATTTATTACCTGTCATGTACCTAATATGTGATATTAAATTCATTGAATTCATGCGTTTCCTTCTTTGTGTTGCAATTTTCACAAACGGAAGTGTATACAAAAACTCTTACCTCTCGAAGTTGATGGAGCAAACTCGCCCCGTCGCACGTTACTCGAGAAATGAATAACGCTTGTCCACAGGCTAGACTAATAAATGGTGGACGGCTCACCAGCAAAGCCCGCAAAAATCGACGGGTGTAGGCCTGAAAAGCATAATAATAAATGTGAATAACCACACAGCTGCATATATTGTTACAAAAATCGTATTATATTTCTATAGTGTACATTTAATTGTTCTGTGCACACCTCCTTTATTCGTGGGTATACAAACTATTCTTACTAAAGCGTATTTTCCTATCTACTACATTTTAATCTACAGAGAGAATAGCCATAGTTAAATGTTTAAGTACTATACGCTTTATGCTGGCCTTAAATGCCACGCCTGCAATCGCGAAAAACAACTGAAAATCCGTGAGAACTTAATAACAGATATCTCAGAAACGCCTTATGCCACAGGCGAACTTATTTTATGCGAAATATATGTTTTAATGATGATGATAATAATAATAATAATAATAATAATAATAATAATAATAATAACAATAATAATAATAGGAGGAGGAGGATGAAAAAAAATATTTTTCTATAATAAAATACACTGCAAGTAATAATAAATTTAGTTTTGTATAATAGAATTCATTGCATTTTTAAAAATCATAATTTTTGTAAATGTTCCATGTAAAGGATAGTTGAGGTTAAAGATTTTCTTGAAAATCTTCCTGTCGCATCCTTGCAAGGTATTGAATTAGGTTCAGTACCTAAACCTTTTCAAAACCCTTTTCGGTTTTGTGTTACGCTGTTCATAGTCACACGCGGATCTTTTCTGAAAATGCTTTTCTTATTTGGGAGGGAAGCTCAAAACATGAATTCCCGGTGAAGTCTCGGTATCGAATTTTTGGGCGGAATACAGTACCTTATGCACCTGGTGGAGGATGTCACACATCCGTATGTATCATTACAAAATCATATTCGTATATCTACACTGTACATTTAATTATTATTGTGATTATGCATTTATCGCTCTTGAAAACTCTGATGTGATACATACACATGACTTTCTTTACCCTCTATCTTTATTAGTGAGTATACAAACTATTCTCATTAAACTGGTTTTTCTATATACTATATTTTAACCCAAGTAAACCTTGCAAAAATTGATACACTACATATTTGGTTATAGATACAAAGAGGCCAGCGATTGTCAAATGTTTATGAACTGGGCGCTATGCTGGCTTAAATTCCACACTTGCAATCGCAAGAAACAACTAACTGAAAATCTGAGAGACTTTAAAAGAAGACAAGTATGGAACAATTCGGAACTTTAATAAGGGATATCTCAGAAACGTCTCATGTCACAGAAAAAGTCATTTCAAGTAAATTGAGTACTTTGATAATAATGGTAATAAGTTAATTTGCTTTATAGAATATATGTCAAATAATGGATAAAATCCTTACCTTTGGAATGTGATGGTGTCGACATATCACCCATAAAATGTATTACTGTGGTCTTAGTTCTACACCGAGCTTCCTGATTGGCTGGCTCCACATCAAGCGGTAACTGCAGGGCTGGAATTTTAATAAAATATTGAGAGCTGCAGAGCCATACATATCGATACCAGATCAGATTTATGTTTCAGTATTGTTGCATTCTAATAATAAAACATATTTTATTGCATTCTTAGAAGTATAATAGCATATTTACGTTTCAGAGAATGAGGTCTGTAATTGTACATAAATTCCATATCATTAGGGAGGGTTAGCTTAAAGCAATGTTTTTCGCAATCGACACTTTGTATTTGACGATGAGAATGCGCTTGTTAAAGAATTTTCACGTTCTAATTAAATATATTTTCTTGAGCTCGTATAGAAACAATAGCATATTCACGGAGTGCGTGTCCACCGTTATGAGCGATCGTTTAACTTGAAATATGTTATTCGAGTATAAACTCATAACAAGGGTATAATCCGTGTGAAGCTGTTAAAATTTCCCGACAAGAAGTAGCAAGAATATTTATTTTAGTAAATGTAAGTATAGTAAAACACAAAATAGCTTTGTAGTAGTGTATATTAATCTTTTCAACAGTTTACCTTATAAAATCAAGAAACTTACATATGGTATTTTAAAAGACAGATTTTAATAATATTGAAGAAAACTCCTCTCTCTAAGGTGCAGGAATTTTATAAGATTTATTTTTTGTAATATTTAACATTTGGCGTTGCCATACATGTGTAAACGTTTTAGCAATAAATATCCATTAATCCATCCACATTCCATCCACCCACCCATCCAGCCATCCAGGTATCTCTCTCTCCAAACCTCCATCCATCCATCCATCCATCCAACCATCCATCTATCCACACACCCACACACCCATCCATCCATCCATCCATCCATCCAAGGGCAGTAAAGAATGACAAACACTCTTTGTATAATTATTAAACGATGATATGTGTATACCAATTGAAGATGAAACCGTTATGAACGTTAACGCAGAAGCATGTGGTTGCCTACCCACTATACTAATATATTATAGTAGAAGAAGTAAAGTATGTAACTTACTCACCAGGTATTTTCGATGATGTGTTGACCTAGGCCGAAGAGGAAAAGACGTAGACACTTTCCGTTTTGAAGACTACAACAAACACAAACTTACACCCGTTGGAATTGAGATATACTGCAAAATATGAATGTAAGATTTGTCTTTTTATAGTATCCTATGCATGTATAAAAGTTCATGTGCATGATCGCTCAATACCAGGGATGCGGCGTGAATTAGAAATGGATCCCATTTGCTATTCCATTTTTACACATTTTTTGTGTATTGACTACAGAAATACCATTTTTCCATTGGCTTACAAATATGTTTTCGCTGAGTTTGGGGATAGCCACCCTCCCTACTCCGGCTATGGAATAATTCCTGTTGTGATATTTATGTATTTATTCCACTTTAAAAGATTTTTTTTGGCAGAAGTAAACACTCATTATTTCGCAGAATTGTTATTGTAAACACATTTTTTCAATAAATTACGTTGTCATTTGTCGGTGGGGTCGATGAATTGGTTATGTAAGCTGAAGCACTTCCTCAGAAAACAAAATCAATTTATGCCTTGACGGTTTTGGAGTTGTAAGCCAATTTTGCAAACGATGGTGCAGGTGAACAGAACTTAAAGTAATTATTTAAGCGTGTGTGATTGTATATCCCAAATGCAGAGGAGGTAAACAAGTCAACATAGTATAAGCTTTTAAATATTAAGATTTTTCCAAGCATTGTTTTCCAGCTACCGCCCTATCTCCCTCACCAGTTGCATTTGCAAGGTGATGGAGCGCATGATCAACCGGCGGTTGACATGGTGGCTTGAGTCTCAGAAACTTTATGCGAATGCTCAGTGCGGATTTCATCGCTATCGCTCTACCGTCGACCATCTGGTGTCTCTGTCGACGCATACTATGAACGGATTTCTGAGAAAGTGTCAAACAGTGGCTGTGTTTTTTGACCTGGAGAAAGTTTATGACATTTGTTGGAGGGGCGGCATTTTACGCACACTGCACACATGGAATCTCCGCGGTCGTCTCCCCATATATCTTCTGGAGTTTATGATGGACCGCGTCTTTCGTGTACGTGTGGGCTCGGTTTTATCTAGTAGTTTTATTCAAGAGCACGGAGTACCGCAGGGCTCTGTACTCAGTGTCACACTTTTGCGATAGCTATCAACCCCATTGTTGATTGTATTCCAGCTGGCGTTTCGTCGTCCATTTTCGTTGACGATTTTCCCATTTATTGTAGTTCACGGCGGACCTGTCTGCTCGAACGCCGTCTCCAGAGCTCTATCGACCGTCCCTACGCCTGGAGTAACGCCAACGGGTTTAATTTCTCCGCCGAGAAATCCGTCTGCATCAACTTCTGGCGCCGGAAGGCTTTCCCTCCGCCGTCTCTCCATCTTGGGTCGGAGGTCCTTCCATTTGCAGACGAGGTGAAATTTTTGGGGTTGATCTTTGATCGAAAGCTGAGCTGGACATCTCACCCCCCAGGGGATCACCTTTTGTGAGTACGGGTTAGGCGCACCCGGGGTACCCGAGCCATTCATAGCCATTTTCACCCATTCATCCCCGTCCGGTCGAGGTGGGTTCGTTCTCGTGACCGGGGGACTCAAGGTAGGCTCTCGTGCATTCTGTGCATTTCACTCCATGTCGCCTATCGCCATCGTTTCTTTCTTCTCTTTTATTTATGCACATTTCGCCCCACGCCCATTCATATACACATCTCTTTTACTTCTTCGCCGGCCTACCTTGCGTGCGAAACGCCCACACAGCTTTATTTATTTTATCTTTTTATTTAAATCCTCCATGGACACAGCCTGACGGATACCCGCGCACTGGGTGCGCAGCTGGGTGAGTGGGTAATGGCGTCATCCCCAAAACGCGGGGACGTCATGTAGGGTATGTGTTAGTATCCGCTGTTCAACTGCAGTCCCGCGGGGGGCCATTGCATGAGCTGCTGACTTCTGACGGCGATTGGGTCCCTCTGTCTATGTTCTGGGAGGTGTGACACTGGGGTGAGTCTAATATAGATAGGCCACTCACTCAAGCCGGGGTAACGCCGGGAAGTCAGAGCCCGAGGTTGGAGACGGTTGAAATGGTGGATGATTTATTTCGCTATGGAGCCCCCTTTCTCCCATATTTCCAACAAGAGCCGTAAAGTTATTGTAACGGAAGTAACGCCGCCGACTTATTGTTGTTACTTGGTAATTTCAAGAACATAAGAAGGACAAAGCTTTGAGAAGGTGAACCCTTTTATAATTCAGAAGGACACTGATGCATTTGCTGGTGCGGTTCAGTCCTGTACTCGTCTACTGACTGGTTCCTTATTGGCACAAACTAAGTCCGATCAGCAAAGTAAGACCTTGTTGCGCGCTACGCATCTCCACGGTTATACCATCCGTGTCGAGAAGCACTGCACATTGAATTCCTGTCGGGGCGTCGTTACCACGCATAGCCTCGATAATATATCGGACGAGGACCTAGTCGAATATCTATTCGTTCAAAAGGTGACAGCAGTGCATCGAGTGCAGGCCTAACGCGACGGCGTATTGGTACCCACTCGTACCCTGTTTCTAACATTTGATGGCGTCGATCTGCCCGCGAGCATTTCCGCAGGGTACGGACGGATTTCTGTGAGGCCTTATATTCCTAGACCTCTGGGTTGTTTTAAATGCCAACGTTTTGGGCATACGCAAGTCTCATGTAAGAGTGCCGTTAACATCTGTGCAACACGTAGCCAGCCCTCACACGAAGGTGCCTGCTCAACAGCCCCCGTCTGCGTCAATTGCAAAGGGTCACATTCTGCTTCATTTGGCGACTGTCCGCGGTATTTGGACGAGAAGGCGATCCCGGAGATCCGGGTAAAGCAGAAACTCACCTTCGCCGAAGCCCGGAGGCGTTAACATGCGCGCCAACCTTCGCTCCTGCGATCGGGAACATTCAGTTCTGTTGTTGCCTCGCCAGTACCCCGGAAGGATGCTGAGACTCAAACTTGGACCATGACTGCCATGACCGCCACTACCATCCGGCTGTCCAAGTCTGCTACTGTTACCAAGCTCTATAAACCTGGTCCAAAGTCTATGACGTCACCAGCCACTGAGAAAAAACCGAAGCAGAAACTTCGAAGAGAAGACTTTTTAAAGGACCATCCGCGTGTTCACGGCAAGCAGAGTTCACCTTCTCCTCCTCGGAGCTCGCAGTCCCAGGAAGCTCCTGGGACAAGCCGCGCTCAGCGGCACCCCTCACCCATCGCCACCAAGAACCGATTCTCGGCGTTTGAATCGGTTTCTGGCTCTGAGCGCGTGGGCCCTCCCTTCGAGGAGGCTATGGAGCCTGACCAACTCCATACAAAAGCCCGAGCCCAGAGGTTAAACAAAAGCTACTTTTAAACCGTCCTTATAAGTAAACAGTTTACCCCTTTTTCTTAATGGCTATTCTTACCTGGAATGTACGTGGTGTACGATTGCATAGGGCGGAACTGCAACTTTTATTGCGTTCCCATTCGCCTATGATCGTGTGTTTGCAGGAGACTAAGCTTCGCCCTCATGATCCTTTTGATCTCCGAGGATATACTCCGCTTCGCTACGACCCTGAACCGGAGGAGGGTACTCCTGCTCATGGAGGTGTCATGTTGTTAGTGCGTAACGACGTTCATTTTCAACGTCTCACTCTTACGTCCGACTTGCAAGCTGTTGCCATTAGACTCCAGTTACCCGGTTTTTTCTTGTCTGTTTGCGCTGTATATTCACCTCCATCGTCTACCCTCGCTCACGTGGACCTTCGAGATCTCTTTTCCGCTCTCCCAACACCATTTGTGCTGTTGGGAGATTTTAATGCCCATCACCCCCTGTGGGGTTCGCCAAGGGCTTGTGCGAGGGGAACTCTTGTTTCCGACATTTTTGATCAGTTCAATCTCTATACTCAATACAGGTGAGCCTACGTATCTTTCGGATACTTCCGGTACATTTTCTCACTTGGACCTTGCTGTTTGCTCACTCCAGCTTGCTAGTCGTCTTCAGTGGAACGTCGTCGCTGACACCTACTCCAGCGACCATTACCCCTGCATCGTTTCTCTTCTGTCACACCACGTACAGCATTCCAGAGTACCTACCTCGATATTCACAAAAGCCGACTGGAGCTTGTATTCCAGCCTCGTGCATTTTTACGATCAGCCCTTCGCCGACATTAACCAACTAGTGCAGCACTTTACGTCTACGATTTTCTCTGCCGCCGAACGCGCAATTCCCCGTTCATCCGCTCAACCTCGGCGACCGCCTGTTCCGTGGTGAAACGAGGATTGTCGGGACGCCGTTCGTGCCCGTAGAACTGCCCTTAGGGTGTTTCGGCGACACCCTACACTTGATAATTTGGTGACTTTTAAACAATCGCGCGCCAGGGCTCGTCGCATTATTCAGCATAGCAAGAAGGCGTCGTGGACTCGTATTGTCGAGTCTTTTAATCGCTTTACGCCTTCATCTGTTGTTTGGGATAAACTTCGTCGCTTCTCAGGTAAAGTGTCGCATTGTACTGTTTCTGGCCTTCAGGTTTCCAATGCCACCATAGTGGATCCGGCTGCCATCGATAACACTCTGGGGCTGCCTTTGAGGCGGTTTCCAGTTCTACCCATTATTCCGCCGGCTTTCGCTCTATCAAAGACCTCCTGGATTCCGACACCTTTAATTTCGGTCTGCTAATAATGAGTGCTATAATGAACTTTTCACAATGAGGGAGCTGGAGCACGCTCTTCATTGCTCTAGGCACTCCGCTTCTGGCCCGGACGGCATTCATGTCCTGATGTTAAAGAACCTTTCAGCTGACAGTAAACTCTTTCTCTTACAGGTCTATAACCGTATTTGGCAAGACGGCGTTTTTCCTTCCGTTTGGCGCGAAGCCACCATTGTCCCTATACTTAAGCCTGGGAAGGATCGCCAACTACCTTTCAGCTATCGCATTATCTCCCTCACCAGTTGCGTTTGCAAGGTGATGGAGCGCATGATCAACGGGCGGTTGACATGGTGGCTTGAGTCTCAGAAACTTTTAGCGAACGCTCAGTGCGGGTTTCGTCGCTATCGATCTACCGTCGACCATCTGGTGTCCCTGTCGACGCATGTTATGAATGGATTTCTGAGAAAGTGTCAAACCGTGGCTGTGTTTTTTGACCTGGCGAAAGCTTATGACACTTGTTGGAGGGGCGGCATTTTACGTACACTTCATGCATGGAATATCCGCGGTCGTCTTCCCATATTTCTTCGGGAGTTCATGACGGACCACGTCTTTCGTGTACGTGTGGGCTCGGTTTTATTTAGTCGTTTTATTCAAGAGAACGGAGTACCGCACGGCTCTGTACTCAGTGTCACACATTTTGCGATTGCTGTCAACCCCATTGTTGATTGTATTCCACCTGGCAATTCATCGTCCCTTTTTGTTGACGATTTTGCCATTTATTGCAGTTCACGGCGGACCTGTCTACTCGAACGGCGTCTCGAGAGCTGTATCGACCGTCTCTACGCCTGGAGTAACGACAACGGCTTTAATTTCTCCGCCGAAAACTCCGTCTGTATCAATTTCTGGCGCCGGAAGGCTTTCCCTCCGCCCTCTCTCCATCTTGGGCCAGGGATACTTCCCTTTGCAAACGAGGCGAAAATTTTGGGGTTGATATTTGATAGGAAGCTGAGCTGGATTTCGCACATTTCGTTTTTAAAAGCAAAGTGTGACCGTTCCCTTAATCTTTTACGTGTTTTAAGTGGCACATCCTGGGGAGCTGATCGGACCGTACTTCTACATCTTTATCGCTCTTTGATCCGAACCAAGCTTGATTACGGGTGCATTGTCTATTCGTCGGCGCGTGCATCTGTGTTACGTCGATTGAATGCATTCACCATCGTGGCATAAGAGTCGCTACGGGGGCCTTTCCAACCAGCCCTGTACCCAGTCTGTATGCTGTAGCTGCAGAGGCTCCACTGTCCTTCCGGCGTGATATGCTTTTGTGCAGCTATGATTGTCGACTCTCAAGCTTGCCTGACTACCCATCTTTCGAGGTATTTTACGAAGATTTGCTTGATCGGCAATATTTTGTTAGCACCTCTGCCATGCTCCCTCCAGGGGTTCGATTTCGAATGCTTCTTCGGCATTTGGACTTTACGCCAGCGACGGCCCTTCCCAGCGGGGAAACGCGTTTTCCTCCCTTGTTGCGCGCTGAGGCCCACTGTCACCTTGGGTTGACGTCAGTGTCGAAGAATGAGACCCCTTCTTCAGCTCTTAGATCGGCTTTTTTAGAACTTCAGGCGCAGTTCGGAGATTTTCGTTTTATATATACTGATGGGTCTAAGACTGATGTTGGAGAGGGGTGTGCCTTTGTTCATGGTAATCGTAGTTTTACATTTCGTTTACCCGGGCAATGTCCTATTTTAACGCCGAACTTTTTAGTATTTATCAGTCACTTTTATACGTCCAGCGGTACGACTTACGGCAGTGTTTTATTTGTTAGACTCCCTGAGTGCTCTTCAAAGTATTCGCGCACTGTACAATTACCACCCCCTCGTGCAGCGCATACATGATCTGGCCCACTCGCTTGGTGCCTCTGGCATCCGCGTCTCCTTCATGTGGATTCCGGGTCATGTGGGCATCTCAGGGAACGGGTCAGCCGACGCCGCTGTCAAATCGGCGATTTTATTACTCAGATTTTTTACCTCTGTTGTTCCCTCGTCAAATTCGTGTGTTATTTTACGTCGCCGCATCCTATCGCTTTGGCGCGATGAGTGGACGACCCTCCGGGGGAACAAATTGCGGGAAGTTAAACCGCTCCCGTTAGTCTGGGGTACCTCTTCTCGTTCTGCACGTCGGGAAGAGGTACTTTTAGCCCGTTATGAATTGGACATTGCCTTTTTAGTCATAGATAGTTCTCAGTGGTGACCCCGCTCCACTGTGTCAGCAGTATGATGCGCCCTTAACGGTGCGTCACATTTTAACTGAGTGTCAAGTTTTAACTACAGTGCGCGTTCTCGTGGGTCTGCCTGTTGACATAGCCAAAGTTTTGGCAGACGACGCGCATGCTGTAGAATGTCTTTTACGTTTTATAAGTGACATTGGTTTTAATCGTCGCATTTGATGCGCTGAGCATCTTTTAGCTTTGAGATGTTATATTGTCAGTTTTAATGGTGCTCTTCTCCGCGACCGAAATAAGGCACTCATGTCCCTTGCATTCTACAGCTCTTGACACGCTGTTTTATTCTTTTAGTGACCATGATTTTAGTTTGTAGATTTTAGTTTTTGGTCTGTTGTGTGTTTAGTGCTTTTGACCAAGCGGGTTTGTGTGTGGTTTTTTAGTTTTTCGACTTTTCAATTTTATATTTTATACATTGTAAGAGCGCTAATAACCATAGCAGTTGACTGCCCTTCAGCCCCATCTCATCATCATCATTATCTATGGTTGCGCGCCAAGGACCACTGTCACCTGGGCTAACGTCGATGCCGAAGACTGTGACCCCTTCTTCGGTTCTTAGATCAGCTTTTTTAGAACTCCAGCCGAAATTCGGGAACTTTCATTTTGTATACACTGATGGGTCTAAGACTGATGTTTGAGTAGGGTGTGCCATGTTTGTGGTGAAAACAGTTTTACCTTTAGGATACCGGGGCAATGCTCGATTTTTACCGCTGAGCTTTTAGTATTTATCAGGCACTTTTATACATCCAGCGGCATAATTTACAGTACTTTGTTCTTTGTGTAGACTGCCTGAGCGACCTTCAGAGTGTTAGCGCGCTGTACAATTAACACCCACTCGTACAGCGGATACATGATCTCCTCCACTTGCTCGGTGTTTCTGGCACGAGCGTCTCCTTCGTGTGGATTCCGAGTCATGTGGGCATCTCAGGTAATGCGTTTGCCGATGCCGCTGCCAAATCGGCGCTTTTATCACCCAGATGTTTTACCTGTGTTGTTCCCTCTTATATTCTTTTACGACCCCGCAACCTCTCACGTTGGTGCGATGAATTAGCGGCCCTTAGGGGGAACAAATTGCGGGAGGTTAAACCTCTCCCGGCTGTCTGGGCCACCTCTTCTGGTGCTTCTCGACGGAAAGAGTTGATTTTAACAAGACTTCGTATCGGACATTGCATTTTTAGTCATAGACACTTGCTTAGTGGTGATCCCGCACCACTGTGTGATCAGTGTGCTGTGCCCTTAACAGTGTGTCATATTTTAACGAAGTGTCAGGTTTTAGCACAATTGCGCGCTTGCGTGTCTCTGCCTGTTGGTTTAGCCGACATTTTGGTAGACGACGCGTATACTGTAGAAAGTCTTTTACGTTTTATCCGTGACAGCGGTTTTATTTGACGCATTTAATGCGCGGAGCGTCTTTTAGATTTATGATTTTATATTGTCCATTTTAATGGGGGGGCTGTTCTCCCCTGGGGTCATATGACGCTCTGGACCCTTGGCTTCTACAGATATTGACACGTAGTTTACTCTTTTATGATTTGATTTACAAAGCTCTTAGTGTGGTTGTTTTTAGACATTGATATGTATTTTATTGTATCGACCTCGCGGGTTTGTGTCCCGTATTTTAATTTCTGGATTTTAAATTTTAGACATCGATGGCTCATTTTATAATGTTGTTGTCTATGCGGTTTTTTACCCAAATTTTATTTTTGGTCTTTCAATTTTATACTCTGTAAGGGCGCTGATGACCATAGCTATTGAGCGCCCTTAATACGCATCTCATCATCATCATCACCAGGCCTTGTTTTGTAGTTTTTCAAACCAGATATGTCTGCTTATGTATAGTGGGAGGGCCTGTTGGCTAGGTTGTTTACAGAATCCGCTCTCTTGTTCTGTTAGCGAGCTGCCGCTTTTTTGCTGGCTTTAATACACCAACCAAAGATAGGATATGAAAAAGGGGAACTGAAAGAGCTGGATAGAGGAAAGGAACGGGAGAGTTCGTTTAAAGGCTGAAATTGTTTATATGACTACTAATTGTATTGCCAATCATTTGGTATAATTATAGAGCATTTCTACAAGCATACGTATTAGAATTCCACGTCTGTTTTGACTCTAACTGTATAGAAAGATGTTTAAAGCTGTTGCCCTGATGTTTTACGAGTCAACGTAGTGCTTAGGAAGGCTGTTGTGTGTTTTAAAAATATTAGTCTAAACAAGCCTTAGAAATAAAATCTTGACATGCGTTTACGAGGAAATGCACCTTGTCATTGCCTGAAGGCTGGTCTATTTAGTGTATATTTTTCTCGTAAATACTGTGAGGGAAACGTCCATCGGTTGTAAACTAATTTTCAACTAATATTCATTAAATAGTAAAATACACGGTTTTCAGTCTGTGAAATCACTATTCTCAAGGGTGGTTTATCGTTAAGTAATTGTTTTCTAGGACACGCCACGGGGAATGTTATAGCAGTTGTAAACAAGCCGTGTGTATGGTTGTATACTGTGCCAACAGAGGAGTAAGCAAGTAAACATTTTTTCATTTTACGACACAGTCCAGGCAGGCTCAGCCATGCATGCACGAAGACTCTAGCTTGTTTAGATGAAGAGATCCACCCCCTCAGAAATGCAGAACCACGGTTATTGTTCTATACGGTCCGAATATATTTTCTTCCTGCTTTAATATTTCGTCTATAGAAAGAGCTTTTTCTAGCATATATTCCCACAAGCTTATAATACTATCGCGAGTAAGTATTTCGGAATGACACCACTCACAATTTCGCCACGGCTAACATAATACTCACCTCAGTTCTCGTGTGCTTAGCATCGTCGCCTGTAGCTATTAGACTTCAATTGTCCTTCGTTCGAATCGCGTAAGTAGGTAGAATTGGCACACTAAAATGGTGATAGTAGTATAAGCCCCGGATTAAGCTATTTCTGCCGCTAGGGGCATTAGTGTCGCCGCTAATACTCCTTAATCCGGATGAATTAAGGTAGATTAACGTTTGGCGGAAACATTTGAAACGCCGTGGTGACATAGCGACAAGATTATTCTTAATTTGCTGCCTAATCCGGGGCCCAATTTTTTTTATTTATTTTGAATACAGAGATTTGCAATAAATGATGCTTACGATTGCATATGGTAATAAGATTGGTAATGGTTACTGGTATTAAAAATAATAAGCATTTATTACATGATACATAGAACAATTTGTTTATTTTGATATAGCGACATCGGGCATATGCTGATTATGATTACACATAATGATAAGATTAGTAATGTTTACTGGTATTAAGATAATAAGTAAAATTAATATGTATTGATTATAGGACACAACATAGGAGTGAAATAAGAAAACTTTAAGATAGTATATTTTGTTTTTAAGACTACTTTGTGAGTGCATAATAACTGTGAACAAGCACTGTATTGTTTTTAGAAAGTACTTTTTGAAAGACAAATCACTCTGAGCAGTCACTTTGTTTATCACAGAAAATAATTTTAAACTTTGTGATGTTGGAGACAGTGTCGTCGTCGTTGTCCGTGTCGCTGGAGTCGCTATCGATGCGAAAAATGGCACTGATGGGTTTGGTGATGCATGTGAGAAGAAGATGGTGGCAGTTGCTGTGCGTTTCCATAGGTGTGGGAACGGCGAGAACGAACTCTTTGGTGTAGTTGTTGGAGTAGCACTCGTTGCATATGACGTTTATGTTGAGGTTAGCTGTTTTGTTATGACAGAGGAAGGCGGAGAGTTGAGCATCTGCTGCGCATTGGATAGTTTTGGAAGGGAGGCACTTGACGTGAATGGCCTGGGGTTTGTTGGAGGAAAGTTAGACGATGATTTGTTTTTGATTGCCAAAGAAGGAGATTTGAGTGTACAGAAATGAGACTTGAGAATATTCTCCATTGGCGGAGAGTTGGGGTAGAAATAGGAGTTTGAGGAGGAGGTTGCTTCCAATGTGGATCGGTTCGGTTTGGCAGTTAATTTTGGTGCGAACCTGACGAGATATTTTCTGAGTCCATTGGAGAGTTGTTCTACACCTTGGTAGGTTATGGTGAACTTGGCGGTGTCGAGTTGTTGAATGAGTTCTGGAGTGGCCTTTCCGTATCTTGCAGGTAGAAAGACTTCGGTATCTTCATCGATTTTGACAATGGCCCCTGTGCCGTATCTGGTAGGGAGTGATCTGACGCCTAGAACGGTGTATGGTACGTTTCACTTGCAGAGCATCAACGCAGAGAATGTCGGTGTTTTTGAAGAGCTCATCTAGTTGACGAATGAGGGCATTTGCGCTCATGCTTCGCTTTTGACACACCAGTGACAGTTTTTAACGAACGGTGGTGGTCCGTCAAAGTGAGTTCTTTGAGAAGGTATGTTGTAGTGGCGCCAGCAGCGACGATATGGTATGCAAATATGTTGAAGGTGAATGGGCAGCTGCTCCCACACGGTCTACGTCGACAAGTGGATGACTTGAGAAGATGAATTATGCGTTTTGAAGCAGTACTTGTCGTTCCTGAGGCAGGAGAACTTGAATGCACCTTTAATTTTCTAGAAACCTGAGAAGCACAGAGGAGCACTCGCAAGTCAGGAGCGAGTTCTGTTGTACTTCCAGTTAAAATCTTGTATTTGCTGGCGAAGCTTGGGGACATCTTGAAAATAGTGAACTTCGCACGTGAAGCAAAGGTTGGTGCTACGAGGATTGAGCACTTGCGCGTTACAGCAGGACCAGCGGTGAGCTGGGCACGAAACGTCTGGCATTCCTGGACGTTAGATCCGCACTGAGTGAGGGAGAAGCATTGGAGTGAATATATATGGGGAAAACACTGGAGGGCAAAAGCCCGTTGCCCCACATCCGCCGTTAATTGCACACGCAGGAAGGAGTACATCCGTGGGAAGCGGACGTGCACGTCCGCCGGAAACCACATTCGCCGGAAGCTTGATGAACTGCATAGGCAGGAAGGAGTACATCCGTGGGAAGCGGATGTTTGCATCCGCCGGAAAGCGCAGGAGGCCACTGGAGTGGGAAAGGCCCACATTCGCCGGAAGCGTTAATTGCACACGCAGGAAAGAGTACATCCGTTGATGACCACATCCGCCGGAAGCGTTGATTATGCTGCACACAGGAAGTAGCACATCCGTAGGAAAGAACGCTGGTGTGAAATGCCCGTTGGGTTTTACCACCAGACGTTGCTTTGTTGTTAGAATATGGAGTTGTTATTGTCCTCATTTTGAACGATAACTCTGTGTTCGTTGACACTGAACAGCCAATCGCCGTGTATATGATCGGGTAGAATGTAGGGTGGGACATTGCCCAAATTGACCGTTAGTCATCTATTGAAGCACATGCGTCCTTGGTTTATCATTTCCTGCATTTTAGCTACGGAAACGTACTGTTGTTCGTAGAAAAGATGTATAATTCCCTTGTGGCAACACATTGGAACCATTGTTATTCTTCATCACTGTCACGTGTTTTATGGCTGTGGGTAGAAGACAACGAATTGGATTTGAACTGGATATCGTTGAAGTTGATGTTGGTAAACACAAAATGAATTTTGTTCTCGCAGCTGTGAACTTTGATAGAGATGGGTTTGCCGTGGTAGGTATAATAGTCTAAACGGAGTGCATAAGGAGTACAATTTTGAGGATGGCCATCCACTTGGAAGTCTTTAAACACTTTAGTTGCTTCGCAGTAGATGGATAGGTAATTTTTCTATCCCATGCTGGAGGTGAACATGCGATACCGAAGGACGAGAGGAAACTATGTGGGGGAGGAGTGGAACACGCGTAGAGATGCATGCGCACTACGGTTGATTTTGTGTGATGGATAGTGCGAAAGGAGTTTTGAGAAAATGTTGTACCTCGAGGAAGGTTCTAAAATTTGCGGAGCGTATGTACTTGATGAACTGGGTGAAGCTTATGTTATGGAAGGGAACATTTGCGGCATGGTTGTGAAGCATGTACTTGTGAAATGCCATGATTTGGTTTTGAACGTCCGTTTCTTCTTTCTTTTTGTGATACGTGACGTCGATAACGATTCGCTGCAGGCTGTCCAACATGTTGAACTCTTCCTGGTTAAGGGTGACGGATCCGCCTAGCGGGAGTGCGAAGATGATTTTCAGCTTTCCAAACACGTTTTTGAACAGAGTGTTAACGCCGTCGCTGAATTGATATTCCTGTACACGGCCCTGTGGGTCATTCGGGTGTTAGTGAATGATGGGGATGACTTCGATGAGTTTGTGCCACTCCGAGGAACCTAGGGACTGCGTTTCGCCGTCCACATTTTGCAATGGTGAGCATGAGATGGTGAGGCGACTGGGGAAAAGCACACACACGAACATGGTTATTTGCGGGTTGAGAAAGAAGATGTCCGACAGAGGGCCCACAACTGCGCTGCTGCTGGGTTGTTGCGTAATGAGAAGCTTCCTTTTGGCTGTGACCTTTAGGGATGTTGGGGTTCGAAATCCTGTCCCACTGAAATAAGACAGACACACGAAACGAATGAGTGTGAGGCGCAACAACAAAAAACAGAACGTGACACATGCAAGTAGCTGTAGCCGCCTGTGCGTCGTACATGCTAAGGCGAGCGTTGGCTGGACGATGGGTTTTATATGGCAGGAGCGTGTTCTGAAAGCACATATAGGAATGCGGATCAAAATTAGCTACGGAAAAAGCGATATGGAGAGTGACAATATCGTTCACGAGCACTTACATGCAAAGGTTGGCAGGTCTGTTGGATATCGGAGCACTATGCGCGGCACACGTGTTTGTGTGTTTTGCGAATGACTTTATCGTTATGAGAGTAATCATTGGCGCGAAATTTGGAAAAGAAGGTATGCAGAGGTAGGCCGGTGCAGCGGTGGGTGAGGTAATCTATGACGTAATGCCCGCAAGTGGTGCTGTCATAACCTTGCAGCATTCTGGCGTTGGTGGCCCATTTTCTCCCGCAGACTGAATTTAAGAACCGAAGAAAATGGGGCGAATGGGGGCCTATCCCGTAACTGTCAAAGTATTCTCCGTGCCCGTTTTTATTGATGAAGATGCAGACCCAGTGTTTACCCGGTTTGGTGCTGGGATCGGTGTTAGCGACTAGAGCGATGGGAAAGCTTGCAATGGCATGAATTTTGGGAAGCCTGTCGCAAGGGTAGATACCTAAAAAGTGACAGCTTCTAGAGGGGTTTGCGGATAGAAAACGCTGAATATTGAACACGTTCATGATACCAAAATGGATCTGTTGCTGTCTATTTCGAGCGTGCGATGTATTTCCGCCAACACCAGAAGAATGACGGGTTCTGACAATCTATCCGCAAAACCGATGCTTACAGACACGGTTCCGTGGCGCTGGCCAGAGATGTGAGATTCGTTGGCGCTCATGTAGGCAGTGAGATCAAACGCCATGACGGTGTATCCTTCCGGGTACGGTTCTCTAGAGATAGACTGGCCCTCGTCCTTGAAGTGAATGTCAGGGGCATCCTGCAGGGTATGAAAGCATTGGATATAGTGTGCTTTGGCAAAGTCAGGTTTAGAGACTGAGAGGGTTCGGGTTGTCCGTTCACATAAAGTTGAAACAAGTTAAGCTTGAAGTGTTGGATATTGTAAGGGTATTTGTTGAAATCGCCGGTGTAAAGCTTGTCCGTGACTATGGCCGCGACCACTCTTCTGGGAATCTGCCCTATGAAGACGTCGCTAAACGTCATTGCCCTGGAATTTTTAGGAATACTTAGGGCGTGAAATCTTACAAACTTTAGATGGTACTTTGCGTTACTCTTGGTCAGAAGGGACCAGTGAGCTAGCATTATGGTCGAAGAAAGACACGCGGCTTTTAAACGCAGCACGGCAGACTGGATTTCGGCGTAGCCTTTAAGGTCCTTCGAACTTGAAAAAAACCCAGACGCTCACATTGTGCGAGTACGGGTTTGGCGTACGCGGGATGCCCGAGCCACTCATCACCATCATTATTCCCCCCAGGGGCTCACCTTATGTGAGTACGGGTGTTGGCGTACCCGGGGGTTCCCGAGCCAGTCATCGCCATCTTCATCGCTTCATCCCCGTCCGGTCAAGGTGGGTTCGTTCTCGTGACCGGGGAACTCAAGGTAGACTCTCGTGCGTTCTGTGAATTTCATTCCATGACGCCCTCGCCATCGTTTCTTACTTCTCTCTTCTATTTACGCACATTTGACACCACGTCCATTCATTAACACACCTTTTTTCCTTCTTCGCCGGCCTACCTTGAGTGCGAAACTCCCAATCACCTTTAGCTCCTTTTAAGCTTTTCTTTTAATCCTCCGTGGACACAGCCTGACGGATACCCGCGTACGTGGTGCGCAGCTGGGTGAGTGGGTAATGGCGTCATCCCCACCACCCGAGGTCGTCATGTAGGCTTTGTGTTCGATTCCGCTGTTCAACTGCAGTCTCTCGGGGGCGCCATTGCATGAGCTGCTGACTTCTGACTGCGATTGGGTCCCTCTGTCTTTGTTTTGGGAGGTGAACCCTGGGGTGAGATCGGTATAAATAGGCCGCTCACCCAAGCCGTGGTAACGCCCGGGAAATCACAGCCCGATGTTGGAGACGGTTGCAATGCTGGAGGATTTATTTCGCTATGGAGCACCCTTTCTCCATTAATACCAACAAGCGCCGAAACGTTTACGTAACAGAAATGACACCACCGACAACTGGTTGTTACTTGGTCATTTCACGAACGAAAGAAGGGCAAAGTTTTGAGAAGGTGACTCCTTTCTCATTCAAAAGGGCATTGATGCTATTGCTGGTGCGGTTCAGTCCTGCACTCGTCTACGGAATGGTTCCTTATTAGCACAAACGAAGTCCGATCAGCAAAGTAAGACCTTGTTGCAACTACGCTTCTCCACGGCTATCCCATCCGTGTGGAGAAGCACCGCACATTCAATTCCTGTCGAGGCGTCATTACCACCCATAGCCACGAGGGTATGTCGGATGATGAAATCGTAGACTATCTTTCAGACCAAACGGTGAAAAAAGTGCACCGAGTGCAGGCCAAACGCGACGAAGTATTGGTACACACTCGTACCCTGTTTATAACATTTGATGGCGTCGATCTGCCCACGAGCATTTCAGCAGGTTACGAACGCATTGCGGTGAGGCCTTATATTCCTATACCTCTGCGTTATTTTAAATTCCAACGTTTTGGGCATACCTAAGTCTAATGTAAGAGTGCCGTTACCATCTGTGCCTCATGTAGCCAGCCGTCACACGAAGGTACCTGTGCCACAGCCCGCGTCTGCGTTAACTGCAAAGGGTCTCATTCTGCGTCGTTTGCCGACTGTCCGTGGTACTTGGACGAGAAGGCGATCCAGGAGATCCGGCTAAACGAGAAACTCTCCTTCGCCGAAGCCCGGAGGCGTTACCATGTGCGCCAAACTTCTCTTCGGCGATCTGATACATTTAGTTCTGTTGTTGCCTCGCCAGTACCGCGAGTAGATGTCGAAACTCAGACCTGGACCATGACTGCATTAGCCGCCACTACCATCCGGCCGTCCATTTCTGCTATAGTTAGCAATCCATCTAAAGCTGCTCCCAAGGCACTGAAGTTGCAAGCCGCTGAATAGAAACCAAAGCAGAAACTTCGTAGGAAAATTTTCTGAAGGACGCTCCGCGTGCGCGCGGTAAGAAAACTTCACCTTCTCCTCCTCGAATGTCGGAGTCCCATGATGCTCCTGGGACCAGCCGCGCTCAGCGGCCACCTTCACCCATTGTCACCCAGAACCGATTCACGGCGCTTGAATCTGTTTCTGGCACTGAGCGCGTGGCCCTCCCTTCGAGGAGCCTATGGGGTCTGACCAACTCCATACTAAAAGCCCGAGCCCACAGGTTAAGCAGAAATTAATTTTGAGCCGCCCTCCTAAGTCAACAGCTTATCTCTTTTATTCATGGCTATCCTGGCCTGGAATTTACGTGGTGTACGATCGTATAGCGCAGAACTGCAGCTTTCATTGCGTTCCCATTCACCTATGGTCCTGTGTTTGCAGGAGACCAAGCTACGCCCTCAGGACCCTTTTGAGCTCGGAGGGTATACTCCGGTTCGCTACGATCTTGAACTGGTAGAGTGTACTCCAGCTCATGGAGGCGTCATGATAATAGTGCGTAATCACGTTCATTTTCAAACTCTCACACTTTACGTCGAATTGCAAGCTGTTGCTTCACTTACACGCTTTTTATTTTCTGTTTGCTCCATCTATACACCTCTGTCGTCTCGCCTCTCTCACGCGGACGTACGCGATCTCCTCTCCGCTTTCCCAACAGCATTTCTTCTGTTGGGATATATCAATGCCCATTACTCCCTTTGGGGTTGGCTAAGGGCTTGTGCGAGCGGAACTCTTCTTGCCGACATTTTTCAACAGTTGAGCTCTCTATACTCAATACAGGTGAACCAATTTTTCTTTCGGATTCTTCTGGTTCATTCCCTCATTCGGACCTTGCAGTTTGCTCCATCCAGCTTGCTAGTCGTCTGCAGTGGAACGTCGTCGCTGACACACACTCCAGCGACCATTACCCCTGCATCGTTCCCCCCAGGGCTCACCTTATATGACTACGGGTGTTGGCGTACGCGGGGGTTCCCGAGCCACTCATCGCCATCTTCATCGCTTCATCCCCGTCCGGTCGAGGTGGGTTCGTTCTCGAGACCGGGGGACACAAGGTAGGCTTTCGTGTGTTCTGTGCATTTTATTCCATGTCGCCCCTCGCAATCGTTTCTTTCTTCTATTCTATTTATCCACATTTCGCCCCAGCTCATTTATTTACACATCACTTTTACTCCTTCGCCGGCCTACCTTGCGTGGGAAACGCCCACCACCTTTAGTTTCTTTTATCTTTTTATTTAAACCCCCCCGTGGAAACAACCTGACGGATACCCGCGCACGAAGTGCGCAGCTGGGTGAGTAGGTAATGGCGTCATCTCCAACACACGGGGTCGTCATGTAGGGTTTGTGTTCGTATCCGCTGTTCAACTGCAGTCCCGCGGGGGGGGGTGCCATTACGTGAGCTGCTGACTTCTGACGGCGATTGGGTCCCTCTCTCTATGTTCTGGGAGGTGTGACGCTGGGGTGAGATAGGTATAGATAGGCCACTCACCCAAGCCGGGGTAACGCCCGGGAAGTCAGAGCCCGAGGTCGGAGACGGTTGCAATGGTGGAGGATTTATTTCGCTATGGAGCACCCTTTCTCCATTATAAACAACAAGCGCCGAAAAGTTAATGTAACAGAAGTAGCACCGCCAAAAGCTGGTTGTTACTTAGTGATTACCCGTACAGAAGAAGGGCTATCGTTCGAGAAGGTGAACCTTTTATCATCCAAAAGGGCATTGACTCAAATGCTGGTCCTGTTCATTCCTGCACTCGCCTACGCAACGGTTCATTGTTGGTACAGAGTAAGTCCGGTCAACAAAATAAGACCTTGTTGCGCGCCACGCTTCTCCACGGTTATCCCATCCGTGTTGAGAAGCACCGCACCTTGAATTCCTGTCGAGGCGTCCTTACCACTCACAGCTTCGACGGGATACCAGACGATGAGCTGCTCTTTTCGACCAGAAGGTGACAGCGGTTCATCGAGTGCAGGCTAAACGCGACAGGGTGTTGGTACCTACTCGTACCCTGTTTCTCACGTTCGATGGCGTCGATCTGCCCACTAGTATTTCAGCAGGGTACGAACGTGTTCCTGTGAGGCCTTATATTCCTAGACCTCTGCGTTGTTGTAAATGCCAGCGTTTTGGGCATACGCAAGTCTCATGTAAGAGTGCCGTTACCATCTGTGCAAGATGTAGCCAGCACTCACACGAAGGTACTTGTTCAACAGCCCCCGTCTGCGTTAATTGCAAAGGGTCGCATTCTGCTTCATTTGCCGACTGTCCGCGGTACTTGGACGAGAAGGCGATCCAGCAGATCGGGTAAAGGAGAAACTCTCCTTCGCCGAATCTCGGAGGCGTTACCATGCGCGCCAAACTTCGCTCCTGAGATCGGGAACTATCATTTCTGTTGTTGCCTCGCCAATACCCCGGAAGTGATGATGATGAGATACGGTTTAAGGGCGCTAAACTACTAAGGTCATCAGCGCGCTAACAATGTATAAAATATAGTCAAAAATATAACACAACCGCATAATTAAAAACGGGACACAAACCCGCGATGTCCAAAAGCTAAAAATAACAAAACAACAATTCTAAAAAACCAACACACTAAAAGTATAGGCAATAAAAGAGTAAAACGTGTCAAGAACTGTAGAATGCGAGGAACATGAGCGCCATATGTCCACTGGGCAGTAGAGTCCCCATTAAAACACACAGTATAAAATTGCAACGCTAAAGGGCGCTCAACGCAGCAAAGCGCAGATTAAATTCACAGTCACGAATAAAACGTAAAACACACTCTACAGCACGCGCGTCGTCTGCCAAAACGTTGGCTAGGCCAACAGGCAGACCCACACGAACACGCAATGCAGCTAAAACCTGATACTCCTCTAAAACGTGACGCACCGTTAATGGCGCATCACACTGCCCACAGAGTGGTGCGGGGTCACCACTCAGCAAATACCTATGACTAAAAATGCAATGTCCGATACGAAGGCGTGTTCAAATTACCTCTTCCCGACGAGAAGCACGGGAAGAGGTAGCCCAGACTAACGGGAGAGGTTTAAATTCCCGCAACTTGTTCCCCCGGAGGGCCGTCCACTCATCGCTCCAAACCGAGAGGCTGCGCCGACGTAAAACAATAAACAAATCTGACGAGGGAACAACAGAGGTAAAACTTCTGGGTCATAAAATCGCCGATTTGGCAGCGGCATCGGCAGACTCATTACCTGAGATGCCCACATGACCTGCAATCCACATGAAGGAGACGCTGATGCCAGAGACACCAAGCGAGTGGAGCAGGTCATGAATGCGCTGTACGAGTGGGTGGTAACTGTACAGCGAGCTAATACTTTGAAGAGCACTCAGGGAGTCGGAACAAATAAAACAGTGCCGTAAGTCGTGCCGATGAATGTATAAAAGAGACTGATAAATGCTAAAAAGTTCGGCGGTAAATATCGAACATTGCTCTGGTAAACGAAACGTAAAACTATTTTCACCACAAAAAAGGCACATCCTACTACAGCATCAGTCTTAGATCCAGCAGTTAAGATAAAATCAAAATTCCCGAATTGCTACTGAAATTCTAAAAACGCTGATCTAAAGACTGGAGAAGGGGTCTCAGTCTTCGGCATCGACGATAACCCAAGGTGACAGAGGACCTCAGCGCGCAATCATGGAGGAAAGTGCGTTTCCCCCTTGGAAGGGCCGGCGCTGGCGTAACGTCCAAATGCCGAAGAAGCTGACGAAATCTAACCCCTGGAGGGAGCAATGCAGAGGAGCTAACTAAATATTGCCCATCAAGCGAATCCTCCTAAAATGCCGCGAAGGACGGGTGGTCAGGCAAGTTGAAGAGTCGACAGGCATAGCTACACAAGAGCATCTCACGCCTTGAGGACAGCGGAGGCTCTGCAGCTTCAGCGTAAAGACTGGGTACGGGGCTGGTTGGAAAGGCCCCTATAGCGACTCTAATACCACGATGATGAATGGGATTCAAGCGACGTAACACAGATGGACGTGCCGATGAAAAGACAATACACCCGTAATCAAGTTTGGATCGGACCAAAGATCGATATAGACGCAGAAGGACGGTCCGATCAGCTCCCCAGGATGTGCCACTTAAAACACGTAAAAGATTAAGAGAACGGTCACACTTTGCTTTTAAAAAGGAAATGTTGAAGTCCAACACAACTTTCTATCAAAGATCAAACCCAAAAATTTCGCTTCGTCTGCAAACGGAAGTATCCCTGGCCCTAGATGGAGAGAGGGCGGAGGGAAATACTTCCGGCACCAGAAGTTGATGCAGACGGATTTCTCGGCGGAGAAATTAAAGCCGTTGCCGTTACTCCAGGCGTAAAGACGGTCGATAGAGCTCTGGAGATGGCGTTCGAGTAGCCAGGTCCGCCGTGAACTGCAATAAATGGCAAAATCGTCAACAGAAAGGGATGATGACATGCCAGGTGAAATACAATCAACAATGGAGTTGATAGCAATCGTAAAAAGTGTGACAACGTGTACAGAGCCCTGCGGTACTCCGTTGTCTTAAAGAAAACGACGAGATAAAACCGAGCCCACACGTACACGAAAGACGCGGTCCGTCATGAACTCCCGAAGAAATATTGGAAGACGACCGCGGATATTCCATGCGTGAAGTGTACGTAAAATGCCGCCCCTCCAACAAGTGTCATAAGCTTTCTCCAGGTCAAAAAACACAGCCACGGTTTGACACTTTCTCAGAAATTCATTCATAACATGCGTCGACACGGACAACAGATAGTCGACGGTAGAGCGATAGCAACGAAATCCGTACTGACCGTTCGCTAGAAGTTTCTGAGATTCAAGCCACAATGTCAACCGCCCATTGATCATGCGCTCCATCACTTTGCAAATGCAACTGGTGAGGGAGATAAGGTGGTAGCTGGGAGGTTTTTGGCGATCCTTCCCAGGCTTAAGTATATCGACAATGGTGGCTTCGCGCCAAACGAAAGGAAAAAGCCCGTCTTGCCAAATACGGTTATAGCCCTGTAAGGGAAAGTGTTTACTGTCGGCTGAAAGGTTCTGTAACATCAGGACATGAATGCCGTCCGGCAGAGGAGCGGAGTGCCTAGAGCAATAAAGAGCGTGCTCCAGCTCACTCATTTTGAAAAGTTCATTATAACACTCATTATTAGCAGACCGAAAATTAAAGGTGTCGGAATTCAGCCGGTCTTTAATAGAGCGAAAGCCGGCGGAATAATGGTCTGAACTGGATACCGCCTCAAATGCAGCACCCAGAGTGTTAGCGATGGCAGCCTGATCCACTATGGTGGCATTAGAAACCTGAAGGCCAGAAACAGTACAATGCGACACTTTACCTGAGAAGTGACAAAGTTTATCCCAAACAACAGACGAAGGCGTAAAGCGATTAAAAGACTCGACAAAACGAGTCCACGACGCCTTCTTGCTATCCTGAATAATGTGACGAGCCCTGGCGCGCGATTGTTTAAAAGTCACCAAATTATCAAGTGTAGGGTGTCGCAGAAAAACCCTAAGTGCAGTCCTACGGGCACGAACGGCGTCCCGACAATCTTTGTTCCACCACGGAACAGGCTGTCGCCGAGGATGAGAGGATGAACGGGGAATTGCGCGTTCGTCGGCAGAGAAAATCGTAGACGTAAGGTGCTGCACTAAATGGTTAATGTCGGCGAAGGGCTGATCGTGAAAATGCACGAGGCTGGAATACAAGCTCCAGTCGGCTTTTGTGAATATCCAGGTAGGTACTCTGGAATGCTGTACGTGGTGTGACAGAAGAGAAACCATGCAGGGGTAATGGTCGCTGGAGTATGTGTCAGCGACGACGTTCCACTGAAGACGACTAGTAGTTGGAGTGAGCAAATGGCAAGGTCCAGGTGAGGTGTACCAGAAGAATCAGAAATAAAAGTAGGTGCACCTGTATTGAGGATGGAAAGATTGAACTGGTAAAAAATGTCGGAAAGAAGAGTTCCAATCACACAAGTCCTTGGCGAAACCCACAGTGGGTGATGGGCATTAAAATCTCCCAACAGAGGAAATGGTGTTGGGAGAGCGGACAGGAGAGCTCGAATGTCCGCGGGAGCGAGGGGGAGGATGGAGGTGAATACACAGAGCAAACAGAAAACAAAAAGCCGGGTAAGTGAAGGCGAACGGCAACAGCTTGTAAGTCGGATGTAAGTGTGATAGTTTGAAAATGAACGTCGTTACGCACCAAAATCATGACACTACCATGAGCAGGAGTACCCTCCTCCGGTTCAAGGTCGAAGCGAACCGGAGCATATCCTCGGAGCTCAAAAGGATCATGAGGGCAAAGCTCGGTCTCCTGCAAACACACGACCATAGGTGAATGGGAACGTAATAAAACTTGCAGTTCCGCCCTATGCGATCGTACACCACGTACATTCCAGGTCAGGATAGCTATTAAGAAAAAGGGATAAACTGTCTACTTAGAAGGGCGGCTTAAAATTACCTTTAGTTTAATCTTTGGGCTCGAGCTTTTGGTATGGAGTTGGTCAGACTCCATAGCCTCCTCGAAGGGAGGGCCCACGCGCTCAGAGCCAGAAACCGATTCAAGCGCCGTGAATCGGTTCTGGGTGGTGATGGGTGAGGGGGGCCGCTGAGCGCGGCTTGTCCCAGGAGCTTCCTGGAACTGCGACCTCCGAGGAGGAGAAGGTGAACTTTTCTTACCGCGCGCACGCGGAGGGTCCTTCAGAAAATCTTCCCTGCGAAGTTTCTGCTTGGGTTTCTTTTCAGCGGCTTGCGACTTCATCGACTTTGGACCGGGTTTATAGGGCTTGGTAGTGGCGGTTAATCCAGTCATGGTCCAGGTCTGAGTTTCGGCATCTACTCGTGGTACTGCTGAGGTAACAACAGAACTAAATGTGCCAGATTGCAGGAGTGAAGTTTGGCGCGACTGGTAACGCCTCCGGGCTTCAGCCAACCAGAGTTTTTCCTTCACCCGGATCTCCTGCATCGCCTTCTCGTCCAAGTACCGCGGACAGTCGGCAAACGACGCAGAATGAGACCCTTTAATATTAACGCAGACGGAAGCTGTTGAACAGGTACCTTCGTGTGAGGGCTGGCTACATGTTACACAGATGTTAACGGCACTCTTACATGAGACTTGCGTATGCCCAGAACGTTGGCATTTAAAACAACGCAGAGGTCTAGGAATATAAGGCCTCACAGAAATCCGTTCCTACCCTGCGCAAATGCTCGTGGGCAGATCGACGCCATCAAATGTTAGAAACAGGGTACGAGTGGGTACCAATACGTCGTCGCGTTTGGCCTGCACTCGATGGACCGCTGTCACCTTATGGTCTGCAAGATATTCTACCAGATGCTCGTCCGATATACCATCGAGGCGATGGGTGGTAATGACGCCTCGACAGGAATTTAATGTGCGGTGCCTCTCCACACGGATGGGATAGCCGTGGAGAAGCGTAGCGCGCAACAAGGTCTTACTTTGCTGATCGGACTTCGTTTGTGCTAATAAGGAACCATTTCGTAGACGAGTGCAGGACTGAACCGCACCAGCAATAGCATCAATGCCCTTTTGAATGATGAAAGGGTTCACCTTCTCAAAACTTTGTCCTTCTTCGATTGGTGAAATGACCAAGTAACAACCAGTTGTCGGTGGTGTCACTTCTGTTACATAAACTTTTCGGCGCTTGGTGGTATTAATGGAAGAAGGCTGCTCCACAGCGAAATGAATCCTCCAGCATTGCAACCGTCTCCGACCTCGGGCTCTGACTTCCCGGGCGTTACCCCGGCTTGGGTGAGTGGCCTATCTATACCTAGCTCACCCCAGGGTCACACCTCCCATAACATAGACAGAGTGACCCAATCGCCATCAGAAGGCGGCAGCTCATGAAATGCCCCCCCCCGAGGGACTGCAGTTGAACAGCGGATACGAACACAAACCGTACATGACAACCCCGATTAATGTTGATGATGATATGCGTTTTAAGGGCGCTAAACTGCTAACGTCATCAGCGCCCTTACAATGTATAAAATATACAGTCAAAATATAAAAGACGGGTAAAAGAAC
Source organism: Deroplatys truncata (assembly GCA_030765065.1). Lineage (NCBI taxonomy): Eukaryota > Metazoa > Arthropoda > Insecta > Mantodea > Mantidae > Deroplatys > Deroplatys truncata. The sequence goes on from CM060990.1 coordinate 273,917,952, forward strand.
CGCATAACTAAAAAACGGGACACAAAACCGCGATGTCCAAAAAAGCTAAAAATAAGAATAATTCGACCATAACAATAATAACAATACAAATATCCGAAAAAGCCAACACACTAAAAGCATAGGCAATAAAAATTAAAACGTGTCAAGAACTGTAGAATGCGAGGGACAAGAGCGCCATATGTCCACTGGGGAGTAGAGTCCCTATTAAAACATACAGAATAAAATAACAAAGCTAAAGGACGCTCAACGCATCAAATACGCAGATTAAAATCACTGTCACTAATAAAACGTAAAACACATTCTACAATACGCGCGTCGTACGCCAAAACGTTGGCTCTGCCAACTGGCAGACAAACACGAACGTGCAATGGAGCTAAAACCTTACACTCTTCTAAAATGTGATGCACCGTTAAGGGCACATCACACTGCTCACAGAGTGGTGCGGGGTCACCATTGAGCAGATACCTATGACTAAACAGACAATGTCCAATCCGTAAACGAGCTAAAATTACCTCTTCCCGACGACACGAACGAGAAGAGGTACCCCAGACAAACGGGAGAGGCTTAACCTCCCGTAACTTGTTCCCTCGGAGGGCCGTTCACTCATCCCTCCAAAGCAGGAGGATGTGGCTACGTAAAATAACAAACAAATCTGTGGAGGGAACAACAGAAGTAAAAGAACTGGGTAATAAAATCGCCGATTTGGCAGCGGCGTCAGCAGACTCGTTACCTGAGATGCCCACATGACCTGGAATCCACATGAAGGAGACGCTGATGCCAGAGACACCAAGCGAGAGGAGCAGGTCATGTATGCGCTGTACGAGTGGGTGGTAATGGTACAGCGCGTTAATACTCTGAAGGGCACTCAGAGAGTCCGTACAAATAACACAGTGCCGCAAGCCGTGCCGCTGAATATATAAAGCAGATTGATAAATGCTCAAAAGTTCGGCGGTAAAAATTGAACATTTTCCTGGTAAACGAAACATAAAACTACATTGACCAATAACATAGGAACATCCAACTCCAGCAACAGTCTTAGATCCATCGGTAAAAATAAAATGAAAATCCCCGAATTGCGCCCGTACTTCTAAAAAAGCCGATCTAAAGACTGAAGAAGGGGTCTCAGGCTTCGGCATCGACGTTAGCCCAAGGGGACAGTCAGCCTCAGCGCGCAATCATGGAGGAAAAAGCGTTTCCCCCCTGGGAAGGGCCGGCACTGGCGTAACGTCCAAATGCCGAAAGACTTGTCGAAATCGAACCCCTGGAAGACGAGCAGACGAGCTAACGAAATATTATCGATCAAGCGAACCCTCGTAAAATAAATCGAAGGACGGGTGGTTAGGCAAGCTTCAGAGCCGACAAGCATAGCTGCACAAAAGGATCTCACGCCGGAAGGACAGCGGAAGCTCTGCAGCTTCTGCGTACAAACTAGATACAGGGCTAGTTGGAAAGGCCCCTGTAGCGACTCTTATGCCACGATGGAGAATGGCATTCAATCGACGTAACACAGATGGACGAGCCGACGAATAAACGTTACACCCGTAATCAAGCTTGGATCGGACCAAAGAGCGATAAAGGCGAAGAAGGACGGTCCGATCAGCTCCCCAGGATGTGCCACTTAAAACACGTAAAAGATTAAGAGAACGGTCACACTTTGCTTTTAAAAACGAAATGTGCGAAATCCAGCTCAACTTTCTATCAAATAGCAACCCCAAAAATTTCGCCTGGTCTGCAAAGGGAAGTATCCCTGGCCCAACATGGAGAGAGGACGGAGGGAAATACTTCCGGCGCCGGAAATTGATACAGACGGATTTCTCGGCGGAGAAATTAAAGCCGTTGGCGTTACTCCAGGCGTAGAGACGGTCGATACAGCTCTGGAGACGGCGTTCTAGTAAACAGGTCCGCCGTGAACTGCAATAAATGGCAAAATCGTCAACAAAAAGGGACGAGGAAATGCCAGGTGGAATACAATCAACAACGGGGTTGATAGCAATAGCAAAAAGTGTGACACAGAGTACAGAGCCCTGCGGTACTCCGTTCTCTTGAATAAAACGACTAGATAAAATCGAGCCCACCGTATACGAAAGACGCGGTCCGTCATAAATTCACGAAGAAATATGGGAAGACGACCGCGGATATTCCATGCGTGAAGTGTACGTAGAATGCCGCCCCTCCAACAAGTGTCATAAGCTTTCTCCAGGTCAAAAAACACAGCCACGGTTTGACACTTTCTCAGAAATCCATTCATAATATGCGTCGACAGGGACACCAGGTGGTCGACGGTAGAGCGATATCGACGAAATTCATATTGAGCGTTCGCTACAAGTTTCTGAGACTCAAGCCACCATGTCAACCGCCCAATGCAACTGGTGAGGGAGATACGGCGGTAGCTGGAAGGTAGTTGGCGATCCTTCCAACGCTTAAGTGTAGGGACAATGGTGGCTTCGCGCCAAACGAAAGGAAAAACGCCGTCTTGCCAAATACGGTTATAGACCTGTAAGAGAAAGAGTTTACTGTCGGCTGAAAGGTGCTTTAACATCAGGACATGAATGCCGTCCGGGCCAGGAGCGGAGTGCCTAGAGAAATGAAGAGCGTGCTCCAGCTCCCTCATTGTGAAAAGTTCATTATAACACTCATTATTAGCAGACCGAAAAATAAATGTGTCGGAATCCCGCCGGTCTTTGATAGAGCGAAAGCCGGCGGAATAATGGTCTGAACTGGATACCGCCTGCAAGGCAGCACCCAGAGTGTTAGCGATGGCAGCCGGATTCACTATGGTGGCATTGAGAACCTGAAGACCAGAAACAGTACAATGCGACACTTTACCTGAGAAGTGACGAAGTTTATCCCAAACAACGGATGAAGGCGTAAAGCGATTAAAATACTCGGCAAAACGAGTCCAAGACGCCTTCTTGCTATCCTGAATAATGCGACGAGCCCTGACGCGCGATTGTTTAAAAGTAACCAACCTATCAAGTGTAGGGTGTCGCCGAAACACCCTAAGCGCAGTTCTATGGGTACGAACGGTGTCCAGACAATCCTCGTTCCACCACGGAACAGGTAGAAGCCTGGGTTGAGTGGATGAACGGGGAATTGCGCGTTCGGTTTCAGGTAGAATCTTAGACGTAAGGTGCTGCACCATTTGATTAATGTGGTTGAAGGGCTTGTCGTCAAAATGCACGAGGCTGGAATACAATCTCCAGTCGGCTTTTGTGAATATCCAGGTAGGGACTCCTGAGTGTTGGACGTGGTGCGACAGAAGAGAAACGATGCAAGCGTAATGGTCGCTGAAGTAGGTGTCAGCAACGACGTTCCACTGCAGACTACGAGCAAGCTGGTGTGAGCAAACGGCTAGGTCCAGGTGAGAGAATGTACCAGAAGAATCAGAAATAAAAGTAGGTTCACCGGTATTGAGGATGGGAAAATTGAACTGATAAAACATGTCGGACAGAAGGGTTCCCCTCGCACAAGCCCTTAGCGAACCCCACAGTGGGTGATGGGCATTAATATCTCCCAACAGAACAAATGGTGTTGGGAGAGCGGACAGGAGAGCTCGAATGTCCGCGGGAGCGAGGGGAGACGATGGAGGGGAATACACACAGCAAACAGAAAAGAAAAAACCGGGTAACTGCAATCTAATGGCAACAGCTTGCAAGTCGGATGTAAGTGTGACAGGTTTAAAATGAACGTCGTTACGCACTAACAACATGACACCTCCATGAGCAGGAGAACCCTCCTCCGGTTCAAGGTCGTAGCGAACCGGAGTATATCCTCGGAGTTTAAAATGATCGTGAGGGCGAAGCTTAGTCTCCTGCAAACTCACGACCATAGGCGAATGAAAACGCAATAAAAGTTGCAGGTCCGCCCTATGCGATCGTATACCACGTACATTCCACATCAGGATAGCCATTAAGAAAAGAGGGATAAACTGTCTACTTTGGTATGGAGTTGGTCAGACTCCATAGCCTCCTCGAAGGGAGGGCCCACGCGCTCAGAGCCAGAAACCGATTCAAGCGCCGTGAATCGGTTCTGGGTGGCGATGGGTGAGGGGGACCTCTGAGCGCGGCTTGTCCCAGGAGCTTCCTGGGACTGCGACCTCCGAGGAGGAGAAGGTGAACTGTTCTTACCGCGCGGTCGCGGAGGGTCCTTCAGAAAATCTTCCCTACGAAGTTTCTGCTTGTGTTTGTTTTCAGCGGCTTGCGACTTCATTGACTTTGGACCAGGTTTATAGGGCTTGGTAACAGTAGCTTTAATGGACGGCTGGATGGATTTGGCGGTTAATCCAGTCATGGTCCAGGTCTGAGTTTCGGCATCTACTCGTGGTACTGGCGAGGCAACAACATAACTAAATGTGCCAGATCGCAGGAGTGAAGGTTGGCGCGCATGATAACGCCTCCGGGCTTCAGCGAAGGAGAGTTTTTCCTTTACCCGGATCTCCTGGATCGCCTTCTCGTCCAAGTACTGCGGACAGTCGGCAAACGACGCAGAATGAGACCCTTTACAATTAACGCAGACCAGGGGCTGTTCAACAGGTACCTTCGTGTGAGGGCTGGCTACATGTTGAACAGATGTTAACGGCACTCTTACATGAGATTTGCGTATGCCCAAAACGTTGGCATTTAAAACAACGCAGAGGTCTAGGAATATAAGGCCTCACAGAAATCCGTTCGTACCCTGCGGAAATGCACGTGGGCAGATCGGCGCCATCAAATGTAATAAACAGGGTACGAGTGGGTACCAATACGCCGTCGCGTTTGGCCTGCACTCGATGGACCGCTGTCACTTTCTGGTCTGCAAGATATTCTACCAGGTCCTCGTCCGATATACCATCGAGGCTATGGGTGGTAATGACGCCTCGACAGGAATTCAATGTGCGGTGCTTCTCCACACGGATGGGATAGCCGTGGAGAAGCGTAGCGCGCAACAAGGTCTTACTTTGCTGATCGGACTTAGTTTGTGCCAATAAGGAACAATTCCGTAGACGAGTGCAGGATTGCACCGCACCAGCAATAGCATCTATGCCCTTCTGAATTATAAAAGGGTTCACCTTCTCAAAGTTTTGTCCTTCTTCTGTTCTTGAAATGACCAAGTAACAACCAGATGACGGCGGTGCTACTTCTGTTACAAAAGTTTTTCGGCGCTTGTTTGTATTAATGGAGGGAGGGTGCTCCATAGCGAGATAAATCCTCCACCATTGCAACTGTCTCCGACCTCGGGCTCTGACTTCCCGGGCGTTACCCCGGCTTGTGTGAGTGGCCTATCTATACCTATCTCACCCCAGGGTCACACCACCCAGAACATAGACAGAGGGAACCAATCGCTGTCAGAAGGCAGCAGCTCATGCAATGGACCCCCCGCGGGACTGCAGTTGAACAGCGGATACAAACACAAACCATACATGACGACCCCGGGTGGTGGGGATGACGCCATTACCCACTCACCCAGCTGCGCAACCAGTGCGCGGGTATCCGTCAGGCTGTGTACACGGAGGATTAAAAGAAAACATAAAAGAAATAAAACAGTGTGGGCGTTTCGGATGAAAGGTAGGCCGGCGAGGAAGAAAAAGAGAAGCGTAAATGAATGGACGTGGTGCGAAATGTGCAGAATTAAGAGAGAAGAAAGAAACGATGGCGAGGGGCGACATGGAATGAAATGCATAGAACGCACGAGAGCCTACCTTGAGTCCCCCGGTCACGAGAACGAACCCACCTCGACCGGACGGGAGTGGAAGGATCATGATAGCGATGATTGGCTCGGGTACTCCGGGTGCGCCTAACCCGTACTCAAAAAAGGTGAGCCTCTGGGGGGACGACCCCGAGTGGTGGGGATGACGTCATTGCCCATTCCCCTCAGGGGCTCACCTTATGTGAGTATGGGTTTTTGGCGCACCCGGGGGTTCCCGAGCCAATCATCTTCATCATTTCATCCCTGTCCGGTCGAGGTGGGTTCGTTCTCGTGGCCGGGAGACTCAGAGCCCGAGGTCGGAGACGGTTGCAATGGTGGAGGATTTATTTCGCTATGGAGCCCACTTTCTCCAATGTTTCCAGCAAGCGCCGTAAAGTTATTGTAACGCCGCCGACTTCTGGATGTTACTTGGTAATTTCAAGAACATAAGAAGGACAAAGTTTTGAGAAGGTGAACCCTTTCATCATTCAAAAGGGCATTGATGCTATTGCTGGTGCGGTTCAGTCCTGCACTCGTCTACGGAATGGTTCCTTATTAGCCCAAACGAAATCCGATCAGCAAAGTAACACCTTGTTGCGCGCTACGCTTCTCCACGGCTATCCCATCCGTGTGGAGAAGCACCGCATATTGAACTCCTGTCGAGGAGTTATTACCACCCATAGCCTCGATGGTATATCGGACGAGGACCCGATAGAATGTCTTGCAGACCAGAAGGTGGCAGCGGTCCATCGAGTGCAGGCCAAACGCGACGGCGTATTGGTACCCACTCGTACCCTATTTCTAACATTTGATGGCGTCGATCTGCCCATGAGCATCTCCGCAGGGTACGAACGGATTTCTGTGAGGCCTTATATACCTAGACCTCTGCGTTGATTTAAATGCCAACGTTTTGGGCATACGCAAGTCTCATGTAAGAGTGCCGTTAACATCTGTGCAACATGTAGCCAGCCCTCACACGAAGGTGCCTGTTCAACAGCCCCCGTAATTGTAAAGGGTCTCATTCTGCTTCGTTTGCCGACTGTCCGCGGTACTTGGACGAGAAGGCGATCCAGGAGATCCGGCTAAAAGAAAAACTCTCCTTCGCTGAAGCCCGGAGGCGTTACCATGCGCGCCAACCTTCACTGCTGCGATCTGGCACCTTTAGTATTTTGTTGCCTCGCCAGTACCACGAGTAGATGCCGAAACTCAGACCTGGACCATGACTGGATTAACCGCCACTACATTCCGGCCGTCCATTAAAGCTATTGTTACCAAGCCCTATATACCTTGTCCAAAGTCAATGAAGTCGCAAGCCGCTGAAAAGAAACCCAAGCAGAAACTTCGTAGGGAAGATTTTTTGAAAGACCCTCCAAGTGCGCGCGGTAACAAAAGTTTACCTTCTCCTCCTCGGAGGTCGCTGTCCCAGGAAGGTCCTGGGACAAGCCGCGCTCAGCGGCACCCCTCACCCATCGCCACCCAGAACCGATTCACGGCGCTTGAATCGGTTTCTGGCACTGAGCGCGTGGGCCCTCCCTCCGAGGAAGCTATGGAGTCTGACCAACTCCATACAAAAAGCCCGAGCCCAAAGGTTAAGCAAAAGATTCTTTTAAGCCGCCCTTCTAAGTAGACAGTTTATCCCTTTTATTCATGGCTATCCTGACCTGGAATGTACGTGGTGTACGATCGCATAGGGCGGAACTGCAACTTTTATTGCGTTCCCATTCACCTATGGTTGTGTGTTTGAAGGAGACCAAGCTTCGCCCTCACGACCCTTTCGATCTCCGAGGGTACACTCCGGTTCGCTACAACCTTGAACCGGAGGAGGGTACTCCTGCTCATGGAGGTGTCATGTTGTTAGTGCGTAACGACGTTCATTTTACACCTGTCACACTTACATCCGACTTGCAAGTTGTTGCCGTTCGCCTTCACTTACCCGGCTTTTTGTTTTCTGCTTGCTCTGTGTATTCACCTCCATCGTCTCCCCTCGCTCCCGCGGACATTCGAGCTCTCCTGTCCGCTCTCCCAACACCAGTTCTTCTGTTGGGAGATTTTAATGCCCATCACCCACTATGGGCCCCTCAGGGGCTCACCTTATGTGAGTACGGGTTTTTGGCGCACCCGGGGGTTCCCGAGCCAGTCATCGCCACATTCATCCCCTCACCCCCATCCGGTCGAGGTGGGTTCTTCAAGTGACCGGTGGACACAAGGTAGGCTCTCGTGCGTTCGTTACATTCTATTCATACCGCACCTCACCATCGTTTCTTTCTTCTCTTGTCACTTTCCGGCCATTTCGCACCACGACATTCGCATATCTCTCTTTTTCTTCCCCGCCGGCCTACCTTGCGTGCGAAACGCCCACACAGTTTTAGTTTCTTTTATCTTTTTATTTAAATCCTCCGTGGACACAGCCTGACGGATACCCGCGCACCGCGTGCGCAGCTGGGTGAGTGGGTAATGGCGTCATCCCCACCACCCGGGGTCGTCATGTAGGGTATGTGTTCGTATCCGCTGTTCAACTGCAGTCCCGCGGGGGGGCCATTGCATGAGCTGCTGACTTCTGACGGCGATTGGGTCTCTCTGTCTATGTTCTGGGAGGTGTGACCCTGGGGTGAGTCTGGTATAGATAGGCCACTCACCCAAGCCGGGGTAACGCCCGAGAAGTCAGAGCCCGAGGTCGGAGACGGTTGCAATGGTGGAGGATATTTTTCGCTATGGAGCACCCTTTCTCCATTATTAACAACAAGCGCCGAAAAGTCATTGTAACAGAAGTAGCACCGCCGTCATCTGGTTGTTACTTGGTCATTTCACGAACCGAAGAAGGACAAAGCTTTGAGAAGGTGAACCCTTTCATCATTCAAAAGGGCATTGATGCAATTGCTGGTGCAGTTCAGTCCTGCACTCGTCTACGGAATGGTTCCTTATTAGCCCAAACGAAATCCGATCAGCAAAGTAAGACCTTGTTGCGCGCTACGCTTCTCCACGGCTATCCCATCCGTGTGGAGAAGCACCGCACATTGAATTCCTGTCGAGGCGTTATTACCACCCATAGCCTCGATGGTATATCGGACGAGGACCTGGTAGAATATCTTGCAGACCAGAAGGTGACAGCGGTCCATCGAGTGCAGGCCAAACGCGACGGCGTATTGGTACCCACTCGTACCCTGTTTATTACATTTGATGGCGTCGATCTGCCCACGAGCATTTCCGCAGGGTACGAACGGATTTCTGTGAGGCCTTATATTCCTAGACCTCTGCGTTGTTTTAAATGCCAACGTTTTGGGCATACGCAAGTCTCCTGTAAGAGTGCCGTTAACATCTGTGCAACATGTAGCCAGCCCTCACACGAAGGTACCTGTTCAACAGCCCCCGTCTGCGTTAATTGTAAAGGGTCACATTCTGCTTCGTTTGCCGACTGTCCCCGGTATTTGGACGAGAAGGCGATCCAGGAGATCCGGGTAAAGGAAAAACTCTCCTTCGCTGAAGCCCGGAGGCGTTTCTATGCGCGCCAACCTTCACTCCTGCGATCTGGCACATTTAGTTCTGTTGTTGCCTCGCCAGTACCACGAGTAGATGCCGAAACTCAGATCTGGACCTTGACTGGATTAACCGTCACTACCATCCGGCCGTCTATTAAGGCTACAGTTACCAAGCCGTATAAACCTGGTCCCAAGTCAATGAAGTCGCAAGCCGTTGAAAAGAAGCCCAAGCAGAAACTTCGTAGGGAAGATTTTTTGAAAGACCCTCCGCGTGCGCGCGGTAACAAAAGTTCACCTTATCCTCCTCGGAGGTCGCTGTCCCAGGATGGTCCTGGGACAAGCCGCGCTCAGCGGCACCCTTCACCCATCGCCACCCAGAACCGATTCACGGCGCTTGAATCGGTTTCTGGCACTGAGCGCGTGGGCCCTCCCTCCGAGGAAGCTATGGAGTCTGACCAACTCCATACCAAAAGCCCGAGCCCAAAGGTTAAACAAAAGGTAATTTTAAGCCGCCCTTCTAAATAGAAAGTTTATCCCCTTATTCTTAATGGCTATCCTGACCTGGAATGTACGTGGTGTACGATAGCATAGGGCGGAACTGCAACTTTTATTGCGTTCCCATTCGCCTATGGTCGTATGTTTGCAGGAGACTAAGCTTCGCCCTCACGATCCTTTTGATCTCCGAGGATATACTCCGGTTCGCTACGACCTTGAACCGGAGGAGGGTACTCCTGCTCATGGAGGTGTCATGTTCTTAGTGCGTAACGACGTTCATTTTACACCTGTCACACTTACATCCGACGTGCAAGCTGTTGCCATTAGGCTGCAGTTACCCGGTTTTTTCTTTTCTGTGTGTTCTGTGTATACACCTCCATCGTCTCCCCTCGCTCCCGCGGACATTCGATCTCTCCTGTCCGCTCTCCCAACACCATTTCTTCTGTTGGGAGATTTTAATGCGCATCACCCACTGTGGGGTTCGCCAAGGGCTTGTGCGAGGGGAACTCTTCTTTCCGACATTTTTTATCAGTTCAATCTTTCCATTCTCAATACAGGTGCACCTACTTTTATTTCTGATCCTTCTGGTACATTCTCTCACCTGGACCTTGCGATTTGCTCAATCCAGCTTGCACGTCGTCTTCAGTGGAACGTCGTCGCTGACACCTACTCCAGCGACCATTTCCCCTGCATCGTTTCTCTTCTGTCGCACCACGTACAGCATTCCAGAGTACCTACCTGGACATTCGCAAAAGCCGACTGGAGCTTGTATTCCAGCCTCGTGCATTTTGACGACCAGCCCTTCTCCGACATTAATCAACTAGTGCAGCACCTTACGTCTATTATTTTCTCAGCCGCCGAACGTGCAATACCCCGTTCATCGTCCCAACCTCGGCGGCCACCTGTTCCGTGGTGGAACGAGGATTGTCGGGACGCCGTTCGTGCCCGTAGGACTGCACTTAGGGTGTTTCGGCGCCACCCTACACTTGATAATTTGGTGACTTTTAAACAATCGCGCGCCAGGGCTCGTCGCATTATTCAGGATAGCAAGAAGGCATCTTGGGCTCGTTTTGTCGAGTCTTTTAATCGTTTTACGCCTTCATCCGTTGTTTGGGATAAACTTCGTCGCTTGTCAGGTAAAGTGTCACATTGTACTGTTTCTGGCCTTCAGGTTTCTAATGCCACCATAGTGGATCCGGCTGCCATCGCTAACACTCTGGGTTCTGCCTTTGAGGCGGTTTCCAGTTCAGACCATTATTCCGCCGGCTTTCGCTCTATTAAAGACCGGCAGGATTCCGCATCATATACTTTTCGGTCTGCTAATGATGAATGCTATAACGAACTATTCACAATGATGAGCTGGAGCACGCTCTGTATTGCTCTCGGCACTCCGCTCCCGGGCCGGACGGCATTCATGTCCTGATGTTAAAGAACCTTTCAGCCGACAGTAAACTATTTCTCTTACAGGTCTATAACCGTATTTGGCAAGACGGCATTTTTCCTTCCGTTTGGCGCGAAGCCACCATTGTCCCTATACTTAAGCCTGGGAAGGATCGCCAACTACCTTCCAGCTACCGCCCTATCTCCCTCACCAGTTGCATTTGTAAGGTGATGGAGCGCATGATGAACGGGCGGTTGACATGGTGGCTTGAGTCTCAGAAACTTCTAGCGAACGCTCAGTGCGGGTTTCGTCACTATCGCTCTACCGTCGACCATCTGGTGTCCTTGTCGACGCATATTATGAATGGATTTCTGAGAAGGTGTCAAACCGTGGCTGTATTTTTTGACCTGGAGAAAGCTTATGACACTTGTTGGAGGGGCGGCATTTTACGTACACTTCACGATTGGAATAACCGCGGTCGTCTTCCCATATTTCTTCGGGAGTTTATGACGGACCGCGTCTTTCGTGTACGTGTGGGCTCGGTTTTATCTCGTCGTTTTATTCAAGAGAACGGAGTACCGCAGGGCTCTGTACTCAGTGTCACACTTTTTGCGATTGCTATCAACCCCATTGTTGATTGTATTCCACCTGGCATTTCATCGTCCCTTTTTGTTGACGATTTCGCTATTTATTGCAGTTCACGGCGGACCTGTCTACTCGAACGCCGTCTCCAGAGCTGTATCGACCGTCTCTACGCCTGGAGTAACGCCAACGGCTTTAATTTCTCCGCCGAGAAATCCGTCTGCATCAACTTTTGGCGCCGGAAGTATTTCCCTCCGCCCTCTCTCCATCTTGGGCCAGGGATACTTCCGTTTGCAGACGAGGCGAAATTTTTGGGGTTGATTTTTGATAGGAAGTTGTGTTGGACCTCGCACGTTTCCTTTTTAAAAGCAAAGTGTGACCGTTCTCTTAATCTTTTACGTGTTTTAAGTGGCACATCCTGGGGAGCTGATCGGACCGTCCTTCTTCGCCTTTATCGCTCTTTGGTCCGATCCAAACTTGATTACGGGTGTATAGTTTATTCGTCGGCACGTCCATCTGTGTTACGTCGTTTGAATCCCATTCATCATCGTGGTATTAGAGTCGCTACAGGGGCCTTTCCAACTAGCCCCGTGCCCAGTCTTTACGCTGAGGCTGCAGAGCCTCCGCTGTCTTTCAGGCGTGAGATGCTCTTATGTAGCTATGCTTGTCGGCTCTCAAGCTTGCCTAGCCACCCGTCCTTCGATGTATTTTACGAGGATTCGCTAGATCGACACTATTTCATTAGCTCCTCTGCATTGCTCCCCCCAGGGGTTCGATTTCGACTGCTACTTCGGCATTTGGACGTTACGCCAGCGCCGGCCCTTACCCGAGGGGAAACGCGTTTTCCTCCATGGTCGCGCGCTGAGGCCCACATCCACCTTGGGCTAACGTCGATGCCGAAAAATGCGACCCCTGCTTCTGTTCTTAGATCCGCCTTTTTAGAACTACAGGCGCAGTTCGGGGACTGTCATTTTATATATACTGATGGGTCTAAGACTGATGTTGGAGTAGGATGTGCCTTTGTTTTTGGTGTACGGAGTGTTACTTTTCGTTTAACTCAACAATGTTCAATTTTTACCGCCGAACTTTTTAGCATTTATCAATCTGTTTTATTCATTCAGCGGCACGACTTACGGCACTGTTTTATTTGTACGGACTCTCTGAGTGCCCTTCAGGCTATTCATGCGCTGTACAATTACCACCCACTCGTACAGCGCATACATGACCTGCTCCACTCGCTCGGTGTCTCTGGCATCAGCGTCTCCTTCCTGTGGATTCCAGGTCATGTGGGCATCTCAGGTAACGAGTCTGCCGACGCCGCTGCGAAATCGGCGATTTTATTACCCAGATTTTTTACCTCTGTAGTTCCCTCGTCAGATTCGTGTGCTCTTTTACGTCGCCGCATCCTCTCGCGCTGGCGCGATGAGTGGACGGCCCTCCGGGGGAACAAGTTGCGGGAGGTTAAGCCTTTCCCGTTGATCTGGGGTACCTCTTCTCGTTCTTGTCGTCGGGAAGAGGTACTTTTAGCTCGTCTACGGATTGGACATTGTGTTTTTAGTCATAGGTATTTGCTCAGTGGTGACCCCGCACCACTCTGTGGGCAGTGTGTCGTGCCCTTAACGGTGCGTCACATTTTAACAGAGTGTCAGGTTTTAGCTGCATTGCGTGCTCGTGTAGGCCTGCCTGTTGGCTTAGCCAACGTTTTGGCAGACGACACGCATGCTGTGGAATGTGTTTTACGTTTTATTCATGACAGTGATTTTAATCTGCGCATTTAATGCGTTGAGCGTCTTTTAGCTTATTACTTTTATTCTGTCAGTTTTTATGGGGACTCTATTCCCCAGTGGACATATGGCGCTCATGTCCCTCGCATTCCATTGTTCTTGACACGTTTTAATCGTTTATTGCCTATGCTTTTAGTGTGTTGGTTTTTTCAGATATTTGTATTGTTATTGTTGTTGTTATTGATTTTATTGTTGTTATTGATTTTATTGTTGTTATTGTTATTCTTGTTGTTATTGTTATCATTATTGTTATTGTTATTTTATTGGTATTTTTAGCCTTTTGGACATCGCGGGTTTACGTCCCGTTTTTTAATTATGCGGTTCTTTTACCTGTTTTTATCTTTTGACTTTCTATTTTCTACATTGTAAGGGCGCTGATGACCTCAGCAGTTTAGCGCCCTTAAGCCGCATATCATCATCATCATCACACCCACTATGGGGTTCGCCAAGGGCTTGTGCGAGGGGACTCGTCTTTCCGACATTTTTTACCAGTTCAATCTTTCAATCCTCAATACAGGTGAGCGTACTTTTACTTCTGATTCTTCTGGTACATACTCTCACCTGGACCTTGCCGTTTGCTCACTCCAGCTTGCTAGTCGTCTGCAGTGGAACGTCGTCGCTGAAACTAACTCGAGCGTTCATTACCCCTGCATCGTTTCTCTTCTGTCACACCACGTACAACATTCCAGAGTACCTACCTGGATATTCCCAAAAGCAGACTGGAGTTTGTATTCCAGCCTCGTGCATTTTGACGACCAGCCCTTCACCGACATTAACCAACTAGTGCAGTACCTTACGTCTACTATTTTCTCTGCTGCCGAACGCGCAATTCCCCGTTCATCCTCTCAACCTCGGCGAATGCCTGTTCCTTGGTGGAACGAGGATTGTCGGGCCGCCGTTCGTGCTCGTAGGACTGCACTTAGGGTGTTTCGTCGCCACCCTACACTTGATAATTTGGTGACTTTTAAACAATCGCGCGCTACGGCTCGTCGCATTATTCAGGATAGCAAGAATACGTCGTGGGCTCGCTTTCTCGAGTCTTTTAATCGCTTTATGCCTTTATCTGTTGTTTAGGATAAGGTTCGTCGCTTCTCAGGTAAAGTGTCACATTGTACTGTTTCTGGCCTTCAGGTTTCTAATGCCACCATAGTGGATCAGGCTGCCATCGCTAACACTCTGGGTGCTGCCTTTGAGGCGGTTTCCAATTCAGACCATTATTCCGCCGGCTTTCGCTGTATCAAAGACCGGCGGGATTCCGACACCTTTCAATTTCGGTCTGCTAATATTGAGTGTTATAATGAACTTTTCACAATTAGGGAGCTGGAGCACGCTCTTCATTGCTATCGACACTCCGCTCCTGGGCCGTACGGCATTCATGTCCTGATGTTAAAGCACCTTTCAGCCGACAGTAAACTCTTTCTCTTACAGCTCTATAACCGTATTTGGCAAACGGCATTTTTCCTTCCGTTTGGCGCGAAGCCACCATTGTCCCTATACTTAAGCCTGGGAAGGATCGCCAACTACCTTCCAGCTATCGCCCTATCTCCCTCACCAGTTGCATTTGCAAGGTGATGGAGCGCATGATCAACGGGCGGTTGACATGGTGGCTTGAGTCTCAGAAACTTCTAGCGAACGCTCAGTGCGGATTTCGTCGCTATCTCTCTACCGTCGACCATCTGGTGTCCTTGTCGACGCATACTATGAATGGATTTCTGAGAAAGTGTCAAACCGTGGCTGTATTTTTTGACCTGAAGAAAGCTTATGACACTTGTTGGAGGGGCGGGATTTTACGTACACTTCACGCATGGAATATCCGCGGTCGTCTTCCCATATTTCTTCGGGAGTTTATGACGGACCGCGTCTTTCGTGTACGTGTGGGCTCGGTTTTATCTAGTCGTTTTATTCAAGAGAACGGAGTACCGCAGGGCTCTGTACTCAGTGTCACACTTTTTGCGATTGCTATCAACCCCATTGTTGATTGTATTCCACCAGGCATTTCATCGTCCCTTTTTGTTGATGATTTTGCCATTTATTGCCGTTCACGGCGGACCTGTCTACTCGAACGCCGTCTCCAGAGCTGTATCGACCGTCTCTATGCCTGGAGTACCGCCAACGGCTTTAATTTCTCCGCCGAGAAATCCGTCTGCATCAACTTCTGGCGCCGGAAGTATTTCCCTGCGCCCTCTCTCCATCTAGGGCCAGGGATGCTTCCGTTTGCAGACGAGGCGAAATTTTTGGGGTTGATCTTTGATAGAAAGTTGTGTTGGACCTCGCACATTTCTTTTTTAAAAACAAAGTGTGACCGTTCTCTTAATCTTTTACTTGTTTTAAGTGGCACATCCTGGGGAGCTGATCGGACCATTCTTCTGCGTCTATCTCGCTCTTTGTTCCGATCCAAACTTGATTACGGGTGTATTGTCTTTTCATCGGCACGTCCATCTGTGTTGCGTCGCTTGAATCCCATTCATCATCGTGGTATTAGAGTCGCTACAGGGGCCTTTCCAACTAGCTTCGTGCCCAGTCTTTACGCTGAAGCTGCAGAGCCTCCGCTGTCCTCCAGGCGTGAGTTGCTCTTGTGTAGCTATGCCTGTCGACTCTCCAGCTTGCCTGACCACCCGTCTTTCGCGGCATTTTTGAGGATTCACTTGACCGGCAATATTTAGTTAGCGCCTCTGCATTGCTCCCTCAGGGGGTTCGATTTCGACTGCTACTTCGGCATTTGGACGTTACGACAGCGCCGGCCCTTCCAAGGGGGAAAACGCGTTTTCCTCCATGGTTGCGCGCTGAGGGTCTCTGTCACCTTGGGTTATCGTCAATGCCGAAGAATGAGACCCCTTCTTCAGTCTTTAGATCAGCGTTTTTAGAACTTCAGTCGCAATTCGGGGACTTGCCTTTTATCTTTACTGATGGATCTAAGACTGATGCTGGAGTAGGATGTGCCTTTTTGTGGTGGACATAGTTTTACATTTCGTTTACCAGAGCAATGTTCGATTTTTACCGCCGAACGTTTTAGCATTTATCAGTCTCTGTTATATATTCAGCGGCACGACTTACGGCACTTTTTATTTGTTCCGACTCCCTAAGTGCTCTTCAAAGTATTAGCTCGCTGTACAGTTACCACCCGCTCGTACAGCGCATTCATGACCTGCTCCACTTGCTTGGTGTCTCTGGCATCAGCGTCTCCTTCATGTGGATTCCAGGTCATGTGGGCATCTCAGGTAATGAGTCTGCCGATGTCGCTGCCAAGTCGACGATTTTATCACCCAGAAGTTTTACTTCTGTTGTTCCCTCGTCAGATTTGTTTATTGTTTTACGTCGCCGCATCCTCTCGCTTTGGAGCGATGAGTGGACGGCCCTCCGTGGGAACAAGGTGCGGTAGGTTAAACCTCTGCCGTTTGTCTGGGCTACCTCTTCCCTTGCTTCTCGTCGGGAAGAGGTAATTTTAACCCGCCTTCGTATCGGACATTGCATTTTTAGTCATAAGTATTTGCTGAGTGGTGACCCCGCACCACTCTGTGGGCAGTGTGATGCTCCCTTAACGGTGCGTCACATTTTAGCAGAGTGTCAAGTTTTAGCTCCTTTGCGCGTCCGTGTTGGTCTGCCTGTTGGCCTAGCCAACGTTTTGGCAGACGACGCGCGTGCTGTAGAGTGTCTTTTACTTTTATCAATGACATTGGATTTACCAGACGCATTTGATGAGCTGAGCGTCTTTTGACTATGTAATTTTATCTTGTTTTTTAATGGGGCATCTCCTCCCCCAGTGGAGATTGGCGCTCGTGTCCCTGACAGTCTATAGTTCTTGACAGGTTGTTTTTACTCTTTGATTGCCCATGTTTTTTGTGTGTTCGTTTTTGGTATTTGGTGTTTTGTTTTTTTACCTTTTGCACTCGTGGGCTTGTGTCCCGTACTTAATTATGCGGTTTTTATAGGACTTTTATTGTTTGACAGTACATTTTATACTTTGTAAGGGCGCTGATGACCTTAGCTGTTTAGCGCCCTTAAACCGCATCTCATCACATCACATCCCGCACCAGTTGCGTTTGCAAGGTGATGGAGCGCATGATCAACGGGCGGTTGACATGGTGACTTGAGTCTCAGACACTTCTGGCGAACGCTCTGTGTGGATTTCATCGCCATCGTTCTACCGTCTACCATCTGGTGTCTGTGTCGACGCTTATTATGAACGGACTTCTGAGAAAGTGACAAATCGTGGCTGTGTTTTTTGACTTGGAGAAAGCTTATGACACTTGTTGGAGGGGCGGCATTTTACGTACACTCCATGCATAGAATTTCCGCGGTCGTCTTCCCAAGTCTTTTCGGGAGTTTATGACGGACCGCGTGTTTCGTGTACGTGTGGGCTCGGTTTTTATCTAGTCGTTTTATTCAAGAGAACGCAGTACCGCAGCGATCTGTACTCAGTGTCACACTTTTTGCGATTGCTTTCAACCCCATTGTTGATTGTATTCCACCTGGCATTTCATCGTCCCTTTTTGTTGACGATTTTGCCATTTATTGCAGTTCACGGCGGACCTGTCTACTCGAACGCCGTCTCCAGAGCTCTATCGACCGTCTCTACGCCTGGAGTAACGCCAACTGCTTTAATTTCTCCGCCGAGAAATCCGTCTGCTTCAACTTCTGGCACCGGAAGTATTTCCCTCCGCCCTCTCTCAATCTTGGGCCAGGGATACTTCCGTTTGTAGACGAGGCGAAATTTTTGGGGTTCTATTTTTATAGGAAGTTGTGTTGGACGTCGCACATTTCCTTTTTAAAAGCTAAGTGTGACCGTTGTCTTAATCTTTTGCGTGTTTTAAGTGGCACATCTTGGGGAGCCTATCGCACCGTCCTTCTTCGTCTTTATCGCTCTTTGGTCCGATTACGGGTGCATTGTTTATTCTTCGGCACGTCCATCTGTGTTACGTCGATTGAATGCCATTCACCAACGTGGCATAAGAGTCGCTACGGGGGCCTTTCCAACCAGCCCTGTTCCCAGTCTGTATGCTGAAGCTGCAGAGCCTCCGCTGTCCTTCAGAAGTGAGATGCTCTTGTGCAGCTATTCCTGTCGAATCGCCAGCTTGCCTGACCACCCGTCCTTCGCGATATTTTACGAGGATTCGCTTGATCGGCAATATTTAGTTAGCTCCTCTTCATTTCTCCCTCCAGAGGTTCGATTTCGACTGCTACTGCGGCATTTGGACGTTACGCCAGCGCCGGCCCTTCCACGGGGGGAAACGCCCTTTCCTCCATGGTCGCGCACTGAGGCCCACTGTCACCTTGGGTTAACGTCGATGCCAAAAAATGAGACCCCTAATTACGTCCTTAGATCCGGTTTTTTAGAATTTCAGGCGCAGTTAGGTGACTGTTATTTTATATATACCGTTGGGTCTAAGTCTGATGTTGGAGTAGGATGTGCCGTTGCTTTTGGTGCACAGAGTTTTACTTTTCGTTTACCTGGACAATGTTCGATTTATATCGCCGAACTTTTTGGTATATATGAATGTGTTTTATACATTCACTGGCACGTCTTACGGCGCTGTGTTGTTTGTACGGACTCTCTGAGTGCCCTTCAGGGTATTTGCGCGCTGTATAGCTACCACCCGCTCCTACAGCGCATTCATGACCTGCTCCACTCGCTTGGTGCTTCTGGCATCAGCGTCTGCTTCGTGTGGATTCCAGGTCATGTGGGCATCTCAGGCAACGAGTCTGCCGACGCCGCTGCCAAATCGGCCATTTTATCACTCAGATGTTTTACCTGTGTTGTTCCTTCCTCAGATTTTTATGTTATTTTACGTAGCCGCATCCTGTCGCTTTGGAGGGATGAGTGAGTGGCCCTCCCGGGGAACAAGTTGTGGGAGGTTAAGCCTCACCCGTTAGTCTGGGGTACCTCTTCTCGTTCGTGTCGTCGGGAAGAGGTACTTTTAGCCCGCCTACGAATCGGACATTGCCTTTTTAGTCATAGATACCTGCTTAGTGGTGACCCCGCACCCGTATGCGAGCAGTGTGATGCGCCCTTAAGGTTGCGTCACATCTTAATAGTGTGTCAAGTTTTAGCTCCAATGCGCGTTCGTGTGGGTCTGCCTGTTGGCCTAGCCAACGTTTTGGCAGACGACGCGCGTGCTGTAGAATGTGTTTTACGTTTTTTTCATGACAGTGATTTTAATCTGCGCATTTGATGCGTTGAGCGACCTTTAGCTTTCTAATTTTATTATGTCTGTTTTAATGGGGACTCTGCTCCCCAGTGGACATAAGGCGCTCATGTCCCTCACATTCTACAGTTCTTGACACGTTTTACACTTTTATTGCCTATGCTTTTAGTGTGTTTTTGCGATTGGTGTATTCTTGTTTTTAGCTTTTTGCTCATCGCGGGTTTGTGGCCCGTTTTTTAATTATGCAGTTTTTTACCCGTCTTTTATATTTTGGACTTTAAATTTTATGCATTGTGATGGCGCTGATGACCTTAGCAGTTTAGTGCCCTTAAACCGCATCTCATCATCATATTTCAGCCGTATAAACACATATTCCGTCCTTCAATCGCTTTCTAGCCTGATGCCTCTCCACGTATTCCCTATTTCTGCTATGTAAATGCTCTTTCTATCATCTTACCCCGCCTAGGATAGCACCTCTCTACGGTTTCCAGTCTCTTCCTTATAAACGCATATACTACCTCCCATCCCTTGTGTCGACCTCCGTGGACTAGTGGTACCGTACTAGCCTCCAGTTCCCGAGGTCGCGGGCTCAAACCCTTCGGAGCGCGATGGATCTTTTCGGGCGTAGAAATACTTAGCATGGCTTCCTTCAGAAGGTAGATAAAGCTGCTGGTCCCGTGTCTTAGATTTACGGCAAGTAAAAGAACCTAAGGCCTGATAACGCCCCTGTGAACAAAATTTCCGGTATTTCACGCCCAATATAGAATGGGGCGCTAACAACCATAGTAGCTAAAGAGCGTCCATAAATAAAACTCAATAGATGGTCGACGGTAGAGCGATGGCGACGAAATCCGCACTGAGCGTTCCTAGAAGTTCCTGAGACTCAAGCCACCATGTCAACCGCCCGTTGATCATACGCTCCATCACCTTGCAATTGCAACCTGTGAGGAAGATAAGGCGGTAGCTGAAAGGTTGTTGACGAGCCTTCCCAGGCTTAAGTGTAGGGACAATTGTGGCTTCGCGCCAAACAGAAGGAAAAAAGCCATCTTGCCAAATACGGTTATAGACCCGTAAGAGAAAGAATTTAATGTTAGCTGAAAGGTTCTGTAGCATCAAGACATGAATGCCGTCCGGCCCAGGAGCGGAGTGCCTAGAGCAATGAAGAGCGTGCTCCAGCTCCCTATTTTGAAAAGTTCATTATAACACTCCGTATTAGCAGACCGAAAATTATAGGTCTGGGAATCCTGGCGGTCTTTGAGAGAGCGAAAGCCGGCGGAATAATGGGCAGAACTGGAAACCACCTAAAAGCCAAAATCCTGAGCGTTAGAAATGGCAGCCGGATCCACTATGGTGGCATTGGAAACCTGAAGGCCAGACACTTTACCGGAAAAGCGACGAAGTTTATCCCAAAAACAGAGGAAGGCGTGAAGCGATTAAAGGACTCGACAAAACGAGTCCAAGACGCCCTCTTGCTATCCTGAATAATGCGACGAGCCCTGGCGCGCGATTGTGTAAAAGTCACCAAATTATCAAGTGTAGGGTGTCGCCGAAACACCCTAAGCGCAGTTCTATGAGCACGAATGGCGTCTTGATAAGCCTCGTTCCACTACGGAACAGGAATACGCCGAGGGTGAGACGATGAAGGGGGAATCGTGCGTTCGGAGGCAGATAGAATCGTAGACAAAAGGTGCTGCAACATTTGGTTAACGTCAGAGAGGGGCTGGTTCTGAAAACACACGATGCTGGAATACAATATCCAGTCGGCTTTTGTGAATATCCAGGTAGGTACTCTGGAATGCCAGATGTAGTGAGACAAGAGAAACGATGCAGGGGTAATGGTCCCTGGAGTAGGTGTCAGCGACGACGTACCAGTGCAGACGACTAGCAAGCTGAGGTGATTAAACGGCAAGGTCCAAGTGAGAGAATGTACCAGAAGAATCAGAAAGAAAAGTAGGCTCACTTGTATTGAGGATGGAGAGTTTGAACTGATAAAAATGCCGGAAAGAAGAGTTCCCCTCGCACAAGCCCTTGGTGAACCCCACAGGAGGTGATGGGCATTAAAATCTCCCAACAGAAGAAATGGTGTTGCGAGAGCAGACAGGAGATCTCGAATTTCCGCGGGAGCGAGGGAAGACGATGGAGGTGAATACACAGAGCAAGCAGAAAAGAAAAAGCCGAGTAATTGAAGTCTAACGACAACAGCTTGCAAGTTGGACGTAAGAGTGACAGTTTGAAAATGAACCTTCCTTACGCACTTATAACATGACACCTCCATGAGCAGGAGTGCCCTCATTCGGTTCAAGATCGTAGCGAACCGGAGTATACCCTCAGAGATCAAAAGGATCGTGAGGGCGAAGCTTAGTTTCCTGCAAACACACGACCATAGGCAAATGGGAACGCAATAAAAGTTTCAGTTCCGCCCTATGCGATCGTACACCACGTAAATTCCAGGTCAGAATAGCCATGAATAAAAGGGATAAACTTCTTACTTATATGGGCGGCTCAAAATAAGTTTTTCCTTAACCTTGGGCCTCTGGCATTTTGTATGGAGTTGGTCAGACTCCATTGGCTCCTCGAAGGGAGGGCCCACGCGCTCAGTGCCAGAAACCTATTCAAGCGCCGAGAATCGGTTTTGGGTGGCAATAGGTGAAGGGGGCCGCTCAGCGCGGCTTGTCCCAGGAGCATCCTGAGACTGCGACCTTCAAGGAGGAGAAGGTGAACTTTTCTTACCGCGCGCACGCGGAGAGACTTTCAGAAAATCTTCTCTACGAAATTTCTGCTTTGGCTTCTTTTCAGTGCCTTGCGACGACAATACCTTAGGACCAGATTTAGATGGCTTGATAACAGTGCCAGAAATGGACGGCCGGTTGGCAGTGGCGGTCTAAGCAGTCATGGTCCAGGTCTGTGTTTGGCCATCCTTCCGGGGTACTGACGAGGCAACAACAGAGCTAAATGTACCCGATTACAGGAGTGAGGGTTGGCGCGCATGGTAATGCCTCCGGGCTTCGGCGAAGGAGAGGTTTCCTTTACCCGGGTCTCCTGGATCGCTTTCTCGTCCAAGTACCGCGGACAGTCAGTAAATGACGCAGAATGGGGCCCTTTGCAATGACCGCATAGGGGGCTGTTGAACAGGTACCTTCGTGTGAGGGCTGGCTACATGATGCACAGATGGTAACGGCACTCTTACATGAGACTTGCTTATTCCCAAAACGTTGGCATTTAAAATAACGCAGAGGTCTAGGAATATAAGGCCTCACCGCAATACGTTCGTACCCTGCTGAAACGCTCGTGGGCAGATCTACGCCCTCAAATGTTATCAACAGGGTACGAGTGGGTACCTATACTCCGTCAGGTTTGGCCTGCACGCGATGCACTGCTGTCACCTTTTGATCTGAAAGATAGTCTAGGAGTTCATCGTCCGAAAAACCATCGAGGCTATGGGTGGAAACGACGCCTCGACTGGAATTCAAAGTGCGGTGCTTCTCAACACGGATGGGATAACCGTAGGGAAGCGTAGTGCGCAACAAGGTTTTACTTTGCTGATCGGACTTTGCTTGAACTAATAAGGAACCATTCCGTAGACGAGTGCAGGACTGAACCGCATCAGCAATAGCATCAATGCCCTTCTGAACTATAAAAGGGTTCACGTTCTCAAAACTTTGTCCTTCTTCTGTTCGTGAAATGACCAAGTAACAACCAGATGTCGGTGGTGCTACTTCTGTTACATAGACATTTCAGGGCTTGTAAATAATGGAGAAAGGGGGCTCCATAGCGAAATAAATCCTCCACCATTGCAACCGTCTCCGCCCTCGGGCTCTGACTTCCCGGGCGTTACCCCGGCTTGGGTGAGTGGCCTATCTATACCATACTCACCCCAGGGTCACACCTCCCAGAACATAGACAGAGGGACCCAATGGCCGTCGGAAGTCAGCAGCTAATGCAATGGCGGGACTGCAGTTGAACAGCGGATACGAACACTTACCGTGCATGACGACCCCGGGTGGTGCGGATGACGCCATTACCCACTCACCCATCTGTTGGAATGGCCACCTCCCCCAACTAGAAAAGGGGAAGGAGACATAACCGGTGTCTCGTTTTAATATGGTGGAGAGCGATTTTGTCGATCTTGAAGTCAAATTTTTGTTGTTCGTTGGAAGATGCTTCATGTTTATCTGCATAACGCATGGAAGCCAATTTGTCGCGGTCACTTCGTGTTATCTTTTTGCTGGGCGCCTGTTATTGCATTACTATTTTTAAATTTGGGTTCAATGTCCTCCGGCTAGCTATTATTTCTCGGTCGAGCAAATCTCTTGAACAGGGTGTGTAAACGGAAAGGATTTGTTACTGAAAGATAACACTGATAAAAGAATTTGTTTTTACACTTTTATTGTCGTCCCACATTATTCAATTTCACATATTGATTCTTGATACACGCCAGACTGAAATTGTTATATTTTCTAATGTTATTACAATCACTTATTTGCCGCACTTTATTAATTCGCGTATTTCACATTTATAACTAGCTTTACGACGCGAGAGATTCTGTAGAATTGCGTAACGTGTACTTTATGTATGCTTCTGTTGAACTACGCGACGTATAACTCACGAATACTTATGTTGAACTGATCGACGTATTACACGCGAATGCTTCTTCTGGACTGAGCGACGTATTACCCGCGAATGCTTTTGTTGGACTGACGAAATCTGCCTCTGACTTTAGCTTTTTATACTCCCACACCCTAATATGCCTAAAGATTATAACCGAGCTGCTATTGGTAAATAAAGCGCGCCAACATTAGCGTCTATTTTATATCCAATCAAAATTACGAAAACATATGCTCTAAGGAAGAAATTCCCGCCATTTCTAAGAAAAGCGCGCCAATCTGACGTCATTTGCTTGTCTCTAATAATTGATAAAAAACTCACCCCCTCGCTCATTGTTACCCGCTCTTATTGTCAGTTTTAGTGAAGCCGTGTAAACTTGTTTCCTAACAATGCATATGATTAACAAACATCTCAAATCAATGTCATACAATAATGCTTATTTACACTACAATCACTTTGGCATTTACATTATTGTGATACAAATTACTGCCACATATGCCCCACTAGAAACATAATTATAAATATTTACAACTTGTTTGGAAATATTATAATTGGGTGTTTAGTCTCCTGAATCTTGTAACACACGGTATTTATCACTTGCACTTAACACTGCACACGCATTTAACACACGACATATATTTGCCTTTATCTAGCCACTATTTACTGGCTCTGGTTTAATGTGTTTATATACATACATCTGATATTACAATTTGTTTATAGGAAATACTGTACCCTGAATTATTTAGTTACTGTTACAAAATGGTTTAGTTTCTTAGGTTGTTGACATAAAATTTTATACATTCAAGATTTTTAACCTGGTTCATCTTGTAATTATTGAACATATTTACTGAAATATTCATCCTCTACACAAATATATTTACATCTCTTAAATCTATACACAATTTCACATTATCTGTGTGCTACATAAGTATTTGTTTTAATTATCTTTACCCTTTTTGTTGTTTTGTACTTTATATTCAAAATACTATTTGAATTATATCTACGTACTTTTACTTTAATACAACATTAAGTTTTCATTATTACATGCTTCATTTTATATGCTGTTACAGTTTATTAAGAAAATGTTCTTTTTCCCCTTTAAACATTTATTTTTGTCCAAAATTTATTTCTCTTTCTTATGACATATATACATAGTTAACCCTCTTACATTCCAATACTTCGTTCTGCAGTTTAGCTTTAACTATCCAGAATCTACTTTTCAGCATCTTGGTCTTCCGTTTCATCGTTATCCTCATTGTTGTATGGTTTCAGCATCTCAATATGGAACTTTCCAATGGCTTTTCGAGTTGTTAGGTTACATAATGCATATGTGTTTGTTCCATATACTTCAACAACTTCATATGGTCCATGATATTTTAGAAACATTCGCCAATAAAGTTTATTCGCCTTATCAGACAATTTCTTTGTTTTAACCAAAACTAAATCTCCTATTTTGATCTTCCATTCCTTTCTTTTCTTTTCTTCATGTTTCCTTTTTCTTTTTATGGCTTGTTTCTTCATCCTTTCGAATGCTTGTCGAAACATCTCTTCTTCCGTTTGTGGTATCGAGTGCTCATCTGGAATGGCTTCTGGAATTTTCTTACATGTTGTATTTATCCCCCCTCCCAGGGGCTCACCTTTTGTGAGTACGGGTTAGGCGCACCCGGGGTACCCGAGCCAATCATCGCCATCATCATCCTTCCACCCGCGTCCGGTCGAGGTGGGTTCGTTCTCGTGACCGGGGGAATCAAGGTAGGCTCTCGTGCGTTCCGTGCATTTCATATCATGTCGCCCCTCGCCATCGTTTCTTTCTTCGCTTTTACTTCTGCACATTTCGCACCACGTCCATTCATTTACGCATCTCTTTTTCTTCCTCGCCGGCCAACCTTGCATCCGAAACGCCCACACAGTTTTAGTTTCTTTTATCTTTCTTTTAATCCTCCGTGGACACAGCCTGACGGATACCCGCGCACCAGGTGCGCAGCTGGGTGAGTGGGTAATGGCGTCACCCCCACCACCCGGGGTCGTCATGTAGGGTATGTGTTCGTATCCGCTGTTCAACTGCAGTCCCGCGGGGGGGCCATTGCATGAGCTGCTGACTTCCGACGGCGATTGGGTCCCTCTGTCTATGTTCTGGGAGGTGTGACCCTGGGGTGAGTCTGGTATAGATAGGCCACTCACCCAAGCCGGGGTAACGCCCGAGAAGTCAGAGCCCGAGGTCGGAGACGGTTGCAATGGTGGAGGATTTATTTCGCTATGGAGCACCCTTCCTCCATTAATACTAACAAGCGCCGAAAAGTTTATGTAACAGAAGTGACACCACCGACAACTGGTTGTTACTTGGTCATTTCACGAACCGAAGAAGGACAAAGTTTTGAGAAGGTGAACCCTTTCATCATTCAAAAGGGCATTGATGCTATTGCTGGTGCGGTTCAGTCCTGCACTCGTCTACGGAATGGTTCCTTATTAGCCCAAACGAAATCCGATCAGCAAAGTAAGACCTTGTTGCGCGCTACGCTTCTCCACGGCTATCCCATCCGTGTGGAGAAGCACCGCACATTGAATTCCTGTCGAGGCGTCATTACCACCCATAGCCTCGATGGTATATCGGACGAGGACCTGGTAGAATATCTTGCAGACCAGAAGGTGACAGCGGTCCATCGAGTGCAGGCCAAACGCGACGGCGTATTGGTACCCACTCGTACCCTGTTTATTACATTTGATGGCGTCGATCTGCCCACGAGCATTTCCGCAGGGTACGAACGGATTTCTGTGAGGCCTTATATACCTAGACCTCTGCGTTGTTTTAAATGCCAACGTTTTGGGCATACGCAAGTCTCATGTAAGAGTGCCGTTAACATCTGTGCAACATGTAGCCAGCCCTCACACGAAGGTACCTGTTCAACAGCCCCCGTCTGCGTGAATTGTAAAGGGTCTCATTCTGCTTCGTTTGCCGACTGTCCGCGGTACTTGGACGAGAAGGCGATCCAGGAGATCCGGCTAAAGGAAAAACTCTCCTTCGCTGAAGCCCGGAGGCGTTACCATGCGCGCCAACCTTCACTCCTGCGATCTGGCACATTTAGTTCTCTTGTTGCCTCGCCAGTACCACGAGTAGATGCCGAAACTCAGACCTGGACCATGACTGGATTAACCGCCACTACCATCCGGCCGTCCATTAAGGCTACAGTTACCAAGCCGTATAAACCTGGTCCCAAGTCAATGAAGTCGCAAGCCGTTGAAATGAAACCCAAGCAGAAACTTCGTAGGGAAGATTTTTTGAAAGACCCTCCGCGTGCGCGCGGTAACAAAAGCTCACCTTCTCCTCCTCGGAGGTCACTGTCCCAGGAAGGTCCTGGGACAAGCCGCGCTCAGCGGCACCCCTCACACATCGCCACCCAGAACCGATTCACGGCGCTTGAATCGGTTTCTGGCACTGAGCGCGTGGGCCCTCCCTCCGAGGAAGCTATGGAGTCTGACCAACTCCATACAAAAATCCCGAGCCCAAAGGTTAAGCAAAAGATTCTTTTAAGCCGTCCTTCTAAGTAGACAGTTTATCCCTTTTATTCATGGCTATCCTGACCTGGAATGTACGTGGTGTACGATCGCATAGGGCGGAACTGCAACTTTTATTGCGTTCCCATTCACCTATGGTCGTGTGTTTGCAGGAGACCAAGCTTCGCTCTCACGACCCTTTCGATCTCCAAGGGTACACTCCGGTTCGCTACGATCTTGAACCGGTGGAGGGTGCTCCTGCTCATGGAGGTGTCATGTTGTTGGTGCGTAACGACGTTCATTTTCAAACTCTCGTTCTTACGTCCGACTTGCAAGCTGTTGCCATTAGATTACAGTTACCCGGTTTTTTCTTCTCTGTTTGCTCTGTATATTCACCTCCGTCGTCTCCATTCGCTCCCGCGGACATTCGAGCTCTCCTGTCCGCTCTCCCAACACCATTACTTCTGTTGGGAGATTTTAATGCCCATCACCCACTGTGGGGTTCGCCAAGGGCTTGTGCGCGGGGAACTCTTCTTTCCGACATTTTTTACCACTTCAATCTTTCCATCCTCAATACAGGTGCACCTACTTTTATTTCTGATTCTTCTGGTACCTTCTCTCATCTGGACCTTGCCATTTGCTCACTCCAGCTTGCACGTCGTCTTCAGTGGAACGTCGTCGCTGACACCTACTCCAGCGACCATTACCCCTGCATCGTTTCTCTTCTGTCGCACCACGTACAGCATTCCAGAGTACCTACCTGGATATTCGCAAAAGCCGACTGGAGCTTGTATTCCAGCCTCGTGCATTTTGACGACCAGCCCTTCTCCGACATTAACCAACTAGTGCAGCACCTTACGTCTATTATTTTCTCTGCCGCCGAACGCGCAATACCCCGTTCATCCTCCCAACCTCAGGGGCCACCTGTTCCGTGGTGGAACGAGGATTGTCGGGATGCCGTTCGTGCCCGTAGGACTGCACTTAGGGCGTTTCGGCGACACCCTACACTTGATAATTTGGTGACCTTTAAACAATCGCGCGCCAGGGCTCGTCGCATTATTCAGGATAGCAAGAAGGCATCTTGGGCTCGTTTTGGCGAGACTTTTAATCGTTTTACGCCTTCATCCGTTGTTTGGGATAAACTTCGTCGCTTCTCAGGTAAAGTGTCACATTGTACTGTTTCTGGCCTTCAGGTTTCTAATGCCACCATAGTGGATCCGGCTGCCATCGCTAACACTCTGGGTGCTGCCTTTGAGGCGGTTTCCAGTACAGACCATTATTCCGCCGGCTTTCGCTCTATTAAAGACCGGCTGAATTCCGCATCATATACTTTTCGGTCTGCTAATGTTGAATGCTATAACGAACTATGCACAATGAGGGAGCTGGAGCACGCTCTTCATTGCTCTCGGCACTCCGCTCCTGGGCCGGAAGGCATTCATGTCCTGATGTTAAAGAACCTTTCAGCCGACAGTAAACTATTTCTCTTACAGGTCTATAACCGTATTTGGCAAGACGGCATTTTTCCTTCCGTTTGGCGCGAAGCCACCATTGTCCCTATACTTAAGCCTGGGAAGGATCGCCAACTACCTTCCAGCTACCGCCCTATCTCCCTCACCAGTTGCATTTGCAAGGTGATGGAGCGCATGATCAACGGGCGGTTGACATGGTGGCTTGAGTCTCAGAAACTTTTAGCGAACGCTCAGTGCGGGTTTCGTCGCTATCGATCTACCGTCGACCATCTGGTGTCCCTGTCGACGCATGTTATGAATGGATTTCTGAGAAAGTGTCAAACCGTGGCTGTGTTTTTTGACCTGGAGAAAGCTTATGACACTTGTTGGAGGGGCGGCATTTTACGTACACTTCATGCATGGAATATCCGCGGTCGTCTTCCCATATTTCTTCGGGAGTTCATGACGGAACGCGTCTTTCGTGTACGTGTGGGCTCGGTTTTATCTAGTCGTTTTATTCAAGAGAACGGAGTACCGCAGGGCTCTGTACTCAGTGTCACACTTTTTGCGATTGCTATCAACCCCCTTGTTGATTGTATTCCACCTGGCATTTCATCGTCCCTTTTTGTTGACGATTTCGCTATTTATTGCAGTTCACGGCGGACCTGTCTACTCGAACGCCGTCTCCAGAGCTGTATCGACCGTCTCTACGCCTGGAGTAACGCCAACGGCTTTAATTTCTCCGCCCAGAAATCCGTCTGCATCAACCTCTGGCGCCGGAAGTATTTCCCTCCGCCCTCTCTCCATCTTGGGCCAGGGGTACTTCCGTTTGCAGACGAGGCGAAATTTTTGGGGTTGATTTTTGATAGGAAGTTGTGTTGGACCTCGCACGTTTCCTTTTTAAAAGCAAAGTGTGACCGTTCTCTTAATCTTTTACGTGTTTTAAGTGGCACATCCTGGGGAGCTGATCGGACCGTCCTTCTTCGCCTTTATCATTCTTTGGTCCGATCCAAGCTTGATTACGGGTGTATTGTTTATTCGTCGGCACGTCCATCTGTGTTACGTCGATTGAATGCATTTCACCATCGTGGCATAAGAGTCGCTACGGAGGCCTTTCCAACTAGCCCTGTACCCAGTCTGTACGCAGAAGCTGCAGAGCCTCCGCTGTCCTTCCGGCGTTAGATGCTTTTGTGCAGCTATGCTTGTCGGCTCTCAAGCTTACCTAACCACCCGTCCTTCGATGTATTTTACGAGGATTCGCTTGATCGCCAATATTTCGTTAGCTCCTCTGCATTGCTCTCTCCAGGGGTTCGATTTCGACTGCTACTTCGGCATTTGGACGTTACGCCAGCGCCGGCCCTTACCCGAGGGGAAACGCGCTTTCCTCCATGGTCGCGCGCTGAGGCCCACATCCACCTTGGGCTAACGTCGATGCCGAAAAATGCGACCCCTGCTTCTGTTCTTAGATCCGCCTTTTTAGAACTACAGGCGCAGTTCGGGGACTGTCATTTTATATATACTGATGGGTCTAAGACTGCTGTTGGAGTAGGATGTGCCTTTGTTTTTGGTGTTCAGAGTTTTACTTTTCGTTTACCTCGACAATGTTCAATTTTGCCGCCGAACTTTTTAGCATTTATCAATCTGTTTTATACATTCAGCGGCACGACTTACGGCACTGTTTTATTTGTACGGACTCTCTGAGAGCCCTTCAGACTATTCATGCGCTGTACCATTACCACCCACTCGTACTGGGCATACATGACCTGCTCCACTCGCTTGGTGTCTCTGGCATCAGCGTGTCCTTCATGTGGATTCCAGGTCATGTGGACATCTCTGGTAATGAGTCTGCTGACGCCGCTGCGAAATCGGCGATTTTATTACCCAGATTTTTTACTTCTGTTGTTCCCTCGTCAGATTCGTGTGTTATTTTACGTCGCCGAATCCTCTCACGCTGGCGCGATGAGTGGACGGCCCTCCGGGGGAACAAGTTGCGGGAGGTTAAGCCTTTCCCGTTGCTCTGGGGTACCTCTTCTCGTTCTTGTCGTCGGGAAGAGGTAATTTTAGCTCGTCTACGGATTGGACATTGTGTTTTTAGTCATAGGTATTTGCTCAGTGGTGACCCCGCACCACTCTGTGGGCAGTGTGACGTGCCCTTAACGGTGCGTCACATTTTAACAGAGTGTCAGGTTTTAGCTGCATTGCGTGCTCGTGTGGGTCTGCCTGTTGGCCTAGCCAACGTTTTGGCAGACGACACGCGTGTTGTAGAATGTGTTTTACGTTTTATTCATGACAGTGATTTTAATCTGCGCATTTAATGCGATGAGCGTCTTTTAGCTTAGTAATTTTATTCTGTCTGTTTTTTATGGGGACTCTAATCCCCAGTGGACAAAAGGCGCCCATGTCCCTCGCATTCTACAGTCCTTGACACGTTTTAATCTTTTATTGCCTATGCTTTTTGTGTGTTCGTTTTTCAGATATATTTATTGTTATTATTGTTGTTATGGTTATTCTTGTTGTTATTGTTATTATTGTTGTTATTGTTATTGTTATTGTTATTCTATTGTTATTTTTAACTTTTTGGACATCGCGGGTTTGTGTCCCGTTTTTTAATTATGCGGTTTTTTTACCTGTCTTTTATATTTTGCCCTATATTTTACACATTGTAAGGGCGCTGATGACCGTAGCAGTTTAGCGCCCTTAAACCGCATATCATCATCATCATCATTCTGGAATTTTCTTACATGTTGTATTTATCTTCTTTCCTAACTTAAGTTCACATGGTTTGTATCCTGTCACATTGTTTACTGTTTCGTTGAGTAAATTCTGAACGAAATTCACGTATCCATACCATTGGGTTTGTTTTCGATGACACAGCACCCTTAAGTAATTCGAAATTTCCTTCATTTCCCTCTCCACTGGGTTGGAGTTCGGTCTGTATCTTGACGAAAAATATTGTTCAATGCCATTTGCTTTCAGTCCCTCCATATTTTTTTTCCTGTGAAGTACGAAGCATTATCGCTCAATACAGATTGGATTGGTCCTTCTTCTATCACATATGACTTGAGTAGCCTATTCAAACATGCTAAACTTGTAGGTTTTCTCAAAGGGTAAATTCTTACATATTTGCTGAATATATCATAACAGACAAATATATATTTGTTTCCAAATTGACTTGGAGGCATAGGACCATGAATGTCAATACTAATTACACACCTCGGCTTATCCCTTATAACCGAATTAGTCTCAAATGCATATGCTGCATTTATTTGCTTTGCTTTCTGACATAGGTTGCAGCACGAGATAAATTTCCGAACTTTCTGACGCAATTTGGATATGTATAAATTTTCTAAAATCATAGAAGTTGTCCGGTCCATCCCTGAGTGTGCTAACCCTTCGTGAAAATTCTTAATTAGTTCCTTTTCCATGCTTTTCGGAACCATTACCTTCCAACTAGGCATTTTTTTCCATGCTTCTTGTATAATGTCCCATTCTGAATTGCTACAATTTCTTTCTTTGCCTCTTCAATAAGTGGTGCATTTCCTTTTAGTTCAAATAATTTTGCGTCCTTATTTTGAATTTCCCCCATATTTTTCAATTTTCTTATCATTTCTTTACTTAAAGGAATTTCAATTGTCAATATTTTGACTTCAGTTCTAGACCTTTCAATATTCTCGGGAATTTGTGGGTTGTAGTTTAATCTCGATAGCAAATTGCTGAAGGTATTATTCTTGCCAGGAATGTGTATGATTTCAATATCAAATGCAGATATTGCATGAATGTATCTAGCAAGTTTTCCACTACATAATCTACACCGTTGGATGAAAGTTAGGCTGATGTGATCTGAATATACTTTCACCTTTTGCTGATAAATATAGGTCTTGAATCGAATTAATGAAAAATAGAGTGCTCCAATTTCTAACTGAGTCACCGAAGAATTCCGCTCAATGTTTGTAAGTCCTCTAGAAGCTGTACTAATGACGTGAAAGTCATTGTTGATGTCTCGCTGTCCTAAAATTCCGGCAAATCCTTGCATTGATGCGTCGACATAAATCTCGTATTTCAAATTTTCTCTGGGCCTCTCGAGCAATATGGACTTAACAAAGAGTTCTTTTACTCTTTCAAAACATTTTTGATGATCCTCTGTCCATCTCCACTTAATATTCTTTCGGAGTAGCTGCCGCAGTGGTTCTATTTCAGCCGAATACCTTGGTACGAACTTACTCTGAAAGTTCAATACCCCTAAGAGACGTCTAATTTGCTTTACGTTCTTTGGTGGTGGAATTTTCATTATTGCTTGAATTCTCTTCTGGTCAGGTCTTATACCTCGTTCATCCACTGCATAACCCAGAAAATTTATTTCCTTGACACAAAATTCTGATTTTAGTATGTTTACAGTCATACCATGTTTTTGCAGTTTATTTAACACGTAATGTACATTATTCATATGTTCTTCAAATGTTTGACTAATGATGAGGAAGTCGTCAATATACTTTATTAAAAATCATCTGCAGAATTTCCAAAAATACTGCGAATTGCTCTCAAAAATCCACTTCCTGAGTTTTTTAAACCAAAAGGATTTACACAAAAACGATACTGGATCCCCGAGTATTGAAATGAAGTGTAATCAGGCACTTGTGGATCTAATTCCACTTGCCAATATGACGCAGTGAGGTCAATGGATGTCAATAATCTCCCTCTTGAAAGTTTCGTAATTAGTTGTTCGATTCCTTCACTTTGAAAATGATCTGGCTTCATATATTGGTTGACATATCTACCATCAAATGTTAATCTCAAACTACCATCTCGTTTAATACTCCAACAGATTGAATTTATATACTGAGAATTACTTTGCTCAATAATCCCATTTTCTAACATGCTATTTATCAGTTTTCTAGCTTTGTACCTAAGACTTATAGGTAAATTGTCATACTTATGCCTATATGGTGGCACATCCTCTACTTGAAATGTATGCTGATATACGTTACATCTGCCTGGGATATTACTAAATACTGAACTATTGTTCATCAAAACGTCATGAAGGATTTATTTTTGTATTTTCGTAATGTTATAAGCTTCTTCACACTTGTGTAGTATTTCCTCATTTCTCTTCTCTTCCCATTTGTTGTCTGTCTCGCTCGCACTCTTTTGTTTGGGTTGTAAATTTCTCTACTTTCTCTGGTATTTCTGCTAGATGTTGAAAATATGGCGTGGTATTCCCTTCATATTTTGTGACTACCTGCTTTATCTGACTATTTCTATCGGTTTCTGTTATTTGCACAAAAAACTCTTGGTCACAAAGATTTTTCTCATCCTTTGTCATCTCAATCACAGAAACTTTCTCTTTTATAAATGGTACCTTTATTTCTCTATTGTCTTTTGTCATTTTTAACTCCTCATGTTTAAAATCTATACGTGCTTCATATTCATGTAGGAAGTCACATCCTAAGATTATGTCACAAATCAGATGGTTTACAATTAGAAACATACCCTCAAAATCTGCTCCGCCGATAAGTATGTTAAGTAGAGCTTGTGTTTTTATGACCTGTGTCGTTCTTCCGATTGCAACACGACAAACTAAATTACTAGTGGGAAGAGCCATAATTTTGTTACCTTCATTTATCAAATTTATATAAAATTTCTGCGAACAAATTGAAGCTGATGAACCGGAATCTATAGTTGCAATGATCTCTTTCTTCGCGATTTCTGTCATAACATGAGGTGACTCGAAATTTTCCTCCTTATCTTTCGTTGCTGCAAACTTCTTACAGAGTGTGTGTGTAGGCATATTGTTTGTATTGGTAATGGATACTGAATTATTAAAGACGTCCTGAGAACCTACTGCACAGGAGTCTATTGACAGTTTTCCTGGTTACTTCCATGTTCATGTACGGGACTGCCATTCCTAACCGGCACTACATCTATCTCATTTTCGCTACCATTGTTTTGGGTTCCCCTTCCTCGAGTTCGAAATCCTCGATTTCTGAAATTATGTCCTCTTGGCATGTAATTTTCTTGCCGTTCCTCGGATCTTTCCCGGTTAGTGTTTTCCCTCCAGTGAGTGAAATTTCCCCTTTGTCTAATGTACCGCCTTACTTGATTTTGCCCTTTTTCCGGCAATCTTTCTGTCCTGACGTAATTTATTTGTTCCTGTCGACCTGGTCTCCCATCTATCCTCGGTCTTTCAAAATTTGGAACGTATGATTGGTACCGTTGCCTGGTATTATTCTCATGACGTCTGTCTTGTCCTCTGCTTTGGTGATAATAACTCCCTTGGTAATTTCGTCTATCTCGCACATCTAAAAATCTATGCTCCCACTCCCGAGACATATCTTCTTCCTGTTGTTCCAAAGCTGTCATTAATTCTGTCATCTCATAGATACTACGTGGTTTTGCAATTAATAAATAATTTTGTATCCTTAAAGGATAGTGCCTTGTGAGCAAACTCACAAAATCTTCCTCATTAATTGGAGGTGACAAGTTCCTAACCTGACTTGCATGTTTCAGTAAGGAATCAATCATTGATATTCCCTCTCGTGGATCAAATTTTCCATGACTAAGCATTTCCCGTATTCTGTGCTGTACCGTAACATTCCAAAATCTGTTCATGAATAGCCTCTTAAAGGATTCATATGAAATTTCACCCCCTGATACCATTTGTAACCAATCTAAAGTTTTCTGGTCCAAACATCTTTTGACAACTATCATTTTAAATGCTTCCGGTATCTTTTTAATTTGAAAATATTCTGACAAGTCTCCAATAAACTGTACTGGACTGTAGTTTTCATTAAATTTTGGAAGTGGAAAATCACTTAAGATATGATTATAATTTTGCAAATCCCCTACTCCCATATTTAAATTCTCTAGTGTTACTTGTGCACTCTGAGTTTCAGCATGAGCTATAGATGAAGCCACCGCATCACTCACATTATTAGTCATACCTGAGGAACTACCTCTATCATTATTCTGTACATCAGATACATTAACATCACATATATTTACCCTTGAATTCAATTCTAACCTATTTACAGTACCTTGCAGACTTTCTGTTGTCTGTTCCATTTTTTATTATTCTCATTTTGAACAGCTTGGTGCTTGTTAATTTCAGAAGTTAGTTTTTGATTCAAATCTATAGACAAAACTTTAACTTCTTCAGACAATTTATTTCTTTGTGTTTCTGACTCCTTCTGTATTTCAGATATCTCCCCTCTGAAATTAACTTGGACCTGAATTAAATCTGCATTTGTAGCCTCCATCATCTCTCTAAGCTCACTTGAAATGCTATTCATTCGGCTACCTAACTCTGTACATTTTACATCAACATGTTCAATTTTATCATTAACCTCACTTTTTTGGTTAGATATTTCCCTGCTCATGTCTGACATTTTCTTTGAAACTTTCCCTATCTCATTTGCTATCATTTCCTGATTTTCATTTCTCATTCTTATCATACTACCATCTAGCTCCATAAATTTCTTTTCGATTTCTTCCCTGTTTTGTTCAAAGCTCTTACCAATATCTTCCCTTAATTCCCTATTATTCTTTTCCATATTCTGAGTTAGTTTTTGTTCTAATTTTTCATTATTCTGAGTTTGTTTTTCTAATTTCTCATTAGTCTTACCAATATCTTCCCTCAATTCCCTATTATTCTTTTCCAATTTCTCACCAACATTTCTCAGCATTTCCATCATCATACTAGCATCAAAATTAACATTTCGTGCTGTTCTATTCTCACTTTCTGCACTAATATTTCCTCCCTCAAATACTACATTGTTTGAGCTATTTTCCACAAACTGCATTGAATTAGAGCTAACTGTTACATGATCTCCCTCCATAATTGTTTATTCAGTATTATTAGTAGACATTGTTTTCTTAATCCTACCACTTCTTAAGAACATTTAATTTCTCACAATTTTTTTAGGATAACAAAATTTACAATATTCTAACCTTTGTGATGCTGTCTGTTGTTGTTGCTTTGATGTCCAGCTTCCTGCCCCTCTATCCCAGATGTATATGTCACCTCCGCGTCGTACTCTGATGAATCTGCGTCGTCTCGCTGATTTGGTATCGTAGTTGAATTCCCCTGTTGCCTTCTATTCTCATAGTTACGATGTCCACTCATCCGCGTCGTAGATCGTTCTTGTGTTTTTTTCTAGAATCTGCGTCTTATAGTTCATTTCACTGCTCCATTCGCTCCACGTCCTGGTTCCTTCGCCCCTTCCTGGTTATTTTCGCTCCTTCCGGGTTAATTCGCCCCACGTTCTGGGCGCCAATTTGAAGTCAAATTGTTGTTGTTCTTTGGAAGATGCTTCATATTTATCTGCACAACGTATGGAAGCCAATTTGTCGCGGTCACTTCGTGTTATCTTTTTGCTGGGCGCCTGTTATTGTATTACTATTTTTAAATTTGGGTTCAATGTCCTCCGGCTAGCTATTATTTCTCGGTCGAGCAAATCTCTTGAACAGGGTGTGTAAACGGAAAGGATTTGTTACTGAAAGATAACACTGCTAAAAGAATTTGTTTTTACACTTTTATTGTCGTCCCACATTATTCAATTTCACATATTGATTCTTGATACACGCCAGACTGAAACTGTTATATTTTCTAATGTTATTATAATCACTTATTTGCCGCACTTTATTAATTCGCGTATTTCACATTTATAACTAGCTTTACGACGCGAGAGATTCTGTAGAATTGCGTAACGTGTACTTTATGTATGTTTCCGTTGAACTACGCGACGTATAACTCACGAATACTTATGCTGAACTGATCGTCGTATTACACGCGAATGCTTCTTCTGGACTGAGCGACGTATTACCCGCGAATGCTTTTGTTGGACTGACGAAATCTGCCTCTGACTTTAGCTTTTTATACCCCCACACCCTAATATGCCTAAAGATTATAACCGAGCTGCTATTGGTAAATAAAGCGCGCCAACATTAGCGTCTATTTTATATCCAATCAAAATTACGAAAACATATGCTCTAAGGAAGAAATTCCCGCCATTTCTAAGAAAAGCGCGCCAATCTGACGTCATTTGCTTGTCTCTAATAATTGATAAACAACTCACCCCCTCGCTCATTGTTACCCGCTCTTATTGTCAGTTTCAGTGAGGCCGTGTAAACTTATTTCCTAACAGTACATATAATTAACAAACATCTCAAATCAATGTCATACAATAATGCTTATTTACATTACAATCACTGTGGCATTTATATTATTGTGATACAAATTACTGCCACAATCTTTTGCGAGGTTAATCGCAAATACACAGCAAATGCCTGTTTGGAAATGCTCTTGAATATGAGTCAGTTCTCGAGATATTAGCATTTTAGTCCTCAAACAACAGTTATCGATCCTCATATAAATTAGCGTTTCCTAGCTTAATCGTCAGGACGCTGGCATCGTAATGATTGGTTCTCTTGGGTTCGTCCATTAAACTTTCCTTGTTTGCTTATATTTTTTGCTCTTTCTTCTCCTACTATTCGTTTCCTTAAAGTAGATTCCAATATTTATCCTTTCTTTGTATTCTTTCTTATATTTCAAGGCTAATGAAGAACACCTATTTATGTTTAACGATGTTTAAGTATCGTTACAAGGGCGTCGGAAAAAACCTTTCCCTACATTGTTGAAGGAAGTCTGTAGAGATACATCTTTACGAGGAACATAGTTGTTTTATTTGAGAGTATATTTAACACATTCAAATGTTTGTTGTAACATACCATTATGTGTTCTAGTGCTTTACGATAAAGAACAGTGTCTAGTGCACACACAGTGTTAACAGGAAATAAGAATAATTATAAAACTGAATTGAAGTGAACGTATTTTATGTAAATCCAGCCTTTTACAGATTTGTAATTAATGGTATGTTGCAAACATTTACAAATAATTCATTGAATAAATTAACATATGTCCATGTACAGAATAATAATTCATTATGTAACTGCATACCTTTTTTCAGCATTTTATTCAGGTTTGGAAAGAAATTCTACAGTTCTGATAAGAAGCCTACGAAATTTTTACAGTTAAATAATTAAGTTTAACTACGAAAAATATATAGCACAACATTTAAAAATTATTTTCAGGTAAAAAAATTCAAATTTTGAAAAAATATACCATTTTCAAAGCATTTTAGCACTACCAAAAATATTATTTCTTGATTTTTTTCAGTGTCTTATACCTTAATGTGTGGCTTACTTTTGTGAACTAGAATATTTTGGATATCATGATTAGTAGTTATCATGGCAGTGGTGAGTTTTATTCTAATTTAAATTTTCTAGTTGAGAAAAGAACCTGTTCTTTGTGCTTTAATTTTATGTATGAATGAAAATTCTAGTCAAATTTCTTGTATACTTTTTGTTGTTTTGAATATTGCAAAGTGTAAACATTTTCATTTTTTGAGAAAATCGGTTTAAACATTTAGAAGTAATTCAACATGAGAAACGACTTACTTGAAAAGTTTAAAGTACTGAAGGCAATCTTTAATAAAAATTATATGAAAGTCATGTTATACTTTAATAATATTAAAATATTAATACCATCACTGTCAGAATTAGCAATGTCAACGTATTCAATCTTAAAATGAAAATCGCTGTGTTTATCAATGTCCACTTCCTATTTATCAGTATTCACTGTCAGAACACTTTCACTGCTGTCACTGAATTGTTTAGTGTGTCTATTACCATGAAACCTCCTCTTCTGTGAACGAACATTAGTTTTTTTAGCTATTTTAACTCACAATTACTTATAAAATGCTAACAGTTCTGAAATTTGTTTGTAAACAAACGATGCCTCTAAGGAGGGTATGTCAAGGTCCCTATAAATCCTGAAATACAATCTCCATGACATTCGCTCTTAGTTTCATCTGTTGAAAACATGACAAAGTGCTTGCAGAAGCCATGCTAGCTTGAAGGAGGGAGATTTAAGTCAGAAAACGCACAGGTACGACCAGCAAAGTAGCTCAAATTATGCTGCCACGCCCACCTTTTTGAAATCCGGGTGCGCAGTGCACCATTTAAATCCATTTTAGTCCATTTAAAAGTCGAAGTATTTAAATAAACCTTACACCATATTAAACAGGAAGGACTATAGTTACATAAAACAGTAAAAAGCAAAGTTTGAATGTTTTAAGAAAAGCAGCTTTTTAAACGTGAATACATACCTTAAAACACTCATAATATTCGTCCTCACTTTGGAAAATAATCGCAGCCAGATTGATGGAGGGAATGTGCGAAGGGAAGGGAGGATATTGTAGTTTGTGTGCTCTGGCGATTTTTTCCAGATTTTTCATCTTGTTGGGTTTGTATGTTTTGGTGAATTTTACGTGGTTTTCAACTTTTTTATGTATGGTGTTTGCAGAATTGTTTTCTGTGCATCTGGTAGAGCATTTTGGTTTCCGTATAATGCCTGAAGTTGCAGGGTGGATGGGATTTGATCTGATGGAGAAAAAGCTCTTCAAATTAGGCAATTGTTAATGTGTTTCGTAAACTTCCTCATTAATACTTCAGTTTTTATGACTTCATTAATTTTTCCTCCATCAGATCAAATGCCATGTTCGCCACCATTTCAAATACGAGTGTTGCGCCAAAGCAGACGCACACAAGATATTTATGGCTTCCTTGTAGCTCAGTCGGTAGAGCACCTGCCTGCTGTGCAAGGGGTCCTGGATCCCGGGTTCGGTGAAAAGCCCATGTAAACTACGCGGGAAAAGATGTTGCAGCTCAGAAAACAGGGCCTGATAGCAGGTATGATTATCGTTTATTACTTTATTTTATCACATAGAAATAATGGACTTCAGTACTTGTTTCGGGTTATGTAGTTTTATTCTTATTGCATCGGAGCTAAATTTAACAATAGTATTCGGGTATTATTAATATATAATAATTCGTGAAAATGAATAATACTAAAGTATTGTAATTTATTGTAGATTTTAGATGCCGACGAAACTGCTTCACTAAATTATTGGAAGATGATAATCTAGTCCATCTGAAAATGTTTCATGATTTTAATGATTAGAATGCCCAAGATACATACCTTTAAGGTTTGATTACCGCGAAACCTATCATGCGCTCTCGGAAATGTGCAACAGATAAACCACAAAACAGACCTATGAATTTCATGTATCGTATTAACATTAAAGAAGTTAAAATTGAGGCCTGTAAAACAGCATTTTTACACCTGTATGGAATTGGAGAGAAAAGAGTTCGTCGTCTATACAATTTATATCTTAGTGCCTCTTCACCTAATGATGGAAGGGGGAACTCTGTTGGTTAACGGCATAACATTATTTCGAATGTAGTTTGCTTGAAATTAATGGAACATATTGAGCCCTATGATATTAAGGAGATCCAATATTCAAGCACTATTATGAAGAAAGACTTACCTAGAAATTTGAACGTAAAGACTATGCACAAAATGTTCCTTGAGAAATATCCTGAATACAAAGTAACTTACCATTTTTACCGGATGTATAAAACAAATTATTTACTCATTTGGCAGACCACAGATGAACGTTTGTTCAACATGTGAACAGTTCGGACGAAACTGAAGAGTCCCTTTTTGAACGAATAATGCTAAACGTGTTGCTGCGGCGAAACTTGTAGCACATAAAACACAAGCTTAGAAATGTTATAAGAAAATGAAACAAACAGAAACTCTTTGCAGAACTAAATGAAGTCATGAGTATAACCATAGACTACATACATAATGCCCCATGTGTTTTATTTGCATCAGTTGCGGCTGTACGAATTCTGTATACATAGTATGAAGCCAGGGAAAGCAATGTTTTATTTATATCTGAATCAGAGGTTAAAAGTACCTAACAAAATATGAAGTTTTCTGAATCACTATTTCAAAACTGACATTTCTGAGCAAGTTAAGGTGCTTCATATATTCTCAGTGGCTGTGGAGGTCAAAACAAGAATAACACGGTAACCATATTTCTCCTTGCTTTGGCTTCCAAAAATGACTTAATAAAATATCTCATTATTTCCCTGTAATATGCCACAGTTTTCTGCCTTGTGACAGGGACTTTGGGGTTGGGAAACAAAATATTCGTAGGCAGGACAGAATTTATACCCCGGATGAATATAATAGCCTCATATATAATTGCAGAAATTTAGCTTTTGTAAGAGTAAAAACAAAAGACATTATTGAATTTAAAACTTCGTGGTCTGTGTATTATGCAAAACAGCTTTCTCAGTGGACTCACAAAACAAATCGAAGGGACAGAAAACTGCATTTCAAATTTCTCAGATTCTGAATTCGAGTATGATGCAAATCAGGAGCAGTTACTACTCGTTACTGGATTGATGAATGTAATTCAGTGTAATAATTTTCATTGGGAAAATCTTCTGGAGTAAGACCAAGCTTGCCTTCAAATGAAGCATACACAGGAAAGTTACCCATTAATGACAAAAAATGAACGACATTAACAAATTGATTTGTTACATCATCAGTGGCAACATTTATTTCTATGAAGATATCTTATCTTGGCCAACAACTGCTTCTGTTGTATCACCAGAATAAGATTTCTAGGGCTGCAAAACGAGAAGGGGAAAAAAGACCGAATGACTACTACAGGAAAAGTACTTACAAAGTAAGAAAAATATAAGAAATCCCTCATCCTGTATGCATATCTCTTTGTATTATTCTGTAGTGTTAATATGATCATTACATCAGTATCAGTGAATATACTGTTTAGTTAAAGGACAAAATACTGTATGAATATCAAGGTGTTCGTAAGTGTCCGTTTATTGGTTTCATAGCTTCAAAGAAGCTTTGTTATACTCGTTTCTTCGGTCATACTTATTATTATATGAGTATAAAATGCGCATTTTAATTTGTAATTATATAAAACATTATTGTTGTAACATTATCTTCGTTTCTGTTTTCTTGTCTTTGTGTGGTTTTCTTTAAATTTGTCTTCAACTTTTGTGTGTTTTCTGAAATATTCTGACAAAGAGTATAACCACCCGTATATTAAGAGCTGCATTTCATAAAACCAAACCATGACCTGCAGCAATGGATATACACCGATGGCACGATGAGGTGTTACACATTGAGGAGAGTCAATTAGATACACTACAGATTATTGGTAAAATATAACCTAATGTTTATCAAATGGACAAGTCGTGTTGCTTTTGAACAGCTGCTTCATACTCAACCCAATCCTCACAGAAGACGATATTCTGGTGTATGTTACTATTAGCGATGCCTGTAACGTCCCTTCCCACTTTTAAGGCTTTCCAACTCTTTCTCTTCGTTTTCTACATGTATCCACTTCACGATTACGAGTATAACCCCGTATAAACTACAGAAAGAACAGCAATTGCTACATTTATTTCCTTTCCTGCGTAGAAAAGTCGCGTAAAGGAAAGGTGTGGAAGATACTTTATAGAAATAATCCATAGAGTATCCTGGTTCGCGAAGAGGTGCAAGTAACAGTCCGAAGAAAATTTTTTAGAACACTTGGAATTTTAATCAATCTCAAAATTAGAAACAACAACATTTTAAAAGCATCATGTTCACAGTAATAGCTTTCTTTGTACTTTAACAATCTCTTTTCCTCCTAAAATAATTGCTTTATAGCTACATTAACATTTTAGCACACAGAGCACCACATCTAATGACAATGTTCCAAGGTTAACTCTGTTACAAATCTCACACAAATAAAATACCCTACTTGATAAATCTGGTTATTACTACTACAGTTTAAGTTTTGGTTATTTTATAATTATGATGTCACCTGGTGTGTAGTTGAATCGCTTCCAAAGGAGTGGCAGCAACATTTTTTCGAAATATTGAAATAAGTTTTTTCAGCCGAAAGCTGTCGAAACATGCACACAACCTTGTCCCACTGAAAGCTCGCTCCTCACTCAAGGATACCAGTAGCCAGGAATAAAAATAGGTCGCCCGAGTTGACTCAGGTGAAAGGCAGATCGCCACGGCACCTATCCGTTTAACTATGAATTTACCCTTGCGATATAGTAGGTATAGTCTATTAGCAAGTGTTTTCGTCTTGCATAATTATTAAGGGCGGTTATTGGTTTCTCGTGGTGCTATTGGTGCGGATCGGTGACACCGCCGGGACGGTCATCCGTCCAAGCGGTGACCAAGCCCGATGCTGCTTAACTTAGCCGGCCGCTTGCAGGACTTCTAAGTGAACTAGTAACATATAGCGAGATAACCGAAGGAAGTGGGTACTTAGGGTAACGAAATTTCAAGTAAAACAGACGAGGTGTACGGCTGAGAGGTCACTCGTCCAACCGTGACCAGGTCCAGTGCTGCTTCCGTCGAGTGAGCCCATATATGGAGTTCGCCCTATTTTGTTTGTATTCAAGCGCGGCGAGGGAATATTAACGACCGTATGCCATGAGCACGTTCAGAAAATCGCCCTTCTTTCTGACACATCCCGCCAGGGGCGCACCTTATGTGAGTACAAGTTTGGCGTACCCGGGGTTTCCCGAGCCACTCATCGCTAGTTTCATCCGTTCATCCCCGTCCGGTCGAGGTGGGTTCGTTCTCGTGACCGGGGGACTCAAGGTAGGCTCAAGTGCGTTCTGTGCATTTATTTACATGTCGCGCCTCGCCATCGTTTCTTTCTTCTCTTCTCCTTCTGCACATTTCGCCCCAAGCCCATTCATTTACACGTCTCTTTTACTTCTTCACCGGCCTACCTTGCGTGCGAAACGCCCAAACACTTATAGTTTCTTTTATCCTTTTATTTAAATCCTCCGTGGACACAGCCTGACGGATACCCACGCACTGGGTGCGCAGCTGGGTGAGTGGGTAATGGCGTCATCCCCACCACCTGGGGTCGTCATGTAGGGTATGTGTTCGTATCCGCTGTTCAACTGCAGTCCCGCGGGAGGCCATTGCAA
Organism: Deroplatys truncata; assembly: GCA_030765065.1. Lineage (NCBI taxonomy): Eukaryota > Metazoa > Arthropoda > Insecta > Mantodea > Mantidae > Deroplatys > Deroplatys truncata. Next base: position 273,962,904 of record CM060990.1, read on the forward strand.
GAGCTGCTGACTTCTGACGGCGGTTGGGTCCCTCTGTCTATGTTCTGGGAGGTGCGACCCTGGGATGAGCTCGGTATAGATAGATCACTCACCCAAGCCGGGGTAACGCCCGGGAAGTCAGAGCCCGAGGTCGGAGACGGTTGCAATGATGGAGGATTTATTTCGCTATGGAGCACCCTTTCTCCATTATAAATAACAAGCGCCGTAAAGTGATTGCAATAGACGTAGCACCACCAACAACTGGTTGTTACTTAGTGATTTCGCGAACTGAGGAAGGTCAAACTATGAGAAGGTGAACCCTTTTTATATAAAGAAGGGCATTGACGCTATTTCAGGTACGGTTCAGTCCTGTACTAGTCTTCGGATTGGTTCCCTGTTGGTTCAAACCAAATCCGAACAGCAGAGTAAGACCCTGTTGCGCGCTACGCTTCTCCACGGTTATCCTATCCGTGTTGAAAAGCACCGCACCTTGAATTTTTGTCGAGGTGTTGTCACCACGCATAGCCTCGATGGCATATCGGACGAGGACCTGGCGGAATATATTGCAGACCAGAAGGTGACAGCGGTTCATTGAGTGCAGCCCAAACGTGACGGCGTATTGATACCCACTCCTACCCTGTTTCTAACATTTGCTGACGTCGAGCTGCCCACGAGAATCTCCGCAGGGTACGAGTGGATTTCTGTGAGGCCTTATATTTCAAGACCTCTGCGTTCTTTTAAATGCCAACGTTTTGGGCATACGCAAGTCTCATGTAAGAGTGCCGTTAACATCTGTGCAACATGTAGCCAGCCCTCACACGAAGGTGCCTGTTCAACAGCCGCCGTCTGCGCTAATTGCAAAGGGTCACATTCTGCTTCATTTAGCGACTGTCCGCGGTATTTGGACGAGAAGGCGATCCAGGAGATCCGGGTAAAGGAGAAACTCTCCTACGCCGAAGCCCGGAGGCGTTACCATGCGCGCCAACCTTCGCTCCTGAGATCGGGAACATTCAGTGCTGTTGTTGCCGCGCCAGTACCCCGGAAGGATGCTGGGACTCAAACTTGGACCATGACTGCCTTGACCGCCACTACCATCCGGCCATCCAAGTCTACTACTGTTACCAAGCCCTATAAACCTGGTCCAAAGTCTATGAAGTCACTAGCCACTGAGAAAAAGCTGAAGCAGAAACTTCGAAGAGAAGACTTTTTAAAAGACCCTCCGCGTGTTCACAGTAAGCAGAGTTCACCTTCTCCTCCTCGTACGTCGCAGTCCCAGGAAGCTCCTGGGACAAGCCGCGCTCAGCGTCACCCCTCACCCATCGCCACCCAGAACCGATTCTCGCCGCTTGAATCGGTTTCTGGCTCTAAACGCGTGGGCCTTCCCTTCGAGGAGGCTATGGAGTCTGACCAAATCCATACCAAAAGCCCAAGACCAAAGGTTAAACAAAAGCTAACTTTAAGACGCCCTGCTAAGTAGACAGTTTATCCCGTTTCTTAATGGCTATCCTGACCTGGAATGTACGTGGTGTACAATCGCATAGGGCGGAACTGCAACTTTTATTGCGTCCCCATTCGCCTATGGTCGTGTGTTTGCAGGAGACTAAGCTTCACCCTCATGATCCTTTTGATCTCCGAGGATATACTCCGGTTCGCTACGACCTTGAGCCGGAGGAGGGTACTCCTGCTCATGGAGGTGTCATGTTGTTAGTACGTAACGACGTTCATTTTCAACGTCTCACTCTTACGTCCCACTTGCAAGCTGTTGCCATTAGACTGCAGTTACCCGGTTTTTTCTTTTCATTTTGCTCTGTATATCCACCTCCATCCTCTCCCCTCGTTAACGCGGACCTTCAAGATCTCTTGTGCGCTCTCCCAACACCATTTCTCGTGTTGGGAGATTTTAATGACCATCACCCCTTGTGGGGTTCGCCAAGGGCTTGTGCACGGGAACTCTTCTTTCCGACATTTTTGATCACTTCAATCTCTCTATACTCAATACCGGTTAGCCTACGTTTCTTTCTGATTCTTCCGGTACATTTTCTCACTTGGACCTTGCCGTTTTCTCACTCCAGCTTGCTAGTCGTCTTCAGTGGAACCTCGTCGCTGACACCTGCTCCAGCGACCATTACCCCTGCGTCGTTTCTCTTCTATCTCACCACATCCAGCATTGCAGAGTACCTACCTGGATATTCACAAAAGCCGATTGGAGATTGTATTCGAGCCTCGTGTCTTTTGCGGACCAGCCCTTTACTGACGTTAACCAAATGGTGCAGGCACCTTTCGTCTACGATTCTGTCTGCCACCGAACGCACAATTCCCCGATCATCCTTTCACCCTCGGCGTTCCGTGGTGGAACGAGGATAGTCGGGACGCTGTTCGTGCTCGTAGGACTACGCTTAGGGTGTTTCGGCGCCACCCTACACTTGATAATTTGGTTACTTTTAAACAATCGTGCGCCAGAACTCGTCGCATTATTCAGGATAGTTAGAAGGCGTCGTGGACTCGTTTTGTCGAGCCTTTTAATCGCTTTACGCGTTCATCTGTTGCTTGGGATAAACTTCGTCGCTTCTCAGGTAAAGTGTCGCATTGTACTGTTTCTGGCCTTCAGGTTATAAATGCCACCATAGTGGATCCGGCTGCCATCGCTAACACTCTGGGTACTGCCTTTGAGGCGGTTTCCAGTTCACAACATTATTCCGCCGGCATTCGCTCTATCAAAGACCGGCTGGTTTCCGCCAGTTATAATTTTCGGTCTGCTAATACCGAGTGTTATAATGAACTTTTCACAATGAGGGAGCTGGAGCACGCTCTTCATTGCTCTAGGTACTCCGCTCCTGGGCCGGACAGCATTCATGTTCTGATGTTAAAGAACCTTTCAGCCGACAGTAAACTCTTTCTCTTACAGGTCTATAACCGTATTTGTCAAGACGGCTTTTTTCCTTCCGTTTGGCGCGAAGCCACCATTGTCCCTATACTTAAGCCTGGGAAGGATCGCCAATTACCTTCTAGCTACCGCCCTATCTCCCTCACCAGTTGCATTTGCAAGGTGATGGAGCGCATGATCAACGGGCGTTTGGCATGGTGGCTGGAGTCTCAGAAACTTCTAGCGAACGCTCAGTGCGGATATCGTCGGCATCGCTCTACAGTCGACCACCTGGTGTCTCTGTCGACGTATATTATGAACGGATTTCTGAGAAAGTGTCAAACAATGGCTGTGTTTTTTGACCTAGAGAAAGCTTATGACACTTGTTGGAGGGGCGGCATGTTACGTACACTCCATGCATGGAATTTCCGTGGTCGTCTTTCCATATTTCTTAGGGAGTTTATGACGGATCGCGTCTTTCGTGTACGTGTGGGCTCGGTTTTATCTAGTCGTTTTATTCAAGAGAACGGAGTACCCCAGGGCTCTGTACTCAGTGTCACACTTTTTGCGATTGCTATCAACCCCATTGTATATTGTATTCCACCTGGCAATTCATCGTCCCTTTTTGTTGACGATTTTGCCATTTATTGCAGTTCACGGCGTACCTGTCTACTCGAACGCCGTCTCGAGAGCTGTATCGACCGTCTCTACGCCTGGAGTAACGCCAACGGCTTCAATTTCTCCGCCGAGAAATCCGTCTGTATCAATTTCTGGCGCCGGAAGACTTTCCTCCGCCCTCTCTCCATCTTGGGCCAGGGACACTTCTCTTTACAGACGAGGCGAAATTTTGCGGGTTGATATTTGATAGGAAGCTGAGCTAGATTTCGCACATTTCGTTTTTAAAAGCAAAGTGTGACAGTTCTCTTAATCTTTTACGTGTTTTAAGTGGCACATCCGGGGGAGCTGATCGTACCGTCCTTCTACATCTTTATCGCTCTTTGGTCCGATCCAAGCTTGATTACGTTGCATTGTCTATTCGTCGGCGCGTCCATCTGTATTACGTCGATTGAATGCCATTCACCATCGTGGCATAAGAGTCGCTACGGGGACCTTTCCAACCAGCCCTGTACCCAGTCTATATGCTGAAGCTGCAGAGCCTCCGCTGTCCTTCCGGCGTAAGATGCTTTTGAGCAGCTATGCCTGTCGACTCTCAAGCTTGCATAACCACCCGCCTTTCGAGGTATTTTACGAAGATTCGCTTGATCGGCAATATTTATTTAGCTGCTCTGCATTGCTCCCTCCAGGGGTTCGATTCGTCAACTTCTTCGGCTTTTGGACTCTACGCTAGCGCCGGCCCTTCCAAAGGGGAAACGCGTTTTCCTCCATGGTTTCGCGCTGAGACCCTCTGTCACCTTGGGTTATCGTCGATGCCGAAGAATGAGACCCCTTCCTCAGTCTTTAGATCAGCGTTTTTAGAACTTCTGTCGCAATTCGGGGACTTTCCTTTTATCTTTACTGATGGATCTAAGACTGATGCTGGATGTGCCTTTTTTGTGGTGGAAATAGTTTTACTTTCCGTTTACCGGAGCAATGTTCGATTTTTACCGTCGAACTTTTTAGCATATATCAGTCTCTTTTATACATTCAGCGGCACGACTTACGGCACTGTTTTATTTGTTCAGACTCCGTGAGTGCTCTTCAAAGTATTAGCTCGCTGTACAGTTACTACCAGCTCGTACAGCGCATTCATGATCTGCTCCACTCGCTTGGTGTCTCTGTCATCAGCGTCTGCTTTATGTGGAATCCAGGTTATGTGGGCATCTCAGGTAATGAGTCTGCCGACGCCGCTGCCAGGTCGGCGATTTTATTACCCAGATATTTTACCTCTGTTGTTCCCTCCACATATTTGTATGTTATTTTGCGTAGCCGCATCCATCCTGCTTTGGAGGGATGAGTGGACGGCCCTCCGAGGGTACACGTTACGGTAGGTTAAGCCTCTCCCGTTAATCTGGGGTACCTCTTCTCGTTTGTGTCGTCGGGAAGAGGTAATTTTAGCTCGCTTACGAATCGAACATTGTCTTTCTAGCCATAGATACCTGCTCAGTGGTCACCCCGCACCACTCTGTGAGCAGTGTGATGCGCCCTTAAGGGTGCGTCACATCTTAATAGTGTGTCAAGTTTTAGCTCCATTGCGCGTTCGTGTTGGTCTGCCTGTTGGCCTAGCCAAGGTTTGGGCAGACGACGCGCGTGCTGTAGAGTGTCTTTTACGTTTTATCAGTGACATTGGATTTACCAGACGCATTTGATGCGCTAAGCTTCTTTTGACTGTGATTTTATCTTGTCTTTTTAATGGGGCATCTCCTCCCCAGTGGACATCTGGCGCTCGTGTCCCTGGCATTCTACAGTTCTTGACACGTTGTTTTACTCTTTTATTGAGCATGGTTTTAGTATGTTCGTTTTTGGAATTTAATGCTTTGTTTTTTACCTTTTGGTCATCGCGGGGTTGTGTCCCGTTTTTAATTATGCGGTTTTTTATCGGACTTTTATTTTTGGACTGTACATTTTATACTTTGTAAGGGCGCTGATGACCTTAGCTGTTTAGTGCTCTTAATCCGCATCTCATTATCATCATCATTTCTGACAAATGCCAGTGCGGAGTTCAGTCAAGTACGTGTTTTTAATTTGCCTCGAAGCAATTCTACACATTTCGTAAACATGGTGCAATACATAAAATGTAATCTAAATATTGGTGTTGGTGATATACATTTCATGCACGTAATGGAGTGCGACCTGTTTAGAACGATGTGAAGAAATCGGTACCTTGAAATCTTATAAGTGGAAACGAAGTGTACATAACACACGCTGGATAGTCGCTTAATGTAACTTCTGTGGTGAAACCACGCATTTCCGCGATCGTTGCCTTACCGGAAAGTTATAGCTACAGTCCTACAGACATCACGCGTGCAATTAATGAGCGACTTGTTTCATTCCAGTGATACTGCTTTTGTCGCAATAGCAGTAAAAATACGGTGTCTCTCGAGGCAATAGCGTCAGAGTAGTCTTCTCCGTCGTTATACCAGTCTACCTCGTCCTTTCTAGCGCTAGCGTCTGAACCTATTATTTCAACTTCACTACTGTCGCAACGCCATGACCAGCCTCTGCTTTCCACTCCACAAAGCAGTACTTCACCGCTTCCTGCACTCTCTCCCCCACGAGTTGGAATGTGCCACTCAACCTAAGCGAAAATAAAACCTTAAAGAATAACGCAGCTCTAGCATGGATTCGGACCAGGATTTCTCATAAGGTGTTTCTCATGGGTTAGGCGCAATTACTCCAGTAGGGATCCTTGTTTATGAAACTCGAAGTAAGAGTTGATTTGCCGCATTATTTGGATTCCAGTATTTCACTGCAAACATCTTCCCTTGAGCACTGTTGACATTAGTACTTCTGAACTCTCTGACCACTGCGGTTATCTTGTTTCTCTACATCTTCGCCGGCTTACGGCCGTGGTGATGTGAAATTTTTGGTTGGCTTGTTTTGGTGATAGGGTTGTAACAGGGAGAGGTGTTGTTTTGTCGGCTAGCTCCGCCAGGTTAGGTAATCTCCAGAAAAGGAGAGGCTCTTCTCTTAGGAGGTGTGGAAAGGAAATAAATGCATACTCTCGTTCACTTCCTCACTGCCCCTTTATATTGCTTCACAATAAAAACAGCTTTCCCTTGCCCGTCACACAAGATTTAAATAAGCTGCGTTCCACGATCAAACAAGAATTATTGAAATGATTTCTATTTCCTATGCTTTAAACCCATTCAACTTTCAATCCCCATATCCTAACAGATTCCTCTATATTCTTTGCGATCAGCGAGGAAGCCCGCCACTTACATTTCACAAATTAGCACGCCGACTTCTGTTACCCGGCAACGCAAGAACATAGAGCTATGACCCGGCATGACAACGCTATAACTCGAAGTGCTAATGTTACTCTCGTTCGAAACTGAGCTCCTTCCCTAGACAAATATCTACCTACGCTCGTTTTTTAGTTTCCTCGAGCTTCTCTTCTAGTCAGTGTTTTTTTATTGATTTTATTGGCCCTCGTATAAATACTAGCATACGTTTTTTGGTTGTTCTATTTTAGGAACTCCATGCCTTTGGCGTCTGCAGTTACCGCATTATTCTCGCCTGATTACATTTTCTGTACGATTGGCTGATTTTTAGACGCATGATATTTCCCCTCATTGTTTCGTGCGTCCGGCCTGTACAGCTTTCCTCGCCTGCGCTCTTTTGTCAGTGACTACCTGTAAGCTATTCACTGTCTGGAAACCTGCGATCCCCAACTGAATATTGCTTCAACTTAATACATGTCTCTCCTTTACGGTGTTGTCCTCCGTGGTGTAGAGGTTCCCGAGTTCGCGGGATCAAACCCGGCGGAGGGCGATGGATTTTTTCGGGCGGAGGGCGATGAACTTTTTCCTTAGTATGGCTTCCTTCGGAAGGGAAGTAAAGTCGGTGGTCCCGTGTCGTAGATTTATGGCACGTATAAGAACTTCAAGCCTAATAAATAGGCATCTAAGCAAAATTACCGATCTTTCACGCCCAGTATAGAATGGGACGCTAAGGACCACAACAGTTAAAGAGCATCCATAAATAAAAGTCACTTTAATTTTCTTCTTTACAGTACTACCTGCTTATAGAATTTAAAACTTACTTTCTCTTATTAATAAGTTCAATTTTATTACAATTTTATTAGCGTACTTTTTTATCTCTCTTCTCATTCTTATTCTTATTTAGTGTTTCGTTTCCGTCTTTATTCCCTCAAACATGTCCGCTATTGTTTTTATATTTGATCGGGCAAATATTACAACCTCAATGGTCATTGGAGGCTAAATACCCGTCTCTTACATGATCCTGAAGCCTGTGCTCTCTTTGAAGAGCGATAGTATTACTGAACTTATCAGCAGAGAAATATTTAATTCTCCTAAGTCAGAATGGTGGGCCATTGTTAAAACCAATATTCATCAATTCTTCCAACGAATTGCGCCGTATCCAGTTGCCATCGCGTGCTACAGCGATCCCCGGCGAACAGCTCTCTCTTTATCATTACGTTCAAGAACATAAATGCACGGAGCTCAAGTACAATTATCATATTCGTGATAGCTCTGCCACCTTTATCGGTGTTCCGTGTGACATTCACAAAGTCCTTCACCACTGCTTTCAGCAGCTTTACTCTGAATGTTCTTTGCCGTCTTGATGCTAGCACCTCCATTATCGTACAAAACCTTTCTCCGCCATTCTCATTCTCTATGTTTGAACTGAGCGAGACTCTGGCTATTCTTCCATCTAATAAGTCTGAAGGAGTTGATGGGTTATCAGTAGAATTCTATATGATATTTTGGCAGTTATTGAAGGACGCTATGCTTGAAACTTTTAATTAAATGCCAGACACGTTCACTTTGCTTTCTAGCTTTTTCTACAGCATAATGGTTTTAGCTCCCAAGAGCGCACACCCCTAAGATGTAAAAGACTATCATCCTCTATGTTAAACTGTGACTACAAGTTATTAATGCGCTGCATTAAGCGCCGAAATTCACCGTTAATGGCAGACCTTCTTACCCCTTTTGGCAGTCTATTAGACGTGATGGAAATATCCTGTACCTTTTATGTGCACTGCATGCTTCTGCTAGTGAAAATCGTCTTCCAGGAGTTAGTAGATTGCTTAACTCCCTAGATTTTGATCATGCACTTGATTGTGTCCATCACGATTACCTCTTTAAATCGATCGCCAAACTCGGAAATCTTACTGGATACTGTCGTTTATTACACCACCTCATTCTACAAGTATACGGTTTTAGTTCATGGCTATTTCACATCAGCCATCCCTATTCGTGCATCCGTGAGACAGGGTTCTCCTTTGGCAGTATACCCTCTTTGTGTTCTCTTTCGCGCCTTTTCTGCACCGTATGCAACACTGCCTTCTCTGTGATACCGAGGCAATCATGCGTGCATTTACCGAGGATGTTTTTAGTGTTGTCTCTAAGATATCTCTGCTCTAGTATGTTTGTATGGCCATTGATGAGTATTCAGAGCTCTAGAGCGGTTCTCAATCTTTAAGACCAAAACTATGGCCCTTGGTCTTACCTCCCAGGCTGCATCAATTTGGCAACCATTGTTTGCTTCTATCAAGATTTCAGCTTTGAGATTCTTCCCTACTATTCCTACCACTATTCAGCACAATTAGAATTGTATCGTGGGTAACACCCTGCAACCTTTTAATAAAGAACATGCCGGTTTTTAAAACTTATAAACGCTTCCAAATTGTTAACACCTAGGTTTATCTCGCGCTTTATGTCTCAATTAGTTACGATCACCTCCTCACATATTTGGTGCTAAACTGAAGTCCTCCAACGGATGGTTTATCTGGAAGTCTCCGGTTATACGTTTCCAGTCAGCAGTTTGTACTTCCCTCTCACACTCTACTTCTCCCCCCTCTCTCCCTCTCTCTCTCTCTGCTGGTGGTCCCAATGTCATTGATGCGCAGCTAAAGCTCGACTGTATGTTCTTGCAAACCACCTGACTTTCTCACCTCGGTGTTATAGGCGAATCGAATAGAGAATCCCCGGGTCTTCGAAGCCTGTCATCACAATCGCCGCAGCTGATGAAGCTCCTAAAGCTGGCTGTTTACTACCCTATTATTGGGCCACCAACAATCCAGCCATCTATGTGGCTGTGCTGTATCAGCTACCGACTCCAAAGACAGTGCTGCAAGGTCTGGTTACAAACTGCGCCAAGTGTAGCACAATCTGCACCACTCTGTCCTCATTACTTTACAACGCAACATATGGTATCAAGTAGTGACCAACATCCTTCCCACCAAAGCACGGCTGTACCACATTTGAATGAAGTCTACCCAAGACTCTGATTTTTATGGTCGACGGAATAAGCTGCTACATCGCTTCGAAACCTGTTACTCTTCCACCCTTTGATTACAGGCGCAGGCCCCCCAGGGGCTCACCTTATGTGAGTACGGGTGTTGGCGTACCCGGGGGTTCCCCAGCAAACATTGCCATCATCATTCTTCCACCCTCGTCCGGGTGAGGTGGGTTCGTTCTCGTGACTGGGGGACTCAAGTTAGGCTCTCGTGCGTTCTGTGCATTTCATTCCATGTCGCCCCTCGCCATCGTTTCTTTCTTCTCTTCTACTTCTGCACATTTCGCCCCACGTCCATTCATTTAAGCCTCTCTTTTTGTTCCTCGCCGGCCTACCTTGCGTGCGAAACGCCCACAACTTTTATTTCTTTTACATTTTATTTTAATCCTCCATTGACACAGCCTGACGGATACCCGCGCACTGGGTGCGCAGCTGGGTGAGTGGGTAATGGCGTCATCCCCACCATCCGGGTCGTCATGTAGGGTATGTGTTCGTATCCGCTGTTCAACTGCAGTCCCGCGGGGGACCATTCCATGAGCTGCTGACTTCCAACCGCCATTGGGTCCCTCTGTCTATCTTCTGGGAGGTGTGACCCTGGGGTAAGATAGGTATAGATACGCCACACACCCAAGCCGGGTTAACGCCCGGGAAGTCAGAGCCTGAGGTCGGAGACGATTGCAATGGTTGAGGATTTATTTCGCTAAGGAGCACCCTTTATTCATTATTACTAACAAGCGCCGAAAAGTAGTTGTAACAGAAGTAGCACCGCCATCATCTGGGTGTTAATTAGTTAGTACACGAACAGAGGAAGGACAATCGTTTGAGAAGTTGAACCCTTTTATAGTACAGAAGGGCATTGACTCTATTGCTGGTTCGGTTCAGTCCTCCACTCGCCTTCGAAACGGGTCATTATTAGTACACAACAAGTCCGATCAACAAACTAAGACCTTGTTGAGCGCTACGCTTCTTCACGGTTATCCCATCCGTGTTGAGAAGCACCGCACCTTGAAGCACCGCGTCGTTACCACCCATAGCCTCGACGGTATATCGGACGAGGACCTAATCGAATATCTATCAGATCAAAAGGTGACAGCAGTGCATCGGGTCCATGCCAAACGCGATGGATTATTGGTACCCACTCGTACCCTTTTTATCACATTTGACGCCGTCGATCTGCCCACGAGCATTACAGCAGGGTACGAGTATATAACGGTGAGGCACTATATTCCTAGACCTCCGCGTTGTTGCAAACGCCAACGTTTTGGGCATACACAAGTCTCCAGTAAGAGTGCCGTTAACATCTGTGCAACATGTAGCCAGCCCTTACATGAAGGTACCTGTAGAACAACCCCGGTCTGCGTTAATTGCAAAGGGTCACATTCTGCTTCGTTTGCCGACTGTCCGCGGTATTTGGACGGGAAGGCGATCCAGGAGTTCCGAGTAAAGGAGAAACTCTCCTTCGCCGAAGCCCGGAGGCGTTACCATGCGCACCAACCTTCGCTCCTGCGATCGGGAACATTTAGTTCTGTTGTTGCCTCGCCAGTACCCACGCCACAGGCGCTCACCTTTTGTGAGTACGGGTTAGGCGCACGCGGGGTACCCGAGCCTTTCATAGCCATTTTCACTCATTCATCCCCGTCCGAACGACGTGGGTTCGTTCTCGTGACCGAGGGACTCAAGGTAGGCTCTCGTTCGTTCTGTGCATTTCACTCCATGTCGCCTCTCGCCATCGTTTCTTTCTTCTCTTCTACTTCTGCACATTTCGCCCCACCCCCATTTATTTACATATCTCTTTTACTTCTTCGCCGGCCTACCTTGCGTGCGAAACGCCTACACAGTGTTATTTCTTTTACATTTTATTTTAATCCTCCGTGGAAACACCACGACGGATACCCGCGCACTCGGTGCGCAGCTGGGTGAGTGGGTAATGGCGTAATCCCCACCACCCGGGGTCGTCATGTAGGGTATGTGTTCGTATCCGCTGTTCAACTGCAGTCCCGCGGAGGGGCCATTGCATGAGCTGCAGACTTCCGACGGCCATTGGGTCCCTCTGTCTATGTTCTGGGAGGTGTGACCCTGGGGTGAGCTAGGTATAGATAGGCCACTCACCTAAGCCAGGGTAACGACGGGAAGTCAGAGCCCGAGGTCGGAGACGGTTGCAATTGTGGAGGATTTATTTCGCTATGGAGCACGCTTTCTCCATTACTAACAACAAGCGCCGAAAAGTCTATGTAACCGAAGTAGCACCGCCGACATCTGGTTGTTACTTGGTCATTTCACGTAGAGAAGAAGGACAAAGTTTTGAGAAGCTGAACCCTTTCATTATTCAAAAGGGCATTAACGCTATTGCAGGTGCGGTTCAGTCCTACACTCGTCTTCGAATTGGTTCATTGTTGGTTCAAACCAAAACTGAACAGTAGGGTACGTCCTTGTTGCGCGCCACGCTTCTCCACGGTTATCCTATCCGTGTCGACAAGCATCGCACCTTGAAGTCCTGTCGAGGCGTCATTACCACTCATTCCCTCGATGGTATGTCGGACGAAGAACTTTTCGACTATCTTTCTGATCAAAACGTGACAGCTGTTCATCGAGTGGAGGCTAAACGCGAAAGAATTTTGGTACCAACTCGTAGCCTGTTTATCACTTTCGACGGCGTCGATCTGCCCACGAGTCTTTCAGCAGGGTACGAGCGTATTGCTGTGAGGCCCTATATACCTAGACCTCTGCGTTGTTTCAAATGCCAACGTTTTGGGCATACGCAAGTCTCCTGTAAGAGTGCCGTTACCATCTGTGCCTCATGTAGCCAGCTGTCACACGAAGGTACATGTTCCACAGCTCCCGTCTGCGTTAACCGCAAAGGGTCTCATTCTGCGTCATTTGCCGACTATCCGCGGTACTTGCACGAGAAGGCGATCCAGGGGATCCGGGTAAAGGAGAGGCTCTCCTTCGCCGAAGCCCGGCGGCGCTACCATGCGCGCCAACCTTCCCTCCTGCGATCTGGTACATTTAGTTCTGTTGTCTCCTCGCCAGTACCACGAGTAGATGCCGATACTCAGACCTGGACCATGACTGCATTAACCGTCACTACCATCCGGCCGTCCATTAAAGCTACAGTTACCAAGCCCTATAAACCTGGTCCCAAGTCAATGAAGTCGCAAGCCGCTGAAAAGAAACCAAAGCAGGAACTTCGTAGGGAAGATTTTCTGAAGGACCCTCCGCGTGCGCGCGGTAAGAAAAGTCACCTTCTCCTCCTCGGAGGTTGCAGTCCCAGGACGCACCTGGGACAAGCCGCGCTCAGCGGCACCCCTCACCCATCGCCACACAGAACCGATTCTCGCCGCTTGAATCGGTTTCTGGCTCTGAGTGCGTGGGCCCTCCCTTCGAGGAGGCTATGGAGTCTGCCCAAATCCATAACAAATGCCCGAGCCCAAAGGTTAAACAAAACGTAATTTTAAGCCGCCCTTCTAAGTAGACAGTTTATCCCTTTTTCTTAATGGCTATCCTGACCAGGAATGTACGTGGTGTACAATCGCATAGGGCGGAACTGCAAATTTCATTGCGTTCCCATTCTCCTATGGCCATGTGTTTGCAGGAGACTAAGCTTCGCCCTCACGATCCTTTTGATCTGCGAGGATATACTTCGGTTCGCTACCACCTTGAACCGGAGGAGGGTACTCCTGCTCATGGAGGTGTCATGTTGTTAGTGCGTAACGACGGTCATTTTCAACGTCTCACTCTTACGTCCGACTTGCAAGCTGTTGCCATTAGACTGCAGTTACCCGGGTTTCTCTTTTCTTTTTGCTTTGTATATTCACCTCCATCGTCTCTCCTTGCTCCCGCGGACATTCGAACTCTCCTGTCCGCTCTCCCAACGCCATTGCTTCTGTTGAGAGATTTTAATTCCCATCACCCACTGTGGGGTTCGCCAAGGGCTTGTGCGAGGGGAACTCTTCTTTCCGACATTTTTTACCAGTTCAATCTCTCTATTCTCACTACAGGTGAGCCTACGTTTCCTTCTGATTCTTCCGGTACATTTTCTCACTTGGACCTTGCCGTTTGCTCACTCCAGCTTGCTAGTCGTCTGCAGTGGAACGTCGTCGCTGATACCTACTCCAGCGACCATTACCCCTGCATCGTTTCTCTTTTGTCACACCACGTACAGCATTCCAGAGTACCTACTAGAATATTCACAATAGCCGACTGGAGCGTGTATTCCAGCCTCGTGCATTTTGACGACCAGCCCCTCACCGACATTAACCAACTAGTGCAGCACCTTACGTCTACGATTTTCTCTGCCGCCGAACGCGAAATTCCCCGTTCATCCTCTCAACCTGGGCGAATGCCTGTTCCGTGGTGGAACGAGGACTGTCGGGACGCCGTTCGTGCTCGTTGGACTGCGCTTAGGGTGTTTCGGCGACACCCTACACTTGATAATTTGGTTACTTTTAAACAATCGCGCGCCAGGGGTCTTCGCATTATTCAGAATAGCAAGAACGCATCGTGGACTCGTTTTGTCGAGTCTTTTAATCGCTTTACGCCTTCATCTGTTTTTGGGATAAACTTCGTCGCTTCTCAGGTAAAGTGTCGCATTGTACTGTTTCTGGCCTTCAGGTTTCCAATGCCACCATAGTGGATCCGGCTGCCATCGCTAAAACTCTGGGTGCCGCCTTTGAGGCGGTTTTCAGTTCAGACCATTATTCCACCGGCTTTCGCTCTATCAAAGACCGGCTGGATTCCGACACCTTTAATTTTCGGTCTGCTAATACCGAGTGTTATAATGAACTTTTCACAATGAGGGAGCTGGAGCACGCTCTTCATTGATCTAGGCACTCCGCTCCTGGGCCTGACGGCATTCATGTCTTGATGTTAAAAAGCCTTTCAGCCGACAGTAAACTCTTGCTCTTACAGGTCTATAACCGTATCTGGCAACACGGCTTTTCTCTTTCCGTTCGGCGCGAAGCCACCATTGTCCCTATACTTAAGCCTGAGAAGGATCGCCAACTACCTTCCAGCTACCGCCCTATCTCCCTCTCCAGTTGCATTTGCAAGGTGATGGAGCGCATGGTCAACGGGCGGTTGACACGGTGGCTTGAGTCTCAGAAACTTATAGCGAACGCTCAGTGCGGATTTCGTCGCTATCGCTCTACCGTCGACCATCTGGACTCCCTGTCAATGCATATTATGAATGGATTACTGAGAAAGCGTCAAACCGTGGCTGTGTTTTTCGACCTGGAGAAAGCTTATGACACTTGTTGGAGGGGCGGCATTTTACGTAAACTTCACGCATGGAATATCCGCGGTCATCTTCCCATATTTCTTCGGGAGTTTATGACGGACCGCGTCTTTCGTGTACGTGTGGGCTCGGTTTTATCTAGTAGTTTTATTCAAGAGAACCGCGTCCATCTGTGTTACGTCGATTGAATGCCATTCACCATCGTGGCATAAGAGTCGCTACGGGGGCCTTTCCAACCTGCCCTGTTCCCAGTCTGCATGCTGAAGCTGCAGAGCCTCCGCTGTCCTTCCGGCGTGAGATGGTCTTGTGCAGCTATGCCTGTCGACTCTCAAGCTTGCCTGACCACCCGTCCTTCGAATTGTTTTTCGAGGAGTCGCTTGTTCGCCACTATTTGATTAGCTCCTCTGCTTTGCTCTCTCCAGGGGTTCGATTTCGACAGCTCCTTCGGCATTTAGACGTTCCGCCATCGCCGGCCCTTCCTCAGGTGGGAAACGCGTTTTCCTCCTTGTTCGCGCGCTGAGGCCCACTGTCGCCTCGGGTTAACGTTGATGCCGAAGAATGAGACCCCTGCTTTAGTCCTTAGATCCGCATTTTTAGAACTACAGGCAATATTCGGGGACTGTCATTTTATTTATACTGATGGGTCTAAGGCTGATCTTGGAGTAAGATGTGCCTTTGTTTTAGGTGCGCATAGTTTTACTATTCGTTTAACCGGGCATTGTTCGATTTATACTGCCGAACCTTTTAGTATCTATCAATGTGTTTTATACATTCAGCGCCACGTCCTACGGCGTTGTGTTGTTTGTACCGACTCTCTGAGTGCCCTTCAGAGTATTAACGCGCTGTACACTTACCACCCGCTCGTACAGCGGATTCATGACCTGCTCCACTCGCTTGGTGCTTCTGGCATCACCGTGTTCTTCGTGTGGATTCCAGGTCATGTGGGCATCTCAGGGATCGCGTCTGCCGACGCCGCTGCCAAATCGGCGATTTTATCCTCCAGAATTTTTACCTCTGTTGTTCCCTCGTCTGATTTTAGTTTTATGTTACGTCACCGCATCCTCTCGCTATGGCGCGATGAGTGGACGGCCCTCCGGGGAAACACCTTGCGGAAGCTTAAACCTCTCCCCTTAATCTGGAGCACCTCTTCTCGTTCTTCTCTTCGGGAAGAGGTGATTTTAGCTCGTCTACGAATCCGACATTGCCTTTTTGGTCATAGATAACTGCTCAGTCGTGACCCCGCACCAGTATGCGAGCAGTGTGATGCGCCCTTAACGGTGCGTCACGTTTTAACATAGTGTCAAGTTTAAGCTCCGTTGCGCAGTCTTGTGGGCCTGCCTGTTGGCATAGCCAATGTTTTGGCCGACGACGCGCATGCTGTAGAATGTCTTTTACGTTTTATCATTGACAGTGGATTTAATCTGCGCATTTGATGCGTTGAGCGTCTTTTAATATTATGATCTTATATTGCGCATTAATGGGGGCTCTACCCCCTGTGGACATAAGACGCTGATGCCCTATGCGTTCTACAGTTCCTGACACGTTTTACTATTTTTATTGAATAGTTTCACGTGGCTTTAATAGTGGTTTTAACTATTGATGACTGATTTTAGAGTATTTTTTACTATCCGGTTTTTTACTCGTATTTTATTTTTGGACCTTCAATTTTATACTTTGTGAGGGCGCTGATGACCATAGCAGTTTAGCGCTCTTAAACCGCATATCATCATTATCATAGACGTTTTATTCAAGAAAAGGGAGTACCGCAGGGCTCTGTACTTAGTGTTACACTTTTTGCTAGCTCTGTACCCAGTCTGTATGCAGAAGCTGCAGAGCCTCCGCTGTCCTTCCGGCGTGAGATGCTTTTGTGCAGCTATGCTTGTCATCTCTCAAGCTTGCCTAACCACCCGTTCTTCGAGTTATTTTACGAGGATTCTCTTGGTCGGCAATATTTAGTTAGCTCCTCTGCATTACTACCTCCAGGGGTTCGATTTCGTCAACTTCTTAGGCTTTTGACGTTACGCCAGCGCCGGCCCTTCCAAGGGGGGAAACGCGTTTTCCTCCATGCGCGCTGAGGCCCTCTGTCACCTTGGGTTATCGTCGATGCCGAAGAATGAGACGCCTTCTTCAGCCTTTAGATAAGCGTTTTTAGAACTTCAGTCGCAATTTTGGGACTTTCATTTTATCTTTACTGATGGATCTAAGACTGATGCTGTAGTAGGATGTGCCTTTTTGTGGTGGAAATAGTTCTACTTTTCGTTTACCGGGGCAATGTTCGATTTTTACCGCCGAACTTTTTAGCATTTTTCAGTCTCTTTTATACATTCAGCGGCACGACTTACGGCACCGTTTTATTTGTTCAGACTCCGTGAGTGCTCTTCAAAGTATTAGCTCGCTGTACAGTTACCACCCGCTCGTACAGCGCATTCATGACCTGCTCCACTCGCTTGGTGTCTCTGTCATCAGCGTCTCCTTCATGTGGAATCCAGGTCATGTGGGCATCACAGGTAATGAGTCTGCCGATGCCGCTGCGAGGTCGGCGATTTTATTACCCAGATATTTTACCTCTGTTGTTTCCTCCACAAATTTGTATGTTCTTTTGCGTAGCCGCATCCTCCTGCTTTGGAGGGATGAGTGGACGGCCCTCCGAGGGAACAAGTTACGGGAGGTTAAGCCTCTCCCGTTAATCTGGGGTACCTCTTCTCGTTCTTGTCGTCGGGAAGAGGTAATTTTAGCTCGCTTACGAATCTGACATTGTCTTTTTAGCCATAGATGCTTGCTCAGTGGTGACCCTGCTCCACTCTGTGAGCAGTGTGATGCACCCTTAACGGTGCGTCATATTTTAGCAGAGTGTGAAGTTTTAGCTCCGTTGCGCGTTCGTGTTGGTCTGTCTGTTATCCTAGCCAACGTTCTGGCAGACGACGCGCGTACTGTAGAGTGTCTTTTACGTTTTATCAATGACATTGGATTTACCAGACGCATTTGATGCTCTGAGCGTCTTTTGACTCTGTAATTTTATCTTGTCTTTTTAATGGGGCATCTCCTCCCCAGTGGACATCTGGCGCTCGTGTCCCTGAAATTCCACAGTTCTTGTCACGTTGTTTTACTCTTTTATTGACCATGGTTTTAGTGTGTTCTTTTTGGTATTCGGTGTTTTGTTTTTTACCTTTTGGACATCGTGGGTTTGTGTCCCGTTTTTAATTATGCGGTTTTTTTTATCGGATATTTAGTTTTTGACAGTACATGTTATACTTTGTAAGGGCACTGATGACCTTAGCTGTTTAGCGCCCTTAAACCGCATCTCATCATCATCATCATCATCATCACCTTTGTCTTTCTAAAATAAGGAAAACCTCCGTAGGAAATCTTATTCAGGCAGCTCAGCTAAACCGTGATTGGAACCAGACTCCTGTGGATAAGAAGACAGATTCTAGTCCCACACCACGGAAATGGACATAAATACTTTGACCAATGGTTTCTAGATGCATGTATTTTAACACAACTGCCATCGTTGTAGTGTTTGAAGTGTCTCTTCTGTGCAGCAGGTGCATTTGTCGATTTATTCGTCTGTCTGTACGCATGAGGCATTACAAGAACCGTTGCACACAAGGAGTTGAGTTTGATGTAAAAAAAATGAGGAAAGTTTGTCGACCTGTTCAGACTTTTTGAAATCGATACACAATTAAGGATAATGTACGGTTATTTGGCACTTTGTTGTCTTATGTGAATGGCTACCTGGTATAGATTTCAAATTTCATACGAGATGAATCTGCACAGGTTGTAGTCTTTGAAATTGTAGTCCGTATCCAAAACACCCACAAAGTATTACTGCGCTTGGAATTTCTTTATTAATTGATTTAAACTACTTAAATGCAGGAAAACGTGCGGATATAATCAGCTGCATATTAAGATGGCAAGGGAATCCGCCCCTTTCACAGCTTCACCCCATCCCTTACCAAGTTCTATCAAACAAGTTGATTGGCGGCTTTTGCGGAGCCTTTTCTTAGCGATGGCGGATGTGCACCAGAAGCTAGGATCCAATACAGCTTTAGATTCGTTGAGAAAACGTAATCTCTTCAGTTTTATTAATCGTTCTTCCGTAAGCTGGAAAAGTAGAATCAGAAAGGAAACATATGTAAGGCGACATTGGGATATGTTATCTCAAGAGAACTTGAGAATGCCTTGTTTTACCGCGAAATTTGTGGTCACATGGAGTATTCCATGACATGTTATTATGTCACATAGTACCTCGGACTGTAGAGCAGCGGTGTGTAATGCTGAAGATGGGTGGGTCGAATCCCGGCTATGGCTTTAATTTTTTTATTCTGATTTTACCTTTCCATAGTTAGTTCGGAATTAGTATTACCTAAAATACCTTTTATTATCAGAGTTTCGCAAGCAAAGGAATATAAAGAAGGTTGCCAACCCTTTTCATGCAATGCAAAATGCTACCTTTTACGACATTTTCGTAATGCTTTTTCGTTTTACGTGGTTCATTTCGTTGATTTCTTTACCATGCTTGTTTGTGATATTTTATAATTCAAAATCAATGTGTCTGTTGCTCTTATTGCTTTGCCTATCGAGTCCAATACACAGTATAAGACGCAATAGCACCTACGAGGTGACAGCACCAGCCAATAAAACGAAGCCATAACGTCATGAACTACCCTAGAAACGGTAAGAAATGCGATAAAGCCAAGGAAGGCGTGTTGATTTCTTCCTGTCGTTTCTGTACAATGAGGCAATCAACTGGTTCTATTATTATTTGATTTTCCCAGTAGCAAAATTGTTGTATAACCAATGGCAAAATACAACTGCGTTTGAAATGCTGACGAGTTAACAAGAAATATTCGTAAATTCTGCAGTGGACTATGCAAACTACAAATATGTGTATTTACATCATACCCAAGCCCTTAATAAATAAAAATGTGAAAGTACACCTTCATTTTAACCTTACGAAATAAACATAAAATAAAATAAAGGTGTAAAGGGACTTCTTATAAATAAACGCATTACCCACTATGGTTTCAATGTTTCTGTTTTGATTTAAAAGACGAATTATTTGCATAGTTATGACACTAAATTAAGCTTCTTTTAGTAGATGTAATATAGCATCTCTGGCCAACAAACAGATGCCGACAACTGATAAGATCCTTTGTTGTATGCCGTCAAGGCCCGCCCCCTTCCTTTGAGGGCTTACATGTCGCCTGGTCGCGTGTACCGCTAGCCCCGCCCCCTCCCTTTGTGGGCTTACCTAATGCCGCCCGGATCTGTGTCGTCAGGTCATGCCCCCTCCCCAATGCGGGCTGGTCGCGTGCCGAAGGCCCCTCCCTCCCCTTTGTGGTCTGATTGGTTCCCTGAGGATAGGTGGGAGAGTGTGTATTGTTTCCATACGCTGGCTGCGTACCCTCCCTCCCCTTTGTGCTCTGATTGGTTCCCTGTGGATAGGTGGGAGAGTGTGTATTGTTCCTATACGCTGGTTACATTCCCGCCCCCCTCATTGTGACTTGTCTAAATCCCTCCCGTGTGATTGGTTCCCCTGCGGATACGTGGGAGAGTGTGTATTGTTCCTGTACGCTGGCGACGTCACCACACTCTCATAGCGTCCTGTCTAAATCCCGCCCCTGGTGAGGTGTGTGGTAGGGGAATGGTTTTCTCGATGCCTGCCACCCATCGACAAATCGTTTGAGTACATAATTGTGTCAATCAATTAGGTAATGTTTGTCCATGCATAAAACATTATTGAAAAAAAGAATCGGCATATTATTACTACTAATGTCCGCACATTGCACTTCTAAAGGGTGATGTAATGAAACGATGCTCCTCCATCGATGAATACAATTAAGTATTTTTTGATTGATTAATTGTATAAGAATTGACTCGCGCGCACCTGTCCGCCATCGTATATGTGCGCTAGCATATGTATAACTATCACGCTCACGGTCCGTCATGTAATGAAAAACCCGGCAGCCGACTTCTGTCTGGTAATAACAAGTTTCACCCCCCTCCACGACTGTGTGCGTGACGTCACTAACAAGTCTCGATGTGTAGACTAGCCCGGCTCCACTCTGTCTGCGTCGGTAAATCATGTTTACGATTTGATGAGATAATTGTGTCAATCAATTAAATAATGCAATATTGAAAAAATCGGCATTTTATTACTACTAATGTCCGCACATTGCACTTCTAATGAAACGATGCTCCTCGATCGATGAATGCAATTAAGTATTATTGATCGATTAATGTAAATAATTGTATATGAATTGACTTGCGCACCTTGAGCTACTTCCCCCATTTTACACCTACTAATGGCATCGCATTTGAAATTAAACGCGGCTCGTCGATCGATGAAAACAATTAAGTTTTTTTTTATTAATTAATTGTATATGAATTGACTCGCGCACCTGGTTGTTCTCGTATATGGAGGTGTTAAGTTGATTATTACGCGTGTATAACTATTACGACTAATAATATTTGTTTAATTCTTCTTTTGAGCGGAGGGCTTATATAAAAAATATTACATTGCTTAGACGAATTAAAAAACCGACTGAAAAGGACGGCGTAAATAGCTAGCGTGAGACGTTAACACGAGAACCCTTTACGAAAAACAAGAGGCATGCGACCGCTGTGCATCATCTAATACAATGAAACTTAAGAAGCGGTTAAACCAGGAACGCTAGGGTTTTTCCCTGGTACCTGCTCTTAATGGCTTGGGGTTTCCATCACGCCATATGCCAGGGTACGCTTCAGCTGATGTATGTCCATGTATACCCTCATTAGTGGACAATGGCAGACGTTTCCACTACATTCAACATCTTAAGAGACTTGAAGAATGCATACTGGGTCCTGTATACCCTCATTAGCGGATAATGGCAGACGTTTTTCCCTACATTAAACATCTTAATTGGTTTCCTAAGTGCTCTGAAAAACCCCGACCCTCTGGGTAAATAGCTTTAGCGATACAATAGATTTTCTTAATGATTAGCTTAAAGGGTTCCTACTTCCTCTGCGCAGAACTTCCATCACAAACCGTGGAAAACCCAAGCCTAGCCATGTTTTAAGCTTACTACAACAATTTTTCCCCGATAATTAATATAAATTCTACATTAAGATTATTAATGATTAAGTTTCATAGCTCTTATTTCTTTCAATAAAATATTGAATATGACTCTAGCGTCAGGAAAATTAAACGGTGAGAAGCAATATTTTCTACGCTGAAATTATAATTAAACGCATACTGTATAGATTCTGTACTTAAGCATTCGAATGTATCTTTGTCATTATTTAAATACTCACATACAAGAATTGCATGCATGATATCAAAAATTAAACTGCTTTTTTTACGGAATGTTAAACAAAGAAATATGATTTGGCGAGAGTGATATGGAGATCAAAGTATTCAGAATTCGGGCGGGAGGAAGAATTCAACTTAAGAAATATTACATACGTTATTAAAAATAAATAAGCGTCTCGCTGATCGATGAATACTACATATGTTATTAAAAAATAAAATAAATACGGTTAACATTATAGTTAAATATTATAAATGTTATAAAAAATAAATGATTCGGTTAACATTATAGGTGAATATTACATATGTTATTAAAAAATAAATAAATACGGTTAACATTATAGTTAAATATTACATACGTTATTAAAAATAAATAATGGTCTCGCTGATCGATGAATACAATTAAATATTTTTATTAATTATTGTATATGAATTGACTTGCACATTTTGGTTGCTGTCATATGTGTTCGGGTGTTAAGTTGATTATTACGCGTGTATAACTATTACGACTAATAACATTTGTTTCATTCTAAACAAATAATGAAATATGGAGCCTATCCTAAACGAACTCAGGGGCTCAACTTATGTGAGTACGGGTTTTTGGCGCACCCGGGGGTTCCCGAGCCAATCATCGCCATCTTCATCATTTCACCCCCGTCCGGTCCAGGTGGGTTCGTTCTCGTGACCGGGGGACTCAAGGTAGGCTCTCGTGCGTTCTGTGCATATCATTACATCTCGCCCCTCGCCATCGCTTCTGTCTTCTCTTTTATTTATGCACATTTCGACCCACGCCCATTCATTTAAACGCCTCTTTTACTTCTTCGCCGGCCTACCTTGAGTGCGAAACGCCCACACACTTTTAGTTTCTTTTAACCTTTTATGTTAATCCTCCGTGGACACAGCCTGACGGATACCCGCGCACTGGTGCGCAGCTGGGTGAGTGGGTAATGTCGTCATCCCCACCACCCGGGGTCGTCATGTAGGGTACGTGTTCGTATCCGCTGTTCAACTGCAGTCCCGCGGGGGGTCATTGCATGAGCTGCTGACTTCCGACGGCGATTGGGTCCCTCTGTCTATGTTCTGGGAGGTGTGACCCTGGGGTGAGATAGGTATAGATAGGCCACTCACCCAAACCGGGGTAACGCCCGGGAAGTCAGTGCCCTAGGTCGGAGACGGTTGCAATGGTGGAGGATTTTTTTTCGCTATGGAGCACCCTTTCTCCATTATAAACAACAAGCGCCGAAAAACTTTAGTAACAGAAGTAGCACCGCCAACAGCTGGTTGTTACTTAGTGATTACCCGTACAGAGGAGGGACAATCATTTGAGAAGGTGAACCCTTTTATCATCCAGAAGGGCATTGTCTCAATTGCTGGTCCGGTTCTTTCCTGCACTCGGCTTCGTAATGGTTCGTTGCTAGTTCAAAGCAAATCCGAGGCACAAAGTAAGTCCTTGTTGAGCGCCACGCTTCTCCACGGTTATCCTATCCGTGTTGAGAAGCACCGCACCTTAAATTCTTGTAGAGGCGTTGTCACCACGCATAGCCTCGATGGCATATCGGACGAAGACCTGGTGGAATATCTTGCAGACCAGAGGGTGACAGCGGTTCATCGTGTGCAGGCCAAACGCGACGGCGTATTGGTACCCACTCGTACCCTGTTTGTTACATTTGATGGCGTTGATCTGCCCACGAGCATTTCCGCAGGGTACGAACGGATTTCTGTGAGGCCTTATATTCCTAGACCTCTGCGTTATTTTAAATGCCAACGTTTTGGGCATACGCAAGTCTCATGTAAGAGTGCCGTTAACATCTGTGCAACATGTAGCCAGCCCTCACACGAAGGTACCTGTTCAACAGACCCCGTCTGCGTTAATTGTAAAGGGTCTCATTCTGCTTCGTTTGCCGACTGTCCGCGGTACTTGGACGAGAAGGCGATCCAGGAGATCCGGGTAAAGGAAAAACTCTCCTTCGCTGAAGCCCGGAGGCGTTACCATGCGCGGCAACCTTCACTCCTGCGATCAGGCACATTTAGTTCTGTTGTTGCCTCGCCAGTACCACGAGTAGATGCCGAAACTCAGACCTGGACCATAACCGGATTAACCGCCACTACCATCCGGCCGTCCATTAAGGCTACAGTTTCCAAGCCGTATAAACCGTTCAATCTTTCCATCCTCAATACAGGTGCACCTACTTTTCTTTCTGATTCTTCTGCTAAATTCTCTCACCTGGACCTTGGCATTTGCTCCCTCCAGCTTACTCATCGTCTTCAGTGGAACATCGTCGCTGACACCTACTCCAGCGACCATTACCCCTGCATCGTTTCTCTTCTGTCGCACCACGTACAGCATTCCAGATTACCTACCTGGATATTCCCAAAAGCCGACTGGAGCTTGTATTCCAGCCTCGTGCATTTTTACGATCAGCCCTTCGCCGACATTAACCACCTGGTGCAGCACCTTACTTCTACAATCTTCTCTGCCGCCGAACACGCAATTCCCCGTTCATCCTCTCAAACTCGGCGGCCACCTGTTCCGTGGTGGAACGAGGATTGTCGGGACGTCGTTCGTGCCCGTAGGACTGCACTTAGGGTGTTTCGGCGACACCCTACTCTTGATAATTTGGTGACTTTTAAACAATCGCCCGCCAGGGCTGGTCGCATTATTCAGGATCGCTTTACGCCTTCATCCGTTGTTTGGGATAAACTTCGTCGCTTCTCAGGTAAAGTGTCGCATTGTACTGTTTCTGGCCTTCAGGTTCCCAATGCCATCATAGTAGATCCGGCTGCCATCGCTAACAGCCTAGGATCTGCCTTTGAGGCGGTTTCCTGTTCAGACCATTCTTCCACCGGTTTTGCTGTATTAAGGACCGGCTGGATTCCGCAACATATACTTTTCGGTCTGCTAACACTGAATGTTATAACGAGCTTTTTACAATGAGGGAGCTGGAGCACGCTCTTCATTGCTCTAGGCACTCCGCTCCTGGGCCGGACGGCATTCATGTCCTGATGTTAAAGCACATTTCAGGCGACAGTAAACTCTTTCTCTTACAGGTCTATAACCGTATTTGGCAAGACGGCATTTTTCCTTCCGTTTGGCGCGAAGCCACCATTGTCCCTATTCTTAAGCCTGGGAAGGATCGCCAACTACCTTCCAGCTACCGCCCTATCTCCCTCACCAGTTGCATTTGCAAGGTGATGGAGCGCATGATTAACGGGCGGTTGACATGGTGGCTTGAGTCTCAGAAACTTCTAGCGAACGCTCAGTGCGGATTTCGTCGCTGTCGCTCTACCGTCGACCATCTGGTGTCCCTGTCGACGCATGTTATGAATGGATTTCTGAGAAAGTGTCAAACCGTGGCTGTGTTTTTTGACCTGAAGAAAGCTTATGACACTTGTTGGAGGGGCGGCATTTTACGTACACTTCACGCATGGAATATCCGCGGTCGTCTTCCCATATTTCTTCGGGAGTTCATGACGGACCGCGTTTTTCGTGTACGTGTGGGCTCGGTTTTATCTAGTCGTTTTATTCTAGAGAACGGAGTACCGCAGGGCTCTGTGCTTAGTGTCACACTTTTTACAATTGCTATGAAGCCCATTGTTGATTGTACTCCCCCTCAGGGGCTCACCTTCTGTGAGTACGGGTTTTAGGCGCACCCGGGGGTTCCCGGGCCATTCATCGCCACATTCATCCCCTCACCCCCATCCGGTCGAGGTGGGTTCTTCAAGTGACCGGTGGACACAAGGTAGGCTCTCGTGCGTTCTTTACATTCCATTCATACCGCACCTCACCATCGTTTCTTTCTTCCCTTATCACTTTCCGGCCATTTCGCACCATGACATTCGCATATCTCTTTTTCTTCCCCGCCGGCCTACCTTGCGTGCGAAACGCCCACACTGTTTTAGTTTCTTTTATCTTTTTATTTCAATCCTCCGTGGACACAGCCTGACGGATACCCGCGCACCTCGTGCGCAGCTGGGTGAGTGGGTAATGGCGTCATCCCCACCACCCGGGGTCGTCATGTAGGGTATGTGTTCGTATCCGCTGTTCAACTGCAGTCCCGCGGGGGGGCCATTGCATGAGCTGCTGACTTCTGACGGCGATTGGGTCCCTCTGTCTATGTTCTGGGAGGTGTGACTCTGGGGTGAGTCTGGTATAGATAGGCCACTCACCCAAGCCGGGGTAACGCCCGAGAAGTCAGAGCCCGAGGTCGGAGACGGTTGCAATGGTGGAGGATTTATTTCGCTATGGAGCACCCTTCCTCCATTACTACTAACAAGCGCCGAAAAGTCTATGTAACAGAAGTGACACCACCGACAACTGGTTGTTACTTGGTCATTTCACGAACCGAAGAAGGACAAAGCTTTGAGAAGGTGAACCCTTTCATCATTCAAAAGGGCATTGATGCAATTGCTGGTGCGGTTCAGTCCTGCACTCGTCTACGGAATGGTTCCTTATTAGCCCAAACGAAATCCGATCTGCAAAGTAAGACCTTGTTGCGCGCTACGCTTCTCCACGGCTATCCTATCCGTGTCGAGAAGCACCGCACATTGAAGTCCTGTCGAGGCGTTATTACCACCCATAGCCTCGATGGTATATCGGACGAGGACCTGGTAGAATATCTTGCAGACCAGAAGGTGACAGCGGTCCATCGAGTGCAGGCCAAACGCGACGGCGTATTGGTACCCACTCGTACCCTGTTTATTACATTTGATGGCGTCGATCTGCCCACGAGCATTTCCGCAGGGTACGAACGGATTTCTGTGAGGCCTTATATACCTAGACCTCTGCGTTGTTTTAAATGCCAACGTTTTGGGCATACGCAAGTCTCATGTAAGAGTGCCGTTAACATCTGTGCAACATGTAGCCAGCCCTCACACGAAGGTACCTGTTCAACAGCCCCCGTCTGCGTTAATTGCAAAGGGTCTCATTCTGCTTCGTTTGCCGACTGTCCGCGGTACTTGGACGAGAAGGCGATCCAGGAGATCCGGGTAAAGGAAAAACTCTCCTTCGCTGAAGCCCGGAGGCGTTACCATGCGCGCCAACCTTCACTCCTGCGATCTGGCACGTTTAGTTCTGTTGTTGCCTCGCCAGTACCACGAGTAGATGCCGAAACTCAGACCTGGACCTTGACTGGATTAACCGCCACTACCATCCGGCCGTCTATTAAAGCTACTGTTACCAAGCCTTATAAACCTGGTCCAAAGTCAATGAAGTCGCAAGCCGCTGAAAAGAAGCCCAAGCAGAAATTACGTAGGGAAGATTTCTTGAAAGACCCTCCGCGTGCGCGCGGTAGCAAAAGTTCACCTTCTCCTCCTCGGAGGTCGCTGTCCCAGGAAGGTCCTGGGACAAGCCGCGCTCAGCGGCACCCCTCACCCATCGCCACCCAGAACCGATTCACGGCGCTTGAATCGGTTTCTGGCACTGAGCGCGTGGGCCCTCCCTCCGAGGAAGCTATGGAGTCTGACCAACTCCATACAAAAAGCCCGAGCCCAAAGGTTAAACAAAAGGTAATTTTAAGCCGCCCTTCTAAGTAGACAGTTTATCCCTTTTATTCATGGCTATCCTGAGCTGGAATGTACGTGGTGTACGATCGCATAGGGCGGAACTGCAACTTTTATTGCGTTCCCATTCACCTATGGTCGTGTGTTTGCAGGAGACCAAGCTTCGCCCTCACGACCCTTTCGATCTCCGAGGGTACACTCCGGTTCGCTACGATCTTGAACCGGAGGAGGGTGCTCCTGCTCATGGAGGTGTCATGTTGTTGGTGCGTAATGACGTTCATTTTCATCCTATCACACTTACGTCCGACTTGCAAGCTGTTGCCATTAGACTGCAGTTACCCGGTTTTTTCTTTTCTGTTTGTTCTGTGTATACACCTCCATCGTCTCCCCTCGCTCCCGCGGACATTCGAGCTCTCCTGTCCGCTCTCCCAACACCATTTCTTCTGTTGGGAGATTTTAATGCCCATCACCCACTATGGGGTTCGCCAAGGGCTTGTGCGAGGGGAACTCTTCTTTCCGACATTTTTTATCAGTTCAATCTTTCCATCCTCAATACAGGTGCACCTACTTTTATTTCTGATTCTTCTGGTACATTTTCTCACCTGGACCTTGCAATTTGCTCACTCCAGCTTGCACGTCGTCTTCAGTGGAACGTCGTCGCTGACACCTACTCCAGCGACCATTACCCCTGCATCGTTTCTCTTCTGTCGCACCACGTACAGCATTCCAGAGTACCTACCTGGATATTCGCAAAAGCCGACTGGAGCTTGTATTCCAGCCTCGTGCATTTTGACGATCAGCCCTTCTCCGACATTCACCACCTAGTGCAGCACCTTACGTCTGTTATTTTCTCTGCCGCCGAACGCGCAATACCCCGTTCATCCTCCCAACCTCGGCGGCCACCTGTTCCGTGGTGGAACGAGGATTGTCGGGACGCCGTTCGTGCCCGTAGGACTGCACTTAGGGTATTTCGGCGCCACCCTACACTTGATAATTTGGTGACTTTTAAACAATCGCGCGCCGGGGCTCGTCGCATTATTCAGGATAGCAAGAAGGCATCTTGGGCTCGTTTTGTCGAGTCTTTTAATCGCTTTACGCCTTCATCCGTTGTTTGGGATAAACTTCGTCGCTTCTCAGGTAAAGTGTCACATTGTACTGTTTCTGGCCTTCAGGTTTCTAATGCCACCATAGTGGATCCGGCTGCCATCGCTAACACTCTGGGTGCTGCCTTTGAGGCGGTATCCCATTCAGACCATTATTCCGCCGGCTTTCGCTCTATTAAAGACCGGCAGGATTCCGCATCATATACTTTTCGGTCTGCTAATAATGAATGCTATAACGAACTATTCACAATGAGGGAGCTGGAGCACGCTCTTCATTGCTCTCGGCACTCCGCTCCCGGGCCGGACGGCATTCATGTCCTGATGTTAAAGAACCTTTCAGCCGACAGTAAACTATTTCTCTTACAGGTCTATAACCGTATTTGGCAAGACGGCATTTTTCCTTCCGTTTGGCGCGAAGCCACCATTGTCCCTATTCTTAAGCCTGGGAAGGATCGCCAACTACCTTCCAGCTACCGCCCTATCTCCCTCACCAGTTGCATTTGCAAGGTGATGGAGCGCATGATCAACGGGCGGTTGACATGGTGGCTTGAGTCTCAGAAACTTCTAGCGAACGCTCAGTGCGGGTTTCGTCGTTATCGCTCTACCGTCGACCATCTGGTGTCCTTGTCGACGCATATTATGAATGGATTTCTGAGAAAGTGTCAAAGCGTGGCTGTATTTTTTGACCTGGAGAAAGCTTATGACACTTGTTGGAGGGGCGGCATTTTACGTACACTTCACGATTGGAATATCCGCGGTCGTCTTCCCATATTTCTTCGGGAGTTTATGACGGACCGCGTCTTTCGTGTACGTGTGGGCTCGGTTTTATCTCGTCGTTTTATTCAAGAGAACGGAGTACCGCAGGGCTCTGTACTCAGTGTCACACTTTTTGCGATTGCTATCAACCCCATTGTTCATTGTATTCCACCTGGCATTTCATCGTCCCTTTTTGTTGACGATTTCGCTATTTATTGTAGTTCACGGCGGACCTGTCTACTCGAACGCCGTCTCCAGAGCTGTATCGACCGTCTCTACGCCTGGAGTAACGCCAACGGCTTTAATTTCTCCGCCGAGAAATCCGTCTGCATCAACTTTTGGCGCCGGAAGTATTTCCCTCCACCCTCACTCCATCTTGGGCCTGGGATACTTCCGTTTGCAGACGAGGCGAAATTTTTGGGGTTGATTTTTGACAGGAAGTTGTGTTGGACCTCGCACGTTTCCTTTTAAAAGCAAAGTGTGACCGTTCTCTTAATATTTTACGTGTTTTAAGTGGCACATCCTGGGGAGCTGATCGGACCGTCCTTCTTCGCCTTTATCGCTCTTTGGTCCGATCCAAGCTTGATTACGGGTGTATTGTTTATTCGTCGGCACGTCCATCTGTGTTACGTCGATTGAATGCCATTCACCATCGTGGCATAAGAGTCGCTACAGGGGCCTTTCCAACTAGCCCTGTACCCAGTCTGTACGCAGAAGCTGCAGAGCCTCCGCTGTCCTTCAGGCGTGAGATGCTCTTGTGCAGCTATGCTTGTCGACTCTCAAGCTTGCCTAAC
The DNA here is from genome assembly GCA_030765065.1 of Deroplatys truncata. Classification (NCBI taxonomy): domain Eukaryota; kingdom Metazoa; phylum Arthropoda; class Insecta; order Mantodea; family Mantidae; genus Deroplatys; species Deroplatys truncata. The sequence continues at coordinate 273,993,343 of CM060990.1, forward strand.
CACCCGTCCTTCGATGTATTTTACGAGGATTCGCTTGACCGGCAATATTTAGTTAGCTCCTCTGCATTGCTCCCTCCAGGGGTTCGATTTCGACTGCTACTTCGGCATTTGGACGTTACGCCAGCGCCGGCCCTTCCACGGGGAGAAACGCGTTTTCCTCCATGGTCCCGCGCTGAGGCCCACTGTCACCTTGGGCTGACGTCAATGCCGAAGGCTGCGACCCCTGCTTCAGTCTTTAGATCGGCTTTTTTAGAAGTACGGGCTCAATTCGGGGACTTCCATTTTATCTTTACCGATGGTTCTAAGACTGAAGCTGGAGTTGGATGTGCCTTTGTTTCTGGTCACTGTAGTTTTAAGTTTCGTTTACCTGCACAATGTTCAATTTTTACCGCCGAACTTTTTAGTATTTATCAATCTATTTTATACATTCAGCGGCACGCCTTACAGCACTGTTTTATTTGTACGGACTCTCTGAGTGCCCTTCAGACTATTACTGCGCTGTACCATTACCACCCGCTTGTACAGCGCATACATGACCTGCTCCACTCGCTTGGTGTCTCTGGCATCAGCGTGTCCTTCATGTGGATTCCAGGTCATGTGGGCATCTCAGGGAATGAGTCTGCCGACGCCGCTGCGAAATCGGCGATTTTATTACCCAGATTTTTTACCTCTGTTGTTCCCTCGTCAGATTCGTGTGCTATTTTACGTCGCCGCATCCTCTCGCGCTGGCGCGATGAGTGGACGGCCCTCCGGGGGAACAAGTTGCGGGAGGTTAAGCCTCTCCCGTTAATCTGGGGTACCTCTTCTCGTTCTTGTCGTCGGGAAGAGGTAATTTTAGCTCGTCTACGGATTGGACATTGTGTTTTTAGTCATAGGTATTTGCTCAGTGGTGACCCCGCACCACTCTGTGGGCAGTGTGACGTGCCCTTAACGGTGCGTCACATTTTAACAGAGTGTCAGGTTTTAGCTGCATTGCGTGCTCGTGTGGGTCTGCCTGTTGGCCTAGCCAACGTTTTGGCAGACGACACGCGTGCTGTAGAATGTGTTTTACGTTTTATTCATGACAGTGATTTTAATCTGCGCATTTAATGCGTTGGGCGTCTGTTGGCTTAGTACTTTTATTCTGTCTGTTTTATGGGAACTCTTATCCCCAGTGGACATATGACGCTCATGTCCCTCGCGTTCTACAGTTCCTGACACGTTTTAATCTTTTATAGCCCTTGCTTTTAGTGTGTTGGTTTTTCAGACCTTTGTATTGTTGTTATTGTTATTCTTGTTGTTATTGTTATTCTTGTTGTTATTTTTATTCTTGTTGTTATTGTTATTGTTATTATTGTTATTGTTATTGTTATTATTGTTGTTATTGTTATTTTGTTATTGTTCTGTTGTTGGTTTTAGCTATTTGAACATCGCGGGTTTGTGTCCCGTTTTTAACTATGCGGTTCTTTTACCTGTTTTATATTTTGACATTGTCTTTTATACATTGTAAGGGCGCTGATGACCGTAGCAGTTTAGCGCCCTTAAACCGCATATCTTACTTACTTACTGATTGTACTCAACCTGGCATTTCATCGTCCCATTTTGTTAACGAGTTTGCAATTTTTTGCAGTTCACGGCGGACATGTCTACTCGAACGCCATCTCAGGAACTGTATCGACTCTCCTACGCCTGTAATAGCGCCAACAGCTTTAATTTCTCCGCCAAGAAATCCGTCTGCATCACCTGCTGGCGCCGGAAGGCTTTCCCTCTGCCCTCTCTCTATTCTGGGCCGGAGTACTTCCGTTTGCAGACGAGGTGAAATTTTTGGGGTTGATTTTTGATAGGAAGTTGTGTTGGACTTCGCACATTACCTTTTTAAAAGCTAAGTGTGACCGTTCTCTTAATCTTTTGCATGTTTTAAGTGGCTCATCCTGGGGCGCTGATCGGACCGTTCTTCTACATCTTTACCGTTCTTTGGTCCGACCCAAACTTGATTACGGGTGTATTGTTTATTCGTCGGCGCGTCCATCTGTATTACGTCGATGGTATGCCATTCAACATCGTGGCAGAAGAGTCGCTACAGGGGCCTTTCCAACCAGCCCTTTACCTAGCCTATATGCTGAAGCTGCGGTGCCTCCGCTGCCCTTCAGGCGTGAGATGCTCTTGTGCAGCTATGCCTGTCGACTCTCCAGCTTGCCTGACCACCCGTCCTTCGCGATATTTTACGAGGATTCGCTTGATCGCCAATATATGGTTAGCTCCTCTGCATTGCTCCCTCCAGGGGTTCGATTTCGACTGCTACTTCGGCATTTGGACGTTACGCCAGCGCCGGTCCTTCCACGGGGAAAACGCGTTCTCCTCCATAGTCGCGCGCTGAGGCCCATTGTCACCTTGGGTTAACGTCAATGCCGAAAAATGGGACCCCTGCTTCCGTCCTTAGATCCGCTTTTTTAGAACTACAGGCGCAGTTCGGGGACTGTCATTTTATATATACCGATGGGTCTAAGACTGGTGTTGGAGTAGGATGTGCCTTTGTTCTTGGTGCACAGAGTTTTACCTTTCGTTTACCTGGACAGTGTTCGATTTATACCGCCGAACTTTTAGTATACATCAATGTGTTTTATACATTCAGCGGCACGTCTGATGGCGCTGTGTTGTTTGTACACACTTTCTGAGTGCCCTTCAGAGTATTTACGCGCTGTGTAGTTACCACCCGCTCGTACAGCGCATCCATGACCTGCTCCTCTCGCTTGGTGCTTCTGGCATCAGCGTGTCCTTCATGTGGATTCCAGGTCATGTGGGCATCTCAGGCAACGCGTCTGCCGACGCCGCTGCGAAATCGGCCATTTTATCACCCAGATGTTTTACCTGTGTTGTTCCTTCCTCAGATTTTTATGTTCTATTACGTTGCGGTATCCTCTCGCGCTGGCGCGATGAGTAGGCGGCTCTTAGGTGGAGCAAGTTGCGGAAGGTTAAACCTCTTCCGTTAGTCTGGAGAACCTCTTCTCGTTCTTCTCGTCGGGAAGAGGTACTTTTAGCTCGTTTACGAATCGGACATTGTCTTTTTAGCCATAGATACCTGCTCAGTGGTGACCACGCACCACTCCTCTGAGCAGTGTGATGCGGCCTTAACGGTGCGTCACATTTTAGCAGAGTGTCAAGTATTAGCTTCGTTGCAGGTTCGTGTTAGTCTGTCTGTTGGCCTAGCCAACGTTTTGGCAGACGACGCGCGTGCTGTAGAGTGTCTTTTACGTTTTATCAGTGACATTGGATTTACCAGACGCATTTGATGCGCTGAGCGTCTTTTGACTGTGTGAATTTATATTGTCTTTTAAATGGGGCATCTCCTCCCCAATGGACATTTGGCACTCGTGTCCCTGGCGTTCTACAGTTCTTGACACGTTGTTTTACTCTTTTATTGCCCGTGGTCTTAGTGTGTACGTTTTTGGAATTTGTTGTCTTGGTTTTTACCTTTTGGACATCGCGGGTTTGTGTCCCTTTTTAATGTTTTATCGGAGATTTATTTTTGACTGTACATTTTATACTTTGTAAGGGCGCTGATGACCTTAGCTGTTTAACGCCCTTAAACCGCATCTCATCATCATCTCCTTCGCTAAAGCCCGGAGGCGTTACCATGCGCGCCAAATTTCGCTCCTGCGATCTGGTACATTTAGGTCTGTTGTTGCCTCGCCTGTACCCCGGATAGATGCCGAAACACAGACCTGGACCATGACCGCACTGACCGCCACTACCATCCGGCCGTCCATTTCAGCCACAGTTAGCAAACCATCTAAAGCTGGTCCAAAAGTTATGAAGTCGCAAGGTGCTGACAAGAAACCAAAATAGAAGTTACGCAAGGAAATTTTTTTTGAAAGACCCTCCGCGTGCGCGCGGTAAGAAAAGTTCACCTTCTCCTCCTCAAAGGTCGCAGTCCCAGGATGCTCCTGAGACAAGCCGCGCTCAGCGGCCACCTTCACGCATTGCCGCCCAGAACCGATTCACGGCGCTTGAATCGGTTTCTGGTACTGAGCGCGTGGGACCTCCCTTCGAGGAGCCTATAGAGTCTGACCAACTCCATACAAAAAGCCGAGCCCCAAGGTTAAGCACAAAGTTATTTTGAACCGCCCTTCTAAGTAAGAACTTTATCCCTTTTCTTCATGGCTATCCTGGCCTGGAATTTACGTGGTGTACGATCGCATAGGGCAGAATTGCAACTTTTATTGCGTTCCCATTCACCTATGGTCGTGTGTTTGCAGGAGACTAAGCTTCGCCCTCACAATCCTTTTGATCTCCGAGGGTATACTCCGGTTCGCTACGATCTTGAACCGGAGGAGGGTACTCCTGCTCATAGAGGTATCATGATATTAGTGCGTAACGCGTTCATTTTCAAACTCTCACACTTACGTCAGACTTGCAAGCTGTTGTCGTTACAGTTCACTTACCCGGCTTTTTCTTTTCTTTTTGTTCTATGTATTCACCTCCATCGTCTCCCCTCGCTCACGCGGACGTTCGAGATCTACTGTCCGCTCTCCCAACACCATTTATTCTGTTGGCAGATTCTAATGGCCATCACCCCCTGTGGGGTTCGCCAAGGGCTTGTGCGAGAGGAACTCTTCTTTCCGACATTTATTATCAGTTCAAGGAATGGAATGGAATGTTGATTTACGGCGCTCAACTACCGGGGTTATAAGCTCCGTTCCAAAACAGAGAAGGTAAAAGCCCAAGGTATACACAAAAGTTAAAAATCACAGCAAAAGCTTAGGATAGGAATCAGAATAAAAGCAAAGTAAAAGTCAAAGGTAAAGAGATATAAAGAGGAGAATAAACACCGAACGGTGAGGCGCCTCAGGTAGAAACATTAAAAACGCAAGTGTAAGGTAGCCTCGGATAAAAACTTTAAAAGCTTATCAACCGCGTGAGGATTGTCCGACAAGACCTCTGCAAGACTAACCGGCAGCTGCAGAGCGTCCCGAAGACGCGTCAGGGAGGCGCACTCCAACAACAGGTGGCGGACCGATAGACATCCGCCGCACGCGGAACAAAGCGAAACAGAGTCACCTCTAAAAAATAGGCGTGGGTAAAATTGCGGTGGCCAATACGTAAGCGGGCTAAAATAACTTCCTCACGGCGAGAGAAACGACTAGAAGTAATCCAGGGAACAGGAAGGTCCTTCACTACCCTAAGCTTGTTGCCGCGGAGAGCCACCCACTCCTCGCGCCAGCACGAGAGAACCGCTCTCCGCAAAACAAGCCGAAGGTCCTCCGACGTTACCCGAGAGATGACAACACCGGGTTGGATTGTCGCCGACTTAGCCGACAAATCCGCTAGTTCATTTCCAGCCAAGCCGACGTGACCAGGAAGCCAAGCACACTTCAGGAAAACACCAGAAGCGTATAAAACATGAAGGGCATCCTGGATTTGCTGTACAAGAGGATGGTAATTGTACAGCTCACGTATACTCTGGAGTGCACTAAGGGAATCACTTAAAATAAGGCTATCTCCCAATTGGTGACGGCGCACGTATAGAATGGCACGGTATATGGCATACAGTTCAGCGTCATATACGGAAGTGCCACCAGGAAAACCGAAGGTATGAGTTTCGGGCCCATGAACGTAAGCGCAACCAACACCGTTGCAGCACTTAGATCCGTCGGTGTAAATAAAAATCCAGCCATGGTAGCCGGACAGAAATTCTAAAAAAACAAGCCCGTATACTAGACGTAGGGAGCGTAGACTTCCGGTAAGCCGTCATCTCAAGATCAATGTGTGATGTCACACGAAGCCAAGAAGGAAACACCCCCTCCCCGGTAGGGAACATCCTGGGCAGTTCAATACCGTGCTGTCGAAGAAGCTCCCGGAACCGAACACCTGAGGGCCTGGGATAAACGCAGCGGCCCCAATAACGTTCGTCCAGCGCAGCGTGGAAAAAGGAAGCGAAAGTTGGATGGGTTGGCATACAGCGAAGCGCACAGCCATAATTGCCGATGAGAAAAGCACGCCGATAACGCAAAGGAGGTTCCGCCGACTCGGCGTAAAGGCTGAGAACTGGGCTAGTTGGAAGCGCACCAATAGCTAAGCGAATGCCACGATTGTGGATGGCGTCTAATTTCCTCAGCACAGATGGAGGGGCGGAAGAATACACGACGCACCCATAATCCAGCTTGGATCGGATTAGCGTGCGAGACAGACGCTGGAAAACCGCCCGATCCGCCCCCAAGACGTACCATTTAACACCCGCAAGAGACTTAGAGAACGATCACATCGAGCTTTCAATTGTGCAACATGCGATGACCAGCTAAGCTTCCTGTCAAACGTTAACCCCAAAAAACGCGCCTCGCCGGCGAAGGGCAGGAAATCTGGACCGAAACGGAGAGAAGGTGGAAATCGTCTCCTACGGCGCCAGAGGGTAACGCAGGTGGTCTTCTCAGTGGAGAAACGAAAGCCAGTTTTAGAACTCCAAGAGTGAAGGTTGTCCAAACATTGCTACAGGCGGCGTTACAAAAAGGACGTACGTTGAGAAGTGCAGTACACGCAAAATCGTCCACGAATAAACAGGACGACACCGCTGGTGGCTCGTACAGCGCATTCATGACCTGGTCCACTCGCTTGGTGTCTCTGGCACCAGCATCTCCTTCATGTGGATCCCAGGTCATGTGGGCATCTCAGGTAATGAGTCTGCCGACGCCACTGCCAAATCGGCGATTTTATTACCCAGATTTTTTACCTCTGTTGTTCCCTCGTCAGATTTCTGTGTTATTTTACGTCGCCGCATCCTCTCGCGCTGGCGCGATGAGTGGACGGTCCTCCGGGGGAACAAGTTGCAGGAGGTTGAACCTCTTCCGTTGCTCTGGGGTACCTCTTCTCGTTCGTGTCGTCGGAAAGAGGTAATTTTAGCTCGCTTACGAATCGGACATTGTCTTTTTAGCCATAGATACTTGCTCAGTGGTGACCCAGCACCACTCTGTGGACAGTGTGATGCGCCCTTAACGGTGCGTCACATTTTAACAGAGTGTCAGGTTTTAGCTGCATTGCGTGCTCGTGTGGGTCTGCCTGTTGGCCTAGCCAACGTTTTGGCAGACGACACGCGTGCTGTAGAATGTGTTTTACGTTTTATTCATGACAGTGATTTTAATCTACGCATTTAATGCGTTGAGCGTCTTTTAGCTTAGTAATTTTATTCTGTCTGTTTTTATGGGGACTCTAATCCCCAGAGGACAAAGGCGCTCAGGTCCCTCGCATTCTACAGTCCTTGACACGTTTGAATCTTTTATTGCCTATGCTTTTAGTGTGTTAGTTTTTGGCATTGTTGTATTATTGTGGTTTTAAATTTTTGGACATCGCGGGTTTGTGTCCCGTTTTTTAATTATGCGGTTCTTTTATATTTTTGACTTTCTTTTTTATACATTGTAAGGGCGCTGATGACCTTAGCAGTTTAGCGCCCTTAAACCGCATCTCATCACACCGCTGGTGGAACACATTCGCAGATAGAATTAATCGCTACAGCGAAAAGTGTAACGCTTAGTACGGAGCCCTGGGGCACGCCGTTCTCTTGGATAAAAAGGTTAGAAAAAACCGAGCGGACCCGTACTCGGAAAACGCGGTCCGTCAGAAACTCCTGAAGGAACAGCGACAAGCGTCCACGGAGGTTCCAGGCGTGTAGGGAACGCATAATGTCCACCCTTCAACAGGTATCAAAAGCCTTCTCAAGGTCAAAGAAAATCGTAACGGTTTGACAGTTCCGCAGAAACCCGTTCATGATCTGCGTCGAGAGCGCCACAAGGTGGTCTAGAGTTGAACGGCGTCGTCGAAAACCGCATTGCGTGTTAGACAGAAGTTTCCGAGTCTCCAGCCACCATACCAACCGTCCATTGATCATGCGTTCCATCACTTTGCAAACGCAACTGGTGAGGGAAATGGGACGGTAACTGGAAGGAAGGTGATGGTCCTTTCCAGATTTCAAAATGGGAATGATGACGCCCTCTCGCCACTTATCTGGAAATGTGGAAGCAACCCAAACACGATTATAGAGTTCGAGCAGGAAGGTCTTACCCTCAGGAGGGAGGTGTTTTAACATTTGAACATGGACGCCATCGGACCCTGGCGCTGATAGGCGCGCAGTCGAAAGGGCGTAGTCCAACTCCGCCATGGTGAAAAGCGATTATAATCCTCAAGATTACCAGAACGAAACGAGCAACGCTGTGATTCTACGCGATCCTTGACAATAAGGAACTCGGGCGAATAAGATTCGGAGCTAGATACCTGAGAGAAAGCGCTGCCCAAAGTATTAGCCACGGCAAATGGAGCAACAACAGCTCCTACAGATGTGTGAAGACCAGCGATGGGCAGGTGGGTCGATTTACCGGCTATACCCCTGAACTTATCCCAGACGACAGAGGAAGGCGTGTGGTGGTTAAACGAAGTGACAAAGCGACTCCAGGAGGTCTTTTTGCTATCCTGAATAACTTGCCTACACTGAGCGCGCAGTTTCTTGTATTGGATCAGGTTCTCCGGTGTACCGCGACGCTGGAAATGCCGAAGAGAACGCCTGCGAGCATGATTGGCCGTTCGACATTCATCCGTCCACCAAGGGATCGGAAATCGCCCAGGGTGGGCGGTCGACCGAGGAATAGAGTGTGCAGCAGCAGAAAGAATAGTCTCTGTGAGATGTTGAACTAAAAAATTCACAGAGTCGTGCTCATTACACGTAAACACAGCCAACTGCGAGAAAAGGCTCCAATTGGCTCGGTCGAAACGCCAGCTAGGCAAACGGTGGAACATACAGCTGGAGTTAAGAGACTAAGAAGAGAAGGGAACTGGTCACTAGAGTGCAAATCAGAGATGACATTCCAGCGAAAGGAAACTGCTAACCGTGGTGAACAAACCGCAATATCAAGATGTGAAAGAGTGTGGAAGGCGTCTGACTGAAATGTAGGCTCCCCGGTGTTCAGAAGAGCGAGGTTAAAGCTATCGATAAAGTCGGCGATTAAGGTGCCTCTCGCACTAGCCCGAGATGAACCCAAAAGAGGGTGATGGGCATTGACATCTCACACCAACACAAAAGGTGTGGGAAGCTGGGAAATGAGGTCGGCTAAATCTGTTGCCCAGATGGCGGAATATAAAGCGTACAGATGGTAAATCGGAAGAACGGCAGGGGAATTCGGACAGCAACCGACTGGATATCAGATTGAATGGACACAGAGTCCAAGAAAAGATCATCTCTGATTAGCAGCATGGTGCCCCCGTGCGCAGGAACACCATCGTCTGGTGGAAGATCACAACGTGCTGAGCGATACCGTCCAAGTTTTAAGGCGTCTTGCGGAGGCAGCTTAGTCTCCTGCAAACAAAGAACCAGCGGCTCGTACTCGTTGTGCAAGAGTTCAAGCTCCGGTCGATGGGATCGAATACCTCGTATGTTCCAGTGTAGGATAGCTATTGTAATTAAAAGGAAGGTCGCAATCGGAAGAGGCGACTACGACGAGAGCGGTGGACGAATTAATCGACCCTTTTTCTTAGGTTGCGAACCAGCACCTTTAGGGGATGTTTTATCCTGCCGCTTCTTCATAGGCGGTCTGGCAGCGGCGCAGGAATCCATTTCCATCTCCTCCACGGGGGAGGACCCCCTTTTCAATAGAAAATTTCGGTTCGACAACCTCGAACCTATTGGAAGTAGAGATCAGCGAAGATGCAGAGCGCCGATCGGAGTCCGTCCCATAAAAAGCCGCAGAAGGAGATCTATGAGAAGAGCATCGCGGACTATTCTTCCCCTTCGACGTTCCCGGCACAGATGGAGGGGTGTCCTTCAGGAAGTCGGATCTGTTGTAGTGGGTTTTGAACTTCACTGGCGAAGCAGTGCTGGCAACGGTCTTTCCAGCCTTAGAGGAGGAAGGCAACGCCTAAGAATGCGATCGCACAGAAGGAACGTGAGAAGGTACAGTCTTGGCAGATGTCGACGCAGGTGGCGAAGTCGATGGCTTTGGAAGCGACCGGGCAACAAGTATCTTATCTGAAATGGTGGCCCCGTTCAAATCGCTGGTCTGTGTGACGATTTCCCGACTCGGCGCCGGTTTAGCTGCAACGGAGCTATACGTACAGGACCGCGGGACAGACGGGTGGCGTATGCGCAGGAGTTTACGGCTTCTGAGAAGGACACCTTCTCCCTAACCCGGATCTCCTGGATCTCGCGTTCCTCTATAAAATGGGGACAATCGCGGGAACTCGATGGATGTTCACCGCTGCAGTTAACACATGTCGGAGTGGATGTGCATTCCCCATCATGGGAGATGTCACCACAGTTAACGCAGGTAGAGTTGCCATTACAGAAGTCACTGGTGTGTCCAAAGCGCTGCACATGTAGCATCGCAGCCTGTTAGGGATATACGGCCTGACTACAATGACCTCATACCCTGCCTTAATTCTTTGAGGGAGATCTACCCGATCAAATGTAAGGAACAGGGTACGAGTTGGCACGAATTCACCTCTGTCCTTCCGCTGAACGCGATATACCGCCGTAACACCTTGATCAGAGACGTTGTCCTTAATCTCCTCATACGACATGCCGTCCAATGCACGTGTTCACCACACCGCGCGAGCAGTTTAGAGTTCTGTGCAGCTCAACACGAACAGCATGGCTGGCTAGCAGTTAAGCTTTAAGCAGTTTCGCTGCCTGAGAAGCTGAAAGTGCTTCAATCAGGAGCGTGCCATTACGAGAACGTACACAGGATTTAACAGGACCAGCAATGCTGTCCAAACCCTTTTGAATCAGAAGTGGATTCACCGTGGTAAATTCCTGCCCTTCGTCAGTTCTCGAAATCACTCTAGCATGCTGGAGTGAGCAAACGGCAAGGTCCAAGTGGGAAAATGTACCGGAAGAATCAGAAAGAAACGTAGGCTCACCGGTATTGAGTATAGAGAGATTGAGCTGATCAAAAATGTCGGAAAGAAGAGTTCCCCTCGCACAAGCCCTTGGCGTAACCCACAGGGGGCGATGGGCATTAAAATCTCCCAACAGAAGAAATGGTGTTGGGACAGTGGACAAGAGAACTCGAAGGTCCACGTTAGCGAGGGGAGACAATGGAGGTGAATATACAGAGCAAACAGAGAAGAAAAAACCGGGTAACTGCAGTCTAATGGCAAAAGCTTGCAGAGTCGGACGTAAGAGTGAGACGTTGAAAATGAACGTCGTTACGCACTAACAACATGACACCTCCATGTGCAGGAATACCCTCCTCCGGTTCAAGGTCGTAGCGAACCAGAATATATCCTCGGAAATCAAAAGGATCATGAGGGCGAAGCTTAGTCTCCTGCAAACACACGACTATAGGCGAATGGGAACGCAATAAAAGTTGCAGTTCCGCCCTATGCGATCGTAAACCACGTGCATTCCAGGTCAGGATAGCCATTAAGATACCTTCCAGGTCAGGATAGCCATTAAGATAATGGGATAAACTGTCTACTTAGAAGGGCGGCTTAAAATTCCCTTTTGTTTAACCTTCGGGCTCGGGCTTTTGGTATGGAGTTGTTTGGACTCCATAGCCTCCTCGAAGGGAGAGCCCCGCGCTCAGAGCCAGAAACCGATTCAAGCGCCGGAAATCGGTTCTGGGAGGCGATGGGTGAGGGGTGCCGCTGTGGCGGCTTGTCCCATGAGCTTCCTGGAACTGCGACCTCCGAGGAGAAGGTGAACTCTGCTTACTGTGAACACCCTCAGGGGCTCACCTTATGTGAGTACGCGTTTTTGGCGCACCCGGGGGTTCCCGAGCCAATCATCGCCATATTCATCCTCTCACCCCCATCCGGTCGAGGTGGGTTCCACTCGTGACCGGTGGACACAAGGTACGCTCTCGTGCGTTCTTTGCATTCCGTTCATACCGCACCTCACCATCGTTTCTTTCTTCCCTTGTCACTTTCCGGTCATTTCACACCACGACATTCGTACATCTCTTTTTCTTCCCCGCCGGCCTACCTTGCGTGCGAAACGCCCACACAGTTTTATTTCTTTTATCTTTTCTTTTAATCCTCCGTGGACACAGCCTGACGGATACCCGCGCACGGGGTGCGCAGCTGGGTGAGTGGGTAATGGCGTCATCCCCACCACCCGGTCTCGTCATGTATGGTTTGTGTTCGTATCCGCTGTTCAACTGTAGTCCCGCGGGGGGCCATTGCATGAGCTGCTGACTTGTGACGGCGATTGGGTCCCTCTGTCTATCTTCTGGGAGGTGTGACCCTGGGGTGAGTCTGGTATAGATAGGCCACTCACCCAAGCCGGGGTAACGCCCGGGAAGTCAGAGCCCGAGGTCGGAGACGGTTGCAATGGTGGAGGATTTATCGCGCTATGGAGCACCCTTCCTCCATTAATACAAAAGAGCGCCGAAAAGTTATTGTAACAGAAGTAGCACCGCCGTCATCTGGTTGTTACTTGGTAATTTCAAGAACAGAAAAAGGACAAAGCTTTGAGAAGGTGAACCCTTTTATAATTCAGAAGGGCATAGATGCTATTGCTGGTGCGGTTCAATCCTGCACTCGGTTACGGAATGGCTCGTTGTTAGCACCATCGAAGTCCGACCAGCAAATTAAGACCTTGTTACGCGCTACGCTTCTCCACGGTTACCCCATCCGTGTTCAGAAGCACGCACATTGAACTCCTATCGAGGCGTCCTTACCACGAATAGCCTCGATGGTATATCGAACGAGGACCTCGTCGAATATCTCTCCGATTTAAAAGGTGGCCGAAGTGCATCGAGGGCAGGCCAAACGCGACGGCGTATTGGTGCCCACTCGTAACCTGTTTCTAACATTTGATGGCGTCGATCTGCCCACGAGCATTTCTGCAGGGTACGAACGGATTTCTGTGAGGCCTTATATTCCTAGACCTCTGCGTAGTTTTAAATGCAAACGTTTTGGGCATACACAAGTCTCATGTAACATCTGTGCAACATGCAGCCAGCCCTCACACGAAGGTGCCTGTTCAACCGCCCCCGTATGCGTCAACTGCAAAGGGTCACATTCTGCCTCATTTGGCGACTTTCCGCCGTATTTCGACGAGAAGCCGATCCAGGAGATCCGGGTAAAGGAGAAACTCTCCTTCCACGAAGCCCGGAGGCGTTAGCATGCGCGTCAACCTTCGCTCCTGCGATCGGGAACATTCAGTTCTGTTGTTACCTCGCCAATACCTCGGAAGGATGCTGGGACTCAAACTTGGACCATGACTGCCTTGACCGTCACAACCATCCGGCCGTCCATTTCAGCTCCTGTTACCAAGCCCTCTAAACCTGGTCCAAAGTCTATGAAGTCACAAGCCACAGAAAAAAAACCGAAGAAGAAATTTCTAAGAGAAGACTTTTTAAAAGACCCACCGTGTGTTCACAGTAAGCAGAGTTCATCCTCTCCTCGAAGGTCGCAGTCGCAGGAAGCTCCTGGGACAAGCCGCGCTCAGCGGCACCCCTCAGCCATCGCCACCCAGAACCGATTCTCGGCGCTTGAATCGGTTTCTGGCTCTGAGCGCGTGGGCCCTCGCTTCGAGGAGGCTATGGAGTCTGACCAACACCATACCAAAAGCCCTAGCCCAAAGGTAATTTTAAGCCGCCCTTCTAAGTAGACAGTTTATCCCTTTTTCTTAATCTCTATCCTGACCTGGAATGTACGTGGTGTACGATCGTATAGGTCGGAACTGCAACTTTTATTGTTCTCCCATTCGCCTATAGCCGTGTGTTTGCAGGAGACTAAGCTTCGCCTTCACGATCCTTTTGATCCTAGGATATACTCCGGTTCGCTACGACCTTGAACCGGAGGAGGGTACTCCTGCTAATGGAAGTGTCATGATATTGGTGCGTAACGACGTTCATTTTCAAACTCTCACTCTTACATCCGACTTGGAAGCTGTTGCCTTCACTTACCAGGCTTTGTTTTTGCTCTGTGTATTCACCTCTATCGTGTCCCCTCGCTCCGCCGAAATATCGAGATCTCTTGTCCGCTCTCCCAACACCTTTTCTCCTGTTGGGACATTTTAATGCGCATCACCCCATGTGGGGTTCGCCAGAGGCTTGTGCGAGGGGAACTCTTCTTTTCGACATTTTTTTCAGTTTAACCTCTCTATCCTCAATACAGGTGAACCTACTTTTCTTTCTGCTTGTTCTGGTACATTCTCTTGCTTAGACCTTGCCGTTTGCTCCATCCAGCTTGTTGGTCGTCTGCAGTGGAACGTCTTCGCTGTCACCTACTCCAGCGGCCATTACCCCTGCATCGGTTCTCTTTTGTGTCACCACGTTCAGCATTCCAGAGTATCTACCTGGATTTTATAGTAAGGCCGATTGGAGATTGTATTCCAGCCTCGTGTATTTTGCGGACCAGCACTTCACTGACGTTAACCAAATGGTGCAGCACTTTGCGTCTACGATTTTCCCTGCCACCGAACGCGCAATTCCCCGTTCATGCTCTCAACCTCGGCGACTGCCTGTTCCGTGGTGGAACGAGGATTGTCGGGACGCCGTTCGTGCCCGTAGAACTGCAATTAGGGTGTTTCGGCGATACCCTACACTTCCTCATTTGGTGACTTTTTAAACAATCGCGCGCCAGGGCTCGTTGCATTATTCAGGATAACAAGAAGACGTCGTGGACTCGTTTTGTCAAGTCCTTTAATCACTTTACGCCTTCATCTGTTGTTTGGGATAAACTCGTCGCTTTTCAGGTAAAGTGTCGCATTGTACTGTTTCTGGCCTTCAGGTTTCCAATGCCACCATAGTGGATGCGGGTTCCATCGATAACACTCTGGGTGCTGCCTTTGAGGCGGTTTCCAGTTCAGACCATTATTCCGCCGGCTTTCGCTCTATCAAAGACCGGCTGAATTACGCAACCCATAATTTTCGGTCTGATAATACGGAATGTTATAATGCCCTTTTTACACTGAGTGAGTTGGAGCACGCTCTTCATTGCTCTAGGCACTCCACTCCTGGACCGGATGGCATTCATGTACTGCTGCTAAGGAACCTTTCAGCCGACAGTAGCGCTTTCTCTTACGGGTCTAACATCGTGTTTGGCAGGACGACTTTTTCCTTCCGTTTGGCGCGAAGCCACCATTGTCCCTATACTTAAGCCTGGTAAGGATCGCCAACTACCTTCCAGCTACCGCCCTAGCTCCCGCACCAGTTGCTCTTGCAAGGTGATGGGGCACATGACCAACGAGCGGTTGACATGGTAGCTTGAGTCTCAGAAACTTCTGGCGAACGCTCAGTGTGGATTTCGTCGCCATCGCTCTACCATCGACCATTTGGTGTCTCTGTCGACGCGTATTATGAACGGATTTCTGTGAAAGTGTCAAACAGTGGCTGTATTTTTTGACCTGGAGAAAGCTTATGACACCTGTTGGAGGGGCGGCATTTTACGTACACTCCATGCATGGAATTTCCACGGTCGTCTTCCCAAATTTCTTAGAGAGTTTATGACGGACCGCGTCTTTCGTGTACGCTTGGGCTCGGTTTTATCTAGTCGTGTTATTCAAGAGAACGGAGTGCCGCAGGGCTCTGTACTCAGTGTGACACTTTTTGCGATTGATATCAACCCCATTGTTGATTGTATTCCACCTGGCATTTCATCGTCCCTTTTTGTTGACGATTTTGCATTTATTGCAGTTCACGGCAGACCTGTCTACTCAAACGCCGTCTACAGCGCTGTATCGACCGTCTCTACGCCTGGAGTAACGCCAACGGTTTTAATTTCTCCGCCGAAAAGTCCGTCTCTATCAATTTCTGGCGCCGTAAGGCCTTCCCTCCGCCCTATCTCCATCTTGGACAAGTGATACTTTCGATTGCAGACCAGGCGAAATTTTTGGGGTTGATTTTTGATAGGAAGTTGTGTTGGACTTCGCACATTTCCTTTTTAAAAGCAAAGTGTGATCGTTCTCTTAATCTTTTGCGTGTTTTCAGTGGCACATCCTGGGGAGCTGAACAGACCGTACTCCTTGGCGCTTATCGCTCTTTGTTCCGATCCAAGCTTGATTACGGGTGCATTGTTTATTTGTCGGCACGTCCATCTGGGTTACGTCGATTAATGCCATTCACCATCGTGGCATAAGAGTCGTTACGAAGGCCTTTCCAACCAGCCCTGTTCCCAGTCTGTAGGCTGAAGCTGCTGAGCCTCCGCTGTCCCCCCAGAAGCTCACATTATGTGAGTACGGGTGTTGGCATACCCGGGGGTTCCCGAGCCACCCATCACCATCTTCATCACTTCATCCCCGTCCGGTCGAGGTGGGTTCGTTCTCGTGACCGGGGGACTCAAGGTAGGCTCTCGTGGGTTCTGTGCATTTCATTCCCTGTCGCCCCTCGCCATCGTTTCTATCTTCTCTTCTACTTCTGCACATTTCGCCCCACGCCCCTTCATTTACACATCTCTTTTACTTCTTCGGCGGCCTACCTTGCGTGCGAAACGCCCACAAACTTTTAGTTTCTTTTATCTTTTTGTTTAAATCCTCCGTGGACACAGCCTGGCGGATGCCCGCGCACTGGGTGCGCAGCTGGGTGAGTGGGTAATGGCGTCATCCACACCAACCGGGGTCGTCATGTAAGGTATGTGTTCGTATCCGCTGTTCAACTACAGTCCCGCTGCGGGGCCATTGCATAGCTGCTGACTTCTGACGGCAATTGGGTCCCTCTGTCTATGTTCTGGGAGGTCTGACCCTGGAGTCAGGTAGGTATAGATAGGCCTCTCACCCAAGCCGGTGTAACGCCTGGGAAGTCAGAGCCCGAGGTCGGAGACGGTTGCAATGTTGGAGGATTTATTTCGCTATGGAGCACCCTTTCTCCATTATTACTAACAAGCGCCGAAAAGTATTTGCAATTGAAGTAGCACCGCCAACATCTGGTTGTTACTTAGTTATTACACGAACATAGGAAGGACAATCTTTTGAGAAGGTGAACCCTTTTATAGTGGAGAAGGGCATTGACTCTATTGCTGGTTCGGTTCAGTCCTGCACTCGCCTTCGAATTGGTTCGTTATTAGTACACAGCAAGTCTCATCAACAAACTAAGACCTTGTTGCGCGCTACGCTTCTCGAGGGTTACCCCATCGGTGTTGAGAAGCGCCGCACATTGAACTCCTGTCGAGGCGTCATTACCACCCATAGCCTCGTTGGTATGTCGGACGACGAACTCGTAGACTATTTTTCAGCCCAAAAGGTGACACTAGTGCATCGAGTGCAGGCCAAACGCGACGGCGTATTAGTACCCACTCGTACCCTGTTTCTAACTTTTGATGGCGTCGATCTGCCCACGTGCATTTCCGCAGGGTACGAACGGATTTCTGTGAGGCCTTATATACCAAGACCTCTGCGTTGTTTTAAATGCCAACGTTTAGACATACGCAAGTCTCATGTAAGAGTGTGAGTACGGCTTTTTGGCGCACCCGGGGATTCCCGAGCCAATCATCGCCACATTCATCCCCTCACCTCCAACCGGTCGAGGTGGGTTCTTCTCGTGACCGGTGGACACAAGGTAGGCTCTCGTGCGTTCTCTGCATCACATTCATACCGCACCTCACTATCGTTTCTTTCTTCTCCTCTTTCTGCGCATTTCGCCCCACGTTCATTCATTTACACCTCTAGTTTACTTCTTCGCCGGCCTACCTTGCGTGCGAAACGCCCACACAGTTTTAGTTTCTTTTATCTTTTTATTTAAATCCTCCGTGGACACAGCCTGACGGATACCCGCGAACGGGGTGCGCAGCTGGGTGAGTGGGTAATGGCGTCATTCCCACCACCCGGGGTCGTCATGTAGGGTTTGTGTTCGTATCCGCTGTTCACCTGCAGTCCCGCGGGGGGCCATTGCATGAGCTGCTGAGTTCTTACGGCGATTGGGTCCCTCTGTCTATGATCTGGGAGGTGTGACCCTGGGGTGAGATAGGTATAGATAGGCCACTCGCTCAAGCCGGGCTAACGCCCGGGAATTCAGAGCCCGAGGTCGGAGACGGTTGCAATAGTGGAGGATTGATTCCGATATGGAGCACCCTTTCTCCATCGCTAACATCAAGCATCGAAAAGGCTATGTAACGGAAGTAGCACCGCCGACATCTGGTTGTTACTTGGTCATTTCACGTACAGAAGAAGGACAAAGTTTTGAGAAGGTGAACCCTTTCATTATTCAGAAGGGCATTGACGCTATTGCAGGTGCGGTTCAGTCCTGCACTCGTCTTCAAATTGGTTCATTGTTGGTTCAAACCAAAACTGAACAGCAAAGTACGTCCTTGTTGCGCGCCACGCTTCTCCATGGTTATCCTATCCGTGTCGAGAAGCACCGCACATTGAATTCCTTTCGAGGCGTCATTACCACCCATTGCCTCGATGGTATGACGAACGAGGAACTTGTCGGCTATCTTTCTGATCAAAAGGTGACAGCTGTTCAATAAGTGCAGGCTAAACGCGACGGAATTTTGGTACTAACTCCTACCCTGTTTATCACTTTCGGCGGCGGCGGTGTGCCCACGAGTCTTTCAGCAGGGTACTAGCGTATTGCTGTGAGGCCCTATATACCTAGACCTCTGCGTTGTTTCAAATGCCAACGTTTTGGGCATACGCATATGCCGTTACCATCTGTGCCTCATGTAGCCAGCCGTCACACGAAGGTACGTGTTCCACAGTCCTCGTCTGCGTTAAGTGCAAAGGGTCTCATTCTGCGTCGTTTGCCGACTGTCCACGGTACTTGGACGAGAAGGCGATCCAGGAGATCCGGGTAAAGGAAAAACTCTACTTCGCTGAAGGCCGGAGGCGTTATCATGCGCGCCAACCTTCACTCCTGCGATCTGGCACATTTAGTTCTGTTGCTGCCTTGCCAGTACCAAGAGTAAATGCCGAAACTCAGACCTGGACCATGACTGCATTAACCGCCACTACCATCCGACCGTCCATTAAAGCTATAGTTACCAAGCCCTATAAATCTGGTCCTAAGTCAATGAAGTCGCCAGCCGCTGAAAAGAAACCCAAGCAGAAACTTCGTAGGGAAGATTTTCTGAAGGACCTTCCGCGTGCGCGCGGAAAGAAAAGTTCACCTTCTCCTCCTCGGAGGTCGCCGTCCCAGGAAGTTCCTGGGACAAGCCGCGCTCAGCGGCGCCCCTCACCCATCGCCACCCAGAACCCATTCGCAGCGCTTGAATCGGTTTCTGGCTCTGAGCGCGTGGGCCCTCGCTTCGAGGAGGCTATGGAGTCTGACCAACTCCATACCAACAGCCAGAGCCCAAAGGTTAAACAAAAGGTCATTTTAAGCCGCCCTTCTAAGTAGAAAGTTTATCCCCTTTTTCTTAATGGCTATCCTGACCTGGAATGTACGTGGTGTACGATCGCATAGGGCGGAACTGCAACTTTTATTGCGTTCCCATTCGCCTATGGTCGTGTGTTTGCAGGAGTCTAGGCTTCGCCCTCATGATCCTTTTGATCTCCGAGGGTATACTCCGGTTCGCTACGACCTTGAGCCGGAGGGGGGTGCTCCTGCCCATGGAGGTGTCATGATATTATGGCATAGCGACGTTCCTTTTCAAACTCTCGCTCTTACGTCCGACTTGCAAGCTGTTGCCGTAACTGTTCAATTACCCGGCTTTTTCTTTTCTGTTTGCTCTGTCTATTCACCTCTATCGTCTCCCCTCGCTCCCGCGGACATTCGATCTCTCCTGTCCGCTCTACCAACACCATTTCTCCTGTTGGGAGATTTTAATGACCATCACCCCCTGTGGGGTTCGGCAAGGGCTTGTACGAGGGGAACTCTTCTTTCTGACCTTTTTAATCACTTCAATCTCTCTATACCCAATACAGGTGAGCCTACGTTTCTTTTTGATTCTTCCGGTACATTTTCTCACTTGGCCTTGCCGTTTGCTCACTCCAGCTTGCTAGTCGTCTGCAGTGAAACGTCGTTGCTGACACCTACTCCAGCGGCCATTAACCCTGCATCGTTTCTCTTCTGTCCCACCACGTACAGCATTCCAGAGTCCCTACCTAGATATTCAAAAAAGCCGACTGGAGCTTGTGTTCCAGCCTCGTGCATTTTGACGAACAGCCCTTCACCGACATTAACCAACTAGTGCAGCACATTACGTCTACAGCTTTCTCTGCCCCCGAACGCGCAATTCCCCGTTCATCCTCTCAACCTCGGCGCCCGCCGTTTCCGTGGTGGAACGAGGATTGTCGGGACGCCGTTCGTGCCCGTAGAACTGCATTTAGGGTGTTTCGGTGACACCTTACACTTGATAATTTGGTGACTTTTAAACAATCGCGCGCCAGGGCTCGTCGCATTATTCAGGATAGCAAGAAGTCGTCGTGGACTCGTTTTGTCGAGCCTTTTAATCGCTTCACGCCTTCATCTGTTGTTTGGGATAAACATCGTCGATTCTCAGGTAAAGTATCGCATTGTACTGTTTCTGGCCTTTTAGGTTTCCAATGCGATCATAGTGGATCCGGCTGCCATTGCTAACACTCTGGGTGCTGTCTTTGAGGCGGTTTCCATTTCAGACCATTATTCCGCCGGCTTTCGCTGTATCAAAGACCGGCTGGATTCCGACACCTTTAATTTTCAGTCTGCTAATAATGAGTATTATATTGAACTTTTCACAATGAGGAAGCTGGAGCACGCTCATTATTGCTCTAGGCACTCCGCTCCTGGCCCAAGCGGCATTCATGTCGTGATGTTAAAGAACCCTTCAGGCGACAGTAAACTCTTTCTCTTACAGGTGTATAACCGTATTTGGCAAGACGGCTTTTTTCTTTCCGTTTGGCGCGAAGCCACCATTGTCCCTATACTTAAGCCTGGGAAGGATCGCCAACTACCTTCCAGCTACCGCCCTATCTCCCTCACCAGTTTCGTTTACAAGGTGATGGAGCGCATGATCAACGGGCGTTTCACATGGTGGCTTGAGTCTCAGAAACTTCTAGCGAACTGTCAGTGCGGATTTCGCCGCTATCGCTGTAACTTCGACCATCTGGTGTCCCTGTCGACGCATATTATGAATGGATTTCTGAGAAAGTGTCAAACGGTGGCTGTATTTTTTGACCTGGAGAAAGCTTATGACACTTGTTGGAGGGGCGGCATCTTACGTACACTCTATGAATTGAATTTCCGCGGTCGTCTTCCCAATTCTCTTCGGGAGTTTATGACGGACCGCGTCTTTCGTGTACGTGTAGGCTCGGTTTTATCTAGTCGTTTTATTCAAGAGAACGGAGTACCGCAGGGCTCTGTACTCAGTGTCACACTTTTTGTAATTGCTATCAACTCCATTGCTGATTGTATTCCACCTGGCATTTCAGCGTCCCTTTTTGTTGACGATTTTGCCACTTATTGCAGTTCACGGCGGACCTGTTTACTCGAACGCCGTCTCCAGAGTTGTATCGACCGTTTCTACGCGTGGAGTAACGCTAACGGCTTTAATTTCTCCGCCGAGAAACCGTCTGCATCAACTTTTGGCGCCGGAAGGCTTTCCCTCCGCCCTCTCTCCATCTTGGGTCGGAGGTCCTTCCATTTGCAGACGAGGTGAAATTTTTTGGGTTGGTCTTTGACCGGAAGCTGAGCTGCAGTTCTCAAGTTTCCTGTTTAAAAGCAAAGTGTGACCGTTCTCTTAATCTTTTACGTGTTTTAAGTGGCACATCCTGGGGAGGTGATCGGACCGTTCTTCTGCGTCTTTATCGCTCCTTTGTCCGATCCAAGCTTGATTACGGGTGTATTGTTTATTCGTCGGCACGTCCATCTGTGTTACGTCGCTTGAATGCCATTCACCATCGTGGCATAAGAGTCACTACAGTGGCCTTTCCAACTAGCCCTGTATCCAGTCTGTACGCAGAAGCTGCAGAGCCTCCGCTGTCCTTCCGGCGTGAGATGCTTTTGTGCAGCTATGCTTGTCGGCTCTCAAGCTTGCCTAACCACCCGTCCTTCGATTTTTTTATGAGGATTCGCTTGATCGACAATATTTCGTTAGCTCCTCTGCTCTACTACTTCCAGGGGTTCGATTTCGACAACTCCTTCGGCATTTGGACGTTACGCCAGCGCCGGCCCTTCCCAGGGGGGAAACGCTTTTTCCTCCATGGTTGCGCGCTGAGGCCCACTGTCACCTTGGGCTAACGTCGATACCGAAAACTGAGACCCCTTATTCAGTCTTTAGATCGGCTTTTTTAGAAGTACGGGCGCAATTCGGGGATTTTCATTTTATCTTTACCGATGGATCTAAGATTGATTCTGGATTTGGATGTGCCTTTGTTTTTGGTCAATGTAGTTTTACGTTCCGTTTACCTCGACAATGTTCTATTTTTACCGTCGAACGTTTTAGCATTTATCAATCTGTTTTATACATTCAGCGGCACGACTTGCGACATTCTGTTATTTGTACGGACTCTCTGAGTGCCCTTCAGAGTATTAACGCGCTGTACGATTACCACCCACTCGTACAGCGCATACATGACCTGCACCAATTGCATGGTGTCTCTGGCATCAGCGTCTCCTTCTTGTGGATTCCAGGTCATGTGGGCATCTCAGGTAACGAGTCTGCCGACGCCGCTGCCAAATCGGGCATTTTATCACCCAGATGTTTTACCTGTGTTGTTCCTTCCTCAGATTTTTATGTTATTTTACGTACCAGTATCCTCTCGCGCTGGCGCGATGAGTGGGCAGCTCTAAGGGGGAACAAGTTGCGGGAGGTTAAACCTCTTCCGTTGCTCTGGGGTACCTCTTCTCGTTCGTGTCGTCGGGAAGAGGTAATTTTAGCTCGCTTACGAATCGGACATTGTCTTTTTAGCCATAGATACTTGCTCAGTGGTGACCCCGCACCACTCTGTGAGCAGTGTGATGCACCCTTAACGGTGCGTCATATTTTAGCAGAGTGTCAAGTTTTAGTTCCTTTGCGCGTTCGTGCTGGTCTGCCTGTATGCCTAGCCAACGTTTTGGCAGACGACGCGCGTGCTGTAGAGTGTCTTTTACGTTCTATCAATGACATTCGATTTACCAGACGCATTTGATGCGCTGAGCGTCTTTTGACTGTGTGATTTTATCTTGTTTTTTAATGGGGCATCTCCTCCCTAGTGGACATTGGCGCTCGTGTCCCTGACATTCTGCAGTTCTTGACACGTTGTTTTACTCTTTTATTGACCATGGTTTTAGTGTGTTCGTTTTTGGTTTTTGGTGTTTTGTTTTTTACGTTATGCACTCGTGGGTTTGTGTCCCGTTTTTAATTATGCTGTTTTTATCGGACTTTTCTTTTTGGACAGTACATTTTATACTTTGTAAGGGCGCTGATGACCTTAGCTGTTTAGCGCCATTAAACCGCATCTCATCATCATCATGTCCCTTGCATTCTACACTTCTTGACACGTTGTTTTATTCTTTTAGTGACCATGCGTTTAGCGTGTAGATTTTAGTCTGTAGTCTGTTGTGTTTCAAGTGATTTTGACCAAGCGTGTTTGTGTGTGGTATTTTACATTTTGACTTTTCAAGTTTATATTTTATACATTGTAAGGGCGCTAATAACCGTAGCAGTTGAGCGCCCTTAAGCCCCTTCTCATCATCAGGGCTCCGTACTCAGTGTCAAACTTTTTGCAATTGCTATCACCCCCATTGTTGATTTATTCCAACTGGCATTTCGTCGTCCCTTTTTGTTCAAGATTTTGCCATTTGTTGCAGTTCGCGGCGGACCTGTCTACTCGAACGCCGTCTCCAGAGCTGTATCGACCGTCTCTACGCCTGGAGTAACGCTAACAGCTTTACTTTCTCCGCCGAAATATCCGTCTGCATCAACTTCTGGCGCCGAAAATATTTCCCTCCGCCCTCTCTATCTTGGGCCGGAGATGCTTCCGTTTTCAGACGAGGTGAAAATCTTGGGGTTGATTTTTAATAGGAAGTTGTGTTGGACTTCGCACATTTCCTTTTTAAAAGCAAAGTGTGACCGTTCTCTTAATCTTTTGCGTGTTTTAAGTGGCACATCCTGGGGAGCTGATCGGACAGTCCTTCTTCGCCTTCATCGCTGTTTGGTCAGATCCAAGCTTGATTACGGGTGCATTGTCTATTCGTCGGCGCGTCCATTTGTATTACGTCAATTGAATGCCATTTACCATCGTGGCATAAGAGTCGCTACAGGGGCCTTTCCAACCAGCCCTGTACCTAGCCTATATGCTGAAGCTGCAGAGCCTCCGCTGTCCTTCAGGCGTGAGATGCTCTTGTGCAGCTATGCCTGTCGACTCTCCAGCTTGCCTGACCACACGTCCTTCGCGATATTTTGCGAGGATTTGCTTGATCGGCAATATTTAGTTAGCTCCTCTGCATTGCTCCCTCCAGAGGTTCGATTTCGTCAACTTCTTCGGCATTTGGACGTTACGCCAGCGCCGGCCCTTCCACGGGGGGAAACGCGTTTACCTTCATGGTCGCGCGCTGAGACACACTGTCACCTTGGGTTAACGTCGATGCCGAAAAATGAGACCCCTGCTTCCGTCCTTAGATCCGCTTTCTTAGAACCACAGGCGCAGTTCGGGGACTGTCATTTTATATATACCGATGGGTCTAGGACTGATGTTGGAGTAGGATGTGCCTTTTTTGGTGCACAGAGTTTTACTTTTCGTTTACCTGGACAATGTTCGATTTATACAGCCGAACCTTTTAGTATATATCAATGTGTTTGATACATTCAGCGGCACGTCTTACGGCACGTGTTGTTGTACGGACTCTCTGAGTGCCCTTCAGAGTATTCACGCGCTGTACCATTACCACCCGCTCGTACAGCGCATTCATGACCTGCTCCACTCGCTTGGTGCTTCTGGCATCAGCGTCACGTTCGTGTGGATTCCAGGTCATATGGGCATCTCAGGCAACGAGTCTGCCGACGCCGCTGCCAAATCGGCCATTTTATCACCCAGATGTTTTACCTGTGTTGTTCCTTCCTCAGATTTTTATGTTATTTCAGGTTACCGTATCCTCTCGCTCTGGCGCGATGATTGGGCGGCTCTTAGGGGGAACAAGTTGCGGGAGGTTAAACCTCTCCCGTTAGTCTGGGGTACCTCTTCTCGTTCTTCTCGTCGGGAAGAGGTGCTTTTAGCCCGTCTACGAATCGGACATTGTCTTTTTAGCCATAGATACCTGCTCAGTGGTGACCCCGCACCACTCTGTGAGCAGTGTGATGCGTCCTTAACGGTGCGTCACATTTTAGTAGAGTGTCAAGTTTTAGCTCCGTTGCGCGTTTGTGTTGGTCTGCCTGTTGGCCTAGCTAACATTTTGGCAGACGACGCGCATGCTGTAGAATGTCTTTTACGTTTTATCACTGACATTGGTTTTAGCCGTCGCATTTGATGCGCTGAGCGCCTATTAGCTGTTTGATTTCACATTATCTTTTAATGTGGGCACTCCTCCCCAGTGGACATCTGGCGCTCGTGTCCCTCGCATTCTACAGTTCTTGACACGTTGTTTAACTCTTTTATTGACCATGCTTTTAGTGTGTTCGTTTTTGGAATTTGGTGTTTCGTTTTTTTACCTTTGGACATCGCGGGTTGTGTCCCGTTTTTTATAATTATGTGGTTTTTTATCGGTGTTTAATTTTGGACTGTAACTTTATACTTTGTGAGGGCGCTGATGACCTTCGCTGTTTGGCGCCGTTAAACCGCATCTCATCATCATGATCATCATCATCATCACCTCCGGGGGAACAAATTGGCGGGAGGTTAAACCTGTCCCTTTAGTCTGGGGTACCTCTTCTCGTTCTACACGTCAGGAAGAGGTACTTTTAGCCTGTTTACGTATTGGACATTGCCTTTTTAGTCATAGATACGTGCTCAGTGGTGACCCCGCTCCACTGTGTCAGCCGTGTGATGCGCCCTTAACGGTGCGTCACATTTGAACTGAGTGTCAAGTTTTAGCTCCACTGCGCTTTCGCGTGGGTCTGCCTGTTGGCATAGCCAACGTTTTGGCAGACGACGCGCATGCTGTAGAATGTATTTTACGTTTTATAAGTGACATTGGTTTTTTACTTTTGAAATTTTATATTGTCAGTTTTAATGGGGCTCTTCTCCCCGACCGACATAAGGCGCTCATGTTCCTTGCTTTCTACAGTTCTTGAGACGTTGTTTTATTCTTTTAGTGACCATGATTTAAGTGTGTAAATTTTACTCTTTGGTCTGTTGTGTTTTTAGTGCTTTTGACCAAGCGGGTTTGTGTGTGGTTTTTTAGTTTTTTGACTTTTCGATTTTCTATTTTATACATTGTAAGGGCGCTAATAACGATAGCAGTTGAGTACCCTTAAGCCCCATCTCATCATCATCATCATCATCATTTCTTTTCCCATATAAACGGAAAAAATTGCTTCGCTCTCTCTTATCTATACTACTCCTATATAATATTACATATTGCAACAATCTTATTTTATTTCAGAAAACAACGCCTTAGGTTTTCACATGACAGATATCACCATCTAACATGGCAAGCGCGAAATATTCAGTGACGAAATCACAGTTCTTCACTTTGATGCTCTTAAATGTTTTGATCCGAAAGTTTGAGCAGAATAGAAAATAAACTACTGAAAAATGTAAGTTAAGATGTACTTTGTTAAAGTATTTTTGAAAAGGTGCTGTCGGATATTGAAAACGCTATAATCTCCAAATTGGACTGCATTTTCTGTGTTTGAACTTTATTGCTGTGTATAACTGAGTTTGCTTTAAAGCTGTAGAGTGCAACGTTGAGAATGGTGCGTGAAGTTCAAAATGGGGGCAGGTGTTTTCCAATAGTGAAAATTCGACTCGGCATTGTTGATCTTAGAGGATCTACTTACCAAAGTAACTTCTCAAGGCCATTCTGGAATTAACTAAAGACGGGCGTTTTTTTATATTACACGAAATTTTCAAAAACCTTGCTCTCTAAAGCTGGTCCGTTATTACACGAGGTTATATTTCCATTTAAAAAGGATCACGGGGAAATGTTGGATATAAAATAAATTCGGTTCAAAAACTTGCAGTTTTTTTATACTTTTAAAAATATATTCAATGTCTTCATACATATTTCTTTTGTTTCAGAGTAATGATAACTGGCAAGATCAAGAAAAGGATCAGGTAAGCTGGAGACGTTACAGCATGCTTTTAAGGTGCATTAGTATTTAAATATAGTTCTTAAGATTAATTTCTGCATGCGAAAAAACGTAGGTAGATATGATGTTTGGGAAGGGAAAATTCTTTTGAGTATGCCTCAGCATAACCAGCTACACGCGTTTTCTCCTTCAAACGATACAGCACAGCGTTTGTAGGATTACATTCTAGCGTGTTTATCAAGACTGTTTAACCTCGAGGAAAATTTGGTTCCATGCGCTTTAAGCGCCAGTATAAGTGTTAAAACCTATAAAATATTTACAAATATTGTAAACCCGAGTATGGTCGTAGTTATTATTAAAGACATACATGTTAAGAACGTTTATCTGGTATTTATGTTGAGAGTAAAACGGAAATAAGGAAAGCATATGCAAGTTACAAAACGGAGGAGCTAGAATTATGCTCAATATTTTGAAATACAACAGACTCAATCTTGAATAAGTATACAAATTAGTTTTTAAAACCAAGAAGTGATACCTACTTCCACCTAAAACATTACCGCATAATTTTATGTTTTAAAAAGCCTCTGTTTAAATTACAGTAATCAATGGACTCCTTGGTATCAACATTAAGTATTCTTTCAGGTGAATCAAGAGAGGTGGTATGTTATTGGGAACATTCGAGGAACTGTAACTCAAAAAAAAGAAAAAAAAAGAAGTAGGACTCAGCCCTTTAAGCGTAAAGATGCCTAGCATGAATTCCGTACAGCCAATTTATCCACCGAACGACCTTTGGTTATTAATTTGCAGCATTCATGCCTTCGAACACAAATGAGCTCGTGTACCCCCAGGGGCTCACCTTATGTGAGTACGGGTGTTGGCGTTCCCGGGAGTTCCCGAGCCACTCATCGCCATAATCATCCCTTCATCCCCGTCCGGTCGAGGTGGGTTCGTTCTCGTGACCGGGGGACTCAAGGTAGGCTCTCGTGCGTTCTGTGCATTTCATTCCATGTCGCCTCTCGCCATCGTTTCTTTCTTCTCTTCTACTTCTGCACATTTCGCACCACGCCCATTCATTTACACATCTCTTTTACTCCTTCGCCGGCCTACCTTGCCTGTGAAACGCCCACACACTTTTAGTTTCTTTTATCTTTTTATTTAAATCTTCCGTGGACACAGCCTGACAGATACTCGCGAACCGGGTGCGCAGCTGGGTGAAAGGGTAATGGTGTCATCCCCACCACCCGGGGTCGTCATGTAGGGTACGTGTCGTATCCGCTGTTCACCTGCAGTCCCGCGGGGGGCCATTGCATGAGCTGCTGACTTCTGACGGCGATTGGGTCCCTCTGTCTATGTTCTGGGAGGTGTGACCCTGGGGTGAGCTAGGTATAGATAGACCACTCACCCAAGCCGGGGTATCACCAGGGAAGTCAGAGCCCGAGGTCGGAGACGGTTGCAATAGTGTAGAATTTATTTACCTATGGAGCACCCTTTCTCCATTAATTCAAATAAGCGCCGAAACGTTATTGTAACAGAAGTAGCACCACCGACATCTGGTTGTTACTTGGTCATTTCAAGAACAGAAGAAGGACAAACCTTTGAGAAGGTGAACCGCTTTATAATTCAGAAGGGCATAGATGCTATTGCTGGTGCGGTTCAAACCTGCACCCGGCTACGGAATGGCTCGTTGTTAGTACAAACTTAGTCCGATCAGAAAACTAAGACCTTGTTGCGCGCTACGCTTCTCCACGGTTATCCCAACCGGGTCGAGACCCCTCAGGGGCTCACCTTATATGAGTACGGGTTTTTGGCGCACCCGGGGGTTCCCGAGCCAATCATCGCCACATTCATCCCCTCACCCCCATCCGGTCGAGGTGGGTTCTTCTCGTGACCGGTGGACACAAGGTAGGCTCTCGTGCGTTCTTTGCATCACATTCATACCGCACCTCACTATCGTTGCTTTCTTCTCCTCTATTTCTGCGCATTTCGCCCCACGTTCACTCATTTACGCCTCTATTTTACTTCTTCGCCGGCCTACCTTGCGTGCGAAACGCCCACACAGTTTCAGTTTCTTTTATCTTTCTTTTAATCCTCCGTGGACACAGCCTGACGGATACCCGCGCACTGGGTGCGCAGCTGGGTGAGTGGGTAATGGCGTCATCCCCACCACCCGGAGTCGTCATGTAGGGTTTGTGTTCGTATCCGCTGTTCAACTGCAGTCCCGCGGGGGGGCCATTGCATTAGCTGCTGACTTCCGACGGCGATTGGGTCCCTCTGTCTATGTTCTGGGAGGTGTGACCCTGGGGTTAGCTAGGTATAGATAGGCCACTCACACAAGCCGGGGGAACGCCCGGGAAGTCAGAGCCCGAGGTCGGAGACGGTTGCAATGGTAGAGGATTTTTTTCGCTATGGAGCACCCTTTCTCCATTATAAGCAACAAGCGCCGAAAAACTTTAGTAACAGAAGTAGCACCGCCAACGGCTGGTTGTTACTTAGTGATTACCCGTACAGAGGAAGGACAATCATTCGAGAAGGTGAACCCTTTTATCATCCAGAAGGGCATTGATGCTATTGCTGGTGCGGTTCAGTCCTGCACTCGTCTACGGAATGGTTCCTTATTAGCCCAAACGAAATCCGATCAGCAAAGTAAGACCTTGTTGCGCGCTACGCTTCTCCACGGCTATCCCATCCGTGTGGAGAAGCACCGCACATTGATTTCCTGTCGAGGCGTCATTACCACCCATAGCCTCGATGGATATCGGACGAGGACCTGGTAGAATATCTTGCAGACCAGAAAGTGACAGCGGTCCATCGAGTGCAGGCCAAACGCGACGGCGTATTGGTACCCACTCGTAACCTGTTTATTACATTTGATGGCGTCGATCTGCCCACGAGCATTTCCGCAGGGTACGAACGGATTTCTGTGAGGCCTTATATTCCAAGACCTCTGCGTTGTTTTAAATGCCAACGTTTTGGGCATACGCAAGTCTCATGTAAGAGTGCCGTTAGCATCTGTGCAACATGTAGCCAGCCCTCACACGAAGGTACCTGTTCAACAGCCCCCGTCTGCGTTAATTGTAAAGGGTCTCATTCTGCTTCGTTTGCCGACTGTCCGCGGTATTTGGACGAGAAGGCGATCCAGGAGATCCGGGTAAAGGAAAAACTCTCCTTCGCTGAAGCCCGGAGGCGCTACCATGCGCTCCAACCTTCACTCCTGCGATCTGGCACATTTAGTTCTGTTGTTGCCTCGCCAGTACCACGAGTAGATGCCGAAACTCAGACCTGGAATATGACTGGATTAACCGCCACTACCATCCGGCCGTCCATTAAAGCTACTGTTACCAAGCCCTATAAACCTGGTCCAAAGTCAATGAAGTCGCAAGCCGCTGAAAAGAAACCCAAGCAGAAACTTCGTAGGGAAGATTTTTTGAAAGACCCTCCGCGTGCGCGCGGTAACAAAAGTTCACCTTCTCCTCCTCGGAGGTCGCTGTCCCAGGAAGTTCCTGGAACAAAGTTATTGGAACAAACTAAGTCCGATCAGCAAAGTAGGACCTTGTTGCGCGCTACGCTTCTCCACGGTATCCCATCCGTGTCGAGAGCACCGCACATTGATTTCCTGTCGGGGCGTCGTTACCACCCATAGCCTCGATGGTATATCGGACGACGATCTAGTCGAATATCTATCCGATCAAAAGGTGACTGCAGTGCATCGAGTGCAGGCAAACAATACGGCGTATTGGTACCCACTCGTACCCTGTTTCTAACATTTGATGGCGTCGATCTTCCCACGAGCATTTCCGCAGGGTACGAACGGGTTTCTGTGAGGCCTTATATTCCTAGACCTCTGTGTTGTTTTAAATGCCTATGTTTTGGGCATACGCAAGTCTCATGTAAGAGTGCCGTTAACATCTGTGCAACATGTAGCCAGCCCTCACACGAAGAGGCCTGTTCAACAGCCCCCGTCTACGTCAATTGCAAAGGGTCGCATTCTTCATTTGGCGACTTTCCGCGGTATTTGGACGACAAGGTGATCCAGAAGATCCGGGTAAAGGAGAAACTCTTCTTCGCCGAAGCCCGGAGGCGTTACCATGCGCGCAAACCTTCGCTCCTGCGATCGGGAACATTTAGTTCTGTTGTTGCCTCGCCAGTACCCCGGAAGGATGCTGGGACTCAAACCTGGACCAGACTGCATTGATCGCCACTACCATCCGGCCCTCCATTAAAGCTACAGTTACCAAGTCCTATAAACCTGGCCCAAAGTCTATGATGTCACAAGCCGCTGAGAAAAAGCCGAAGCAGAAACTTCGAAGAGAAGACTTTTTAAAAGACCCTCCGCGTGCTCACAGCAAGCAGAGTTCACCTTCTCCTCCTCGGAGGTCGCAGTCCCAGGAACCTCCTGGGACAAACCGCGCTCAGCGGCACCCCTCACCCATCGCCTACCAGAACCGATTTCGGCGCTTGAATCGGTTTCTGGTTCTGAGCGCGTGGGTCCTCCCTTCGAGGAGGCTATGGAGTCTGACCAACTCCATAACAAACTCCCGAGCCCAAAGATTAAACAAAAGGTAATTTTAAGCCGCCCCTCTAAGTAGACAGTTTATCCCTTTTTCTTAATCGCTATGCTGACCTGGAATGTACGTGGTGTACGATCGCATAGGGCGGAACAGCAATTTTTGTTGCGTTCCCATTTGCCTATGGTCATGTTTTTGCAGGAGACTAAGCTTCGCCCTCACGATCCTTTTGATCTCCGAGGATATACTCCGGTTCGCTACGACCTTGAACCGGAGGATGGTATTCCTTCCCATGAAGGTGAGGTGATTTTGGTGCGTAACGACGTATATTTTCAAACTATCACACTTACATCCGACTTGCAAGCTGTTGCCGTTCGCCTTCACTTACCCGGCTTCTTGTTTTCTGTTTGCTCTGTGTAGTCACCTCCATCGTGTCCCCACGCTCCGGCGGACGTTCGAGATCTCTTGTCCGCTCTCCCAACACCGTTTCTTCTGTTGGGGGATTTTAATGCGCATCACACTCTGTGGGGTTCGCCAAGGGCTTGTGCGAGGGTAACTCTTCTTTTCGAAATTTTTTATCAGTTTAACCTCTCTATCCTCAATATAGGTGAAGCCACTTTTATTACTGATTCTTCTGGTACATTTTCTCACTTGGACGTTGCCGTTTGCTCCATCCAGCTTGTTAGTCGTCTGCAGTTGAACATCGGCGCTGACACCTACTCCAGCGACCATTACCCCTGCATCGTTTCTCTTCTGTCACACCACGTACAGCATTCCAGAGTACCTACCTGGATATTCACAAAAGCCGACTGGAGCTTGTATTCCAGCCTCGTGCATTTTGACGAACAGCCCTTCACCGACATTAACCACCTGGTGCAGCTCCTTACGTCTACGATTTTCTCTGCCGCCGAACGCGCAATTCCCCTTTGATCCTCCCAACCTCGGCGACTGCGTGTTCCGTGGCGGAACGAGGATTGTCGGTGCGCCGTTCGTGCCCGTAGAACTGCACTTAGGGTGTTTCGGCGACACCCTACACTTGATAATTTGGTGACTTTTAAACAATCGCGCGCCAGGGCTCGTCGCATTATTCAGGATAGCAAGAAGGCGTCGCGGTCTCGTTTTGTCGAGTCCTTTAATAGATTTACGCCTTCCTCTGTTGTATGGGATAAATTTCGTCGCTTCTCAGGTAAAGTGTCGCATTGTACTGTTTCTGGCCTTCAGGTTTCCAATACCACCATAGTGGATCCGACGGCCATTGCTAACACTCTGGGTGCTGCCTTTGAGGCGGTTTTAAGTTCAGACCATTATTCAGCCGGTTTCGCTCTATTAAAGACCGGCTTGATTCCGCAACATATAATTTTCGGTCTGCTAATACTGAATGTTATAACGAACTTTTTACAATGAGGGAGCTAGAGCTCGCTCTTCATTGCTCTAGGCACTTCGCTCCTGGGCCGGATTGCATTCATATTCTGCTGTTAAAGTACCTTTCAGCCGACAGTAAGCTCTTTCTCTTAGGGGTCTATAATCGTATTTGGCAGAACGGCAGGACGGCCTTTTTCCTTCCGTTTGGCGCGGAGCCACCATTGTCCCTATACTTAAGCCTGGGAAGGATCGCCAACTACCTTCCAGCTACCGCCCTATCTCCCTCACCAGTTGCGTTTGCAAGGTGATGGAGCGCATGATCAAGGAACGGTTGACATGTTGGCTTGAGTCTCAGAAACTTCTGGCGAACGCTCAGTGTGGATTTCGTCGCCATCGCTCTACCGTTGACCATCTGGTGTCTCTGTCGACGCACATTATGAATGGATTTCTGAGAAAGTGTCAAATAGTTGCTGTATTTTTGACCTGGAGAAAGCTTATGACACTTGTTGGAGGGGCTGCATTTTCGGTACACTCCATGCATGGAATTTCCGCGGGCGTCTTCCCATATGTCTTCGGGAGTTTATGACAGACCGCGTCTTTTGTGTACGTGTGGGCTCGGTTTTTTCTAGTCGTTTTATTCAAGAGAACGGAGTACCGCAGGGCTCTGTACTCAGTGTCACACGTTTTGCAATTGCTATCAACCCCATTGTTGATTGTATTCCACCTGGCATTTCATCGTCGTTTTTGTTGACGATTTTGCCATTTATTGCAGTTCGCGGCTGACCTGTCTACTCGAACGCCGTCTCCAGAGTTGTATCGACCGTCTCTACGCCTGGAGTAACGCTAACGGCTTTAATTTTTCCGCCAAAAAATCCCTCTGCATCAATTTCTGGCGCCGGAAGACTTTACCTCCGCCCTCTCTCTATCTTGGGCCGGAGATGCTTCCGTTTGCAGACGAGGTGAAATTCTTGGGGTTGATTTTTGATAGGAAGTTGTGTTGGACTTCGCACATTTCCTTTTTAAAAGCAAGGTGTGACCGTTCCCTTAATCTTTTACGTGTTTTAAGTGGCACGTCCTGGGGAGCTGATCGGACCATCCTTCCTCGCCTTTATTGCTCTTTGGTCCGATCCAAGCTTGATTACGGGTGCATTGTCTATTCGTCGGCGCGTCCATCTGTATTACGTCGATTGAATGCCATTCAGCATCGTGGCATAAGAGCCGCTACAGGGGCATTTCCAACCAGCCTTGTACCTAGCCTATATGCTGAAGCTGCAGAGCCTCCGCTGTCCTTCAGGCGTGAGATGCTCTTTTGCAGCTATGCCTGTCGACTCTCAAGCTTGCCTGACCACCCGTCCTTCGCGATATTTTGCGAGGATTTGCTTGATCGGCAATATTTAGTTAGCTCCTCTGCATTGCTCCCTCCAGAGGTTCGATTTCGTCAACTTCTTCGGCATTTGGACGTTACGCCAGCGCCGGCCCTTCCACGGGGGGAAACGCGTTTACCTTCATGGTCGCGCGCTGAGACACACTGTCACCTTGGGTTAACGTCGATGCCGAAAAATGAGACCCCTGCTTCCGTCCTTAGATCCGCTTTCTTAGAACCACAGGCGCAGTTCGGGGACTGTCATTTTATATATACCGATGGGTCTAGGACTGATGTTGGAGTAGGATGTGCCTTTTTTGGTGCACAGAGTTTTACTTTTCGTTTACCTGGACAATGTTCGATTTATACCGCCGAATTTTTTAGTATATATCAATATGTTTTATACATTTAGCGGCACGTCTTACGGCGCTGTGTTGTTTGTACGGACTCTCTGAGTGCCCTTCAGAGTATTTACGCGCTGTACAGTTACCACCCGCTCGTACAGCGCATTCATGACCTGCTCCACTCGCTTGGTGCTTCTGGCATCAGCGTCTCCTTCGTGTGGATTCCAGGTCATGTGGGCATCTCAGGCAACGAGTCTGCCGACGGCGCTGCCAAATCGGCCATTTTATCACCCAGATGTTTTACCTGTGTTGTTCCTTCCTCAGACTTGTGTGTTATTTTACGTTACCGTATCCTCTCGCGCTGGCGCGATGATTGGGCGGCTCTTAGGGGGAACAAGTTGCGGGAGGTTAAACCTCTCTCTTTAGTCTGGGGTACCTCTTCTCGTTCTTCTCGTCGGGAAGTGGTGCTTTTAGCCCGTCTACGAATCGGACATTGTCTTTTTAGCCATAGATACCTGCTCAGTGGTGACACCGCACCACTCCGTGAGCAGTGTGATGCGCCCTTAACGGTGCGTCACATTTTAGCAGTGTGTTAAGTTTTAGCTCCGTTGCGCGTTCGTGTTGGTCTGCCTTTTGGCCTAGCCAACGTTTTGGCAGACGACGCGCATGCTGTAGAATGTCTTTTATGTTTTATTACTGACATTGATATTAGCCGCCGCATTTGATGCGCTGAGCGTCTTTTGACTGTGTGATTTTATATTGTCTTTTTAATGGGGCATCTCCTCCCCAGTGGACATCTGGCGCTCGTGTCCCTGGCATTCTACAGTTCTTGACACGTTGTTTTACTCTTTTATTGACCATGGTTTTAGTGTGTTCGTGTTTTTGGAATTTGTTGTCTTGTTTTTTACCTTTTGGACATCGCGGGTTTGTGTCCCGATTTTTAGTTATGCAGTTTTATCGGACTTTTATTTTTGGACTGTACATTTTATACTTTGTAAGGGCGCTGGTGACCTTAGCTGTTTAGCGCCCTTAAACCGCATCTCATCATCATCACTTCGACTTTATCGCTCCTAAGTCGGATCAAAGCTTGATTACGGGTGCATTGTTTATTCGTCGGCACGTCCATCTGTGTTACGTCGATTGAATGCCATTCACCATCGTGGCATAAGAGTCGCTACGGGGGCCTTTCCATCCAGCCCTGTTCTCAGTCTGTATGTTGAAGCTTCAGAGCCTCCGCTGTCCTTCCGGCGTGAGATGCTTTTGTGCAGCTATGCCTGTCGACTCTCAAGCTTGCCGGACCACCCTTCCTTCGAGGTATTTTTTGAGGATTCGCTTGATCGCCAATATATAGTTAGCTCCACTGCATTGCTCCCTCCAGGGGTTCGATTTCGACTGCTACTTCGGCATTTGGACGTTACGCCAGCGCCGGCCCTTCCACGGGGGGTAACGCGTTTTCCTCCATGGTCGCGTGCTGAGGTCCACTGTCACCTTGGGTTAACGTCGATGAAAAATGAGACCCTGTTCCGGTCTTAGATCCGCCTTTTTAGAACTACAGGCGCAGTTCGGGTACTGTCATTTTATATATACCGATGGGTCTAAGACTGATGACGGAGTAGGATGTGCCTTTGGTTTTGGTAGACAGAGTTTTACTTTTCGTTTACCTGGACAATGTTCGATTTATACCGCCGAACTTTTTAGTATATATCAATGTGTTTTATACATTCAGCGGCACGTCTTACGGCGCTGTGTTATTTGTTCGGACTCTCTGAGTGCCCTTCAGAGTATTCAGGCGGTGTATAGTTACCACCCGCTCGTACAGCGACTTCATGACCTGCTCCATTCGCTTGGTGCATCTGGCATCAGCGTCTCCTTCGTGTGGATTCCAGGTCATGTGGGCATCTCAGGCAACGAGTCTGCCGACGGCGCTGCCAAATCGGCCATTTTATCACCCAGATGTTTTACCTGTGTTGTTCCTTCCTCAGATTTTTATGTTATTTTACGTTACAGTATCCTCTCGCGCTGGCGCGATGAGTGAGCGGCTCTTAGGAGGAACAAGTTGCGGGAGGTTAAACCTCTTCCGTTAGTCTGGGGTACGTCTTCTCGTTCTTCTCGTCGGGAAGAGGTACTTTTAGCTTGTTTACGAATCGGACATTGTCTTTTTAGCCATCGATACCTGCTCAGTGGTGACCCCGCACCACCCTGTGAGCAGTGTGATGCGCCCTTAACGGTGCATCACATTTTAGCAGAGTGTCAAGTTTTAGCTCCGTTGCGCGTTCGTGTTGTTCTGCCTGTTGGCCTAGCCAACGTTTTCGCTGACGACGCAGATGCTGTAGAATGTCTTTTACGTTTTATCAATGACAATGGGTTTAATCGGCGCATTTGATGCTTTGAGCGTCCTTTTACACTATGATTTTATATTGCTGTTTTAATGGGGGCTCTACTCCCCTGTGGACATATGACGCTCATGCCCTATGCGTTCTACAGTTCTTGACACGTTTTACTATTTTATTGGATTGTTTCAATTGGATTTTGTAGTGGTTTTAACTATTGATGACTTATTTTAGAGTATTTTTGACTATTCGGTTTTTTACTCGTATTTATTTTTGGACCTTCAATTTCATACTTTGTGAGGGCGCTGATGACCATAGCAGTTTAGCGCCCTTAAACCGCATATCA
Organism: Deroplatys truncata; assembly: GCA_030765065.1. Taxonomy (NCBI): domain Eukaryota; kingdom Metazoa; phylum Arthropoda; class Insecta; order Mantodea; family Mantidae; genus Deroplatys; species Deroplatys truncata. Next base: position 274,030,578 of record CM060990.1, read on the forward strand.
TCATCATCATCACTACGTCTTGTTACGTGGTTATGTTAGATGATGATAGGAATGAATAGACAATGAGAAGATCCAGAGCATACAAGCTGCGAATAGGTTAGGACGTATACTTCACTGTAAACCGATATACAATTTGTCCCTCTCCGTCTCGCGCACTACTGTTTAACATATAAAAAGTTTGTAAGATTCAGAAAAAAATTATATAAAAATGTTGTAACGTTGGATGAGAAATGTTTTATAATCTAATTACTCACTATATTACCGTATAAACCTACATTCCTCCTCCTTCAACCCCTGTCTATCCTTGTATCTCTCCCGTTTTCCATATTTCTTCCCTATAAACGCATACTCTACTCCTCAACCCCTGTCTAGACTAGCACCTCTCCTCGTATTCCCTACCGTTCTCATATAAATGCATTTTCCTCGTTGAAGACTTTCTCAACCTAGCACCTACCTTCGTTTTCCTCGTCTCTCCATATAAACGCATACTCTCATTCAAACCTTCGTGCCTAATACCTCTCCTCTGTTTGCTAGCTCTCCCATATAAAACGCCATATTCTACCCTTCAAGTCCTGTATGGTCTAGTACCTCTCCTCGTATTCCATATCTCTTCCGTATAAGGCGTATCCCTTCCTCCTTCAGCATCTGTCTAGTCTAGCACCTCTCCTCGTATTCCCTATCTCTTCCGTATAAACTTACATCCCCTGCTTCGTCATCTGTCTAGCCTAGCATCTCCCCCCGGTTTCCATATATTCCTCATATAACGTATACCCTACTCCTTAACCTCTGTCTACACTAACACCTCTCTTCGTATGCCCTATCTGTGTCGTATAAAGCATATCGCTCCCTCCTTCAGTCCCTGCTCTACCTCGGAACTCTCCTCGTTTTCCCTATCTATCCCATATAAACGCATTTTTCCTCCTTGAAGTTTCTCTCAACCTAACACATACCCTCGTTTTCCTCGTCTTTTCATATAAACGCATACTCCGCTATTCAACCCACCTAGCCTAATACCGCTCCTCGGTTTGCTAGCTCTCCCATATAAAAAGGCATACTCTACCCTTCAAGCCGTGAATAGTCTAGTACCTCTCCTCGTATTCCCTATCTCTCCCGTATAAGCCTATATTACCCTCCTTCAGCATCTGTCTATCCTAGCATCGATCCTCGTAGTCCCTATCTTCCTCATATAAAGTATACCCTACTGCTTAACCTCTGTCTACACTAACACCTCTCCTCGTATGCCCTATCTCTGTCGTATAAAGCATATCCATCCCTCATTCAGTCCCTGCTCTACCTCGGAACTCTCTTCATTTTCCCTATCTTTCCCATATAAACGCATTTTTCCTCCTTGAAGGCTCTCTCAACCTAGCATCTACCCTCTTTTCCTCGTCTCTTCATATAAACGCATACTCTACCATTCAAACCCTCCTAGCCTAATACATCTCCTCGGTTTGTTAGCTCTCCTATATAAAAGTCATATTCTACACTTCAAGCCCTGTCTAGTCTGGTACCTCTCCTCGTATTCCCTATCTCTCCCGTATAAGCCTATATTCCCCTCCTTCAGCATCTGTCTATCCTAGCATCTGTTCACGTTTTCCTATCTTTCCCATATAAACGCATATTCCACATCTTAAACTCTGTCTAGTCTAGCACTTCTCCTCGTATTCCCTCCACCTCTTTCATATAAAGTGCATCCCCACTCCTTCAACCCCTGTCTAGCCTGTCATCGATCCCCGTAGTCCCTATCTTCCGCATATAAACGCATTTTCCTCCGTGAACCGCCGCATCTAGCCTCGCTGTCCCTATCCTTTCCCATATAAACGCAAACTGCGCCAGAAGCCCTCTATATATACTACTCTCACTCATTTGCGAGTTATTGCTGTCCTCAATTACTTGCTGATAATTCCAAGCTCAGTGTTAATTCCCGCTTCGAATATTTGCTGTTTACATTCAAGAACAACGCAAGCAGCCCTTGTTTCCTTCTGCACCTCACCACTTAACTTACAGTTTCTTGCGTTACTATTTCCCTGGTGCTGTCGACATCTAAATTAAGTTGCTGCTTAACCTGCTCTACCTCCAATTGAGTGGACCTAAATTCGCCTCTTATGGCTTGAACCTCTTCTTGCAACACATTTTGTCCCTGTATAATCTCACACATCACATTTCCGAATTGTGATTCTCCAGTCTGCCTGAGTTCAGGTTGTTGCTTAGTAAATTGTTGTTTAAGTATTTCACCTTGAGAAGGCAATTTATCCTCCAGCTGATTGCCTACTTGTTGCTTAATTATTTCCCCTTGAGAATTTAGTGCATTATGAAACGCCAAATTTTGCTGTTGTAGCAGGCTCACCTGCGCTAAGATCTGCTGCATTAGTTGTGCCGTACTTGCCGGCTCTGTGTTCGGAGTGGGAGAGACCTGCTCTGTGTGCCTAATCTCCTCGTCCGTTAGTGCACAATCTTTCATCTCTGCACTTAGTTTCCTTATTTTCCATTACTTCATTATTGTTTATCCTGCTGTCAGCAATGTCACCCTGAGCAACTACTCCGTCTACATTATTGTACTATTTGACTGCTTCTATCTAAGCCTGCTCCTACTATCTTGCCGTTTCTTAGCAACTTCTATCTATTCTACACCGTTATTGCAAATCGGCTTTACGTCAAATTACATCAGTCTATTATAAACAATTTCCCCAATAAACGATCTATCTAAAATATAATAAACTAACAAATTAAATTAATTTCACACTTATGTGTTGCTAAAACCTTTATGTTGCGAAGAATTTACTCCAGGGCTTGCATCACTACACTTTTCACTTTTCAAGCCTAGGTAGAATAATAAATTAAATTAATTTACCACTGCATGTTGTGACGAATTTAATTCCTGGCTCGTATCACTATACTTTCACTTTACACTGGAGCTGGAACTGATGCAAATGTAGCACGGGTTCTTGCCAGAGTTGTGCTGTCCTCATCCTGGCACTGGAAGATGGCTCTCGGCGTCGCCGATGTGCGTCCTCCTGCGTCGCTTTGGTGATGCTTGTAGTTTTAAGCCTTCCTTCTCGTTTGGGCTGCGTTCTGCGTATTCTGTCGTCCTCTGGCTAGTACACGTTACACATCTGGAACGGAAAATGGGCGTTTGCGACGCTGGTTATTATGAATTCGTGGAACCTTAGTTGGGCGCCATTTTATGAGGATGCTCCGGTACTGTATAGTGGAGGGGGTGAAAGGATATGTAGGATGTCATTGTTGGACCATTTGTATGCGACTCTACCTTGGTTTCTACAGGGCGTGGCTACTTCCTGATTTTGGGTTGCTTGTGGTGGCTGAACGGTACAACGTCCGTGGTTAATACACTTTATTAAAATTCTTCTTTCAGCACTTCACCCCCAGTCGCCACTAAATGAATAGCTAACCTCATAGTATATCCCTAACTGCAAGGAACGTGATGTCGCAACAATCAATGGACACAATGTTCACCTTATGCGTTTATTACGGAAATGCAATTACGAGCTACACGTTACAAGTCCTGCCCACTGCAGAACACTCCGCAGGGAGTTGTGTATGCTTTTGTTGTGTGTAGAAGAGTGAGTGGTCACTTCTAGCCCCACTAGTCCCTTATGTGTGTCCCCTCTTTTCTTTTCTAACAAAATACCCTTTAGTTTCTCAATACTTTAGGAATAACACCACATCTGCGTAAACAGCATGGGTCCGACAGGTATTTTCCACGCTCGAACAATACGTTATTCAAGTGGCCTTCTACAGTTCAGTACCGACGCGGTACCCCCATTATTCTATACAGTTAATCATTTAGGCTTCTCTAAATTTTTGACAAAATAACGATTACTTGCACATGTGTATCGCAGCTGTGTCACAAACCCCATTTAATTTCAACACAGTACTCTGCCTGGATTGGTTTTAACCTTAAGTTGCTTTTGTGTCTCTTGCTTACTGCCCATTCATCAAATTATCACACAGCTACCTTGCCTGTATTAATTAATGCTTCTATAAAATTTTAATTTATATATGACTGAAAGTTTCTCGGTCATATGGACCGTCACAGTTGTCAGGGCATCTCTAATCAGTCTTCGAAGATTAAAATAACGTAAAAGCTAAAATTAAAAGCAGTGGTTATGTAATTTTAAACATAAATGAAATTGGCTTTAGTGAGAATTGAGGACAACTCTCCCTCTCTGTTTCTGCTCATAAAACTAGCCACAGGAAATTATATTATGTATGCAGTAATTATTATGGTTTTGTTTCTTAAGCGAGGTGGACAGAGGCTCGTTTGACTGTAGGCACTATAAAAACAGATAACAATAGCATTTGCGACGGTTGGCCTTAATTGTACCTTTCCTTTAACAGACGGGTATTTGGTAATTTTCGGCGCCAATATCACCTTTGATCAACCACTCCGTTCATCATCTGCGTTCTCTTTGTAATAAATGCGGCTACTATACACATAAAATAGATGTGATAACTACAAAATGTAATGTATTTCAAATAGTGTTTAACGCCCGTTTTTACTACACATGTGCGACACTACAGGTGGTGGACATTGATGGCACGTGAAATGAAAAGGTAATTGGGAAAGGATAGTTGGGAAGAAAACATCCCAGGCCTAAGTTTAGGATACCTCCCTGACATTTACATTTAGGAAGACTGAGGAAAACCTGAAAAAAAAATCATACTTTGGGAGGACGGGTCTAATGGGATTCGAACCGCGGAGCTCCCGTTCACGAGTCTGTGACGACCTCGGCCACCCAAGTCGATCGTAATGTATTAAAAGGAGTTTAAACTTCTCTCATTTCAAATTTAAAATTAGCATCTTTTACGGACAGCAAAAAAGGCGACAGCTTTAGCTGTTGCCGGACTTTAGTTCTAATACAGTTACTTTATTGAAGTGGCCAGGAGCGTCATTTCGGTTTCTGCTTAGGGGGTAGGATTGCCTGAAATAGTTGTCCAATTTTTATATGAATTTTAACGACACGTTTAGTCTAAGAGAAAGTCATCTTTTATTTCTTAAAGGTTAACTATTTATATTAAAAATACAGTTCTCGTTAATTTTTCTTTTGGTAGAGCAATAATAACCAGTAGCCTAATTATTTGTCATAACTTGGGGGCAATTGACTCCCCCCCTGTAGCCCGAAATGACGCCCCTGGAAGTGGCAGAAATGAGAACTTTACTGGCAATAATCCAAAGCTCTTAATATGGAGAGGAAAGCGTCGTTAAAACATCGTGGACCTCGCCAGAAGCTATAGCTAAAGAACACGTTAAAATCTTAACGACTTTGTACCGTGGTTTTGAGTGCGCGTTATTATAGCAGTGTCCTTTTCTACAAATATACCTCCCCGCCCAGAGGCGAGTAAATGGACGCCTCTGTACACACTTGCCTGGCGTTGGCACAGTCGTAATAACTTCGTTTTGGGTCGCAGTGCGACTTCTAGCGCGTGCTGAGGAGAAACGAAAGTATGGTTGAAGGAGAGATAAGTGATGCACAAAGATAGCAGATCCAAGGGAAAAACCATTTTACAAGAACTGCATACCGGATTACATTATGACTTTCTTTCCGCCTGAATAGCATCACTTGCAGATAGGTATTTCCTAGTTGCTGAAGTGAAGTGAAAAGCATAAGCAGGTGAGTCTTAACAAAATCCTTCTGCTTTGGAATTCGTGGCTCTCCGTGAACTTCCGTGAATAATCGTATAATAATCGTAATCGCTGTATGTGACGAAAACATGTGAAGAATGCGCACTACGTAAGCAACAAGTGTAGAACAAATTGAAACTGGTGAAGAACCGAAGACGTGTGTGTGCATGCATGTATGCACGTGAATGAAGTGTGAAATGTGTTTTATTTTAAGGTTTTTATTATGGTGAAGTAATTGTGCTGCGTGTCAGGCATAATCTGTGCGAGTGCATTCATAATTTGATGTTTGTGATCTCAGGGATTGCAGAAGTAATTGAAGAAAGCCCAAATTAAATCAAAGAGAAGTGAAGGTATACTTCATAAAATTAGTGATAATGTGCGCTGGGAACTAACGAAGCCATGCGTGAGTAATCTATGCCTAACCGAAGAATCGGGGTACCAATGATTAAGGTGTATTCAGTTTTCAGAGATTACTCTATTTTTCAGAATTTTGGGAGTAATGCTGTGATTTAGTTTGCAACCTAATTTCGTCTAACACCATCACTGAATGTAGTTAATTAAAACTAGATCACTCAGAATGTCGCAGTTGAAGTTAGGTGTCAGAGCAGAAGTCAACATAACCTCATTTTGCTTCACTGAGTTATTTAAATAGTTTGAAATCTTTTGCTTCTCAGATCCATATTGTTTCATGAAATTATAGAAACTAGTAGTCGTTAAGTTGAAGGTTCCAAATTTAACATTGTAAGATGACCATAATATTCTCACAGATGATAAACTTATATCGGCTTGATGGGTCATATGTTGTGTAAGCGTTGTTGCGCCCAAGTAAAAGATAGCAGATATGTTTTGAATGAATGTATAGTACAGTAACCTGTAGAACTAATATTAGCATGGCACTCTGGTAGTAATTTTTCAGTACGTTTCTAGGAATTTATCTGAAACAGAGCAGAGCTGGTCTAAGTTAAATACCGAAATGTTCTGCATAAGTACCTTATTTTCCACATTTACCCGCATTTTAAATATATACTTTTTTTATTAGAGAGTTCAGCATTCGCTTTAAATTTGGTTGGAGATAAAAGGATAACTTGGCTTACATCTGAATTCCATTTTATTGTCACTGATACCATTTGCATGACAATTACCATGATACAAAGTGACAAATCATGTAACTGAGAACACTAGTCTTTCCTTTGTGGATAGTAGTTTTCTGCGACTTATTTTTTGAAGGAAGTGCAGTGATATAGCAGCATGACAGAGATTCAAATGGAATTTTTTTAACTGGCCTTTCGCAGCAATGCTAGGAACATTAATAAGCTAATTTCAAGCTTACAAGTTACCCACTGCATAGGCATTTATTTCAGCCTTAAGTGAAATCATAGTTATAATGGGAAACATCTGATAATATGAAATGAATTAAAGAACATCTAATAAAATAGATACATACTTTTAACAAATTATAACAGCCAACAATTTTTTTTTTTTGCACATGCTATATAAGCGTACTGCTGCGAAATGAATGATTCATGTCTTAACATACATCAGGACTATCACCCTCTCACTACTATTTGTTTGGACTGTTTAGTGCAAAACAAAATTTCTGTCACAGGATATAACCAACTAGTTAAAAGTGCCCACAATAATAAATCATTTTAAAAGCTATCTTGCATACTTCTTGCAGACAAGTAAAGATGCACAGTATTGAAGCAAAATCTGAAGGAGGATACCAAGTTAGCTAGTATAACAACTTTTAGCGCTCCAGTGTTTATTAAACAGGATTTCACCATTTTTTATGACTCGGAACATGTCTATCACTCATGGGATTTAGATTTGGGAATGTATACGTACATTGATATCCATGTACGTACAAGGTACATTGAAATTCTCTGTTGTATGCTGGATGTTTAGGTTATGTATGTCCAGCACCAGTTATGATAATTTAGTGCCCTGCAATTTCTGGCTGCTGGATAGCATTAAAAAGCACATTATTTTTTTTCTAATCATTTAGTCTTCTCACTACAATGGATTTTTTTATGTTGCTACAATTGATTATTCTTTTATACATTAAATGTCTAAGATACAGTAGTTTTGCTCATAGTACAGTCAGAAATTGTTTGTGAACAAAGCTAGTGACTTAATTGGGCATGATTAATGGGTGCTGAGATTACTCTTGGGGCCCAATATTTAATTACTAAGCATTCATGCTCCCGTCACATCACAAAAAGGGGCATGTCCTTTTTACACAGTGCTGTTGACTGAACATAATCATATTCCTTTATGTTATAGCTATAATCATTAAAGATAGGCTTATAATCTTGAGAACCAATAACAGTTGACTGAAATATGGTATGTCAACCACCAAAGGAGTTGGTTCACTCCTACCCACTAGACTATTGCTTTATACACTTCTGTCAAGTTAGTAGTTGACCTGAGTGCACCTCATCAGTCTTGAAGCTTACAAACTAATTATAAGTGACAAATGATCAACTGGTTCACAGTTATTCAAAGCCACCACTATTATGTGTAGTGCATCTGCCTATAATCTTGAGGGACTGAGTTTGAATCTTGATTGGTGTGATTTACATGGACTTTTTATTTTTTAATGGGTATTTTTTCTTATCATGAGAAGACAAATGTGTTGTAATACTTGGCTCTTTGGTCTCCAGACTCATTTCAGTGCTCATTTATAATCATAACTTAATTCCTTCTTAATGGATCTGAGATGTTATAAGAAAGTGTTCGTATATTATGTCACGTTTTGAGAGGTGAAAGGATCTGTCTCAAGTATGATGGAGTAAAATAGTCGATCAGAGATCTCATCTCCATCATGTCATATTTTTCCTCTTTTTTGTTTAATGAAAAATATTTTATATAAAAGCTTACTTTATTTTTAAGCCCATTGAATGCATTTTATGCATATTGAGCTTGGATTGAATTCAGTTGATTCAGATCATGACAGCAGCATCACAAATGATTGAATATGAAATACACTGAATTTATTAAAACTTACACAAAATTGTATCAAATTGTGATTTTTGTATTGAAGGTAACAACTATGAATTCATAATAAAAATAATGCATATGGGTCTGTCCATTCTTAGTATCAGTACACATTCATTCAATTTGAAACTTTATTATCTGAATTAAAAAGTGGTATTTTAGTAAAAGAAATCAGTTACGCTGCGGATATCCCAAACATTGCATTAACTTCCAGTTTACGGTAAATTGCCAGAAAAATGGCAGTGATGTAATATCAGTTGACCACTTTTGTTTTTTTAGTGTGTGGACAAGAAAAATGAGGTTAAAGCAGATAGGATGAATCACTTTAAAATTATTCCTAAACTGTGATATGTTTTCATGGTTTCTTTAACATAATTAAAATACACACTATTAAACATATTCATGGTGTACTTGTAATTCCGTATTCCAATTTTAACATTTTGAAAAAATCAATAATGCAATCCAGTGTGTATTAATTAGTATATGGGCAGTATCAGGAGAAAAAGTACTCGAAAATGGACAAACACATTTTAATCCTATATTCCTTGCAACTGATGTGCTGTACAGCACAGAATATTAATTCATGGAAATGGACTACAACATGTGGTGGTAACATAATTAGGAGCCAATGAATTACAATGTTGATGAGTATATGGTTACAATATGATTGTATTCCTTTTCAGGAAAGGATTATACTGAATGTCAGTGTGAAATTAAGTCAGGAACTTCATCAGTGGTAGTGAGGATAGCTTTATATAAAACAGTATCATAGTCTTCCTTTTATGGCCACAAAAAATAATTCTGTCTAACACAGCTTATAAACCTCACAACAATTGTGTCATTTTTAATTTCAGTAGTCCCTGGCAACCACTGCTTATCATAGATGACAGCTAACCATTCCCCTAATGATGGTTGTTTTTACTTTCCGAGGTTTCTTTTTTTGATTCCCCACTTCACACACTGACATACAAGTCACCAGCTTGAACATCGTGGGAATTCAATGTTGATGTTCTCATATTGATTGTAGTCCAATCTTCTTCACTTAGTGATGTGTAATGGCTTTGATTTGATGTATTTTGTGTGCACTCTGTAGTGTGTTAATATTATCCCATTGTCTATCATATTTTAATTTGGAATGCTCTATGACTGACAAAGGCATATATATAACTAGTTTTAAGATCTTGACATGTGTGTGAAAACATTTCAGCATTATGCACTACTTCTAAATGTACCATGTTCCAAACATGTTTCATTACAGCACCAATCCCCATCTATGGCACCCTTGCCATGAGATGAAGCAAAAAGTCTCCATCTGGAAATTTGTGAAATGTAATATGCATGATTTTTGCTCTTGTGATCCTCTAGGATGGAACAAAGAAATGTATTCACACATCTGTTATGTTTGACACAACAGCATAATCACATTCCTCTTCACCAGTATTATATTACTGCAGTAGTTACACATTAGGAATTGTGGCAGCTGTATTTTCAATTCATCGAAATTATTATTTGCTTCCATTAGTACCCTTTCAAATCCCTTATCTATCATTTTCTACAGTCTACCACATGACTACAGCCTTCTTCATCCAAGCACATTTTAAATTAAGAGAATTTGGATTTACAAATGAGACAGTTATAATTCATGTAGTTAGTATAATTTTTATTTCAAATGGTGGATTGTATGAAATCGTTACTTGATCTGCCAAAAGTTGAAAAATATTGAGAAACTGCTGATCTTATACTTTCAAAATTTTCATGGTAGCGACATACATATTATATGGAATGTTGCAATCTGTTCTAACATGTGCTGAACATGACTGAGCAAACTTATCATGGCCAATGCTTGCCTCTGGGTATCTCTACTTAAATAAATTGAAAGCTTCAGTTACAGAAACAGCAAGCGATGCTTTGCCATGATCACCACTATTTTGGATCTCTAAACACAATGTTTTTCTGCCAGGATCAAGTCTGCTGATTTCATCACTGCTGTAAAATTTTACAAGCTGCTGCATATGTCATCACTTATGCTTCTCCAACTATTTTTACAGGACTTGTCTTCAGTGGTGCTCCAAAATTTGCTACAAGTGTTTTAATAACTTCCACGTTTTCCGGGGACTTTTTGGCATGGCTCTTTCGTATAGGCTTTTCCTACAGCAGATGGAGAAACTTTAGAATGTTAAGCTTCATCTGCTCTCTTTTTAGCAGCACAGTGTAATCTTTTCCTTTCTGCTTCCTTTTTTTTTTCCCCCGTTATAATTGCTTCTCTTGTTGTTCCTTTGACTTTTTCTTATCCCTGTGCATCTTTATTATAATCTTTCTCTGAAGTTTATATTCATCAGTTTTATGCTTATATATAGTAATTGCTGCCCTTCTGCATTTGTTTTACTCATTGTTTTAATAATGGAAAATGGTACATTAAGTTTTAGTACGCATTCTAAGAAAGGAAGTGATTTAAATTACTTCTGCAGCTAACATAACAGAATTCATCATCAGGAGGTTACCAATAATTTCACTGGCTGAAATTACATTAATGTGAAGCAAGCAGTACCACTTACGCTGCACATTCCGAAGTTTCACTCCAAAAGTTGTTACTATCAGAACAAAGCTCCAAAAATGATATAAGAAATCTGCATTTCCTAATGAAACAAACTTAGTGTCATCTGTTAGGTTAGTCATTAACCAGCAATTCCAAAAGTTTTGTACAGATTGTCTCAGTGGTAACATAATAAAACATTTTTTTTTCTGCTAGTATCAGGACAGCACAAACATGATATTTTTTTTTATAGAAGTTTTGTTTATTTTAAAAAAGTGCTTGTGGTTCGTTTTGAACTATTATCAGCAACTTGAAAACAAAGAGTTAAGTGTATCATACAGATTCTTCCCACAGTTTTATTGCTTGCATGTATTTTTAATAACCAATATTTAGTTAAATTTAAAAAATTTTGCTGTTCAGGTTTAAGGGAAGTTTGGATTTCATAAGTATATATTAGTGCTTAGAATGACACTTTATTTTATTGATATATCTAAAATTGAATGTTTCAAGTCTCATTTGGTGTATCACTTGATAAAGTATAATTACTTTCATTTTTCTACAAAAGTGGGCCTCTTATCATGGACAGACCCTTATTCAGATACCCTTACAGATTACAATATATTGGAAAACCATTCATGGAAAAATCAGCTATCTTCTGTGCTGAATTAAGATTTTGTATGAGTGGGAGTATTATTTTGTGTTTATTTTATCATTTATAGGAAAGCACTCATTATTTTAGGTAATGTTTTAGAAATGGGGAACTTCATCACTCTGAAATCAGTCATAGTAAAGAAAAGTAAGTTAACTTTCAATTAATTTTGGATTAATGTTTCAAGCTGACCAAAATTCATTGTATTGTCAGCATTGCGATTTGTCTGGCTAATGGGATCATTTGCCCACTTTGCAATTTATTCAGAAATGTACAGATTTTGCTAAAATCTATGGATACACAGAATTTTCAACAAAATACTTTTTGTTACTAAGACAGAAATGCAAAATGCTCCACTTAATAGCAAATTGGTCCTAATGTTTTCTTTACAGACCAGCAGTTTTGTTGTACTACAGTGGTTATTGCATTGTCAACATATTCTTATGTTAAGGCAAAGGGCCTCTCCAAAAGAAAGTAAGATTGATCTTTATTCACTTTTTCACTGTGCTCACTGTTCTAATAATACCATTATGTTGGAACTTTGAAGATAAAAATGTTTTGATAGTTTATATCTGAACTTGAAGACATGCAGTACTTTGCATTTGTTAATTCTTTGTAAACCAAGACAGAAGGCAAACAACAGATGTAACCAAAACGATATTATTGCTAACTACCAGAGTTCGTTTACTCATTGTGTTTTATAATAAATTCTGGGTTTTTATCCAATTAAGAATATGATACAGAATCTCCTATTTTTCTTTCTTATCTTAAACTGTAAATTGTTGTTTTCCATTGAACTGCAGTTTTTAATAGCATATTTAAATTTATAACTTTGTTACCTCATATATCACAATAAACACTATTAAAACCGCATGGTAATTATTTGTGTTGCCCTTAAAGTTTTTAATAATATGCTCTTTAATGAACAACAAATTGGGGGCAGGGGAAAATTCCAAAAACGTCTGCAAGTGTGATGTGTGACATGACAGTATGAGTATCTGTTAGAACTGTCGGACCATGGCATGTGGGTAGGGTGCATTAAGAGTTGGAAACACTTTGTAATCTTAAAAAATGGTATCAACAGCAGATTGCACATATTCAAGAAAATTTAATTTTTGGGTTAGCTTCCTGTATGTTTATAAGCTATTTTACAACACTACCACTTTAAACTTAGACATGTTTTTGCTATAACCACTTGCATTATGTACTCCAGGGCCCTAAACAAAGTGACAAATTTTGTGATGGGAGCAACCAGTACCTTATCAATTTTCTTTGGTAAATACTTAAATTTTGAAGTTGGTCACAGATTGAAAGTCATCTCTATGCAGCTTTAATAGCACATAGCAAATAATCATTTCAGAGCACAGAAAACTTAAGAATCTCTAATTTAGGAAGCTAACTAACTACTAAGAACTAATTTTAGATGCAAACTAACCACTGAAACGAATTGAAGGATAGGACTACTGTAAGTTTCAGCTTGGCTATATGACATGTCCTGAGTCATCTTCACAGTTGCAATGTCAGATGTTTATAAAGCAGGATCCTGTTTAGTCATGTGATTGGGATTCATGTAGCTTGAGTAATACATAAGAGTCATTCCACAGCTGCGGGTGTGGCATTTTGAACACATTTTTCATACATAAAATCATATCTATTTTTACTTCAGATGTCAGAATTGAGACTATCTTTAATTTAGAAATGTATAGCATGTTAATTTCATCTGAAAATTACGGCCTTTAATTTTAGACTGAGCCTGTTAAAAAAAAAAAATTAATGAATAAGTGGTGTGGGTGGAACAAAACTTTACCATGCCTTTGCATTTGACACTATTCTAAAGTTATTTCCTCTTCTTCCTGAACCAGGATGGTTGATACTTTTTTCCACAATGAAGAAAGTAGTAAAACAATGCAGGATGTAATTACTTTTATTCATAGTCACTTCCAAAAGACAATATATTGTTTTCTTTAAGTTACAGGTGTTACACAAAGATACAGTTATGTTAATAAGTTTAATTCCAAATAAAAAAGAAAGAAAATATTATTTTAAATGTTGTTGAAATGTAATAAAGGGGCGATTCCACTGAAATGTCAACCAAAGCAATGCTTTTTAAAATAATGTAAAAGCTGCAATATTATATACAAAATGAATTAGCAAAACCAGCTCATTCAGGATATGCACATTGTACTTTCTCCCAAAAATGTTTACTGTTCTAAAAATTGTCTTGAAGGCCAATGTAAAAAAATTCACGATAAACTACGTTGTTTTATAAGACTTCCCAACATGGCAGAACTTTTGTTCTTTTCGTTTTTAGAGGTGTGATTGCATTAATTTCACATTGAGGGTGTGTTCTTTAAGAGACTATTTTTAAATTCTTAAAAATATTATTTTAAGTGTAACAAAAAAGTAGTTTTGAGACTTCTCCAAAATAATGTTAGTCAGTTGGAAAAGCCGAAAATGAAAGCAAGCGGTGCTTTTGAAACATGTTTCACTAATTTAAAGTAAGTCGAATTTTAGTGTATCCACCGACTCAAGATTCAGTTAAATTAATGCTAGTCCATTATTTACAATTACAAAAAAAAATGTTTTATGTACATAAATAACACTTATATGAATGAAATGCACAGCTATTCTTCTTTCTATGCTACAAGTCTTTCATGTCCATGAAGTAATAATTGTTTTAAAAATCATAGTTATTTTATTATTTGCATTAATTTGGCCAGTCTGTTACCTTTAAAGCAGAGAATTATGCCTAGGGCTGTTTACTTACCTGAATATGAAAGTAAATTTCCATTATACCTAGTTATCTCATCATGACCATCAACAGCATTACTGATCTACTTCTTTCTTCTATGTGCCATTAATTGTATGAAGAAAGAATGAGAGCGGAGTCACGGAAAGGATAAGCAAAAAAAAAAAAAAAAAAAAAAATGAGAGAGAAAGAAAACTATCATGATTCAACTTGCTGGAAGTTCAGAATAGACCCATAGCTGCTAAACAACTACTTCACCTTTCAGCTCTTGCCAATCCCATGGAAAAACATGGAGGAATGTTAAAACTGCACTCCCTAATTATCCAACAAAGGGAAAATGTGTCATCAAGGAATTTGCCAAATAAGAGGCGTTACTTTCTCCTTCACTAAAGAAAAAAGTTACACAAATCCCTAAGTATAGAGGCAACAACTTTAGAATGTACTGAGAGAGACTTTGTATCAATGTTACATATCTTGGCAGTACTGTCTGGTATGAAAGATGGAATTATTACATAAACTAGTCTGGAAAAGAGAAACTACAGAAATGCTACTTGTTCTTAACTGTTAACCCTAGAGAGGTGACGCTGGGTATTTTCTGACCCCAGTCAGTTTTATTTGCAAGTTATATATAATGATTTCGGATACCTGAACCCTGCCTTTCCCTTACCTTTCGCTGCATTCCTTGACTTTTGTTAGAGGTCATTAGCATTGAAATACAGGTCATACATTCCTAGAATATAGGCTATTTATGTTCTTCGGCTGAAATGAGGGCAGGAAATACCCAACGCCACCGCTCCCGTTGCCTGTTATGTGTCTCGTCTGCATATTGTTTCTGTAGTTACAGTGTGTTTTCAGCTGAACCTTCGAGAAGTTGTGGTTATAATATTTACGTATTTTTTAATCTTAGACGTAGTGCTGTTTTTATATCAATATGTGTTATGAGGAACATCAGGCAAGGTTATTAGCTATAAGGGAAGTGGAAGAAGAGGAAGCATTAGGTGGTGAAGGCAACAAAACCGAAGATGAACTTGAAATACTGAGCTCAAATAGTGAAAGTGAGCAAAGTGCAGAAGAGGATCGAGTTACGGCATGGAAAATGGTTCAGCCTTCTCAAAATTAACGTGCTCGCTCCCACAAGATAGTGACTCACTTACCAGGTGTAAAATCTGCAGCTAAAAATGCAAAATCTCCTATAGAATTATTGCTTGAGAAAATACAGCATTTTATAAATGCAGCACAACCAGAAAATCAAGAACAGGAATTGCCAGTGAAGAAAAGAATGAGGTGTAATGTGTGTCTGAGAATGCAGACAGAAAGACCAAACTTTCGTGTGTAAAACGCAAGCAGCAGGTGTGCAAAGACCATAGTGTAGTCGTGTGTAGGAGTGTGTGTGAATTATAATATGAGTATCAACATATGTTCTTACTGTCGAGATGGGGGAAAAAAAAACACATTAACTGTGATACTTTGATTATGAGTAAAGTGAACATTTAAATATATTTTTTGTGCTGCGCATCAGTCCAAATTGCAAGGAACTGTCAATTCAAAGTTGTTTTTTTTTTTAATTTTTAAAGTAGATTTCTACAACCAAGAGTTATTTTAATACATAATATATTACTCGGTATATGTAAGCAGTAATTAGATAAATTTATTAATTCGGTCCATTTACAACAATCGTTTTATTCCTGGGGTCGCGAGTGACCCCGCGCCACCACTAGTGTAAGACGTACATGCACCACCTGTCTAGGGTTAAAGAGGCACATGAGATCTTGCAATCTGAATATGATGTTAAGATAAGCTTTTCAAAATTTGCTTCCTCGTGATCTGCAAATGTCCTGCTACAGAGAGATATTCCTCATAATGTCTGCACTGGCAAAATCCATGAAATGCGCTCTGTTTACTTAATACAATGAAAATTGCAGGCATTTCTGTTGAAACTAAATTCAAAGAAGTTATCAATCAGGTAGGTTGTAACCAAGAATCTGAAATGTGCATGATGCAAGTGTGTTTGAATTCTAATGGTTTGAGTTAAATTGTCACTTCATTGCACAATGATGTTTTGGATGAGTTTTGCTCATGGAATCAATGAAGTCAGCAGGGTGCAGCCATTTAAAGAAAACCTGAAGAGGCAACTGCAACAGGAAGCTCAGCACAAACCAGCAATTAAGGAAGGACAATATTATGTTCTACTGTGAGACTGCTTTCTATATTGGGAGAGTGCTGAAAGAAGTGATCGTAAAATTTGTTGAGACTCTAGGAGAAGTATACCGGTGACGAAGTGAGGAACAAAGAGAACAAATCAATAAGCAGCTCATACTTTTTGGGGCATTACAACTAGTAGGAGCTGGACCCTTTTCAATTCCAGAGTCGCCTGCTGTGAGGAAGCAGTAAAGTGAACTTGAGAAGATCTGAACATTAAGTGTAAATAAATCATGAAAGCTTCAGAACTCCTGAAGTGTAATCATCTTATAATATAACCAACAGTAAATGCACATCCCAAGACTGAGTGGATTATAATCAGCTGTTAAAATTACATATATTTTACAATGCAAAAAGAAGAAGATCAGAGTCTTGTCAGTCCATTACTCACCATGTCAGTCATTACTTCATACCTTTAAATTAATTACTAATAAAGACTTCAAATTATACAAATGATGTTTATATGAGATATTTCCAGACATTAATCAAGCAAATTAAAGTGGCTACCAGTATTCTCATTCCCTATATTTCAGAGGACTGAACTTATATTCCAGAATCTGTGGTTTACAAGAAACCAGTCCGCTACCTGAATTTCAAAGGTCAGATAATACTTTTTCTTGGGAGATATTTCAAAATGAAGCTTAAAGTCCACAATTTAAAATAGTACAAACACATCTTGAAAAAAGTAAATTAGAAGTAGCAGCATTTGATGTTTTATTGAGAACAAATGTGCTTTGTCAGTCCATTACTCATGGAATTGCCCCAAAACTGGAACAAGGCAGAAGAGTTTAAAAATGACTGAACACAAATTGGCCCCTGTTATTCAGTAACTTAGGAGGATTTACTTTCCGGGAGACTACTGAAATATTTTCCCAAGATGTGTCTTCCTGTGTGGGCCAAATCCAGCATTTACCACCAGGATGCAGATACTTCAGTAAGACATGTTCATCAGCTTGAAGCACTTCTGCAAAATAATTCTTCTTCAAACAAGACTTGCCAACAGTATTAAGAGCTGAAAGCACAAAGTCTCCTGCAGTAAGCTTCAGAGATTATTTACTAGCAGGGTTATATGTTGATTCATGTGCTGTTTCATCTATGAAATGATATCTATGTTTTGGTCTCTTGGGCAGAGGTAGCATAAACCCTAATAACTCCCCCTTTATCTGATGTAATTAAATGGAGTTTATGCAATGCGAGAATAGGCTGTACATCTCTATACCGAATATTCAACACCTTTCACCCCTTCTTTAGCACACTTACAAACATTGTAAGGTGTGTTAATAGCCCTGTGTGATTTTACAGCTCTCCGTACGGTTCTTTCATAGTTCTACCAACACCATCAACTGCGCCTTTATCATGTGAACTGGCAAAAAAAATTCCAGTTACCAGTAGTACCAAAATCAGTTTATGGATATGCAGTATATAATATTGTGAGGCGATTTTTAATTGTTCTGCACAATCATCAGATAAAACCTTGACACTTTGAAGTTAAGGAAATGCACTTTTTAATTCCTCAGAGAGGAGCTGTAACATTGCCACAACTGAATATCATCACTATCAATAGCATAGCTGCGCACTGTGCCATCCTACATCTTGGCAACTGATGTAACTATACTTGCCTGTTGTTCATGGCAGTAAGTGCTCTGCATCTCATTGTGACAAATAGAATTATAATTTTCGGCATAGCTTCCAAAACCAAAACATGATTACTGAAATTTACTTATGCATCCTCAAAGTATTTTGATTGCTGCTTCTTCATATAACAATGAAGTTTGAGTGCTAGAAATTGTTTTGTTTTATTATTTCTTTAATGGAATTAGAAACTGTGCAATTTTTTTACAGCCGGAGGATGACCTTTAACATCTTTCCATTGAGAGTCCGTCTAAATTCCCCCCAGGGGCTCACCTTATGTGAGTACGGGTGTTGGCGTACCCGGGGGTTCCCGAGCCACTCATCGCCATCTTCATCCCCATCCGGTCGAGGTGGGTTCGTTCTCGTGACCGGGGGACTCAAGGTAGGCTCTCGTGCGTTCTGTGCATTTCATTCCATGTCGCCCCTCGCCATCGTTTCTTTCTTCTCTTCTATTTATGCACATTTCGCCCCACGCCCATTCATTTACACATCTCTTTTACTTCTTCGCCGGCCTACCTTGCGTGCGAAACGTCCACACACTTTTAGTTTCTTTTATCTTTTTATTTAAATTCTCCGTGGACACAGCCTACCGGATACCCGCGCACGAGTTGCGCAGCTGGGTGAGTGGGTAATGGCGTCATCCCCACCACTTGGGGTCGTCATGTACGGTTTGTGTTCGTATCCGCTGTTCAAGCTGCTGACTTCTGACGGCGATTGGGTCCCTCTGTCTATGTTCTGGGAGGTGTGACCCTGGGGTGAGATAGGTATAGATAGGCCACTCACCCAAGCCGGGGTAACACCCGGGAAGTCAGAGCCCGAGGTCGGAGACGGTTGCAATGGTGGAGGATTTATTTCGCTATGGAGCACCCTTTCTCCATTAATTCAAACAAGCGCCGAAAAGTTATAGTAACAGAAGTAGCACCGCCGACATCTGGTTGTTACTTGGTCATTTCAAGAACAGAAGAAGGACAAAACTTTGAGAAGGTGAACCCTTTTATAATTCAGAAGGGCATAGATGCTATTGCTGGTGCGGTTCAATCCTGCACTCGGCTACGGAATGGCTCGTTATTAGCACAATCGAAGTCCGATCAGCAAACTAAGACCTTGTTGCGCGCTACGCTTCTCCACGGTTACCCCATCTGTGTTGAGAAGCACCGCACATTGAATTCCTGTCGAGGCGTCGTTACCACGCATAGCCTCGATGGTATATCGAACGAGGACCTCGTCGAATATCTCTCCGATTTAAAAGGTGACCGAAGTGCATCAAGTGCAGGCCAAACGCGACGGCGTATTGGTACCCACTCGTACCCTGTTTCTAACGTGTGATGGCGTCAATCTGACCACGAGCATTTCCGCAGGGTACGAACGGATTTCTGTGAGGCCTTATATTCCTAGACCTCTGCGTTGTTTTAAATGCCAACGTTTTGGGCATACGCAAGTCTCATGTAAGAGTGCCGTAAACATCTGTGCAACATGTAGCCAGCCCTTACACGAAGGTACCTGTTCAACAGCCCCCGTCTGCGTCAATTGCAAAGGGTCACATTCTGTTTCATTTGGCGACAGTCCGCGGTATTTGGACGAGAAGGCGATCCAGGAGATCTGGGTAAAGGAGAAACTCTCCTTCGCCGAAGCCCGGAGGCGTTACCATGCGCGTCAACCTTCGCTCCTGCGATGGGGAACATTCAGTTCTGTTGTTGCCTCGCCAGTACCCCGGAAAAATGCTGGGACTCAAACTTGGACCATGACTGCCTTGACCGCCACTACCATCCGGCCGTCCATTTCAGCTACTGTTACCAAGCCCTCTAAACCTGGTCCAAAGTCTATAAAGTCACAAGCCACAGAGAAAAAACCGAATCAGAAGTTTCGAAGAGAAGACTTTCTAAAAGACCTTCCGCGTGTTCACAGTAAGCAGAGTTCACCTTCTCCTCCTCGGAGGTCGCAGTCCCAGGAAGCTCCTGGGACAAGCCGCGCTCAGCGGCACTCCTCACCCATCGCCACCCAGAACCGATTCTCGGCGCTTGAATCGGTTTCTGGCTCTGAGCGCGTGTGCCCTCCCTTTGAGGAGGCTATGGAGTCTGAACAACTCCATACCGAAAGCCCGAGCCCAAAGGTTAAACAAAAGGTAATTTTAAGCCGCCCTTCTAAGTAGACAGTTTATCCCTTTTTCTTAATGGCTATCCTGACCTGGAATGAATGTACGTGGTGTACGATCGCATAAGGCGGAACTGCAACGTTTATTGCGTTCCCATTCGCCTATGGTCGTGTGTTTGCAGAAGACTAAGCTTCGCCCTCACATCCTTTTGATCTCCGAGGATATACTCCGGTTCGCTACGACCTTGAACCGGAGGAGGGTACTCCTGCTCATGGAGGTGTCATGTTGTTAGTGCGTAACGACGTTCATTTTCAACGTCTCACTCTTACGTTCGACTTGTAAGCTGTTGCCATTAGACTGCAGTTACCCGGTTTTTTTTCTGTTTGCTCTGTGTATTCACCTCCATCTTCTCCCCTTGCTGCCGCGGACATTCGAGCTCTTCTGTCCGCTCTCCCAACATCATTTCTTCTGTTGGGAGATTTTAATGCACATCACCCACTGTGGGGTTCACCAAGGGCCTGTGCGAGGGAACTCTTCTTTATTACATTTTTGATCAGTTCAATGTCTCTATTCTCAATGCAGGTGAGCCTACGTTTCTTTCTGATTCTTCCGGTACATTTTCTCACTTAGACCTTGCCGTTTTCTCACTCCAGCTTGCTAGTCGTCTGCAGTGGAATGTCGTCGCTGACACCTACTCCAGCGACCTTTACCCCTTCGTCGTTTCTCTTCTGTTACACGACGTAAAGCATTTCAGAGTACCTACCTGGATATTCACAAAAGCCGACTGGAGCTTGTATTCCAGCCTCGTGCATTTTGGCGACCAGCCCTTCGCCGACATTAACCAACTAGTGCAGCACCTTACGTCTACGATTTTCTCTGCCGCCGAACGCGCAATTCCCCGTTCGTCCTCTCAACTTCGGCGAATGCCTTTTCCGTGGTGGAACGAGGATTGTCGGGACGCCGTTCCTGCCCGTAGAACTATACTTAAGGTGTTTCGGCGACACCCTTTGGTGACTTTTAAACAATCGCGCTCCAGGGCTCGTCGCATTATTCAGGATAGCAAGAAGGCGTCGTGGACTCGTTTTGTCCAGTCTTTTAATCGCTTTACGCCTTCATCTGTTTGGGATAAACTTTGTCGCTTCTCAGGTAAAGTGTCGCATTGTACTGTTTCTGGCCTTCAGGTTTCCAATGCCACCATAGTGGATCCGGCTGCCATCGCTAACACTCTGGGTGCTGCCTTTGAGGCGGTTTCCAGTTCAGACCATTATTCCACCGGCTTTCGATCTATCAAAGACCGGCTGGATTCCGCAACCTGTAATTTTCGGTCTGATAATACGGAGTGTTATAATGACCTTTTTACAATGAGGGAGCTGGAGCACGCTCTTCATTGCTCTAGGCACTCCGCTCCTGGGCCGGATGGCATTCATGTTCTGCTGTTAAAGAACCTTTCAGCCGACAGTATGCGCTTTCTCTTACGGGTCTATAATCGTATTTGGCAGGACGGCCTTTATCCTTCCGTTTGGCGCGAAGCCACCATTGTCCCTATACTTAAGCCTGGTAAGGATCGCCAACTGCCTTCCAGCTACCGCCCTATC
The DNA here is from genome assembly GCA_030765065.1 of Deroplatys truncata. Classification (NCBI taxonomy): domain Eukaryota; kingdom Metazoa; phylum Arthropoda; class Insecta; order Mantodea; family Mantidae; genus Deroplatys; species Deroplatys truncata. The sequence continues at coordinate 274,052,668 of CM060990.1, forward strand.
TCGCTCACCAGTTGCGTTTGCAAGGTGATGGAGCGCATGATCAACGGGCGGTTCATATGGTGGCTTGAGTCTCAGAAGCTTCTGGCGAACGCTCAGTGTGGATTTTGTCGCCATCGCTCTACCGTCGACCATCTGGTGTCTCTGTCGACGCATATTATGAAGGGATTTCTGAGAAACTGTCAAGCAGTGGCTATATTTTTTGACCTGGAGAAAGCTTATGACACTTGTTGGAGGGGCGGCATTTTACGTACACTCCATGCATGGAATTTCCGCGGTCGTCTTCCCAAATTTCTTCGGGAGTTTATGACGGACCGCGTCTTTCGTGTACGTGTGAGCTCGGTTTTATCTAGTCGTTTTATTCAAGAGAACGGAGTACCGCAGGGCTCTGTACTCAGTGTCACACGTTTTGCAATTGCTATCAACTCCATTGTTGATTGTATTCCACTTGGCATTTCATGGTTGCTTTTTCTGACGATTTTGCCATTTATTGCAGTTCGCGGCGGATCTGTCTACTCGAACGCCGTCTCCAGAGCTGTATCGACCGTCTCTACGCCTGGAGTAACGCTAACGGCTTTAATTTCTCCGCCGAAACATCCGTCTGTCTCAATTTCTGGCACCGGAAGGCTTTCCCTCCGCCCTCTCTCCATCTTGGGCCAGGGATACTTCCGTTTGCAAACGAGGCGAAATTTTCGGGTTTGATATTTGATAGGAAGCTGAGCTGGATTTCGCACATTTCGTTTTTGAAAGCAAAGTTGACCGTTCTCTTAATCTTTTACGTGTTTTAAGTGGCACATCCTGGGGAGCTGATCGGACCGTCCTTCTACATCTTTATCGCACTTTGGTCCGATCCAAGCTTGATTACGGGTGCATTGTCTATTCGTCGGCGCGTCCATCTGTATTACGTCGATTGAATGCCATTCACCATCGTGGCATAAGAGTCACTACAGGGGCCTTTCCAACCAGCCCTGTACCCAGTCTGTATGCTGAAGCTGCAGAGCCTCCGCTGTCCTTCCGGCGTGAGATGCTTTTGTGCAGCTATGCCGGTCGACTCTCAAGCTTGCCTGACCACCCGTCTTTCGAGGTATCTTTCAAGGTATTTTACGATGATTTCGTTAGCTCCTCTGCCTTGCTCCCTCCAGGGGTTCGATTTCGAAAGCTTCTTCGGCATTTGAACTTTACACCAGCGCCGGCCCTTCCCAGGGTGGAAACGCGCTTTCCTCCATGGTTGCGCGCTGAGGCCCACTGTCACCTTGGGTTGACGTCAATGTCGAGGAATGAGACCCCTTCTTCAGTTCTTAGATCGGCTTTTTTAGAACTTCAGGCGCAGTTTGGAGACTTTCGTTTTATGTATACTGATGGGTCTAGGACTGATGTTGGAGTAGGGTGTGCCTTTGTTGATGGTAATCGTAGTTTTACATTTCGTTTACCCGGGCAATGTTCGATTTTTAGCGGCGAACTTTTTAGTATTTATCAGTCACTGTTATACGTCCAGCGGTACGACTTACGGCACTGTTTTATTTGTTCAGACTCCCTGAGTGCTCTTCAAAGTATTCGCGCGCTCTACAATTACCCCCCTCGTACAGCACATACATGACCTGGTCCACTCGCTTAGTGCCTCTGGCATCCGCGTCTCCTTCACGTGGATTGCAGGCCATGTGGGCATCTCAGGGAACGATTCTGCCGACGCCGCTGCCAAATCGGCGATTTTATTACCCAGATTTTTTACCTCTGTTGTTCCCTCGTCAGATTCGTGTGTTATGTTACGTCACCGCATCCTCTCGCTTTGGCGCGATGAGTGGACGGCCCTCTGGGGGAACAAATTGCGGGAGGTTAAACCTCTCCCGTTAGTCTGGGGTACCTCTTCTCGTTCTACACGTCGGGAAGAGGTACTTTTAGCCCGTTTACGAATTGGACATTGCCTGTTTAGTCACAAATACCTTCTCAGTGGTGACTCCGCTCCACTGTGTCAGCAGTGTGATGCGCCCTTAACGGTGCATCACATTTTAACTGAGGTCAAGTTTTAGCTCCACTGCGCGTTCGCATGGGCCTGCCTGTTGGCATAGGCAACGTTTTGGCAGACGATACGCATGCTGTAGAATGTCTTTTACGTTTTATAAGTGACATTGTTTTTAATCGGCGCATTTGATGCGTTGAGCGTCTTTTAGCTTTGAGATTTTATATTGTCAGTTTTAATGGGGCTCTTTTCCCCGACGGACATAAGGCGCTCATGTCCCTTTGCATTCTGCGGTTCTTGACACGTTGTTTTATTCTTTTAGTGACTATGATTTTAGTGTTTAGATTTTAGTCTTCGGTCTGTTGTGTTTTTTTAGTGTTTTTGACCAAGCGAGTTTGTATGTGGTTTTTTAGTTTTTCCACTTTTCAATTTTCTATTTTATACATTGTAAGGGCACTAATAACCATAGCAGTTGAGCACCCTTAAGCCCCATCTCATCTCATCAGTCTAAATTCAATGTCCAGTACTTCATCAACAAGAGACTTCACATTTATGTTACACTTGTTGCAGGTACTGGACATAGTCATGGCCTTCTAAGTTTCAAACAGGAACACTAATTAAATCTTGTGCACTATTTGGAAATGTACCAGTTTCTTTTGCAGCACTTTCAACAAGATACTGTACGTTTGCATGGTATAGACACACACACATTATTTGGCACAAATGACACAGATTGTGCAAATGGTGGTCTAAGAGAGAAGAATTTTGACTTCTTTACTGGCATTCTGAATATTCATGAATAAATTGATTGTATGCTTCAGATATCTTGAAACACTTTTGTTTTTGTTCACTTTCTCCGGTTTCAGGGTTCTTTACACTAAACATATCTTTTCTTCCTAGTTCTTTATAGTTTGTCATCACAAAGATAAAAGTTCTTAATTTTATCTTCAGTTTCTTTACTTAGACATTTACTCTCTTTCTTGAACACATCATTTTTAAGTTTCTTTCCAACTTCAGGTAACTCATCAACAAAAAATTCTGCCACTACCGCCTTCTGTTTCTTTGGGTTACATGTTAAGCTTTTCTTCACCTTGTTCACAGCTTTCCCAAGTGATTTGTTGGATTTATATGATCCTTTGAATGGAGACAAAACAGAAGATGAAGCAGCAGTTTGAAAAGAAATGTTAAGCTTTTCTTGATGATATCTTTGTCTATGCCAGTTTCAGATATGTTTAAATTTAAGTATCTGTTTATCATCCTTCAGGGCAGTTTACTATTTCTCTCCATAATTTAACTCTTTGGCATTCCTTTTCTAACTGTGCCTAATACCTGACTGGGGCCTCTTTTAGTTTCTCTGTAAACTTATGGGATCTTTCAATGGATGACATCATTATATTATAATAAATAAGATGAAACATTTTCAGTTGATTATACAACAGGCTGGTGTTATCAGTTTTAACCCCGTAACACATGTCACACCTGAAACACAATTCTTGACATGATAGTATATCCTTATAAAGGAATTGTATAATTAACCTATTGAAGCCAATAGATTGAGGCACTGTATAATTTTCACTGCTTCATCATGGGCTAACCTGGTATAAGTTCTGGGGTGTTCAGATCTTCCATTCTCCTGTAAATAGCAGAACACATGGTACCTGTCAATCAACTGAGCGTGTAGCCCACATGTCGACTTCATGTTACACAGTTGTCTCATTGTCGTGCTATATTTTATGGAGTACAGAGGTAACATATTGTTGTTTCCATATATTGCTAATTGATCCTGACGATAGTGCATCAGGCCAGGGGAGAATACTAACAACTTAGACAAATACAGTGAAGAAGGTATTGTGAAGAAAATGTTCCTGTAGAAAAAGAGAGATTTTAGATCACACATTCACTATGGCAATATTGTGGTTAAAGTTCCAATATCGGCTATAGCATTGAATTTTTCCCGAGGTCGCGGGTTCAAACCCAGCAGAGGGTGATGGGTTTTTTTTGGGCGTAAAAATCCTTAGCACGGCTTCCTTCGGAAGGGAAGTAAAGCCGGTGGTCCTGTGTCGTAGATTTATGGCACGTAAAAGAATCTTAAGCCTGATAAGAGGCCTCTGGGCAAAATTTCCGGTCTTTCACGCCCAATATAGAATGGGATGCTAAGAACCACAGTAGTTAAAGAGCGTCCATAAATAAAACTCAATTAAATTAAAGTTCCAAAAATGGTATGCTACTGCTGATTTTTCTGTTTTGTTTATTTATTTATACTTTGTAAGGGCGCTGATGACAGCTGTTTAGCGCCCTTAAACCGCATCTCATCATCATCTTCACACCTGGACTCTGGTTGTAATACTTCCATCATTGAAACCCTTGTTCTTCCTGACAGTTATAATATGGGATACTTCCAAAAATGTTTAAATTGGGAGGTTTTCATATTCATGTCTCCCAATTTCAACCTCATTTTATTAAACATGAATATCAGAGGATATTTTTTATCCCTTTATTGCAAAGATCATAGATTTTTAGTCATTTCCACCCAAAAGGGGTTTAGAACCTTAACAATTGGTTCATTAGGAGTGGGGGGTTATATGAGAGTGATCCATATATAAACAGTAATTGAGCCAGTATTCTGAGTAAGCAGTCCAAAGCGGAGTGGTGGAAGGTAAGTGTGTTAGGCAGGGGAACCAGCTTGGTTAGCTGGTTCGCTCTGTTCTGGTGTCAGTACAGCCATGAGTGTACAAGAGGTTCCTTTGTCTGTTGCATACTGCATTATTATAAAGTTTTTAACCAATGAAGAGGTTAGGCCCTCTGAAATTTTAACTTGTTTGGAGTTACAGTTTGGGATGCTACACTGTCCCACAACCAAGTGTTTACTTGGGCCAGAGGATTTGAGGGCGGCTGAGAAATTGTAGAATATGGTCATACTCGACGCCCAAGGTCAAGTCTCGCAGATAACATCTGTGCCATTAAAGAGCTTATTGAAGGTGATCGCTGGTGCACTGTTGAGGAAATTGCATCAGAAGTTGGTATCAGCATTGGAAGTGCTCATACCATTATCAGTGAACATCTTGGCTATAGGAAAATTAGTGCTCGATGGGTTCTGAAGTTTTTAACTGAACAGCAAAAACAGGTCATGTTGCAAAACTATGAGTGTCTGAATTAATTCCGGCTAGAAGGGGAAGATTTTTTGAGGTACATCATTGCATGTGATGGGATGTGGGTCCATCATTACACTCCAGAATCCAAAATAGCAAGCAAGGAATGGCAAAGAAAGGATGAAGCCTGCCCAGTGAAGGCCAAAACTTGCCTCTCAGCTGGAAAAGTCCTCACGACAGTGTTTTTTTACTACAGAGGAATTTTACTCATTGATTTTCTTCAGTGAATGTAGCTTACAATTGCCAGTTGTTAAAAGTCAGCAAAAGCCAAAAGATGTATGGCCATCAGAGATGTCATCCTTCTGCATGACAATGCTAAGCCTCACACCATGAATTTGACAAGGGACACATTGAAGGGCATGCATTGGAAAACCCTCGACCACCCTCCCTAAAGTCCATATTTGTCTCTCCCTTACTATTTTTTGTTTGCGTCCGTGAAAGAATCACTTGGAGGACAGCGATTTGAAAACAATGAAGACGTTAAGGAGTGCAACTCGATGGCAAGCCTTCAGACTTTTTTTGAACAAGCTTTTGTTCGAGCTTCTAAATCGTTGACAAAAGTGTGTAGAGCGTGAAGGAGGCTGTGCAGAGAAAAACTGAAGGTGTCACTTGTGTATATGATTAATCAATAAATATATAAAATAAATTACCATTTATATTTCAATCATCCTCATAATCATGTTTGTATTGAATTTCCCTCTGATTTTGTTGAACATTGTCATCAGGGAGTACTTTTGGTATGCTTGTAACAAACCTTTGCACACCTGGGTTTTAGAATCTTTGAAAAATAAGCTATTGTTTTCACACTATCCACAGTGATGGTTGGACTCAAAGACAGTGCTGAAAATAGACTGTAATAAGAGTGTTAGTTTTTCTTTTCATTCCATTAACTAAACAGCTTTGTGTTCAACCACAAACCAACTAACTGAAGTGAATACAGGGCATATTGACAAGCAGTGCAGTGCCCTTTTATGACATGGGTTTAACTGCTCAAATTATTTGTGAAATGGTCCCCAATGTGCAGAAGCCTAAACAGTGAATGCTGTCATTGATCTGAATGCAAAGGAGACTGCCTCTCAAGAAAATGCATCAATAAAACTCTTGTGACCATCAAAATTGCTATTACCCTTATTTTTAATATCTTGTGTAGAAATCTGTATTGTTTGACCTACTAGAAGGTAAATTAAGTACCCGGGGAACCTGCTTAATCGCTTTGCTAACTTGGTACACCTATGAAGAGCACAACTGGTATGACGAGTTTCCTGAATGTTATGTTTTCAAATTATGTAGCATTAATACAGATATGGATCGCTAAGAAAGAGCAAATCGTTGTTTTCACAGCAAATGTTGGACATTTAGGTAAAGAGTATCATATCAGTTACAGGTATGTTGGAAAAGTGTAATATTTCAGAATATTTAAGTTTGCCATTAAGCTGTCGCAGGTTATATGAAGCAGATGACAATGTTTAATGCAGACAAATTTGATGCCTAGAAAGCTTAATCATATTTGAGAAATTCAATTCTTGAAGCACGGAGGCCTAGCTGTCCATGGTTCAAGTAAAATACAATTTAACTTTCCAACCTTAACCTTCACACAGTCAGTTGAAAGAAGTTACACTGAACAGCAAAATGTAATCTTTTAAATCCCAAGAAATGAAAGTAGGTGACTTCTATTAATTCATATATACAGAATTCATATTTGGAATCCACAATTTAGTCCTCTATTTAGTCCAATCCACATCTATTTAGCTAGCTATCTGCATTATTTTTTTAAAAAGATGCATAGTGGTGTATTTTTGTAAATAGCTTCCATAAACAAAGTGTCATTCAATAAACATTCAGAAGAGTTCATGTTAATTGAAACAAATGTTCAGAATACAAATATGTCAGATAGTTTCAACAACTACCATATATTGCTATCATCTGCATTTTATTGTAAGAAACTAAGGTACACAGTTTTTACTGTGTTTTCCTTATTTTGTTTTTAAACAATGCAGAACTGTCATTCACAAGAAAGCAACAGCAGTGAGCAAGCATGTTGGGAGACCACTTTCCTGAATATTGCCTTTCCATTTTAGATATCTGTTATTGGCCCAACACCCTTTCTGGAAAGTTTGAGGAAATGTTTTTGAGCACGTTCCATGCAAAAATTTTGGTTTTGGTGTTTCCCATGAACAAGTAGTCCTTCATAATTCATCACATTTGAGGACCAATGAAAATGCCTTCTTTAATTTCCCCATACTCAACTTACTTCTAAACAGCCCTGTTTTTATACATTGCTTTAATGAGGTTTTTCATTAAATCTAATTTGTATGGAGTGGTGGTGGTGGTACACGTTTGTGAGAATTTAGAAGTGAATGAAATGCCAATTATCTTTACAGGTAGCAGCTTTGTTTGAAAGGCCACTCTTTCCCTCTAAATAGTTTGTTTCAAGTGACCCACTTGCACAAGAAACAGCAAACTTTGGTAAATCCTGATTGCATTCCACTTAAAAGTCCATTGATTTGGAGGTCCTTACAAATCTAGCATTAGTGATTTTTATAAAAGAACTCTCAGATGAATAGTTTTCGTATGTTTCTGTTATATTCAGAGCATAGTACATAGAACAATGATTCTGAAGGAGAAACATTTCCTTTGTGAAGCAATATGGCTTTGAGACTTAGAAGAGCCAATGAAGCAGTGCCACTAATCCAAAGTGTGTGTTCTACCTGACTGATATACAAGCTACCATTTATCCAACCATTCAAATTTTAACAAAACACACTAAATAATATATTATGTGCAAAAGTTTTGACCTGATTCAATTTTGAATTGAAATACAATTTGTAAAGCTTCTCAACCAAAGGAGTAAGTTTTTCTCTTAGTGATGTAGTTATAAATTCACCACACACAAAGTAAAACAAGTTAGAAGAGTTAACACATTTATGCGACATTATTATTGTAAACTGTCATCCTTTGGCACTACAAACCTATTATAATGTATTCCTAATGTTAAATCTACTTCACAATTAATTTAAAAACTGTAAAATCCAACAATAAACACTAGCATAAGCATTTTATCTGTGTAAATAATAAAAACCTGAACTAACCCTCTATGCAGAAAAGGAAACACATTTTTCGAATCTGTGCACATGAAAACATAATATCAGTGATTTATATATTGGCAAATTTCTTGTTGCTCTGTGTAATTAATTAATTAGACATAAATTTGATTACCTTGTACTTTTGCACCATTACTAATTGCATTTCATTAAGAGTGCTGTGCCAATCAGTGAACTTGAATGATTGAAAGCCTTTTGCTTAGTATTTACCTTGGCTCTCAGAGAAGCCCAGATATTGGTGGATTTTCTTATTTATATATTTTCTTTGACATGTTAGTAATTTTAAAATAGGTGTACTCATTTTTTGTAATGTAATTGGTATACAGTTGAAAATAATGTTCATCTTTAGCTCTCTCTCTTTGGTTGGCATAGATTACTCATCAAACTGAAGTATGGAAATAGTTTTATGGATGGTTGGCATTACAAACTTAAGACAACTTTATGACAGTGAAAATAGTTGATGAATAAAGTCAAAGCTAGAAAAAATTTACAAGAAGAAACTTTTATGCATACATCACATGTCATTAGTGTTTATTAACAATTATTTTAATGACTGACAAGATGAGTAGTAGAAGAAAACGTCGTCAACAAGATAGTTTTATGAAGAAAGTATCATCACTTTTTAATTTGGATACTGTGAGTATTATTACCTTCAGTAGTTTCATAAAAATACCTGAAACTATGTATTTATTTGAACTTAGAAGTTCTGAACAGTGCTTGCAAATAGTAGTAATTTTTTATGAAATCTTGGTGCTAACTGGTAATGGTGTAAACTCAAATTAAAAATTCCTCACAATTTTATTCCTTAATTGAAGTGTTATTCGGAAGTTAAACAGTGAAGTGAAACATTAATGTAATTGAATCTTGAGTTTATGGATATACTGAAACTTCACCTACTTGAAATTAAATGAACATGTTTCGAAAGTGGCACTTGCTTTTGAAACATAATCAATTAATTTCAAGTAAGTGAATTCATTGACTCAAGATTCAGTTAAATTATTATTCCTTAATGTTATCAAGATTTTCGTGTATATATTATGCCCAAAGGTTGAAAATATTCAGTGGTTGTAAAATTAGACCAGAACATGTGTGGCTCTTGTGAAATGCACATAAGAGGAAATGATAACATTATTTCACACTTGCTGCATATAGGCTTAAGTTAAAAAGGTAGAATCAGACTGAAAAATTCAATGCTATAGCCAGCATTTGAACCATAGATCTTTGGAATACCATGCTTCTGCTCTAATCAATTGAGTTACATTGACAACATGTCATTACAACATTAAATCCCAACTGATTCACATTGTTTCAGTAAGCCACAAGGTACGTAAGCTGAAGCTCTATGGTTCAAATAGCATGTATGATATTGAATTTTTCAGTCTGATTCTACCTTTACGACATGGTATATCCTGTTTGGGCTGCTTTTAAACAGCCACAAGGCGTTTTGACATACAAAAAATTCTATGATGCTGATTTTGTGTCTTGGCCATTAAAGAAGGCTACTATAATGTGTTCTGGAATTGCCAAAATAGTGCAGTGCATCCTACTTTCGTTTTAAATGGACAGGACTTCCATTAAATTTTCAGGAAAGGTAACTAAGTGAATTATAAGATAGGCTACAGATTTATTGACTATAAATACATTGACACTTAGATTGATGTCCTTTGAATGACATTAAAGGCTGGTTCACAACCGCCCGAGAATGGTAACCAGAACGGGAAGCAATGCACCATGCAAGATATTGTTGAACTTCACAACAGCCCGGTAACTAGAACGGGAATGCATATCGATCACAAAGTGAAAGTCGATTTTGCGCATTGGGATTTCACTTGTTTTTAACTAACCAACGATGTTTTTTCACCTATTTCCAATTTAGCCAAGCTAACGTCAAAATTCGATAGAGTAAACATTATCTAAATGCATATCTATTACATTTCCGATCTCACTACTTGTGCTTAGCTTTTATTCCTTTATTTAATGGCATGCATTAAACTTGTTTATTGTTCGTTTTTAATTTCCACAGTTTTAGCTGTTCTTTGTAGGTTTTGCAATTGTTTTTTTAGGTAATAGCCAGTTTTGAGTTGCATATAAACAAACTACAAATGACCTTTTCACCAGAGGAACCAACGCTCATTGGATTTGCGGGTGTCGGAATGAGGTTAGGAAGCACATTTACTACTAATTCCTTGAAGCTTCATGTTTCCAGCTTGTGACTATACAGAGCACTAGCGGCTGTTTCATGTCACGGTCGGGTAGAATAACTTCTAGAGTGAAGAGTCTAATATGCACAATATGGATCTAATATTCCGTGCCCGAGAACGAGAAAGTTAAAAGTTGAGCAACTCTTCTTAAAAAAAAAAAAACATTCCCGTTTTCGGGGCCGGGAAGGCTTCCCGTCGATTGTGAACGCTCCCATTTGAATATGTGTATTTCTACTTTCTCGTTCTGGTTACCGTTCTCGTTGGTTGTGAATCAGCCTTTATACTTTTTATGCGTGCTGTGCCTCTTAGAATTGCAACTTGCAAACCCCCTCCTTTCTTCCAGATGCTATCATTGAGGCTGATCGACGTGATACTGAACCTAAGGGCACATCTTGTCCATCAAACATTTCTTGTCAGCTGTAATAAACTCATAATAAGTATAGAATCGCTCAAGTACGTCTTCCTTGGTGCTCAACTGATAGAGCCCAGAATAATGTTTTCTTTTCCAACATGGTGGCAGCTGGAATTTTAACGCAGCGTATGCACCAGAAAATATGCGATAATAGTGGAAATAGTTATGGTAATTGTGATATAGAGTGGAATGTTTTAGCTAAAAACAATAGCGCAAACGACGGGAATGAAGGGAAAGTGATGGATGGCGTTGAATTGGGGAAAAAAGCAAAATTTGTGACCAGGCCGGTAACCGAAAGGCGGGAAACCGGTGATAGTGAAATTATAGCGTCACTTCATACAACAGTGGACGTTCAAAATAAGGATTTGAAACGAGCACAGGTGGAAATGAGAACGATAAAAACTGAAAATGATACTTTGAAGATACAGCTAGCCCAACTCAGCGCAGAATTGGATCAAGCTTTAACTCAGCTAGAATATTGCAAGGAAAAATGGAGGTCTCTAACCGACAAACATTGGGTGGATTCGCGAAGGTAACTCAAACGAAAGGCAGACACGTGCGAAGATATTCTGAGCCAGATAAGAATAAACTCCAGGAAATCAAAGGGGGAGTTCCGACATCAAACAGATTTGATGTACTAAATGTTCGTAACGAAGTTATGGATACTTCTGCGAGTGAAAAACATACGCATGAAAGTCCAATTGCCTCAAATCTCAGGGCGAGAGAAACTCGGAAAGAAAGCGCAAAGTACAGGGTGAGCCAAAAAACTACGAACCACCTGCACTGTTTTTCATGTCCGCGTCCTCGGTGCTCGTTGCCGTCTACCGCTATCATAGAAAGGCACGGATGAAACCATACAACATCTTTAAAACTACTTTTAAAGGCTTTATGAAAGGAAATGCTGAAACAGGCCACCGTCGTTGTCCATACATTTTTGGCACCTCTTTAGAAAACTATCCATCACTATCCTGAAGTTGTGGCAGTTCATGTCGGAACAAATAACGTGAGAAATGGAGTTTGTGCTGAAGAAATTATAGGGGCAATTGTGGACATACTTCAGTATACCAAGCAGCAGCTTCCAGAAGCACAAGTGGGAGTGAGTGGAGTACTGCGAAGAAAAGGTGTGAGTAATAGAAGGACATTTAGGATCAACAGTGAGATAAATTGGTTGTGCAAAGTGAAATACTGTCAACTGGTGGTTAAGTGACAATGATTTTGCTAAGGACGGTGTGAACGTTAACAAAAGAGGTGTTTTTATATTTGGTAATTTACTTTGTAACACTATCTCTTCTGTCATGTATAAAGGAAACTGAAGGTAGGTAGTGAGGATGTTAAGTCAAAGCCCGTGGTAGCAGACTTAGACAATTTAACCAAGGCAAACCATTCATGCCGAATTAATGGTCAAAAACAAAATTGTAATATGCTAAAAGTATTTCATTTAAACATACAATACGTACAATCTAAGCTGTTAGCATTGACAGATACTAAATGAACTAGATGCTGATATCTGCGTTATAACCGAGCAGGGTGCAAAGAGGGACAAAATTTGTAATATTGAAAATTATAAAATAGCTTCTAAATTCTGTAGGTCCAAACATAAAGGTGGTGGGGTTATGATATACACAAAGCAAGGGGCCCCCCAGGGGCTCACCTTATGTGAGTACGGGTGTTGGCGTACCCCGGGGGTTCCCGAGCCGATCATCGCCATCATCATCCTTCCACCCTCATCCGGTCGAGGTGGGTTCGTTCTCGTGACCGGGGGACTCAAGGTAGGCTCTCGTGCGTTCTGTGCCTTTCATTCCATGTCGCCCCTCGCCATCGTTTCTCCCCCAGGGGCTCACCTTTTGTGAGTACGGGTTAGGCGCACCCGGGGTACCCGAGCCTTTCATAGCCATTTTCACCCATTCATCCCCGTCCGGTCGAGGTGGGTTCGTACTCGTGACCGGGGCACCCAAGGTAGGCTCTCGTGCGTTCTGTGCATTTCATTACATGTCGCCCGTCGCCGTCGTTTCTTATTTCTCTTCTATTTCCGCACATTTTGCCCCACGTCCGTTCATTTACACATCTCTTTTACTTCTTCGCCGGCCTACCTTGAGTGCGAAACGCCCACAAACTTTTAGTATTTCAGTCCTGCACTCGTCTACGGAACGGTTCCTTATTAGCTCAAACGAAGTCCGATCAGCAAAGTAAGACCTTGTTGCGCGCTACGCTTCTCCACGGCTATACCATCCGTGTGGAGAAGCACCGCACATTGAATTCCTGTCGAGGCGTCATTACCACCCATAGCCTCGATAGTATGTCGGACGATGAACTCGTAGACTATCTTTCAGACCAAAAGGTGACAGTGCATCGAGTACAGGCCAAACGCGACGGATTATTGGTACCCACTCGTACCCTGTTTATTACATTTGATGGCGTCGATCTGCCCACGAGCATTTCCGCAGGGTACGAACGGATTTCTGTGAGGCCTTATATTCCTAGACCTCTGCGTTTTAAATGCCAACGTTTTGGGCATACGCAAGTCTCATGTAAGAGTGCCGTTAACATCTGTGCAACATGTAGCCAGCCCTCACACGAAGGTACCTGTTCAACAGCCCCCGTCTGCGTCAATTGCAAAGGGTCACATTCTGCTTCCTTTGTCGACTGTCCGCGGTATTTGGACGAGAAGGGGTGTATTGTTTATTCGTCGGCACGTCCATCTGTGTTACGTCGATCGAATGCCATTCACCATCGTGGCATAAGAGTCGCTACAGGGGCCTTTCCAACCAGCCCTGTTCTTAGCCTGTATGCTGAAGCTGCAGAGCCTCCGCTATCCTTCAGACGTGAGATACTCTTGTGCAGCTATGCCTGTCGACTCTCCAGCTTGCCGGACCACTCGTCCTTCCCGACATTTTACGAGGATTCGCTTGATCGGCAATATTTAGTTAGCTCCTCTGCATTGCTCCCTCCAGGGGTTCGATTTCGACTGCTACTTCGACATTTGGACGTTACGCCAGCGCCGGCCCTTACCCGAGGGGAAACGCGTTTTCCTCCATGGTCGCGCGCTGAGGCCCACATCCACCTTGGGCTAACGTCGATGCCGAAAAATGCGACCCCTGCTTCTGTTCTTAGATCCGCCTTTTTAGAACTACAGGCGCAGTTCGGGGACTGTCATTTTATATATACTGATGGGTCTAAGACTGATGTTGGAGTAGGATGTGCCTTTGTTTTTGGTGTACAGAGTTTTACTTTTCGTTTACCTGGACAATGTTCGATTTATACCTCCGAAATTTTTAGTATATACCAATCTGTTTTATGCATCCAGCGGCACGACTTACGGCACTGTGTGTACCGACTCTCTGAGTGCCCTTCAGGTTATTGACGCGCTGTACGGTTACCACCCTCTCGTACAGCGTATACATGACCTGCTCCACTCGCTTGGTGCCTCTGGCCTCTGGCATCAGCGTCTCCTTCCTGTGGATTCCAGGTCATGTGGGAATCTCAGGCAACGAGTCTGCCGAAGCCGCTGCCAAATCGGCCATTTTATCACCCAGATGTTTTACCTGTGTTGTTCCTTCCTCAGATTTTTATGTTATTTTACGTTACAGTATCCTCTCGCGCTGGTGCGATGAGTGGGCGGCTCTTAGGGGGAACAAGTTGCGGGAGGTTAAACCTCTTCCGTTAGTCTGGGGTACCTCTTCTCGTTCTTCTCTTCGGGAAGAGGTACTTTTAGCTCGTTTACGAATCGGACATTGTCTTTTTAGCCATAGATACCTGCTCAGTGGTGACCCCGCACCGCTCTATGAGCAGTGTGATGCGCCCTTAACGGTGCGTCACATTTTAGCAGAGTGTCAAGTTTTAGCTCCGTTGCGCGTTCGTGTTGGTCTGCCTGTTGGCATAGCCAACGTTTTGGCAGACGACGCGCATGCTGTGGAATGTCTTTTACGTTTTATCAATGACTGATTTTTATCGGCGCATTTGATGCGCTGAGCGCCTTTTTAACATTGTGATAATATGTTGCCTTTTTAATGGGGCTCTACTCCCCAGTGGACATATGGCGCTCATGTCCCGTACGTTGTGCAGCTCTTGACACGTTTACGCTTTTATTGACCATGCTTTTAGTGTGTTCGTATTTGGTGTTCTGTTTTTTAGTTTTTGGACATCGCGGGTTTGTGTCCCGTTTTTTAATTATGCTGTTTTTTATCGGAATTTTATTTTTGGACTGTCACTTTTATACTTTGTAAGGGCGCTGATGACCTTAGCTGTTTAGCGCCCTTAAACCGCATCTCATCATTATCATGGACGAGAAGGCGATCCAGGAGATCCGGCTAAGGGAGAAACTCTCCTTCGCCGAAGCCCGGAGGCTATACCTTGCGCTCCAACCTTCGCTCCTGCGATCGGAACATTCAGTTCTGTTGTTGCCTCGCCAGTACCCCGGAAGGATGCTGGGACTCAAACTTGGACCATGACTGCCTTGACCGCCACTACCATCCGGCCGTCCATTTCAGCTACTGTCTGTTACTCAGGAGTTTAGCTATGTCCTTGGGGTTGACGTAAGCGAACCTGAGAGAGCGTTGTGTTATTCTTTCCTATCGCTTTATTGTTTTACACCCTGTTCCAAAGGTACTTATCCTTTCTTTCAGTGACAAATATTAGGTGAAGTAACATCAATAGTACATTATTACCGGATCAAAAAAAAACAATTATGATCATACTTTCAATAAGTGAACTTGTAAAGCCTGTATACATGTAAAACAGTATATTTATGACAACATAAATGTGGAATGTTATTTTACTAACCTGATTAATCCAAAGGGTGTGCAAGATCTGATGCAGACGATTCGGAGTCCGAGTCATCGGATGATATTCCTTCTTGCTCATCAGAAGAACTGTCGTTTGCATTTGAAATAATAATCTGATCGATCACATCAGAAACCACACGATCCTTGGACCAGTAACCATCTTCTAATTTTCTAACATGCCGGTGATATCCTACCCAGTGTTCTGCAGGTACCGCAGAGATTCCTTCGTTGGTTAAACTCAATAAACGAGATAACGAAAATTCGCCAGTAACATTGCGCTCACTTATATAGTGCTTTACTGTCGCCCATGCAAGTTCAATGGGATTAAGATCGCAATTGTAAGGCGGCAGATACAGAGTGGAGTGTCCATGTGCATTGAGGATACGGTGAATCTTGAATACTGTCAGTGACTCAGGAGATTGACTTTGTCCTTGAACTGCAAGCGTGCAGTGGACTGGGAGCTTCTTGCGTAAGGTGTAGATAGTGCAACACCAACAGTTCAAAAATATTCTCAACAAGTGCAGTCTTACTGCAGGCAGTGTCAGAGGATGCTACAGTGTTAAAACGCGTTGTATCGCGAGTGTCAAATTAATATAATCCATTAGTGAAATGGCTAACTTTCGGAAAAAGGGAAAGACCATTCATAGCGAGGCTCGCGAAATAATAAGCCATGTAAACGAGCAATGCAAAAAGGAAGCAGAGCAGAAACAACTAATTCTACCGATTTCGCGAGGGATGAGAGAACAGGCAATTAGTGCGGTGTGTCTGTGGGAACAATTAAGAATATAAGACAAGAAATTGCGAAGAGAGCAGAAGGAAGCCCTTTACGCACTGCAGGCAAGACAAGACCTCCAAATCCAGAACGAAATATAAATATAAGCGATTTCGACATGTGCTCATTAAGCGGACAATAATGGACTTCTACGTCAATAAAAAGATAGTTCCGACATGCAGAAAGTTACTCCTGTAGTTAGAAGTAAGATACAATTTCCTTGGGGGGAGAGTTAAGGAGAGTTATTCGGAAATTGGGATTTAGATGGCGCAAGTGCCGAGGAAAGCGAACAATCTTAAATCGAAAAGCCAAGAATTGTTGAATGGAGATGCAAATACTTGGCTGAGCTAGGGGAATACCGAAGTCAAGGCAGGGATATCGTTTATTTGGATGAAATGTGGATGGACAATAATTTAACATTCAAGAAATGTTGGCAAGCTGATGGGATCACAGGGGTGCTTACTGATGGTAGTGCAGGAAACACTCATTGACCAAGAGAAAAGGTATTTAAGATTGACCGCATCCTTAATGCACATGGACACTCCACTCTGTATCTGCCGCCTTACAATTGCGATCTTAATCCCATTGAGGTTGCATGGGCGACAGTAAAGCACTTCATAAGGGAGCGCAACCTTACTGGGGAATTTTCGTTATTTCGTTTATTGAGTTTAACCAACGAAGGAATCTCTGCGGTACCTGCAGAACAGTGGGTAGGATATCACTGGCATGTTAGAAAATTAGAAGATGGTTACTGTCCATGGATCGTGTGGTTTCTGATGTGATCGATCAGATTATTATTTAAAATGCAAACGACGGTTCTTCTGATGAGCAAGAAGGGATATCATCCGATGACTCGGACTCCAAATCATCTGCATCGATCTTGCATACCCTTTGGATTAATGAGGTTAGTAAAATAATATTCCACATATATAGTGTCGTAAATATACTGTTTTACATGTATACACGCTTTACAAGTTCACTTATTTAAATTATGATCATAATTGTTTTGTTTGATGCGGTAATAATGTAATGTTGATGTTACTTCGCCTAATATTTGTTGTCGCGGAAAAAAAGGATAAGTACCTTTGGAACAGGGTGTAACCAATAAAGCGATAGGAAAGAATAACACAACCCTCTCTCAGGTTCGCTTACGTCAACCTCAAGGACAAAGCTAAACTCCTGAGTCACAGACAGTACCTTTTCTCTTGGTCTGTTCATTTCTATCAAAGAAAAAAGTTGATGTTTTAGCATGCTTTCTTCACAATGAACTCCATTTTTCTGAAGCCATGACATCATGTTAACTTTAGTGTCGTATTTATTTGGGGGCTTATTGATCCGAATGGTGTGATAAGGAGCATTATCTAGAATGATTACAGATTTTTCCGGAAGGTTTGGAATGAAGCGTTCATTCACCCATCGTTCGAAGTTGTCACCATTCATTTGCCCATGGTAATCACCTGTCACTGATCCTGCCTTGTAAATCAGCAATGCTCCAGAAATAAATCCATTCTCGGAGCATGCGTGAACAACAATGAGTCTGTTTCCTGCACTACCATCTGTAAGCACCCCTGTGATCCCATCAGCTTGCCAACATTTCTTGAATGTTAAATTACTGTCCATCCACGTTTCATCCAAATAAACGATATCTCTGCCTTGTCTTGGGTATTCCCTTAGCTCAGCTAAGTATTTGCATCTCCCTTCAACAATTCTTGGCTTTTCGATTAAGATTGTTCGCTTACCTCGGCACTTGCGCCATCTAAATCCCAATTTCCGAATAACTCTCCTTAAAGATTGTACCCCCCCATCGAAATTGTATCTTACTTCTAATTACAGGAAGTAACTTTCTGCATGTCGGAACTATCTTTTTATTGACGTAGAAGTCCATTATAGTCCGCCTAATGACGCACATGTCGAAATCGTCTATATTTATGTTTCTTTCTGGATTTCGAGGTCTTGTCTTGCCTGGAGTGTGTAAAGGACTTCCTTCTGTTCTCTTCGCACTTTCTTGTCGTATATTCTTAATTGTTCCCACAGACACACCGCAGTATTTTGCTGTTCTCTCATCCGCTCGCGAAATCGGCAGAATTAGTTGTTTCTGCTCTGTTTCCTTTTTGCATTGCTCGTTTACATGGTTTATTATTTCGCGAGCCTCGCTATGAATGGTTTTTCCCTTTTTCCGAAAGTTAGTCATTTCACTAATGAATTATATTAATTCTACACTCACGATACAACGCGTTTAACACTGTAGCATCCACTGACACTGCCTGCAGTAAGACTGCACTTGTTGACAATATTTTTGAACTGTTGGTGTTACACTATCTACACCTGACGCAAGAAGCTGCCCAGTCCGCTGCACGCTTGCACTTCAAGGACAAAGTCAATCTCGTGGGTCACTGACAGTACTGTTACCAAGCCCTCTAAACCTGGTCCAAAGTCTATGAAGTCACAAGCCACTGACAAAAAACCGAAGCAGAAATTTCGAAGAGAAGACTTTTTAAGACCCTCCGCGTGTTCACACTAAGCAGAGTTCACCTTCTCCTCGGAGGTCGCAGTCCCAGGAGGCTCCTGGGACAAGCCGCACTCAGCGGCACCCCTCACCCATCGCCACCCAGAACCGATTCTCGGCGATTGAATCGGTTTCTGGCTCTGAGCGCATGGGCCCTCCCTTCGAGGAGGCTATGGAGTCTGACCAACTCCATACCAAAAGCCCGAGCCCAAAGCTTAATCACAAGGTGGTTTTGAGACGCCCTTCGAAGTAAGAAGTTTATCTCTTTCTTTATGCCTATCCTGACCTGGAATTTACGTGGTGTACGACCGAATAGGGCGGAATTGCAACTTTTATTGCGTTCCCATCCGCCTATGGTCGTGTGTTTGCAGGAGACTAGGATTCGCCCTCACGATCCTTTTGATCTACGAGGATATACTCCGGTTCGCTACGACCTTGAACCGGAGGAGGGTACTCCTGCTCATGGAGGTGTCATGTTGTTAGTGCGTAACGAGGTTCATTTTTAACATCTCACTCTTGCGTCCGACTTGCAAGCTGTTGCCCTTAGACTGCAGTTATCCGGTTTTTTCTTTTCTGTTTGCTCTGTGTATTCACCTCCATCGTCTCCCCTTGCTCCCGCGGACATTCGTGCTCTCCTGTCCGCTCTCCCAACACCATTTCTTCTGTTGGGAGATTTTAATGCCCATCACCCCCTGTGGGGTTCGCCAAGGGCTTGTGCGAGGGGAACTCTTCTTTCCGACATTTTTACCAGTTCTATCTCTCTTTCTTAATACAGGTGAGCCTACGTTTCTTTCTGATTCTTCCGGTACATTTTCTCACTTGGACCTTTCCGTTTGCTCAATCCAGCTTGCTAGTCGTCTGCAATGGAACGTCGTCGCTGACACCTACTCCAGCGACCATTACCCCTGCAACGTTTCTCTTCTGTCACACCACGTACAGCATTCCAGAGTACCTACCTAGATATTCACAAAAGCCGACTGGAGCTTGTATTCCAGCCTCGTGCATTTTGACGACCAGCCCTTCAACGGCATTAACCAACTAGTGCAGCACCTTACGTCTACGATTTTCTCTGCCGCCGAACGCACAATTCCCCGTTCATCCTCTCAACCTCGGCGAATGCCTGTTCCATGTTGGAACGAGGATTGTCGGTACGCCGTTCGTGCCCGTAGAACTGCACTTAGGGTGTTTCGGCGTTACCCTACACTTGGTAATTTGGTTACTTTTAAACAATCGCGCGCCAGGGCTCGTCGCATTATTCAGGATAGCAAGAAAGCATCGTGGACTCGTTTTGTCGAGTCTTTTAATCGCTTTACGCCTTCATCCGTTGTTTGGGATAAACGTCGTCGCTTCTCAGGTAAAGTGTCGCATTGTACTGTTTCTGGCCTTCAGGTTTCTAATGCCACCATAGTGGATCCGGCTGCCATTGCTAACACTCTGGGTGCTGCCTTTGAGACGGTTTCCATTTCAGACCATTATTCCGCCGGCTTTCGCTCAATCAAAGACCGGCTGGATTCCGCAACCTGTAATTTTCGTTCTGATAATACGGTGTGTTATAAAGGCCTTTTTACAATGAGGAAGCTGGAGCACGCTCTTCATTCCTCTAGGCACTCCGCTCCTGGGCCGGATGGCATTCATGTTCTGCTGTTAAAGAACCTTTCAGCCGACAGTAAGCGCTTTGTCTTACGGGTCTGTAATCGTATTTGGCAGGACGGCCTTTTTCCTTCCGTTTGGCGCGAAGCCACCATTATCCCTATGCTTAAGACTGGGAAGGATCGCCAACTACCTTCCAGCTATCGCCCTATCTCCCTCACCAGTTTCCCCCTCAGGGGCTCACCTTATGTGAGTACGGGGTTTTGGCGCACCCGGGGGTTCCCGAGCCAATCATCGCCACATTCATCCCCTCACCCCCATCCGGTCGCGGTGGGTTCTTCAAGTGACCGGTGGACCCAAGGTAGGCTCTCGTGCGTTCGTTACATTCCATTCATACCGCACCTCACCATCGTTTCTTTCTTCTCCTGTCACTTTCCGGCCATTTCGCACCACGACATTCGCATATCTCTCTTTTTCTTCCCCGCCGGCCTACCTTGCGTGCGAAACGCCCACACAGTTTTAGTTTCTTTTATCTTTTTATTTAAATCCTCCGTGGACACAGCCTGACGGATACCCGCGCACCGCGTGCGCAGCTGGGTGAGTGGGTAATGGCGTCATCCCCACCACCCGGGGTCGTCATGTAGGGTATGTGTTCGTATCCGCTGTTCAACTGCAGTCCCGCGGGGGCGCCATTGCATGAGCTGCTGACTTCTGACGGCGATTGGGTCCCTCTGTCTATGTTCTGGGAGGTGTGACCCTGGGGTGAGTCTGCTATAGATAGGCCACTCACCCAAGCCGGGGTAACGCCCGAGAAGTCAGAGCCCGAGGTCGGAGACGGTTGCAATGGTGGAGGATTTATTTCGCTATGGAGCACCCTTCCTCCATTACTACTAACAAGCGCCGAAAAGTCTATGTAACAGAAGTGACACCACCGACAACTGGTTGTTACTTGGTCATTTCACGAACCGAAGAAGGACAAAGCTTTGAGAAGGTGAACCCTTTCATTATTCAAAAGGGCATTGATGCAATTGCTGGTGCGGTTCAGTCCTGCACTCGTCTACGGAATGGTTCCTTATTAGCCCAAACGAAATCCGATCTGCAAAGTAAGACCTTGTTGCGCGCTACGCTTCTCCACGGCTATCCTATCCGTGTCGAGAAGCACCGCACATTGAATTCCTGTCGAGGCGTTATTACCACCCATAGCCTCGATGGTATATCGGACGAGGACCTGGTAGAATATCTTGCAGACCAGAAGGTGACAGCGGTCCATCGAGTGCAGGCCAAACGCGACGGCGTATTGGTACCCACTCGTACCCTGTTTATTACATTTGATGGCGTCGATCTGCCCACGAGCATTTCCGCAGGGTACGAACGGATTTCTGTGAGGCCTTATATTCCTAGACCTCTGCGTTGTTTTAAATGCCAACGTTTTGGGCATACGCAAGTCTCATGTAAGAGTGCCGTTAACATCTGTGCAACATGTAGCCAGCCCTCACACGAAGGTACCTGTTCAACAGCCCCCGTCTGCGTTAATTGCAAAGGGTCTCATTCTGCTTCGTTTGCCGACTGTCCGCGGTACTTGGACGAGAAGGCGATCCAGGAGATCCGGGTAAAGGAAAAACTCTCCTTCGCTGAAGCCCGGAGGCGTTACCATGCGCGCCAACCTTCACTCCTGCGATCTGGCACATTTAGTTCTGTTGTTGCCTCGCCAGTACCACGAGTAGATGCCGAAACTCAGACCTGGACCTTGACTGGATTAACCGCCACTACCATCCGGCCGTCTATTAAAGCTACTGTTACCAAGCCTTATAAACCTGGTCCAAAGTCAATGAAGTCGCAAGCCGCTGAAAAGAAGCCCAAGCAGAAACTACGTAGGGAAGATTTCTTGAAAGACCCTCCGCGTGCGCGCGGTAGCAAAAGTTCACCTTCTCCTCCTCGGAGGTCGCTGTCCCAGGAAGGTCCTGGGACAAGCCGCGCTCAGCGGCACCCCTCACCCATCGCCACCCAGAACCGCTTCACGGCGCTTGAATCGGTTTCTGGCACTGAGCGCGTGGGCCCTCCCTCCGAGGAAGCTATGGAGTCTGACCAACTCCATACAAAAAGCCCAAGCCCAAAGGTTAAACAAAAGGTAATTTTAAGCCGCCCTTCTAAGTAGACAGTTTATCCCTTTTATTCATGGCTATCCTGACCTGGAATGTACGTGGTGTACGATCGCATAGGGCGGAACTGCAACTTTTATTGCGTTCCCATTCACCTATGGTCGTGTGTTTGCAGGAGACCAAGCTTCGCCCTCACGACCCTTTCGATCTCCGAGGGTACACTCCGGTTCGCTACGATCTTGAACCGGAGGAGGGTGCTCCTGCTCATGGAGGTGTCATGTTGTTGGTGCGTAATGACGTTCATTTTCATCCTATCACACTTACGTCCGACTTGCAAGCTGTTGCCATTAGACTGCAGTTACCCGGTTTTTTCTTTTCTGTTTGTTCTGTGTATACACCTCCATCGTCTCCCCTCGCTCCTGCGGACATTCGATCTCTCCTGTCCGCTCTCCCAACACCATTTCTTCTGTTGGGAGATTTTAATGCCCATCACCCACTATGGGGTTCGCCAAGGGCTTGTGCGAGGGGAACTCTTCTTTCCGACATTTTTTATCAGTTGAATCTTTCCATCCTCAATACAGGTGCACCTACTTTTATTTCTGATTCTTCTGGTACATTTTCTCACCTCGACCTTGCAATTTGCTCACTCCAGCTTGCACGTCGTCTTCAGTGGAACGTCGTCGCTGACACCTACTCCAGCGACCATTACCCCTGCATCGTTTCTCTTCTGTCGCACCACGTACAGCATTCCAGAGTACCTACCTGGATATTCGCAAAAGCCGACTGGAGCTTGTATTCCAGCCTCGTGCATTTTGACGACCAGCCCTTCTCCGACATTCACCAACTAGTGCAGCACCTTACGTCTGTTATTTTCTCTGCCGCCGAACGCGCAATACCCCGTTCATCCTCCCAACCTCGGCGGCCACCTGTTCCGTGGTGGAACGAGGATTGTCGGGACGCCGTTCGTGCCCGTAGGACTGCACTTAGGGTGTTTCGGCGACACCCTACAGTTGATAATTTGGTGACTTTTAAACAATCGCGCGCCAGGGCTCGTCGCATTATTCAGGATAGCAAGAAGGCATCTTGGGCTCGTTTTGTCGAGTCTTTTAATCGTTTTACGCCTTCATCCGTTGTTTGGGATAAACTTCGTCGCTTCTCAGGTAAAGTGTCACATTGTACTGTTTCTGGCCTTCAGGTTTCTAATGCGACCATAGTGGATCCGGCTGCCATCGCTAACACTCTGGGTTCTGCCTTTGAGGCGGTTTCCAGTTCAGACCATTATTCCGCCGGCTTTCGCTCTATTAAAGACCGGCAGGATACCGCATCATATACTTTTCGGTCTGTTAATGATGAATGCTATAACGAACTATTCACAATGAGGGAGCTGGAGCACGCTCTTCATTGCTCTCGGCACTCTGCTCCCGGGCCGGACGGCATTCATGTCCTGATGTTAAAGAACCTTTCAGCCGACAGTAAACTATTTCTCTTACAGGTGTATAACCGTATTTGGCAAGACGGCATTTTTCCTTCCGTTTGGCGCGAAGCCACCATTGTCCCTATACTTAAGCCTGGGAAGGATCGCCAACTACCTTCCAGCTACCGCCCTATCTCCCTCACCAGTTGCATTTGCAAGGTGATGGAGCGCATGATCAACGGGCGGTTGACATGGTGGCTTGAGTCTCAGAAACTTCTAGCGAACGCTCAGTGCGGGTTTCGTCGCTATCGCTCTACCGTCGACCATCTGGTGTCCTTGTCGACGCATATTATGAATGGATTTCTGAGAAAGTGTCAAACCGTGGCAGTATTTTTTGACCTGGAGAAAGCTTATGACACTTGTTGGAGGGGCGGCATTTTACGTACACTTCACGATTGGAATATCCGCGGTCGTCTTCCCATATTTCTTCGGGAGTTTATGACGGACCGCGTCTTTCGTGTACGTGTGGGCTCGGTTTTATCTCGTCGTTTTATTCAAGAGAACGGAGTACCGCAGGGCTCTGTACTCAGTGTCACACTTTTTGCGATTGCTATCAACCCCATTGTTGATTGTATTCCACCTGGCATTTCATCGTCCCTTTTTGTTGACGATTTCGCTATTTATTGCAGTTCACGGCGGACCTGTCTACTCGAACGCCGTCTCCAGAGCTGTATCGACCGTCTCTACGCCTGGAGTAACGCCAACGGCTTTAATTTCTCCGCCGAGAAATCCGTCTGCATCAACTTTTGGCGCCGGAAGTATTTCCCTCCGCCCACTCTCCATCTTGGGCCCGGGATACTTCCGTTTGCAGACGAGGCGAAATTTTTGGGGTTGATTTTTGACAGGAAGTTGTGTTGGACCTCGCACGTTTCCTTTTTAAAAGCAAAGTGTGACCGTTCTCTTAATCTTTTACGTGTTTTAAGTGGCACATCCTGGGGAGCTGATCGGACCGTCCTTCTTCGCCTTTATCGCTCTTTGGTCCGATCCAAGCTTGATTACGGGTGTATTGTTTATTCGTCGGCACGTCCATCTGTGTTACGTCGATTGAATGCCATTCACCATCGTGGCATAAGAGTCGCTACAGGGGCCTTTCCAACTAGCCCTGTACCCAGTCTGTACGCAGAAGCTGCAGAGCCTCCGCTGTCCTTCAGGCGTGAGATGCTCTTGTGCAGCTATGCTTGTCGACTCTCAAGCTTGCCTAACCACCCGTCCTTCGATGTATTTTACGAGGATTCGCTTGACCGGCAATATTTAGTTCGCTCCTCTGCATTGCTCCCTCCAGGGGTTCGATTTCGACTGCTACTTCGGCATTTGGACGTTACGCCAGCGCCGGCCCTTCCACGGGGGGAAACGCGTTTTCCTCCATGGTCCCGCGCTGAGGCCCACTGTCACCTTGGGCTAACGTCAATGTCGAAGACTGAGACCCCTGCTTCAGTCTTTAGATCGGCTTTTTTAGAAGTACGGGCTCAATTCGGGGACTTTCATTTTATCTTTACCGATGGATCTAAGACTGAAGCTGGAGTTGGATGTGCCTTTGTTTCTGGTCACTGTAGTTTTAAGTTTCGTTTACCTGCACAATGTTCAATTTTTACCGCCGAACTTTTTAGCATTTATCAATCTATTTTATACATTCAGCGGCACGCCTTACAGCACTGTTTTATTTGTACGGACTCTCTGAGTGCCCTTCAGACTATTACTGCGCTGTACCATTACCACCCGCTTGTACAGCGCATACATGACCTGCTCCACTCGCTTGGTGTCTCTGGCATCAGCGTGTCCTTCATGTGGATTCCAGGTCATGTGGGCATCTCAGGGAATGAGTCTGCCGACGCCGCTGCGAAATCGGCGATTTTATTACCCAGATTTTTTACTTCTGTTGTTCCCTCGTCTGATTCGTGTATTATTTTACGTCGCCGCATCCTCTCGCGCTGGCGCGATGAGTGGACGGCCCTCCGGGGGAACAAATTGCGGGAAGTTAAGCCTTTCCCGTTGATCTGGGATACCTCTTCTCGTTCTTGTCGTCGGGAAGAGGTAATTTTAGCTCGTCTACGGATTGGACATTGTGTTTTTAGTCATAGGTATTTGCTCAGTGGTGACCCCGCACCACTCTGTGGGCAGTGTGTCGTGCCCTTAACGGTGCGTCACATTTTAACAGAGTGTCAGGTTTTAGCTGCATTGCGTGCTCGTGTGGGTCTGCCTGTTGGCCTAGCCAACGTTTTGGCAGACGACACGCGTGCTGTAGAATGTGTTTTACGTTTTATTCATGACAGTGATTTTAATCTGCGCATTTAATGCGTTGGGCGCCTGTTGGCTTAGTACTTTTATTCTGCCTGTTTTTATGGGAACTCTTATCCCCAGTGGACATATGGCGCTCATGTCCCTCGCATTCTACAGTTCCTGACACGTTTTAATCGTTTCTTGCCCTTGCTTTTAGTGTGTTGATTTTTCAGAACTTTGTATTGTTATTGTTATTCTTGTTGTTCTTGTTATTATTGTTATTATTGTTATAGTTATTGTTGTTATTGTTATTTTGTTATTGTTCTGTTGTTAGTTTTAGCTTTTTGAACATCGCGGGTTTGTGTCCCGTTTTTAACTATGCGGTTTTTTACCTGTTTTATATTGTGACCTAATTTTTATACATTGTAAGGGCGCTGATGACCGTAGCAGTTTAGCGCCCTTAAACCGCATATCATCATCATCATCACCAGTTTCAGTTGCAAGGTGATGGAGCGCATGATCAACGGGCGGTTGACATGGTGGCTTGAGTCTCAGAAACTTCTAGCGAACGCTCAGTGCGGATTTCGTCGCTATCGGTCTACCGTCGACCACCTGGTGTACCTGTCGACGCATGTTATGAATGGATTTCTGAGAAAGTGTCAAACCGTGGCTGTATTTTTTGACCTGGAGAAAGCTTATGACACTTGTTGGAGGGGCGGCATTTTACGTACACTTCACGCATGAAATATCCGTGGTCGTCTTCGCATAATTCTTTGGGAGTTTATGACGGACCGCGTCTTTCGTGTACGTGTGGCATCGGTTTTATCTCGTCGTTTTATTCAAGAGAACGGAGTACCGCAGGGCTCTGTACTTAGTGTCACACTTTTTGCGATTGCTATCAACCCCATTATTGATTGTATTCCACCTGGCATTTCATCGTCCCTTTTTGTTAACGATTTTGCCATTTATTGCAGTTTACGGCGGACCTGTCGACTCGAACGCCGTCTCCAGAGCTATATCGAGCGTCTCTACGCCTGGAGTAACGCTAACGGCTTTAATTTCTCCGCCGAGAAATCCGTCTGCATCAAGTTCTGGCGCCGAAAGGCTTTCCCTCCGCCGTCTCTCCATCTTGGGTCGGAGGTCCTTCCATTTGCAGACGAGGTGAAATTTTTGGGGTTGGTCTTTGACCGGAAGCTGAGCTGGACTTCTCACATCCTGGGGAGCTGTTCGAACCGTCCTTCGCCTTTATCGCTCTTTGGTCCGATCCAAGCTTGATTACGGGTGTATTGTTTATTCGTCGGCACGTCCATCTGTGTTACGTCGATTGAATGCCATTCACCATCGTGGCATAAGAGTCGCTACGGTGGCCTTTCCAACCAGCCCTGTACCCGGTCTGTATGCTGAAGCTGCAGAGCCTCCGCTGTCCTTCCGGCGTGAGATGCTTTTGTGCAGCTATGCTTGTCGACTCTCAAGCATGCCTGACCACCCCTCTTTCGAGTTATTTTTCGAGGAGTCGCTCGATCTCCACTATTTGATTAGCTCCTCTGCATTGCTCCCTCCATTCGTCAACTCCTTCGGTATTTGGACGTGACGCCAGCGCCGGCCCTTCCACGGGGGGGGGGGGGAACGCGTTTACCTCCATGGTCCCGCGCTGAGGCCCACTGTCACCTTGGGCTAACGTTCATGCCTAGACTGAGACCCCTTCTTCAGTCTTTAGATCGGCTTTTTTAGAAGTACGGGCGCAATTCGGGGACTTCCATTTTATCTTTACCGATGGATCTAAGACTGAAGCTGGAGTTGGATGTGCCTTTGTTTTTGGTCACTGTAGTTTTACGTTTCGTTTACCTGGACAATGTTCAATTTTTACCGCCGAACGTTTTAGTATTTATCAGGCTCTTTTATACATCCAGCGGCATGATTTACAGCACTCTGTTCCTTGCGCAGACTCCCTGAGTGCCCTGCAGAGTATTAACGCGCTGTACAATTATCACTCACTCGTACAGCGCATACATGACCTGGTCCACTCGCTTGGTGTCTCTGGCATCCGCGTCTCCTTCATGTGGGCATCTCAGGTAATGAGTCTGCCGACGCCGCTGCCAAATCGGCGATTTTATTACCCAGATATTTTAGTTCTGTTGTTCCCTCCACAGATTTGTTTGTTGTTTTACGAAGCCGCATCCTCTCGCTTTGGAGGGATGAGTGGACGGCCCTCCGGGGAACAAGTTGCGGGAGGTTAAGCCTCTCCCGTTGATCTGGGGTACCTCTTCTCGTTCGTGTCGTCGGGAAGAGGTAATTTTAGCTCGTTTGCGGATTGGACATTGTGTTTTTAGTCATAGGTATTTGCTCAGTGGTGACCCCGCACCACTCTGTGGGCAGTGTGATGCGCCCTTAACGGTGCGTCACATTTTAACAGAGTTCCAGGTTTTAGCTGCATTGCGTGCTCGTGGGGGTCTGCCTGTTGGCCTAGCCAACGTTTTGGCAGACGACACGCGTGCTGTAGAATTTGTTTTACGTTTTATTCATGACAGTGATTTTAATCTGCGCATTTGATGCGTTGAGCGTCCTTTAGCTTAGTAATTTTATTCTCTCTGTTTTTATGGGGACTCTAATCCCCAGTGGACATATGGCGCTCATGTCCCTCGCATTCGACAGTTCTTGACACGTTTTAATCTTTTATTGCCTATGCTTTTAGTGTGTTAGTTTTTGCATTGTTGTATTGTTGTTTTTAACTTTTTGGACATCGCGGGTTTGTGTCCCGTTTTTAATTATGCGGTTCTTTTACATTTTTGACTTTATATTTTATACATTGTAATGGCGCTGATAACCTTAGCAGTTTAGCGCCCTTAAACCGCATCTCATCATCATCATCATCAGCCATCGTTTCTTTCTTCTCTTCTACTTCTGCACATTTCGCACCGCGTCCATTCATTTACACATCTCTTTTCCTTCTTCGCCGGCCTACCTTGAGTGCGAAACGCCCACACACGGTTATGGCTGTGTTTTTTGACCTGGAGACACTTGTTGGAGGGGCGGCATTTTACGTACACTTCACGCATGGAATATCCGCGGTCGTCTTCCCATATTTCTTCGGGAATTTATGACGGACCGCGTCTTTCGTGTACATGTGGGCTCGGTTTTATCTAGTCGTTTTATTCAAGAGAACGGAGTACCGCAGGGCTCTGTACTCAGTGTCAGACTTTTTGCAATCGCTATCAACCCCATTGTTGATTGTATTCCAGCTGGCATTTCATCGTCCCTTTTTGTTGACGATTTTGCCATTTATTGCAGTTCACGGCGGACCTGTCTACTCGAACGCCGTCTCCAGAACTGTATAGACCGCCTCTACGCCTGGAGTAACGCCAACGGCTTTAATTTCTCCGCCGAGAAATCTGTGCATCAAATTCTGGCGCCGGAAGGCTTTGTTTCCGCCCTCTCTCCATCTTGGGTTGGAGGTCCTTCCATTTGCAGACGAATTGAAATTTTTGGGGTTGATTTTTGATAGGAAGTTGTGTTGGACTTCGCACATTTCCTTCTTAAAAGCAAAGTGTGAGCGTTCTCTTAATCTTTTGCGTGTTTTAGGTGGCACATCCTGGGGAGCTGATCGGACCGTCCTTCTTCGCCTTTATCGCTCTTTGGTCCGATCCAAGCTTGATTACGGGTGCATTGTCTATTCGTCGGCTCGTCCGTCTGTACTACGTCGATTGAATGCTATTCACCATCGTGGCATAAGAGTCGCTACAGGGGCCTTTCCGACCAGCCCTGTACCTAGCCTATATGCTGAAGCTGCAGTGCCTCCGCTGTCCTTCAGGCGTGAGATGCTGTTTTGCAGCTATGCCTGTCGACTCTCCAGCTTGCTTGACATCCCGTCCTTCGCGTTATTTTACGAGAATTCTCTTGATCGGCAATATTTAGTTAGCTCCTCTGCATTGCTCCCTCCAGGGGTTCGATTTCGTCAACTTCTTCGGCATTTGGACGCCAGCGCCGGCTCTTCCACGGGGGGAAACGCGTTTTCCTCCATGGTCGCGCGCTGAGGCCCACTGTCACCTTGGGTTAACGTCGATGCCGAAAAATGAGACCCCTGCTTCCGTCCTTGGATCACCTTTTTTAGAACTACAGGCGCAGTTCGGGGACTGTCATTTTATATATACCGATAGGTCTAAGACATGTTGGAGTAGGATGTGCCTTTGTGTTTGGTGCACAGAGTTTTACTTTTCGTTTACCTGGACAATGTTCGATTTATACCGCCGAACTTTTTAGTATATATCAATGTGTTTTATACATTCAGCGGCACGTCTTACGGCGCTGTGTGGTTTGTACGGACTCTCTGAGTGCCCTTCAGAGTATTTACGCGCTGTACAGTTACCACCCGCTCGTACAGCGCATTCATGACCTGCTCCACTCGCTTGGTGCTTCTGGCATCAGCGTCTCCTTCGTGTGGATTCCAGGTCATGTGGGCATCTCAGGCAACGAGTCTGCCGAAGCCGCTGCCAAATCGGCCATTTTATCACCCAGATGTTTTACCTGTGTTGTTCCTTCCTCAGATTTGTGTGTTATTTTATGTTACCGTATCCTCTCGCGCTGGCGCGATGATTGGGCGGCTCTTAGGGGGAACAAGTTGCGGGAGGTTAAACCTCTCCCGTTAGTCTGGGGTACCTCTTCTCGTTCTTCTCGTCGGGAAGAGGTGCTTTTAGCCCGTCTACGAATCGGACATTGTCTTTTTAGCCATAGATACCTCATCAGTGGTGACCCCGCACCACTCCGTGAGCAGTGTGATGCGCCCTTAACGGTGCGTCACATTTTAGCAGTGTGTTAAGTTTTAGCTCCGTTGCGCGTTCGTGTTGGTCTGCCTTTTGGCCAAGCCAACGTTTTGGCAGACGACGCGCAGGCTGTAGAATGTCTTTTACGTTTTATCACTGACATTGGTTTTAGCCGTCGCATTTGATGCGCTGAGCGTCTTTTGACTGTGTGATTTTATATTGTCTTTTTAATGGGGCATTTCCTCCCCAGTGGACATCTGGCGCTCGTGTCCCTGGCATTCTACAGTTCTTGGCACGTTGTTTTACTCCTTTATTGACCATGGTTTTAGTGTGTTCGTTTTTGGAATTTGATGTCTTGTTTTTTACCTTTTGGACATCGCGGGTTTGTGTCCCGTTTTTTAATTATGCGGTTTTTTATCGGACTTTTATTTTTGGACTGCCCATTTTATACTTTGTAAGGGCGCTGATGACCTTAGCTGTTTAGCGCCCTTAATCCGCATCTCATCATCATCATCATCTGTTAATGAATTTATATTACAACTATAAATTATTTAAAGAAAGATGCTAAGGCTATTCTAACGGGAGATCTTAATATTAACCTAGACCCTAATGATAAATATACAAACGCCTAAAAGAGGTCTTTAATTCATATAATATAAAACATTTAATTCAAGTACCCACTAGAGTAACTGATAATACTTCAGCTATCATTGGCCATATTGCATCCAATGTAACAGAAATATACTCTGCGGTTTTAGAAACCTATATCTCCAATCACTATGCCCAACTGACTAGCTTTAATGTATCCAAATATGAAATAGCGTGTAAAGAAAGTAGAACAGTAAGAGATTTAAGTAGTGAAAACTTAAATGAGTTAATAAATAGTTCAGCAGGAATAGATTGGGAATGTACGTTATAGGATATTGGTAATGTAAATGATATATGGAACCAGTTCTATAATATATTTAAATTGAACTTTGATGCTTTATGTCCAAAAATAAATGTGAATATAAATAACACTGCAAAGAAAAAAGTAAAATTACCATTAACAACGATGAAACTGAAAGAGAAAATGTAAGATATGTATGTACGGTGTAAAAGTTCCTCGCTAGGGTATTATAAAAATATGAGATGTATCTCAATAATTTGAAAGCTGTTAAAATAAATCCATATAGAGAAAGGATGACAAAATACAAAAATGTCAATAAAACAGCCTGGGGCTTATTAATGAAGTGAGAAGATACGTAGGGGTTGGGCTATTGGGTCAAGCTGCTATAGTCCTGGCGCATGCGCACAAGGTAAAATATCTGCGCGACCTCTGGTTAAGTTGCGGAATGGGGAGAAGCAGGGCGACCATACGCGCGAAGTAAGCATTAAAGGAGACGGTGTAACAGTCACACGATGTACGCTTTAAACACGTGTTTATTTGTACACCAAATAAAACACGGCGTGACAGTCACACAACGTACGTATTTATGACGTGTTTAAAACATGGTGTAACAGTCATTTGCGGTATGTTTTTATAGCCTGTTTATCTGCCCACTTAATACTAAAGAAACGGTGTCAGTTACTCGACGTGCGTACGTGTTTAATACTATATCTTAATAATGGTACCAAAAACAGTAGATAACATTAGAAAATTGCGCGCGAAATGTGAAAATAGAGATTGAAGGACAAAATATTCATAATTTCAGCGTAATAGCACTAGATCTTATTACATGGAACAGTTTTCGAACATTTTCATTTTCTCAAATACACACTTTGTCATATATTTTTTTTTCTTTTGTTCGAGTGAACCATATCCGAGGTATTCTTTGTTATTTGTTTGAATTTTCCATACTTAAACTTTTTCTCAAATGGAAATTCGTTATTCGTTTTTTTATGTACTGGACATACAAAGAAAATGGAATGCTTCACATAGCAACCAGCTCTTAAAAGATTTGACTATCGCTTTAAGCCTACCATATTCCCCTGGTACCTACAAGAAAATTAGCAATGAGATTAACATGAAGTAGATGGAGAATAAACATTTGTACAAAAGTGTGTACAATAGTAGAGAAAGTCATGTGAGTGCAATACGTCAGATTATTTTTCTGTCTATACATTGAAATACAAATAAACTGTTGTAGAAATAGCTACATTACGTTATAATGGGAACAGCGATAGTCAAATGTTTTAGAACTGGACGCTATACACTGGCCTTAAAATTGCATACTGTTTCCATGCAATCGCTAGAAACATCGAAAATCTATGGGATTTAAAAAGAATGACAAAGCATTGAACAAATCCAACCATTAATAACGAATATCTCGGAAGTGGTGATGCCGCCAAAAAAAATCTTTGATTATAAAGCAATATACATATGTTGTGCAGTACATTTTCGTCTATTGCCTAACCAGTTATAAAAGAATTATACAAAATTCCTTCCTAATGAAGTGCACTTCAGGACTATTCCCAGTAAATTCAAGGCATACGTTGTATTTGTCATGTAAGTATCTTTTAATACATGGCATTTCATCAAAATAGTTATAGCCAATTTTTGGAAAATAAAGAATCGGAAACTGTTCCATGAAAACAGTAGTTTGGGGTGGAGAAATTTTGTTGAAATTCTTCGTGTTGTATTTTTGGAATTTACTGAGCCTAAATATAATGCTTGGTATTTATCCGACTTTTCGGTTTTGGGTTATGCTGTTAAAACACACACACACGCACGCGACTGCCTGGACCTTTTTCTAAACATGCCCTTTTTGGATCCAGGGGCTCTCAAAACATGTTTTCTTGTGAAATCTCGGTATTGAATTTTTGGGTGGAACGCAATACCTTCTCTACCTACCAGTACGTGGTAGAGAAAGTAAAAACTGAACATTGAAATCTACCTCCGCTTATAGGCTAAATAGAAAACGTCTCGCCTTCCCATAGAATATTCATACAACTTTTGCATTAAACCACTTTTAAAATTGAACCATTATTTTTAGGAGCAATGTGCATAATTATGTGGAACCTGGCCAATGACTAGTTCCTTACATTTGTCGTCCATTGATATGATTAAAAAATATTTTATACCCAAGTGCCCAACTCCGCGAGGACTGTGCTCTACCTTGCTTGCAAATGTTAAGTCCCAGCGCATGCGCACTGGCTTGACCCAAGTGCCCAACTCCGGGTGTCAGCTCTGTTTGCCAACGGAAATGTATGTTCCTGCACACCGTAAAAGAGCCTCTCTACCGTTTTCCAGCACCTTAAAAAAATTCAAGGCGAGTCTTTGGTTTATTGTCGCCCAATGAAACAGCATTTTTACACATTCCTTCAATGTAGGTTTTTCTTTTTATATTTAAATAATGTGTGGAAAAAATATTTACTGCGTTTAATATGGATTTTATATAGGGATGGAGAGGAATTACGTTTTTAATATAGATTTTATATGGGGATGGAGAGAAATAATGTGTTTTATATGGGGGTGGAGAGGAATTATGTTTTTAATATACATTTAAATGGGATGGAGAGGAATTGTGTACTTAATATGGATTCTATATAGGGATGGAGAGGAATTGTTTGTGTTTAATATGGATTTTATATGGGGATGGATGGGAATTATGTTTTTTAATGTTGATTTTATATGGGGTGTAGGGGAATTGTTTGTTTTTATTATGGATTTTATATGGGAATGGAGAGGAATTGTGTGCTTAATATGGATTTATATGGGGATGGAGAGGAATTGTGTGTTTAATATGGATTTTATATGGCGATGTTGAGGAATTGTATTTAATATGGAATTTATATGGGGATGGAGATGAATTATGTGTGTTAATGCGATATATGTGGAAATGGAGATGGGTATATAGAAGGGGATGAGATTTTGAATTTTTTTCAGTTGGGAAAGCATACGTGGTATAATCAGGTGTGCAGATCAGCAGACATGGCTATCTTCCCTACACCTGGATAGACCATGGAGATATCCCGTAGAAGTGTTTCAAAGCGCTGGGTATCGCTCTGGAGACGATTCAATTTGTTCTCCCGTTACATTCATTCTCCAATGTAACCGGTAGCACGCTCAGCACTGGTACTGTGTGACCACGAGAAGAAGGCAAGCGAGAGGAATGTGTAACATCAACACTTTCCTGCCTCCGTATCACATTTACGCTCGCCGTGTGGATACGATAAGCATGTTAGGTTATAAACTACTACACGGTGTTGTCAAGTACTCACCCATGGCAAGAGCCAATGCGTTAACACCTATTACGGCAGTTGCTGTTCTACTAGTATCAGATTTGGCAGCATGGGTGGTTAATTTACACACATAAACACATTTCGTAGTAAACAATCGACAGTACATGAGCAGATAAACAGTTACAGAACCCCGCTCGCCTTCTTCTCGTAGTCCAACAGCACATGTAGAGAGTACCTGCTTTAAAGTTCTCCATGACCTTTCTTTGTTTTGTGTGTGATATCGCAGTGGGCTCACGTTAGGGGCTGGTGCAGGTCCTACCCATTGTTTATCCAGACATTTGAGATTAAATTGCCCTTCTGACACGCAGAAAGGATTCCTATTTCTGGGAGGATTTATGAAGTTTCTGCTGTAGTTTACCGCCCCATGGCTACTGAATACAGTATCACATCCTGTATGCCCTCCATTCATCCGTTACAATGAAACTCTCATCATTGTAATCTTGCACAATGGGCAGCAGAGTTGCTCTGGACCGGTTGGGCACCAGGAGTCCAAAGCGCAGCTTGGTTGTCCGGCTTAGCCCTCCGACCAACCAGTGATTCCACCACATCACCTGCCGTCCAACATTATACTTCCTCTTGAAGAGGTGCGTCTCGTCTACTTCCACAATGTCATTGGGACCACCAAGTTGACGAAAACCGTGCCAGGCTATCTTGGTGGCCACATCGCGGAAGTAGCCGCTGCAGGCTACGGCAGTATCGTGTGCCACTCCCAGTTCTTTCTCAATATAGGTTAAGGGACACTTCTGCAGCCACGTACATGCGAACTGAACAATGACATTAGTTCCCAGTTCGCCATTAAACCGTACATGCTGGAGAAAGGTATTGCTGGTAGCTTCTAATCCGTGGCTGTTTGAACACCTAAACCTCCAACCAATGCCTCGGTTGGCCGATGCTACAGTGCTTATCTGGGCATTGCACTGAGGGCACCTACGGCCTTAGTTGGCATGACGGTTTTCCATTTCTGCATCCCTATCTGGTACAACTCCATGCAATACCAGAAACTGATACCTTTCTGGTTTGCCTGTCTTTTCCGTTCAGCTGTTAAACAATACTCAAATGAGCATTTAAAAGTCTGTTGCATAGCTCGCCATTGCCAATAAGTTCACGGGCGCCATCCTGAAGGCAAGCTGAAGACAGAATGAATCGCACTGAACATTTGCAGTACCCGAAACAGGTGTTGTTTCTGTGTTTACCGGAAATGGTTAGGTACTGTTGCGTCTTATTGTTAATGGGTTGCACGAGGTGGTGGATGGGGGAAGGGCGAGATAAGGAGAGGAGACAAGAATTAAAGCTGGTGCAAAACTTCTGGAATCATGACCCTGATTGCCACCCCAGCTGCCGAGCTTAGGAATGGTTTATGTTTAGCTTAATCAACGAAAGCGATATAATACCTGTGTTTACTCACAGTGCGTAACACATACAGTCTGTGTAGAAAGAGTCCGCATCTAGTTGTAATTTCAAAGAGAGCAGTGCCTAAATAGTGTTATTTTATATTTGTTATATTTATAACCATGGCTCCTACGTTTTCAAAGTTAAGCGTAAGGTATTATATAGTCAAAGCAGGGAAATAATTACAAATGTCCTCGACTTCATGAAGCAAGAAGCAGAGATGAAGGAAGAAAATATATGTTTACCCGAGTTCTACAAAAGCCTTAAGAGAGTGAAAGAAAGAGTAGCCAAAGCAACTGGTGTTTCACTGAGTTCCGTTTCCAGAGTTCTCAAAGATAAGAGAAAAAAAAACGTATTGGTGAAAGAGTATAATTGGACACACTTGGGAAGAAACATAAGGTCCCTAAACGTATTACAGAAATATACGATTTCGAAAATTGCATCATTCGGCGCACGATTTACAATTTTTATGTGGAAGAAAATAACAATAAGCAGATTGCTCATCAAGCTGAAAGACAGCATCAATTTTCAAGGTGGTGCTACAATTCTCAGAAAAATTATAAAAGATTTAGGGTTCTAGTGGAAGAAAACGAAATCAAATAGAAGAGCTCTAATAGAAAATATATAGATAGATATAGAATAGAAACATACAAT
The DNA here is from genome assembly GCA_030765065.1 of Deroplatys truncata. Taxonomy (NCBI): domain Eukaryota; kingdom Metazoa; phylum Arthropoda; class Insecta; order Mantodea; family Mantidae; genus Deroplatys; species Deroplatys truncata. The sequence continues at coordinate 274,089,948 of CM060990.1, forward strand.
CTCAGCTGGAAGAGTACCTTAATCAGAGGGTCAAACTATAGTGTATGAAGATGAGCCATACATACACAACAGTCATACATCTAAAAGTTGGAGTGATGATAGTGAATTAGGTTTGCAGGCACCTGTTGACAAAGGGCAAATACTTATTATCGTTGCAACTGCCCTTCTTTTACAAGTCGCAACAAAAAAAACAGGAGATTTTCATTGAGAAATGAATACAGAAAGTTACATGAAATGAATTAACACCATGTTGATACCTAATATGCCTGTTGGGTCTGTTCTGGTTATCGACAATGCTTCACAATGCGTCACCACTCAAATTGACAAACCACCTACCTCAAATTCTTTGAAAGAAGAAATGAGAGCTTGGTTACTTAGGGTAATATAGCTTTAGATGAAAGCATGAGTAAAACAAAGTTATATAACTTAATTAAAGCCAACAAACCGCTTCAGAAGTCATACATTCTTGGCCAGATATTAATACAACATGGTCATAATGGACTGCCACCATATCACCCAAATCTAAACCCAATGGAATTAATCTGGGCTGATGTAAAAAAAATGGATGGCTTGCAGAAATATCACTTTAAAAGATGTGGAGCAGTTATGTCGCCAGCAATTTACAGAAATTGGAAGGCCAGAATGGGAAAATGTATGTCGACATTTTGAATAGATTGAGAATCATTATTTCGAAAAAGATGGAATAGCAGAAAATCAAATGGAAAGAATTCTCATCCAGGATAATGGTGCAGAAAGTAGCGACAGCAGTGATGACTGCAATGATGTGAGTGATTTCGCAGAAGAGGAAGGGCTGTCAGGTGTGGAAGATTTGGAGGCAGATGGTTGACAGGTTTTTATATTAAGCGCTTTTTACAGCGGTGGATTTAAATATACTGTACATAAACTATAAGTTTATCAGTGCAGTGTAATACAGTCAGTGCATAACCGGTGAGCGGATATTTGACAAGCACTTCTGTAGTATGCAGACGACTGTCACCTGATCTGGTACGCAACTCGCTTCATAGCTGTCATTAAGATTTTCGCACAAAAACTGTTCATTTTCATATAAGCAAAAATGTATCAGTAAATTTAACTTAATTTAAAACCTTAAACCTGAACTATTGTTGAGGAACAAATAATTGTCGATGCGGTAGTCTGTGTGCGTGAACAGTGGCAAACATAACAAAACCAGTATTTCCTTAAATGTTAAAACTTTTTATTAAACCATTATTCCACAATTGAATATTTTGCAATTGTTTTATTCAGGATTTTGCATTATGTTTCTCATGTGAAAAAAATTCTCCTAAATGCTTTCTAATATTATCAACAAAGGCACTGTTGTATTAGGAAGATTGCTAATATTGAAATTAGACCATTGTTGCAGTTGTACATTTTGTAACACCATACTGACAAAAGTCGTAATATATTTGAATGTTACTTACCTCAATCTCTTCATATACACCGTTTAAATTTAAATATATGTGCAATTAACCTATTTTGATTTTCAACATGTACTTGCTACACATCATAGCTTACCCTTCAACATATAATTTATACAGTGTCTCAATTTCGCCGAAAAGGGGAACCTATCTCATCCTTTCCCGTGAAATTCATATGTTAAGATTTAAAAATTTATGACGTACATTCACAAGACTTTCTCTGCCCCTTGCTATTTCACAAGTATACATAATACACGGGAGAGAAATAAAATGTCCTCCGTGGTGTAGTGGTTACCATGCTAGCCTCTGGTTCCCGAGATTGCGGGTTCAAACCCGACGGAGGGCGATGGACTTTTTTCGGGCATAAAAATCCTTAGTATGGCTTCTTTCGGAAGGGAAGTAAAGCCGGTGATCCCGTGTCGTAGATTTACGGCATGTAAAAGAACCTCAACCCTGATAGAGGCCTCTGAGCAAAATTTTCGGTCTTTCACCCCAATATAGAATGGGACGCTAAGGGCAACAACAGTTAAACAGCATCCATAAATAAAACTCAATTTCAATTTGAGAAATAAAATGTCAGTGAATGACTCAGAAATGTATACAGAGAGCGAGGGAAGGAAAGAGTGGATGTGAGACACCTTTGTAAGCAATCTGTACACAAAACGATTCTATGTTCTGAAAAGCATACAGCCAAAATAATTTTTGGGGAAAAAATTCTGATGAGTTAGGTTCACATTACTTTTTCTTACCTTCTATCGTTTATTAGTTTGTATACAAATGTTCTTACGATAGCTTATTTTTCTATTTAATTCATTTTCATCTAGATAAACCTTTGCAGAAATAGCTACATTACACATTACATTATAGATACAAAGAGAAGAGCCATAGTCAAATGTTGAAGAACTCGGCGCTATACGCTGACCTTAAAATGCCATGCAATCGTGAGAAACAACTGATTTTGACAGGACTTCAAGAGAACGACCAAGTGATGAATAATTCCAACCTTTAATAACGAATATCTCAGAAATGGCTTATGAAAAATAAACAAACAAAAAAACTCACTTGAAATAAACTGTGTGGTTTACATGGATCTACTTTTTTTTTGTACGTTTTTGTATTATATTCTTGAATATTTACCACTTATACAACATTATACAAAATTCATTCCGAATGGCTTAACAGGCTATTCCCAGATAATTAAAGATAAACTTGGTATTTGTCATGTAAATATCTTATGGTATTTTAATAAAAATCGTTAGGGCCATTTATAAAAAATAAAATATCTCGAAAAATGTTCCATGCAAAGTATAGTTTGGGGTGGAGGAATTTTCTTGAAATTCTTCGTGCCGCATCTTGCAAGATATTCAACATACCAGGTATTTGTCCAACGTTTTGTTTTTGAGTTACGCTGTTCGCAGACACACACACGGGCATTTTTCTAAAAATGCTTTTTTGGGGGCCCAGGGGCCTCAAAACATATATTTCCAGTGAAATCTCGGTACGGAACATTTGGGTGGACGCAATACTTTCCATACTTATTATACGAAGCAGAGAAAGTAAGAATGAAAGAAGAAATATTGTCAAAATGGATAATAATTTTGGACAACTTGGACTTCCGTCTCCCTTTGACTTTTGACTTTCTCCTGCTGTGAAAAACAAGATCTCTGTTTGCTGACGTTTTTTGGGTAAAGGCATTTACTTTTAGGGAATGAAAAATAAATGTATAAGAGGAGTAACCATAGTTGATAATTATGCACTCTAATTGAAAGCGTGGGATCTTTTATCTGATTTACCAGGGAGAGAGAGAGAGAGAGAGAGAGAGAGAGAGAGAGAGAGTACCTCGATCTGTATAAAAATGTGTTATTTAAGACCTTAGGGAATTTTCCATTGTAGGGCATTGATACAACACAAAAAGGTGTTTTTGGACATTTTTGGCTGCCTAACTAGCAAAGACTCCTGTAATGGTTTTCTTACCTGGACTCTAAATCCTTTTTACCTACCCATTAACCGCGGTAGGTTAATTTTGAAAAAACCAAAATAAACACTTGAGATAACAATTTCCATCTGCTGCTTATGCGAGTGCAACTGATTTTCTGAATAAGACGCACGCAAATTGAGAACAGGTTCAATGACAAGACACTGAAAGTGATAGAACTAAGTGCATATTTCGAAAGTTTTTAACATTTCAAGAATTTTATGATAATATTTTTTGCAGTAGTTGGAGGAGGAATATTAAATTGAATAATTTTAACTCATTTTATTTATTTATCATTATTCATAAAAATAATAACTGTAAAGAACTATGTTTGATGTTAGGACTTAAAAATGTTAATGCTGTTATTGTAGACTTTCCTTCTTCTAAGTATGTTGCTTGTAATAAATCAGAAGCACAATTTATGTCTTCTGGTGTTGCTTCTTTTATCTTAACTCTTAGGTAGTCGCGTGCAGGTCATAATGACCCCACTGTTAATATTACTATTGATATTTGTTTAATGCTGTTGGTCACACTATTCTTTCTCCCAGTACCTTCCCTGAATTGTATTGTCGTCCTGTTGCGATTATTGCTGACAATGTGGCTATGCTCGTTTATGAGTAGAGACGTTTGTTTGTCTCGGGGTCAATTTGTACCCCACATTACTAGTAGTGTAACTTAAAAATCACAGTGTAAAGTGCATTGAAGAAGTGAAAAAAAATTACATATCAAAATAATAAGATGAATAAAGTTTAGAACTTCAATATTAAAAGAAATTCCATTTCATAATCTTAAAACTTCAATATTAAAAGAAATTCCATTTCATAATCTTATCTTTTTATGTTAATTTTAGAAGCAGTATCCATGTAGATATCTGTTAGCATGTATGTCATTTATGGAATTTTGCCATGTAATTTGTTTTGGAATATTTATTACTCACAGAATTAACATTGCTTCCTGAATTTTATTTAACAATCGTGTAATAATGTGAATACTTGGACAAAAGAAAATTAACAAATGCATGGAGTCCATAATGACCCCACGCAACTGTTTATGTCAAAAAATATTCACGCGACTACTTAAGGGTAAAGAGCCGGCATTAGCTATGAAGCACTAAGGACACGCGCTGAAAGTTTGTACTCTACATTCCCGTTTCCACTACCAGTGCAGAAATGACATTCAGCACAATGACTAGGGTAATGACAAAATTAAGAAATAGGATGGATCAGGATACGCTTCAAACTTGTGTGAAGGTGTCAGCAGAAGGGGACGAGGAACCTACAGAACCTTTCATTGATGTCATCAACAGATTTGCTGTAAAAAAAAGCCACGACGCAAAAGTTTGCTGTAAATGTAAGTTATTGCATGCAATAATAATAATATTTTATTGATTCTCATAATTTTATTCATTAAGATACTGAATTAACTGAGGTTATTTTTACTCAGTACTTACACATAATTTAATAATTATAAGACTTATTAATACCGTTGTTTTTTTTTTCTTTTTATACGGTATAACTAAAATTTGAAGCCTAATAACATTCCCTCCCCCTCATCAAGCTTCCCTCCAGAGGAAAGTGGTTGTATTCATTACTGAGGTCAATACGCCTAGTCGCTTTGCGGGTAGTACCGTTATAACCTCTCTTTTGTGTCGTTATGTGCAGAATTCCCCCAAGGACAAGGTGACGAATACCTGCATAGCAGCATATCTCATACCTAAACAGTCGTGAACAAATGTTAAAACATACATTTCAAGTACTGTCTTCCACAGCAAAGAAAGTCCCAGGAGAACGAAGGGCAGGGGGGAAATTGCTGATGAGACATGGGCCGAAACCTGCCTACTGGCTTATGGTACCCTTGTTTATGACACACATGACAGCTCATTCAATAGTTTTACTCCTTGCATAGCATGGATTCTCCGTCACACATATTCACTGTCCTTGTCGTACTGTTTCCAAACAGATAAGGATGGCACATTCCTGACAGGGCCTTTTTCTCCGTTGGCGAACAGTAAACATTTACTTTTTCAGTGCATTAAAAAAAACTTTTCATGTTTATTACGGAAGAGAAGGTTTTCTCGAGAAAACGTAAAATTGGTGGGAAAATTATACAATTAAATCGCCTACCAATATAATGAAATATTGAGATACGTTTAGCCGGAGCTATAAAATATTTTTCGCGTTAATCGTTAATAACGAAAAAAGCAGGCTCTATCCATGAGCTCTCCAGGTGGGAAGATAGACATGTCTATTTACCTGCTCAATTCTTTATGCAACATATCTTTTCCTAATTGAAATAAATATGGAAAATACCATCAACATCTTCCACATAAACAACTCTATTTGCACATATATCCCATAAACACACGTAATTCCTCTCCATCCCCATATACAATCCATAAAAAAAACACAATTTCCCTCTACTCCATATAAAATCCATATATTCCTCTCCATCCCCATATAAAAGCTATATTAAACACACATAATTCCTCTCCATCCCATATAAAATCTATATTAAACGCGTAATTCCTCTTCATCCCTATATAAAATCCATATTAAACGCAGTAAATATTTTTTCTACACATTATTTAAATATAAAAAGAAAAACCTACATTGAAGGAATGTGTAAAAAATGCTGTTTCATTGGGCGACAATAAACCAAAGACTCGCCTTGAATTTTTTTAAGGTGCTGTAAAATGGTAGAGAGGCTCCTTTACGGTGTGCAGGAAGTTACATTTCCGTTGGCAAACAGAGCTGACACCCGGAGTTGGGCACCTGGGTCAAGCCAGTGCGCATGCATTTGCAAGCAAGGTAGAGCACAGTCCTCGCAGAGTTGGGCGCTTGGATATAAAATATTTTTAATCATATCAATGGACGAGAAGTGTAAGGAACTAGTCGTTGGCCAGGTTCCACATAATTACGCACATTGCTCCCGAAAATATTTGGTTTAATGCAAAAGTTGTATGAATATCCTACAGGAAGGGGAGACGTTTTCTATTTAGCCTATAAGCGGAGGTAGATTTCGATGTTCAGTTTTTACTTTCTCTACCACGTACTGGTAGGTAGAGAAGGTATTGCATTCCACCCAAAAATTCAATACCGAGATTTTACAAGAAAACATGTTTTGAGAGCCCCTGAATTCCAAAAGAGCATGTTTAGAAAAAGGTCCACGCACTCGTGTGCGTGCGTGCGTGTGTGTGTGTTTTAACAGCATAACTCAAAACCGAAAAGTCGGATAAATACTAAGTTTACTTCATTAGGAAGGAATTTTGTATAATCTTGTATAACTGGTAAACATTAGGCAATAGACGAAAATGTACTGCATAACAAATGTATATTACTTTATAACCAATTTATTTCAAAGAATATTTTTTTTGGCGGCATCACCACTTCCGAGATATTCGTTATTAATGGTTGGATTTGTTCAATGCTTTGTCATTCTTTTTAAACCCCATAGATTTTCGATGTTTCTGGCGATTGCATGGAAACAGTATGCAATTTTAAGGCCAGTGTATAGCGTCCAGTTCTAAAACATTTGACTATCGCTGTTCCCATTATAACGTAATGTGTAATGTAGCTATTTCTACAACAGTTTATTTGTATTTCAATGTATAGACAGAAAAATAATCTGATGTATTGCACTCACATGACTTTCTCTACTCTTGTACACACTTTTGTACAAATGTTTATTCTCCATCTACTTCATGTTAATCTCATTGCTAATTTTCTTGTAGGTACCAGGGGAATATGGTAGGCTTTAAGCGATAGTCAAATCTATTAAGAGCTGGTTGCTATGTGAAGCATTCCATTTTCTTTGTATGTCCAGTACATACAAAAAACGAATAACGAATTTCCATTTGAGAAAAAGTGTAAGTATTGGAAAATTCAAACAAATAACAAGGAATACCTCGGATATGGTTCACTCGAACAAAAGGAAAAAAGAAATATATGACAAAGTGTGTATTTGAGAAAATGTTCGAAAACTGTTCCATGTAATAAGATCTAGTGCTATTACGCTGAAATTATGAATATTTTGTCCTTCAATCTCTATATTCTCATTTCGCGCGCAATTTTCTAGTGTTATCTACTGTTTTTGGTACTATTATTAAGAGATAGTATTAAAAACGTACGCACGTCGAGTAACTGACACATCGTTTCTTAAGTATTAAGTGGACAGATAAACAGGCTATAAAAACGTACGTCATGTGACTGTTACACCATGTTTTAAACACGCCATAAATACGTACGTTTGTGACTCACGCCGCGTTTTATTTGGTGTACAAATAAACACGTGTTTAATGCGTACATCGTGTGACTGTTACACTGTCTCTAGTGCTTTTAATGCTTGCTTCGTGCGTATGCTCACCCTGCTTCTCCCCATCCCGCAACTTAGCAGACGACGCCAGCAGATGTTTTATCACAGCCTACTACATATCTGGCCTGCGCGCTCTGCCATCAAGGCATGGTCACGTGACAAGGTGCAGGCAGCGAACGTTCTAAATGCATGATTGTGTTACAGATTTTCTATCAAAGAATAAAGCAGTTCTTTTGTGCATATTTTGAGTTATTTCACTTGTGAAAGTATTCGATTTTTACCCCCACTTCTACGGATTGCAAACCACATTGGGGTAAGTAAAATATCTGGTATTATAGTTATTATATCTGTTATTGTAGTATGTTGCAGAAGTATACTTGGTTATGTCTGCCACAACTCTGAAAGTAACTAATAACCATTTGTATGCTTTTATCAGAGAATTATATTTTAAATGTATAAAACAACGGTGTTTTCTTTGTATTTTCAGAGCTGCAGTGCCTTTCAAGTGTTCAGTACCAGGTTGCAGATCAAATTATGAACCTTCGTATGTAACCTGCTTTAGGTTCCCCAGAGATAAGTAACGACGAAAATTATGGCTAAGCAGAATACGCAGGCAGAATTTTGAGTTCACTGAAAATGCTAGTCTACATTAGACACTTTCCAGAAGAAATGGTTATGCGAGAGGATAAATGGCAGGATAAAGATGGAAGATTGCATTTCATTCCACGTGCTAATCATTGCCTTACGGATGATGCTTTTCCTACAGTTGTTAATGAAGGCACACCCCACTTAAGCTTTTCACTTCCAAAGAAAAGAACAAGAGAGGAAAGGGAAGATGAAGCACTTCAAACAGCCCTGGATCAAAGTTTAGCTTCATATGATAAGGAATTAGAAAATAACAAGTTACTCACATATGAAGATGTAACAGTTATTATAAAAAAAATGTGTGAACAAGAGAAAAGATTAGGCACTTTCAATTAGTGTTAGTCCTATTACAGTGCTAGAAATAAATACAGTATCAGTGCCTTATATTGTTAGTAGTTTTGTGGTTTCTAGTGATAGGTGCTTAAAAGTGTATATAAACAAAGAATTAAATCCAAAGGAACTGAATCTAGTGTTATCTTGGAGAAATCTCAGATGGATGCATTATTTGAATTGTGTAGTGTGCCTATGTCAAACGTTAAAGAAAACAAACTTGCTGCAGCAGTGAAATTGTTAAAAATAACATGAGGTGCTAGATGCTGTTAAGTGTCCTTACAGAGCAGATAGAATTATTCTCCTTTAAGAAGGAAAGGTACAGATGTTCATCAGATCTTCTTAGGTTGGCTCTGAGAATGTTCCTGATATCTCCTGCATGTTACAGAACCATACGTCAGTCACAGGTACTAACTCTTCCACATCCAAGTAACTTAACAAAACTGGCTGCCAGTCTAAATGTAAGTGACAGCAACTTTAATATTAGCAATTCCTACATTGTTGGTCGCATTTGTTCCTTGAAAGCTGGGGAAAGATTTGTTAATCTTTTGATGGATGAAGTTTATATTTCACCAGAGTTAACTTTTAAAGGTGGTGAATTTGTAGGAACTAGTGCAACAAATACACATGAGCTTGCTAAAACAGCTCAAGTGTTTTCAGTAAATGCTGCATTTGGTAATTATTCAGATGTCATTGCCATTTTGCCAGTCAGAAATTCTGGGGACTTCTACATGCTACTGTGAGTAACATTCTCTGCCAACTTGGCAAACTTGATGTAAAGTAATCACTCATTGCTGATAATAATCAGATCAACAAATCTTTGTTTCACAAATTTGGTTATTCTTCAGTAGAAAATCCCTTTAGCCAATCACAGCCTCTGTTTTTGCTGTATGATACTGTGCATATTTTCAAACATATAAAGAATAATTGGATAAACCAGAAAGATCTTATGTTTAATTTTCCTGATTTTGAAAATCCAGATGTAATTAAAAGGGCTAATTTTGGTCTCCTCAGATCTCTTTATCACAAAGAAAAGAATCAATTGCTGAAATTTGGTCATAAGTTAAATGCAAAAGCTGTCTATCCATCAAATATTGAAAGACAAAAAGTGAGTCTGGTGTGTAAAATGTTCAATTATGAAAATATTAATGCCCTCTTAGAATGCAATGATGGTTATGGAGAAACAGCAGAGTTTTTAAATATTATCCTAAAATGGTGGAATATTGTAAATGTTAAGTTTCTATGTAAGGATGTAAGGTATAGAAATGCTGATTAAAAGCAGTCTTTGCCATCGAGAAAGAAGAGTTAATTTTCATGAATAAATTTTCAGCATGGTTGTGCAATTGGGAACATCTCTGTAGGGAAAATGTACACCAAGAGCTGTCTAGGCGCACATTTTATGCAATAATGCAGACATGCTCAGGCCTTTATGGTTTAGCAAATTATGCTCTAACAGAATTAAAAGTGAACTATGTTCTGCTTGGCAAGTTTCAAACAGATCCTTTTGAAGAGCTATTGAGTCTTTACCGCCAGTTATCTGGCAGTAATTATTTTATCTCTCTCCAACAGCTATATGAGAGTGAGAAAAAGATCAGAATTAAAAATTTGCTTTCATTTTCATAAAAAACTGGTAACATTCCAGTAAGAAGCTTAAATGTGGGCGCAGATTCTGTAAACAAAAATGTTCCATCATTGCTGCCGTTTTGTGAAATAGAAATTGAAATTGCAAAACCAGTGGATAATGATGTAATGCCTATCGTGTTTTACGTTGCAGGTTATGCTGCTTTCAAGGTAGCAAATGGTATAATATGCCCTAAATGCATTGAGTTATTGATTTTAAATGGCACTTTAGTGTATGAATTTGAAGGTGCAGCAAGGCTGATTGATTCCTTAAGTAGAGGTTCTCTAAAGAAACCCACAATATATTGCGTAAAAGTAACGTGGTTGTGTATCCAACTATTTCAAAGCTTAGTCAAAGAGTGTTACAATGGTTTTATTAAAAGCAGTAATCATCTTGCCTTGTTGAAGAATTTGTGCATTCCCTATATAGTAAACATTATGGATGAAACCAGAGAAACGATCATCAATCAATGCAACCATAAATTTGAAGATTATTTTCATGATGTATGCTCAATTATTTGCAAAATTATTCTAAATAATTACTCCAAAATGGTATTTTTACGTTCCTCTGTCTTTTTGCTTGGAACTGTGGAATTCGTTGGCCACCGCCTTTGACTGCCGCCATAGTGAAATCAGCGCACATGCCTGTAGTTAGTGGGCTGTGTGTTTTACAAAGGAACGTAAAAATAAAGAACTAAGTTAATTTAAAATAATAGCAGCTAGACACCACTAGAACACAAAGATAACATTAAAGAAGTGATGACTTTTACGTATTTGTGCATGTATTGGATTTGAAAAAAAACTAAAATAATGCTATAAGTGATAAACACAGTGGAATCTGTAGGTGTAGTCGTTATGAGCCTATCAAATAATGTAACTGCAGAATTATTGTGTACTTTGTTTTAATAATGATAATAAATGAGGAAATTAAAACAGAACATAATTACTATGCAGTTAAGTTAAACAGCATTAAGTTACACAGGTACACATAAAAGCCAATTCACCTTATTACAAAGAAAGTGGCTCAAAATATGACAATTTTAAATTTAATTATGCTCTGAACATCTGTGTTATGTTTTGGGACAAAATATTATTTTCACTAAACTCCTTACCTTTATATAATCATATGTTTACAAGCTCAACTTCAAATGGAATGAAAATAAACAGCTAGATAACACAAATATCAAGCATTTCAGTTTATTAGGACTTTACCTACCTTTGAACACTATTGAGGGAACTTATTCTCATGCTTTATATATTTCATTACAACAGGAATAGCAAAATTAAGGATTGAAAAATGGTACAAAGAAGCATTTTTGGGATATGATTATATTTATTCCACTCAAAAGCTGTGGATATACAATAAAAATTAAAATATTCTGCACTAATTTAATACATTGGAGCAATTTTTCTCATTTACCACTGTACAAGTCAATACTCAGTGACAAACTTTTATAAGATTTCTTTTGTATTTACTCCCCCCAGGGGCTCACCTTATGTGGGTACAAGTTTTGGCGCACCCGGGGCCAAGCCAATCATCGCCATATTCATCCCCTCACCCCCATCTGGACTAACCACGTTATGTTTCTTTACTTTACTCTTCCTCTTCTACAATTATTTCTTATACTAGGTTTAGGCTTCTTAGGTTTATTTACTCGTGTCTCAGCAACAGGGATCTTTTCTATTTCCGTGGATGCTGTCCCACGGTTTCAGCGCAGCTTCCAACTTGTGTGCTCCCCGGAGGTCTCAAGCGTGAAGGTTGAGTGCACCCTCCTCACTACCCCTTTCCTGCGACACTAGGTGCGGAGCCGTTCCATTGTCACGTAGCCCTATAGGGGCCGGTCCCCTCGGACAGTTCGGCGACCGCGCGTGGCTGGGTTATCCGGGGGGCTCGACTTGTTACCGCTGTCTGGGGCCCGATGTAATATACCACAAGTCCCCTGAATCCACGTTGACTGTTGAGGCAGGGTGGCCTTAAGTGGGGGGCCACTGGCGGTTATTCCAGCGGCAGGGGCATAAAGTCGGGCCTGCCTATGGTGAACGTGTCGTAAACCGGTAAGTAGTGACAGTCGGAGGGTAACTCCTCTGAGGTATTCTCTGAGATCAGGCCTGGAGCGGGTGCTCCAGGCCGGCTCAGACCGGAAGATTAAGGTGTCTTTCCTTCTACATACCCCGGATGGCAGGCTGACGCCGACGGTTCCGGAAGGGGGACCTTTCCATTATGGCTTCTCTGCGCTCCAATATTTCAACACCTCGTTTTTTCGTTATGCGGCTAAAGAGCGACAGCAAAGATATGAAGCACCTCAGCCCCTTTTATATTCAGCGGGAGCTTGATAGAATCTGTGGTCCAGTGAAGAATGCTACACGGTGTAGAGATGGAAGCTTACTAATTGAAATTGCACAAGACGCCCAGGCCCCTAAACTGATAAAGGCCAGTCTACTAGGTTCCTACCCGGTGACTGTGGAGAAACACAAAACCCTTAACAGCTGTCGTGGTGTGGTTACAACTTCATGTTTGGTCGGACTTTCTAACGAAGACATCGTTAATGTCTCTCCGACCTAGGTGTTATTGCGGCATACAGGCTAATCGGGAGGAGGGACGATCAACCGTTTCCGCTGCGCACGGTCTTTCTTACCTTTGAAAGAACCGTGCTACCGCAGTTCATCTTGTGCGCCTATGAGCGCGTAGCTATTCGTCCCTATGTTCCTAACCCCATGCGTTGTTATCGCTGCCAGAAATTCGGTCACACACAACAACGTTGCACTGGCTCACCAGTTTGTCCTCGTTGTGGAACGGACAGTCACGATGACTCCATGTGTGCTAAGGACCCCAACTGTGAAGGTGCACACTCGTCGAACTCCAGGGAATGCCCACGCTTTATGGAGGAAAAGACCATACAGGAGCTTCGAGTGAAGGAACACCTGACCTTTCCAGAAGCGAGGAAGCGCTATCACGAACTACACTCTACATCCACCATGAGGTATTCAGCTGCCGTCCGCCTCGCTGTCCGGAAACAAGATGCCGTTGTGCAGACCTGTCCCGGCTCGTCCTCACAGGTTTCCATTGGAGTCCAAACTGATATACCTTCGGACCCGGTATCTCCCTCACCGGTTCCTGTTCGCACAAAAGATGCTTCCACCCCATCAGCTTCGACCGCAGGTTCCACCTCTTTGGACCACACAAGTCGCAAATCACCTGTTCGTCGTCCCATGGGTCGCTCCAGGACTCGCACCACCTGCTTAGATTCCGTTAGCAGCGATGGTGGCACGGAGGGATTCGAGAGGCCTGCCCATTCTCGACCGGGGCGCAGTCCTACCCGGAAGAAAAAGGTGAAACTCATCCGACCCACTGCGGCTACTAAATAACCATTATTTCCTTACCCGCACGCGCTTCTTGCCTATTTCAATTCAATGTGCGGTGCTTCTCGACACGGATAAGATAACCGTGGAGAAGCGTGGCGCGCAACAAGGTCTTACTTTGTTGATCGGACATTGTGCCAATAAGGAACCATTCCGTAGACGAGTGCAGGACTGAACCACACCAGCAACTGCAACAATGCCCTTCTGAATTATAAAAGGGTTCACCTCAAAGTTTTGTCCTGTTCTTGAAATGACCAAGTAACAACCAGATGTCGGCGGTGCTACTTCTGTTACAATAACATTTCGGCGCTTATTTGTATTAATGGAGAAAGGGTGCTCCATAGCGAATGAAATCCTCCACCATTGCAACCGTCTCTGACCTCGGGCTCTGACTTCCCGGGCGTTACCCCGGCTTGAGTGAGTGGCCTATCTATACCTAGCTCACCCCAGGGTCACACCTCCCAGAACATAGACAGAGGGACCCAATGGCCGTCGGAAGTCAGCAGCTCATGCAATGGCCCCCCCGCTGGACTGCAGTTGAACAGCGGATACGAACACATACCCTACATGACGACCCCGGGTGGTGGGGATGACGCCATTACCCACTCACCCAGCTGCGCACCCAGTGCGCGGGTATCCGTCAGGCTGTGTCCACGGTGGATTAGAATAAAATGTAAAAGAAATAAAACTGTGGGCGTTTCGCACGCAAGGTAGGCCGGCGAGGAAGAAAAAGGGAGGCGTAAATGAATGTACGTGGTGCGAAATGTGCAGAAGTAAAAGAGAAGAAAGAAACGATGGCGAGGGGCGACATGGAATGAAATGCACAGAACGCACGAGAGCCTACCTTGAGTCCCCCAGTCACGAGAACGAACCCACCTCGGCCGGATGAGGGTGGAAGGGTGATTATGGCGATGATTGGCTCGGGTACCCCAAACCCGTACTCACATAAGGTGAGCCCCTGGGGGGAAAAAGATGAGAAGGTTGTACTATAACTTCAGACAACTAGGGCATATAGTTAGTGCAGAGGTATTCAGGAATATGTATTTTACAGTGGCGTGCATTCACCCGCATCAACCCCAGTACTACTGGGGTAAGTATTTTAGAATTTACCGCAAGTATTTAAAATTTTTAGAATTTCATTGCACGTGAAATTAAATTTCTAGTTTTAAAATGCCTGTGCTCTATAAATGCTTATTTGGATCCGCCCGCTCTGTCTTTATATCTCTCTGACTGACAGTGAGCTGCCTTCGTTTCTTGTGTGACGTATTCCAGTCCCTTCAAACTCCAGGAGTGCTGACTTCACACATGCACTTAACACTTCTCACTCGACCTGACTGTTAAGGGCCGAGATAGATAGCCTCAGCAGCATTGGGCATGGAAGAAAGAAAGAAAGAAAGAAAGAAAGAAAAAACGGCCTGATACCAGCATGAAGGCAATGGATGTCACACAGATGAGTAGTACAGCAATTAGACACCAGATTGTTGTTGATAATGGATTGAAATCAGATCTATAAACTCATGTGATATAAGTTATTAATGCATTTCCTTTCTTACAACCAAAGAATGAAATGAGGAGTGACTTTTCAAAATGCGATAAGCCCACTCATGGACGAAAATTAGTTTGAAGCTGATTCATACTCCAAAAGATGGGCTGCATCAAGCTATGGTGTTGCTTTGAATCAAAACACAATTTTTAACCCTCTAAAGCAAGTACAAATTATGGGCTTTGTTTCAAAACGCGGTGAGTGCAGCACAGAAATTGGTTCAAAACCAAGATAAGTTCAGCTTGTTATGTCGTCCTCCATTGACTAGTGGTACCGTGCTAGCCTCTAGTTCCCAAGGTCGTGGGTTCAAACCCGGCGGAGGGCGATGGATTTTTTTCGGGCGTAAAAATCCTTAGCATGGCTTCCTTCGGAAGGGAAGTAAACCCAGAGGTCCCGTGTCGTACATTTACGGCACATAAAAGAACCTCAATCCTGATAAAGAGGCCTCTGAGCAAAATTACCGGTCTTTCACGCCCAATATAGAATGGGACACTAAGAACCACAGTAGTTAAAGAGCATCCATAAATAAAACTAAATTTCGTTTTTCAGCTTGTTACAATCTTTAATGTATGCTGTGCCACAGCCTACTACATATCTGGCCTGCGCTATGCCGTCAAGGCATGGCCACCTGACCTAGTTCAGGCGGCGAACGTTGGAAATGCATGTTTGTGTTACAGATTTTCTATCAATGAATAAAGCAGTTCTGTGCATATTTTGAGCTATTTCACGTGTGAAAGTATTCGATTTTTATCCCCACTTCTACGCCAACGACTTCACTTTCTCCGCCGAGATATGCGTCTGCATTAACTTCTGGCGCCGGAAATATTTCCCTCCGCCCTCTCTCCATCTTGGGCCGGAGATACTTCCGTTTGCAGACGAGGCAAAATTTTGGGGGTTGATTTTTGATAGGAAGTTGTGTTGGACTTCGCTCGTTTCCTTTTTAAAAGCTAAGTGTGAGCGTTCTCTTAATCTTTTACGTGTTTTAAGTGGTACATCCTGGGGAGCTGATCGGACCGTCCTTCTTCGCCTTTATCGCTCTTTGGTCCGATCCAAGCTTGATTACGGGTGCATTGTCTATTCGTCGGCTCGTCCAACTGTATTACGTCGATTGAATGCCATTCACCATCGTGGAATAAGAGTCGCTACAGGGGCCTTTCCAACCACCCCTGTACCTAGCCTATATGCTGAGGCTGCAGAGCCTCCGCTGTCCTTCAGGCGTGAGATGCTCTTATGCAGCTATGCCTGTCGACTCTCCAGCTTGCCTGACCACCCGTCCTTCGCGATATCTTAGGAGGATTCGCTTGATCGACAATATTTGGTTAACTCCTCTGCAATGCTCGCTCCAGGGGTTCGATTTCGACTGCTACTTCGGCATTTGGACGTTACGCCAGCGCCGGCCCTTCCACGGGGGGAAACACGTTTTCCTTCATGGTCGCGCGCTGAGACCTACTGTCACCTTGGGTTAACGTCGATGCCGAAAAATGAGACCCCTGCTTCCGTCCTTAGATCCGCTTTTTTAGAACTACAGGTGCAGCTCGGGGACTGTCATTTTATATATACCGATGTGTCTAAGACTGATGATGGAGTAGGATGTGCCTTTGTTTTTGGTGCACAGAGTTTTACTTTTCGTTTACCTGGACAATGTTCGATTTATACCGCCGAACTTTTTAGTATATATCAATGTGTTTTATAGATTCAGCGGCACGTCTTGCGGTGCTGTGTTGTTTGTACGGACTCTCTGGGTGCCCTTCAGAGTATTTACGCGCTGTATAGTTACCACCCGCTTGTACAGCGCATTCATGACCTGCTCCACTCGCTTGGTGCATCTGGCATCAGCGTCTCCTTCGTGTGGATTCCAGGTCATGTGGGCATCTCAGGCAAGGAGTCTGCCGACGCCGCTGCCAAATCGGCCATTTTATCACCCAGATGTTTTACCTCTGTTGTTCCTTCCTCAGATTTTTATGTTATTTTACGTTACCGTATTCTCTTGCGCTAGCACGATGAGTGGGCGGCTCTTAGGGGGAACAAGTTGCGGGAGGTTAAACCTCTTTCATTAGTCTGGGGTACCTCTTCTCGTCGGGAAGAGGTACTTTTAGCTCATTTACGAATCGGACATTGTCTTTTTAGCCATATATACCTGCTCAGTGGTGACCCCGCACCACTCTGTGAGCAGTGTGATGCGCCCTTAACGGTGCGTCACATTTTAGCAGAGTGTCAAGTTTTAGCTCCGTTGCGCGTTCGTGTTGGTCTGCCTGTTGGCCACGCGCGTCGTTTTGGCAGACGACGCGCGTGCTGTAAAGTGTCTTTTACGTTTTATCAGTGACATTGGATTTACCAGACGCATTTGATGCGCTGAGCGTCTTTTGACTGTGTGAAATTATATTGTGTTTTTAATGGGGCATCTCCTCCCCAATGGACATTCGGCGCTCGTGTCCCTAGCATTCGACAGTTCTTGACACGTTGTTTTACTCTTTTATTGACCATGGTTTTAGTGTGTTCGTTTTTGGAATTTGTTGTCTTGTTTTTTACCTTTTGGACATCGCGGGTGTGTGTCCCGTTTTTTAATTATGCTGTTTTTTTTATCGGAGTTTTATTTTTGACTGTACATTTTATACTTTGTAAGGGCGCTGATGACCTTAGCTGTTTAGCGCCCTTAAACCGCATCTCATCATCGTCACCCGTTATTCTGGAGCACCTCTTCTCGTTCTGCTCGTCGGGAAGAGGTGATTTAAGCTCGTCTACGAATCGGACATTGCCTTTTTAGTCATAGATACCTTCTCAGTGGTGACCCCGCACCAGTATGCAAGCAGTGTGCTGCGTCCTTAACGGTGCGTCACGTTTTAACACAGTGTCAAGTTTTAGCTCCATTGCGCAGTCGTGTGGGCCTGTCTGTTGGCATAGCCGATGTTTTGACCGACGACGCGCATGCTGTAGAATGTCCTTTAGGTTTTATCAGTGACAGTGGTTTTAATCGGCGCATTTGATGCGTTGAGCGTCTTTTAACATTATGATTTTATATTGCCGTTTTAATGGGGCTCTACCCCCTGTGGACATAAGACGCTCATGTCCTATGCGTTCTACAGATCTTGACACGTTTTACTATTTTATTGCATTGTTTCACGTAGCTTTTATAGTGGTTTTAACTATTGATGACTGATTTTAGAGTATGTTTGACTATGCGGGTTTTTACTCGTATTTTATTTTTGGACCTTCAATTTTATACTTTGTAAGGGCGCTGATGACCATAGCAGTTTAGCGCCCTTAAACCGCATATCATCATCCGTAGGACCTCTGCCCCCACGTCAGGCATCTGCTCCAGGCATTGTCATACGTCTTGGGGAGTGAGTCCTTGTTTTGGGTGGTCGTTACGGAGGAAAGGCTCTGGCCGAGTTGGGCTGTTTCCACCTTGTAGTTAACCACTAACTATGCTTTACAAAGAGTATACAGCCTAAGATAAATATCAAAGTTACAATTCAAAATCAGTTTCATTTTGTTATTTAAAAACAGTTTTAACTCTTTTTGGTAACTTATTACATGAAGAATCCCCCCTTTATTATTTATTTATTTATTTCTACTCCATAAAAGGTTAATTTCTTACAATCATATTGTGAAATTATTACATAATTATAACTAAGTTTATCTTACTTATTAGTATTAAGTTAATTGCTTTTATCTTACAAAAATCTCTTCACCTTTGCAGAATAGTTTTTGATGCTTTGGTTTACTCACAAGACTCTTCAAATGTGATTTGTCCCCAGACAACTTGAATTCTAGGTTAAACATGGCTACCAATTTCAAGAGCATTAAATTTGCTACCAAATTCCTGAACAAATAATGTTATAAGTTGTATTTGATATTTGTGATGAAATTCCCTGTTAGCATGGAATGACCCAGCTGTAGTGGAGAGCAGGTTATATATCTATGATACACAAAAAGGGAATAAGACATGGTTGTAAAAATTACAGGAGAATTACACTCACTAATATTGTAAGTAGGATATATGGAAGAATTTTGAAATAAATATTAGAAGAAGAATATATGACCAGAGAAACAGAACAATAATCCAGATTTCTAGCAGAAAAATATACAATTGGTAACCCATTTACTTCAAATCAAATAATTGAAAGGAGTGTGGAATACAGTCAAGAGTTACACATTTTATTTGTCAATTTGGAAGCCTGCAATTCAATTCTACTGATTAAACCCTGGGAATCTTTAAAAAATGATAGTATGTCCATGAACTTAATAAATGCAATTCAAAATTTACCTATATAGAAATTCTATAGTGAAGATAAAAATAAACAGACAGTGGTATGGATGTAATGGTTGGAAATAATGCCATATATTCATTACATTTTCCAGATGATCAGCTTATATTTACATTTTAAACAATCGCGCGCCAGGGCTCGTCGCATTATTCAGGATAGCAAGAAGGCGTCGTGGACTCGTTTTCTCGAGACTTTTAATCGCTTTACGCCTTCATCTGTTGTTTGGGATAAGCTTCGTCGCTTATCAGGTAAAGTGTCGCATTGTATATTTCTGGCCTTCAGGTTTCCAATGCCACTATAGTGGATCGGGTTGCCATCGCTAACACTCTGGGTGTTGCCTTTGAGGCGGTTTCCAATTCAGACCATTATTCCGCCGGCTTTCGCTGTATCAAAGACCGGCTGGATTCCGACACCTTTAATTTTCGGTCTGCTAATAATGAGTGTTATAATGAACTTTTCACACTGAGGGAGCTGGAGCACGCTCTTCATTGCTCTAGGCACTCCGCTCCTGGCCCGGACGGCATTCATGTCCTGATGTTAAGGAACCTTTCAGCCGACAGTAAACTCTTCTCTTACAGGTCTATAACCGAATTTGGCAAGACGGCTTTTTTCCTTCCGTTTGGCGCGAAGCCACCATTGTCCCTATACTTAAGCCTGGGAAGGATCGCCAACTTCCTTCCAGCTACCGCCCTATCTCCCTCACCAGTTGCGTTTGCAAGGTGATGGAGCGCATGATCAACGGGCGGTTGACATGGTGGCTTGAGTCTCAGAAACTTATAGCGAACGCTCAGTGCGGGTTTCGCCGCTGTCGCTCTACCTTCGACCATCTGGTGTCCCTGTCGACGCATATTATGAATGGATTTCTGAGAAAGTGTCAAACCGTGGCTGTGTTTTTTGACCTGGAAAAAGCTTATGACACTTGTTGAAGGGGCGGCATTTTACGTACACTTCACGCATGGGATATCCACGGTCGTTTTCCCATTTTTTTCGGGAGTTTATGACGGACCGCGTCTTTCGTGTACGTGTGGTTTCGGGTTTATCTAGTCGTTTTATTCAAGAGAACGGAGTACCACAGGGCTCTGTACTCAGTGTCACACTTTTTGCGATAGCTATCAACCCCATTTTTGCTTGTATTCCAGCTGGCATTTCATCGTCCCTTTTCGTTGACGATTTTGCCATTTATTGTAGTTCACGGCGGACCTGTCTACTCGAATGCCGTCTCCAGCGCTGTATCGACCGTCCCTACGCCTGGAGTAACGCTAACGGCTTTAATTTCTCCGCCGAGAAATCCGTCTGCATCAACTTCTGGCGCCGGAGGGCTTTCCCTCTACCCTCTCTCCATCTTGGGTCGGAGGTCCTTCCATTTGCAGACGAGGTGAAATTTTAAGGGTTGGTCTTTGACCGTAAGCTAAGCTGGACTTCTCACGTTTCCTTTTTAAAAGCAAAGTGTGACCGTTCTCTTAATATTTTACGTGTTTTAAGTGGTACATCCTGGGGAGCTGATCGGACCGTCCTTCGCCTTTATCGCTCTTTGGTCCGATCCATGTTTGATTACGGGTGTATTGTTTATTCGTCGGCACGTCCATCTGTGTTACGTCGATTGAATGCCATTCACCATCGTGGCATAAGAGTCGCTACGGGGGCCTTTCCAACCAGCCCTGTACCCGGTCTGTATGCTGAAGCTGCAGAGCCTCCGCTGTCCTTCCGGCGTGAGATGCTTTTGTGCAGCTATGCCGGTCGACTCTCAAGCTTGCCTGACCACCCGTCTTTCGAGTTATTTTTCGAGTAGTCGCTTGATCGCCACTATTTGATAAGCTCCTCTTCATTGCTCCCTCCAGAGGTTCGATTTCGGCAGCTCCTTCGGCATTTAGACGTTACGCCAGCGCCGACCCTTCCTCGGGGTGAAACGCGTTTTCCTCCATGGTTGCGCGCTGAGGCCCACTGTCACCTTGGGCTAACGTCGATTCCGAAGACTGAGACCCCTTCTTCAGTTCTTTGATCGGGTTTTTTAGAACTCCAGGCGAAAGTCGGTAACTGTCTTTTTATATACACTGATGGGTCTAAGACAGATGTTGGAGTAGGGTGTGCCTTTGTTTTTGTTCGGCATAGTTTTACCTGTCGTTTACCGGAGCAATGTTCGATTTTTACCGCCGAACGTTTTAGTATTTATCAGGCTCTTTTATACATCCAGCGGCATGATTTACAGCACTCTGTTCCTTGCGCAGACTCCCTGAGTGCCCTGCAGAGTATTAACGCGCTGTACAATTATCACCCACTCGTACAGCGCATACATGACCTGGTCCACTCGCTTGGTGTCTCTGGCATCCGCGTCTCCTTCATGTGGATTCCAGGGCATGTTGGCATCTCAGGGAACGAATCTGCCGACGCCGCTGCCAAGTCGGCGATTTTATCACCCAGAATTTTTACCTCTGTTGTTCCCTCGTCAGATTTGTTTATTGTTTTACGTCGCCGCATCCTCTCGGTTTGGAGCGATGAGTGGACGGCCCTCTGGGGGAACAAGTTGCGGGAGGTTAAACCTCTCCCGTTAGTCTGGGCTACCTCTTCCCGTGCTTCCCGTCGGGAAGAGGTAATTTTAACACGCCTTCGTATCGGACATTGCATTTTTAGTCATCGACACTTGCTTAGTGGTGATCCCGCACCACTGTGTGATATCTGTGCTGTACCCTTATCATTGTCATATTTTATTGGAGTGTCAGGTTTTAGCACAATTGCGCGCTCGTCTGTCTCTGCCTGTTGCTTTAGCCGACATTTTGACAGACGACGCGTATACTGTAGCAAGTCTTTTATGTTTTATCCATGACAGTGGTTTTATTCGACGCATTTAAGGCGTGGAGCGTCTTTTAGTTTTATGATTTTATATTGTCCATTTAAATGGGGGGCTGTTCTCCCCTGGGGTCATACGACGCTCTGGACCCTTGGCTTCTACAGAACCTGACACGTAGTTAAATCTTTTATTTTTTGATTTGCAACGTTTTTAGTGTGGTTGTTTTTAGACGTTGATATGTATTTTAATGTATGGACTACGCGGGTTTGTGTCCCGTATTTTAATTTCTGGATTTTAAATTTTCGCCTTCGATGGCTTATTTTAAAGTGTTGTATCTGCGGTTTTTTACCCATTGTTTTATTTTTGGACTTTAAATTTTATACTTTGTAAGGGCGCTGATGACCATAGCTGTTTAACGCCCTTAAACCGCATCTCATCATCATCCATCTTCGGTCGGAGGTCCTTCCATTTGCAGACGAGGTGGAATTTTTGGGGTTGGTCTTTGACCGGAAGCTGAGCTGGACTTGTCACGTTTCCTTTTTAAATGCAAAGTGTGACCGTTCTCTTAATATTTTACGTGTTTTAAGTGGCACATCCTGGGGAGCTGATCGGACCGTCCTTCTTCGCCTTTACCTCCAGGGGTTCTATTTCGACAACTCCTTCGGCATTTGGACGTTACGCCAGCGCCGGCCCTTCCCAGGGGGGAAACGCTTTTTCCTCCATGGTTGCGCGCTGAGGCCCACTGTCACCTTGGGCTAACGGAGATGCCGAAGACTGGGACCCCTTCTTCAGTCTTTAAATCGGCTTTTTTAGAAGTCCGGGCGCATTTCGGAGATTTTCATTTTATTTTTACCGATGGATCTAAGACTGATGCTGGAGTTGGATGTGCCTTTGTTTTTGGTCAATGTAGTTTTACGTTTCGTTTACCTGGACAATGTTCAATTTTTACCGCCGAACTTTTTAGCAGTTATCAATCTGTTTTATACATTCAGCGGCACGGCTTGTGGCAGTTTTATTTGTACGGACTCTGAGTGCCCTTCAGAGTATTAACGCGCTGTACCATTACCACCCACTCGTACAGCGCATACATGACCTGCTCCACTCGCTTGGTGTCTCTGGCATCAGCGTCTCCTCCCCTCAGGGGCTCACCTTATGTGAGTACGGGTTTTTGGCGCAACCGGGGGTTCCCGAGCCAATCATCGCCACATTCATCCCCTCACCTCCATCCGGTCGAGGTGGGTTCTTCTCGTGACCGGTGAACACAAGGTAGGCTCTCGTGCGTTCTTTGCATTCCATTCATACCGCACCTCACCATCGTTTCTTTCTTCTCTTTTACTTCTGCGCATTTCGCACCACGTCCATTCATTTACGCATCTCTTTTCTTCCTGGCCGGCCTACCTTGCATCCGAAACGCCAACACAGTTTTATTTCTTTTATCTTTTATTTTAATCCTCCGTGGACACAGCCTGACGGATACCCGCGCACTGGGTGAGTGGGTAATGGCGTCATCCCCACCACCCGGGGTCGTCATGTAGGGTATGTGTTCGTATCCGCTGTTCAACTGCAGTCCCGCGGGGGGGCCATTGCATGAGCTGCTGACTTCCGACGGCCATTGGGTCCCTCTGTCTATGTTCTGGGAGGTGTGACCCTGGGGTGAGTATGGTATAGATAGGCCACTCACCCAAGCCGGGATAACGCCCGGGAAGTCAGAGCCCGAGGTCGGAGACGGTTGCAATGGTGGAGGATTTATTTCGCTATGGAGCACCCTTCCTCCATTAATACTAACAAGCGCCGAAAAGTTTATGTAACAGAAGTGACACCACCGACAACTGGTTGTTACTTGGTCATTTCACGAACCGAAGGACAAAGTTTTGAGAAGGTGATCCCTTTCATCATTCAAAAGGGCATTGATGCTATTACTGGTGCGGTTCAGTCCTGCACTCGTCTACGGAATGGTTCCTTATTAGCACAAACGAAATCCGATTAGCAAAGTAAGACCTTGTTGCGCGCCACGCTTCTCCACTGCTATCCCATCCGTGTGGAGAAGCACCGCACATTGAATTCCTGTCGAGGCGTCATTACCACCCATAGCCTCGATGGTATATCGGACGAGGACCTGGTAGAATATCTTGCAGACCAGAAGGTGACAGCGGTCCATCGAGTGCAGGCCAAACGCGACGGCGTATTGGTACCCACTCGTACCCTGTTTCTAACATTTGATGGCGTCGATCTGCCCACGAGCATTTCCGCAGGGTACGAACGGATTTCTGTGAAGCCTTATATTCCTAGACCTCTGCGTTGTTTTAAATGCCAACGTTTTGGGCATACGCAAGTCTCGTGTAAGAGTGCCGGTAACATCTGTGCAACATGTAGCCAGCCCTCACACGAAGGTACCTGTTCAACAGCCCCCGTCTGCGTTAATTGTAAAGGGTCTTATTCTGCGTCGTTTGCCGACTGTCCGCGGTACTTGGACGAGAAGGCGATCCAGGAGATCCGGGTAAAGGAAAAAACTCTCCTTCGCTGAAGCCCGGAGGCGTTATCATGCTCGCCAACCTTCACTCCAGCGATCTGGCACATTTAGTTCTGTTCTCTCACCTGGACCTTGCCATTTGCTCCCTTCAGCTTGCTAGTCGTCTTCAGTGGAACGTCGTCGCTGACACCTCCAGCGACCATTACCCCTGCGTCGTTTCTCTTCTGTCACACCACGTACAGCATTCCAGAGTACGTACCTGGATATTCACTAAAGCGACTGGAGCTTGTATTCCAGCGTCGTGCATTTTTACGCTCAGCCCTTCGCCGACATTAACCAAATAGTGCAGCACCTTACGTCTACGATTTTCTCTGCCGCCGAACGCGCAATTCCCCGTTCATCCTCTCAAACTCGGCGACCGCCTGTTCCGTGGTGGAACGAGGATTGTCGGTACGCCGTTTCTGCCCGGAGGACTGTACTTAGGGTGTTTCGGCGACACCCTACACTTGATAATTTGGTGACTTTTAAACAATCGCGCGCCAGGGCTCGTCGCATTATTAAGGATAGCAAGAAGGCGCCGTGGGCTCGCTTTGTCGAGTCTTTTAATCGCTTTACGCCTTCATCCGTTGTTTGGGATAAACTTCGTCGCTTCTCAGTTAAAGTGTCACATTGTACTGTTTCTGGCCTTCAGGTTTCTAATGCCACCATAGTGGATCCGGCTGCCATCGCTAATACTCTGGGTGCTGCCTTTGAGGCGGTTTCCAATTCAGACCATTATTCCGCCGGCTTTCGCTCTATCAAAGACCGGCTGGATTCCGACACCTTTCATTTTCGGTCTGCTAATATTGAGTGTTATAATGAACTTTTCACAATGAGGGAGCTGGAGTACGCTCTTCATTGCTCTCGGCACTCCGCTCCTGGGCCGGACGGCATTCATGTCCTGATGTTAAAGTACCTTTCAGCCGACGGTACACTCCTCTTACAGGTCTATAACCGTATTTGACAACACGGCCTTTTCCCTTCCGTTTGGCGCGAAGCCACCATTGTCCCTATACTTAAGCCTGGGAAGGATCGCCAACTACCTTCCAGCTACCGCCCTATCTCCCTCACCAGTTGCATTTGCAAGGTGATGGAGCGCATGATCAACGGGCGGTTGACATGGTGGCTTGAGTCTCAGAAACTTCTAGCGAACGCTCAGTGCGGGTTTCGTCGCTCTCGCTCTACCGTCGACCATCTGGTGTCCTTGTCGACGCATATTATGAATGGATTTCTGAGAAAGTGTCAAACCGTCGCTGTGTTTTTTGACCTGAAGAAAGCTTATGACACTTGTTGGAGGGGTGGCATTTTACGTACACTTCACGCATGGAATATCCGCGGTCGTCTTCTCATATTTCTTCGGGAGTTTATGACGGACCGCGTCTTTCGTGTACGTGTGGCATCGGTTTTATCTCGTCGTTTTATTCAAGAGAACGGAGTATCGCAGGGCTCTGTACTCAGTGTCACACTTTTTGCGATTGCTATCAACCCATTGTTGGTTGTATTCCACCTGGCATTTCATCGTCCCTTTTTGTAGATGATTTTGCCCTTTATTGCAGTTCACGGCGGACCTGTCTACTCGAACGCCATCTCCAGAGCTGTATCGACCGTCTCTACGCCTGGAGTAACGCTAACGGCTTTAATTTCTCCGCCGAAAAATCCGTCTGCATCAATTTCTGGCGCCGGAAGGCTTTCCCTCCGCCCTCTTTATTTTGGGTCGGAGGTCCTTCCATTTGCAGACGAGGTGAGAGTTTTGGGGTTAATTTTTGATAGGAAGTTGTGTTGGACTTCGCACATTTACTTTTTAAAAGCTAAGTGTGACCGTTCTCTTACTCTTTTACGTGTTTTAAGTGGCACATCCTGGGGAGCTGATCGGACCGTCCTTCGTCTTTATCGCTCTTTGGTCCGATCCAAGCTTGATTACGGGTGTATTGTTTATTCGTCGGCACGTCCATCTGTGTTACGTCGATGGAATGTCATTCACCATCGTGGCATAAGAGTCGCTAGAGGGGCCTTTCCAACCAGCCCTGTTCTTAGCCTGTATGCTGAAGCTGCAGAGCCTCCGCTGTCCTTCAGGCGTGAGATGCTCTTGTGCAGCTATGCCTGTCGACTCTTCAGCTTGCCTGCCTGTCGACTCTTCAGCTTGCCTGACCACCCTTCCTTCCCAACATTTTACGAGGATTCGCTTGATCGGCAATATTTAGTTAGCTCCTCTGCATTGCTTCCTCCAGGGGTTCGATTTCGACTGCTACTTCGGCATTTGGACGTTACGCCAGCGCCGGCCCTTACGCGAGGGGAAACGCGTTTTCCTCCATGGTCGCGCGCAGAGGCCCACATCCACCTTGGCTAACGTTGATGCCGAAAAATGCGACCCCTGCTTCTGTTCTTAGATCCGCCTTTTTAGAACTACAGGCGCAGTTCGGGGACTGTCATTTTATATATACTGATGGGTCTAAGACTGATGTTGGAGTAGGATGTGCCTTTGTTTTTGGTGTACAGAGTTTTACTTTTCGTTTACCTGGACAATGTTCGATTTATACCGCCGAACGTTTTAGTATATACCAATCGTTTTTATACATCCAGCGGCACGACTTACGGCACTGTGTTATTTGTACCGACTCTCTGAGTGCCCTTCAGGGTATTGTCGCGCTGTACGGTTACCACCCTCTCGTACAGCGTATACATGACCTGCTCCACTCGCTTGATGCCTCTGGCATCAACGTCTCCTTCCTGTGGATTCCAGGTCATGTGGGCATCTCAGGCAACGAGTCTGCCGACGGCGCTGCCAAATCGGCCATTTTATCACCCAGATGTTTTACCTGTGTTCCTTCCTCAGATTTTTATGTTATTTTACGTACCAGTATCCTCTCGCGCTGGCGCGATGAGTGGGCGTCTCTAAGGGGGAACAAGTTGCGGGAGGTTAAACCTCTACCGTTGCTCTGGGGTACCTCTTCTCGTTCGTGTCGTCGGGAAGAGGTAATTTTAGCTCGCTTACGAATCGGACATTGTCTTTTTAGCCATAGATACTTGCTCAGTGGTGATCCCGCACCACTCTGTGAGCGGTGTGATGCACCCTTAACGGTGCGTCATATTTTAGCAGAGTGTCAAGTTTTAGCTCCTTTGCGCGTTCGTGTTGGTCTGCCTGTTGGCCTAGCCAACGTTTTGGCAGACGACGCGCGTGCTGTAGAGTGTCTTTTACGTTTTATCAATGACATTGGATATACCAGACGCATTTGATGCGCTGAGCGTCTTTTGACTGTGTAATTTTTTCGTGTTTTTTAATGGGGCGTTTACTCCCCAGTGGACATTGGCTTGTGTCCCTGACATTCTACAGTTCTTGACACGTTGTTTTACTCTTTTATTGACCATGTTTTAGTGTGTTCGTATTTGGTATTTGTTGCTTTGTTTTTTACCTTTAGGACTCGTGGGTTTTTGTCCCGTTTTTAATTATGCGGTTTTTTATCGGACTTTTATTTTTGGACACTACATTTTATCCCTTGTAAGGGCGCTGATGACCGTAGCTGTTTAGCGCCCTTAAACCGCATCTCATCATCATCAGCGTCTCCTTCATGTGGATTCCAGGTCATGTGGGCATCTCAGGTAACGAGTCTGCCGACGCCGCTTTAAATCGGGGATTTTATTACCCATTTCTTTTACTTCTGTTGTTCCCTCCACAGATTTGTTTGTTATTTTACGTAGCCGCATCCTCCTGCTTTGGAGGGATGAGTGGACGGCACTCCGAGGGAACAAGTTACGGGAGGTTAAGCCTCTCCCGTTACTCTGGGGTACCTCTTCTCGTTCGTGTCGTCGGGAAGAGGTAATTTTAGCTCGTTTACGGATTGGACATTGTCTGTTTAGTCATAGTATCTGCTCAGTGGTGATCCCGCTCCACTCTGTGAGCAGTGTGATGTGCCCTTAACGGTGCGTCACATTTTAGAAGAGTGTCAGGTTTTAGCTCCATTGCGCGTTCGTTTTGGCCTGCCAGTTGGCTTAGCCAACGTTTTGGCGGACGACGCGCGTATTGTAGAATGTGTTTTACGTTTTATTAGTGACCGTGATTTTAATCTGCGCATTTGATGCGTTGAGCGTCCTTTAGCTTGATTATTTTCTTCTGTATGTTTTAATAGGGGCTCTACTCCCCAGTGGAGATATGACGCTCATGTCCCTCGCATTCTACAGTTCTTGACGCGTTTTAATCTTTTATTACCTATGCTTTTAGTGTGTTGGTTTTTCGGATATTTGTATTGTTATTTTGTTGTTATTATTGTTATTGTTGTATTATTGTTATTTTTACCTTTTGGGCATCGCGGGTTTGTGTCCCGTTTTTTAATTATGCGGTTCTTTTACACGTCTTTTATATTTTGACTTTCTATTTTATACATTGTAAGGGCGCTGATGACCTTAGCAGTTTAGCGCCCATAAGCCGGATATCATCATCATCATTCTTCGCCTTTATCGCTCTTTGGTCCGATCCAAGCTTGATTACGGGTGTATTGTTTATTCTTCGGTACGTCCATCTGTGTTATGTCGATTGAATTCCATTCACCATCGCGGCATAAGAGTCGCTACAGGGGCCTTTCCAACTAGCCCTGTACCCAGAAGCTGCAGAGCCTGCGCTGCCCTTCCGGCGTGAGATGCTTTTGAGCAGCTATGCATGTCGACTCTCAAGCTTGCCTGACCACCCGTCTTTCGAGTTATTTTTCGAGGAGTCGCTTGATCGCCACTATTTGATTAGCTCCTCTGCATTGCTCCCGCCAGGGGTTCGATTTCGACAGCTCCTTCGGCATTTAGACGTTACGCCAGCGCCGGCCCTTCCTCGGGGTGTAACACGTTTTCCTCCTTGGTCGCGCGCTGAGGCCCACTGTCACCTTGGGTTAACGTCAATGCCGAAAAATGCGACCCCTGCTTCCGCACTTAGATCCGCTGTTTTAGAACTACGGGCACAGTTCGGGGACTGTCATTTTATATATACCGATGGGTCTAAGACTGATGGCGGAGTAGGATGTGCCTTTGTTTTTGGTGCACAGAGTTTTACTTTTCGTTTACCTGAACAATGTTCGATTTATACCGCCGAACTTTTTAGTATATACTAATGTGTTTTATACATTTAGCGGCACGTCTTACGGCGCTGTGTTGTTTGTTCGGACTCTCTGAGTGCCCTTCAGAGTATTCACGCGCTGTATAGTTACCCCCCGCTCGTACAGCGCATTCATGACCTGCTCCACTCGCTTGGTGCATCTGCCATCAGCGTCTCCTTCGTGTGGATTCCAGGTCATGTGGGCATCTCAGGCAACGAGTCTGCCGACGTCGCTGCCAAATCGGCCATTTTATCACCCAGATGTTTTACCTGTGTTGTTCCTTCCTCAGATTTTTATGTTATTTTACGCTACCGTATCCTCTCGCGCTGGCGCCATGAGTGGGCGGCTCTTAGGGGGAACAAGTTGCGGAGGTTAAACCTCTTCCGTTAGTCTGGGGTACCTCTTCTCGTTCTTCTCGTCGGGAAGAGGTACTTTTAGCTCGTTTACGAATCGAACATTGTCGTTTTAGTCATAGATACCTGCTCAGTGGTGACCCCGCACTACTTTGTGAGCAGTGTGATGCGCCCTTAACGGTACGTCACATTTTAACAGAGTGTCAAGTTTTATCTCCGTTGCGCGTTCGTGTTGGTCTGCCTGTTGGCCTAGCCAACGTTTTGGCAGACGACGCGCATGCTGTAGAATGTCTTTTACGTTTTATCACTGACATTGGTTTTAGCCGTCGCATTTAATGCGCTGAGCGCCTTTTAGCTGTTTGATTTTACATTATCTTTTAATGGGGGCACTCCTCCCCAGTGGACATCTGGCGCTCGTGTCCCTCGCATTCTACAGTTCTTGACACGTTGTTTTATTCTCTTGTTGACCATGATTTTAGTGTGTGGATTTTAGTATTCCGTCTGTTTTTTTTTTTTTTTTTTTTTTTTTTTTTTTTTTTTTAGTGTTTTTGACCAAGCGGTTTGTATGGGGTTTTTTTACTTATTTGACTGTTCCTTTTATATTTTACACATCGTAAGGGCGCTAATAACCTTGCAGTTGAGCGCCCTTAAGCCCCATCCTATCCTTCATGTGGATTCCTGGTCTTGTTGGCATCTCAGGGAACGAGTCTGCCGACGCCGCTGCCAAATCGGCAATTTTATCACCCAGAAGTTTTACCTCTGTTGTTCCCTCGTCAGATTTGTTTATTGTTTTACGTCGCCGCATCCTCTCGCTTTGGAGCGACGAGTGGACGGCCCTCCGGGGGAACAAGTTGCGGGAGGTTAAACCTCTCCCATTAGTCTGGGCTACCTCTTCCCGTGCTTCTCGTCGGGAAGAGGTGATTTTAAGACGCCTTCGTATCGGACATTGCATTTTTAGTCATAGGTATTTGCTCAGTGGTGAGCCCGCACCACTCTGTGGGCAGTGTGATGCGCCCTTAACGGTGCGTCAAATTTTAGCAGAGTGTCAAGTTTTAGCTTCGTTGCGCGTTTGTGTTGGTCTGCCTTTTGGCCTAGCCAACGTTTTGGCAGACGACGCGCATGCTGTAGAATGTCTTTTAAGTTTTATCACTGACATTGGTTTTAGCCGTCGCATTTGATGCCCTGAGCGCCTTTTAGCTGTTTGCTTTTAGATTATCTTTTAATGGGGGCACTCCTCTCCAGTGGACATCTGGCGCTCGTGTCCGTCGCGTTCTACAGTTCTTGACACATTGTTTTATTCTCTTGTTGACCATGATTTTAGTGTGTAGCTCTTAGTATTTGGTCTGTTGTGTTTTTTAGTGTTTTGACCAAGCGGTTTGTGTGTGGTTTTTTAACTTTTAGACTTTTACATTTTGTATTTGACTCATAGTAAGGGCGCTAATAACCTCAGCAGTTGAGCGCCCTTAAGCCCCATCTCATCATCATCATCATCAACATTATATTTACACAAGCATATGATGATTTAGAATATATGTTCAGGAAATTGAAGAATATAACAAATGGGATTAGGATTCAATTTTCAAAATCAAAAGTATATGGTAATAGGGGAGAAACAAGATTTGAAACTTGAAGATAAACAACTTATTAACCATTGTGATGAATACAATTATTTGGGTGTTAAACTTATAAATGATCAAAAAAATGTTACTGAATTTAATGACTAAGGAAAGGAAAAACTGTTATCTCACATTTGATGTTATGGGACAATCAGATAAGAGAAACAAAAAGAAAAATTTACAACTCTATTGTTAAAAGCACAATTTTATATATTTCTTAAATATGGCAATTCAAAAATTACTACAAACAAACATTTTTGCCATTAGAAATGGATTATTGCAGGCACTCAGCTCAAATATTTAGACTAGATCAAATTAGGAATGAGAAAATAGACAGGACATGAACATTAAAAAAGATATATTTCAGCAAACAATTAATATGGTATGGGCATGTGAAATGTGTGGATCAAGCTAGGTTTTTGCAGGTTGCTTTTGAATTAATGCCCCAAGGGGACGAAAAAGAAGGTGGCCTTGAAGAACATGGAAGAATGGAGTTGTGGAAACCAGAAGGAGGCAATTAAGAGGACAGTTGGTAGATAGGACAATGGTTTTTGTCAGTACGAAAGGATGTCTAGTTTAATGTGTATGTGGCTGAGAGATGATGTTGCAAACATTATAAAAAGTTGACTTAATAATAATAATAATAATAATAATAATAATAATAATAAACATAATTTGTTATATATGGATGAGAATTGTTTTTGTTATTTCTGAAATTCTCCATTTTACTCAGACAATGAGCAGGAGTGTAAATGAGTGGAGTGGGCACTGTCTACCTCCAGCATCATAAGTCCTGTTTTGAGAATTATTTGCTTAACATCTACATTGTGTTGCTTGGAGAGGTCTGATAATGATGCACTAGCCAGTACTCTGTTTTTATTTTGATAAAGGTATCCGTCTGAAATAGAAATGAACTTCAATTCAGATTCCTCTTTAAAAAGTAAATTATGCATGAGGTGAACTCATTAGCAGAAACCACCACACTTCACTTTTGTGTTTTAGACATAAAGATGCACATCCTTATTGAGTGAAGATATGCATTAGCAATTTTTGGCTGTAATATTCGTTGTTAACTTAACAGTTTTGGGCAAACCAAAGTGCTGTGCATATCCATTGTAATAACCAAAGGGCTGTCAGAGATAGAAGATATGACATCTTTTGCTCTGTATGCTGCTGCTGCTTTCATGCTTATGTGAAGATTGTAGTCATCTTGTAATGTGTTGCCTTCTTTGTAAAAGTCACAGGTAATTACACTGGTCTTTTCCCAGCTTCCAATATTTCACAATTTTTATTTTCCTTTTCAGAAAGTCACTACCAGACTCTATGCACTACTCCTTTTACACTTAATGCATAGATAAATTGATCTGAAATTTGGTTCACTTAGACTCTGCTGTCGGTGCTGTACAATAATGTTTTGACATCTTCGGAATTAATTTTAGCCATGCTTTTACAGAATCAGATTTCAGTTTCTTTTTTGCAGCTCTGCCACCATGTTGTGTTGCACTTCTTTTCATTGGAACCATATCTTCATTATAGTTGAACTTCTTTATGCATGTAGCAAAAGCATCCTTTTTAGACCAATAGTACACAAAAATAAATTTCGACATGCCCCTAAGTTTTATACCATCTTCCCGTTCTAGGCAACAGTAGTAACTCTGTTGCTTAATAACTTCATCTCTGCAGCCTGGTCTTCTTTTTGATATTGGAGTAAATGCCATGAGTCCATTTATAAATTACTTCTTTGGTTCCAGTCACTTGAAAGACAAATTTTTTTGAATCCTTTGTCCTGCAGTTTCATTGATCTCATTACATCTGAAACTTTGAACTGATTTGCTTTCTTTGTTTGAGGAAGTGTTACTCTCTCAGGCCATACAATTTCAGTATACCTGTGACTTGCTTGTTTCACTTCTTGATATCAGGACTATTCTGTAACTTTGTAGTTAAGACAGCGACCGCAATTATTTGTGAAGCTTAAAGAAATGCTCTTAACAAATATGCTACTATTTGGCATTCTGTAACTTGTTTGTTATCATATTTGTTTTCTCGCAATTTGTTAGCTCACTGGAGTGACTAATCAAAAACTTGTGTGCTCTACGACAGTGTTTTGTTTTCACACTGCCGTCAGTGCTGTAATACCGACTACCAAGTGCTTTTGTTATTTTTCCTTGTCAAGCTGGAGACAAAGTTTGCTATGTAAACGTCATAAGAAATATAATATGTGGATTTTTAAAATTGCACCCATGGCTTAGAATAGCATGACTTTCATTTTCTTGTGACCCCAAGCTGTTGAACAGCTGTGTCAGTAGCCCTGTAAAATGTGTTTAATTTTAGGTTAGGAATGTCAGACAAAAGAATTAGCAACAGAGTTTCATATCTTTTTGATGCAAGTTTAACTAATTCATATAAACCCGCATTATTGCTTAATTTTCTTTATGATTTTTTGGCTTTTAATTATACTTTTTATAGATACCAGTGGTCATGCAGATTTTCTGAAATTTTAATGTATACCATCAAGCTTAAGTAGGTACTTATTCTTTTATTTATGATTTGGCAATGTTCACTTCTCTGGCATGTTCTTGCATCTCAATCTTTGAATGAAAATCATTATTGGTATCTGAAATATATTATTTTAGGTAGTATTTATTAAGTGGAAGGTCATAGTGAAAAGAAAGGTTAGTTTCACTAGTTGTGTTATCTGGGGGAATGTTACAGCTACAAGTATTTTATTTCAGACTATTTTTCCATACACAAATTTACTATACATAAATTATCATTTTATAACCCAGCTGACTGTTATGTTCTTCCTCTTCCAGCAGCATCATTATAAATTCAATTTCTATGGTTACAAGAAACCCATAAATAGCTTTCTGCTAGCCAATTCTTTTAGCAGATTGGAAATTATCTTAAAATAATTCTGGGAATGAAAACGTATTGCTGTACTATCCTACAGCTTTCAGAAGTGTTCAGTTCCTAACCTTAACCTAAAACTGAGGCAAATGAATACGTTAGCCATGCAAATAAACACAAGATTTATCACTATTTGAACCTAAAATTCTTAAATCAGTAACTGTTAGTTTTTATTACAATATGAGATTGCACAACATTTATTTTGCTATTAAAAATCATCTCTTAAAATTTATGTTGGAAGCATCATTTACCAATGCTGTTAGACGGACTGTTGCTGACTCAAGCATAATCTGTAACATTTATATTTTAAGCCAAAATAAATAAATAAACATATGATAATTAAAATGACAAGCTTCTATCATGCTTTTCCTCTTAAAGCAGCATTAAAATGACGTATTTGCGAATCTGTTGTGTAACAAATGGTTAGCATGAGGGTCTTGGGGTTTGTTGTGTACAACAACCAAATCTCTATTCTTAACAAAATTTTGTTTCGTTACAAAGTTACAGAATGCTGATCAATTGTTTAGCGGCTTTAAGAGTTTGTTAAGCCTTAACAAAACGTTACAGAATAGCCCTGATTGTTTTCCATGTAATCTTGGACCCCTGTTATGTTTTGTGGTACACGTTTTTGCTTAGGCACATGTATGTTATCTTTTGTGACATCCCCTCAGGGGCTCACCTTATGTGAGTACGGGTTTTTGGCGCAGCCGGGGGTTCCCGAGCCACTCATCGCCATATTCATCCCCTCACCCCCATCCGGTCGAGGTGGGTTCTTCTCGTGAACGGTGGACACAAGGTAGGCTCTCGTGCGTTCTTTGCATCACATTCATACCGCACCTCACTATCGTTTCTTTCTTCTCCTCTATTTCTGCGCATTTCGCCCCACTTTCATTCATTTCCGCCTCTATTTTACTTCTACGCCGGCCTACCTTGCGTGCGAAACGCCCACACAGTTTTAGTTTCTTTTATCTTTTTATTTAAATCCTCCGTGGACACAGTCTGACGGATACCCGCGCACGGGGTGCGCAGCTGGGTGGGTGGGTAATGGCGTCATCCCCACCACCCGGGGTCGTCATGTAGGGTATGTAGGTAATGGCGTCATCCCCACCACCCGGGGTCGTCATGTAGGGTATGTGTTCGTATCCGCTGTTCAACTGCAGTCCCGCGGGGGGGGCCATTGCATGAGCTGCTGACTTGTGACGGCGATTGGGTTCCTCTGTCTTTGTTCTGGGAGGTGTGACCCTGGGGTGAGTCTGGTATAGATAGGCCACTCACCCAAGCCGGTGTAACGCCCGGGAAGTCAGAGCCCGAGGTCGGAGACGGTTGCAATGGTGGAGGATTTATCTCGCTATGGAGCACCCTCCCTCCATTAATACAAACAGGCGCCGAAAAACTTTTGTAACAGAAGTAGCACCGCCGTCATCTGGTTGTTACTTGGTCATTTCAAGAACAGAAGAAGGACAAAACTTTGAGAAGGTGAACCCTTTTATTATTCAGAAGGGCATACATGCTATTGCTGGTGCGGTTCAATCCTGCACTCGTCTACGGAATGGTTCCTTTTTGGCACAAACTAAGTCCGATCAGCAAAGTACTACCTTGTTGCGCGCTACGCTTCTCCACGGTTATCCCTACCGTGTCGAGAAGCACCGCACATTGAATTCCTGTCGGGGCATCGTTACCACCCATAACCTTGATGGTATATCGGACGAGGATCTAGTAGAATATCTATCCGATCAAAAGGTGACTGCAGTGCATCGAGTGCAGGCCAAACGCGACGGCGTATTGGTACCCACTCGTACCCTGTTTCTAACATTTGATGGCGTCGATCTGCCCACGAGCATTTCCGCAGGGTACGAACGGATTTCTGTGAGGCCTTATATTCCTAGACCTCTGCGTTGTTTTAAATGCCAACGTTTTGGGCATACGCAAGTCTCATGTAAGAGTGCCGTTAACATCTGTGCAACATGTAGCCAGCCCTCACACGAAGGTACCTGTTCAACAGCCCCCGTCTGCGTTAATTGTAAAGGGTCTCATTCTGCGTCGTTTGCCGACTGTCCGCGGTACTTGGACGAGAAGGCGATCCAGGAGATCCGGGTAAAGGAAAAACTCTCCTTCGCTGAAGCCCGGAGGCGTTACCATGCGCGCCAACCTTCACTCCTGCGATCTGGCACATTTAGTTCTGTTGTTGCCTCGCCAGTACCACGAGTAGATGCCGAAACCCAGACCTGGACCATGACTGGACTAACCGCCACTACCATCCGGCCGTCCATTAAAGCTACTGTTACCAAGCCCTATAAACCTGGTCCAAAGTCAATGAAGTCGCAAGCCGCTGAAAAGAAGCCCAAGCAGAAACTTCGTAGGGAAGATTTTTTGAAAGACCCTCCGCGTTCGCGCGGTAACACAAGTTCACCTTCTCCTCCTCGGAGGTCGCTGTCCCAGGAAGGTCCTGGGACAAGCCGCGCTCAGCGGCACCCCTCACCCATCGCCACTCAGAATCGATTCACGGCGCTTGAATCGGTTTCTGGCACAGAGCGCGTGGGCCCTCCCTCCGGGGAAGCTATGGCGTCTGACCAACTCCATACAAAAAGCCCGAGCCCAAAGGTTAAGCAAAAGATTCTTTTAAGCCGCCCTTCTAAGTAGACAGTTTATCCCTTTTATTCATGGCTATCCTGACCTGGAATGTACGTGGTGTACGATCGCATAGGGCTGAACTGCAACTTTTATTGCGTTCCAATTCGCCTATGGTCGTATGTTTGCAGGAGACTAAGCTTCGCCCTCACGATTCTTTTGATCTCCGAGGATATACTCCGGTTCGCTACAACCTTGAACCGGAGGAGGGTACTCCTGCTCATGGTGGTGTCATGATTTTGGTGCGTAACGACGTTCACTTTCAAACTATCACACTTACATGCGACTTGCAAGCTGTTGCCGTTCGCCTTCACTTACCCGGCTTTTTGTTTTCTGTCTGCTCTGTGTATTCACCTCCATCGTCTCCCCTCGCTCCCGCGGACATTCGAGCTCTCCTGTCCGCTCTCCCAACACCATTTCTTCTGTTGGGAGATTTTAATGCCCATCACCCACTGTGGGGTTCCCCAAGGGCTTGTGCGAGGGGAACTCTTCTTTCCGACATTTTTATCAGTTCCATCTTTCCATCCTCAATACAGGTGCACCTACTTTTCTTTCTGATTCTTCTGGTACATTCTCTCACCTGGATCTTGCCATTTGCTCACTCCAGCTTGCTCATCGTCTTCAGCGGAACGTCGTCGCTGACACCTACTCCAGCGACCATTACCCCTGCATCGTTTCTCTTCTGTCGCACCACGTACAGCATTCCAGAGTACCTACCTGGATATTCCCAAAAGCCGACTGGAGCTTGTATTCCAGCCTCGTGCATTTTTGCGATCAGCCCTTCGCCGACATTAACCAACTAGTGCAGCACCTTACGTCTACGATTTTTTCTGCCGCCGAACGCGCAATTCCCCGTTCATCCGCTCAACCTCGGCGGCCACCTGTTCCGTGGTGGAACGAGGATTGTCGGGACGCCGTTCGTGCCCGTAGGACTGCACTTAGGGTGTTTCGGCGACACCCTACACTTGATAATTTGGTGACTTTTAAACAATCGCGCGCCAGGGCTCGTCGCATTATTCAGGATAGCAAGAAGGCGTCGTGGGCTCGTTTTGTCGAGTCTTTTAATCGCTTTACGCCTTCATCCGTTGTTGGGGATAAACTTCGTCGCTTCTCAGGTAAAGTGCCGCATTGTACTGTTTCTGGTCTTCAGGTTTCCAATGCCACCATAGTGGATCCGGCTGCCATCGCTAACACTCTGGGTGCTGCCTTTGAGGCGGTTTCCAGTTCAGACCATTATTCCGCCGGCTTTCGCTCTATTAAAGACCGGCTGGATTCTGCATCATATACTTTTCGGTCTGCTAATAATGAATGTTATAACGAACTATTCACAATGAGGGAGCTGGAGCACCCTCTTTATTGCTCTCGGCATTCCGCTCCTGGGCCGGACGGCATTCATGTCCTGATGTGAAAGAACCTTTCAGCCGACAGTAAACTCTTTCTCTTACAGGTCTATAACCGTATTTGGCAAGACGGCGTTTTTTCTTCCGTTTGGCGCGAAGCCACCATCGTCCCTATACTTAAGCCTGGGAAGGATCGCCAACTACCTTCCAGCTACCGCCCTATCTCCCTCGCCAGTTGCATTTGCAAGGAGATGGAGCGCATGATCAACGGGCGGTTGACATGGTGGCTTGAGTCTCAGAAACTTCTAGCGAACGCTCAGTGCGGGTTTCGTCGCTATCGCTCTACCGTCGTCCATCTGGTGTCCTTGTCGACGTATATTATGAATGGATTTCTGAGAAAGTGTCAAACCGTGGCTGTGTTTTTTGACCTGGAGAAAGCTTATGACACATGATGGAGGGGCGGCATTTTACGTACACTGCACGCATGGAATATCCGCGGTCGTCTTCCCATATTTCTTCGGGAGTTTATGACGGACCGTGTGTTTCGTGTACGTGTGGGCTCGGTTTTATCTAGTCGTTTTATTCAAGAGAACGGAGTACCGCAGGACTCTGTACTTAGTGTCACACTTTTTGCAGTTGCTATCAACCCTATTGTTGATTGTATTCCACCTGGCATTTCATCGTCCCTTTTTGTAGATGATTTTGCAATTTATTGCAGTTCACGGCGGACCTGTCTACTCGAACGCCGTCTCCAGAGCTGTATCGACCGTCTCTACGCCTGGAGTAACGCTAACGGCTTTAATTTCTCCGCCGAGAAATCCGTCTGCATCAACTTCTGGCGCCGGAAATATTTCCCTCCGCCCTCTCTCCATCCTGGGCCGGAGATGCTTCCGTTTGCAGACGAGGTGAAATTTTTGGGGTTGATTTTTGATAGGAAGTTGTGTTGGACCTCGCACATTTCCTTTTTAAAAGCTAAAAAAGTGACCGTTCTCTTACTCTTTTACGTGTTTTAAGTGGCACATCCTGGGGAACTGATCGGACCGTCCTTCTTCGCCTTTATCGCTCTTTGGTCCGATCCAAGCTTGATTACGGGTGTATTGTTTATTCGTCGGCACGTCCATCTGTGTTACGTCGATTGAATGCCATTCACCATCGTGGCATAAGAGTCGCTCCAGGGGCCTTTCCAACCAGCCCTGTTCTTAGCCTGTATGTTGAAGCTGCAGAGCCTCTGCTGTCCTCCAGGCGTGAGATGCTCTTGTGTAGCTATGCCTGTCGACTCTCCAGCTTGCCTGACCACCCGTCTTTCGCGGCATTTTTCGAGGATTTACTTGACCGGCAATATTTAGTTGGCTCCTCTGCATTGCTCCCTCCAGGGGTTCGATTTCGACTGCTACTTCGGCATTTGGACGTTACGCCAGCGCCGGTCCTTACCCGAGGGGAAACGCGTTTTCCTCCATGGTCGCGCGCTGAGGCCCACATTCACGTTGGGCTAACGTCGATGCCGAAAACTGCGACCCCCGCTTCTGTTCTTAGATCCGCCTTTTTAGAACTACAGGCGCAGTTCGGGGACTGTCATTTTATATATACTGATGGGTCTAAGACTGATGTTGGAGTAGGATGTGCCTTTGTTTTTGGTGTACAGAGTTTTACTTTTCGTTTACCTGGACAATGTTCAATTTTTACCTCCGAACTTTTCAGGATTTATCAATCTGTTTTATACATTCAGCGGCACGACTTACGGCACTGTTTTATTTGTACGGACTCTCTGAGTGCCCTTCAGACTATTCATGCGCTGTACCATTACCACCCACTCGTACAGCGCATACATGACCTGCTCCACTCGCTTGGTGTCTCTGGCATCAGCGTGTCCTTCATGTGGATTTCAGGTCATGTGGGCATCTCAGGTAATGAGTCTGCCGACGCTGCTGCGAAATCGGCGATTTTATTACCCAGATTTTTTACTTCTGTTGTTCCTCGTCAGATTCGTGTGTTCTTTTACGTCGCCGCATCCTCTCGCGCTGGCGCGATGAGTGGACGGCCCTCCGGGGGAACAAGTTTCGGGAGGTTAAGCCTTTCCCGTTGATCTGGCGTACCTCTTCTCGTTCGTGTCGTCGGGAAGAGGTAATTTTAGCTCGTTTACGGATTGGACATTGTGTTTATAGTCATAGGTATTTCCTCAGTGGTGACCCCGCACTACTCTGTGGGCAGTGTGACGTGCCCTTAACGGTGCGTCACATTTTAACAGAGTGTCAGGTTTTAGCTGCATTGCGTGCTCGTGTGGGTCTGCCTGTTGGCCTAACCAACGTTTTGGCAGACGACACGCGTGCTGTAGAATGTGTTTTACGTTTTGTTCATGACAGTGATTTTAATCTGCGCATTTAATGCGTTGAGCGTCTTTTAGCTTAGTAATTTTATTCTGTCTGTTTTTATGGGGACTCTAATCCCCGGTGGACATACGGCGCTCATGTCCCTCGCATTCTACAGTTCTTGGCACGCTTTAATCTTTTATTGCCTATGCTTTTAGTTTGTTGGTTTTTCAGATATTTGTATTGTTATTGTTATTATTGTTGTTATTGTTGTTATTGTTATTACTGTTATTATTGTTATTATTGTTTTTATTGTTATTGTTATATTATTGTTATTTTTAGCTTTTTGGACATCGCGGGTTTGTGTCCCGTTTTTTAATTATGCTGTTCTTTTACCTGTCTTTTATATTTTGACCTTATATTTTATACATTGTAAGGGCGCTGATGACCTTAGCAGTTTAGCGCCCTTAAACCGCATATCATCATCATCATTTTGTGACATCAGTGATTTCTCTTGCAACAGATACAGTGGAAGCAATTTCAAGCCCTTCTACTTTCTTCCCTAACACCTGTTCTTGTTCCCTGTTATTACCTAATGTAAAGTAATTGATATCCACACTTATGACATTCGCAACATTATTTATGCTCGACCATGCCAAAATGTAGTATTTATATGACTGGTAGCAGTACTTTAATGGGCCTCATTAAAGTACACCTGTTCATTAAAGTATTGGTATTTGACCAATGAGAACTGGCCACGTAACATTGTGAAAGCGCAAGTATCGATTATTCTGCGTAGTACGTCTCACAACGCTAGCAACTTATTTTGACACAGATGCTACAAGGTCATTGTATTGTAACCATAGATAAAGGAATAACGATTATAACACATCACTCAAACCAGAAACAAATACTTATGAAAACTTTAATTTTGATACATGGTTGAGCATAAACAGTCGTATGAAACTTGACTATAATGGTGATTAAAATGCTCGTATGATAATTATTAACCAAGCTTCGCTTCGCTCGCTTGGTTAATAATAATGCTTGTGTTTTAATTACTACCATTATAGTCTCGTTGCATAATATACTATTATATTCTCTGAAGAGCAATCATCATCTGGACCACCTGCTTCTTCCATGACACTACTTTTAAAGTCATATTCAGGTAGATTTCTTTCAACATTGTCGGTGGCTAAAACTGGTAAGTTTAATTAATTGATGAATCCTTCATCAGAAACTCTATTAGTAGCTGAATGTTGGTAGGATTATGCAGTTGTACTCTGGGAAAGAGAAAGAAGGAAAGGGTTGTATTTCACAAAACTGCAGGCCCTTTTATTGGTATTTAATACTTTAGAAGTTTAGAATCTACCTGACTAGTGGGTAAATTTAACAGTGGAAACCTAACAGACATATTTAAATATCATGTTTTCTACTTTTCCTTGAGTGAAAACCTGTATTTACGACATATGGATTGATTTTCAAGAAAAGAGGGCAAAAGAGACAATACTTGACTGAAATACATTTCAAAGGACAGTTTTTTGTACATCTTTTTCGGGAAACAAATGGTATATTGAAAATGTAATTTTTATAGTTAAATGCTGTTACTGTATTGGACACACACATTTCATTTTTGTTTGGTGCTGTTGTAAAAGAAATCAAGTCAAAAGGTCACATCAAGAAAAAGTTAATCTAAAATGGAATATTGATGAAAATTCATAATACTGTGAACGAAAGTTATTCATAATGTAGCACATGTATTTTAGTGTTGTTGCTTACAAAAATTAACATAAATTTGAACTAAATCAAAATGATGAAAGAATCGTACATATCTTTTTGTCTTAAATACATGTCTTCTGGAAATGGTGTTAATTGCTTCACAGACTTACCTATTCGGATGAACTCCCCTGACAGAAAGGTGCTTTCACTGGCATTTTGCTCAGTTTCTGCCCAAGACTCCAAGGATAATTTCACAAAAGACTTTCCTCTGCTTGCCATACTGACTGAATAAGTATGTTATTGCTGTGTGCAGTAAAAGAAGACATTTGTTTTCATTATTGGTGACAATTTGTTTAATTATTGCTGTAACTTTGTCATGCGTGATGCACCATGTGTTCTGTGAGGTGCAAAAGAAGAACTTAAAAAGCATGCTACTTGGTCATACAAACACATAGGCAGTTTTGAAAAAAAAAAAAAAAAATTTGAAGGTGCAATGTTAAGAGCCAACACTTGTTTCCTTACTATCACGAAAACTGTTTCATATACGCATAACTGCCTTTTATAGTCAATATTGAAGCTGTTTACAAAGGTTGGGTGCCATATGAAGTTGTTCACCCCCTTTAACACGTTGGCGAAGCTGGCCGCTTCCTCGATGCGCAACAATTCTCTTCTTTCTCCGGCTAGCGTTGAGTAGTGTCGACTCTGTAAAGTCTACAGGGTGTGGTGAAATTATATATCGATTGCGATAATAAAAACATCGGCTCTGGTGAATATTGACTTTATTATACTGTTATGTTACACATTCAGGAACACGAGCCACCACTTCGTTAATTATCTGCGACTGACATCGAGATGCTTTGTTAGTCAGCAGTATTAAGATGTATTGTAAAGTTTTCCCTGCATTCATAGCTGCGGCCTAACTTGTATGGTGCAGAGTTCAGCTAAGAGTGTTACTTGTTGTAAGGTTCAGCGAAAAAAAGCGAAGTTACTAGTATTCTGTGAATTTTGCCATGTCCGACATTATTCAACGTACAGGTCGCAGAGTTCAGCTAAGACTGAAGTTACGTGTCGTAGGGTTTAGCGAAGAGTGTTACTTGTCGTAGAGTTCAGCGAGGAGTGTTACTTGTCCTAGGGTTTAACGAAGAGTGTAGTTACATGTAGCAGGTTGCAGCGAAGAGTGTTACTTGTCCTAGTGTTTAACGGAGAGTGTCGTTACCAGTATTTTGTGAATTTCGCCATGTCTGATTTCATCCCTACTCCACCTATATCACGTGATTATTTTGTGCGATTTTCAATCATGTGACGATCTCCTGTTTTCGGATTCGTCAGTTTGTATTTATGACTTTTCATTTACGGCTAAACTTTCAGTTCTGCTCAGCTTTGTCTTCCCACAGCACTATTTTCAATTTGTTTAATTTATGCTGTAGCACGTACATATGTTTATGGCTTTAAGCCTTTTCTCAGCACAAACCTCATGTTTCTTCCGCTTTGAAAAGAAACAAGCACTTTCCTCGTAGACCCTTTCTAATGGCTCAATGGCTTTGTATACATTTGCCGACGAACCTTTTCCTTACCCAGGAAATGGGTAGGCCAGTGACCCGAACTTTATTTCCTCAAACAATTTGCAATGTTTCTGTATGAAGGTTTTTTCCTCTCGAGTTATAATATTAAATACAATATTTTACATCTTTGTTTAATCTATGTACAATCAAATCATATACGGAGCCGAGTTGACATTTTGCATCTTTATTTAATCTATATACAATTAAATCAAATACGGGGCCTAGTTGAACCGTATCAATATGTGGTAGTTTTCTGCTTCTTTTAAGTCAACCGATTTTGTGAAAAATCTCCACATAGCGGGTTTTAGAGGTGCAACAACAATGAACTGTTTTGCAATAATGTGCTGCTAAGTAAACTTAGAGAACTTAGTATTTAAAATGAGGGGTTATTTTAACCATTGCTCTGAAAAACATAACACATGCAAATCTAATATTTCTTAATTTCTTGCAAAATAGTTTCTAATTTATATATTTTGTTACAACAGAAACTGGACATTATGATGCTATATCTTTAATTCTGTAGAGTTCAATTTGTAATTGTTTAGCATATTTGCTTTAGCACCCACTTGAGATTAACTGAGTCTTGGTAGTTAACCCTGGCTGACTTACAGCTGTAGCTTTGAAGTTTGTGCACTGGAGGCCACAATTCCTGATAAGCCTGAGCTCAATTTAATTGACAT
The DNA here is from genome assembly GCA_030765065.1 of Deroplatys truncata. Classification (NCBI taxonomy): domain Eukaryota; kingdom Metazoa; phylum Arthropoda; class Insecta; order Mantodea; family Mantidae; genus Deroplatys; species Deroplatys truncata. Next base: position 274,134,919 of record CM060990.1, read on the forward strand.
ACTGACAGCTTTAAGAGTAAGCATTGATGCATTTAAAGAATTTGTTGAAACAGTCATTGTGGTTACCGTTTTCAGATGCAGATAGTGAACAGCTTTTTTCACAGTACAGTCTTGTAGCATCAAATGAGAAGTATGAAGGAGTATTTTGTTCTCACTTGCTGTATGTTGATGTTTGAGAATGAAAATAATTGAGAGACAGATTGTTTTGTATGCAACTTTGTTTTACACCTCACTTCTTCAAAAGTGTAAACATAATAGTTTACTATTTTTAAGCTTATTTTCCCATTACTGTTGCAAATATTGTGCCTTATATAAAATCATTCATTGATTCACTAACCTTATGCATAAGTGTATGGCATTAAAAATTATTTCAATTTTCAGGAAATTTTTTGAAGAATTAAAATAAAACACCTTGGCCCGGTACATAATATAAAAAAAAAATAGGTCTCTTCAAAACAAGTTCTTTAAGAGAGATTAACAAATAAACACAGGTTTGAAAAAAAATACTTTTCCAAAAAAACCATTGTCAAAAGTTATGAAAACGTTACAGGAATGGTTTATCAGAGGGAGGATGCTGCAGTTTATGAAATGGGAAAATGCCATTTTGCTTCTAAAATGTTTAACACAATTTTAAAAGAATTTTTCATTTTTAGAACAGTGTGCTCGATGTTTATGTATTTATTTGCAGCTACAAGGCATCACTCCAATTATGGTAGCTTATGCAATTTAATGCATTGAATATTTACATTGTTGAAATATATAGAAATATAAAAAAATTTAAAGATGATTAAAAGTACCTAACAAGTACAAAATAAGGAAAACTCTTGAAACAACAACAATAATAATAATAATAATAATAATAATAATAATAATAATAATAATAATAATAATAATAATAAAGTATCTCAGTATGAGTAGTACAATATTCATATAATAAAAATTTAAAAAATCTGATGTGTTACATTCACTTAGCTTTTTCTATCCTCTATCGTTTATTAGTGCCTGTACAAATTATTCCTACAGAAGTTTATTTTTCTATCTACTTCATTTTAATTGAGATAAACCTTTGCAGAAATAGCTACATTATATATTTCATTATAGATACAATGGGAACAGTGATAGTGAAATGTCCTGGAACTGGACGCTATACGCTGGCCTTAAAGTTTCATGCACTTTCCACGAGATCATGAGAAACAACTGAAAATCGACAGGGCTTTAAAAAGATTGGCTAAGTATTGAACAATTCGAATCATTAATAATGGATATCTCGGAAATGGCTGATGCCAAAAAAAGTTATTTGAAATAAATTGTGTGTTTTAAAGAGATCTATATTTTTGTGTAGTATGTTTTTGTCTGTCTTTTAACGTTTACCAGTTATATAAGATTCTACAAAATTCTTCTGCGCAGGCTATTCCCAGAAAAGTCAAGATACACATTTTATTTGTCATCTAAATATCTTTATTATGTGGTATTTTAATAAAAATCGTTAGAGCCATTGTTTAAAAAATCAGACTTTTGAAAAATGTTTAATGTAAAGGGTAGTTGGTGGTGGGGAAGATTTTCTTGAAAACCTTCATGTTGCATCTTTGGAAGGTACTGAACTTAATACCAAGTTCGATATTTATCCAAGATTTTGTTATGCTGTTCACAGAAAGCGCGCGCGCGCACGCACACGCACACACACACACACACACACACACACACACACACACACACACACACACACACCTTTTTCTAAAAATGCTTGTTTTGGATTCAGGTGTCTGAAAAGAAGTATTTGTGCTGAAATCTTGGTATCACATTCCACCCAAAAATTTTATACCATCTTTACCCACTAGGTATATGGTAGAGAAAGTAAACATTAATAATGCAGTGGCATTGCATTAGATTATTGACTTACCATATACTAGAAACAAACTATAAAAATATATTCAGAAGTTGTTTGTTATATTTATGATACAAACTGCTGTAGTCTAAATCATAAATCTTGGTGAAACTATTGTACAGAGATACCATGTTTATAAGCAGATAGTTTTGATGAATTAATCTTATTGTATTTCTTGTAATAAAATAGGGAAAGTAAGCTGAAGTTTGAGTTTCTAGTGTTTAAGTTTATATCTTGCAGAAATCCACTATTTATCATTAACTATTTTGTACAGGAATAACTTGCTTTATTTTCTTATTATTTTCTAATGATATAGTTGTAAATTTGAGCAGCACATCAGAATATAGTGTCTTCGAATTTTTGTAATGCAGAATTTTTTTGATTAGACAACAGTATTCAAGTTTGGATCTTACAATACTATTGTAAAGGCACAGCACAGAATTTGTATTTTCAATGTGTATGCTATTTGTAATTATGATACCTACACTCTTAAAGGCCTTATTCACTATTTTATCTTGGAAGACAAACTTTCATTGAAATTGATGCCTAAATCATTTAACAGATTTTCTGCAGTTCAGTTTGTTATTGTGTACTAAGTATCAAAAGTATCGTTACATTTGGTGTATTTCATTACAAAAATTTCTTTTATATTAAATAATATATAGCTTTCTTCACTTTAGTTTATGATGTTTATATCTATTTGTAACCATAGAATCATTCTTTTCTCTTATCTCTTCATATAATTTGAGATCATCTGCATAAATAAGGCATTCAGAAAAATGTATCACATTTTGAAATGCTACAAAATGGTAAACGTACAACTCAAAATGCAAAATTTCTGATTTTAAAATACTAAAAGTCGCCACTCCTAATAAGTACAAACTTGTCATCTTTTGAATCTGAAAAGAGTAACATGAGTAATTGGTAAATGAAGAGCAAGTTCCAAAGTCACATTAACATTGCAGGTCTTCAAAATTCATTGGAATGTGCTTATTAAATATTGTAGTAATGAATACTTGTATTATAGTTTAGTGTGTTCCCTTTTATGATAATTTTAAAAATGTTGTAAAATTGTAGGATCTTTCAAAATAAAAAAGTGAATAATAAGAATAACTGTGACTTTTAAAACATTATGTTTTATATAATGAGCTCGGCCAATTTCTTGGCACAGGCAATTTCATGGCATTTTGTCATTTGCTTACAATGATATTAGACTGATGCACATTGAAGTTGTTAAAGTATCCAACAGATTGAAGCATCTTCTGGTTTACAGAGTTCCTCCTTGAAGGAGATTCTCGTTCTTTTAATGGAGATATTTGACACTTATAAGAAAAGCCAGCACAAGGTTTGTTGTCTAGAGAATTGCAGCGTGTGAATAAACGTGTGTTATTTTGTGTTTTTGCACTGGTTTCTGCTGTTTTACTCATATAAAAGGTTAGTGTTCTGTTTTAAACAGAATATTAATTAGAGTATTGTAATTAATTTACATAATTTATGGCTTATAAATCTTAAATTGGGGAGAGTTTTTCTTAGCATTTTCCCATCTTTTTTAACCATACAAGAAAATGCCATTTTGTGAAGCATTAGTAAGAGCACCATCTGCCAGTAGGAATGTGAGTTATTTATGCTTAAGTTTAAAATAGGGATGAGGGAGGTTTCTTTTCTCAAGCAGAATGTTGTGTGTGTTGCAGATGTCCAGGGGTAAGTATGGATCAAAGTATTCAACTGACGATTTGAAAGCAGCTGTGGTGTGCAGACTTGAAAGGGGATGGACTGCTTACAAGGCTGTTAATGAACATAAAATTCCTGAGGTGACTCTTACGAGCAGATTGAAGGTTATGCCCTCCGTGCATGAGATGCCCAATGTAAAAATGGGAAGACCATTCTGCCTGACAGCTAAACAAGAGATTGATCTTGTTAGCTATGTTGTGCAGATGTAGGAGTTGGGTTTTGGACTGTCTGCTACTGACGTTTATTATGAGGCTTACAAGTTTCAGTTGGGAATGATAAATTGTCCTTCAGTTCAGAGAAAGGGATTGCAGGATGGGACTGGTGGGCTGTATTTTCCAAGTGCTATAATTTGGCAATGAGGCAACCAGAGAATATCTCCATGAACAGGACCTTGTCTTCCAGGAGAGAGGTTCTACACAGTTTTTATGACAGTTTAGAACTCTTGAGTTCGGAAGACTTCTCTTTCTGATCATTCAAAGAGGATCTGGAACCTTGACAAAAGCGGCTTCAGTTTCATCAGCAAACCACAGAGGGTGCTGATCCTGAAGGGATCCAAGCATGTCTTCCAACAAACTGTAGTGGAAAGAGGAGAAACGACAATGGTGATGATAACAATCAATGTTGCTGGTGATGCTGAACCATCCCTTGTTATCTTCAAGTGCCAGCGTTTGTCAGAAGATGTTTGATGGGCTGCTCCTGCAAAATGTTTGGTTCCAATGTCTGCAAATGGTTGGGTGAACTTAGAAATATTTTTGAACTTCCTTAAATGTTTCGTCAAATTTATTCCTGCTGAAAGACTCGTCATAATATTAATGGATTCTAATACTGATCATATTGCACCTGATACTCTCAAGTTTAGGAAGGAGAATGGAATCTTCCTTCAGAACATTTCTGAGTCACACCACACATCCGCTGCAGTCTTTGGACATGGCCATCTATGGTACAATGAAGACGTTATGGCATTCAAGGGTCCTTGATCATCTGAAAACGAAGGGGTACATACCTATGAGAGTGGATTTTCTTCCCATATTGAAGGAAGTCTATTATGATGCCTTAACAGGAAGAAACATTACAAATGCCTTCTCAAAACCTGGAATTTTCCCGCTTAACAGAAGAGCCATCAAAAATGAGGTCCTGAAGGTTTCTGAGGCTCATGCTTCAATCCTGGTACAAAAAAGCCCAGAAAAAGATGAAACTGCTAACACCAAGGACCCCCAGATGCCTCTCAAACACATTGAGGATAGAAAAATGGCAAGTGCTGCTCAGAAATCACATCTCTTCCTGCCAGACATGTGCAAAGAGGATGCTTCAGGCGAAATGCTCCGGGATTCGGAGTAACCTGTCACAGAATTTTCAGCCGAAAAAGATAAAGAAATCGATGAAAGTCAGCGACAGTAAGGCTTCAACTAGTGGAAGCCACCAGAGCAAATTGATCAAAATAAATGGTGATATGTGTTCATCATGGTCACTATAACAATGATAAAAATGGTGAAACATTGATTCATTGCACAGAATGCTATGACTGGTTTTACGAAAAGTGTTAGGGGCTTTCCGTTTATAAGTGTAACTTTAAGTGCTTTGGTTGCACTTCGGAATCTGAATAGCAGCTATTGCCACAAAATTAAACTTAGTGCACAATGAAATTACCCTTAGTGGTTCTGAGCTGTCATATTTGTGACTTTAATTACTTTCAACCTGATGACTAATTAAAATGGGTTCAAATAATAAACATGTTTTATTTCTGTAGTTATAATACTAAATAATGATATTAAGTGATTTTCTACATTATACTCTATTTCCAAAAGCTTCCAAATGGTCATAAACTTAGTACCACAAAATTAGCCAAGTTTACCTTATATCAGCCTACAGCTACACTTAACCTGAATGCTTTACTAATACTTGTATAGTACTTTAGTTCAATTGAAAATAGTTATTAATATAGATTTAATTGAATAGTCCTTCAAAAAGCTTCTATCAATATAATGGCCCGGGCTCAAAATAGGTTGGCCATTCCTGATATAGACTGTCCCATAAACAATTACAGAATCAGGCTATTCTCTCACCCCATTAACCCTTTTGGGGATATGCACATCATATGACATCCATGTTAAAATGCAGGAGAAAGGATATGGACGCCAATAGACGTCCTGTGTATACATGCATTTAATGCTTATTTATCCCTAATTATTATAATTTTTCTCATTTATAATAAATTTAAATAAATTCTATAAGACATCAACGCTTACCTTTAAAGGTTCTTCTTGAATGATATACTTCAAAACATGGATAAACACACAAGGGCACATCACATGCATGGCAAATCATATTAGTTTCCTTGCGAACACCTTTTTTGCAACACACCAGACACTTTTGAAATGGACGCGACTTTTTTGCGGTGGGTGGTATCCTTTTAGGAAAGTATTTTCCTTCAAGTCTGAGGGGTGCAGGGGTTGTGGATTTCTTACCCCCAGTATGAAGAGGCCTCTGAATGTTATACTGCTGAATTAGGCTACGAGCTATTGATATGTGGAATTCCAGGTATGTCATTGTCTTGCGTGGGTTTAGAGCTCTTCAAATTACCAAACAACTGGTGCAAAAATACTTTTTTTATATACCATTTAACTGTTTTTCGTAAAGAGGGATATGCTTGCAATACCTGATCTACTAGATCTACACCACCCATATGCATATTGTATTCCTGGATAACATCAGGCTTGAAAATTGACATTTTGGTTTGAGAATCTATTTTTCCAGTGTCAATCATCAAAATCTTAGAGCTGCAATTGGATAATGCCGTAACTACCCTCCTGTCTTGCTAAGCAATGTAGGTCAAAGGTGGGAGCTGACTCACCTGAATTTCTCCTCTCCTTATTGCCTTTGTGTTCACGCACTTTGGCAAGCCAATACGATTTGAACATAATGTTCCAATTGCATTTTTTTTCTTTTGTATAAGGCCATGTATAATTTTGGGGAGCTGTACCAATTATTTAAATATACTGTCCTACCCTGATCAAGTAGAGGTTCCATCAGATATATTACTATGGAGCCAGATAACCCCAAATCTTTGTCTCCAGTATTATCAGTCCCTTGACCAGTGTATATGCAACTATTATAAAGATATCCTGTTTTACTTTCACAAAGATCAAAACTCCTTATGCCAAATCTGACCCTCTTTGTTTTGATGTATTGCTTCCAACTGAGGCAGTATTTTATATCACAACACTGTAAATGCCAGAGTGATTGTAGTGTAAATTAACATTATTGTATGACAATGATTTTAGATGTTTGTTAACTATAAGCATTGTTAGGAAATAATTTTACAGGGCCTCACTGAAACTGACAATAGGAGTGGGTAACAATGAAGCGATGGGGTGAGTTGATTATCAATTAGAAGAGACAAACAAATGACGTCAGGGTAGCGTGCCTTTCTTTAGAAATGGAGGGAATATCTTCCCTAGAGCATATGTGTTTGTAATTTTGATTGGCTTATAAAACAGACGCTAATGTTGGCGCGATTTAGTAACCAATAGCAGCTCGATTATAATGTTTAGCATATCGGGGTGAGGGAGTATAAATTCTTAAGCCAGAGGCAAGTAACGCGCAGTTCTACAGAATCATTCACAAGGTAAACGTCGCGCAGTTCTAAGAAATCTCTCTCGAGAGTTACACGTCAGGTAGTTCTAAGGAAGCATTCATGATGTACACATTACGCAATTCTACAGAATCTCTCGCATCGTAAAGTTAGTTACGAAATGTGAAATACGCGAATTAATAGTGCGCGGCAAATAAGTGATTGTAGTTGCATTCGAAAATATAACAGTTTCAGTCAGGCGTGTATCAAGATTAAATCTGTGAAATTAATTAAGTGTGACGGCAATAAAAGTGTAAAAACAAATTCTTTTATCAGTGTTATCTTTTAGTAACAACTCCTTTCCGTTTACACGCCCTGTTCAAGAGATATTTGCTCGACTGAGTAATAATAGCTAGCTGGAGGACAAAGAACCCAAAATTCAAAATAGTAAAACAATAACAGGCACTCAGCAAATAAGATAACACGAGAGATTACCACGACACAACCTAAGCGGACCTTCCAAAGTATCAAGCTTTCATGAACAGTGACTTTTTCACTAGGCAGGTAATTTTTTAAATCATATAATCGAAAACTGGTGTGATTTTGTGTAGTTTATCATTTACATTTTCTGTGCATGTGAAATAAAGGAACCGCAAAATGGAAGTAAACATGTTATTTGACATGCATTTCCCAAAAGACCAGTACATGTGTAATGTAGGTTTACGAATAACACCCATGAGCGTAATTAGACCAAGTAGCCTGTAAATCTCATTCAGTGTTACTTATGTCCACTTCTGAATTCTACTCTTAGACCCTAAATTGCCTTTAGAGGTCAGATCTCCCTTCACCTTACTCGTATATACATTTGTTTCCGTAACAATGAGAGACACCAAGTCAGCAGTAAAAATTTGTGAAAATGTCAATTGGTTGGCTGTCAGAAGCCAGTTGAGCCTGGGGTTGTACACCAGAGGCTGTGTTCGTGAAGATATGTCTATTTGTGTTGGAGTTTATTTTGACCACTCCACAATGTTGATTCTTCACGAACACCTGAAGGAAGAGTGTCATTTTTTTCCTCACTGCTACCTATATCCTTAATACCCCCTCAAAATCTGAAAACTCGCCGTCTATATCCAAATCACTATCACACAGCAAAAAGTCCTCCACATTTTCTGAAGTAATTTCAGAAGCCCGAACACTTCCTACACGAGCTAATTGATTTGCTACATTACTAGTTGAAGCCATGTCAGCACTGAGATATAACAATTTCAGCACAGAACACGAAAGCTTTTCAGACTGAATGAAAATATCACTGCATTCGTCTACCATACATTTCAGTTTCGTAATATTCTAAGACATGGGTACATACAAATGCTGACAGAGAGGTTTGCTTTGTTTGTAGCTGGCATGTTTCAATACACAGAAGTATATTATCGTGTTGTAATATAAACAAAAGCATGAAACCTTGAACCAGAGAAAACATCGCTGAGGCAGCTATATCGTTCGTATGCACAAACAAGAAGCTGACTCACAAATTAGGTCCCACCAGGGGCTCACCTTATGTGAGTACGGGTTTGGCGTACCCGGGGGTTCCCGAGCCACTCATCGCCATCTTCATCACTTTATCCCCGTTGGGTCGAGGTGGGTTCGTTCTCGTGACCGGGGGACTCAAGGTAGGCTCTCGTGCGTTCTGTGCATTTCATTCCATGTCGCCCCTCGCCATCGTTTCTTTCTTCTCTTCTATTTATGCACTTTTAGTTTCTTTTATCCTTTTATTTTAATCCTCTGTGGACACAGCCTGACGGATCTCCGCGCACTCGGTGCGCAGCTGAGTGAGTGGGTAATGGCGTCATCCCCACCACCCGGGGTCGTCATGTAGGGTTTGTGTTCGTATCCGCTGTTCAACTGCAGTCCCGCGAGGGGGCCATTGCATGAGCTGCTGACTTCTGACGGCGATTGGGTCCCTCTGTCTATGTTCTGGGAGGTGTGACCCTGGGGTGAGATAGGTATAGATAGGCCACTCACCCAAGCCGGGGTAACGCCCGGGAAGTCAGAGCCCGAGGTCGGAGACGGTTGCAATGGTGGAGGATTTCATTCGCTATGGAGCACCCTTTCTCCATTAATAAAAATAAGCGCCGAAACGTTATTGTAACACAAGTAGCACCGCCGACATCTGGTTGTTACTTGGTCATTTAAAGAACAGAAGAAGGACAAAACTTTGAGAAGGTGAACCCTTTTATAATTCAGAAGGGCATTGATGTAATTGCTGGTGTGGTTCAGTCCTGCACTCGTCTACGGAATGGTTCCATATTGGCACAAACTAAGTCCGATCAGCAAAGTAAGACCTTGTTGCTCGGTATGCTTCTCCACGGTTATCCCATCCGTGTCGGGAAGCACCCCACATTGAATTCCTATCGCAGGCGTCGTTACCACCCATAGCCTCGATGGTATATCGGACGAGGACCTAGTCGAATATCTATCCCATCAAAAGGTGATAGCAGTGCATCGAGTGCAGGCCAAACGCGACGGCGTATTGGTACCCACTCGTACCCTATTTCTAACATTTGATGGCGTCGATCTGCCCACGAGCATTTCCGCAGGGTACGAACGGATTTCTGTGAGGCCTTATATTCCTAGACCTCTGCGTTGTTTTAAATGCCAACGTTTTGGGCATACGCAAGTCTCATGTAAGAGTGCCGTTAACATCTGTGCAACATGTAGCCAGCCCTCACACGAAGGTGCCTGTTCAACAGCCCCCGTCTGCGTGAATTGCAAAGGGTCACATTCTGCTTCATTTGGCGACTGTCCGCGGTATTTGGACGAGAAGGCGATCCAGGAGATCCGGGTAAAGGAGAAACTCTCCGCCGAAGCCGGAGGCGTTACCATGCGCGCCAACCTTTGCTCCTGCGATCGGGAACATTCAGTTCTGTTGTTTCCTCGCCAGTACCCCGGAAGGAAGCTGGGACTCAAATTTGGACCATCACTGCCTTGACCGCCACTACCATTTAGCCGTCCATTTCAGCTACTGTTACTAAGCCCTCTAAACCTGGTCCAAAGTCTATGAAGTCACAAGCCACAGAGAAAAAACCGAAGCAGAAATTTCGAAGAGAAGACTTTCTAAAAGACACTCCGCGTGTTCACAGTAAGCAGAGTTCACCTTCTCCTCGGAGGTCGCAGTCCCAGGAAGCTCCTGGGACACGCCGCGCTCAGCGGCACCCCTCACCCATCGCCACCCAGAAACGATTCTCGGCGCTTGAATCGGTTTCTGGCTCTGAGCGCGTGGGCCCTACCTTCGAGGAGGCTATGGAGTCTGACCAACTCCATAACAAAAGCCCGAGCCCAAAGGTTAAACAAAAGGTAATTTTAAGCCGCCCTTCTAAGTAGACAGTTTATCCCTTTTTCTTAATGGCTATCCTGACCTGATAAGTACGTGGTGTACGATCGCATAGGGCGGAACTGCAACTCTTATTGCGTTCCCATTCGCCTATGGTCATGTGTTTGCAGGAGACTAAGCTTCGCCCTCACGATCCTTTTGATCTCCGAGGATATACTCCGGTTCGCTACGACCTTGAACCGGAGGACGGTACACCTGCTCATGGAGGTGTCATGTTAGTGCGTAACGACGTTCATTTTCAGCGTCTCACTCTTACGTCCGACTTGCAAGCTGTTGCCATTTGACTGCAGTTACCCGGTTTTTTCTTTTCTGTTTGCTCTGTGTGTTCACCTCCATCGTCTCCCCTTGCTCCCGCGGAGATTCGAGCTCTCCTGTCCGCTCTCCCAACACCATTTCTTCTATTGGGAGATTTTAATGCCCATCAACCCCTGTGGGGTTCACCAAGGGCTTGTGCGAGGGCAACTCTTCTTTCCGACATTTTTTACCAGTTCAATCTCTCTATTCTCACTACAGGTGAGCCTACGTTTCTTTCTGATTCTTCCGGTACATTTTCTCACTTGGACCTTGCCGTTTGCTCACTCCAGCTTGCTAGCCGTCTGCAGTGGAACGTCGTCGCTGATACCTACTCCAGCGACCATTACCCCTGCATCGTTTCTCTTTTGTCACACCACGTACAGCATTCCAGAGTACCTACTAGAATATTCACAATAGCCGACTGGAGCGTGTATTCCAGCCTCGTGCATTTTGACGACCAGCCCCTCACCGACATTAACCAACTAGTGCAGCACCTTACGTCTACGATTTTCTCTGCCGCCGAACGCGCAATTCCCCGTTCATCCTCTCAACCTCGGCGAATGCCTGTTCCATGGTGGAACGAGGATTGTCGGGATGCCGTTCGTGTCCGTAGAACTGCACTTAGGGTATTTCGGCGTCACCCTACACTAGATAATTTTGGTGACTTTTAAACAATCGCGCGCCAGTGCTCGTCGCATTATTTAGGATAGCAAGGAGGCATCGTGGACTCGTTTTGTGAGTCTTTTAATCGCTTTACGCCTTCATCTGTTGTTTGGGATAAACTTCGTCGCTTCTCAGGTAAAGTGTCGCATTGTACTGTTTCTGGCCTTCAGGTTTCCAATGCCACCATAGCGGATCCGGCTGCCATCGCTAACACTCTGGGTGCTACCTCAATGCCTTTGAGGCGGTTTCCAGTTCAGACCATTATTCCGCCGGCTTTCGCTCTATCAAAGACCGGCTGGATTCCGCCAGCTATAATTTTCGCTCTCCTAATACCGAGTGTTATAATGAACTTTTCACAATGAGGGAGCTGCAGCACGCTCTTCATTGCTCTAGGCACTCCGCTCCTGGGCCGGACGGCATTCATGTCCTGATGTTAAAGAACCTTTCAGCCGACAGTAAAGACTTTCTCTTACAGGTCTATAACCGTATTTGGCAAGACGGCTTTTTTCCTTCCGTTTGGCGCGAAGCCATCATTGTCCCTATACTTAAGCCTAGGAAGGATCGCCAACTACCTTCCAGCTACCGCCCTATCTCCCTCACCAGTTCATTTGCAAGGTGATGGAGCGCACGATCAACGGGCGGTTGACATGGGGGCTTGAGTCTCAGAAACTTCTAGCGGACGCTCAGTGCGGATTTCGTCGCTATCGCTCTACCGTCGTCCATCTGGTGTCCCTGTCGACGCATATTATGAATGGATTTCTGAGAAAATTTCAAACCGTGGCTGTGTTTTTTGACCTGGAGAAAGCTTATAACACTTGTTGGAGGGGCGATATTTTACGTACGCTTCACGCATGGAATATCCGCGGTCTCTTCCCATATTTCTTCGGGAGTTTATGACGGACCGCGTCTTTCGTGTACGTGTGCGCTCGGTTTTATCTGGTCTTTTTATTCAAGAGAACGGAGTACCGCAGGGCTCTGTACTTAGTGTCACACTTTTTGCGATTGCTATCAACCCCATTGTAGATAGGATTCCACCTGGCATTTCATCGTCCGTTTTTGTTGACGATTTTGCCATTTATTGCAGTTCACGGCGAACCTGTCTACTCGAACGCCGTCTCCAGAGCTGTATCGACCGTCTCTACGCCTGGAGTAACGCCAACGGCTTCAATTTCTCCGCCGAGAAATCCGTCTGCATCAACTTCTGGCGCCGGAAATATTTCCCTCCGCCCTCTCTCCATCTTGGGCCGGAGATACTTCCGTTTACAGACGAGGTGAAATTTTTGGGGTTAATTTTTGATAGGAAGTTGTGTTGGACTTCGCACATTTACTTTTTAAAAGCTAAGTGTGACCGTTCTCTTAATCTTTTACGTTTTTTAAGTGGCACATCCTGGGGAGCTGATCGGACTGTCCTTCTACATCTTTATCGCTCTTTGGTCCGATCCAAGCTTGATTACGGGTGCATTGTCTATTCTTCGGCGCGTCCATCTGTATTACGTCGATTGAATGCCATCCACCATCGTGGCATAAGATTCGCTACAGGGGCCTTTCCAACCAGCCCTGTACCTAGACTATATGCTGAGGCTGCAGAGCCTCCGCTGTCCTTCAGGCCTGAGATGCTGTTGTGCAGCTATCCCTGTCGACTCTCCGGCTTGCCTGACCACCCGTCCTTCGCGCTATTTTTTGAGGATTCGCTTGATGGCCAATATATAGTTAGCTCCTCTGCATTGCTCCCTCCAGGGGTTCGATTTCGACTGCTACTTCGGCATTTGGACGTTACGCCAGCGCCGGACCTTCCACGGGGGAAACGCGTTTTCCTCCATGGTCGCGCGCTGAAGCCCACTGTCACCTAGGGTTAACGTCGATGCCGAAAAATGAGACCCCTGCTTCCGTCCTTAGATCCGCTTTTTTAGAACTACAGGCTCAGTTCGGGGACTGTCATTTTATATATACCGATGGGTCTAAGACTGATGACGGAGTAGGATGTGCCTTTGTTTTTGGTGCACAGTATTTCTTTTTCGTTTACCTGGACAATGTTCGATTTATACCGCCGAATTTTTTAGTATATATCAATGTGTTTTATACATTCAGCGGCATGTCTTGCGGCGCTGTGTGGTTTGTACGGACTCTCTGAGTGCCCTTCAGAGTATTCACGAGCTGTATAGTTACCACCCGCTCGTACAGCGCATTCATGACCTGCTCCACTCGCTTGGTGCATCTGGCATCAGCGTCTCCTTCGTGTGGATTCCAGGTCATGTGGGCATCTCAGGCAACGAGTCTGCTGACGCCGCTGCCAATTCGGCCATTTTATCACCCAGATGTTTTACCTGTGTTGTTCCTTCCTAAGATTTTTATGTTATTTTACGTAACCGTATCCTCTCGCGCTGGCGCGATGAGTGGGCGGCTCTTAGGGGGAACAAGTTGCGGGAGGTTAAATTTCTTCCGTCAGTATGGGGTACCTCTTCTCGTTCTTCTCGTCGGGAAGAGGTACTTTTAGCTCGTTTACGGATCGGACATTGTCTTTTTAGTCAGAGGTACTTGCTCAGTGGTGACCCCGCACCACTATGTGAGCAGTGTGATACGCCCTTAACTGTGCGTTACATTTTAACAGAGTGTCAAGTTTTATCTCCGTGGCGCGTTCGTGTTGGTCTGCCTGTTGGCCTAGCCAACGTTTTGGCAGACGACGCGCGTGCTGTAGAATTTGTTTTGCGTTTTCTTCGTGACAGTGATTTTAATCTGCGCATTTGATGCGTTGAGCGTCCTTTAGCTTTGTGATTTTATTCTGTCTGTTTTAATGGGGACTCTTCTCCACATTGGACCTATGGCGCTCATGTCCCTCGCATTCTACAGTTCTTCACACGTTTTACTCTTATTGCCTATGCTTTTAATGTGATGGTTTTTTTCCGGATTGGTGTATTGATTGTTTTTAGCTTTTTGGACATCGCGGGTTTGTGTCAAGTTTTTTAATTATGCGGGGTTTTTTTACCTGTCTTTTATGTTTTTTTACTATATTTTATACATTGTAAGGGCGCTGATGACCTTAGCAGTTTAGCGCCCTTAAACCGCATATCATCATCATCATCATCATCATCATCACCACAAATTAGGTGCATTTGACACAGAAATGGCTTTTGCTACAGAGAAAGAAAGTAGTGAAATTTCAATGTTTTTTTAAAATAGTCTACACTTTGTTGATACCGTAGATCTATACTACCTGTAATGAGCTTTAAACCAGTTTTTGTTTCATTAAAATAACGAATACGGAAGATACGAATGTGTATTTATGAAGCATTTCTACCCCATTTAACAATTTAAATGTCTAGTGCTGTTTATTGGGTATACATTCCTGGCCCGTGCAGGGTTTAAATGGCCATCCCTGAAGCGGTTAAGAAGGTAGCTACAATTATTTTGTTAGATTAAAGAACCACTCATAACAAGTGTGTTGCTTTCTGGCATTCTGTAAGTTATTTGTTATCACAATATTAATTTCTTGTAGATTGTTAGCCACTGGAGTGACTAATCGAAAAATTTGTGCATTCTGTGATAGCGTTTTGTTTTCCTGTTATCACCAGCATGGGAATACAGATCACCAAGTGCTTTTGTTACATGCCTTGCTAAGATGGATAGGAAACATGCTGTAAAAACATCACATGAATATATGCATTCACGCACACACATATATATATATATATATATATATATATATATATATATATATATATATATATATCTCACATTGCAGTATATGTGAATTTCTTTTAAAATTTGCACCAATTGCTTAAAACAAGGAATACTTAAATTTTCTTGTGACCACAAAGAATTGGATTTATTATGGGGAAAGCTCATCCAGCTATTGAACAGCTTTGGCAGTAGCCCTGTAAAGGATGATATAGCATGGAAAAAATGTAAGTATTTTATTAATTCTATAACTATTTGCTATGCAGTCTTAACATAATATGCCACTTATAATTCTCAATTTGTTGAATCTCCTTGCCTCTTATCAGTGTATTAATGAGTTTGAATTTTGGTTTAGGAAATATTGTAGACAAAGGAAATAACAATGCAGAATTGGAGTTTCATATTGTTTTGATACAAGTTTCACTAATTTATATCACTCCTCAATTTATTGCTTGATTTCTTTACAGTTTTTAGTGAGACTTTTTAAAGATCCAGTTAGCATGTAGGTTTTTATAAAATGTTAATATGTACCTACTTATTTTTATTTTCATGATTTGGCAATATTCAGCTTTAGTTATGTTTTGTAGAAATGTTTTACATCTTATTCTTTAAATGATTATCATAATTGATATCTGATATTAGGGATATTTAGTTTTGGTATTTGCTGAGTGGAAAAGTGTGGTGGCGAGGACTTCAAATAGCAGACCAGAAAAAGACTGGTGGTGATCCCTCATTTGCTAAACCAATGAGTGATCTGGAATATCAGCTTCTCACAGCAATTGGGGAACTTGTAATATTGGGAATAGGATGAGTGCAAGAAGCAATATATTGGACAGTAAGTAAACCCATCTGTATGCATGAGTAATGCATTTATATGAAGTTATAATAGCACTGTGTTTTCATCTTTGCAACAATTGAGCCTGGCTTGTTAAATTATTTTATACACAGAGCTTAAAGGCCCTGTCCACTTCCAAAACATCTGTTCATATTATTCGTTATTAATGAAGGTGTCGCTAAGAGAACAACACAAAAATAACGTGTTTTTGTATGTCTGGAACACTGTTTACTACCTGCTCATATAATCAAGTGTTGCGAGTGATGACGTCAGCATAGCCTAGATAGGCACTCTCGTGCATTGTTTGCACTGCTAAGTGAATGCTTACATTATGTTAGCTCACTCATGTATTTGTTAGTGTTTATTTAGGCGTCATGGCTGGTATTAAACCTTTTCAGTTCGACCACAGAAGGATCCACATTTCAAAGTATATGAGATTAATTCATGGCAAACTTTGGGAAAGAAAAATAGGCATGTTATACCTTCTTGTGTAGTAAATAAAAGAAGAGAATGATTTCCAGAACCAGATGGCAATTACATACATTTAGAAGCTGCTGCTAACCGAGCCGCTGAATAGTTCAATTGAAGTAAAAAGTAAATACAGTAAATATTTATATTTTGTTCCATGAATTTAAGACGAAAATTATTGTGAGGTTTACCTGTATTGTTGATTTCATATCACCTGAAATCTGAACTTGCTATGCCTCGGGTCTTCTAATGTCTCTGTAGCAATACTGGGGGGACGTCATAGCTCTAGTGATCCTCTGTTACAATTGGAATGTTTTCTTTCATACTACTTATTACTACTTACAATATGTTTTTCTGCCATTCATCATTTTTCTTTTCATACACTGACATGATGACCCATTTCTTACCTGCCTTCGAATATCTTAGTTTATCACCAGTCACGTTTCTTCCAGTATTTTCATTGTCTTAAAATAGCCGTTCCTTCTAAACTGAAGTGACCTCTCTTGGGTTTGTATTTTAATGCAACATTATGAAAGGATTCTAAACTTTCAGTGTGGCAGTAATGTTTAGTATGCTTTAAATCCTCTGTAAGTGAGGTTTCGTTTATTACCGACTGCAGCTCACCATTCATTTGTCAGTAATTAAGTAATGATATGCATTAAGAATGTAGTAATTCTTACTTAAGTTCCTAGGCACATTAAAATGTTATTAATATATTTGTAAGCAACATAAACATTGAGAATATTAACACTTTTTGAAGACAAGGAAAATTGTAAAATATTCTTGGAATCCAAAATGAAGGGTTCAGCAGATGTTCCGGGCAGTTCCAATAGTGTCCTTGCCTCGGGGTAAGACAGTCACCAGTTTGTTGGGAAGCAAAGTCTTTCAAAACTACAAGGTATGGACATAAAGAACAGTTTGGGAGGATTATAGCAATAAAGATGAACACGGAAACGTATGTCTAATCTCAACTGGAGCACTAGAAAGTTCTTCTGGGAATCTAACGGTATGGAGTAGAAGCAGGGGGACCAGGAATTGTGAATTACCAATCACAATTCTTCAAAATGCTTGAAACAGCATATAGGAAATAAGTCATATACTAAAAAAAAGCACATGATCACGAGAGGGGGCAAATATCCAGCATGGAAGAAGCTCTGAAATAGTGCTTTTTGTGGGGGGGGGGGGTTGTTAATGGATGTTCTTTAACTGCTGTGCTCCTTAGCGTCCCATTCTATATTGGGCGTGAAAGACCAGTAATTTTGCTCAGAGGCCTGTTTATCAGGCTTGAGGTTCTTTCACGTGCCATAAATCTATGACACGGCACCACCAGCTTTACTTCCCTTCCGAAAGAAGCCATGTTAAGGATTTTTACGCCGGAAAAAATCCATCGTCTTCCGCCAGGTTTGAACCCGCGACCTCGGGAACTGGAGGCTAGCATGGTAACCACTACACCATGGAGGACAACTCTGAGATAATGTGAACTGCTGTCGCAAACTATCAGAGTATCAACTTTGTGGGTTGGAATAGATGGGGCAGACCTCTAACATTACGCTGTAAATGTCGGACTTAAAAGAATTTCACAGCCAAGCAAAGTATAACAGTTATGCATTGTAACTAAGTGTGTAGTGAACTTCGTTAGGTTAGAATAATACAATGGAATAACAAGTATCATGTGAAAGCACAAGTCGGTGCTCGTATTTATATAAAGTACAACGTGCCAAACGAGAAACTTAGGTGTCCTCTATGCAGGAATGGTTTGTGGCGAGATCACGAGGAATTGGAGAATCTTGATTAACCGTAATAAATTGGATATTAACTGTAAAGCCATAATCAAGAATTTATTTATGTCTTGGTCAACACCTACACACGTGACACCAAGATCTCAACGCTCTGAGAGGAAGAGACATCACAACCCACACTTCCAGCTCTCTCCCTCTCTCTTACCTCCGTCCTCTACCACAAACCTTCCATGCTGTGACAGACTGCCGCATGATGACAGCAGTCTGTAATCATGGGAGTTTTTACTTATCCAGCTTGTTTTTTTAATCTGATCCTCTGTCTAATCATCATGCTTATAATTTTATTTCCATACTAGGAGTGAATATTGCAGACATTATTCAAAATACATTTTTAATTTTTCAATAAGAACTTCTTCCTTTCCTACGCAGGTTTGACTTGACCACCATGTATGATTAATAATACTTTGTTTCCATTCATGTAAAAGTTGTAGTTTACTTTCAGTTGTTTTTAGCTTCTTTTGTAAAGATGTGGCCATGTGCCATACATTAAACTCATGCTCTGCTCTATTTAGGAAACCTATTATATGTATCAGCTTTCTTATTCCACAATGCCTGTCAGAAAGAAATAGCTGTATGTTTGGTTCTTTAGATAAGAGACGAGTGATTAAGGTTTCACATGCCGGCTTTTTTGTAATTCTCCAGTAATAATACCTTTCTGCAACACAAAATCCAAGATTTTTCTTTTATGCCCATTGTTGTATATGTTACATACTTGGTAAAGAACCCAGAATTATCATATTGGCCATCACCAGTTATCCAGATTTCATTTGTAGTAATTTCCAAATGTCCATCCTTTTGCCTCCACACCCTTCCTAATCCCCGAACCGATGTGGGTTTTTACTAATCTGTAAAATATTTCTTGTCTCAGAGTCACTAAATTTATTGTTTCACTAAAGTGTTTGAAAACGATAAACCTCTTCCATTTATATAAAATACATAGCTAATCTCAAGACAGCGAAGATTGTCTATTCAAATTTTTCTGCAAACACCTCATATTTTTGTGACCTACTATGCACCCAGTTTCAACTTGTAAGCATGGTCCCCTGCATAAAGGTTTCATAGTTGTAACCATCTTACCACATTTTGTACAAAATACAAAAAGATACGGAAGATATTTCCATATGACAATAAACATTTTATTCTTCATTTCTGACAAGCATATCACTTTCCATTTCCTCATCCATATCATCATAGTCATCATCCTATAATGTGAATGGTTTATCTAAAGTCGAAGTGCTATTATAATTCTCATTTTTGCTTCAAAGTATCTATATATTTCACATCCCATTTCACACTAAACAGCAATTTCTGACATCTTTATACTGCTGTGTTTGTTCACGGTTTGGTTTTTTTTTATTTTCATCTGGTTCACGTTGATTTACATTTTCATAACTAACTTTGCAACAATGAAAACTAGCACTTGCTTCTGATTCTGACACAGTTTCACATACAATTTTCTTTTTTTCCCCCTTGAGATAAGCACTGTCTTTCTTTTTCATTTTTAATGATGAATCTGATTCCATCTGTCCCCCCAAATTCAGAGAAGGAATAGCATTCTTTTTTAAAACTGTGTAATATAGTTTTAAGAAGAGTGGATTTTAGTACACAAGATTGTTCATAATCGTCTTCAGTAGAAGACATGTGAAAACTTGCATGGAATAAAGTCCTTGCAATTAATCTTTTTAACCACACATTATATCATTCCCATGATCTTTCTCTACTGGGGAATTTATGAAAACTTACATTGGTGCTTTGACTATGTTCAGAACGATTACTAAACCCAAAACCACATTGCACAGTCATAATTATTACAGTAATAAGCACAATGCATAGTAATACTGTAACCAAGTTGCAAGAGCTGCATGTCACAACTGAATGCTAGCCTGCTCTATTGGGCAAATGTGACGTCATCGCAGTATGGTGGGAAAATTTCAACAGAGAATTGCTAGAGAACTATTCATGCTATGTCATTCGGATTTTCTGCGCACTTATTTTGAGAAATTAATCTTTTCAATTAACAAAACTTGAAATTTAAGTGGACAGGGCCATTAATGTTGTAATAAAAAAATGTACAGTAGTTAAGGCAAGATGGACAGTAAAAACATTTCAGCCAAAATGGCAAGATAATGCCTATTTTTTAAATGAAATTTAACGTCTACTTTTAGAATGAAAAAGGCGAGAAGAGAAATGACAGAAAATCTTAATTCAAGCTAAACTTCTACAAAAAATGTAGGTATTTGAAAGCTAATGCATGAATAATCTTCTCAGTCAGAAAGAGTAACTGAAGGAAATACTTTCTATTCCAAATACAATAGAAAGAGAACAAAGCATACTGACTATGAATTATAAACCGATATGCAAGTGATGGGACGATATTACTATTTCTTGATGCTCGATACTGATTTTTGAGCACCGATACTCGATACTCTCTTTATAAAAAGCTGTAAAGGCTATAGATTGTTCACTGAATTATATTCTTATTAGTAGTTTTTTGTGTATACATGCATATAACAAATTTTGTATTGTATGCTAATTCTGAAATTGTACCCATTTGACATTCACCAATTGGCAACGGTTTTTTTATCTTATACATAGGTTATGTTATTGCTAGTCAAGGTTAATGATGATGATGATAATCTCTTTGCTTCCCTTATGTGACTATATTTTGTGCTGGAAACTTTCTTTTAAAGGATTTTCTATCCATATTATAGAAATTTGTCATATGGTATACCTGTAAGCTAAGCTCGTGACCCAAGTTTGACTTGTGTAAACACAAACTAACAGATGGAAGGAAAGAACAAATAGCTCCATGTGCTGTATTATCTGATATCTTAAGTTCTGATTTGTTTCTGTTGGATTCAAAGATTTTTGGTCACCGGAGTAGAGAGCAAGTCACCAAGCCAGGCTGTTGCAGAAATGTGATTTAGTGTGTCAGCTAAATCGGCTTAATTCACAACTGAGTTAATGCTGCGTGTTACATGAGTACCTCTACTCCTTCCCCCATTGTTTTGCATGTTTTCATTTAAACACAAGAGTCTATGGAATGTTGCGTTCATTCACCCAGAAGAAATGCAGTCAAGTCAATCAAGGACTATAGTCTAGCACAGAGGTGGTGAAAACGTGACTCGCGAGTCATTTTGACTCGCAGGCGTACGTTCTCTCTCTACAACTGTCCATTTGATTTTCAGATGCTGATGAGTGTCGTAGTGCGTGTTGCATATTTGGTGACTCGCGGAAGGAAGTCGTTTTTGCCACCCTTGGTCTAGCAACTCTTCGGGAACACGTGTCAGGCAATAATGTGAAGTCTGGACTCCTTTCATTCCTTATCTAGCATAAAGTAAAATGCAAACGCTTTCAATAATGCAAAACTTAAAAATTTAAAAGTATTAAAGGTTTATCTCAAAGTATTAGACATATTTTGATACCTTAGAACGTGGAGGTCCATTCCTATAATAGATGCATAAAATTTGCTGAATATGAAGTATACTACCAAACATTTCAAAGCTTGAAAGTAATTTTGTAATAACTCTAAAGCAGGAGGCGTTTATATATACTACTCAAGAATGTGAAGAAAAATGCAAAAGAAAAATCAATGCATTATTTAATGCTTTAGGAGCCTGAATGTTTGCATCTAAAAGCATACACATGTCTTCTGATGCACTAAAATTTCATAAGTTGCTTTGAAAAAATGTATTTTCTGCA
Source organism: Deroplatys truncata (assembly GCA_030765065.1). Lineage (NCBI taxonomy): Eukaryota > Metazoa > Arthropoda > Insecta > Mantodea > Mantidae > Deroplatys > Deroplatys truncata. Next base: position 274,156,933 of record CM060990.1, read on the forward strand.
CTCTGTCAGTGGTGAGTTATTAGTGAAATTGTGTTTCCAATCTTTGTTAGTTTTGCTTTACAGGTTATAGTTATTATAATTGTTAACAATAATTACCTTCTTAGCCTCCTACTGCAAGTTCCCATTACAGCAATCTGATACAGAAACACAAGAACCATTATTACACAGAAATCATCATCACAACTGCTTCCATTATTATTTTCAGCAGCAGATGATGTCCCAGCTGTAGCAAGACCACTACCACATTCCACATGCACTAGAAATTGAACTTCGGTGCTTACAAACTCTAGATAAGGAAGAAAATAAGGATAGCCTTGGTGAAACAGAATGTCACTTGGGACACATTTCAGCTGCATCCTCAACTACAGTTGGGAATACAGATGATGATTGTAATAGATGTCAATTGTGGGTGATGGGTGAAGCTTCATTCATTTTTACTCAAAATGTGCAATTTTGCTTTTTGTATCAAACAATAATTCTTTAATGTCTTAAACATGACTTTGTATACATACACACATCTGTTTGTATTTCCATAAATTTTGCAAATTAGTATACATTTCTTTACTTTCTTATCACTACAATGAGTTGCTGTGTACCCTGGGACCCAACAGACTCAAACCCTGTGGTTGCCGAGCTATAGGGTCCTGCTTATATCTTAAGTCTAATACTTACTATTCTTTAATTTTCTTCTTCAGCTTGCTTGCTATTTTCCTCAACCATTTGACTCTTATTCTGTCCAAAAAGTTTCCAATTTTGTTTAAATTCTTCCTAGGTTTTACATTCATTAAGCTTTTCTTTTGGTAAATTTGCACATTCTTTTTTACCTATCCTGTCCCTAAGCATCTCATTTTCTTCACATTCTAAAACTATATGCCATTCTTTATCCTTCAGGTAACACAAGGGGCATTTCACCAAATCTTCTGAAACTTCTAAATGTCACTACCCCTGTTCTAGCCCATGCAAAGCCTTCTCTTACTGCTTTATCACATATGTCAACATAATTTTCCCTGTTCCAGACCACTTGCATTTCTTTATATATTCCCAGAGCTTTTCGAATTTAAACTTGCCTTTCTTGTTTTTCAATAACTTCCAGTCTTAACCTAATTTCTTTCCAAAAAACATTTTGTAACGGTTCCCTAGCTCTCCACATTTCCCCAAAACCAATTTTCATCATAATTTCCTTTATCTCACTGAGCCAAGTATCTTTTTGATTGAGCCTTTTTATACTACTGAACACTGATGTACAATGTTCTGTTCATCTAATTTTTCTAATTGTAACACAATATTTTAACGCTCTTTCCACAATTTTCTCTCTAGTTCCCATTCTTCTTAATTCTGCGTATGCCACTCCATTTGGTGAAGCTCTTGGCAAGCCTAGGATTTGTTTGGAAAAGTTTCTATGGATCATATCCATATTTGACCCCCCTTCCTCCAAGCCCCATGTCTCACTTCATAGAGCATTTTTGCCTCGACTACAGCCGTATAGACTCTCTTGAACCATTTTGTTTGCATTCCTGGTAATTTGTCTATACATGCTTTAAATGCAATTTTACCTTTAGCCAGTACCATTCTCTTTTGCTCACTCCAACTACCCTTACTGCTTAATCATACTCCTAGATAATCAGATTTATTGACTACCTCAGCTTCTCTTCCTTGCTTAGCATCATTTCTCATCTTTCCTTAACTCGTTACATTTTTTTAAATACCATAATTTTTGTTATACTTACATTAATTCTTACGTCCATTTCTTGCAAAAATTATCTATTAGGTACTTCAACTGTTCTAGCTATTTCCACATTGGATATAGAGTCTGCTACTAAACCATCCGCAAATAGCAAACTGGGTATTTCCTTATTGTTGATTATTGGCACATGTCTATTTTCCACTGTAATTGCCTCAAGGATATCATCTCTAAATCCATTAAACAGTACAGGACTGAACTTATAACATTGTCTTAGTCCTATATTGTTTTGAATGCTTTTAGTTACTTTATTATTAGCAATTTTTATACAAAACTCATTGTCTGTGTATATTCTTTGTAATACGCTTATAAAACTAGTGCTCAATTTAAACCATAGTGTTTTGTGATTTAGCATATTGAAAGCCTTTTCAAAGTCCACAAATAACATGTATAGCCTCCCCCTCTTATCTGCTAAATATTTATTTACCAGTGTGTGTATCACAGAAATGTTATCCACTGTTCTCTTATTTCATCTAAAACCTGCTTGGAGATCTGATAGCTTTCTCTCATCTTCTCCCCACTTTTGCACTCTTTCTGCCAAAACCCCAGTGTATATCTTACCTAGAACAGATAACAAGCTAATATCCCTATAATTTGATGGATTATTTACCTCCCTCTTATTCTTAAATATTGGCACTACTACTGTTGTTCTCCAACTGCTTGGAACATTACTTCCTTCAAATACTTTGTTTAGATTTCTCACTAGTAATCCTAGTCTGCTTTCATTTACACTCCATGCCTTCCAAAACCCTCCTGGAATCCCATCTATACAACTTACTTTGTTCCTTTTTAATCTTCTTATTTGTTCTCTTACTTCATTTGTTCCTATCTGTCTATCTAATTGCTGGATATATCCCGTATTTTCTAATTCTCTTATACTTTGTCTCCTCAGCTGTTCCGCCCCTAAAAGATTTTCAAAGTATTTGTACCATATTTCTGGGCTTATATTGTTTTTCTAACTGTAACCTTATAGGTTTGTTTTACTAAAGACCAAATTGTCTTTGTATCATTTATTCTTGCTGCCTCATAAATTTTCAGACTAATTTTTTTCCCCTCATTCCTTCTTAGCTTCCATAAGATGTTTGTATCCCCATCTTTCAATTATAAAATTCTCTTTTTACTGAATGTCCCCCGTTTGTCTCCATTTCCTTAACTCCTTTAGAACACACTGCTTTGCCTTCCTGCACTCCTCATACCAACCCCCCTCTTATTATTTATTTCATCTTTCATTCTCATTTTTGTCACAGCCTGCTTCACTGACTCCTCTAATGACGGACCGCGTCTTTCGTGTACGTGTGGGCTCGGTTTTATCTCGTCATTTTATTCAAGAGAACGGAGTACCGCAGGGCTCTGTACTCAGTGTCACACTTTTTGCGATTGCTATCAACCCCATTGTTGATTGTATTCCACCTGGAATGTCATCGTCCCTTTTTGTTGACGATTTTGCCATTTATTGCAGTTCACGGCGGACCTGTCTACTCGAACGCCGTCTCCAGAGCTGTATCGACAGTCTCTACACCTGGAGTATCGCCAACGGCTTTAATTTCTCCGCCGAGAAATCCGTCTGCATCAACTTCTGGCGCCGGAAGTATTTCCCTCCGCCCTCTCTCCATCTTGGGCCAGGGATACTTCCGTTTGCAGACGAGGCGAAATTTTTGGGGTTGATTTTTGATAGGAAGTTGTGTTGGACCTCGCACGTTTCCTTTTTAAAAGCAAAGTGTGACCGTTCTCTTAATCTTTTACGTGTTTTAAGTGGCACATCCTGGGGAGCTGATGGGACCGTCCTTCTTCGCCTTTATCGCTCTATGGTCCGATCCAAGCTTGATTACGGGTGTATTGTTTATTCGTCGGCACGTCCATCTGTGTTACGTCGATTGAATGCCATTCACCATCGTGGCATAAGAGTCGCTACAGGGGCCTTTCCAACCAGCCCTGTTCTTAGACTTTATGCTGAAGCTGCAGAGCCTCCGCTGTCCTACAGGCGTGAGATGCTCTTGTGCAGCTATGCCTGTCGACTCTCAAGCTTGCCTGACCACCCGTCCTTCGAGCTATTTTTCGAGGAGTCATTTGATCGTCACTATTTTATTAGCTCCTCTTCTTTGCTCCCTCCAGGGGTTCGCTTTCGACAGCTCCTTCGGCATTTAGACGTTCCGCCAGCGCCGGCCCTTCCACGGGGGGAAACGCGTTTTCCTCCATGGTCCCGCGCTGAGGCCCACTGTCACCTTGGGCTAACGTCGATGCCGAAGACTGAGACCCCTTCTTCAGTCTTTAGATCGGCTTTTTTAGAAGTACGGGCTCAATTCGGGGACTTCCATTTTATCTTTACCGATGGATCTAAGACTGAAGCTGGAGTTGGATGTGCCTTTGTTTTTGGTCACTGTAGTTTTACGTTTCGTTTACCTGGACAATGTTCAATTTTTACCGCCAAACTTTTTAGCATTTATCAATCCGTTTTATACATTCAGCGGCACGACTTACGGCACTGTTTTATTTGTACGGACTCTCTGAGTGCCCTTCAGAGTATTACTGCGCTGTACCATTACCACCCACTCGTACAGCGCATACATGACCACACTCGCTTGGTGTGTCTGGCATCAGCGTCTCCTTTATGTGGATTCCAGGTCATGTGGGCATCTCAGGTAATGAGTCTGCCGACGCCGCTGCGAAATCGGCGATTTTATTACCCAGATTTTTTACCTCTGTTGTTCCCTCGTCAGATTCGTGTGTTATTTTACGTCGCCGCATCCTCTCGCGCTGGCGCGATGAGTGGATGGCCCTCCGGGGGAACAAGTTGCGGGAGGTTAAGCCTCTCCCGTTAATCTGGGGTACCTCTTCTCGTTCTTCACGTCGGGAAGAGGTACTTTTAGCCCGTTTACGAATTGGACATTGCCGTTTTAGTCATAGTTACCTGCTCAGTGGTGATCCCGCTCCACTGTGTCAGCAGTGTGACGTGCCCTTAATGGTGCGTCACATTTTAACTGAGTGTCAAGTTTTAGCTCCACTGCGCGTTCGCGTGGGTCTGCCTGTTGGCATAGCCAACGTTTTGGCAGACGACGCGCATGCTGTAGAATGTCTTTTACGTTTTATAAGTGACATTGGTTTTAATCGTCGCATTTGATGCGCTGAGCGTCTTATAGCTTTGTTATTTTATTCTGTATGTTTTAATAGGGACTTACTCCCCAGTGGACAAATGGCGCTCATGTCCCTCGCATTCTACAGTTCTTGACACGTTTTAATCTTTTATTGCCTATGCTTTTAGTGTGTTGGTTTTTCGGATATTTGTATTGTTATTATTGTTGTTATTGTTATTATTGTTATTGTATTGTTATTTTTAGCTTTCTGGACATTGCGGGTTTGTGTCCCGTTTTTTAATTATGCGGCGGTTCTTTTACCTGTCTTTTATATTTTGACTATATTTTATACATTGTAAGGGCGCTGATGACCTTAGCAGTTTAGCGCCCTTAAACCGCATATCATCATCATCATCATCATCACTGACTCCTCTAGTTTTAATACTGCATCCTCAATTCTATTTTTGTTCAGAATTTCCTCTATATCTATTACCCTTAGCGTATTTGACTGATTTCCCCAGCTCCTCCAGAAATGCTTCTGCTTCCTCATCCCTCCATTTATTTTTTTGGACTTTAATTCCTTTTTGCTTAGAGCATATTTCCTTTTCCTTATTTGTACCTATGAATACTGCCCTTATTGGAAAATGGTTACTAGAACTAGCTATATTCAGCACCTCAAAATCCATACAATATTCATCCGAATCTGATGAATATAGAATATAATCTCTCACTCTTTGCCCATTTCTATGCAGATATATGTAAACTCACCTATGTCATCTTTTCCTTTCACTCCATTACGCATCACCAAACTAAATTCCTCTAAAACTCTATTAGTTTCTCTCCTTAATTATTAGTACATTTTTCTTGACTCTTTCTCTCCACCTCTCTTCCTATCCCAGTTAACTCACTTTCAAGATCTATTAGCTGGATTTGACTTTCCCCAACTCTTGCATTAAAGTTGCCCATGATTATAAAACCTTTGTATACACCCCTATTTAATAGTTCCTCCATGTTCTGTCTTAGCTTATTAAATCAATGTGAGTCATAAAATTCCGAGGAAGTTGGCAGGTTATACACTCTTGCAACACCTACACTTTCCCTCACCTATAATCCACTTAGCACACATCACAGGACTACTTTTTCATTTAATTCACTAAACCTTTCACTTTAATTTCTAGGCTTTTTCTCACTAACAATCCTAAACCTCCTGACCCTCTCCCTTTATCTTTCCTTTTGGTGCCACATTTCCCATAAAAATCAAATTCACTCAAATCCACATTATTATCTCTTAACATCCAAGTTTGTACCACACCTATCGCATCTGTTAAATTTAAGATTTTCAGAAATTTCTCTGCTTTGCACCTTGTCCCACAAACCTTGAGTGTTCCAGGATATAACTCCCAGTTCCTTTCCCTTGCAGCATTTTTGCCTGTCATACATTTGGGGAAGTATCCTGCTGCCTGTCGTTGAGCACCTGACAGGTGTTCGCAAGTGTTCCTCCCTTACCTTTGTCACTCATTCCTTTGGGCTGCCTGGCTCACAGATGACTTCCTCGGCATTGATTCTTGGGCCAGGTAGCGTACTGAGGGTCGGCCCAAACTTTCAGTGTTGGCGTAAGAGTTGGCCTTGTACTGTGCTGTAATGTTGTTGGCAAAGCGCTAAAGGCAAGAAGAGGAAAAAAGGTGGGCAAGGTATAAAGAAATGAGCACACGGAGGTTGATTATCTTTGACACTGCTCCCTGACTGCTATGCCTTCTGTAAGATTACAGTTCTGTTAATTAGTCTCTCTCTCTCTCACACACACACACACTCTCTCTCTCTCTTCTAATCTGGACTCTCAACAGACCCAATCGGTATTCCGATTACGCCCCACTCGACTTTCCCTACACTTGCGACATTCGTCACTCCAGTTCATGTTTCTCGATTACCGCTGCCAAGTCACCATTCCTTAGTTCACAGGTTCTCTTCTGCTTTTCTACCCTTTCACAGTTGGCGATGTTTTGGTTAATTAGGTAACACTCATGTAACTATTCGTTTATGTATCACAATTATTCCTTGCGCTATTAAACGCTATCTTAGTTACTAAATCTCGCGTCTAAAATTCGTGGGACTTAAGCGTCACATTCTTGTGATAATGAGCTGTGGGTGGTCTATGCAACTGAGATTGTTGGAGTAAATGTCAATCCTTAAAGCATTCCCTTAAATACTAAAAATTGACAGCCTTCAGTTTTCTCACATCGAGTCAAGTTTCTTTTCTATGTTATTGGTTGCTGTCCTTTCTGCTAGCTTCGAGTGCTTCCTCATTGGCTCCAGGTTAAAAGTTTGAATTTCAACTGTATTTTTCCCCTGCCTCCGAGAGACGGTAGCTGCTGCATTTTTCAAGCATTTCCTCCTCCGAATGCAAGGCGGGGTAATATTCTACACCCTCAAGTTTGAAGTGAATGAAAGCAACCGTTGTTTCTTCGCGTCTCTTTTGCGGAAATCTTGCAAAACTAACAATGCGCAGCTGTGGTGCTGTTTATTTGTTAATGTTCACATGATTTGAAACACAGTTTTCTAAGGACTTAAATATGGTGGTGTTTTTGAGTCGGAGGGGTCAAAAATGTAGAAAATGATTAAGTTAGACATTGGTTAATTGGCAATAACTCAGTAATCAACATTAGTTAACACTTTCTTTTTGTGCAGTTATAATTATCACTACACCCTATGGAGATCCTTTCCTCTCAAGTCTGAATTCCTGCAATTTAGCCCTACTCCTGGTCATCCTTTCCATCTCTACCCTCTCCTCACGCATTATGCTTTCTCCAGATGATGATATAATGCTGAGTACAGCATCTCTTCACATGTCAAATCCCGCAGCTGCTCCCAAGGCCATTCTATGCATGTCATCCATCAGCTGTTTCTCTGGCACAATCTGTCACGTGTATGCCTCTCACCTCACCTCCCCTTCCACTCTCTTCCGTCACTTTCCCCCCAGGGGCTCACCTTATGTGAGTACGGGTTTGTGGTAACCGGGGGTGCCCGAGCCACTCATTACCATATTCATCCCTTCATACCCGTCCGGTCGAGGTGGGTTCGTTCTTGTGACCGGGGGACTCAAGGTAGGCTCTCGTGCGTTCTGTGCATTTCATTCCATGACGCCCCTCGCCATCGTTTCTTCATTCTCTACTCTATTTACGCACATTTCGCCCCACGTCCATTCATTCACACATCTATTTTACTTCTTCGCCGGCCTATCTTGCGTGCGAAACGCCCACACAGTTTTATTTATGTTGCCCTTTTATTTTAATCCTCCGTGGACACAGCCTGACGGATATCCGCGCACTGGGTGCGCAGTTGGGTGAGTGGGTAATGGCGTCATCCCCACCACCCGGGGTCGTCATGTAGGGTATGTGTTCGTATCCGCTGTTCAACTGCAGTCCCGCGGGGGGCATGCAATGAGCTGCTGACTTCTGACGGCGATTGGGTCCCTCTGTCTATGTTCTGGGAGGTGTGACCCTTGGGTGAGTTTGGTATAGATAGGCCACTCACCCAAGCCGGGGTAACGCCCGGGAAGTCAGAGCCCGAGGTCGGAGACGGTTGCAATGGTGGAGGATTTCATTCGCTATGGAGCACCCTTTCTCCATTAATAAAAATAAGCGCCGAAACGTTATTGTAACACAAGTAGCACCGCCGACATCTGGTTGTTACTTGGTCATTTAAAGAACAGAAGAAGGACAAAACTTTGAGAAGGTGAACCCTTTTATAATTCAGAAGGGCATTGATGTAATTGCTGGTGTGGTTCAGTCCTGCACTCGTCTACGGAATGGTTCCATATTGGCACAAACTAAGTCCGATCAGCAAAGTAAGACCTTGTTGCTCGGTATGCTTCTCCACGGTTATCCCATCCGTGTCGGGAAGCACCCCACATTGAATTCCTATCGCAGGCGTCGTTACCACCCATAGCCTCGATGGTATATCGGACGAGGACCTAGTCGAATATCTATCCCATCAAAAGGTGATAGCAGTGCATCGAGTGCAGGCCAAACGCGACGGCGTATTGGTACCCACTCGTACCCTATTTCTAACATTTGATGGCGTCGATCTGCCCACGAGCATTTCCGCAGGGTACGAACGGATTTCTGTGAGGCCTTATATTCCTAGACCTCTGCGTTGTTTTAAATGCCAACGTTTTGGGCATACGCAAGTCTCATGTAAGAGTGCCGTTAACATCTGTGCAACATGTAGCCAGCCCTCACACGAAGGTGCCTGTTCAACAGCCCCCGTCTGCGTGAATTGCAAAGGGTCACATTCTGCTTCATTTGGCGACTGTCCGCGGTATTTGGACGAGAAGGCGATCCAGGAGATCCGGGTAAAGGAGAAACTCTCCGCCGAAGCCGGAGGCGTTACCATGCGCGCCAACCTTTGCTCCTGCGATCGGGAACATTCAGTTCTGTTGTTTCCTCGCCAGTACCCCGGAAGGAAGCTGGGACTCAAATTTGGACCATCACTGCCTTGACCGCCACTACCATTTAGCCGTCCATTTCAGCTACTGTTACTAAGCCCTCTAAACCTGGTCCAAAGTCTATGAAGTCACAAGCCACAGAGAAAAAACCGAAGCAGAAATTTCGAAGAGAAGACTTTCTAAAAGACACTCCGCGTGTTCACAGTAAGCAGAGTTCACCTTCTCCTCGGAGGTCGCAGTCCCAGGAAGCTCCTGGGACACGCCGCGCTCAGCGGCACCCCTCACCCATCGCCACCCAGAACCGATTCTCGGCGCTTGAATCGGTTTCTGGCTCTGAGCGCGTGGGCCCTACCTTCGAGGAGGCTATGGAGTCTGACCAACTCCATAACAAAAGCCCGAGCCCAAAGGTTAAACAAAAGGTAATTTTAAGCCGCCCTTCTAAGTAGACAGTTTATCCCTTTTTCTTAATGGCTATCCTGACCTGATAAGTACGTGGTGTACGATCGCATAGGGCGGAACTGCAACTCTTATTGCGTTCCCATTCGCCTATGGTCATGTGTTTGCAGGAGACTAAGCTTCGCCCTCACGATCCTTTTGATCTCCGAGGATATACTCCGGTTCGCTACGACCTTGAACCGGAGGACGGTACACCTGCTCATGGAGGTGTCATGTTAGTGCGTAACGACGTTCATTTTCAGCGTCTCACTCTTACGTCCGACTTGCAAGCTGTTGCCATTTGACTGCAGTTACCCGGTTTTTTCTTTTCTGTTTGCTCTGTGTGTTCACCTCCATCGTCTCCCCTTGCTCCCGCGGAGATTCGAGCTCTCCTGTCCGCTCTCCCAACACCATTTCTTCTATTGGGAGATTTTAATGCCCATCAACCCCTGTGGGGTTCACCAAGGGCTTGTGCGAGGGCAACTCTTCTTTCCGACATTTTTTACCAGTTCAATCTCTCTATTCTCACTACAGGTGAGCCTACGTTTCTTTCTGATTCTTCCGGTACATTTTCTCACTTGGACCTTGCCGTTTGCTCACTCCAGCTTGCTAGCCGTCTGCAGTGGAACGTCGTCGCTGATACCTACTCCAGCGACCATTACCCCTGCATCGTTTCTCTTTTGTCACACCACGTACAGCATTCCAGAGTACCTACTAGAATATTCACAATAGCCGACTGGAGCGTGTATTCCAGCCTCGTGCATTTTGACGACCAGCCCCTCACCGACATTAACCAACTAGTGCAGCACCTTACGTCTACGATTTTCTCTGCCGCCGAACGCGCAATTCCCCGTTCATCCTCTCAACCTCGGCGAATGCCTGTTCCATGGTGGAACGAGGATTGTCGGGATGCCGTTCGTGTCCGTAGAACTGCACTTAGGGTGTTTCGGCGTCACCCTACACTAGATAATTTTGGTGACTTTTAAACAATCGCGCGCCAGTGCTCGTCGCATTATTTAGGATAGCAAGGAGGCATCGTGGACTCGTTTTGTGAGTCTTTTAATCGCTTTACGCCTTCATCTGTTGTTTGGGATAAACTTCGTCGCTTCTCAGGTAAAGTGTCGCATTGTACTGTTTCTGGCCTTCAGGTTTCCAATGCCACCATAGCGGATCCGGCTGCCATCGCTAACACTCTGGGTGCTACCTCAATGCCTTTGAGGCGGTTTCCAGTTCAGACCATTATTCCGCCGGCTTTCGCTCTATCAAAGACCGGCTGGATTCCGCCAGCTATAATTTTCGCTCTCCTAATACCGAGTGTTATAATGAACTTTTCACAATGAGGGAGCTGCAGCACGCTCTTCATTGCTCTAGGCACTCCGCTCCTGGGCCGGACGGCATTCATGTCCTGATGTTAAAGAACCTTTCAGCCGACAGTAAAGACTTTCTCTTACAGGTCTATAACCGTATTTGGCAAGACGGCTTTTTTCCTTCCGTTTGGCGCGAAGCCATCATTGTCCCTATACTTAAGCCTAGGAAGGATCGCCAACTACCTTCCAGCTACCGCCCTATCTCCCTCACCAGTTCATTTGCAAGGTGATGGAGCGCACGATCAACGGGCGGTTGACATGGGGGCTTGAGTCTCAGAAACTTCTAGCGGACGCTCAGTGCGGATTTCGTCGCTATCGCTCTACCGTCGTCCATCTGGTGTCCCTGTCGACGCATATTATGAATGGATTTCTGAGAAAATTTCAAACCGTGGCTGTGTTTTTTGACCTGGAGAAAGCTTATAACACTTGTTGGAGGGGCGATATTTTACGTACGCTTCACGCATGGAATATCCGCGGTCTCTTCCCATATTTCTTCGGGAGTTTATGACGGACCGCGTCTTTCGTGTACGTGTGCGCTCGGTTTTATCTGGTCTTTTTATTCAAGAGAACGGAGTACCGCAGGGCTCTGTACTTAGTGTCACACTTTTTGCGATTGCTATCAACCCCATTGTAGATAGGATTCCACCTGGCATTTCATCGTCCGTTTTTGTTGACGATTTTGCCATTTATTGCAGTTCACGGCGAACCTGTCTACTCGAACGCCGTCTCCAGAGCTGTATCGACCGTCTCTACGCCTGGAGTAACGCCAACGGCTTCAATTTCTCCGCCGAGAAATCCGTCTGCATCAACTTCTGGCGCCGGAAATATTTCCCTCCGCCCTCTCTCCATCTTGGGCCGGAGATACTTCCGTTTACAGACGAGGTGAAATTTTTGGGGTTAATTTTTGATAGGAAGTTGTGTTGGACTTCGCACATTTACTTTTTAAAAGCTAAGTGTGACCGTTCTCTTAATCTTTTACGTTTTTTAAGTGGCACATCCTGGGGAGCTGATCGGACTGTCCTTCTACATCTTTATCGCTCTTTGGTCCGATCCAAGCTTGATTACGGGTGCATTGTCTATTCTTCGGCGCGTCCATCTGTATTACGTCGATTGAATGCCATCCACCATCGTGGCATAAGATTCGCTACAGGGGCCTTTCCAACCAGCCCTGTACCTAGACTATATGCTGAGGCTGCAGAGCCTCCGCTGTCCTTCAGGCCTGAGATGCTGTTGTGCAGCTATCCCTGTCGACTCTCCGGCTTGCCTGACCACCCGTCCTTCGCGCTATTTTTTGAGGATTCGCTTGATGGCCAATATATAGTTAGCTCCTCTGCATTGCTCCCTCCAGGGGTTCGATTTCGACTGCTACTTCGGCATTTGGACGTTACGCCAGCGCCGGACCTTCCACGGGGGAAACGCGTTTTCCTCCATGGTCGCGCGCTGAAGCCCACTGTCACCTTGGGTTAACGTCGATGCCGAAAAATGAGACCCCTGCTTCCGTCCTTAGATCCGCTTTTTTAGAACTACAGGCTCAGTTCGGGGACTGTCATTTTATATATACCGATGGGTCTAAGACTGATGACGGAGTAGGATGTGCCTTTGTTTTTGGTGCACAGTATTTCTTTTTCGTTTACCTGGACAATGTTCGATTTATACCGCCGAATTTTTTAGTATATATCAATGTGTTTTATACATTCAGCGGCATGTCTTGCGGCGCTGTGTGGTTTGTACGGACTCTCTGAGTGCCCTTCAGAGTATTCACGAGCTGTATAGTTACCACCCGCTCGTACAGCGCATTCATGACCTGCTCCACTCGCTTGGTGCATCTGGCATCAGCGTCTCCTTCGTGTGGATTCCAGGTCATGTGGGCATCTCAGGCAACGAGTCTGCTGACGCCGCTGCCAATTCGGCCATTTTATCACCCAGATGTTTTACCTGTGTTGTTCCTTCCTAAGATTTTTATGTTATTTTACGTAACCGTATCCTCTCGCGCTGGCGCGATGAGTGGGCGGCTCTTAGGGGGAACAAGTTGCGGGAGGTTAAATTTCTTCCGTCAGTATGGGGTACCTCTTCTCGTTCTTCTCGTCGGGAAGAGGTACTTTTAGCTCGTTTACGGATCGGACATTGTCTTTTTAGTCAGAGGTACTTGCTCAGTGGTGACCCCGCACCACTATGTGAGCAGTGTGATACGCCCTTAACTGTGCGTTACATTTTAACAGAGTGTCAAGTTTTATCTCCGTGGCGCGTTCGTGTTGGTCTGCCTGTTGGCCTAGCCAACGTTTTGGCAGACGACGCGCGTGCTGTAGAATTTGTTTTGCGTTTTCTTCGTGACAGTGATTTTAATCTGCGCATTTGATGCGTTGAGCGTCCTTTAGCTTTGTGATTTTATTCTGTCTGTTTTAATGGGGACTCTTCTCCACATTGGACCTATGGCGCTCATGTCCCTCGCATTCTACAGTTCTTCACACGTTTTACTCTTATTGCCTATGCTTTTAATGTGATGGTTTTTTTCCGGATTGGTGTATTGATTGTTTTTAGCTTTTTGGACATCGCGGGTTTGTGTCAAGTTTTTTAATTATGCGGGGTTTTTTTACCTGTCTTTTATGTTTTTTTACTATATTTTATACATTGTAAGGGCGCTGATGACCTTAGCAGTTTAGCGCCCTTAAACCGCATATCATCATCATCATCATCATCATCATCATCATCATCACCACAAATTAGGTGCATTTGACACAGAAATGGCTTTTGCTACAGAGAAAGAAAGTAGTGAAATTTCAATGTTTTTTTAAAATAGTCTACACTTTGTTGATACCGTAGATCTATACTACCTGTAATGAGCTTTAAACCAGTTTTTGTTTCATTAAAATAACGAATACGGAAGATACGAATGTGTATTTATGAAGCATTTCTACCCCATTTAACAATTTAAATGTCTAGTGCTGTTTATTGGGTATACATTCCTGGCCCGTGCAGGGTTTAAATGGCCATCCCTGAAGCGGTTAAGAAGGTAGCTACAATTATTTTGTTAGATTAAAGAACCACTCATAACAAGTGTGTTGCTTTCTGGCATTCTGTAAGTTATTTGTTATCACAATATTAATTTCTTGTAGATTGTTAGCCACTGGAGTGACTAATCGAAAAATTTGTGCATTCTGTGATAGCGTTTTGTTTTCCTGTTATCACCAGCATGGGAATACAGATCACCAAGTGCTTTTGTTACATGCCTTGCTAAGATGGATAGGAAACATGCTGTAAAAACATCACATGAATATATGCATTCACGCACACATATATATATATATATATATATATATATATATATATATATATATATCTCACATTGCAGTATATGTGAATTTCTTTTAAAATTTGCACCAATTGCTTAAAACAAGGAATACTTAAATTTTCTTGTGACCACAAAGAATTGGATTTATTATGGGGAAAGCTCATCCAGCTATTGAACAGCTTTGGCAGTAGCCCTGTAAAGGATGATATAGCATGGAAAAAATGTAAGTATTTTATTAATTCTATAACTATTTGCTATGCAGTCTTAACATAATATGCCACTTATAATTCTCAATTTGTTGAATCTCCTTGCCTCTTATCAGTGTATTAATGAGTTTGAATTTTGGTTTAGGAAATATTGTAGACAAAGGAAATAACAATGCAGAATTGGAGTTTCATATTGTTTTGATACAAGTTTCACTAATTTATATCACTCCTCAATTTATTGCTTGATTTCTTTACAGTTTTTAGTGAGACTTTTTAAAGATCCAGTTAGCATGTAGGTTTTTATAAAATGTTAATATGTACCTACTTATTTTTATTTTCATGATTTGGCAATATTCAGCTTTAGTTATGTTTTGTAGAAATGTTTTACATCTTATTCTTTAAATGATTATCATAATTGATATCTGATATTAGGGATATTTAGTTTTGGTATTTGCTGAGTGGAAAAGTGTGGTGGCGAGGACTTCAAATAGCAGACCAGAAAAAGACTGGTGGTGATCCCTCATTTGCTAAACCAATGAGTGATCTGGAATATCAGCTTCTCACAGCAATTGGGGAACTTGTAATATTGGGAATAGGATGAGTGCAAGAAGCAATATATTGGACAGTAAGTAAACCCATCTGTATGCATGAGTAATGCATTTATATGAAGTTATAATAGCACTGTGTTTTCATCTTTGCAACAATTGAGCCTGGCTTGTTAAATTATTTTATACACAGAGCTTAAAGGCCCTGTCCACTTCCAAAACATCTGTTCATATTATTCGTTATTAATGAAGGTGTCGCTAAGAGAACAACACAAAAATAACGTGTTTTTGTATGTCTGGAACACTGTTTACTACCTGCTCATATAATCAAGTGTTGCGAGTGATGACGTCAGCATAGCCTAGATAGGCACTCTCGTGCATTGTTTGCACTGCTAAGTGAATGCTTACATTATGTTAGCTCACTCATGTATTTGTTAGTGTTTATTTAGGCGTCATGGCTGGTATTAAACCTTTTCAGTTCGACCACAGAAGGATCCACATTTCAAAGTATATGAGATTAATTCATGGCAAACTTTGGGAAAGAAAAATAGGCATGTTATACCTTCTTGTGTAGTAAATAAAAGAAGAGAATGATTTCCAGAACCAGATGGCAATTACATACATTTAGAAGCTGCTGCTAACCGAGCCGCTGAATAGTTCAATTGAAGTAAAAAGTAAATACAGTAAATATTTATATTTTGTTCCATGAATTTAAGACGAAAATTATTGTGAGGTTTACCTGTATTGTTGATTTCATATCACCTGAAATCTGAACTTGCTATGCCTCGGGTCTTCTAATGTCTCTGTAGCAATACTGGGGGGACGTCATAGCTCTAGTGATCCTCTGTTACAATTGGAATGTTTTCTTTCATACTACTTATTACTACTTACAATATGTTTTTCTGCCATTCATCATTTTTCTTTTCATACACTGACATGATGACCCATTTCTTACCTGCCTTCGAATATCTTAGTTTATCACCAGTCACGTTTCTTCCAGTATTTTCATTGTCTTAAAATAGCCGTTCCTTCTAAACTGAAGTGACCTCTCTTGGGTTTGTATTTTAATGCAACATTATGAAAGGATTCTAAACTTTCAGTGTGGCAGTAATGTTTAGTATGCTTTAAATCCTCTGTAAGTGAGGTTTCGTTTATTACCGACTGCAGCTCACCATTCATTTGTCAGTAATTAAGTAATGATATGCATTAAGAATGTAGTAATTCTTACTTAAGTTCCTAGGCACATTAAAATGTTATTAATATATTTGTAAGCAACATAAACATTGAGAATATTAACACTTTTTGAAGACAAGGAAAATTGTAAAATATTCTTGGAATCCAAAATGAAGGGTTCAGCAGATGTTCCGGGCAGTTCCAATAGTGTCCTTGCCTCGGGGTAAGACAGTCACCAGTTTGTTGGGAAGCAAAGTCTTTCAAAACTACAAGGTATGGACATAAAGAACAGTTTGGGAGGATTATAGCAATAAAGATGAACACGGAAACGTATGTCTAATCTCAACTGGAGCACTAGAAAGTTCTTCTGGGAATCTAACGGTATGGAGTAGAAGCAGGGGGACCAGGAATTGTGAATTACCAATCACAATTCTTCAAAATGCTTGAAACAGCATATAGGAAATAAGTCATATACTAAAAAAAAGCACATGATCACGAGAGGGGGCAAATATCCAGCATGGAAGAAGCTCTGAAATAGTGCTTTTTGTGGGGGGGGGGGTTGTTAATGGATGTTCTTTAACTGCTGTGCTCCTTAGCGTCCCATTCTATATTGGGCGTGAAAGACCAGTAATTTTGCTCAGAGGCCTGTTTATCAGGCTTGAGGTTCTTTCACGTGCCATAAATCTATGACACGGCACCACCAGCTTTACTTCCCTTCCGAAAGAAGCCATGTTAAGGATTTTTACGCCGGAAAAAATCCATCGTCTTCCGCCAGGTTTGAACCCGCGACCTCGGGAACTGGAGGCTAGCATGGTAACCACTACACCATGGAGGACAACTCTGAGATAATGTGAACTGCTGTCGCAAACTATCAGAGTATCAACTTTGTGGGTTGGAATAGATGGGGCAGACCTCTAACATTACGCTGTAAATGTCGGACTTAAAAGAATTTCACAGCCAAGCAAAGTATAACAGTTATGCATTGTAACTAAGTGTGTAGTGAACTTCGTTAGGTTAGAATAATACAATGGAATAACAAGTATCATGTGAAAGCACAAGTCGGTGCTCGTATTTATATAAAGTACAACGTGCCAAACGAGAAACTTAGGTGTCCTCTATGCAGGAATGGTTTGTGGCGAGATCACGAGGAATTGGAGAATCTTGATTAACCGTAATAAATTGGATATTAACTGTAAAGCCATAATCAAGAATTTATTTATGTCTTGGTCAACACCTACACACGTGACACCAAGATCTCAACGCTCTGAGAGGAAGAGACATCACAACCCACACTTCCAGCTCTCTCCCTCTCTCTTACCTCCGTCCTCTACCACAAACCTTCCATGCTGTGACAGACTGCCGCATGATGACAGCAGTCTGTAATCATGGGAGTTTTTACTTATCCAGCTTGTTTTTTTAATCTGATCCTCTGTCTAATCATCATGCTTATAATTTTATTTCCATACTAGGAGTGAATATTGCAGACATTATTCAAAATACATTTTTAATTTTTCAATAAGAACTTCTTCCTTTCCTACGCAGGTTTGACTTGACCACCATGTATGATTAATAATACTTTGTTTCCATTCATGTAAAAGTTGTAGTTTACTTTCAGTTGTTTTTAGCTTCTTTTGTAAAGATGTGGCCATGTGCCATACATTAAACTCATGCTCTGCTCTATTTAGGAAACCTATTATATGTATCAGCTTTCTTATTCCACAATGCCTGTCAGAAAGAAATAGCTGTATGTTTGGTTCTTTAGATAAGAGACGAGTGATTAAGGTTTCACATGCCGACTTTTTTGTAATTCTCCAGTAATAATACCTTTCTGCAACACAAAATCCAAGATTTTTCTTTTATGCCCATTGTTGTATATGTTACATACTTGGTAAAGAACCCAGAATTATCATATTGGCCATCACCAGTTATCCAGATTTCATTTGTAGTAATTTCCAAATGTCCATCCTTTTGCCTCCACACCCTTCCTAATCCCCGAACCGATGTGGGTTTTTACTAATCTGTAAAATATTTCTTGTCTCAGAGTCACTAAATTTATTGTTTCACTAAAGTGTTTGAAAACGATAAACCTCTTCCATTTATATAAAATACATAGCTAATCTCAAGACAGCGAAGATTGTCTATTCAAATTTTTCTGCAAACACCTCATATTTTTGTGACCTACTATGCACCCAGTTTCAACTTGTAAGCATGGTCCCCTGCATAAAGGTTTCATAGTTGTAACCATCTTACCACATTTTGTACAAAATACAAAAAGATACGGAAGATATTTCCATATGACAATAAACATTTTATTCTTCATTTCTGACAAGCATATCACTTTCCATTTCCTCATCCATATCATCATAGTCATCATCCTATAATGTGAATGGTTTATCTAAAGTCGAAGTGCTATTATAATTCTCATTTTTGCTTCAAAGTATCTATATATTTCACATCCCATTTCACACTAAACAGCAATTTCTGACATCTTTATACTGCTGTGTTTGTTCACGGTTTGGTTTTTTTTTATTTTCATCTGGTTCACGTTGATTTACATTTTCATAACTAACTTTGCAACAATGAAAACTAGCACTTGCTTCTGATTCTGACACAGTTTCACATACAATTTTCTTTTTTTCCCCCTTGAGATAAGCACTGTCTTTCTTTTTCATTTTTAATGATGAATCTGATTCCATCTGTCCCCCCAAATTCAGAGAAGGAATAGCATTCTTTTTTAAAACTGTGTAATATAGTTTTAAGAAGAGTGGATTTTAGTACACAAGATTGTTCATAATCGTCTTCAGTAGAAGACATGTGAAAACTTGCATGGAATAAAGTCCTTGCAATTAATCTTTTTAACCACACATTATATCATTCCCATGATCTTTCTCTACTGGGGAATTTATGAAAACTTACATTGGTGCTTTGACTATGTTCAGAACGATTACTAAACCCAAAACCACATTGCACAGTCATAATTATTACAGTAATAAGCACAATGCATAGTAATACTGTAACCAAGTTGCAAGAGCTGCATGTCACAACTGAATGCTAGCCTGCTCTATTGGGCAAATGTGACGTCATCGCAGTATGGTGGGAAAATTTCAACAGAGAATTGCTAGAGAACTATTCATGCTATGTCATTCGGATTTTCTGCGCACTTATTTTGAGAAATTAATCTTTTCAATTAACAAAACTTGAAATTTAAGTGGACAGGGCCATTAATGTTGTAATAAAAAAATGTACAGTAGTTAAGGCAAGATGGACAGTAAAAACATTTCAGCCAAAATGGCAAGATAATGCCTATTTTTTAAATGAAATTTAACGTCTACTTTTAGAATGAAAAAGGCGAGAAGAGAAATGACAGAAAATCTTAATTCAAGCTAAACTTCTACAAAAAATGTAGGTATTTGAAAGCTAATGCATGAATAATCTTCTCAGTCAGAAAGAGTAACTGAAGGAAATACTTTCTATTCCAAATACAATAGAAAGAGAACAAAGCATACTGACTATGAATTATAAACCGATATGCAAGTGATGGGACGATATTACTATTTCTTGATGCTCGATACTGATTTTTGAGCACCGATACTCGATACTCTCTTTATAAAAAGCTGTAAAGGCTATAGATTGTTCACTGAATTATATTCTTATTAGTAGTTTTTTGTGTATACATGCATATAACAAATTTTGTATTGTATGCTAATTCTGAAATTGTACCCATTTGACATTCACCAATTGGCAACGGTTTTTTTATCTTATACATAGGTTATGTTATTGCTAGTCAAGGTTAATGATGATGATGATAATCTCTTTGCTTCCCTTATGTGACTATATTTTGTGCTGGAAACTTTCTTTTAAAGGATTTTCTATCCATATTATAGAAATTTGTCATATGGTATACCTGTAAGCTAAGCTCGTGACCCAAGTTTGACTTGTGTAAACACAAACTAACAGATGGAAGGAAAGAACAAATAGCTCCATGTGCTGTATTATCTGATATCTTAAGTTCTGATTTGTTTCTGTTGGATTCAAAGATTTTTGGTCACCGGAGTAGAGAGCAAGTCACCAAGCCAGGCTGTTGCAGAAATGTGATTTAGTGTGTCAGCTAAATCGGCTTAATTCACAACTGAGTTAATGCTGCGTGTTACATGAGTACCTCTACTCCTTCCCCCATTGTTTTGCATGTTTTCATTTAAACACAAGAGTCTATGGAATGTTGCGTTCATTCACCCAGAAGAAATGCAGTCAAGTCAATCAAGGACTATAGTCTAGCACAGAGGTGGTGAAAACGTGACTCGCGAGTCATTTTGACTCGCAGGCGTACGTTCTCTCTCTACAACTGTCCATTTGATTTTCAGATGCTGATGAGTGTCGTAGTGCGTGTTGCATATTTGGTGACTCGCGGAAGGAAGTCGTTTTTGCCACCCTTGGTCTAGCAACTCTTCGGGAACACGTGTCAGGCAATAATGTGAAGTCTGGACTCCTTTCATTCCTTATCTAGCATAAAGTAAAATGCAAACGCTTTCAATAATGCAAAACTTAAAAATTTAAAAGTATTAAAGGTTTATCTCAAAGTATTAGACATATTTTGATACCTTAGAACGTGGAGGTCCATTCCTATAATAGATGCATAAAATTTGCTGAATATGAAGTATACTACCAAACATTTCAAAGCTTGAAAGTAATTTTGTAATAACTCTAAAGCAGGAGGCGTTTATATATACTACTCAAGAATGTGAAGAAAAATGCAAAAGAAAAATCAATGCATTATTTAATGCTTTAGGAGCCTGAATGTTTGCATCTAAAAGCATACACATGTCTTCTGATGCACTAAAATTTCATAAGTTGCTTTGAAAAAATGTATTTTCTGCACTCTGTCAGTGGTGAGTTATTAGTGAAATTGTGTTTCCAATCTTTGTTAGTTTTGCTTTACAGGTTATAGTTATTATAATTGTTAACAATAATTACCTTCTTAGCCTCCTACTGCAAGTTCCCATTACAGCAATCTGATACAGAAACACAAGAACCATTATTACACAGAAATCATCATCACAACTGCTTCCATTATTATTTTCAGCAGCAGATGATGTCCCAGCTGTAGCAAGACCACTACCACATTCCACATGCACTAGAAATTGAACTTCGGTGCTTACAAACTCTAGATAAGGAAGAAAATAAGGATAGCCTTGGTGAAACAGAATGTCACTTGGGACACATTTCAGCTGCATCCTCAACTACAGTTGGGAATACAGATGATGATTGTAATAGATGTCAATTGTGGGTGATGGGTGAAGCTTCATTCATTTTTACTCAAAATGTGCAATTTTGCTTTTTGTATCAAACAATAATTCTTTAATGTCTTAAACATGACTTTGTATACATACACACATCTGTTTGTATTTCCATAAATTTTGCAAATTAGTATACATTTCTTTACTTTCTTATCACTACAATGAGTTGCTGTGTACCCTGGGACCCAACAGACTCAAACCCTGTGGTTGCCGAGCTATAGGGTCCTGCTTATATCTTAAGTCTAATACTTACTATTCTTTAATTTTCTTCTTCAGCTTGCTTGCTATTTTCCTCAACCATTTGACTCTTATTCTGTCCAAAAAGTTTCCAATTTTGTTTAAATTCTTCCTAGGTTTTACATTCATTAAGCTTTTCTTTTGGTAAATTTGCACATTCTTTTTTACCTATCCTGTCCCTAAGCATCTCATTTTCTTCACATTCTAAAACTATATGCCATTCTTTATCCTTCAGGTAACACAAGGGGCATTTCACCAAATCTTCTGAAACTTCTAAATGTCACTACCCCTGTTCTAGCCCATGCAAAGCCTTCTCTTACTGCTTTATCACATATGTCAACATAATTTTCCCTGTTCCAGACCACTTGCATTTCTTTATATATTCCCAGAGCTTTTCGAATTTAAACTTGCCTTTCTTGTTTTTCAATAACTTCCAGTCTTAACCTAATTTCTTTCCAAAAAACATTTTGTAACGGTTCCCTAGCTCTCCACATTTCCCCAAAACCAATTTTCATCATAATTTCCTTTATCTCACTGAGCCAAGTATCTTTTTGATTGAGCCTTTTTATACTACTGAACACTGATGTACAATGTTCTGTTCATCTAATTTTTCTAATTGTAACACAATATTTTAACGCTCTTTCCACAATTTTCTCTCTAGTTCCCATTCTTCTTAATTCTGCGTATGCCACTCCATTTGGTGAAGCTCTTGGCAAGCCTAGGATTTGTTTGGAAAAGTTTCTATGGATCATATCCATATTTGACCCCCCTTCCTCCAAGCCCCATGTCTCACTTCATAGAGCATTTTTGCCTCGACTACAGCCGTATAGACTCTCTTGAACCATTTTGTTTGCATTCCTGGTAATTTGTCTATACATGCTTTAAATGCAATTTTACCTTTAGCCAGTACCATTCTCTTTTGCTCACTCCAACTACCCTTACTGCTTAATCATACTCCTAGATAATCAGATTTATTGACTACCTCAGCTTCTCTTCCTTGCTTAGCATCATTTCTCATCTTTCCTTAACTCGTTACATTTTTTTAAATACCATAATTTTTGTTATACTTACATTAATTCTTACGTCCATTTCTTGCAAAAATTATCTTATTAGGTACTTCAACTGTTCTAGCTATTTCCACATTGGATATAGAGTCTGCTACTAAACCATCCGCAAATAGCAAACTGGGTATTTCCTTATTGTTGATTATTGGCACATGTCTATTTTCCACTGTAATTGCCTCAAGGATATCATCTCTAAATCCATTAAACAGTACAGGACTGAACTTATAACATTGTCTTAGTCCTATATTGTTTTGAATGCTTTTAGTTACTTTATTATTAGCAATTTTTATACAAAACTCATTGTCTGTGTATATTCTTTGTAATACGCTTATAAAACTAGTGCTCAATTTAAACCATAGTGTTTTGTGATTTAGCATATTGAAAGCCTTTTCAAAGTCCACAAATAACATGTATAGCCTCCCCCTCTTATCTGCTAAATATTTATTTACCAGTGTGTGTATCACAGAAATGTTATCCACTGTTCTCTTATTTCATCTAAAACCTGCTTGGAGATCTGATAGCTTTCTCTCATCTTCTCCCCACTTTTGCACTCTTTCTGCCAAAACCCCAGTGTATATCTTACCTAGAACAGATAACAAGCTAATATCCCTATAATTTGATGGATTATTTACCTCCCTCTTATTCTTAAATATTGGCACTACTACTGTTGTTCTCCAACTGCTTGGAACATTACTTCCTTCAAATACTTTGTTTAGATTTCTCACTAGTAATCCTAGTCTGCTTTCATTTACACTCCATGCCTTCCAAAACCCTCCTGGAATCCCATCTATACAACTTACTTTGTTCCTTTTTAATCTTCTTATTTGTTCTCTTACTTCATTTGTTCCTATCTGTCTATCTAATTGCTGGATATATCCCGTATTTTCTAATTCTCTTATACTTTGTCTCCTCAGCTGTTCCGCCCCTAAAAGATTTTCAAAGTATTTGTACCATATTTCTGGGCTTATATTGTTTTTCTAACTGTAACCTTATAGGTTTGTTTTACTAAAGACCAAATTGTCTTTGTATCATTTATTCTTGCTGCCTCATAAATTTTCAGACTAATTTTTTTCCCCTCATTCCTTCTTAGCTTCCATAAGATGTTTGTATCCCCATCTTTCAATTATAAAATTCTCTTTTTACTGAATGTCCCCCGTTTGTCTCCATTTCCTTAACTCCTTTAGAACACACTGCTTTGCCTTCCTGCACTCCTCATACCAACCCCCCTCTTATTATTTATTTCATCTTTCATTCTCATTTTTGTCACAGCCTGCTTCACTGACTCCTCTAATGACGGACCGCGTCTTTCGTGTACGTGTGGGCTCGGTTTTATCTCGTCATTTTATTCAAGAGAACGGAGTACCGCAGGGCTCTGTACTCAGTGTCACACTTTTTGCGATTGCTATCAACCCCATTGTTGATTGTATTCCACCTGGAATGTCATCGTCCCTTTTTGTTGACGATTTTGCCATTTATTGCAGTTCACGGCGGACCTGTCTACTCGAACGCCGTCTCCAGAGCTGTATCGACAGTCTCTACACCTGGAGTATCGCCAACGGCTTTAATTTCTCCGCCGAGAAATCCGTCTGCATCAACTTCTGGCGCCGGAAGTATTTCCCTCCGCCCTCTCTCCATCTTGGGCCAGGGATACTTCCGTTTGCAGACGAGGCGAAATTTTTGGGGTTGATTTTTGATAGGAAGTTGTGTTGGACCTCGCACGTTTCCTTTTTAAAAGCAAAGTGTGACCGTTCTCTTAATCTTTTACGTGTTTTAAGTGGCACATCCTGGGGAGCTGATGGGACCGTCCTTCTTCGCCTTTATCGCTCTATGGTCCGATCCAAGCTTGATTACGGGTGTATTGTTTATTCGTCGGCACGTCCATCTGTGTTACGTCGATTGAATGCCATTCACCATCGTGGCATAAGAGTCGCTACAGGGGCCTTTCCAACCAGCCCTGTTCTTAGACTTTATGCTGAAGCTGCAGAGCCTCCGCTGTCCTACAGGCGTGAGATGCTCTTGTGCAGCTATGCCTGTCGACTCTCAAGCTTGCCTGACCACCCGTCCTTCGAGCTATTTTTCGAGGAGTCATTTGATCGTCACTATTTTATTAGCTCCTCTTCTTTGCTCCCTCCAGGGGTTCGCTTTCGACAGCTCCTTCGGCATTTAGACGTTCCGCCAGCGCCGGCCCTTCCACGGGGGGAAACGCGTTTTCCTCCATGGTCCCGCGCTGAGGCCCACTGTCACCTTGGGCTAACGTCGATGCCGAAGACTGAGACCCCTTCTTCAGTCTTTAGATCGGCTTTTTTAGAAGTACGGGCTCAATTCGGGGACTTCCATTTTATCTTTACCGATGGATCTAAGACTGAAGCTGGAGTTGGATGTGCCTTTGTTTTTGGTCACTGTAGTTTTACGTTTCGTTTACCTGGACAATGTTCAATTTTTACCGCCAAACTTTTTAGCATTTATCAATCCGTTTTATACATTCAGCGGCACGACTTACGGCACTGTTTTATTTGTACGGACTCTCTGAGTGCCCTTCAGAGTATTACTGCGCTGTACCATTACCACCCACTCGTACAGCGCATACATGACCACACTCGCTTGGTGTGTCTGGCATCAGCGTCTCCTTTATGTGGATTCCAGGTCATGTGGGCATCTCAGGTAATGAGTCTGCCGACGCCGCTGCGAAATCGGCGATTTTATTACCCAGATTTTTTACCTCTGTTGTTCCCTCGTCAGATTCGTGTGTTATTTTACGTCGCCGCATCCTCTCGCGCTGGCGCGATGAGTGGATGGCCCTCCGGGGGAACAAGTTGCGGGAGGTTAAGCCTCTCCCGTTAATCTGGGGTACCTCTTCTCGTTCTTCACGTCGGGAAGAGGTACTTTTAGCCCGTTTACGAATTGGACATTGCCGTTTTAGTCATAGTTACCTGCTCAGTGGTGATCCCGCTCCACTGTGTCAGCAGTGTGACGTGCCCTTAATGGTGCGTCACATTTTAACTGAGTGTCAAGTTTTAGCTCCACTGCGCGTTCGCGTGGGTCTGCCTGTTGGCATAGCCAACGTTTTGGCAGACGACGCGCATGCTGTAGAATGTCTTTTACGTTTTATAAGTGACATTGGTTTTAATCGTCGCATTTGATGCGCTGAGCGTCTTATAGCTTTGTTATTTTATTCTGTATGTTTTAATAGGGACTTACTCCCCAGTGGACAAATGGCGCTCATGTCCCTCGCATTCTACAGTTCTTGACACGTTTTAATCTTTTATTGCCTATGCTTTTAGTGTGTTGGTTTTTCGGATATTTGTATTGTTATTATTGTTGTTATTGTTATTATTGTTATTGTATTGTTATTTTTAGCTTTCTGGACATTGCGGGTTTGTGTCCCGTTTTTTAATTATGCGGCGGTTCTTTTACCTGTCTTTTATATTTTGACTATATTTTATACATTGTAAGGGCGCTGATGACCTTAGCAGTTTAGCGCCCTTAAACCGCATATCATCATCATCATCATCATCACTGACTCCTCTAGTTTTAATACTGCATCCTCAATTCTATTTTTGTTCAGAATTTCCTCTATATCTATTACCCTTAGCGTATTTGACTGATTTCCCCAGCTCCTCCAGAAATGCTTCTGCTTCCTCATCCCTCCATTTATTTTTTTGGACTTTAATTCCTTTTTGCTTAGAGCATATTTCCTTTTCCTTATTTGTACCTATGAATACTGCCCTTATTGGAAAATGGTTACTAGAACTAGCTATATTCAGCACCTCAAAATCCATACAATATTCATCCGAATCTGATGAATATAGAATATAATCTCTCACTCTTTGCCCATTTCTATGCAGATATATGTAAACTCACCTATGTCATCTTTTCCTTTCACTCCATTACGCATCACCAAACTAAATTCCTCTAAAACTCTATTAGTTTCTCTCCTTAATTATTAGTACATTTTTCTTGACTCTTTCTCTCCACCTCTCTTCCTATCCCAGTTAACTCACTTTCAAGATCTATTAGCTGGATTTGACTTTCCCCAACTCTTGCATTAAAGTTGCCCATGATTATAAAACCTTTGTATACACCCCTATTTAATAGTTCCTCCATGTTCTGTCTTAGCTTATTAAATCAATGTGAGTCATAAAATTCCGAGGAAGTTGGCAGGTTATACACTCTTGCAACACCTACACTTTCCCTCACCTATAATCCACTTAGCACACATCACAGGACTACTTTTTCATTTAATTCACTAAACCTTTCACTTTAATTTCTAGGCTTTTTCTCACTAACAATCCTAAACCTCCTGACCCTCTCCCTTTATCTTTCCTTTTGGTGCCACATTTCCCATAAAAATCAAATTCACTCAAATCCACATTATTATCTCTTAACATCCAAGTTTGTACCACACCTATCGCATCTGTTAAATTTAAGATTTTCAGAAATTTCTCTGCTTTGCACCTTGTCCCACAAACCTTGAGTGTTCCAGGATATAACTCCCAGTTCCTTTCCCTTGCAGCATTTTTGCCTGTCATACATTTGGGGAAGTATCCTGCTGCCTGTCGTTGAGCACCTGACAGGTGTTCGCAAGTGTTCCTCCCTTACCTTTGTCACTCATTCCTTTGGGCTGCCTGGCTCACAGATGACTTCCTCGGCATTGATTCTTGGGCCAGGTAGCGTACTGAGGGTCGGCCCAAACTTTCAGTGTTGGCGTAAGAGTTGGCCTTGTACTGTGCTGTAATGTTGTTGGCAAAGCGCTAAAGGCAAGAAGAGGAAAAAAGGTGGGCAAGGTATAAAGAAATGAGCACACGGAGGTTGATTATCTTTGACACTGCTCCCTGACTGCTATGCCTTCTGTAAGATTACAGTTCTGTTAATTAGTCTCTCTCTCTCACACACACACACACTCTCTCTCTCTCTTCTAATCTGGACTCTCAACAGACCCAATCGGTATTCCGATTACGCCCCACTCGACTTTCCCTACACTTGCGACATTCGTCACTCCAGTTCATGTTTCTCGATTACCGCTGCCAAGTCACCATTCCTTAGTTCACAGGTTCTCTTCTGCTTTTCTACCCTTTCACAGTTGGCGATGTTTTGGTTAATTAGGTAACACTCATGTAACTATTCGTTTATGTATCACAATTATTCCTTGCGCTATTAAACGCTATCTTAGTTACTAAATCTCGCGTCTAAAATTCGTGGGACTTAAGCGTCACATTCTTGTGATAATGAGCTGTGGGTGGTCTATGCAACTGAGATTGTTGGAGTAAATGTCAATCCTTAAAGCATTCCCTTAAATACTAAAAATTGACAGCCTTCAGTTTTCTCACATCGAGTCAAGTTTCTTTTCTATGTTATTGGTTGCTGTCCTTTCTGCTAGCTTCGAGTGCTTCCTCATTGGCTCCAGGTTAAAAGTTTGAATTTCAACTGTATTTTTCCCCTGCCTCCGAGAGACGGTAGCTGCTGCATTTTTCAAGCATTTCCTCCTCCGAATGCAAGGCGGGGTAATATTCTACACCCTCAAGTTTGAAGTGAATGAAAGCAACCGTTGTTTCTTCGCGTCTCTTTTGCGGAAATCTTGCAAAACTAACAATGCGCAGCTGTGGTGCTGTTTATTTGTTAATGTTCACATGATTTGAAACACAGTTTTCTAAGGACTTAAATATGGTGGTGTTTTTGAGTCGGAGGGGTCAAAAATGTAGAAAATGATTAAGTTAGACATTGGTTAATTGGCAATAACTCAGTAATCAACATTAGTTAACACTTTCTTTTTGTGCAGTTATAATTATCACTACACCCTATGGAGATCCTTTCCTCTCAAGTCTGAATTCCTGCAATTTAGCCCTACTCCTGGTCATCCTTTCCATCTCTACCCTCTCCTCACGCATTATGCTTTCTCCAGATGATGATATAATGCTGAGTACAGCATCTCTTCACATGTCAAATCCCGCAGCTGCTCCCAAGGCCATTCTATGCATGTCATCCATCAGCTGTTTCTCTGGCACAATCTGTCACGTGTATGCCTCTCACCTCACCTCCCCTTCCACTCTCTTCCGTCACTTTCCCCCCAGGGGCTCACCTTATGTGAGTACGGGTTTGTGGTAACCGGGGGTGCCCGAGCCACTCATTACCATATTCATCCCTTCATACCCGTCCGGTCGAGGTGGGTTCGTTCTTGTGACCGGGGGACTCAAGGTAGGCTCTCGTGCGTTCTGTGCATTTCATTCCATGACGCCCCTCGCCATCGTTTCTTCATTCTCTACTCTATTTACGCACATTTCGCCCCACGTCCATTCATTCACACATCTATTTTACTTCTTCGCCGGCCTATCTTGCGTGCGAAACGCCCACACAGTTTTATTTATGTTGCCCTTTTATTTTAATCCTCCGTGGACACAGCCTGACGGATATCCGCGCACTGGGTGCGCAGTTGGGTGAGTGGGTAATGGCGTCATCCCCACCACCCGGGGTCGTCATGTAGGGTATGTGTTCGTATCCGCTGTTCAACTGCAGTCCCGCGGGGGGCATGCAATGAGCTGCTGACTTCTGACGGCGATTGGGTCCCTCTGTCTATGTTCTGGGAGGTGTGACCCTTGGGTGAGTTTGGTATAGATAGGCCACTCACCCAAGCCGGGGTAACGCCCGGTAAGTCAGAGCCCGAGGTCGGAGACGGTTGCAATGGTGGAGGATTTCTTTCGCTATGGAGCACCCTTTCTCCATTATTAATAACAACCGCCGAAAAGTCATTGTAACAGAAGTAGCACCTCCAACAGCTGGTTGTTACTTAGTGATTACCCGTACAGAGGAAGGACAATCATTCAAGAAGGTGAACCCTTTTATAATCCAAGGGCATTCACTCAATTGCTGGTCCTGTTCATTCCTGCACTCGCCTACGAAACGGTTCATTGTTGGTTCAGAGTAAGTCCGATCAACAAAGTAAGACCTTGTTGTGCGCCACGCTTCTCCACGGTTATCCCATCCGTGTTGAGAAGCACCGCACCTTGAATTCCTGTCGAGGCGTTGTCACCACTCACAGCCTCGACGGAATGTCGGATGATGAACTGGTCGAATATCTTTCCGACCAAAAGGTAACAGCGGTTCACCGAGTGCAGGCTAAACGCGACGGAGTATTGGTACCCACTCGTACCCTGTTTCTCACGTTCGATGGTGTCGATCTGCCCTCTAGTATTTCGGCAGGATACGAACGTATTGCGGTGAGGCCCTATATTCCTAGACCTCTGCGTTGTTTCAAATGCCAACGTTTTGGGCATATGCAAGTCTCTTGTAAGAGTTCTGTTACTATCTGTGCCTCATGTAGCCAGCCGTCACACGATGGACCTGTTCATCCGGACCCGTCTGCGTTGATTGCAAAGGGTCTCATTCTGCTTAATTTGCCGACTGTCCGCGTTACTTGGACGTGGACGACAAGGCGATCCAGGAGATCCGGGTAAAGGAGAAACTCTCCTTCGCCGAAGCCCGGAGGCGTTACCATGCGCGCCAACATCCGCCCCTGCGATCGGGAACATTCAGTTATGTTGTTGCCTCGCCAGTACCACGAGTAGATGCCGGAACTCAGACCTGGACCATGACTGCATTAACCGCCACTACCATCCGGCCGTCCATTAAGGCTACAGTTACCAAGCCCTATAAACCTGGTCCAAAGTCAATGAAGTCGCAAGCCGCTGAAAAGAAACCCAAGCAGAAACTTGGTAGGTAAGATTTTCTGAAGGACCCTCCGCGTGCGCGCGGTAAGAAAAGTTCACCTGCTCCTCCTCGGAGGTCGCAGTCCCAGGAAGATCCAGGGACAAGCCGCGCTCAGCGGCACCCCTCACCCATCGCCACCCAGAACCGATTCACGGCGCTTGAATCGGTTTCTGGCACTGAGCGCGTGGGCCCTCCCTCCGAGGAAGCTATGGAGTCTGACCAACTCCATACAAAAAGCCCGAGCTCAAAGGTTAAGCAAAAGATTATTTTAAGCCGCCCTTCTAAGTAGACAGTTTATCCCTTTTATTCATGGCTATCCTGACCTGGAATGTACGTGGTGTACGATCGCATAGGGCGGAACTGCAAGTTTTATTGTTCCCATTCGCCTATGGTCGTGTGTTTGCACGAGACTAAGCTTCGCCCTCACGATCCTTTTGATCTCCGAGGGTATACTTAGGTTCGCTACGATCTTGAGCCGGAGGAGGGTACCCCTACTCATGGAGGTGGCATGTTATTAGTGCGTAACGACGTTCATTTTCAAACTCACTCTTACGTCCGGCTTTTTCTTTTCTGTTTGCTCTGTGTATTCACCACCGTCTTCCCTCGCTCACGCGGACATTCGAGATCTCCTGTCCGCTCTCCCAACACCATTTCTTCTGTTGGGAGATTTTAATGCCCATCACCCCCTGTGGGGTTCGCCAAGGGCTTGTGCGAGGGGAACTCTTCTTTCCGACATTTTTGACCAGTTCAACCTCTTCATCCTCAATACAAGTGAGCCTACTTTTCTTTCTGATTCTTCTAGTACTTTCTCTCACTTGAACCTTGCCGTTTGCTCACTCCAGCTTGCTACACGCCTGCAGTGGAACGTCGTCGCTGACACCTACTCCAGCGACCATTACCCCTGCATCGTTTCTATTCTGTCTCACCACGTCCAGCATTCCAGAGTACCTACCTGGATATTCAGAAACCCGACTGGAGATTGTATTGCAGCCTTGTGCGTTTTGAGGAGCAGCCCTTCACTGGCGTTAACCAAATGGTACAGTACTTTACCTCTACGATGATATCTGCCACCGAACGCACAATTCCCCGTTCGTCCTCTCACCCTCGGCGTATTCATGTTTCGTGGTGGAACGAGGACTGTCGGGGCGCCGTTCGTGCACGAAGAGCTGCACTCAGGAATTTTCGGCGACACCCTACACTTGATAATTTGGTTACTTTTAAACACTTGCGCGCCAGGGCTCGTCGCATTATTCAGGATAGCAAGAAGGCGTCCTGGATTCGTTTTGTCAAGACTTTTAATCGCTTCGCGCCTTCCTCTGTTGTTTGGCATTAACTTCGTCGCTTCTCCGGTAAAGTGTCACATTGTACTGTGTCTGGCCTTCAGGTTTCCAATGCCACCATAGTGGATCCTGCTGCCATTGCTAACACTCTGGATGCTGCCTTTGAGACGGTTTCCAGTTCTGCCCATTATTCAGCCGGCTTTCGAGCTCTCAAAGACCGGTTGGATTCCGTGACATAGTTTTCGGTCTCTTAATCAGGAGTGTTATAATGAACTTTTCACACTGAGGGAGCTGGAGCACGCCCTCCATTTTTCTAGGCACTCCGCTCCTGGGCCGGACGGCATTCATGTCCTGATGTTAAAGCACATTTCAGTCGAGAGTAAACTCTTTCTTTTACAGGTCTATAACCGTATTTGGCGAGACGGCGTTTTTCCTTCAGTTTGACGCGAAGCCACCACCGTCCCCTTCCTTAAGCCTGGGAAGGATCGCCAACTACATTCCAGCTACCGCCCTATCTCCCTCACCAGTTGCATTTGCAAGGTGATGGAGCGCATGATCAACGGGCGGTTGACATGATGGCTTGAGTCTCAGAACCTTCTACCGAACGCTCAGTGCGGATTACGTCGCCGCCGCTCTACCGTTGACCATCTGGTCTCTCTATCGACGCATATTATGAATGGATTTCTGAGAAAGTGTCAAACAGTGGCTGTGTTTTTTGACCTGGAGAAAACTTATGATACTTGTTGGAGGGGCGGAATTTTACGTACACTTCACGCATGGAATTTACGCGGTCGTCTTCCCATGTTCGGGAGTTTGACAGACGAACCGCGTCTTTCATGTACGTGTGGGCTGGGTTTTATCTAGTCGTTTTATTCAAGAGAACGGTGTACGCAGAGCTCTATACTCAGTGTCACACTTTTTGCGATAGCTATCAACCCCATTGTTGATTGTATTCCCTTTTCGTTGACGATTTTGCCATTTATTGTAGTTCACGGCGGACCTGTCTGCTCGAACGCCGTCTCCTGAGCTGTATCGACCGTAACGCCAACGGCTTTAATTTCTCCGCCGAGAAATCCGTCTGTATAAATTTCTGGCGCCGGAAGGCTTTCCCTCCGCCCTCTCTCCATCTTGGGCCAGAGGTACTTCCGTTTACAGACGAGGGGACATTTTTGGGGTTGATCTTTGATAGAAAGCTGAGCTGGAGTTCGCACATTTCCTTTTTGAAAGCTAAGTGTGACCGTTCTCTTAATCTTTTACGTGTTTTAAGTGGCACATCCAGTCGAGCTGATCGGACGATCCTTTTGCGTCTTCCCCCAGGGGCTCACCTTTTGTGAGTACGGGTTAGGCGCACCCGGGGTACCCGAGCCATTCATAGCCATTTTCACCCTTTCATCCCCGTCCGGTTGAGGTGGGTTCGTTGTCGTGACCGGGGGAATAAAGGTAGGCCCTCGTGCGTTCTGTGCACTTCAATCTATGTCGCCCCTCGCCATCGCTTCTTTCTTCTCTTCTGTTTATGCACATTTCTCCCCACGTCCATTCATCTACACGTGTCTTTTACTTCTTCGCCGGCCTACCTTGAGTGCGAAACGCCCACACACTTTTAGTTTCTTTTAACCTTTTATTTTAATCCTCCGTGGACACAGCCTGACGGATACCCGCGCACTGCGTGCGCAGCTTGGTGTGTGGGTAATGGCGTCATCCCCACCACCCGGGGTCGTCATGTAGGGTTTGTGTACGTATCCGCTGTTCAACTGCAGTCCCGCGGGGGGCCATTGCATGAGCTGCTGACTTCTTACGGCGATTGGGTCCCTCTGTCTATATTCTGGGAGGTGTGACCCTGGGGTGAGTCTAGTATAGATAGGCCACTCACCCAAGCTGGGGTAGCGCCCGGGAAGTCAGAGCCCGAGGTGGGAGACGGTTGCAATGGTGGAGGACTTATTTCGCTATGGAGCACCCTTTCTCCATTACGACAAGCGCCGAAAAGTCTATGTAAGGGAAGTAGCACCGCCATCTGGTTGTTACGTGGTCATTTCACGTACAGAAGAAGGACAAAGTTTTGAGGTGAACCCTTTCATTATTCAGAAGGGCATTGACGCTATTGCAGATGCGATTCAGTCCTGCACTCGTCTTCGAATTGGTTCAATGTTGGTTCAAACCAAAACTGTACAGCAAAGTACGTCCTTGTTGCGCGCCTCGCTTCTCCACGGTTATCCTATCCGTGTCGAGAAGCACCGCACCTTGAATTCCTGTGGAGGCGTCTTACCACCCATTGCCTCGATGGTATGTCGGACGAAGAAATTGTCGGCTATCTTTCTGATCAAAAGGTGACAGCTGTTCATCGAGTGCAGGCTAAACGCGACGGAATTTTGGTACCAACTCGTACCCTTTTCATCACTTTCGACGGCGTCGATCTGCCCGCGAGTCTTTCAGCAGCGTACGGGCGTATTGCTGTGAGGCCCTATATACCTAGACCTCTGCGTTGTTTCAAATGCCAACGTTTTGGGCATACGCAAGTCCACTGTAAGAGTGCCGTTACCATCTGTGCCTCATGTAGGTAGCCGTCACACGAAGGTACCTGTTCCACAGCCCCCGTCTGCGTTAACTGCAAAGGGTCTTATTCTGCGCCATTTGCCGACTGTCCGCGGTACTTGGACGAGAAGGCGATCCAGGAGATCCGGGTAAAGGAGAAACTCCTTCGCTGAAGCCCGGAGGCGCTACCATGCGCGTCAAGCTTCCCTCCTGCGATCTGGTACATTTAGTTCTGTTGTTGCCTCGCCAGTACCAAGAGTAGATGCCGAAACTCAGACCTTGACCATGACTGCATTAACCGCCACTACCATCCGGCCGCCCAGTAAAGCTACAGTTACCAAGCCCTATAAACCTGGTCCCAAATCAATGAAGTCGCAAGCCGCTGAAAAGAAATCAAAGCAGAAACTTCGTCGAGAAGATTTTCAGAAGGACCCTCCGCGCGCGCGCGGTAAGATAAGTTCACCTTCTCCTCGGAGGTCGCAGTCCCAGGAAGCTCCTGGGACAAGCCGCGCTCAGCGGCACTCCTAACCCATCGCCGACCAGAACCGATTCACGGCGCTTGAATCGGTTACTGGCTCTGATTGCGTGGGCCCTCCCTTCGAGGAGGCTATGGAGTCTGACCAACTCCATAGCAAAATCCCGAGCCCAAAGGTTAAATAAAAGGTAATTTTAAGCCGCCCTTTTAAGTAGACAGTTTATCCCTTTTCTTAATGGCTATCCTGACCTGGAATGTACGTGGTGTACGATCGCATAGGGCGGTCGCCTATGGTCGTGTGTTTGCAGGAGACTAAGCTTCGCCCTCACGATACTTTTGATCTGCGAGGATATACTCCGGTTCGCTACGACCTTGAACCGGAGGAGGGTACTCCTGCTCATGGAAGTGGCATGTTGTTAGTGCGTAACGACGTTCATTTTCAACGTCTCACTCTTACGTCCGAATTGCAAGCTGTTGCCCTTAGACTGCAGTTACCCGGTTTTTTCTTTTCTGTTTGCTCTGTGTATTTACCTCCATCGTCTCCCCTTGCTCCCGCGGACATTCGAGCTCTCCTGTCCGCTCTTCCAACACCATTTCTTGTGTTGGGAGATTTTAATGCCCATCACCCCTTGTGGGGTTCGCCAAGGGCTTGTGCGAGGGGAACTCTTCTTTCCGACTTTTTTATCAGTTCAATCTCTCTATTCTGAATACAGGTGAGCCTACGTTTCTTTCTGAATCTTCCGGTACATTTTCTCACTTGGAGCTTGCCGTTTGGTCACTCCAGCTTGCTAGTCGTCGCAAATGGAACGTCGTCGCTGACACCTACTCCAGCGACCATTACCTCTGCATCGTTTCTCTGCTGTCACACCACGTACAGCATTCCGGAGTACCTACCTGGATATTCACAAAAGCCGACTGGAGTTTGCATTCCAGTCTCGTGCATTTTGACGACGAGCCCTTCACCGACATTAACCAACTAGTGCAGCACCTTACGTCTACGATTTTCTCTGCCGCCGAACGCGCAATTCTCCGTTCATCCTCTCAACCTCGGCGAATGCCTGTTCCATGGTGGAACGAGGATTTTCGGGACGCCGTTCGTGCCCGTAGAACTCCACTTAGGGTGTTTCGGTGTCCCCTACACTTTATAATTTGGTGACTTTTAAACAATCGCGCGCCAGGGCTCGTCGTATTATTCAGGATAGCAAGAAGGCATCGTGGACTCGTTTTGTCGAGTCTTTCAATCGCTTTTCGCCTTCATCCGTGGTTTGGGATAAACTTCGTCGCTTCTCAGGCAAAGTGTCGCATTTTGCTGTTTCTGGCCTTCAGGTTTCTGATGCCACCATAGTGGATCCGGCTGCCATCGCTAACACTCTGGGTGCAGCCTTTGAGGCGGTTTTCAGTTCAGACCATTATTCCGCCGGATTTCGCTCTATCAAATACCGGCTGGATTCCGCCAGCTATAATTTTCGATCTGCTAATACCGAGTGTTATAATGAACTTTTCACAATAACGAAGCTGGAGCACGCTCTTCATTGCTCTAGGCATTCCGCTCCTGGACCGGACGGCATTCATGTCCTGATGTTAAAGAACCTTTCAGCCGACGGTAAACTCTTTCTCTTACAGGTCTATAACCGTATTTGGCAAGACGGCATTTTTCCTTCCGTTTGGCGCGAAGCCACCATTGTCGCTATACTTAAGCCTGGGAAGGATCGCCAACTACCTTCCAGCTACCGCCCAATCTCCCTCACCAGTTGCATTTGCGAGGTAATGGAGCGCATGATCAACGGGCGGTTGACATGGTGACTTGAGTCTCAGAAACTTCTAGCGGACGCTCAGTGCGGATTTCGTCCTTATCGCTCTACCGTCGACCATCTGGTGTACCTGTCGACGCATATTATGAATGGATTTCTGAGAAAGTGTCAAACCGTGGCTGTGTTTTTTGACCTGGAGAAAGCTTATGACACTTGTTGGAGGGGCGGAATTTTACGTACACTTCACGCATGGAATATCCGCGGTCGTCTTCCCACATTCCTTCGGGAGTTTATGACGGACCGCTTTTTTCGCGTACGTGTGGGCTCGGTTTTATCTAGTCGTTTTATTCAAGAGATGGTGTACAGCAAGGCTCTGTACTGATAGCTATCAACCCCATTGTTGATTGTATTCCAGCTGGCATTTCATCGTCCCTTTTCGTTGACGTATTTGCCATTTATTGTAGTTCACGGCGGACTGTCTACTTGAACGCCATCTCCAGAGCTGTATCGACCGTCTCTACCGCTGGAGTAACGCTAACGGCTTCAATTGCTCCGCCGAGAAATCCGTCTGCTTCAAGTTCTTGCGCCGGAAATATTTCCCTCCGCCCTCTCTCCATTTTGGGCCGGAGATGCTTCCGTTTGCAGACGAGGCAAAATTTTTGGGGTTGATTTTTGATAGGAAGTTGTGTTGGACTTCGCACATTTCCTTTTTAAAAGCTAAGTGTGACCGTTCTCCTTATCTTTTAGGCGTTTTAAGTGGCACATCCTGGGGAGCTGATCGGACCGTCCTTCTACATCTTTATCGCTCTTTGGTGCGATCCAAGCTTGATTACGGGTGCATTGTCTATTCGTCGGCGCGTCCATCTGTATTACGTCGATTGAATGCCATTCACCATCGTCGCATAAGAGTCGCTACAGGGGCCTTTCCAACCAGCCCTGTGCCTAGCCTATATGCTGAAGCTGCAGAGCCTCCGCTGTCCTTCAGCCGTGAGATGCTCTTATGCAGCTATGCCTGTCGACTCTCCAGCTTGCCTGACCACCCGTCTTTCGCGATATTTTACGAGGATGCGCTTGATCGACAATATTTCGTTAGCTCCTATGCGTTGCTCCCTCCAGGGGTTCGATTGCGACTGCTCCTTCGGCATTTGGACGTTACGCCAGCGCCGGCCCTTCCACGGGGGGAAACATGTTTTCATCCATGGTCGCGCGCTGAGACCCACTGTCACCTTGGGTTAACGTCGATGCCGAAAAATGAGACCCCTGCTTTCGTCCTTAGATCCGCTTTTTTAGACCTGCAGGCGCAGTTCGGGGACTGTCATTTTATATATACCGATGGTTCTAAGACTGATGTTGGAGTAGGATGTTGCTTTTGTTTTTGGTGCGCAGAGTTTTACTTTTCGTTTACCTGGACAATGTTCGATTTATACCGCGGAACGTTTTAGTATTAATCAATGTGTTTTATACATTCAGCGGCACGTCTTACGGCGCTGTGTTATTTGTTCGGACTCTCTGAGTGCCCTTCAGAGTATTCAGGCGGTGTATAGTTACCACCCTCTCGTACAGCGCCTTCATGACCTGCTCCTCTCGCTTGGTGCATCTGGCATCAGCGTCTCCTTCGTGTGGATTCCAGGTCATGTGGGCATCTCAGGCAACGAGTCTGCTGACGCCGCTGCCAATTCGGCCATTTTATCACCCAGATGTTTTACCTGTGTTGTTCCTTCCTAAGATTTTTATGTTATTTTACGTAACCGTATCCTCTCGCGCTGGCGCGATGAGTGGGCGGCTCTTAGGGAGAACAAGTTGCGGGAGGTTAAATTTCTTCCGTCAGTCTGGGGTACCTCTTCTTGTTCTTCTCGTCGGGAAGAGGTACTTTTAGCTCGTTTACGAATCGGACGTTGTCTTTTTGTCATAGATACCTGCTCAGTGGTGACCCCGCACCACTATGTGAGCAGTATGACACGCCCTTAACTGTGCGTCACATTTTAACAGAGTGTCAAGTTTTATCTCCGTGGCGCGTTCGTGTTGGTTTGCCTGTTGGCCTAGCCAACGTTTTGGCAGACGACGCGCATGCTGTAGAATGTCTTTTACGTTTTATCACTGACATTGGTTTTAGCCGTCGCATTTGATGCGCTTGGCGTCTTTTAGCTTTGAGATTTTATATTGTCAGTTTTAATGGGGCTCTTCTCCCCGATGGACATAAGGCACCCATATCCATTGCATTCTACAGTTCTTGACACGTTGTTTTATTCTTTTAGTGACCATGCTTTTAGTGTGTAGATCTTAGTCTTTGGTCTGTTGGTGTTTTTGACCAAGCGGGTTCGTGTGGGATTTTTTAGTTGTTGGACTTTTCAATTTTCGATTTTATACATTGTAAGGGCGCTAATAACGGTAGCAGTTGAGCCCCCTTAAGCCCCACCTCATCATCATCCTTTCTCGTCTTTGTCACTGTTTGGTCCGGTCTAAGCTTTATTACGGGTCGATTGTCTGTTCGACGGCACGTCCATCTGTGTTACGTCTATTGAATGCCATTTTCCATCGTGGCATAAGGGTCGCTACAGGGACCTTTCCAACCAGCCCTGTACCTAGTCTATATCCTGAAGTTGCAGAGCCTCCGCTGTCCTTGAGGCGTGAGATGCTTTAGTGCAGCTATGCCTGTCGACTCTCAAGCTTGCCTGACCACCCGTCCTTCGAGTTATTTTACGAGGATTCGCTTGATCGGCAATATTTAGTTAGCTCCTCTGCATTGCTCCCTCCAGGGGTTCGATTTCGGCAACTTCTTCGGCATTTGGTCTTTACGCCAGTGCCGGCCCTTCCTAGGGGGAAACGTGGTTTCCACCATGGTTGCGCGCTGAGGCCCACTGTCAGCTTGGGTTAACGTTGATGCCGAAGAATGCGACCCCTCCTTCAGTCTATAGATCAGCGTTTTTAGAACTGCAGACGCAATTCGGGAACTTTCATTTTATATTTACTGATGGATCTAAGTCTGATGATGGAGTAGGGTGTGCCTTTGTTTTTGATCATCATAGTTTTACGTTTCGTTTACCGGGTCAATGTTCGATTTTTACCGCCTAACTTTTTAGTTATTATCAATCGGTTTTATACATTCAGCGGCACGGCTTATGGCAGTGTGTTGTTTTTACGGACTCTCTGAGTGCCCTTCAGAGTATCTACGCGCTGTACAATTACTATTCCCTCGTACAGCGCATACATGACCTGCTGCACTCGCTTGGTACCTCTGGCCCCAGGGTCTGCTTCCTGTGGATTCCAGGTCATGTGGGCATCTCGATGAACGAGTCTGCCGACACCGCTGCCAAATCGCCGCTTTTATCATCCACATGTTTTACCTGTGTTGTTCCCTCTTCAGATTCTTATGTTATTTTACATCACCGCATCCTCTCGCTTTGGCGCTATGAGTGGACGGCCCTCCGGGGGATCAAGTTGCGGGAGGTTAAACCTCTCCCGTTAATCTGAAGTACCTCTTCTGATTCTTCTCCCCCCCAGGGGCTCACCTATTGTGAGTACGGGTTACGCGCACCCGGGGTACCCGAGCCATTCATAGCCATTTTCACCCTTTCATCGCCGTCCGGTCGAGGTGTGTTCGTTCTCGTGACCGGTGTACTCAAGTTAGGCTCTCGTGCTTTCTGGGCAATTCATTACATGTCGCCCCTCGCCCTCTTCAATTTCCGTTCATTTCGCCCCACGTCCATACATTCACACATCTCGTTTACATCTTCGCCGGCCTACCTTGAGTTCGAAACGCCCACACACTTTTAGTTCCTTTTAACCTTTTATGTTAATCCTCCGTGGACACAGCCTGACGGATACCCGTGCACTGGTGCGCAGCTGGGTGAGTGGGTAATGGGTCATCCCCACCACCCGGGGTCATCATGTAGGGTATTTGTTCGTATCCGCTGTTCAACTGCAGTCCCGCGGGGGGCCATTGCATAAGCTGCTGACTTCTGAGGGCGATTGGGTCCCTCTGTCTATGTTCTGGGAGGTGTGACCCCGGGGTGAGTTTGGTATAGATAGGCCACTCAACCAAGCCGGGGTAACGCCCGGGAAGTCAGAGCCCGAGGTCGAAGACGGTTGCAATGGTGGAAGATTTATTTTCGCTATGGAGCACCCTTTCTCCATTAATACAAACAAGCGCCGAAAAACTATTGTAACAGAAGTAGCACCGCCGACATTGGTTGTTACTTAGTCATTTCAAGAACAGAAGAAGGACAAAACTTTGAGAAGGTGAACCCTTTTGTAATTCAGAAAGGCATAGATGCTATTGCTGGTACGGTTCAATCCTGCACTCGTCTACGGAATGGTTCCTTATTGGCCCAAATTAAGTCCGATCAGCAAAGTAAAACCTTGTTGCGCGCCACGCTTCTCCACGGTTATCCTATCCGTGTTGAGAAGCACCGCACATTGAATTCCTGTCGGGGCGTTGTTACCACGCATAGCCTCGATGGTATATCGGACGAGGATCTAGTTGAATATCTATCCGATCAAAAGGTGACAGCAGTGCATCGAGTGCAGGCCAAACGCGACGGCGTATTGGTACCCACTCGTACCCTGTTTCTAACATTTGATGGCGTCGATCTGCCCACGAGCATTTCCGCAGGGTACGAACGGATTTCTGTGAGGCCTTATATTCCTAGACCTCTGCGTTGTTTTAAATGCCAACGTTTTGGGCATACGCAAGTCTCATGTAAGAGTGCCGTTAACATCTGTGCAACATGTAGCCAGCCGTCACACGAAGGTACCTGTTCAACCGCCCGCGTCTGCGTTAATTGTAAAGGGTCTCATTCTGCGTCGTTTGCCGACTGTCCGCGGTACTTGGACGAGAAGGCGATCCAGGAGATCCGGGTAAAGGAAAAACTCTCCTTCGCCGAAGCCCGGAGGCGTTATCATGCGCGCCAACCTTCACTCCTGCGATCTGGCACATTTAGTTCTGTTGTTGCCTCGCCAGTACCACGAGTAGATGCCGAAGCTCAGACCTGGACCATGACTGGATTAACCGCCACTACCATCCGGCCGTCCATTAAAGCTACTGTTACCAAGCCCTATAAACCTGGTCCAAAGTCAATGAAGTCGCAAGCCGCTGAAAAGAAATCAAAGCAGAAACTTCGTAGGG
Organism: Deroplatys truncata; assembly: GCA_030765065.1. Classification (NCBI taxonomy): domain Eukaryota; kingdom Metazoa; phylum Arthropoda; class Insecta; order Mantodea; family Mantidae; genus Deroplatys; species Deroplatys truncata. Next base: position 274,198,660 of record CM060990.1, read on the forward strand.
AAGATTTTCTGAAGGACCCTCCGCGTGATCGCGGTAAGAAAAGGTAACCTCCTCCTCGGAGGTCGCATTCCCAGGAAGCTCCTGGGACAAGCCGCGCTCAGCGGCCCCCCTCATCCATTACCACCCAGAACCGATTCACGGCGCTTGAATCGGTTACTGGCTCTGAGCGCGTGGGCCCTCTCTTCGAGGAGGCTATGGAGTCTGACCAACTCCATACCAAAAGCCCGAGCCCAAAGGTTAAACAAAAGGTAATTTTAAGCCGCCCTTCTAAGTAGACAGTTTATCCCTTTTTTCTTAATGGCTATCCTGACCTGGAATGTACGTGGTGTACGATCGCATAGGGCGGAACTGCAACTTTTATTGCGTTCCCATTCGCCTATGGTCGTGTGTTTGCAGGAGACCAAGCTTCGCCCTCATGATGCTTTTGATCTCCGAGGATATACTCCGGTTCGCTACGACCTTGAACCGGAGGAGGGTACTCCTGCTCATGGTGGTGTCATGATTTTGGTGCGTAACGACGTTCATTTTCAAACTATCACATTTACATGCGCCTGGCAAGCTGTTGCCATTAGACTGCAGTTACCCAGCTTTTTGTTTTCTGTTTGCTCTGTATATTCACCTCCATCGTCTCCCCTCGCTCCCGCGGACATTCGAGCTCTCCTGTCTGCTCTCACAACACCATTTCTTCTGTTGGGAGATTTTAATGCCCATCATCACCCACTGTGGGGTTCGCTAGGGGCTTGTGCGAAGAGAACTCTTCTTTCCAACACTTTTTACCAGTTCAATCTTTACATCAATACAGGTGCACCTACTATTATTTCTGATTCTTCTGGTACATTCTCTCACCTAGACCTTCTCCATTTGCTCACTCCAACTTCCTCGTCGTCTTCAGTGGAACGTCGTCGCTGACACCTACTCCAGCGACCATTACCCCGCATCGTTTCTCTTCTGTTGCACCACGTACAGCATTCCAGAGTACCTACCTGGATATTCGCATAAGCCGACTGGAGCTTGTATTCTAGCCTCGTGCATTTTGACGACCAGCCCTTCACCGAAAATAACCAACTAGTGCAGCACCTTACGTCTATTATCTTCTCTGCCGCCAAACGCGCAATATCCAGTTCATCCTCTCAACCTTGGCGTATGCCTGTTCCGTGGTGGAACGAGGATTGTCGGGACGCCGTTCGTGCCCGTAGAACTGCACTAAGGGTGTTTCGGCGCCACCCTACACTTGATAATTTGCTGACTTTTAAACAATCGCGCGCCAGGGCTCGTCGCATTATTCAGGATAGCAAGAAGGCGTCGGGACTCGTTTTGTCGAGTCTTTTAATCGCTTTACGCCTTCATCCGTTGTTTGGGATAAACTTCGTCGCTTCTCAGGTAAAGTGTCGCATTGTACTGTTTCTGGCCTTCAGGTTCCCAATGCCATCATAGTAGATCCGGCTGCCATCGCTAACACCCTAGGATCTGCCTTTGAGGCGGTTTCCTGTTCAGACCATTATTCCGCCGGTTTTCGCTGTATTAAGGACCGGCTGGTTTCCACACCATATACTTTTCGGTCTGCTAACACTGAATGTTATAACGAACTTTTTACAATGAGGGAGCTGGAGCACGCTCTTCATTGCTCTAGGCACTCCGCTCCTGGGCCGGACGGCATTCATGACCTGATGTTAAAGCACCTTTCAGCCGACAGTAAACTCTTTCTCTTACAGGTCTATAACCGTATTTGGCAAGACGGCATTTTTCCTTCCGTTTGGCGCGAAGCCACCATTGTCCCTATTCTTAAGCCTGGGAAGGATCGCCAACTACCTTCCAGCTACCGTCTATCTCCCTCACCACTTGCATTTGCAAGGGGATGGAGCGCATGATCAACGGGCGGTTGACATGGTGGCTTGAGTCTCAAACTTCTAGCGAACGCTCTGCGGATTTCGTCGCTATCGCTCTACCGTCGACCATCTGGTGTCCCTGTCGACGCATGTTATGAATGGATTTCTGAGAAAATGTCAAACCGTGGCTGTGTTTTTTGACCTGGAGAAAGCTTATGACACTTGTTGGAGGGGCGGCATTTTACGTACACTTCACGCAAGGAATATCCGCGGTCGTCTTCCCATATTTCTTCGGGAGTTCATGACGGACCGCGTTTTTCGTGTACGTGTGGGCTCGGTTTTATCTCGTCATTTTATTCAAGAGAACGGAGTACCGCAGGGCTCTGTACTCAGTGTCACACTTTTTGCGATTGCTATCAACCCCATTGTTGATTGTATTCCACCTGGAATGTCATCGTCCTTTTTTGTTGACGATTTTGCTATTTATTGCAGTTCACGGCGGAGCTGTCTACTCGAACGCCGTCTCCAGAGCTGTATCGACCGTCTCTACGCCTGGAGTAACGCCAACGGCTTTAATTTCTCCGCTGAGAAATCCGTCTGCATCAACTTCTGGCACCGGAAGTATTTCCCTCCGCCCTCTCTCCATCTTGGGCCAGGGATACTTCCGTTTGCAGACGAGGCGAGATTTTGGGGGTTGATTCTTGATAGGAAGTTGTGTTGGACCTCGCACGTTTCCTTTTTAAAAGCAAAGTGTGACCGTTCTCTTAATCTTTTACGTGTTTTAAGTGGCACACCCTGGGGAGCTGATCGGACCGTCCTTCTTCGCCTTTGTCGCTCTTTGGTCCGATCCAGGCTTTATTACGGGTGTATTGTTTATTCGTCGGCACGTCCATATGTGTTACATCGATTGAAATCCATTCACCATCGTGGCATAAGAGTCGCTACAGGGGCCTTTCCAACCAGCCCTGTTCTTAGCCTATATGCTGAAGCTGCAGAGCCTCCGCTGTCCTTCAGGCGGGAGATGCTCTTGTGCAGCTATGCCTGTCGACTGGCAAGCTTGCCTGACCACCCGTCCTTCGAGTTATTTTTCGCGGAGTCACTTGATCGTCACTATTTCATTAGCTCCTCTGCTTTGCTCCCACCAGGGGTTCGCTTTCGACAGCTCCTTCGGCATTTAGAGTTTCCGCCAGCGCCGGCCCTTCCACGGGGGGAAACGCGTTTTCCTCCATGGTCCCGCGCTGAGGCCCACTCACCTTGGGCTAACGCCGATGCCGAAGACTGAGACCCCTGCTTCAGTCTTTAGATCGTCTTTTTTAGAAGTACGGGCTCAATTCGGGGACTTCCATTTTTTCTTTACCGATGGATCTAAGACTGAAGCTGGAGTTAGATGTGCCTTTGTTTTTGGTCACTGTAGTTTTAAGTTTCGTTTACCTGGACAATGTTCAATTTTTACCGCCGAACTTTTTAGCATTTATCAATGTGTTTTATACATTCAGCGGCACCACTTACGGCACTGTTTTATTTGTACGGACTCTCTGAGTGCCCTTCAGACTAGTCATGCGCTGTACCATTACCACCCACTCGTACAGCGCATACATGACCTGCTCCACTCGCTTGGTGTCTCTGGCATCAGCGTGTCCTTCATGTGGATTCCAGGTCATGTGGGCATCTCAGGTAATGAGTCTGCCGACGCCGCTGCGAAATCGGCGATTTTATTACCCAGATTTTTTACTTCTGTTGTTCCCTCGTCAGATTCGTGTGTTTTTACGTCGCCGCATCCTCTCGCGCTGGCGCGATGAGTGGACGGCCCTCCGGGGGAACAAGTTGCGGGAGGTTAAGCTTTTCCCGTTGTTCTGGGGTACCTCTTCTCGTTCGTGTCGTCGGGAAGAGGTAATTTTAGCTCGTTTACGGATTGGACATTGTGTTTTTAGTCATAGGTATTTGCTCAGTGGTGACCCAGCACCAGTCTGTTGGCAGTGTGACGTGCCCTTAACGGTGCGTCACATTTTAACAGTGTCAGGTTTTAGCTGCATTGCGTGCTCGTGTGGGTCTGCCTGTTGGCCTAGCCAACGTTTTGGCAGACGACACGCGTGCTGTAGAATGTGTTTTACGTTTTATTCATGACAGTGATTTTAATCTGCGCATTTAATGCGTTGAGCGTTTTTTTTTTTTTTTTTTTGCTTAGTAATTTTATTCTGTCTGTTTTTATGGGGACTCTAATCCCCAGTGGACATATGGCGCTCATGTCCCTCGCATTCTACAGTTCTTGACACGTTTTAATTTTTTATTGCCTATGCTTTTAGTGTGTTGGTTTTTCAGATATTTGTATTGTTATTATTGTTGTTATTGTTATATTATTGTTATTTTTAGCTTTTTGGACCTCGCGGGTTTGTGTCCCGTTTTTTTTAATTATGCGGTTCTTTTACCTGTCTTTTATATTTTGACCTTATATTTTATACATTGTAAGGGTGGTGATGACCTTAGCAGTTTAGCGCCCTTAAACCGCATATCATCATCATCATCATCATCATCATCACACCTTCCGTCATAACTCACACTTTTAGTATGTATGCAAAGCTTTTAAAAGCATTACAGCATCTTTAAGCTTTACTAATTAATTATGTCATCCTTAAACTCTGCACCTATGTTCTAATAAAGAACATGCAAACCCTTAAAGCCATTTTCCCATGCTTTAATCTTCACAAAATAGGTATATGTTCTAAAATTATAGGGATCTGCAAAGTAGATACTAGAAGGCTGCAATTTTAACTGTGTGCTATGTGAAGTGCAAGAGAAATAAAAAATGGAATTTGGAACTAAACTTTCACATTTTTAAAGAACAAATAAAATATTTGCAGAGACATTTAAAGTTTTTTAATTATCCGTATGGGTTCATATAAATTTTTTTCCTCTTATTCACAAAATATTACCAATTCAGTGCTTGAAGTTCTTGTGCTGTACAAAATGGTTGAAGATGTTTTAGTTAAAAATTATACACCAAGTTTCTTTTAGACACATGCGCATGTCTTCAAACATGAATTTTAATAACTCAAAAAAGCTAATAGACTTAGAGGAATAAAACTGCCAGATGATTACACCCCAGGCTCGCATACAACAAATTTGGGCTGCAGTTTAAAAAATGCAAAAGCCTATAAATTTTACCCATCACTCCCCAAGTAAAATTAGTTGAGTGATGTAGAAAAGAGTGAAGCATGTTCCCAGTTAGAATTTTTCTTTTATTGATGTGTTTCAGTGTGCTTAAATGCTATTTTAACCTATTAATGGTAGAATTTTTTAATTTGCATTTCTCCTATATTCAAGCATCAGTTGTTCTTAGGGATAGGCAAACAAAATAAAAGGCCATGGTGCTGGAATAATGCAGTGGTTTCGTGTCTGACTGTTGTACTCAGGGATGGGGTTTTGATTCCCAGCTCTGGGGTGGTGATTTTAAGTTGCCTCCATCCATGCCTTCACCTCTGATCTATTCATGTGAAGTATCCCCAAGGCCCAACATGGTTTGGAGCCCACATTAAAAGCTGTATGTCATCTCATTCCACTGCCAACCTCATCGCCCTACCATCATCAGAGGTAATGGACTCCACCTCAGAAATGGGTCCAGTCTTCGCTAGGTGGAATGAGGTAAACCCCAAGGTCATAGGCCAATATGGGAAGCCTTAGAGAAGACAACATATTTAGATGTACATTTATTGAGATAATATTTGTTGCCAAAAGGCAATGCTAGGCACTTTAAGGTTTTATATACATTTTTTTTTTCAAGCAATTTTACTATATAAAGCAGGTTAATGGTTGGTATTATAAAAGGAGGTCCTAACGAAAGTTAAGCTTTTCATGGGTAAAAAGTCTTTTTAACCCCTTTTCCCATAGTCATTGAAATATCCGCAACACTGCAGATGTCAGCCAGTATAATTTAAATCATTGATGGTGATTTAATTGTGCTGATGTTCAACAAGACAGAATTTATCCTTTTATGCTTCATTATATTGAGTGTAAAATGTATAATTACTGAAAACTGTGTGTAAGGATACATACTCCACCTAAGCATAGGCATATTGTGTGCAGGCTGGTTACTTTGTTTCTTCATGGGCTGTACATAGCAATTCATGGAAATGTAAAGCACAGTTGTTTGTGTCTTGTCACAATGCAGGCATATGAGACTGAACACTTATTTACTATTTCTTCCTGTATTTTGAGTTATACAAATCTAAACCTACTGAATCATGGTATAAGAATTTTCTGACATCAAAGGATGTTGTAAATAGTATTTCTGCAAATGTTGTACTACTCCACGTAGCGTGTAGAATGTTTTTCATCTTGAGATCTTAGCAAACCTTGGGCATTTATACCATAGTTGGTATAAACCAACCATAGTTACATTTATGCCTGTTGAACTCGTCACAGACTGCCATAAAATTACATGAAGCCTGCAATGAGTGTAAAACTTGGTCAATGTGCTGCACCTATTCCAATACTGTACAATTAACTATAACATAAATGCCTACTGTAAAACAGAAATGCACTTGAGCTGGTAGATAATGCCATGCATAACAATGGAGTTAATCGTTCTTTTGTGATTATTTCACTTTACAAAAACTGATTATAAAATATAATGAATGGAAAAGGAATAAAACAGTCCATGCACAAGCTAACTTTGTACTTTAAACATTCACTTCTTACAATTAATATACAGGCACCCCTAGTGCATTTTGTATTTTTTCTGATCTGCATTTGTTGAATAAATCTTAATACATCTTTTACATGGCTGTCTGGTTACGCTGGTGAAGTGCTTAGTCTTTCTGCTCCTCTAGGTAAAACCTTGTATCTTTCTTTGCAAATACATATTTGTCACTTCTCTCCTGATATCTAATTGAAAAACTGTGTTATTCTATTCGATACCTAGGTTCTCATTGTTGGGAAGCCTTACCTCGGTCTTGGTGCATAACCTGCAATATGTTATGTGGTCGACCATTCAATAATAATAATAATAATAATAATAATAATAATAAATTAATGATAATACCAGCAGAGCGCAACCTGTCCTCGTCTTCATTCCCAGAATCCTCATTAGTGTCCGCACTGGGTTTGGGAGGCTCATTAAAAATGTCGAACATCAACTTCAGTTGCTTTGTTCTCAAGCATCTTGAGCTTCAGCAAAAGTGGACCTTGGCCTATTGGTATATAAAGGGAAACATGCAAATTGGTAATAATGACATCATCAGTGCCTAGCATTGTCAAAAGTTAACACTGGAATTCATATAACAATAAATGCAATGTCTATGTGGAATTATTGAAACTTTTTCCCACATATAAAGTGAAGTATCCCTAACACGACTGAGTTGAAAAGTTCATATAGTTTTATTTACAAATATACAAAATTATACCAACTCCAAATGTATGTCCATATTTCCGCAAGTAATTGTGTATCAAGATTTCAAAATAAGTGTAGTTATCACACACTTCAACAAAAGACTGTGCAGGAATGTAATAAGTGCTTTTCTGCCATCACAGAATGCTTTGCGGCAGTCTAGGAGTTTGAAAAATGAAGCAACTTCTCTTGCTTAAAAGCTAATGGGTAAAAAATGGATAGCTTTTGATGTTTTGTGGCCTTTTCTTACTCTTGTATAGATGATATTCATTTGATTGTTTCAAGATTTTAAAACCTTTCATTTCAGAAGCAAATGCAGCCAGATGCAGTCACCATACAGCAGCAGTGACCTTGAGACATTTCAAAGACGACAACAAAATCTGTAGCAAGGAATCTTGTAGGTGCTGTGTGCTGTTGCTAAATCAATAGATAAAAATCTGGCTGAAATTGCCCAAAGCACAGCAACAAACCATAGAGCGCATTTAATGCTGGCGAATGTAAAAGCCATGAAGGTGAAACTTGACATGGCAAAGGCCCAGGAAGAGCTAAATATTGTTATCCAGTATGAATAAAGCTAGTCATTTTGTTTTAATACTTGTAAGCTTTATTTCTTTTCCACCTGTTTCTATCCTAACAAAGATATATCCTTACTTCTCAAATACTAAAGATAAAGGATCACAATCTTAAAGCAATAATTAGTATTGAATTCTTGTACAGAATAACAAGTAAAAGCCGTGCTGCAAACGAAAATATTTATAGGATGAAGCGTGTGAACCACCACCGCCATCCTTTAGAAATTTTGAACTGCCAGTACTGAGCAGTAGTAACTGCCAGCCCAACTAAGTCCCTTTATTGCATATCACAGCAGATAATGGCATGTTGGCAGAGCATTTTCTGTTATTCTCAGGCAAATTCTACTGATCAACAAAAAACACCTAACAATCTGCTTACATAGATGAACAAGTTATGTGAAGGTATGAAGTCTGCTGTTACATAAATATGCAAAGCAAACTGTAACATCTGTTGTCCTGCTTTTACCATCAGAATCATTTTGCTTAACAAGTAATAGTCAAAATATTATTATACATGATATATTTCTTCCAAGTACACATTTATTTTTAAGTAATATAGGCTTTACTCCATTACTTAAAATAACTAACAGTGGTGATAGCCTTCTAGAAATCTCTTTTCAATACAATAATCATAAAAATGTTCCCTACTACTTTTTTCATGAGTCCGGCTACTGGTTAGGATTGATTACATTCTTTAAAATGCAGAGAGATAGTGCAAAATCCTGCATCTCCTTTATTTTCCACTTTCCAGTGGGTTCCATCCATGGAATATTCCTTATGGTAAAAAAGTTATGCATTGTGGCACAGGCACTTAATATCTACTCTGCCATTTGAGAATAATGCATCACTCTCCTTGAAAGTCACCTGAAGCATGCTTTTAAAACACCAATACACCTATCAACACAATTACTGTGAAGAGCTGTGTTGTAGCAATCCTCTGGTGAACCTTGTTGTGCATTAAGCACAGATGTAAGCAACCAGTGCTTATTTGGTATCCTGAAACTTGTGATAAAAAATAGACAAAAGTATTAAGGAAACAAATAAAACAATTATTTCATTTAAGGTATATAAGTAATATTAACCAAACAAAATTAACCAAATGAACATAAACCATGGGCAATTATTAATACACAAGTCATATAAAAACCTCAAGCATTTAATGTTAGTGAAACCCCAACCTCTAAGCCAATATGAGCTACAGATGAATAAGCAATTAAAGCTACATATCAATTTAACATTACATATTAATCTTACTAAAAATTCCCCTGCTAATCTAAATGACAATCGGAGTACATTAATTACCATTCCAATACCAATTAAATATTAAAAAATTTGTGATAAACCACATCCTCATAATTTAAACAAAACCTCAGCTAAAATCATTGAACCTGATACCAACATGTGCTTTAGATAATCCAAATGTACTTAATACATTGGTATTTTACCTCAGAATGCCAGAGTTATTCTAAGATACAAACAAAATTCGTACAATCACTTATATAAACGAGAGAAAAAACTAAATAATTTAAATTATTATAAAGATATATTATCCATGATGACGATGATAGCGATGATGAAGCAAAGTATAAAAAGGTAAATATATCCTAGCCTGTAAAGACTGGTTCTCAACCAATGAGAATGACAAAGTTAAAATACATGTATTCAAATGGGAGCATTCACAATCAACGGGAAGCCTTCCCGGGAATGGGAAAGAAGACTTGTCCAAGCTTTAACTTTCTTGTTCTCATTCCCAGGCACAGCATATTAGAATTATATTGTGCATATTGGATTCTTCTTCTTCTCCTCCTCCTCCTCCTCCTCCTCCTCCACCTTTAAGGATTATTAGATTCAATGCGGCCATGGCGTAAAATGGTCGCTAGAGCTCTTGCTAGTCGCAAGCTAGGAAAATCAAACCAGAAGGTATTCTGGCAAAAGTTTTTGTCTCTTTCAGATGGTTTAGTGTCGTTTTTTTTAAAGCGTACAGCTTGGCTGCATAGACGTGGGTTGGTTTTTGCTTTTTCTGTTAACTAGGTTTCTGCGTTTATATTATACAGTTTGTTTTTATTATATAAAGTTTGTTTTCTGTTTTTGTTGTTCACCATTTTTATTATACACATATTTTTTGTTTTGTTCGCTGTTGCTTATTCTTTTATCATATTAGTTATTTGTTGATTTCCATTCATCAGTGGAGTAATAAAAATTTGATGAAGTCCTCATTTTGAGTGTGCAAGAAAATGAGCACTTTATATAATAAAAAAGAAAATACCCAGCTATAAAGATGATAGAGTGAAGGAGAACATGTGGCTTTCCATAGTCGAAGTGCTCAGTACTGATCGTAAGTAACGTTTATTTCATTATGTAGCTGATATAAAAAGTATTGTTTTGTTGTCTTGTATTGTTGCGGCAGTTGACTATAGTCTTATAATAATTGATTTTTCAGTGGAAACTGCGAAAAGAAGATGGGAAAATTTGTGTGACCACTTCGTTAGGGCCTATAGAGAAGTATCTAAGGTCCCAAGTGGGTGAGAGGCCCAAACAAGGGCAAGTTCATTCCCACACTATGAGGCAATGGAGTGATTGATCCTATTTCTTTGTAAGAGGAGGTAGGTAATTTTCCTATTAAAAATTAAATTAAATTGAGTTTTATTTATGGATGCTCTTTAACTAATATGGTTCTTAGCATCCCAGTTTATATTGGGCGTGAAAGACCAAAAGTTTTGTTCAGAGGCCTCTTTATCAGGCTTGAGGTTGTTTTATGTGTCATACATCTAAGGCACAGGACCACCGGCTTTACTTCTCTTTCAAAGGAAGCTATGCTAAGGATTTTTATGCCAAAAAAATCCATCACACACTGCCAGGTTTGAAACTGCAACCTTGGGAACTAGAGGCTAGGATGGTACCCCTAAGACCACAGAGGGTGACGATTTTTCTGTGTTATGTGGTTTTGCACAGTTTTCAGTTGTGTGCTATTAGTTTACCTAACATAATATATCCTTTAAGTAATTTATAAAAATTTGAAATATTACAAATCATATTATTAGTAATTTTATTTTTATTCTTTAAAAATAGTAGACAGGACTAAAGTGGAGCAATCAATTGTTAATAGGAATTTACAATGAGATAAAGCAGTTGGTATAAGCACTTTTAAATACAAAGTTAATGGTACTGTAATAATAGCAAACCAGGGGAAACAATGCAAAATGTTGTTTTGGTAACCTGTGATCTGTTTTTAAACCATGTTGAGTATATGACTATTTGCATTTTTAGATGTCTTTTTGTAAGCAAAAGTTTAGTTAAGCTGCAATGAATGTTTATAAATATTAAGTAATGTTAGAATGCACATGCTTCAAACAAGTGAAGTTTGTATTTGCTGCCTGCCAGGAATGCAGGATTTATTTGTGATAGGGAAATAAGAATAAACAATAAGATTGCTATAAACTGCACAATAATTTTTATAATTGCATTTAAGCAACAGCTACAGAAGGAATGTTTGAGGGGCAAACCTCTGTAGTCACAGACTTCAACATTGATAGTGAGGAGCGTTTTTTCAAAGCTTGATAGATGCACAAAATGCATTTCTGAGATAAATGGTTTTTCTACATGTTAGCAATACAGATTGGTTAGCACTGCAAATTTTTAATGATTCATTCTCCTTCCTAAAACTGCCTCAACGCATGGGAAAACCAAGAGTTAGCATAGTTTAACTAATAAAATTTTGAGGTTTGAAAACTGGGTTTTTGAAAAAAACTCAGATGTTGATTAATTTTGTTTGCATGAGTGTGAAATTAGTATGTTGATTATGAGGTTCTGTTGTTTGTCAAGGATAAACTATTTTTACTTGTTAGCTTCCTTGTGTAATACCTTTTTTTATGGACATTATTAAATGCTTAGCAGGCATATTTATCAATGTTTGTGATGTTTTAATGCTTTGTTCATTGTTTTAACTTTATTCACCTTTATTTCGATGTTTGTTACAATATTTTGCCAGACTTAGCATAAGAATAATATTTGTAACTTCTGATTACAGAATAAAAGTCTTTGTTATTTATTTTTTATTCATTTATATATTAATTTTTTATTTATTTTCACCTTTTCATAATGCATAATTTATTATATAACTGCCATATAAATATTTATACAGATTTGTTAGTAGGTATAAACTTAGAAAGTGAGTTCCACTACATTCACAATAACAATATTTATTTTGTTTATATACCAAACATATTAAATACAATACAAAGAACACACAATTTTATATTCATAAAAATATGAATAAGTAAGGTTTAAGCTTTAACTGCCTCTCCCAGCACATCCTTATAAAATTCTTTTGCATTTTCTGGAATTTCACAAAACTAGCTAGATTTTTGAACATCCTTTTTCTTTTCTTTGCTCACCCAATTGATTTTGGGAACAGTTTGAAACGGAAGCAAGACCTTGCTGTGTGGTTTCATCACACCACTTCCACAGGCAAAACAGAATATGCCTTTTGAACTTCTACACATACCTTATGGTCTTCCTTTGATTGCTTGGAATATGTTTATGATTTGCTGTGTATTCATTTGAAAGGAAGCTTTGAATTCAGTGTTTGCTTTGCACTTTCATTCAAACAACACTTTCAGACACCAGTCTTAAACAACACTTACACAGAATTGTGATTTTGTAATATCTGATGGTACTCATCAGGACATAAGATATTCCCTCTTTTCCTTAACTCTTTTTCAATTCTGCCGAAAACTATCTGAGGCATATAACTGTGTCCACGCATTGGGTAGATATGTGAAATGCAGGAAAATTTTCTACTCTTCTCCAAGAAAGCAATAAGCATGAATATCATCACACTGTTCTTGTTCTGACTAGAACAAGAATCTGAAAATAAATTAATGGTAGAAGGAGCATTGCTGGAGATTCATTCTTCCAGTAACAAGAACTGATGCAAAGCAGAGGCTACCTGGCTGCAGTCTTTAGCTGATTCAGTTTCCAGCCATGTATACAAGGAAATATCATTTTTGTTCTAGGCTTTAGAAGGAATATGCATAGATTATACAACCATACCTGCCTTGCATAGAATACCTCGCTAACTGAAAGTGTAGGCAGTGCTTGATTTGACTTATATTTTTATTTCCTTTTATTCTTTGTTTTTGCGATTCCTGCCTCCTGCGCATTATATGACTGGTACAGTTTCACAATCTGAGCTCCTGCCCATTGTCCATAGCATGTGCACAGTGTGGTGTCTCAACTAAAAATAAATATACTGCATATAACAAAGCTTGCAAAAATGAATGGGAAATCCAAGAACCACAACAGTGAGTTAGCAGTTAATGCCAATGATGCAGCAGTGTAAAAAAGCTTGCAAAAATGAGCGAGAATCTCAAGAACCACAAGAGTGAGATAGTGGTCAATATCAACATTACATTTCATAGAATTAAGGTTACTATATGCTGTGTTAGAATATAATAAAATTGCATCTCTGGACTTTTGCTTTAGCTGAGCAAGTGCATCTAACGAGTTTGAAAAAACGGCCAATATTCTTTAGCTTCTACACAGGGCATGTATCGACATATGCAAAATCTGATTTCACAGTGTAATGCAGGAGTTGTAAATTATGCCGATACTATATGTAACTCAGCTTTGTAAAATTTTGCATCTATCAAGTTTTGTAAAAAAGCTCCTCAATTGATAACATAGTGTCATAATGGTATATTAAAATTAAGGTTTTTCAACACAGATAGATAAAATTCTTGCTCAAGCAAATATTGTGTTGCCTTTTACAAATGAGTATTTTTGGAATGTTTTGCCCTTTTTTTTTTTTTACAAAAAAGTAAAGCATGTAAATAACAGTGATACTGTGATTAACTTGTTGCTTTTCAAATGTGTGCATGTTTTTCACTGGTTTTACAGTTATTACATAAAAAGCATGTGAAATAATATAAACATATGTTTACAAACATAGTTATTTTGCCGCTCTCTGTTGCATAAAAGTTATCTATTATCACATTTGCATTCAAATTATTTTATAATGTCCATCAGTCTAATCTAAATATTCTAAGATCAAATAACTATCATTAGGTTTCTCCAAGAATGCAACATAAGATCACACTAAGTAATGTCAAAGCCATTAAATATGGTCTAAAGGGAATTTTATCGATGTCTGTTGATTATAATAAACTTCATTATCATATCAAGAATGTCAGTACTTTAACGTGGTTTAAAAAAACTGGCAAAACCATATATATTATCTGTGTATTTCACTGATACTGTATGATGTACACTTTTTGTATTTTTAGAAGATTAATATTTTATTTATTATATTTAAATTAGTATGTGTGTTTATATAAGAATCCTATGATTTACAGGAGCTTGTAAATGTTTTTGTAATTTGTAACCTGCCTTTGTAATTTCTTTGATATTGTCCCTCTGTACGACCCTTTGGGATCTTATGCACAAATAATTTTAAAAAATTGTTTCATATGATTTTGTTTAAGAACTTAACATTTCAGGGCCAAACAAGTTTATTTGTTGACTGAATTGAAACACAAATTTGAATATAAAAATCCAGTTGTAAAATCTCACATGCAAAAATGGCCGAGATCGCTAAAGCATTGGAACAGTGATGCCTGTCACTTCCCTCTAGATAATGATAAAGTGGGTTTTCGAAAGGATAAAGTAAATTGTATCTAGGAGAGAATGCTTGTAAATGAATGATTTACAAAACTAAGCCTTTGGGGTAAAGCTATATAAAGCTAGCTGGTTGGATATATAGAGCATATATGTATTTTAATACTATATTTGGTGAAAGAAAATAAAAGTGTTATATGTAGCTGATGAATACAGTGATATTCCAAGCTTTATTCCAAGTTCACACAGCCATCCATTGAGGTTGTAATAAAAGATGGTTATTTTACAGTAGATAATTTACACGCCCCCTTTTCTTTTCAATTTTCAGACTAACATCATCTCTCAGTTTTGATCCAACCAGTGACCACACACCTGACGTTACTGTAGAAGTGGATGAAGGCACATATAGTGTAAACAAGGGAGGGATGCTGATCCCTGTGGACAAGGTGGCTACGTCAAGTAGTCCCAGCACCAGAGTCTGCGACGGAGGCAGCAGTGACACCAGACATAGTGTCAATGAACCAAGAATGAAAAGGATGGCAGTTCACGAGACCATAACAGAGGCGGTTTCTAGTCTAATGACATTAATGGAGGAGAGATTTTCACAGCCTAGTACTTGCGAGGCTGATGTGAACTTTATGAGGTCTGTTGTGGCTGATATGCAGTTGCTCTCCATAGAGAGAAAGGTGCAGTTCAAGAGAGACGTTTTGGACTTGCTAATTGAATACATCAATAAAGAATAAATTGAACTTAGGTTTAGGAAAACTAGTGATAGGATTTGTGTTTATTTTTAATTTAAATTGTAATAGTATAATTCAGTTTCCCCTAATATATTTTAAAATGCAGTATTTTCATTGCCATTATTTATTCACAGATGTAACCCTGATTCCCTTTTATTGTGAGGTGAAGTTTCAATGCTTTTTAACAATTCTTTGGGTGGCAGGAAAAGGAACATAGATAAAAAAATAAGTAGGTTTACTGTTGTTCATTCCAAAGTATTCTTTTTGATTTCAGTTTTAATATATATGTACATTTCGCTGCCACCCAAAGAATTTCATTAATCATTAGGATCTGCTTCAGCTAAAAATAAGGTTAGGAATGGGGGGGAGGGGTTGAGAATTTCCTGAGTGTTTGGAATGGTTCTTTTAGGGGTGGACTCTCTAATGGTGCATCATGGGTATTGTGATAATTTGAAAGTTGTCTGCTTTCTGTCAATTTTGCTAAATTACTTGAAGCTCTTCAAGTTAGTACCCTTGTGAAACATTTGTCTCCCTCCCTAGCAAGTTAGCAGACACAAAAAGGAAACAGAAGGGAGAATCTGCTGTATTCACAGATTGCTCCACTGGTTTTTTGACTTAGGGATCTGATTTCTACAAATTGGTTCATCTCAATGTACGGTGACTTGCAAAGAGCCATGACTTGGCCAGATTTTTTTTTATTATTATTATTTCAAACAGCTTTATTCAAAATATGTGGTGAAGGCGCCTATATACATAATAGTTATTGTAAAATACTTTTCTGAACTCAATAAATCACTTACAACATTCAACATTGAAACAGTGGAATGCAGCTCTTCTAGGTTGACCATGTCATTGATGGAGTACAGTTCTTGTAGCCTCATAGGAGTGAACATTACGAGCATTATTATTAGTACAACATGTATGCATCAGTTTTTCTTAACTGCTTCAACTGTAGCTTCCTGTTACTTCTACGTATTGGGGTGGAGAGGAGCTTTGAATTGAGAAATAACTGTAGCTTAAGAATTTATTCACTTTGTGGTTAAACACTCATTCATGCTTCCAGGCTATTTGGAGGTTAGTTTTTCACAATAGAGGGCCCACACAGAAATTGAACTGGGGATCTCTGGGTTGAGAAGCAGAATGCTGGCCACAAAAGCAGCCGACAGATTTAACTAGTGATTTTAATTGGCAATCTGTTCAAAAGAAAACTGATTAAACAATAGCTTCTTTATTAAGAAAAGTATCTTAATAGTTATACTGCCATGGTAGACTGAAAAACCTTTAAATATGTCAGTAATGCTATGTTTGCAAAGCATACTTGCTCTAAAATTGTGTAGTAGGATATAATGGCGGTAGGTTGAAAACTTCACATATGCTACCCTTGATAAGGGTCAGAGTATCTTCTTAATTCATGGAAAAAATAAAATAAGTTTTCTTAGAATCTCAGGAAAGAGAATGTTCTTGAGTGAGAAGGTACGTCTTCTTCCATCTAATTGTAACATATAAGATATACTTTTTCTGTGATTGTATTAAATTACAAGAAATGCTCTAATTCTGTAGGCATGCTCAAAGTGTGGAAAACAAAGAAAATGGTGATTTTTTTTTTTCCCACCTTTCCTTTTTCAAGCTTGATGTTTATGTGCTTTTGCTGAACAATTAATGTAAAATTAATGCTAAATAAGTTATCTGGCACCATTTTCTTTCACCGAGTTGCACTGCAAAAGGTAAACCATTTTGCCTAAAAGTATGCCAGCAATTGGAATGGAATGAAAAGGAGAGTACTAAGGGAGGATCACAAAGTATATTTGAAAGCTAAATATCACTTAATTTTATTTTAATCAATGTTACAAGTTCTATTTCCCTCTATTCACTACTGCATTTTGCCAGGCGACACTCCTGGTAGGTGAAGCTAAATAGTCTGCTAATTTGTCCCTAATCTCAAGTCTTTGGGATGTTAGATTTGACCCCACATTCCCGACAGCATGTAAGTTTGTATCCTTTCTCATTATTTCCCTCCATTTTCCAGACATTGGTTCATCAGTGATGGTGGCGAATAAATGCTGATGACCTTAACCCTAAGGAAATTGTGCAAGCACAATGTTGCCTTAGCAATAGCCGTGGTTGTCTTCACAGAGCAACACAGCGGCTGTCTGTACACCCTCCAACAACTTTCCAGAATGCCAAAACTATTCTCAATTGTGCGTCTAGCCCTTGACAATCTGTAATTGAATTTTTTTTTCCCCCTCTCCCAAATATTTCCCCGGATAGGGTCCTATAATGTACTGTTTTAGTAGAAATGCTTTGTCACCCACAAAATAATGTGGCATTAAAATGTCACTGCCAGGAAGGTTTATAGGGAGAGGCAACTGTACTTTGCCCTTTTTTAAAGCACAACCCATCACACTTCTTTTAAAGATTCCAGAGTCACTTTCTGAACCATAAGCACCTATATCTGCCCAGATAAATTTGTAATTGGCATTGCAGCATGCTAAAACTACGAGACTAAAATGTTGTTTATAATTATATGTTCCTAACTGGCAAGGACATTGAATTTCCATGTGCTTCCCATCAATTGCACCTGGTGTATTTGGAAAGCTCCACTTTGTTAAAAAAAACCTTCACTTATTCTAAGCCATTCCTCCTGGGTTGGTGGCTTCATATACATGGGACACAACTCTTCCCAGATTACTTTGCAAGCTTGTACAACAACTTTGGATACCTTTGACTTCCCTACATGAAATTCCCAGCTAGGACTATGGAATGAACTTCCATTAGCCAAGCATTTCAATGTCATCGCAAGACGAAGCTCTAGAGACCAAAAACTCCCTGTGGCTCTGCCTCAACAGTTTTGGCTTCAACATGCACCCCAGCTCTCTGAACAGCTCATTGTTCATCCTTGTCTGTGGAAGAACATATCTGGATGGCCTTGCCTGATTTCCTGGAATAGGGTTATAAATGCCCCATGTTCATTGCACTGTACATTGATAGGGCAAACCCACCATCTAGAACCATAAATGAAAATTTTAAGAATTAGGCACACAAAATTGTATTTATAGCAGAATGAATCATACAAAAATATTATGTAATAACACTACATACAATGTTCTCTCGTTGCTAAATAAGTTGAATTATATGCATGAAATGTGTCTGCATGATGTAACTATAGTATTGAATGGTATTTGAATATATCAGTAACGGTTTTCTTGTTGGGGGAAAAAACTAATATGTGAAGATGTGCTGTATGTCATGTTCAATATCCTCTGAATCTTGGATCTGATGAATACAGGAAGGAAGGAAGGAAGGAAATGAGAAAATATAGCTGAAATGTGGCGGTGATGGTTAATAAATTTAATTTTAAAAGATACTAACCTTCTGATTGGTTCATTCGCACATAGTGCCAACACTAATCTGCACATTGCAGAGATGAACTGCTCTTGTTCATCCATGTCTTATGATACACATAACTCAAAATCGCTATTACCCCAAACAATAAAGCTACAATTAAGAACTTGAACAGTAATAAAAATTTAACAGTAACAGCCAAGAATGGTAGATGTTGACAGAGAACAAAAACAAACAACAATAACAGTAAAGAACAATGAATAATTTTAATGAGCGGTAGGACTGATACTTACTAAGATACTTTCTATAAGGAATTGGAAATGGCATTGGCTAACCTATAGTATGTTGGCTGAATTGGAGAGCAGGTCCGCATTTAGAAAAATTTTCACATCATCGAAATTTGGTATTAAGTAACCTTTATGTTTTTGGCTGAATTGGAGAGCAGATGAAAATTTTTCATTGGTCAATAAGAAACAAATGACATCCCAATGTGCAATATCGACTTTACACTTTGCTATTGATATGATGATCAACATGCATTCCTATTCTCATTACCAGGCTGTTGTGAACCAAAACGTTAAGTACTGCCTTGTTTCCCATTCTGGTTACCATTACTGAGTAGTTGTTGTGAACCAGCCTTTAATGTTCAGGTTGATACTCCATCCAAAAATAAAAAAATAAATTAGGAATTAAACTCCCTTCAAAGTAAATTTTAAATGAAAGTATATTTAATTTATAAAAAGTACAATACAATATCAATAACAGCATTAAAATTATAACTAAAACTAAATAATTGAAAATATATTTAAAAAACTGTGGAATTACAGAATAAGTTTTCAAAATTGTTAAAATGCAAATTCGAAAGCTTAATATAACCAAACCATATAATAAATAATCATATCCAAATACATATCTTCATCTTCAGGGGGAAAAAAAAATAATATTAACTAAAAATATTAATGATGCAAAAAATTATACAATTTTAATTAGTCACAATCCTCTATTTAGAAAAAACAAAGGATTTAAAAACATTAAATAGAAAATATAACTTTATTTAGCAATAAACCAAATGAATTAAAATAATCATTCCCATGAGTACAGATAAACCTAGAGCTCCCTCACACACTGCAAATAGAAATGTTGATATATATAATTCCCTTCTTATTGTCTTTACATAGTAATATAAAACAATATAAACAAAATTAAAACACTTAATTCTAGTCTTAACAAGGTTATTAATAAATATGCTTAGAATAAAAAAACCCATAAGCCACTAAAAATATAAAATAAACTATTACTAACATTAAATATTTTAGTAGTTTAAAATAAAATGGTGTTGTAAATGAAAAATAAGCTCAACCTTTAACACTTCAAATGAAATAAAATCTTATCATTAATTTTCAAAACTAATGTGTCATTTAAACTACCCTTTGATATTTTATAATTATTATTAAGAATAGTTAGTAATCATTATCCTATGTTTAAATTGTCCATTATCTATTGGATTAATTCTCTTTCTTCAAGCAATTGCTACATGTTTAATTACAGGTTTCATATGTTTAAAAGTTTTGATACTCCTATATTTTACTTTTAATTTATTACAGAGGAATATTAGTTCTAATTATATACGCTACTAGCTTGGCTTCAAATGAAATATTTGATTTATTCAAATAAAATTCTGTTTGTTATTGTATATTAAAAATATTTTCTTACCAATAATTTTAAATTTGTTTATTTCAGTTTTAATTGCTCTATAAACCTATATCAAAATATAGAAAAAGAATAACTTTGAACCTTCTTCCTAACAATTCTTTATTAAAAATAAATAACCAAACTATTAATATACAGTCCTAATTGTGTCATACTAATTTTTAACTTTAATTCCAGTAGTAAGGATTATAATATTTCACCATGGCGAAATTCGGTTTCTGTTTAGATATTCAAAGCTTAACAAGAATATTTTTAGCTGTACATTATTCAGCACATATTGATTTAGCCGTCTCTGGAGTAACCCATATTTGCTGAAACATCAATTATGGATGACTGTTATGTGCTCTTCATGCTAACGGTGCTTCTATATTTTTTTATTTGTATTGTCTTCATATTGGATGAGGAATATATTATGGTTCTTATAAATTTTACTACACTTGAATAGTTGCAGTGATTATTTTTAGTAATAGCAACTGCCTTTATAGGTTGTCTTACCTTGAGGACAAGTATCATTTTGAGGTACCACAGTAATTACTAATTTGTTGGCTATCCCTTATCTAGCAATGTCGTCCTCCATGGTGTTGTGGTTACCATGCTAGCCTCTAGTTCCCGAGGTTGTGGATTCAAACCTGGCAGAGGGCGATGGATTTTTTTCGGGCATAAAAATCCTTAGCATGGCTTCCTTTGGAAGGGAAGTAAAGCCGGTGGTCCTGTGTTGTAGATTTATGGCATGTAAAAGAACCTCAAGCCTGATAAAGAGGCCTCTGAGCAAAATTACTGGTTTTTCATGCCCAATATAGAATGGGACGCTAAGGACCACAGCAGTTAAAGAGTGTCCATACATAAAACTCAATTCAATTCTTAACTAGTGATTGAACTAGTCTAGTTAGTTTGAGGGGTATTTGCAGTTGATAGTGTAACATTAAATCAATTGATGGAAATAATTGTTCTTTCACACAAGCCGTATGTTAGACAAGGTTGGAAAGGTAGAATCAGACGACTGAAAAATCCAATGCCATAGCCGGGATTTGAACCGCAGATCTCCTGGTCTCCGTCTGGTTGCTCTAACCACTGAGCTACCATGGCAACATGCCAGCACGCCATTAAATTCTCCATCTGACTCGAATTTTTCCCGGTAAACCACAAGGAGATCTCAAATGTATTGAAATGTCATACCCCAATGGCAACTTGCATTCTTTGTAAGTACTTAAGTCCCGGGCTTTTAGTTTCAACCACTATTAGGTCAATTAATGGAAATAATTGTTCTTTCACACAAGCCATGTGTTAGACAGGGTTTGAAAGGTAGAATCAGATGACTGAAAAATTTTAATGGCATGCCGGCATGTTGCCATGGTAGCGCAGTGGTTAGAGCAACCGGACGGAGACCGGGAGATCTGTGGTTCAATTCCCGGCTATGGCATTGAATTTTTCAGTCGTCTGATTCTACCTTTCCAACCCTGTCTAACACACAGCTTGTGTGAAAGAACAATTATTTCCATTAATTGACATATAGTGGTTGAAACTAAAAGCCTGGGACTTAAGTACTTACAAAGAATGTAAGTCGCCATTGGGGTATGACATCTCAATACATTTGAGATCTCCTTGTGGTTTACCGGGAAAAATTCGAGTCAGCTGGAGAATTTAATGGTGTGCTGGCATGTTGCCATGGTAGCTCAGTGGTTAGAGCAACCGGACGGAGACCGGGAGATCCGTGGTTCAAATCCCGGCTATGGCATTGAATTTTTCAGTCATCTGATTAAATCAATTCCTTACATTCCATTTGGTTCTTCCATTTATAGCTGCAGTAATGGTTAATTTACTTTCTCTTCACCAAACAGCTTCCAATAATCCTTTAAGGGTTAATAGAAACATTGATAAAATTCTGCTTCATCCTTTACGTTTAAGGACATTTTAGATTTTATTTTTCTATTTATGTTTTATCCCTTTTAATCCTTAAGGGAACTTGCATCTTAGGAGATCCAGATAATTTTACCCCCCCCCCCCCAATCCACTTGTAAAACCAGTTCTTATTCAACCAGAATGATATTTATTTCCTTAAGCAATTCTTTGTTCTATTCCTAATAAACTACGAGTAGTAATTGCATTAGTTATATCAATTGCAATTTCATTTTTTATACTTTTCACAATTACTAACTCACAAGATTGCAATACTACCCTATTAATGAATTTGTATTTTGACCAGTAGTAGTTCTCCTTACATGAACTGGAGCTCACTCAGTTGAAGACCCTTATATTTTAACAGGACAAATTCTTACTATTCTATATTTTCTGTATTATACCCTTAACCCTTTAATTATTATAAACCTAAAATAATATTTTTCATCAACAATTAGTTATAAACTTAATGAATGAGCTTGTGTTGAAATCATAAAGAAAGGGTTTAAATCCGTTATTAACTCATAGTTACTTGACTGAACCTTTAAAAGACTTTAATGCAAAATAAAAAAATTTAAAGAATAAGGTAAGAATCTTTTTCATGCTAAATACATTAATTTATCATATTAATACTGCAGTAATGTTCCTTCTATTCAAACATACAAAAAAAGCAGTAAAAATTAACTTCAAATAAATGTAAATGAATAGAAATTTTAACCTAAAAAATTGCACATACTAATATTTCCATAAGTAAAATTCTAGAATATTCTCTTAAAAAAATTAGTGCAAATCCAAATCTTCCGTATTTAACATTGAATACTGTTACCAACGCCAATTCACCTTCAGTGAAAACAAAAGGACTTTGGATGTCTCGGCAAGACAGGAAACAAATCAAACATTACATAAAGTAAGACATAAAAACAAAAACCAAATCCCTATTTAGTAATAAAAAAATCCAGTAGTGAATACCTTCTGATTAAAAAAATTAAAGATAATAAAATTAATCCTAATCTAACCTCATATGAAATTGTTTGTGCCATTGCACATAATCCTCCTACTAAGGTTTAATTAGAAATTGATGACCACTCAAATAACATTACTGTATAAACACATACACTTGTGCATACAAGAAAGAGAATAATGTGAGCGTGCAGAAAATAAGAAAGAAAGGAAAAAATAGAGTTATGGTATAAGTTTACTGTCTGTTCAATGATATTTAAGGTAGTGGGGTGGGATAGCTTATCTCTCAGCTAAATTCCCCTCAGGGGCTCACCTTATGTGAGTACAGGTTTTTGGCGCACCCGGGGGTTCCCGAGCCAATCATCGCCATCTTCATCATTTCATCCCCGTCCGGTCGAGGTGGGTTCGTTCTCGTGACCGGGGGACTCAAGGTAGGCTCTCGTGCGTTCTGTGCATATCATTACATCTCGCCCCTCGCCATCGCTTCTGTCTTCTCTTCTATTTATGCACATTTCGCCCCACGCCCATTCATTTACACGTCTCTTTTACTTCTTCGCTGGCCTACCTTGAGTGCGAAACGCCCACACACTTTTAGTTTCTTTTAACCTTTTATGTTAATCCTCCGTGGACACAGCCTGACGGATACCCGCGCACCGCGTGCGCAGCTGGGTGAGTGGGTAATGGCGTCATCCCCACCACCCGGAGTCGTCATGTAGGGTTTGTGTTCGTATCCGCTGTTCAACTGCAGTCCCGCGGGGGGGCCATTGCATGAGCTGCTGACTTCCGACGGCGATTGGGTCCCTCTGTCTATGTTCTGGGAGGTGTGACCCTGGGATGAGTCTGGTATAGATAGGCCACTCACCCAAGCCGGGGTAACGCCCGAGAAGTCAGAGCCCGAGGTCGGAGACGGTTGCAATGGTGGAGGATTTTTTTTCGCTATGGAGCACCCTTCCTCCATTAATACAAACAAGCGCCGAAAAGTTATTGTAACAGAAGTAGCACCGCCGTCATCTGGTTGTTATTTGGTCATTTCAAGAACAGAAGGAGGACAAAACTTTGAGAAGGTGAACCCTTTTATAATTCAGAAGGGCATAGATGCTATTGCTGGTGCGGTTCAATCCTGCACTCGTCTACGGAATGGTTCCTTATTGGCACAAACTAAGTCCGATCAGCAAAGTAAGACCTTGTTGTGCGCTACGCTTCTCCACGGCTATCCCATCCGTGTGGAGAAGCACCGCACATTGAATTCCTGTCGAGGCGTCATTACCACCCATAGCCTCGATGGTATATCAGACGAGGACCTGGTAGAATATCTTGCAGACCAGAAAGTGACAGCGGTCCATCGAGTGCAGGCCAAACGCGACGGCGTATTGGTACCCACTCGTACCCTGTTTATTACATTTGATGGCGTCGATCTGCCCACGAGCATTTCCGCAGGGTACGAACGGATTTCTGTGAGGCCTTATATTCCTAGACCTCTGCGTTGTTTTAAATGCCAACGTTTTGGGCATACGCAAGTCTCATGTAAGAGTGCCGTTAACATCTGTGCAACATGTAGCCAGCCCTCACATGAAGGTACCTGTTCAACAGCCCCCGTCTGCGTTAATTGTAAAGGGTCTCATTCTGCTTCGTTTGCCGATTGTCCGCGGTACTTGGACGAGAAGGCGATCCAGGAGATCCGGGTAAAGGAAAAACTCTCCTTCGCTGAAGCCCGGAGGCGTTACCATGCGCGCCAACCTTCACTCCTGCGATCTGGCACATTTAGTTCTGTTGTTGCCTCGCCAGTACCACGAGTAGATGCCGAAACTCAGACCTGGGCCATGACTGGATTAACCGCCACTACCGTCCGGCCGTCCATTAAAGCTACTGTCACCAAGCCCTATAAACCTGGTCCAAAGTCAATGAAGTCGCAAGCCGCTGAAAAGAAACCCAAGCAGAAACTTCGTAGGGAAGATTTTTTGAAAGACCCTCCGCGTTCGCGCGGTAACAAAAGTTCACCTTCTCCTCCTCGGAAGTCGCTGTCCCAGGAAGGTCCTGGGACAAGCCGCGCTCAGCGGCACCCCTCACCCATCGCCACCCAGAACCGATTCACGGCGCTTGAATCGGTTTCTGGCACTGAGCGCGTGGGCCCTCCCTCCGAGGAAGCTATGGAGTCTGACCAACTCCATACAAAAAGCCCGAGCCCAAAGGTTAAGCAAAAGGTTCTTTTAAGCCGCCCTTCTAAGTAGACAATTTATCCCTTTTATTCATGGCTATCCTGACCTGGAATATACGTGGTGTACGATCGCATAGGGCGGAACTGCAACTTTTATTGCGTTCCCATTCGCCTATGGTCGTATGTTTGCAGGAGACTAAGCTTCGCCCTCACGATCCTTTTGATCTCCGAGGATATACTCCGGTTCGCTACGACCTTGAACCGGAGGAGGGTACTCCTGCTCATGGAGGTGTCATGTTGTTAGTGCGTAACGACGTTCATTTTAAACCTGTCACACTTACATCCGACTTGCAAGTTGTTGCCGTTCGCCTTCACTTACCCGGCTTTTTGTTTTCTGTCTGCTCTGTGTATTCACCTCCATCGTCTCCCCTCGCTCCCGCGGACATTCGAGCTCTCCTGTCCGCTCTCCCAACACCATTTCTTCTGTTGGGAGATTTTAATGCCCATCACCCACTGTGGGGTTCCCCAAGGGCTTGTGCGAGGGGAACTCTTCTTTCCGACATTTTTATCAGTTCAATCTTTCCATCCTCAATACAGGTGCACTTACTTTTCTTTCTGATTCTTCTGGTACATTCTCTCACCTGGATCTTGCCATTTGCTCACTCCAGCTTGCTCATCGTCTTCAGTGGAACGTCGTCGCTGACACCTACTCCAGCGACCATTACCCCTGCATCGTTTCTCTTCTGTCGCACCACGTACAGCATTCCAGAGAACCTACCTGGATATTCCCAAAAGCCTACTGGAGCTTGTATTCCAGCCTCGTGCATTTTTACGATCAGCCCTTCGCCGACATTAACCAACTAGTGCAGCACCTTACGTCTACGATTTTCTCTGCCGCCGAACGCGCAATTCCCCGTTCATCCTCTCAACGTCGGCGGCCACCTGTTCCGTGGTGGAACGAGGATTGTCGGGACGCCGTTCGTGCCCGTAGGACTGCACTTAGGGTGTTTCGGCGACACCCTACACTTGATAATTTGGTGACTTTTAAACAATCGCGCGCCAGGGCTCGTCGCATTATTCAGGATAGCAAGAAGGCGTCGTGGGCTCGTTTTGTCGAGTCTTTTAATCGCTTTACGCCTTCATCCGTTGTTTGGGATAAACTTCGTCGCTTCTCAGGTAAAGTGTCGCATTGTACTGTTTCTGGCCTTCAGGTTTCCAATGCCACCATAGTGGATCCGGCTGCCATCGCTAACACTCTGGGTGCTGCCTTTGAGGCGGTTTCCAGTTCAGACCATTATTCCGCCGGCTTTCGCTCTATTAAAGACCGGCTGGATTCTGCATCATATACTTTTCGGTCTGCTAATAACGAATGTTATAACGAACTATTCACAATGAGGGAGCTGGAGCACGCTCTTCATTGCTCTCGGCACTCCGCTCCTGGGCCGGACGGCATTCATGTCCTGATGTTAAAGAACCTTTCAGCCGACAGTAAACTCTTTCTCTTACAGGTCTATAACCGTATTTGGCAAGACGGCGTTTTTCCTTCCGTTTGGCGCGAAGCCACCATTGTCCCTATACTTAAGCCTGGGAAGGATCGCCAACTACCTTCCAGCTACCGCCCTATCTCCCTCACCAGTTGCATTTGCAAGGTGATGGAGCGCATGATCAACGGGCGGTTGACATGGTGGCTTGAGTCTCAGAAACTTCTAGCGAACGCTCAGTGCGGGTTTCGTCGCTATCGCTCTACCGTCGACCATCTGGTGTCTTTGTCGACGTATATTACGAATGGATTTCTGAGAAAGTGTCAAACCGTGGCTGTGTTTTTTGACCTGGAGAAAGCTTATGACACATGTTGGAGGGGCGGCATTTTACGTACACTGCACGCATGGAATATCCGCGGTCGTCTTCCCATATTTCTTCGGGAGTTTATGACGGACCGTGTGTTTTGTGTACGTGTGGGCTCGGTTTTATCTAGTCGTTTTATTCAAGAGAACGGTGTACCGCAGGGCTCTTTACTTAGTGTCACACTTTTTGCAGTTGCTATCAACCCTATTGTTGATTGTATTCCACCTGGCATTTCATCGTCCCTTTTTGTAGATGATTTTGCAATTTATTGCAGGTCACGGTGGACCTGTCTACTCGAACGCCGTCTCCAGAGCTGTATCGACCGTCTCTACGCCTGGAGTAACGCTAACGGCTTTAATTTCTCCGCCGAGAAATCCGTCTGCATCAACTTCTGGTGCCGGAAATATTTCCCTCCGCCCTCTCTCCATCTTGTGCCGGAGATGCTTCCGTTTGCAGACGAGGTGAAATTTTTGGGGTTGATTTTTGATAGGAAGTTGTGTTGGACCTCGCACATTTCCTTTTTAAAAGCTAAGTGTGACCGTTCTCTTACTCTTTTACGTGTTTTAAGTGGCACATCCTGGGGAGCTGATCGGACCGTCCTTCGCCTTTATCGCTCTTTGGTCCGATCCAAGCTTTATTACGGGTGTATTGTTTATTCGTCGGCACGTCCATCTGTGTTACGTCGATTGAATGTCATTCACCATCGTGGCATAAGAGTCGCTACAGGGGCCTTTCCAACCAGCCCTGTTCTTAGCCTGTATGCTGAAGCTGCAGAGCCTCCGCTGTCCTCCAGGCGTGAGATGCTCTTGTGTAGCTATGCCTGTCGACTTTCCAGCTTGCCTGACCACCCGTCTTTCGCGGCATTTTTCGAGGATTCACTTGACCGGCAATATTTAGTTAGCTCCTCTGCATTGCTCCCTCCAGGGGTTCGATTTCGACTGCTACTTCGGCATTTGAACGTTACGCCAGCGCCGGTCCTTACCCGAGGGGAAACGGGTTTTCCTCCATGGTCGCAGCGCTGAGGCCCACATTCACCTTGGGCTAACGTCGATGCCGAAAAATGCGACCCCCGCTTCTCTTCTTAGATCCGCCTTTTTAGAACTACAGGCGCAGTTCGGGGACTGTCATTTTATGTATACTGATGGGTCTAAGACTGAAGTTGGAGTAGGATGTGCCTTTGTTTTTGGTGTACAGAGTTTTACTTTTCCTTTACCTGGAGAATGTTCAATTTTTACCGCCAAACTTTTTAGCATTTATCAATTTGTTTTATACATTCAGCGGCACGACTTACGGCACTGTTTTATTTGTACGGACTCTCTGAGTGCCCTTCAGACTATCCATGCGCTGTACCATTACCACCCACTCGTACAGCGCATACATGACCTGCTCCACTCGCTTGGTGTCTCTGGCATCAGCGTGTCCTTCATGTGGATTCCAGGTCATGTGGGCATCTCAGGTAATGAGTCTGCCGACGCCGCTGCGAAATCGGCGATTTTATTACCCAGATTTTTTACTTCTGTTGTTCCCTCGTCAGATTCGTGTGTTCTTTTACGTCGCCGCATCCTCTCGCGCTGGCGCGATGAGTGGACGGCCCTCCGGGGGAACAAGTTGCAGGAGGTTAAGCCTTTCCCGTTGATCTGGGGTACCTCTTCTCGTTCGTGTCGTCGGGAAGAGGTAATTTTATCTCGTTTACGGATTGGACATTGTGTTTTTAGTCATAGGTATTTGCTCAGTGGTGACCCCGCACCACTCTGTGGGCAGTGTGGCGTGCCCTTAACGGTGCGTCACATTTTAACAGAGTGTCAGGTTTTAGCTGCATTGCGTGTCCATGTGGGTCTGCCTGTTGGCCTAGCCAACGTTTTGGCAGACGACACACGTGCTGTAGAATGTGTTTTACGTTTTATTCATGATAGTGATTTTAATCATCGCATTTAATGCGTTGAGCGTCTATTAGCTTAGTACTTTTATTCTGTCTGTTTTTATGGGGACTCTAATCCCCAGTGGACATATGGCGCTCATGTCCCTCGCATTCTACAGTTCTTGACACGCTTTAATCTTTTATTGCCTATGCTTTTAGTGTGTTGGTTTTTCAGATATTTGTATTGTTGTTATTATTATTGTTATTGTTATATTATTGTTATTTTTAGCTTTTTGACATCGCGGGTTTGTGTCCCGTTTTTTAATTATGCGGTTCTTTTACCTGTCTTTTATATTTTGACCTTATATTTTATACATTGTAAGGGCGCTGATTACCTTAGCAGTTTAGCGCCCTTAAACCGCATATCATCATCATCATCATCATCATCATCATCATCATCATCTCAGCTAAAGCTCCAAATCCACCGACCGTATGCTGAAGTCATGGTGCATACAATGGAAAACAATAGCTTTTCATTATTGCACGTCTTAACCCCTCACTTGCTGCAGATCAAGTAAGCACTACCTGCTTCCAGTAGCTAAACCCCAACCTGCCTGGAAGGGCACCTCCACCCACTAGCTAAGCATTGCTGAAAACAGTAACTACTGCATCTTGCATTTAACCAAATAGGAACAAATATAACTTAGACTGTGACTTGAAACCATTTCTGGCAAAAAATTTTATATTGATTTAAAGTGGACAGAAAAATAATGCTTTATAAGGATATGATAAATAAGGAATAAATGTTAGTTGATAATGGTAGAAAAAGTCATGAATATTGGAAACTAAACCTTTTTGTTTTAACACATGCCATATTATAGAATGTTATGGTGTCCCTAATCCCGAAAAGTTATTTCCATCCCCATTTATATCACTGTACATTCTTTCCAGATTTGTTACATTATTTTCTTTTCACCGTTATTGCTTTCTTACAGCCGAGTCTAAGGCAACTGTATTGGACTGATGAGATTTCTTTGTTAGAAGCAGAACCACATTACATCTCCCAACCTTTTAGTGTAGGTATAAACTAAGGCAAGTCAACCTTTGAGACTGCACAGGGTAGAGCTTTGCGATAACATAGCCTGCATTTTCTCCCCACAACTAGGCCCACATGACCCGGAAAACATTTGGAGTTGTCTGCAACTACACTCAGAGCTATACAACTCCTGTAGTATTTTCAGAATGTTTGAGTTTGATGTTTCTGAATAGAATGTTTTTTTTTTTTTACAAACGATTTTGTTTATTTTTTTTAATTGCTGTTTAAATTAGGTTTGGAGATTTAATTTGTTTAGATGTTATTGCTAATTAAAAAAACATAGTATTAAAAGTGCTTCTATAAGGTCAACTTTGAAGAGTTACGCTTTAAGGCTGGTTCACAACCAACGAGAACGGGAAAGTTGAAATACATGTATTCAAACGGGAGTGTCCACAACCGACGGGAAGCCTTCCCGGGCCCCGGGAACGGGAAGAAGAGTTGCCCAACTTTTAACTTTCTCGTTCTCGTTCCCGGGCACGGCATATTAGATCCCTATTGTGCATATTAGACTCTTCACTCTAGAGGTTATTCTAAGCGGCCGTGACATGAAACAGCCACTAATGCTCTCTATAGTCGCAAGCTGGAAACATGAAACTGGAAGGAATTAATAGTAAATGTGCCTCCTAACCTCATCCCGACACCCGCAAATCTAATCAACGTTGGTTCCTCTGGTGAAGGGATCATTTGTAGTTTGTTTATATGCAACTAACTCAAAACTGGCTATTACCTAAAAAAAACAATGGCAAAAGCTACAAAGAACAGCTAAATCCGGTGGAAATGAAAAAAGAATATACAGTTTTAATGTATGCCATTAAATAAAGGAATGAAAGTTTGGCATAAGTAGAGGGATCGGAAATATAATGAATATGCATTTAGATGTTTACTCTATCAAATTTTGACGTTGGCTTGGCTAAATTGGAAGTAGGTGAAAAAATGTCATTGGTCAGTTAAAAACAAATGAAATCCCAATGCGCAAAATCGACTTTCACTTTGTGATCGATATGCATTCCCGTTCTCGTTACCGGGCTGTTGTGAATCAAAATTTCTTGCTTCCCGTTCTCGTTTCCGTTCTGGTTACCGTTACCGGGTGGTTGTGAACCAGCCTTTAGGCGAGAGAGAGAGGACGTCCTTTTATATATATGGGAAATGCCTTGCCCTGCTGTTTCCTACAAGATAATTGGCTCACATTTTCTTGTATGTCCTATCAGAATTAAGTAATTTTGCATGGCTATACCAGATCTACAGATCGTAAACTAGGGACTATTTTATCTTCAGTTTATAGTTGAAGATGGTTAAACGTTTCTTGACTTTATTGTTCAGCAAGTAACACTGAAAGTTATTTGAAATAATTAAATTCAGGATCAGAAAACAATTATTTATATTAACATTTTACATAAAAATTCTGCAAGTAATTTTGTCTGTGCTTTACCAGAGTTACATTTTAAACAAAATGTGGAATACACCTACTAAAATAGGTAATAATGAAATTAAATTATGAACAAATAGAATAACATTTAGCATTGATTTAATAATTTCAGCTCATTTTTCCTATACAAAATACACAAAATTCAGAAGAAGTTAATGTTATGTAAAATGGTGATTTTAAGGATCCCTCTTGAACTTTTAAACCAAATTTTGCTGGATTTTTTGTATGTATTAAGAAATACAGAATTCTATCTTGATAGATTGAGTATGCATAACAAATTAATTTGTTTTACCATAATGGTGGCACTTGCATTAAATTGTAGCAGTGTAGCATACACCAAGCATTCATTTATGTATGTATTTAAAACGTGTAGCAATACTGTTAATCAAATCCACAGTTTCATTGCACAATAGCTATACTCTTACATGCATAATTTCCTTTATGGTGGATTTGTTCATTATAGCTCTATATATTGAGTGAGAATTGTAGAATTGTGCAGGCAGCAAGGTCCTAGGAATCAGGGGAAATATAATTTCAGCAGAATATCTGATTTTAGGCAGCAGATAGGAATTTCTCCAAAAAAAATGCAAACTTCTCTTGTGCATAAAGAACCTTCTGAAACAAAGAAGTGTAAATCTGAATTATGAAGCTTTATTTTGATTTAGTTTATGTTTTGTTTTATTTGTTTCAGTATTGCATTTATTTTAAAAAAAATAGTGTATTAAATTATGAAGTTAAGAGTGTAAGTTTTATTTGCTTTACATATTTTTCATTATTCTATAAAATACATCATAGGCATGCATTGTACATTCCCCCCCTCCAGATGGTATTTTGAAAAAAAAAAAACAATTTAAATTATTCCTGAAGAAACAATATCATCTTGCTGACATTTTACTGATTTTTAGTATGTTTGTGGTATTGGTACTTTGGAATTCCAATCACCATTTACAGTAATGAATGTATTATATTTTTCTCTTTAAACCAATATGATATAATTCCATTCTTTTTTAAACCTCTGTTGCCAGAAGTATTTTCCTACACATGTTGGTTTTCCTTCAATCCCTAAGCCAGCTCTTATATCTCTTTCACCGGCACCACAACTGAATCGATTCAAATAACTGTGATTGTTGGAGTGAGATGAAATGGACTGGCCATCTATTCAAAGCCAAATGTCACAAGTTTAAGTCCCAGCGACTGCAGTCAAATGTGCCTGTGGTAAAGGACATGGAGGGCCCAAATAAAACACAGTGTGATGGCATGCTTGGATGCTGATGAGTAGGGTTCGGATAGTTATGCATTAAAAAACGTAAAATATGTATGTAATTATGCAGTTTAAAACAGCGATATATACATCAACAACGTAGAAAATATGTGCTATCCAAAATCTCACAAAAATGGTGAAATAATAATTTTTATAAATCAACATTAAGAGTTCATTTAATATTCGTTATATTGGAAAATACAAGTTAACATTATAATCCACCAAAATAATAAATTAATGTAAAACTCACCGAATTTGTAGACTGGAACAGCTGCTGCTGAAGCAAACTTAATTCTTCCCATTGCATAGTATAACTAATGATTTTAAGGTTTGAAAACAGAAACGATTCTCTGTTGCTTCTGAGAATTGATTTGTACTGAGAAAAACAGCTTTCAGCAACAACAGACGTTATAGGTGCATATTTAAACTTTACAATTTCTTCCAGCGACAATGTTTCTTCAATGTCCAACAATTTGCTCTCCTTTTACCAGAAATGATATTTGCAATATGTTGTAATGTATGTACCCTGGATTTTTTTGTAGTACATATTCAGATTTTTCAAATACTTTTTTGCAACTTGACCTGGCACAGATTTTAGCTTTAGTGAGAGACTTGTCTATTAAAGTTAAGTTTGTGACAAGTGGCACGTCGTTTCGTTCGAGCACTGTGATGGCTGTAGAAATGCAGTTGAAATGTGACTTTATGTAAATTAATTCCTCCTTTATCCCATTCCTACATATAGCACCCTTCGCTTCAACAATGCTTTCTGCTTCGTTTTCATTTAGTTCTTGAAGTATGTTCTCGATAATGTCAAAATTGTTACAATAATATATGGCAGCCTGTAACCAGGTCCCCCATCTCGTAATGATCGGTTCAGGAGGAAGTAGAATTCCTGGAGCCAACTGTTTAAACAAACTGATTCTACTCAGAGATTTAAGGAAAACCTTTTTTACGCTTGATATTAAACTATTAACAGTAGGGAGATTTAAGCGCACAGTTTCACTCAGGTGATGCATTGCATGCGCCAAGCATGTTACATGAATCAGCCTACTATAAAGCAGTTTTAACCCCCTTCCTGCCTAAACCATATATGGGGCTGCGTCAGATAAAAACAAAACTACATTTTCATACCTAATTCCCTCTGGCCATAATAGCAACATTGCATTATTGAATATTTTCACAATTGTTGAATGATTTGTCGTTGCTATTTCTTCCACTGTTAGAAGATAAGCCTTTGACAGTCCATTTTCACCGAGCATAACGACAATTACATTACATATAGATCTTTTACATGCATCTGGAGTTTCATCCATGCAAACCCAGATTAGATGATCCTTAATAGAATCACGAATTTCATGTATTGTTTTTTCATAAAGTAATGGAACATAATGTTTGGGAAGAGTAGACTCATGTGGTATAGCCTGTTTTATATACGTTTCTAAGAATGCACGTAATTTAGGATGTTCTAATTTATAGAGCGGAATGTTAGCACAAGCGAAAGCTTCACATAGGTCCTTATTAAAGGTTGACAACTGGGGCCTGAAGTTGAACAAGTTGCTTCATTTGGGATACCCATATTGACTGTTTAGCACTTTTTTTTAGTGAAACATTTTTAAAATGTTTTGCTGTTTTTAAATGTTGCGTCACTTGGAAACGAGTGTCTGCACTTATACGCCTTTCACACGCAACACAAAATAAAACTAGTCTATTTGTAGTAAGTTTGTTTTCATGTACAAATATATTTAGTTGAGTAGATAAACTCGATTTCACTGGTAGCATTTTAACTGCTATAACTAGAGAATGCTGGAGGTTAAGGCAATCACCCTACACACACAAACAAAACCAAACGACATCTGTATTATCGTCCCATTGAATATGTTTACATCGGCAGTTCTCTGATATAATACTTGCCGCGTTAACAATTGGAAACTCTTTGAAAATGCGATACCTACCGCTCGCCGTTTGTTGTCTCAAGCTGTATTTTCTTTTATTAATTTGTTTTTAAATACCTAATCAATTACATTTTTTAAACATTTTCCTCTGAAAAATCGAAAATATGTATAATTGTAACGACATTCTCTAACTAGTATGCAATTACGAAGAAATCGAAAATGTGCAAAAACATGTACAATAAAATTAACATTTTCGGACTCAGGAAACATTGTTTCGTGCACGTTTAACATTATTCATATGTTTTAACCAAATAAAAAAAAGTTAGCTGCATGGATTTTGTTTATTATTAATAAAGAAGAAAACACCACAGTTTTGTTGAAAAGAATTTTACAATATAAAAAAACAATAAATAGCTTAATTTTATTCCTGAAGGTTAGTATAATATGAAATTAGAGAAAATACCATTAAAAATCTAAAATAATAATAATAATAATAATAATAATAATAATAATAATAATAAATCCTTGTAACAAATATGGTACACCAGGCTATAAAGGGTCCAAGATTTATATACTAACAGCAAAGACTAGTATAAATTAATCTGCAGTTTTCCTCCATAAAGGACCATGAGGACCAGTATGTGATTTTCATACAGTTCTCCTTTTTTTCCTTCTGTGCAATAAACTGTTACAGCATTACCCAGTATTGTTTCTAGGATGATGAAATCATAAAATTAATCTGCCTAAATGGGAACAGCTGAGTGATGAAAAGATTTCCTTCCCAACATAAATTGATACTACAATAGTTTCAGTCATGTAGAATCAATTCAAATACCATGACAATTAGCATGTTAGGAAGATGATTTTACTTACAACCTATGATAAATAATGAAATATTGCAGCATCATCAGATAAATGGGGCAACTCTGGGTTTTCTATAGAATTTTGGAAAATCTTCCAGTGTGTGTATTCGTACCCTGTAAGGCCAAGAAAATGCACAAGTGGGGAAAAAATTATTGTATGCCACACTTAAGGCCATATTGGTAGCTTTGATTTTGCAAAAATTTGCTCATTCAGTAGTGATATTATAAGTAGCTTGTTGACCTGTAAATGTTAGATTTTCTTAGTTTTGGTTTCCAACTTTGAATTCTATCTGCCCCTCTCAATTGTACCTCGATATTGGCAATTTTTATTTAAGGAGAGCACAATCAGAGGTCTGAAAGCTAAATAAAATGAAATCTTACTGTTAATGATACTGAGCAACAAACATTTACCATCAGAAAAGAATGCCATAGTTTATGCTAATTCGTAAACATTTGAATATTATAACTTTACATGACAAGATAGATATTCATTATTTTCTAGTCTAATTTACTGGGGGACATGCTCTTCATTCCCAAACTCCATGAGGATTCTATTGGAGTAAATTATGAGTTGAATGTTTCTTATAATGATTGTTTTTTCAACCAGTATCTGTACTCGCCTGGATATCCAGATTGTTGCTATAGCATGGAATTCACTGAAATATTAATTTGGCTAAAATACAGGTCTAATGCTAGGGGGTGTAAAAACCAAAATCTATATTACATAGATTACTCTTACAATTCTTGTACTATTCTGCATTGAGGTTTTTGGCAATATTAACTGTAATGGGTTGCAGCCATTCTGAATTGGTATTTTATCCTGTTTATAATCCTTAGTTATTTTAAATATCTCTCATTTATGTTTATATGTGCCTGGTAAAGTTTAAATGGTGTATACAGCTATAATGTTTTCAGTTGCCTTAAAAAGCATCTGGTGTACAGTTGTTTGCCACTATGATTATCCAGAAAAATGGTGAAAAAATTATATAAGAATTGTGACTGAACTAGATGAGATTACTTGAAGCAAAAATACAGAGCTTAACAAGAAATGTGACATCAGTTAAACCACTTGCTGTGTGCACATAGTAAAGGCATTTGGCTTGTGAAATTGTAATATGAGGGGCATTTGGAAATGATTTACAATAGTAGTTTTTTTTACCTTATTTATTAATGAACATGATTCAGTGTGCATGGGATCTCTCAATACACTCTCCACTGACGTCAATACACCATTGCCACCTTTCTGGCAACTTCATTATTGTGCCATGGAATCACTGTTTGGGGGTACAACATACCCACTCATGAACAGCTGCATACAATTCCTTGTTGCCAAACCTTTTATCTTGCAGTGCATCATATAAATTGTGTAATAAAGCATAATCAGATGGAGCGAGATCCGGTGAATATGGTGGGTGTGACACAACAGTGAACTCCAGTGATGTCAACTTTGCAGTTGGCGTGGGGCCATACATTGTCGTGCTAGAGGAGTGCTCCTTTTGATCACTTTCCCTTTAGCTTTTGCTGAATCCTGCATCTTAAATTGTGTAAGGGTGTTACAGCACACCGTGCTGTTGATAGTGGTTCCTTGTGGAAGCCAGTCCATTAGCAGTATGCTGCAAGTGTCCCAGAAGACAGAGATTATCTGCTTACCTGCAGATGGAGCAGCATGAAATTTCTTGGGCCGGGGACTCCCAGGATGTTTCCATTGCATGTATTGGTGTTTCTCTCAGGTTTATGGTAGTGACACCTTGATTTGTCACCTATCACAGGTCCTCCAAAAAATCTGGATCTTCATTCTTCATTTCTAATAGTCAATGACAGACTTCAACTGTGTTCTCCTCCTCGGCCTGTGTCAAGTCCCGTGGAACCCAATGTACACACACCTTTTTCATATCCAAATCATCATGAATAATGATGTGCAGGGTTCCACAGCTGAGGCCTGTCTGTCATCCCAGTTCATCAAAGGTTATGCGTTTATCAGCCATAATCCAGACACAACCTCAATGTTCCTTGGAAACCGTGATGTTGACAAACGACCAGTATTCACATTCTTGTGTGCAGATTCCCTTCCAATGTTGAACCTGTTGATCCAGTTGTAAACAGTCTTTTGTGCAGGAGCTTCTTGACCACATACCACAGTTAAATGTTTATGAATATCTGCTGTTTTGACTCCTTCCTTCCATAAAAACCATGCAGTCCATCTTTGTCAATGATAGCCACCTTGCTTCTTGTCCATGGCTTTCTCCAAAACAAACAAGTGCTGTCCTTTTAGTATACACACTGTTCACAACTGTTATCTAGCATCTGCATAGTGTACTAGTATCAGTTCATTATGCCACCAGATGACATGCCCATAGATTGAGCGGTGTATTTAAAACAATGCAATTGTAAATCATTTCCGAGCACCCCTTGTATGTACATAAATTGTTATTTATTTAAGACAGAAAATGAAGCTTGTAAATTGGGATAAATTCTACCAGGTTCATGGAAGCTGTTTCTCGTGTTATTCATCATATGAATTGCATAATGTATGTAGTATAACAGCATAACATTTACGATGTATTACCATCCATGGATTAGTCCAACTGCTGATAAACCAGAATCTCCAAATTTTAATATTCCCAGTTAAATGATGCTTCTCATTATAACTATTTTTACTGCCTAAGTTGAGCGAGTCATGTTATGTTGAGCAGCTTGCACCAAGAATCATTTGATCAAAGAAAGAGTAATTGTTACACAATTTACACATCCTTTTATTTTGTTTAAGCTTTGAAACTTGTGACAACTCATGCTTTCTGGGTCATTTGGTATGGAAATGCAGTTTTCATATTTATATCCCGAAATACTACCAACTCCTAGCCATTTTCTGACAATGAAAAACTAGCCATTCTCTGACCATGAAAAATGTTTATAGGGTTCACAGTAGTATGGTTTGCTTTCTAATATTCATACTGACTTTGTCTGTAGAGGTTGCATGATTACTATCTTGTGGTTCTGTACACACTAGTTGCTTCATCAAGTACAAGTCTGATGTTGGCTGACTCAGTTTACTGTTATGATTCATTATAGCCTTCATAGTCATTGAAACCTTTCCTTCATATGAATATGTTTTCTTCAAGGGAAAGACTGCACTTTGCTGTATTAACATCTAGAAAATGTTAGATGTCTTGAAACATTGTGCTTGTTCTAAAAGGTTTTTCCTTTATTCCATGAACCCAGGATTGAAATCATTTGAGTGACTTTTTACAATTATGAAACCAATGAAAATAAGAATTTTTGGTTTTCACTCATCTAGAATTTGGAACCAAAACCACAACACTGGCATGCTTGCAGCTTCTTGTCACTGAGCTAGCAAGCCAAACAAAGAGTGGGAGTGGTGTCACAATGTTCAACACTGTATAGGGTGCCTTGTAAACAAATGCTGGGATTTAAACACCTACGTAATTCTTGATTCAAGGCCTTTATGTTTAGTTTTATATAATTTATATAAGATTGCTCCTTTGTCATGCCAGATGCCAGTATATTTTAAGATGAATAATTAGTGTGTGCTATACAAGATGTACTAGCCAGTGTACCATGACAGTAAGCTGTACATAGCTTTATCGTGTAATAATATGTTAAATTACTGAAACATTTTTGATTTGTTTCAGGCACATACACCACTTTTATCTGGAGATGGTAAACATGTGAGTACTGAATATTAATTTCTAAGTTAAAATCATTCACTGGCTGTTTGAAAGTATTAAATTAACTGTTTCTAGTCTTGTGTTATGAATAGGGACAGGAATTTGATGCTCTAATAAATCCCTTTAATATTTATGCATTGAAAACTTCTATAATATGCACATAAATATGCCCATATAAAAAATACTAGGATAACATGTTGACATAAAATAAAAATTTAAGGCAATTTTATGTAATCTCTTTGTGAATAAAAATATTGTGGAAACCAGATGAATTAACTCATCAAAATTTATCTTTAATATTGAAGAGTTAGGATATAATTATTTTCCTTAGAAAGGGGTAAAAAATACAACAGATAATGGTACTCATATTTTTAGTTCTCCACAAACTCAGCTTCTTTTCTGTTGCAGTTTACAGCCATCAAATGTTTTAAGTTCTCAATAGTTAGTCGCCTCCTATTGCTTCTTAAGACATGCTTGTGGCAGAAAAAAAAACATTTCCCCACCTCACAGAAACTTAGAGATACGTACACAAAGCTGCAATTTGATTTCTTTTAGTGGTATTTCACTAGACATTTCAGGATGTTTCTTGAGCCTCACACATTTGATGATATCCTGGGTTTTATGAAAGAATACTATGACATATTTAGTAGTACTATTGGAAGTTGGTTTATTGACACTAATCACTTTTTATAAAATGGTACATGTTTAGAGAGCTCCATTGCTCCCATCAACCCAGTGCCAGCTGCTGGAGTATGGTGTACTTTTACTGGAAAGTACTAAACTGTTGTCATTCTCTGGTGGCTTTCTGAGGAATTTCCTGCTGAGCTGGTTGCTTGGCAGTAACTCAGTGTTATTAAATTCTTTAACACAACACTATATATAAACTTACATTCAAGAAAGTGGACTACTATGTATTTTTCCTTCATTATATTTTCAACACTTCAGGTATCGAATTTAATTTGGAGACGGTTTTGAAGTTCATTAATGATGTTGATAGCCTGTAACTTAGCTTTGTAACTCACTTTTACTATGATTGCATGAAAACAAGGCCTTCACTATAAACAAGCACCATACCACTGAATGAAATTACCTGAAGTTTCAACTGAGAATAATTGCAAATCTTACAGAATATTTTGGGAATTGAATTTCTAAAACTTTATGGGTTGAATATTTTGAACTGCTTTCTTTTGTGTAAATTAGTGTATTGCATTTTTATAAACCTTAAAGTGAAATTAAACGATAGAGTTTAAACTAAATTTAATATTACATATAAGAATAACCAGCATACTTGAACTTAATTCTGAGAAATCCTCAATAGCCACTTTCATACTGTGAGGGAATGGCTACTACCACATAAGACAGGGATTCACCAATGTGACGTGACCTATTGATTGCAGTGCATGTGAACTAGCATCAGTGATGCCAAATTTCAAGACTGACTCAATGACACATGTCGTTTGGAAATATCATATTTCTAAATTGAATATACAGATAAAACAAATAAAATAAAATATAATATAATTGTTTCTGAATCAGAATTTGTAACCCTAAAACATCACTAACAGGTAATTTTATTTGGACATGTTTCAAGGCTTGTTTAACTCATCATTATTCTCCATCTGGTGCAATATTTTCCTGGTGGTTTTGGATGGGGTTGGCTTAAATGTGATTGTGTTGTGAATTTCCAGAGGGTACTCTGTGGCTGCAAATCAAAATTAGGATGTTTTGGTTTTTTAAGATGTGGATTTTTTCCCAAACAGCTAATTCTGCTGCATATCTTGTGGGTTTTTCGAGTGTTATATTTTGTACTGTTTCACGGTTGGTTGACGAGAAGTGGGTTTTTCGAGTGTTATATTTTGTACTGTTTCACGGTTGGTTGACGAGAAGTGGTGAGCAGTGGCAGATTTATCTGTTTGTTGGTAATTAATTTCTCTTAGATGTTCTCTCAGTCTTCTTTCCAGATTTCTCTTGGTTTTTCCTATGTAGAGTTTGTTGCAATCTGCGTAATCTATTTTGTAAATGCTGGATTTTTGATGTTCTGGAATGGGATCCGATCTATAGAACTAAAACCAGAAGAGACATTAGTGTCATCGATGTTACAGTTATGTATCCATGCATGCTGATACCTAGAATGCTACAACACTAACAGAATAGTTAGTCCAAATAGACATCCATAAAATAGAAATAGATGATTACCTAAAACTAACTTAACTATGCATAAACCAGAACTACTTTTCATTCAACAGCAAAGCATACCAACAAACTTCAGGCTTAACAATGGGAAATCATCTTATCACCATTCCTCACGGACCTTCACATGAGTTTTTGACACACACACACACACACACACACACACACACACACACACACACACACACACACACACACACACACACACACACACACACACACACACACACACACACACACACACACACACACACACACACACACACACACACGCACGCACGCACACGCACGTTCAAAACTTGGCATACATATATAGATGACATCTTAGCCATAATACCCAAACATTTAATACAAGATACTATGAAACCACTAAACATCCAACAGAAATCAATCCAATTCACCATGGAAATAGAAAAAACCAGTATTTTACCTTTGCTGGATTTGAAGATGATCCGAAAAGGGAATTACCTAACCTTTGGAATGTGCCATAATCCAACTCAAAGTTGACAATTACATCAAAAACAACCATAATGCACAAACATGTAGCATTGAACAGGCTAACCGAGAGATTGGTTTTACAGCATTAAAGGAAGATGAGTATAAAATTGAATATGGATAAATAATATTCACAGCACTAAACAATGGCTTCAGCTCACAGCTATTAGACAAGAAAATCAAAAAGTTCAAAAAACAAAGCAAATCAAAGACAGCACTAAACTAAGTAAAAAAAAAAGACAAACCCAGTTTCAAGAAATTTACATACCATCCAGGACTACATCACAAATCCCAAAAAATCTTCAAAAAATTCAAAATCTCATTAGCTCCCCAAAACAACTTCAGCCTACAAAAAATACTGTGTATCAACCTAAAGGAACCCATCTCAGAACACCAAAAATCTGGCACTTACAAAATAAACTATGCAACAAACTCTACATAGGAAAAACCAAGAGAAATCTGGAAAGAAGACTGAAAGAACATCTAAGCGCAATTAAATGCAAATACGCCATTACTCACCACTTCTGATCAACCAACCATAAAATAGTACAGAGTTTAACACTTGTAAAGCCTGCAAGATACGCAGCAGAATTGGATGTTTGGGAAAAATTCCACATCTCAAAAAACCAAAACAACATCCTAAATTTTGACTTGCTGCCACACAGTACCCTCTGGAATTCATAACATGGGCACCAATCGAATGAAAGCCAACCCTCCAAAACCCACCAGGAAAAATATCACATCAGTTTGAGAATGCTGATGAGGTAAACAAACCTAGAAACATGTCCAAGTAAAATTACCTTTTAGTGATGTTTTAATGTTACAAATTCCAACTCAGAAATTATTAATTCAAAATGCATCACAGTTTGTGACTTCTGTACACAAATAAAAATAAAATATACATGTAAAACAAGTAAATATGCATTGCATACAACATAAGGTGTTGTTTAAATGTTTGGAAATTTAGTAACTAGCTCATACCAAGTCAGCATACTTTCTGACAGCAGTGAAGAAATATGCATTTGCTTTAAAATCCTGTCTCTATTTAAGTATTCATAAGTTTAGATTGTGTAAGGTCTGTGTATTTATTTATGCAAACAGTAAGTTTTACATTTGATTCACTGCAACTTAATAAGAGTCCCTTCATGTAAAATTGTAACTTTGTTCCTTGAGAATTTAGGATGAACCATGAAAGGACAGGAAATGGAATTAAATTGAGTAAACTGTAGCAAGTGAAAAAATGATCGCTTTTGGGAGTTCAGAAGTGGCACTATAGACAGTGCTACTCATTCTACCATTTAGGAATAATCATGATATGCATTAATATTCAAGTCAGGTACTCCTCCAGGTACCAAACTCCAAAATTCTCACGTGCTAGTACATTTGCCCTTTATCATATGAACAAAAACCGCCTCTTTCCCATAGATGTTAGTGCATGTGCAATTAAAAATAATTCAAGCTAAGATAAAAGCATTTTTTTTTCTTTTTTTCATTTATGGCACCATTATGTGAGATATAAGTTCCTAAGCCTACTAGTTTGGTGTTAGTGAAAATTTTTTGCAACTTCAGCAATGTATTTTCTATTGGCAGAGCAGAAAGGAATGTCTCCTTGATATTTCTAGCTCAGCAAATATATTTAATTTCATTTATTTATCTGCTGATTAAAATTACATTAATTCATGGTGTTACCAAGTAAAGCAGGAGTACAAAAGAAGTTTCATAATGCAATGCATTAAGTCTTACCTATATACATTCATACTGTTACAAAGTTATAAACAAAGAAAATGTAAGTAAGAATAAGCTTTTCATGATCTAAGTTAATTAATTGATCCATGCAGTAAATCATACTGACACAAGTGGCCAAGGTCATTAATGCACATGAATTGGAGGTCTGCAGTTCAGATCCAACCAGGGCCATCCTCCCTGGCTAAGGTTTTTTTTTCTCCAGGTTTTCCTTATTTTTCATAACTGGCAAATGCTAGGGAGGTATCCTAAACTTCCTTCAATTGTGTGACAATGTCACAAATAATATGTGTATATGCTGTAGCATATCAGTATAAATTTTCTTTATATTGTAACATCCGTGGTGGGTAGTTAACCCCAGGGATGGCTTGCACTAGAGGGGTGTAGACTCAGGTGGTAGAACAAATTGGTATTGGGTTAGGTAGTGCAACGCTCATGCAGTGAGGCACTGGGGGTAGCATTGAATAAAAGGCCCAGAGGTTGAATTAAAGCTCAGAGTTGTATGTGCGCTTAAGGTACATAATTGCAGCTGGTGGTCAGTCATTGCTTGACCTGGTGGCCCGTGTGGGCAAGAATTTAATGGTAGAGTGTCTTAACTGTGTTGCAGTTGTCTTGAAATGTGCACAATGGAAATGTTAACTAAATTACGGTGGGGGCGAGATGCAGCCCTTGCGGCTCGGAGCTTCGTCGTCGAGTATCGCCTCTAGACAAGAGTGATAGCAAAGGCGCACCGTGACCTAAATCCACGGCTCTTAAATATTATTTTGACTGCTGACTGCACGGTCTTGCGTTCTACATTGTCGTGTCACAAGGTTTCAGCTTTTTCTGGCATATTGGTAATACTAACTAACGCAATCCCATGATACTTTGTTCGAACCTTGCTACCTTGCTTCGTTACATTACCTCTACGGCCGGCAAATTAAAAAGAGTGACCGGAAAAAAGTCGACCATCTTAGGGGTTACTAGGTTTGTCTTTATAGACGATGGCTAGAGAAAGACCAAAAAAAAACAAAAAACAAACAAACATTACAAATTTGGTCTATTAGCACCAAAGTCCTTTCTCCACTCTCCAAGACTTGGAGATGATGGAAGAGTTCTTTAAAGGGGTTGGGGACTCGGGGTTTGGCTGCGAATCTCCGTCCTGTTGCATTTTTCTTGGCTCTTCCTTTGCTTCTTACTTTTA
Source organism: Deroplatys truncata (assembly GCA_030765065.1). Lineage (NCBI taxonomy): Eukaryota > Metazoa > Arthropoda > Insecta > Mantodea > Mantidae > Deroplatys > Deroplatys truncata. The sequence goes on from CM060990.1 coordinate 274,243,397, forward strand.
TGTCTGGAGCTGTACTTTGCATTGTCAGCATAGGTCTAGACTTTGTTATGAGTATGTGATTTTTGCCGACCAAGTTGCTTCCGCTTGCTGGCATTTTCGGTCATCTACATGTAAGTTCTGAGAGATTCCAGTGGCATTTATTTAGACTGTGTGCCTAAATCCCAGTTTAGGTAAACACTGAAGTGATGAGTGTTATTACCCCTCAGTGATTGTGTTGGGGGTATTTCCTACCCTCGTTTCTCCGTGGGTTCTTCTTTTCCTTAAGCTGTGATGTATGTAGTCTTGCTTCTGCCATTTGTCGGTGCGCAGCGAATGGTTTACTCTTTGCAGATGGATCAGTTTTAAAGGAAGAGGGGAGGAATTATGGGTTTTGTTTATTTCCTTGGAATGAATCGCTTGATAGTGGTTGGAGAAGTAAATTTAGAAAATAAGTGAGTACCTGCGCTGATTGCCTATTTCCGAATTTTGAAAGAGGTAATGGAACGAGAGAATTAACAAAACAGCAGAAAACGTTTAAATCTTACTCTCTACGTATGATGCCATGCTCTGCCCACATCATTTTAACTTAAAAAATGCTGCTTCTGTTATAATTTACAATGATTAACAGTCTGTAGTTGTAGAAGAAAAAAAATTTGTGTTATGGTGTGATGTTTTCTACATTGATTCTCCTTCTTTCTTCCTTTCCCTTTTTATTGTATAACTTTGCAGGTTCAGACTGGTTATCTTGTGTGACTCCCTTCTGGCACAGAATCTGTGGGTGTTGCTGCATTCAAAATTCCACTCGTGGGCACTTGTGCTTGTGGTACCTCTGCAGGTGTATTGCTGCTATTGGGGTTTTTACGGCAAAATTTCCCTAGAAGTTTAAATGCTACTGTGGTCATTACTGTTAAACATAGCAATACAAACAAAATCATAATTTCGACAACCTCATTTTGTATGATGGCGCTCCCCTTCACCGTTGGAATATTTGCTGTCACTATCAGCTTGGGTCTTCTTATCACCATAGCTGCTACTAACAGAGTTAGCAGGGCTGTCCAGGCGTACAGTATTATTAAGGCTGGTTCACAACCAACGAAAACGGTAACCAGAACGAGAATGAGAAAGTTGAAATACATGTATTCAAATGGGAGTGTTCACAACCGACGGGAAGCCTTCCCGGCCCCGGGAATGGGAAAGAAGAGTTGCCCAACTTTTAACTTTCTCGTTCTCGGGCACGGCATATTAGATCCATATTCTGCATATTAGAGACTCTTCACTCTAGAGGTTATTCTAGGCAGCCGTGACATGAAACAGCCACTAGTGCTCTCTATAGTCGTAATAAATGTGTGGTGCTTTCTAACCTCATCCCGACACCCGCAAATCTAATCAGCGTTGGTTTTTCTGTTGAAGGGGTCATTCTCGTTTGTTTATATGATATTCAAAACTGGCTATTACCTAGAAAACAATGTCAAAAGCTACAAAGAACAGTTAAAACCAGTAGAAATGAAAAAAGAACAATAAAAAATTTTAATGTATGCCATTGAATAAAGGAATGAAAGCTTTGCATAAGTAGAGGAATCGGAAATGTAATCGATATGCATTTAGATAATGTTTACTCTATGGAACTTTGACATTGGCTAAATTAGAAGTAGGTGAAAAAATATCATTGGTAGTTAAAAACAAATGAAATCCCAATACGCAAAATTGACTTTCACTTTGCGATCCCCCCCAGGGGCTCATCTTTTGTGAGTACGGGTGTTGGCGTACCCGGGGGTTCCCGAGCCTCTCATCGCCATCTTCATCACTTCATCCCCGTCCGGTCGAGGTGGGTTCGTTCTCGTGACCGGGGGACTCAAGATAGGCTCTCGTGCGTTCTGGGCATTTCATTGCATGTCGCCCCTCGCCGTCGTTTCTTACTTCTCTTCAATTTCCGAACATTTTGCCCCACGTCCATACATTTGCACATCTCTTTTACTTCTTCGCCGGCCTACCTTGAACCCGAAACGCCCACACACTTTTAGTTTCTTTTAACGTTTTCTTTTAATCCTCCGTGGACACAGCCTGACGGATACCCGCGTACGAGGTGCGCAGCTGGGTGAGTGGGTAATGGCGTCATCCCCACCACCCGGGGTCATGTAGGGTTTGTGTTCGTATCCGCTGTTCAACTGCAGTCCCGCGGGGGGGCCATTGCATGAGCTGCTGACTTCCGACGGCCATTGGGTCCCTCTGTCTATGTTCTGGGAGGTGTGACCCTGGGGTGAGCTAGGTATAGATAGGCCACTCACCCAAGCCGGGGTAACGCCCGGGAAGTCAGAGCCCGAGGTCGGAGACGGTTGCAATGGTGGAGGATTTATTTCGCTATGGAGCACCCTTCCTCCATTAATACCAACAAGCGCCGAAACGTTTATGTAACAGAAGTGACACCACCGACAACTGGTTGTTACTTGGTCATTTCACGAACCGAAGAAGGACAAAGTTTTGAGAAGGTGAACCCTTTCATCATTCAAAAGGGCATTGATGCTATTGCTGGTGCGGTTCAGTCCTGCACTCGTCTACGGAATGGTTCCTTATTAGCACAAACGAAGTCCGATCAGCAAAGTAAGACCTTGTTGCGCGCTACGCTTCTCCACGGCTATCCCATCCGTGTGGAGAAGCACCGCACATTGAATTCCTGTCGAGGCGTCATTACCACCCATAGCCTCGATGGTATATCGGACGAGGACCTGGTAGAATATCTTGCAGACCAGAAGGTGACAGCGGTCCATCGAGTGCAGGCCAAATGCGACGGCGTATTGGTACCCACTCGTACCCTGTTTCTAACATTTGATGGCGTCGATCTGACCACGAGCATTTCCGCAGGGTACGAACGGATTTCTGTGAGGCCTTATATTCCTAGACCTCTGCGTTGTTTTAAATGCCAACGTTTTGGGCATACGCAAGTCTGATGCAAGAGTGCCGTTAACATCTGTGCAACATGTAGCCAGCCCTCACACGAAGGTACCTGTTCAACAGCTCCCGTCTGCGTTAATTGTAAACGGTCTCATTCTGCGTCGTTTGCCGACTGTCCGCGGTACTTGGACGAGAAGGCGATCCAGGAGATCCGGGTAAAGGAAAAACTCTCCTTCGCTGAAGCCCGGAGGCGTTATCATGCGCGCCAACCTTCACTCCTGCGATCTGGCACATTTAGTTCTGTTGTTGCCTCGCCAGTACCACGAGTAGATGCCGAAACTCAGACCTGGACCATGACTGCGTTAACCGCCACTACCATCCGGCCGTCCATTAAAGCTACTGTTACCAAGCCCTATAAACCTGGTCCAAAGTCCATGAAGTCGCAAGCCGCTGAAAAGAAACCCAAGCAGAAACTTGGTAGGGAAGATTTTTTGAAGGACCCTCCGCGTGCGCGCGGTAAGAAAAGTTGACCTTCTCCTCCTCGGAGGTTGCAGTCCCAGGAAGCTCCTGGGAGACAAGCCGCGCCAAGCGGCACCCTTCACCCATCGCCACCCAGAACCGATTCACGGCGCTTGAATCGGTTTCTCGCTCTGAGCGCGTGGGCCCTCCCTTCGAGGAGGCTATGGAGTCTGACCAACTCCATACCAAAAGCCCGAGCCCAAAGGTTAAACCAAAGGTAATTTTAAGCCGCCCTAATAAGTAGACAGTTTATCCCCATTTTCTTAATGGCTATCCTGAGCTGGCATGTACGTGGTGTACGATCGCATAGGGCGGAACTGCAACTTTTATTGCGTTCCCATTCACCTATGGTCGTGTGTTTGCAGGAGACCAAGCGTCGCCCTAATGATTCTTTTGATCTCCGAGGATATACTCCGGTTCGCTACGACCTTGAACCGGAGGAGGGTACTCCTGCTCATGGTGGTGTCATGATTTTGGTGCGTAACGACGTTCACTTTCAAACTATCACACTTACATGCGACTTGCAAGCTGTTGCCGTTCGCCTTCACTTACCCGGCTTTTTGTTTTCTGTTTGCTCTGTGTATTCACCCCCATCGTCTCCCCTCGCTCCCGCAGACATTCGAGCTCTCCTGTCCGCTCTCCCAACACCATTTCTTCTGTTGGGAGATTTTAATGCACATCACCCACTGTGGGGTTCGCCAAGGGCTTGTGCGAGGGGAACCCTTCTGTCCGACATTTTTTACCAGTTCAATCTTTCCATCCTCAATACCGGTGAACCTACTTTTATTTCTGATTCTTCTGGTACATTCTCTCACCTGGACCTAGCCGTTTGCTCACTCCAGCTTGCTCGTCGTCTGCAGTGGAACGTCGTGGCTGACACCTACTCCAGCGACCATTACCCCTGCGTCGTTTCTGTTCTATCTCACCTCGTCCAGCATTCCAGGGTACCTACTTGGATATTCAGAAAAGCCGACTGGAGCTTGTATTCCAGCCTCGTGCATTTTGACGATCAGCGCTTCGCAGACATTAACCAAGTAGTGCAGCACCTTACGTCTACGATTTTCTCTGCCGCCGAACGTGCAATTCCCCGTTCATCCTCTCAACCTCGGCGACCGCCTGTTCCGTGGTGGAACGAGGATTGTCGGGACGCCGTTCGTGCCCGTAGAACTACACTTAGGGTGTTTCGGCGACACCCTACACTTGATAATTTGGTGACTTTTAAACAATCGTGCGCCAGGGCTTGTCGCATTATTCAGGATAGCAAGAAGGCGTCGTGGGCTCGTTTTGTCGAGTCTTTTAATCGCTTTACGCCTTCATCTGTTGTTTGGGATAAACTTCGTCGCTTCTCAGGTAAAGTGTCGCATTGTACTGTTTGTGGCCTTCCGGTTTCCAATGCCACCATAGTGGATCCGGCTGCCATCGCTTACACTCTTGGTGCTGCCTTTGAGGCGGTTTCCAGTTCAGACCATTATTCCGCCGGGTTTCGCTGTATCAAAGACCGGCTGGATTCCGACACCTTTAATTTTCGGTCTGCTAATAATGAGTGTTATAATGAACTTTTCACACTGAGGGAGCTGGAGCACGCTCTTCATTGCTCTAGGCACTCCGCTCCTGGCCCGGACTGCATTCATGTCCTGATGTTAAAGAACCTTTCAGCCGACAGTAAACTTTTTCTTACAGGTCTATAACCGTATTTGGCAAGACGGCATTTTCCCTTCCGTTTGGCTCGAAGCCACCATTGTCCCTATACTTAAGCCTGGGAAGGATCGCCAACTTCCTTCCAGTTTCCGCCCTATCTCCCTCATCAGTTGCGTTTCAAGGTGATGGAGCGCATGATTAACGGGCGGTTGACATGGTGGCTTGAGTCTCAGAAACTTCTAGCGAACGCTCAGTGAGGATTTCGCCGCTATCGCTCTACTGTCGATCATCTGTTGTCCCTGTCGACGCATATTATGAATGGATTTCTGAGAGTGTCAAACGTGGCTGTGTTTTTTTGACCTGGAGAAAGCTTATGACACTTGTTGGAGGGGCGGCATTTTACGTACACTTCACGCATGGGATATCCGCGGTCGTCTTCCCATATTTCTTCGGGAGTTTATGACGGACCGCGTCTTTCGTGTACGTGTGGGCTCGGTTTTATCTGGTCGTTTTATTCAAGAGAACGGAGTACCGCAGGGCTCTGTACTCAGTGTCACACTTTTTGCGATAGCTATCAACCCCATTGTTGATTGTATTCCAGCTGGCATTTCATCGTCCCTTTTCGTTGACGATTTTGCCATTTATTGTAGTTCGCGGCGGACCTGTCTACTCGAACGCCGTCTCCAGAGCTGTATCAACCGTCTCTACGCCTGGAGTAACGCTAACGGCTTTAATTTCTCCGAGAAATCCGGATGCATCAATTTCTTGCGCCGGAAGGCTTTCCCTCCGCCCTCTCTCCATCTTGGGTCGGAGGTCCTTCCATTTGCAGACGAGGTGAAATTTTTGGGGTTGATTTTTGACCGGAAGCTGAGCTGGACTTCTCACGTTTCCTTTTTAAAAGCAAAGTGTGGCCGTTCTCTTAATCTTTTACGTGTGTTAAGTGGCACATCCTGGGGAGCTGATCGGACCGTCCTTTATCGCTCTTTGTTCCGATCCAAGCTTGATTATGGGTGTATTGTTTATTCTTCGGCAGATCCATCTGTGTTACGTCGATTGAATGCCATTCACCATCGTGGCATAAGAGTCGCTACAGGGGCCTTTCCAACTAGCCCTGTACCCAGTCTGTACGCAGAAGCTGCAGAGCCTCCGCTGTCCTTCCGGCGTGAGATGCTTTTGAGCAGCTATGCTTGTCGACTCTCAAGCTTGCCTGACCACCCGTCTTTCTGGTTCTTTTTCGAGGAGTCGCTTGACCGCCACTATTTGATTAGCTCCTCTGCATTGCTCCCTCCAGGGGTTCGATTTCGACAGCTCCTTCGGCATTTAGACGTTACCCCAGCGCCGGCCCTTCCTCGGGGTGAAACACGTTTTCCTCCTTGGTCGCGCGCTGAGGCCCACTGTCACCTTGGGTTAACGTCAATGCCGAAAAATGCGACCCCTGCTTCCGCAGTTAGATCCGCCTTTTTAGAACTACGGGTACAGTTCGGGGACTGTCATTTTATATATACCGATGGGTCTAAGACTGATGGCGGAGTAGGATGTGCCTTTGTTTTTGGTGCACAGAGTTTTACTTTTCGTTTACCTGAACAATGTTCGATTTATACCGCCGAACTTTTTAGTATATAACAATGTGTTTTATACATTCAGCGGCACGTCTTACGTCGTTGTGTTGTTTGTTCGGACTCTGATTGGCCTTCAGAGTATTCACGCGCTGTATAGTTACCACCCGCTCGTACAGCGCATTCATGACCTGCTCCACTCGCTTGGTGCATCTGGCATGAGCGTCTCCTTCGTGTGGATTCCAGGTCATGTGGGCATCTCAGGCAACGAGTCTGCCGACGCCGCTGCCAAATCGGCCATTTTATCACCCAGATGTTTTACCTGTGTTGTTCCTTCCTCATATTTTTATGTTGTTTTACGCTACCGTATCCTCTCGCGCTAGCGCGATGAGTGGGCGGCTCTTAGGGATAAGAAGTTGCGGGAGGTTAAACCTCTTCCCTTAGTCTGGGGTACCTCTTCTCGTTCTTCTCGTCGGGAAGAGGTACTTTTAACTTGTTTACGAATCGGACATTGTCGTTTTAGTCATAGATACCTGCTCAGTGGTGACTCCGCACCACTGTGTGAGCAGTGTGATGCGCCCTTAACGGTGCGTCACATTTTAACAGAGTGTCAAGCTTTATCTCCGTTGCGCGTTCGTGTTGGTCTGCCTGTTGGCCTAGCCAACGTTTTGGCAGACGACGCGCATGCTGTAGAATGTCTTTTATGTTTTATCACTGACATTGGTTTTAGCCGTCGCATTTGATGCGCTGAGCGCCTTTTAGCTGTTTGATTTTACATTATCTTTTACTGGGGGCACTCCTCCCCAGTGGACATCTGGCGCTCGTGTCCCTCGCATTCTACAGTTCTTGACACGTTGTTTTATTCTCTTGTTGACCATGATTTTAGTGTGTGGATTTTAATATTCCGTCTGTGTTTTTTTTTTTTTTTTTTTTTTAGTGTTTTTGACCAAGCGGTTTGTATGGGGTTTTTTACTTTTTTGACTGTTCCTTTTATATTTTACACATCGTAAGGGCGCTAATAACCTTGGCAGTTGAGCGCCCTTAAGCCCCATATCATCATCATCATCATCACTTTGTGATCGATATGCATTCCCGTTCTTGTTACCGGCTGTTGTGAACCAATATCTTGTATGGTGCATTGCTTCCTGTTCTCGTTTCCGTTCTGGTTACCGTTCTCGGGCGATTGTGAACCAGCCTTTAGCATGGGGGAAGTTAAAGTGCTTTCTTGCCGTAGTGTGTGCATCACCATTGTGGGTGGAGCCTGTGACAATTTTAAATGTGTGATTTCTAGTGACCAGTTGCTGTTCAAACATTTTATCTTTGCAGGTTTATTTTTCCGTGTTATTTCATTTTTGTTTTCTCTTGAAACGACTCCTATAACATTACGCTGTTTTATAATTTGCTTGCCACACTGCATTAAATATTTATTTCTTGAAAATGTATTTAATTATTTAGCATTTATCATCATTATACCGTAAATTACTTCTGACACTACCTTCTTCCATTTTTGTGCTCTCAAAACCTTTTATTTATTTATATTTCTTGCCTGCAAAATTTTATTTTTGGAGAAATCAGCTCGAACCACTTGGCACTTGTCATGAATTATTTTCGAAACAACTTCGCAAAAAAAAAAAAAAGTGAATGCTAAGATTAAACTTAAACATTCGATAAATCTTAGATGTTTATAAAGCACTCCAGTGATAATTTGTAGTCTTTATCCTACTATAAAGGTTATGGGTAACTCATAAAACTCTCATAACTCATGTGTGCTTATTCGCTGAGGCGTACACTATAAACTTCCTCAAAATCAACTTGTCATAAAAAATTGTCTTCCCAAACTTAACTTCTGGGACAACAAAAACACACTGTTCAAATCTTTAAATCCGAGCATTTGGTGTCTCAAACAATGTGCGGTCGCATTTCTATTACCTTTTGCACCTCACTTAAGACATTTTCCCCTGTGTTGCCTCTAAAAAAAATCTCTCTCACACACACACACACACACACACACACACACACACACACACACACACACACACTCACGCATGCACATACAGTTTGGTAGCGTGATTACCCATCTGCTATACAAAACTTTAAATTACGCTGGAGGTACGTAACATACAAATCACTGTATTATAACAAGTTGCTTAACTCATTTTCCAAACATTGAGAACTATTATGAAAATTTAAAGCTTAATATCTTTCCTTTTTATTCCTACTTTCCCTTTCTTTTCCTTCATTATCATCATTTATTGTTGCATGGGTGTAGAAGGTCATGTATTTCGGAGCTTGTGTGTGGAAACACTTTCGCTAGTTTATGTATTGGTAAGTGAAACAGCATATTTCACTGACATTGAGTGTGGCAACCATCTCCTGGTGTTTGTGAATACTTAGCGCTCGCTGTGTGTGACAAATATGGGTCAGATATGATTTTCGTTATCTTGCCAATGGAGACTATTCACAAAAATGACTGTATTTGGGGCAAGTAAAATATTGCAGCAATAATCATTATAATTACACTTGGATAACACATTGGACTCGTTTCCTAAATATATTATATTTTATAGATATCTGACAAAGCTGTTATGTAGATAATTATCATTAAATACATTTATAAAAATTGAAGTTTTACTTCTACAATGGAAATGTTATACAGCGACTTTTTATGTTGCAAAATTCTTTTCTTTCAAGCTCTGCTACATGCCTTTGTCTTTATCTAATTCCTCTGTAGATGTGGGTCTGTTAATTTTGTGCACTCTGCATGTTTATCGTTTACACGTCTCTTGCGTCATTTACGTTATGTGTGTTCTAACTACACTGGTGATGTCTTTTATTTTGAGCTTAACCGAACTTAAATAATATCTACATGGTGCAGCTGAAATAGAAAACTTACATACTAAAGCTATACATCTTACTACTAATTTGTCGTCCTCCGTGGACTAGTGGTACCGTGCTAGCCTCTAGTTCCCGAGGTCGCGGGTTCAAACCCGGCGGAGGGCGATGGATTTTTTCGGGCGTAAAAATCGTTAGCACGGCTTCCTTCGGAAGGGAAGTAAAGCCGGTGGTCCCGTGTCGTAGATTTACGGCACGTAAAAGAACCTCAAGCCTGATAGAGGCCTCTGAGCAAAATTACAGGTGTTTCACGCCCAATATAGAATGGGACGCTAAGAACCATAGTAGTTAAAGAGCGTCCATAAATAAAACTCAATTTTTTTTTTTTATTACTAACTCTTCAGAATGCTGCATACACCTACAAAAAAATATGCTATGATGCAACGGGTGGGTTTCTACATGGCGTCATGACTGTGTCTACAAGACATCTGGAATACTAAATTAATTTGATTCTGATGTGCCATTTTCCTTGACTGCAGTGGTGGATGGGGGAGAAAGAAACATCTGGGAGTCATGCTCCGCAGTTCCACCATTCTGTGGTGGTAATGTGTTAACATCCCCTTGCATGTGCCAAGTTGTGGTGGTTTTTATGGCGCTACTCCCCATTTTTAGGAGATATCTCCACAATTTTGGGGGTGGCTACTGTACCTTAAGTTCACCCATTATTTATTCCTGAACTATTCATGGTAGCGCATGCACTTAAAAAAATCATGATGTAAGGTTTGTGCGGGAGGTTTTTGGCTTACGTAAATATTATTATTATGTAATATTTGCAAAAGTATTGTTATGTAATTATTTAGCTCCACGTTGAGGACGCCACTTTGAGAATGTTATTGAGCCTCGTATTTGTTGCCAACTTTGAGAAAGTTATTTAGCTGAATGCTGGATATGAGATGTGAGAATCCCCACGTATGTGCGTCACTTACGAAGAAGTATTTTAACTTACGTAATGAAGATACATTAAGTCCGACTAAGCTGAAGATGGGAGAAACATAGCTCCCGAAAGCGCTCCTTAGGTAACATCTAGCACCTATGTGATGGGAATTAACATATAACGACTCAAGTTTAAATTATCATGATAACATCACAATAAGAAGTACTTCTGTTTCATTATAAAGAAGAAGAATGTCGTCTTTGCTACCCATTTTATGTAACTGTGTTTTTTGCTGAACTTCTTCTAAAGGATTTTCTATCCATATTATGGAAATAAGTCGTATGGTATGCCTGTAAGCTACACTTGTGACCCAACTTTAACTTGTGTAAGCATAAACTAACAGATGGAATGAAAGAACAAATATTTCCATGCGCTGTATCATCTCGTGTCTTAAGTTGTGGTTTGTTTCTGCTGGAATCACAGATTTTGGTCACTGGAGTAGGTAAATGTAATAGCTGAGAGTGGGTCACCAAGCCAGGCTATTGCATAAACGTGATTTAGTGTGTCAGCTAAATCAGCATCATTCACAACTCGGTTAACAACTCAGTGTTACATGAGTACCTCTACTCCTTCCTCCATTGTTTTGCATATTTTCATTTAGATACAAGAGTCTATGGAATGTTGCATTCTTTCACCCACAGAAATGCAGTCAAGGTCTATCAATAAGTATAGTCCAGCAACCCTTTGCGGACACATGCGAGGCAATAACGTGAAGTCTCAACTCCTTTCATGTCTTATATAGCATAAAGTTAACTGCAACAACTTTCAATAATGCAAAACTTAAAAATTTAAAAGTATTGAAAAAGTTACTTTCCGAAGGTTTATCTCAAGTATTAGACATACTTAGATACCACCGGATATTGAGAGTTGAGGTATTAACGGTATTGAGGTCCCATTCCTAATTCTAAACTTTCCAACATTCCCGTATCCTAGTTGACGTAATGCTTCTATAATTTCAAATTTACTTAATTCCACACTTTTTTGATATAAAATTACTCCTAAATTGTTGTATACAATCCTCTTTCCATTTATAACTTATTTGTTTTAGTACCATTATTTCATCTTCCTTGTAACTTAGTCCTAATCTCATTTTTAGTTTTAGCAGAAAATGACCACTATCTGTTATGTTCATGATTTTAAAATCTTCATTCACCTCATCGATGCCTGTGCTGCATAACATACAGTCAATTACACTCTGTCCAGCTGCATTTACAAATGTAAACTCTCCCCATGGATCCTCTCCTTTGATCCTGTTACACATTATTACGAGGTGTGTTTTTAAAGCATTTTGCTGCTGCAGTTGTGATGTTGAGCATGAGTGATCACTGCCCCCATTCATAAGAAAGCCAGATGCAGCTGTGAGCGATTGTCACTTTGTGTTTTCATGTTAGAGCATTTCAAAATGTTCAAAACAATCTTAACGTCCTGCCAACTGTGAAGTCAGATCATTGATTCATTTTTTGAATGCGAGAAATGTTAGCCAGCGAACATTCGTCGCCAATTGTGTGAGGTTTATGGGGAAACAATAATGAGTGTCAATGCCTGGCTAAACAAACTCAAGTTCTGATCGCATCATTTGGTTGGGAACAATTCGATCACCCTCCCTACAGTCCGGATTTGGCACCAAGTGACTTTCATCTGTTTCTTCATTTGAAGAAATTCCTTGGTGGAAAACATTTCAATGAAGCATTTCAACGACGTTGGTGTTGCCACATGAATGTAGAACAAGAAGTGCACACTTGGCTTTCATCACAGACGGCATCATTCTTTGTATACAAAAACTGCTTTCCTATTACAAGTGCTTGAATAATGGCAGTGACTATGTGGAGAGGTAGTATAAGGTAATAAATGATAGTAAAGTATTTGGAAAATAATGTTCTGTCATTTTTTTAAAAAAATCGGTATTTGCTTTAAAAATTTGGCTTGCAAATTATTCTGTTTGCAAAATTCAATCAGCTTTCTACCTTCTGTATTTATTACTTTATTCCTACTTTTCCTTTCCTTTTCATCATTTTTTTTCCAAGTACATACATTTTATATACATAAAATGCGCGCGCATGTATGTGCGTGCACCTCTTATATATTCTCTTACTCTGTTGTTTGAAATCACATACTACAATAAACTACATATTATGACTTTCCCTTCTGAATTCTTCCAAACTGGCATTCAGTTTTGTATATAGATTGCCATTATAGAGCTTTGATGATTCCAGTGGGCTATATACTATACCCAACTCTATGCATATTTTCACCCCTTTCACCCTATTTTTCTTTAACCACATTACTTGGCCTTCTTCTACAATCAACCCTTCATACACATTTATTCCGCTACTCTTGTTAATAAACACACTGATACCACTGGAGACCCTCCCTCTTTTACTTTTCCTTTTACCATGATCACCTATGTAATCATATCCTTCTACATATACGTTCTCACTTTGGTCAACCTTGTCTCCACCATTGCTGTGTCCCCTAATGTAGCACTTCAAATACTTAACCATTTAGTACTTTTGGCCTTAACCCTTCTACATTAAATAACACCACCTTCAAATCTAATCCTATCTTAAATCACTTCTTTGCCCTCTGAATTTCCCCAGCTTTGCTCTGTATCTGGTTCTCCTATCATACGTCACTGCCTTCTCTTTCTCCTCCTCAAATTCCAAAATGCTTCCTCCTGTGTGGTTGACACCACTTTGAGACCACTCCTGCCAGCATATTTTCCCTTTTCAGCTGATGCAAGGTCATGACCTCATGCTTTTCATGTTCGAATGTATGAATTGCTGCACCTCTGTTCACAATGTTCCAATGGAAATAGATACCTTATTACTGTCCAAAACTCCTTTCTAATGGTAGTCATTGTTTGTGTCTGTTTTCAGGATTCTTTGAACTCAGTTGGTCAGAATTTTCAGTCACTCAGAATTTTCATCATCGTCACAATGTCCATCCGCCTTCCACTTATGAAGGTTATGAAGGATGAATGATACTTCCTCCTTAATTGCACTGCTAGACAACCCACTGAGGTGGTAGCCCACAATTATGCTGTTATCGAAGTCTGATAGCTCTGCATCATGCAGCTCAACTAGTCTCTTGCTCCCTAAACACTTGAAGGTTGCAAGAGTCAAATTACCTACTAAATTAACAACTTTCATGAAGGCCCAATTACTTTTTGGTGGATAATGAATTATCCAACTCATTTTGGGACAGAAGATGAACTTGCAACTTTTTCTTCACATCTTATCTAGTCCAAGGACTAGTTGCATTACATTTAGGCAATCTAAAATGTTTTCCTTTTGGAGGCATCAGTTATTCAAGTCTTTATCATGAATTGTAGCTTTTATGGAAGTACAAGGATGTTTTGTGACATCTAATTTTCTTCTTTTCATACCTTTTCAAGCGTTTTTCATGGAATCATATGTCAGAAAATCAATGCTCAAATCATATTTCTTGTTTAAAGTAGGATCCCCCCCGCTCCAGAAAGCCTACAAAAATGCAACTTTCTTCTCTGACTTTTCTTGAAAACCAACAACTTTCCTTTATCTTCATTTGTAACTACAACTGCATCTGGTGTCCGCATATTTTTAAGTAACTCCTAGTGACCATGTTATTTTTCTACCTTAATATAGCATGCTTTTCATTGATTCACAGTCTGGTATACTAAGCACTCATATGAGGCAGTCAAGTGCAAAACTCACCTTATCCAGGTAAAACAAATTTTCAGAAAACGTGAAAAACTAAAATTAGGCAAACAACAGAACATTTGAAAATTCATTTAATGTAATAATATCTGGACTAGCCTTTAAAGATGCATGTATTCTCTTGAAAATCAGTCTCAAATAATATGGCGGTAAATCAACATTTAATTTTGGATAAGGCGAGTTTTGCACACAATGGTAGTGGATTTGCGAGTTTTAGTGGAAACACAATACTAAATTACAATTGAGTGCAAACATTTTCGATTTACCTCTCAATATTCGTGTTTGACAATGTTAATAAGTGACTTCTTTGCAATGTTTGTATAATTATAACCAATTCTGATTTCACTTTAGTTAAAAAAAAAAAAACTAAATTTTCAGAATTTTTTTCACCAATTTCGCATAAGGATATCAATAAATCACTCCTTTCATAGTTTGCTCACTAAAATTTACCAGTTTTCATATCACGTACACTGTATGACTTGTTAAATTTACATATTATGTTTAAAATGTAATACTAATAACTAATGTTCAAAAACAAGCACATCAAATTCCAAGTTCTCCTTCCTCACTATCCAAGAAACTCTCACAAACAGCATCTACTTTTTTATCATCATTGGCCATATTGTTTTTAGATATTAAATTCTTGTAAAATACAGGCTTTCATTTTCTTCGCAGTTATCACCAAATGTTTTTTAATACATTTTTCACATCTTTAACTTTTTCCTCCTTTACTTTTACACCTACATCTAAATTCCTTGCAATAAGCATTTCTAAGGTTTTGCCTCGCTTCAGAATGGCCTTGTTTACACACAAATCGGATTGATAATTTGCCTCACCTTCCACTATAACTTTGCCTTAGGTAAAACATAAAATAATATGTTTAGATACCTTCAATTTAAAATGCCAGGATCCTGGTGACTTCACTGTTTCCTTTGCAGCATACTTCCAATCTTGTACAGATACATTACCTTTCCATGATTTTTATAGATTTCAAAATATTCTACGGGCCTACTTATAGTGCTTCTCATTCTTATTTCTTTCTCTATTAGCCTGAAAACACGATCGGGAGGGATGAATCACCAGGAATTAGGAAAGATCATTTCTATCACCTACATGTTCTGCGGTGCTTGAATAGCAAACCATTTACTATTATAATGCCTATCATAGTGGTGTTTTTATTTTTCCCACAGCAGCCATCTGCAAGTGACCTAACTTTCTTAACCCCAGAAGAATCGAATTTGCACAAATGACTGGATACTGCTGACACAATTTTGTTTGAACCCTTAGGAGCTTCATTTTCTGTCCAAACAAAATTACAAACATGCTGTTTTGTCAGTGCTGTCTTGGATGAACCCTGCACAATGGAGAAGTTATACATGTATAACTGCCTGCTGTATGCTGCTTGATCCTGTACTTTTGACAGTACCATATTTTTCTGACAGTCAAACGAAAACGTTGCTACTTAATCATCTTCTTTCAGTAGATCAAAATATGCATTAGCTCTAAGTTTATGTATTCGTTTAGCTATCAGCAAATCAGAATGTTTAGTTTTATCTGTTTCCAATTTTATTTTCTTGTCATAAGAAAGACAAAGTGAGCATACATCACAAATAGGGCTTTTGAAGCCTGTATTAAATTTTGCATTAAAAATATTACTAAAGAAACTCTTAAACACTTTCAATGAATTAGATGCTTCTGCATTATACATACGGCTCACTTTATTAATGCTTAATGCCCTTGGTAAGTATTGCCGTGTTGATGTTTTTCTCCTACAATAATGGACGTCAAGTACTTTAAACTTCTGTATGAATTTAATTAGAGATTCTCTCTTATTACTATTTTTTTGTGACACCCTGTCTCCATCTCGGAATTGCTTTGGCGCCACTCCAGTTTCAAGGTGTCTTTTGTACTCTGTCTTTTGATATTTGCAAAATGTCCAGAAAAGTTTTCTGACATACCTAAACTGGCAGACCTAGTACATGTTTCACGTGATACTTTGTTGTAAAACCCTTCTGAGAATCATGTTTGACTGCACACTACCATTTAGGTATATCAGTTGAACAGTAAGTCACTATAACACAGTCTTGTTTAATTTTAGAGCTGCAGCTGTAGAAGGCTTCGTGGAATTTCCTTAATGTCCTCCTGTGTCAAGTTACTGTATTGGAATGACTTGCTGTTGTGATTGTAGGCAGGCAAGCGGGGGCCGAGGCTTGCTGAATGCCTTTAACAATAGAGACTGTATTGTAAACACATCTGCTTATTCCTATATGAGTCATATCTGTCAACAATAAAAGAATACTACTTAATTGTAGTTTGATCATACATACCTTTCCCTCTTCTCTCTTGCATGTTTCGATTCATGGGATGCCCGTTTCCTTGTTCTACCCTTTCCACCAACTTCGGGATATCAGAGTACTCCATAATAACACGTCTGCACCTTACACTAGTCAAAACTAAACTAAAAACAGTTGGAATCACACAGGACTGCCAATGTAGGGAAACAGAGAAGCGAGACTTTTATATTTCTTAGTGCAAGATAAGGCGAGTTTTGCTCTTCACACAGCACAATTGTAGTGAAACAAGTATTGGATAAGGCAAGTTTTGCTCTGAATTGTAAGATGGATTAGATGAGTTCTGCATCAACTGCCACCATGGATTTGAAGAGTTTTGCATTGAACAGCAGTTTTCTGGGCTCTCTTGAAGGTGTATTAGATGAGTTTTGTTCAAACCTAAAGTCACCAAGTTCGTCGAGAACTGCAAGAAGTATTGAATCCCATGTCTAACTACATTTTTTTAATTTTTGGATAAGACGCGTTTTGCACTTGACGGCCTCATATACTCGCATATAAGTTACAGCATTACACTATGGGGGAATATTACACAAGGAGAAATAGAAAACATTTTTAAACTACAGAAAGGGGCCATCAGAATAGTAGGTGAAATAAAACAACAAAAAAACAAATGAGCATGTAGAAGCTATTTAAGATCCTAAATGTTTTAAGTGCTCCATGCACTGTTGCATGATTATGAAGTGTTCATTTTAGTGTTTTTCTGAAGTAATAATCATTGCTTCATGATTATTTAGCGTTCCTTTTAGTGTTTTTCTGAAGTAATAATCATTGTTTCATAAACTCTAAGTATGCACATTGGAATTATTTTGATTGTTTTTATGTACAGTAGTTTCGATGTTTGCATTCTCTCTCTCCCTCCCTCCCTCCCTCCCTCCCCTCTCTCACAGAATGAGACTATGTTGTCTTGCACTGCAGCATAGTGGGTTGGAGCAAGGTGCTTTAGTCCTCAGCCACGTAATGCACGTGATTACAGGTTTTTTGTTCCGTATATAGGACTGGTGCCCACTCTGCATCATGATGCATTTTAGGAGCTATGATAGGATAGTGAGCCATAGTCATGAAAGCCAATGTTCCAGCTGGGGGAAGCACTGTGCTGACTGTAGTGTTCCATCCTCTGTAACCACTATTATCAATGTCTCTTTATGGAAGGTGTAGAAATAATAACACAGTTTCTGTTTGCAATAGGCTGACGACAAAACCTTAATATCAAATCATTACTGTTACTAATGAAGTGGACATTCAAAAGGTTTCCCGTCAGCTGCAGTAATCATACTCTTATCTCTCTTACTCAACTACACAAACACTCTCGCCATAACCTCACCCTTGTTCTGGCTAGGCATATGAATACATTCTTGTATTCGGAGTTCATCCGCCAGCTCTTTATTCAATCTCTTGACACATATAAATAATGTGTCCAACATGACCAAGTGGCATGTTGCTAACAATACACTTTCTCCCACATAAGGATACATTGACTGTAAAACCCTTAAACTATTTAGAACATTAAGGTATTTAAAACATTAAAATAGCAGTCTTTTACACACACTCAAGATTGCTATTAAAATCACAATATATATTCCTTGGTAAAAACACAAACAATTAAAACAATGTAACTCCAAAAATAAATCAAACTATTACAAATCTAGGCATATCACTGGCTTCTTGACCTCGCTGGATAACGTCAACTCTCAGTTGAATTAGCATGTTTAACTGGGGATGAAACTCTCGGTGAGGTAGAACATCTAAGACATTTCCTCAGAGACTGAGTAATTTCAGATATACATACAGTCTGAGGCACTTCATTTATTGAAGATCTATCAGGCACCCCCCCATCTGAATTTTCAGTACAGCTTTTTCTAATGGACTGGCCCCGATCTACACAAACTTTAGGCAATAATAAATCTCTGCTTTCACCTTCATCTCCTGTAAAAGATTTGATCCTGTTCGCAACACTATAATCTGATCAATGTGTCGTTTCCATATAAAGCCATTTTCTAACTGTGTATGAAACTGGGCTTAGGATTTTTGAGATAATCCCTTTAGTCCATTTATTTCTGCCCCTGTAATCTTGGGTCAGCACTGTATGCCCTACTTCAAATTTCCTAACCTTTCCATTTCCCGCATAAGCTATTTGCCTCCCCTGCTTTTTCACAACTTCTTTTGCCACAGATGGTTGAATCAAATCTAGTCTACTACACAATTGTCGACCAAACATTAACTTAACTGTTAGATTCATTCGTGGTACAATGTACTGCATTTCTATAAGCCAAGAAGAATCTGCTAAGCGTTAAGTTTACATCTTTTTTGACCCTAGCACATATTTTAATCCTTTCTTAGCTATTTTAACTGAATTCTCTGCTTGTCTGTTACTGGCAGGATGATACAGTGGTATACTGGTATGTTTACTTCCATTCAATTTTAAAAATTCATTAAATTCCATTGAATTAAATGGAGGACCATTATCTGATACAATATGTTCTGGAATTCTAAATTGGGCGAATAGTGATCTTAATTTTGAAATTGTGTTCTTAACTGAAGTTGATGGAACTTCAACTTCCAACCACTTAGTATTTGCATCTACTACTATCAAATACAACCTCGCATTTAATGAACCTAAAAAATCTACATGTAACCTTTGCCACTGTTTTTTGGGGTAATCCCACACAAGTAAGTGAGCATTACTAGGATTTTGGCATTCCCCTAGACATTGCAAACAACTGGAATTAATTGTTCTTTTACACAAGCCGTGTGTTGGACAGGGTTGGAAAGGTAGAATCAGATGACTGAAAAACCCTGGCTATGGCATTGAATTTTTCAGTCATCTGATTCTACCTTTCCAACATGGCAAAAAACTATTTGACAGTTTCTCAATATCCCTGAAGGTCACCATATATAACAGCATGCTAGAGGTTTCATCTTACTATTCCCAAATGGCCACAAAGTAACTCATTAAGTACAGTAGGATCTCGTTAGTATGTTTTTGCAGGGACCCAAGGATTTGGAAGTCATAGATGGGAAAATGTATTAACGAAACTACAAAATCTGCAATTTAAGAACATAATTATGTGATAAAATATAATAATACATCTTACCTCCCAAATGGATGTGAAATATGGACACTATTTACACAGGTGTGAAATACATATCTATGGTTGATTGCTTTGTTGGTTTTAATGGCAAAATTTTACTGTCTATCTTGTTTAGTAAAGTCATTACATTGTCATCAACTTCGAAACTGCACACATATATTGCTTAACTATGTCCATTGCCTCCATCACTTCTGACACTGTAGGAATTGGCTCAGGATCTGGCTTATCATCACTTTCATCTCCCACTAATACATCTTTCATTTATTCTTCAAGTATTTCATCTATCGTCGCTGTTTCACACACTGGAATATCATCATGAATGTTTACATATGTTTCAAAAGACATGCTGGCATCGTCTGCTATTTGCGCCATTCTTCACTCGGAAAACTCATCTTCCAGCGTGATGTTATCACCAAGAACCTACCAAAAGCTAGCTTTATTAAAGCAGTTCCTAATGGTATCTTGTGTCACAGAATCCCAGGCAGTTGTAATGAAATGCATGGCATCTAAGATAATGATTTTTCTTGTCGATTTCAGTACAGCCAACCTTCTTTGTACCAGTCTCTTCCAATATGTTTGCTTCCTGCACCGAATTATGCCTTCATCTAAAGGTTGTAGCTTACTCGTGCAGTTTGCTGGGAGGAAAATGATCTTTATGTTTCTTAAATTCTATACAGTTGGTGGATGAGCTGATCAATGAAGAGTGCAATTTTCCTGCTTCTTATGCCCAGTCTTGTGTCCCATGCTCGTAAGAAATTTTCAAATACTGCAGAAGTTATCCAGGCTTTTGTGTTGGAAGTGTACTTACATGGAAAAGGTTGTACATTCTTGAAGCATCGTGGACTGTGTGCTTTTCCAGTAACCAGTGGTACCAATTTCTCCGTTCCGTTTTTGTTACAGCACAACAAAACTGAAATACTCTCCTTGTTAAGTTTCCCGCCATGACAAGTTTCTTGAAAATCCAGGGTTTTGTCTGGCAAAAGATGGAAAAATAGTCCCATTTCATCTGCATTATAAACATTGTCAGGGCTATAGACTTTCAAAATTGATGGGAACATTGTATTCTTCCACATTTCTATATTTTCACACTGTGTAGTGTCATTATTTAGGGCAGCAGCCTCACCTTGCACACATCTGTAAACTAAGCCAAGTTAATTCTTGAATCTTTCTATCCAGCCGTTGGATGCTATGAAATCATCCAGTCCCATCTTTTGTGCTAAATGTATTGCCTGAGCTTGAACCACAGTACCGTGTATTGGCACATTTGAAGCTCTTGCTTATGTAAACCACTTTAGTAGAACATCCTCTAATTCTGGAAACTGGCCAGGGTGATTATGTTTTCTTTTAGCATTTTTCCCTTCAAAAGCAGTTTCAATCAGTTTACATTTGCTAACAATTGTGTTAAAGGTTGATGGAGGAATGTTTAACTTATGCGCTCTATCCACACATTTCATATTTGGATTGCGATCTACTTCTTCAAGGATTTTCAGTTTTTCTCTGTTCATCTGTTGGTTATTTGCCGCACTTTCTTTTTGTCCATTGCAAACAAAAAACTAAAATAAAATCTCTGCATGTTTGGCCAACACTCAACAGTAGAAACTATTGTTGGTGTTTACCACGCCAAGCTAAAGCATTCTCTGTCCTGCCCACACAAATATGTACATATATGCATGTCATTGGCTGCCTGTCTCCATGTCAACTGTCTCTGACGTCAAATTTCGAACGTAGTAAGCACCTATTCCCACAGGGCCAACCAAGGATTGGCCAAAATAGCAAATGAGGACATCAAACTTCGAATGTAGTAAGTGGGAGTGAGAAAATGTACTAAACAAATGTTATTTAATACATTTGGCACATTTAGTGCCGGAACTTTTATAACTCAACATAATACACAGGAAAACGTGTTAATGAGAAACATGCTAACAGATTCCCCTGTATACGGTTTCTTAAAACCTTGGGCACAATTAACCCCACATCAATATTCCTTGTTCGATAGTCAGTTTTCTCCATCTCATGGAGTATGCTTTTAATTCACTTCCTAATTCATTTGGCCATCGATTCAAGACAAAACCGAAAATTTTTCTCAGTTCAGAATCCTTTTGTATTTCACATCTTACATCATTAACATTAAGTGGTATTTCATTTTCTTGTATGAACTGCAGATACGTTCCTATATAATTTACTACATTCACATTTGTTTCCAATTCCTTACTAGTTAAAGGTAACCTAGATAAAAAAAATCAGCCTCATTTGCTGCACTTTTTATGTACTGTATATCAAAATTATAATTAGACAAAACAAAGCGCATCTTTCCATACGACTAGCAGCATATGCAGGTAATCCTTTTTTTGACCCAAAAATTGACAATGGTCTGTTAGCAATGTAAATTTTCTACCATATAAGTATTGATTATATTGCTTAACTCCATAGATAATAGCTAATGCTCCTTTATCTATAACTGAATATCATCTTTCAGGTTTTGTTAAGAATCTTGAACCAAAACAAATAGGTTTTTCAGTTCCATTCCTCTGGATTTAACTTAATACACACCTTATTCCATAAAGACTACCATCTTGTTAATCTCAAGGGTAATTCCTGATCATAATGACTCAATATTGTGACTTCACTTAGCTTCTGCTTCAAAATCTTAAACGATTTATTACAGGCTGCATCCCATTAAAATGGTGTATCTTTCTTAAAATTCGAAGCACTATTGAAAGTGAAGAGATGTACATATTAAAACATACTTTACTTAAGTCAAATGGTCAAAATCAGAAAACGTTTCTCGGAGATATTCGTCTCCATTCTCAGCTGTTTGGTGACTGATGACTGGCTGCCATCCCTCTTTTGATACACCCTGACCTTGATGTCCTCTAGTGGTAGTTCTACGTAACTTTATTAGTTTGTTTGGCAGCAGGATCTCAAAATTCAATAAGTGAACTTCTTCTCTGGTTTTGTAAATCTGTTCCCTAATATCCAATTCCAAAGCTGGAGTAACAGGTTTTAACAGTTTGATATCGTGTCCTATTTCATGATTATTCAACCAAAAGTGGTGAGCTATGGCCGACTTATCTGTTTATCTGTTTTTAATACTTCTATGGTGCTTTTTCAATCTGGTATTTAAATTTCTTATAGTTTTTCCCTATGTAAAATTTCTCACAATCTTCACAGTTAATCTGATAAATTCCTGATTTCATTTTGAATGGGATAGTATTTTTGAGAGGTTTATTGAGTAAATTATTCAAACTGTTGATTTTGGGGAGCCAATTGGATATTTAATTTTTTTAAATCTTCACAAATTTATTGAAAGCCCATGGATATGTGAATTTTTTACATCAGTTGACCACATTAAAGGAAACAGATAATAAAGATTGGAAGTATAAAAAATTGTGTATTATCCATGGGCTTTTAATAAATTTGTGAAGATTTTCAAAAAATTCAGTATCAGATTGGCTCCCCAAAATAAATACATGTTCACAGGTCTGAGTCGAATTCTTTAAAGGACTACCTGAAAATAAGTATCCTAACCTTCGCAAGTTTGCTGATCAATTGTTAGCTCTTTATGGATTTACTTCCGTATGTGAACAGATGTTTTTGAAAATGAGCCTCGTGAAATCAAAGAAGAGATCAAGAATAACAGTTGTCACTGGTATCTGTGTTATGGTTAAGTTCAAAAAACTTCACACCTGACATAGACAAATTAATGTCAAAGGAAGGTCACACAGGTACATGGACACCTTGTGAAGATATATTGTTGTCTCTTTTGTAAAAAATGTATCAATATTTGTCAAGTACTCGTGCTATCTATCAATTCCTCTGATACAATATAAGTTGTTGCTGTTCACCAATGGCGCTGGGGATTAATTGATCTGCATCATTTTCCCCTCTGGCTTACCAATATAAAGTCTGTAAGTTATCACTTTTAAGGCCTTTGCATTTGGCGAGATGTTGTTTGTTCAGGATGACATCTTCTTCACAGAGAGTGCACTTGGGTGTAGGTAGGCATCGTATCTTGTAGGGATGTTCTGCGAGGCAATCGTGGACAGTTGCCATCCTAAATATGGCCACTGCAGTCTTCCTTGGCATCTTTGGATATCAACTCTATCTTTAATATTCTTATAATCTTTATCTTTTAATTTATCTTCATCAAGTCTCTACTGTGTTTTGAAATGTTTAATGTTATTTAATTGTTTATTTATTCCTATTTGTCCTACAGGTTTTATTTGTTGTATTGCACCTTTCTTTGCTAATTGATCCGCATGTTCATTGCCCAAAAGTCTGACATGAGCTTGGATCCATTGTAGAGTGACTTGATTTCTAGTTTCAACTGCTTTAATTAGGCTTCTTGTTTCTTTAATATTTCTTGTTGTTTTATTATTGTAATTTACTATTCCATCTATGGCTGATTTTGAGTCTGATAAGATGACTATTTTTGGTTTTATGTATGCTCTATATAAAATGTTCTGTAATGCTGCTTTTGTAGCTGTTAATTCTCCATCATAGTGGTTTGACGTTTCATCTAATGTTAGATGCTGTGCAAAATGTTTACAGTAGACTCCTGCACCAGCATTTTTTTTTATTGATGAGGGATCCATCTGTATATATTCGGAGCCATTCTTTTTCTGGGTATCTTTCATTTTCCATAGCTATTGCTATGGCTCTCATTTCATCTGGTATATTGTTTTGTTTGTGTATTGTATATACCAGGTCATTCTGATATTGTATATCAATGTATTCTATTGGACTCGTTATCTCTATTGCAATTATATTTGTTGTAATTATATTCTTGTATTTTAAGTTATTAATATATGTTCTGAAGCTTATTTGAGTTTTTAAAATACAATAAAAGTATTTACAGTCAATTTACTTTGTTCATTACTCATTTGATCTATAAAAACGGAATGAAGCAAGGATTATTTTTGTTCCATTGCTGTAAATACGTTTGAATTACTACAATGTAGGCACATATTTTGTTCTGTAAGCAGTTGCCAGCACCGTACTGGTTTAGGAGCACACAACTAATATATCACTTAATTATGCCATGGACATTGTAGATTCAGCTTGAACACAAACAACCTCGAAAGAGGTATGTCTGATCTTGCTCTGGCTGTGAACAAAGTGGAGTAAGTTGCACATTACGTTTGTTCCACCCCTTTTCCCATCACTGTTATATAGGATGAAAACAAATTATTTACAAGAAGAAATAAAAGTACTAAAGTGCTGGCATATACAGGGGCAGAGACAATTAATACAGTAGGGACATTCTTCCTCAGGACAGGGAAATAAGTGGATAAGGCGCTTAAGAAAGGGACAAGGGTGTTGCAAATGAAGATACAGTTTAGTGACTGTAATCCACATAT
This sequence comes from Deroplatys truncata, assembly GCA_030765065.1. NCBI lineage: Eukaryota > Metazoa > Arthropoda > Insecta > Mantodea > Mantidae > Deroplatys > Deroplatys truncata. The sequence continues at coordinate 274,268,299 of CM060990.1, forward strand.
GCAACTCAGTGTTTAAGGTGTGATGAGAGCCGAGTTTTAGTTGTGCCAAATTTTTAAGTGTGTTGTACATAGCTATCTGTAATTGTGTACTTGTTAGGGATAAATTGATTCATTCAATCAAAAATATACTCTCAGTAGTTGCCCATGTCTCATACTATATGATGTTTCCCTAATTCTTTCCAAATACATCATCAGCAGGGCATTACCACAATACACAAACAGGTGTTGGTCATTCAATATGTTAAATGAGTGTGGTTAGCAAAATGTTTTCTGCAATGTTTATTTATTACCTGGTGCAACAGTTTGTTACAACGTATATTTGCATAGCAGTCATTGTACCAGTTTAGCATTGAAGCAGCCACACTGAATGAGCCTTAAAATTCATATTTTGAAAAGCATCACTTCTAAAGTTATGTTTATGAAAATCTTACAGCATGAACACATTTCTCTTGCGTCTTCATTTAGAAGGTTTCACTGGTAAGGGCATTGTGTATAGAAAATAAAACTTTCAGTAGGTTAGTTCACTGATTACTAAGATAAGAGATGCTGATCTTTATGGGTATAGCTGGAAGTAATAAAGCTGTGAAATACACAAAGCAGTCAGTAGTGTTTCTTTGTCCTCAGTAGTTATAGATTATAATTTGAACTAAATTTACTTTTGCAATATGCAGACTCCTGGAAGAAAAATTTAGCCATTATGCATGCAGGTGACCATTTAAATAGTAGTTCTTTGTGTATGAAAGCAAGCAGCATCTAACCTCAGTGCACCGCATATCAGAATGTGATGTTCATGCCTCAGCTTATGTTTTTAAGTCATAATGTAAGATGGACTGGGAAAATGAACTAAAATTTTATGCAAAAAGTAACATATATTTACTTAAAGGGGTGGGGGGAAATTAAAGAACTTTAACATATTTGTTACAGTTTACATCCACCTTTATAAAATATAATATAAAATTTCATTGTATTAGTGTGTATATGATATTAATTACAAATATCAAGTTACTTTATAACCTATAAGTAAAGGAATTGAGAAATAGCTCAGTCTCACTAATTTAATTGCGCAACATTTATTTCATATACTTTTGTTAAATATAATTTTGATAAAGGAGAAACATTTTATGGGTTTGAAAATAAACTGGATGCCTAATGTGAATAAATCACAGTAAATAAATAGGCTCTGAGAGGTATTTCACTTTTGAAAACTATCGGTCCCCATCGTACTTAAAGTGGCATAGAATGGATAATTATTGTAGAAGCCTTCAAGTTGTTTTTTGGGTGGGGGAGCGGGGGTTGATTTAGTCACTTTTGATCAAATTGAATGAATGACTGCATAAAATGAATGTAGAGATTAGCTCAGGGTTGTAAATCACTAAAACCATCTTATATTCATCCTAAGGATCAAGGAAGAACCCCAGTTGTTAAGCATGATGTACCAGGGATTCAAACCTGGTCTCACTGCAAGAGTGGCAAGAAATGTGCCCTTTTGTTGCTGCAGTAGCTAAAATGTGTTCTGAAAACTGTTTTAATTCAAGAATTATTTCAGCGTAGCACACATCATCAGACTTTTGGAAGGAATGTAGAAATTCTCTCTAGCAAATCTCCTAATCATCACGAAATGCAGTTATTAAGCCAAGGTTTAAAAACATATGTTTTTATTTGCACAGTATAGAGGATTATGTAGCAGATATTGAAGTAATCAGATGAGGAGAAAGGAATCATTAGAGCACAGTGAGAGAAAGTTTTGGGCAGAGTTTTGATGATAGAACAAAGATAAACCAAATCATATTTACCCTTCCTTAAAAAACTGAAGGAGAAAGATCTTATTTACACAAAGGCGGACAGAGGTAATTAACGTATATATTGTAATGAAAAGAAGCTAGAAACAGTGATGTGTATTGAATTTATTTAAAGGTGAGTCGGAATTGTTACACTAACATCACTTAAGTTTACTCACTTAACATGTTTCGGGAAACAGTTGTTCCCATCCTCAGAAGGTTAATTCGACAGTCGAATTAACCTTCTGAGGATGGGAACAACTGTTTCCCGAAACATGTTAAGTGAGTAAACTTAAGTGATGTTAGTGTAACAATTCCGACTCACCTTTAAATAAAGAGGTAATTAAATTGTAATTTTGGATCGGCAGATTATGAATTGTGCATGAGCAATCTTCTACAGACTGAGGATTACTTAGAAATTACTATGGATCTGACAAAATGGAGCCTTAAGATTGTGATGGACATGATAAAGGACAAAGTATGTTTTGAAGGAAAAAGAAAAAAGGAATCTCATATTGGACAATCCCACCACACCTAGTATATATGGATTGCCAAAAAAACACACCAGGCCAAAAGGTGAGACCAGCTATAAAACCGGTAAATTTCGCCACATATAACCTTTCAGTCTGGTTTACCAATGCAATTAAAAAACTCCTGTAGTTCCATAGTTTGAGCATCAAGAACACTTAGAACTTAATAGAAAGGATTAAGAATATTGAAGTGTCAGAAAATGATTTATGGGTATGTTTTGATGTGTCACTTTTCCTGAGTATCCCACAGGGTAAACTTTTAACTTATATCGTACAGTGCATTCATGACCTGCTCCACTTGCTTGTTGTTTCCGGCATCAGCGTCTCCTTTGCGTGGATTCCAGGTCATGTGGGCATCTCAGGGAACGAGTCTGCCGACGCCGCTGCCAAATCGGTGATTTTATCACCCAGAAGTTTTACCTCTGTTGTTCCCTTGTCAGATTTGTTTATTATTTTACGTCGCCGCATCCTCTCGCTTTGGAGCGATGAGTGGACGGCCCTCCAGGGGAACAAGTTGCGGGAAGTTAAACCTCTCCCGTTAGCCTGGGCTACCTCTTCCCGTGCTTCTCGTCGGGAAGAGGTAATTTTAACACGCCTTTGTATCGGACATTGCATTTTTAGTCATAGATATCTGCTCAGTGGTAACCCCGCACCACTCTGTGGGCAGTGTGATGCGCCCTTAACGGTGCGTCACATTTTAGAAGAGTGTCAGGTTTTAGCTGCATTGCGTGTTCATGTGTGTCTGCCTGTTGGCGTAGCCAATGTTTTGGCAGATGACGCGCATGCTGTTACATGTCTTTTACGTTTTCTAGGTGACTGTGGTTTTTATCAGCGCATTTGATGCGCTCAGTGTCTTTTAGATTTGTTATTTTATATTGCCTGTTTTACTGGGGGGCTCTTGTGTTTTGCCTTTTCAAGTTCCTGACACGTCTTTTTAATATTTTCTTGACCATGTTTTTAGAATTTGCCGTTTTGTTTTTTAGTGATTTTGATACCTTGGGTTAGTGGCCCGTATATTGGTTTTTGGGTTTTACCTTTTATACATTGTAAGGGCGCTGATGACCGTTGATGTTTAGCGCCCTTAAACCCGATTTGATCATCATCATTTAACCTATATGAAAAATTGGTTATATACAATTGGCTCCCCCTCAGGGGCTCACCTTATGTGAGTACGGGTTTTTGGCGCACCCGGGGGTTCCCGAGCCAATCATCGCCATATTCATCCCCTCACCCCCATCCGGTCGAGGTGGGTTCTTCAAGTGACCGGTGGACCCAAGGTAGGCTCTCGTGCGTTCTTTACATTCCATTCATACCGCACCTCACCATCGTTTCTTTCTTCCCTTATCACTTTCCGGCCATTTCGCACCACGACATTCGCATATCTCTCTTTTTCTTCCCCGCCGGCCTACCTTGCGTGCGAAACGCCCACACAGTTTTAGTTTCTTTTATCTTTTTATTTAAATCCTCCGTGGACACAGCCTGACGGATACCCGCGCACCGTGTGCGCAGCTGGGTGAGTGGGTAATGGCGTCATCCCCACCACCCGGGGTCGTCATGTAGGGTTGTTGTTCGTATCCGCTGTTCAACTGCAGTCCCGCGGGGGGGCCATTGCATGAGCTGCTGGCTTCCGACGGCGATTGGGTCCCTCTGTCTATGTTCTGGGAGGTGTGACCCTGGGGTGAGCTAGGTATAGATAGGCCACTCACCCAAGCCGGGGTAACGCCCGGGAAGTCAGAGCCCGAGGTCGGAGACGGTTGCAATGGTGGAGGATTTTTTTCCGCTATGGAGCACCCTTCCTCCATTACTACTAACAAGCGCCGAAAAGTTTATGTAACAGAAGTGACACCACCGACAACTGGTTGTTACTTGGTCATTTCACGAACCGAAGAAGGACAAAGTTTTGAGAAGGTGAACCCTTTCATCATACAAAAGGGGATTGATGCAATTGCTGGTGCGGTTCAGTCCTGCACTCGTCTACGGAATGGTTCCTTATTAGCCCAAACGAAATCCGATCAGCAAAGTAAGACCTTGTTGCGCGCTACGCTTCTCCACGGCTATCCCATCCGTGTGGAGAAGCACCGCACCTTGAATTCCTGTCGAGGCGTTATTACCACCCATAGCCTCGATGGTATATCGGACGAGGACCTGGTAGAATATCTTGCAGACCAGAAGGTGACAGCGGTCCATCGAGTGCAGGCCAAACGCGACGGCGTATTGGTACCCACTCGTACCCTGTTTATTACATTTGATGGCGTCGATCTGCCCACGAGCATCTCCGCAGGGTACGAACGAATTTCGGTGAGGCCTTATATTCCTAGACCTCTGCGTTGTTTTAAATGCCAACGTTTTGGGCATACGCAAGTCTCATGTAAGAGTGCCGTTAACATCTGTGCAACATGTAGCCAGCCCTCACACGAAGGTACCTGTTCAACAGCCCCCGTCTGCGTTAATTGTAAAGGGTCTCATTCTGCTTCGTTTGCCGACTGTCCGCGGTACTTGGACGAGAAGGCGATCCAGGAGATCCGGGTAAAGGAAAAACTCTCCTTCGCTGAAGCCCGGAGGCGTTACCATGCGCGCCAACCTTCACTCCTGCGATCTGGCACATTTAGTTCTGTTGTTGCCTCGCCGGTACCACGAGTAGATGCCGAAACTCAGACCTGGACCTTGACTGGATTAACCGCCACTACCATCCGGCCGTCCATTAAGGCTACAGTTACCAAGCCGTATAAACCTGGTCCCAAGTCCATGAAGTCGCAAGCCGTTGAAAAGAAACCCAAGCAGAAACTTCGCAGGGAAGATTTTTTAAAAGACCCTCCGCGTGCGCGCGGTAACAAAAGTTCACCTTCTCCTCCTCGGAGGTCGCTGTCCCAGGAAGGTCCTGGGACAAGCCGCGCTCAGCGGCACCCTTCACCCATCGCCACCCAGAACCGATTCACGGCGCTTGAATCGGTTTCTGGCACTGAGCGCGTGGGCCCTCCCTCCGAGGAAGCTATGGAGTCTGACCAACTCCATACAAAAAGCCCGAGCCCAAAGGTTAAACAAAAGGTAATTTTAAGCCGCCCTTCTAAATAGACAGTTTATCCCCTTTTTCTTAATGGCTATCCTGACCTGGAATGTACGTGGTGTACGATCGCATAGGGCGGAACTGCAACTTTTATTGCGTTCCCATTCACCTATGGTCGTGTGTTTGCAGGAGACCAAGCTTCGCCCTCACGACCCTTTCGATCTCCGAGGGTACACTCCGGTTCGCTACGATCTTGAACCGGAGGAGGGTGCTCCTGCTCATGGAGGTGTTATGTTGTTGGTGCGTAATGACGTTCATTTTCAAACTATCACACGTACGTCCGACTTGCAAGCTGTTGCCATTAGACTGCAGTTACCCGGTTTTTTCTTTTCTGTTTGTTCTGTGTATACACCTCCATCGTCTCCCCTCGCTCCCGCGGACATTCGATCTCTCCTGTCCGCTCTCCCAACACCATTTCTTCTGTTGGGAGATTTTAATGCCCATCACCCATTATGGGGTTCGCCAAGGGCTTGTGCGAGGGGAACTCTTCTTTCCGACATTTTTTATCAGTTCAATCTTTCCATCCTCAATACAGGTGCACCTACTTTTATTTCTGATTCTTCTGGTACATTTTCTCACCTGGACCTTGCCATCTGCTCACTCCAGCTTGCACGTCGTCTTCAGTGGAACGTCGTCGCTGACACCTACTCCAGCGACCATTACCCCTGCATCGTTTCTCTTCTGTCATACCACGTACAGCATTCCAGAGTACCTACCTGGATATTCCCAAAAGCCGACTGGAGTTTGTATTCCAGCCTCGTGCATTTTGACGACCAGCCCTTCACCGACATTAACGAACTAGTGCAGTATCTTACGTCTACTATTTTCTCTGCTGCCGAACGCGCCATTCCCCGTTCATCCTCTCAACCTCGGCGAATGCCTGTTCCGTGGTGGAACGAGGATTGTCGGGCCGCCGTTCGTGCACGTAGGGCTGCACTTAGGGTGTTTCGGCGCCACCCTACACTTGATAATTTGGTGACTTTTAAACAATCGCGCGCCAGGGCTCGACGCACTATTCAGGATAGCAAGAAGGCGTCGTGGGCTCGTTTTGTCGAGTCTTTTAATCGCTTTACGCCTTCATCTGTTGTTTGGGATAAACTTCGTCGCTTCTCAGGTAAAGTGTCGCATTGTACTGTTTCTGGCCTACAGGTTTCTAATGCCACCATAGTGGATCCGGCTGCCATCGCTAACACTCTGGGTGCTGCCTTTGAGGCGGTATCCAATTCGGACCATTATTCCGCCGGCTTTCGCTCTATCAAAGACCGGCTGGATTCCGACACCTTTAATTTTCGATCTGCTAATATTGAGTGTTATAATGAACTTTTCACAATGAGGGAGCTGGAGCATGCTCTTCATTGCTCTCGGCACTCCGCTCCTGGGCCGGACGGCATTCATGTCCTGATGTTAAAGAACCTTTCAGCCGACAGTAAACTCTTTCTCTTACAGGTCTATAACCGTATTTGGCAGGACGGCATTTTTCCTTCCGTTTGGCGCGAAGCCACCATTGTCCCTATACTTAAGCCTGGGAAGGATCGCCAACTACCTTCCAGCTACCGCCCTATCTCCCTCACCAGTTGCATTTGCAAGGTGATGGAGCGCATGATCAACGGGCGGTTGACATGGTGGCTTGAGTCTCAGAAACTTCTAGCGAACGCTCAGTGCGGGTTTCGTCGCTATCGCTCTACCGTCGACCATCTGGTGTCCTTGTCGACGCATATTATGAATGGATTTCTGAGAAAGTGTCAAACCGTGGCTGTATTTTTTGACCTGGAGAAAGCTTATGACACTTGTTGGAGGGGCGGCATTTTACGTACACTTCACGCATGGAATACCCGCGGTCGTCTTCCCATATTTCTTAGGGAGTTCATGACGGACCGCGTCTTTCGTGTACGTGTGGGCTCGGTTTTATCTCGTCGTTTTATTCAAGAGAACGGAGTACCGCAGGGCTCTGTACTCAGTGTCACACTTTTTGCGATTGCTATCAACCCCATTGTTGATTGTATTCCACCTGGCATTTCATCGTCCCTTTTTGTTGACGATTTCGCTATTTATTGCAGTTCACGGCGGACCTGTCTACTCGAACGCCGTCTCCAGCGCTGTATCGACCGTCTCTACGCCTGGAGTAACGCCAACGGCTTTAATTTCTCCGCCGAGAAATCCGTCTGCATCAACTTCTGGCGCCGGAAGTATTTCCCTCCGCCCTCTCTCCATCTTGGGCCAGGGATACTTCCGTTTGCAGACGAGGCGAAATTTTTGGGGTTGATTTTTGATAGGAAGTTGTGTTGGACCTCGCACGTTTCCTTTTTAAAAGCAAAGTGTGACCGTTCTCTTAATCTTTTACGTGTTTTAAGTGGCACATACCGTCCTTCTTCGCCTTTATCGCTCTTTGGTCCGATCCAAACTTGATTACGGGTGTATCGTTTATTCGTCGGCACGTCCATCTGTGTTACGTCGTTTGAATCCCATTCATCATCGTGGTATTAGAGTCGCTACAGGGGCCTTTACAACTAGCCCCGTGCCCAGTCTTTACGCTGAGGCTGCAGAGCCTCCGCTGTCTTTCAGGCGTGCGATGCTCTTATGTAGTTATGCCTGTCGACTTTCCAGCTTGCCTGACCACCCGTCCTTCGCGGCATTTTACGAGGATTCACTTGACCGGCAATATTTAGTTAGCTCCTCTGCTTTGCTCCCTCCAGGGGTTCGATTTCGACTGCTACTTCGGCATTTGGACGTTCCGCCAGCGCCGGCCCTTACCCGAGGGGAAACGCGTTTTCCTCCATGGTCGCGCGCTGAGGCCCACATCCAACTTGGGCTGACGTCGATGCCGAAAAATGCGACCCCTGCTTCTGTTCTTAGATCCGCCTTTTTAGAACTACAGGCGCAGTTCGGGGACTGTCATTTTATATATACTGATGGGTCTAAGACTGATGTTGGAGTAGGATGTGGCTTTGTTTTTGGTGTACAGAGTTTTACTTTTCGTTTACCTCGACAATGTTCAATTTTTACCGCCGAACTTTTTAGCATTTATCAATCTGTTTTATTCATTCAGCGGCACGACTTACGGCACTGTTTTATTTGTACGGACTCTCTGAGTGCCCTTCAGGCTATTCATGCGCTGTACACTTACCACCCACTCGTACAGCGCATACATGACCTGCTCCACTCGCTCGGTGTCTCTGGCATCAGCGTCTCCTTCATGTGGATTCCAGGTCATGTGGGCATCTCAGGTAACGAGTCTGCCGACGCCGCTGCGAAATCGGCGATTTTATTACCCAGATTTTTTACTTCTGTTGTTCCCTCGTCAGATTCGTATGTTATTTTACGTCGCCGCATCCTCTCGCGCTGGCGCGATGAGTGGACGGCCCTCCGGGGGAACAAGTTGCGGGAGGTTAAGCCTTTCCCGTTGATCTGGGGTACCTCTTCTCGTTCTTGTCGTCGGGAAGAGGTAATTTTAGCTCGTCTACGGATTGGACATTGTGTTTTTAGTCATAGGTATTTGCTCAGTGGTGACCCCGCACCCGTCTGTGGGCAGTGTGACGTGCCCTTAACGGTGCGTCACATTTTAACAGAGTGTCAGGTTTTAGCTGCATTGCGTGCTCAAGTGGGCCTGCAGTTGGCCTAGCCAACGTTTTGGCAGACGACACGCGTGCTGTAGAATGTGTTTTACGTTTTATTCACGACAGTGCTTTTAATCTGCGCATTTAATGCGTTGGGCGTCTGTTAGCTTGGTACTTTTATTCTGTCTGTTTTTTATGGGAACTCTTATCCCCAGTGGACATATGGCGCTCATGTCCCTCGCATTCTACAGTTCCTGACACGTTTTAATCCTTTACTGCCTATGCTTTTAGTGTGTTGGTTTTCAGATATTTGTCTTGTTCTTTTTATTGTTGTTATTGTTATTATTGTTATTATTGTTGTTATTGTTGTTATTGTTATTATTGTTGTTATTGTTATATTTGTTATTGTTATATTGTTAGTTTTAGCCTTTTGAACATCGCGGGTTTGTGTCCCGTTTTTAACTATGCGGTTCTTTTACCTGTTTTATATTTTGACCTTATCTTTTATACACTGTAAGGGCGCTGATGACCATAGCAGTTTAGCGCCCTTAAACCGCATATCATCATCATCATCATCACAATTGGCTTATAAATTGAATATGTAGTGGAATATTTAACCCTCATGGAAATATGCATTAATGACACTTTTTCATTCAGAAACAATTCTTTAGCCAAAGTGAGGGTTTAGCAATAGACAATCCTTGCCACCATTCTTGGTCAACTTATTTGTGAGTTTCCTGGAAATCCAAATAATAGAAGCATTTTTGAAGAACTTTAAAACTGCATAGTAGATACATGGATGATATTGTTACCATAGTAAACAAAAAAATCTTGCAGAGGATGCCCTAAAAGTTTTAAATTTATGCAACAGTTCAATGAAATTCACAATGGAAATTGATTCCAACAATGAACTTTGGCTTTTGGACATAAGGATCATTATCATTAGGAATGCTAAAAAACTAGAATTCGGGATTTATTGAAAAACTATGTATACCAACAATTGTATATAAAGAATTATGGATACAACCCGCCCAAGGGCACATAAACATGCTATATTCATCAGTTTGGTCTGCAGATTGAAAAACGTATGGTTGAATGATAAGGAATACAAGGAAGAGCTAGGTCATATCATGGAAATAGCAGACAAGAATGGTTTTACAAAGGATTTAACACAGAGCAAAATTCAAAAACCAAAAGAAAATAAGAACTACTACCACATTACAAAAAAATCACAGAAACTAAGATCTTTATAAAGTTCGTGTACTATCCTTGGGGATTTGATAAATTTCAAAAAATGTTTAAACCAGGTTACATTAAATTAGCATCAGTTAATATAGTCTAAATAATGCATTAAAAACCAATACCAAAGATAAAATTCCAAAGAATAAGATACTAGGTATTGTATACTAAATATAGTATATACCAAATTAAATGTGAGGATTGCCAATTTAAATAGGTAAAACAAAAAAGAACATTGGTTTGAGACTAAAAGAACACCTTAAACATGTTAAATACAAGGAAACAGAAAAATCTGCTACTGCCATCCATTTCTGGACAAAAAATAATATCCAAAGAAAGGTAAAATAAATGAAGGTGGTCTAAATGCCAATATATTTAACTATATTGGGAAAACCCTAGATACAAAAGAACGAGGATCATCTTCTGAATTTTAGTTTTCCATCAAAGGATCTCATCACAAAATACATCAAGTTACAAGGGACACTTACAGAGAAACCAAGGAACTTGTCAGTGGCTGTTAGCTGACAATGGAGACAAGATGTCTCCGAAACACATTCAAGATAACTGTAAAAAAAGTAGTGAAGTTATTAGAGTGTGTTTGCCACATTAAAATAATTCTTGCAATTATGTTATTTCACTGTGTTTTTCCTTATATTATTGGTACTTTAACTGTTTTAATACTTCAACTAATGTATTATATTTTAATTTTACTTTTTTAAGAACCTTTCTAGATTGGAAATATTGTACCAGACAATGAATGAAATAATTAAATGGAAAGGAAATCAGCTTAGGGATCTAAAACAGTAAAGCTGTGTTATCCAAGTACTGAGGAAAAATGCCAAATAGAATGCTTAGCTAGGCAGCTTAACTCAACATATATCCTACTCTTAAGTATAGTGCATTTTAAAATCATGTTTTAAGGCTTCTGTAATCGCATGTCAGCCCATCAGGTTCTATAAGATTAGATTTCTTTGTGATGGATGGCTTGATGTTTTTACTAACAACTGTTGGATGTCTTTTGCTATTTTGAGATAATTTTTACAAGTTTTAACAATATATGTAATCAGATTTTGTTTATAGTACTTTTTCCACATGCTGTAAACAAATTCGAACTGGTTTATACTACTGTTTTCTTTAAGTTAGCAACATTTCAAAATCTTTAGCCTCAATTTTGATGCATTCAGCTGGGTGACAGCAATCAAACTGCCATATTCCATCAACAATGGACATTTTGTTTTGATTTTAGTATCATAAATACCAATAATTTGCATGCTTTTATTTGGACTAACAGACAAGCAATTTTGAAATGAATATAAAACTTATTATTTTTTTCAGTAAAATATAATAAATAAGGAGCTTAGGATCGCTTATTGAAAATGTACAGGTTGGACTTTGTATTTAAAATTATCTGTAAAACCTTTCCAAAAAGCTGTTGCTTTTGTTTTTTTAATTCACAAATAAACAAGTTACGCTCTAAGCTATTAATGCAGTTGTATGTGTGTAATTGAATATAAACTATACAATATGGTCACTATATGACTTCCTGATTAAAGCACCCTTAGATAAATAAATGAGGACCAAAAACGAAACTATTTGTCCGTAGTGATCAGACATAAGCATAATGATGCCTTATGATACAGTTTATAGAACCCTGTTTGCTGTACCCAGGTTCTTGGGTTTGATTCGTGCTTTTAACCTAAGAAACTTTCCTTGCTCAAGGTGGCAATATTTTGTAAATAACATGACTTCAGATTTGTATTATTATGATGTGTTCAAACATCCCACAAAATAACACACATACTATACTATTGTCAAAGAATGTCAAAATTAGTAGTTTCCAAAGAATAATGTTAATAGTGTCCTAGGAACAAACTCTAGAACACATGGTGTACTCATATGGAAACAAAGTTGCCACACCACATCCCTGAGGAGTAAACAGCTCATCGTATGAGGTACGGGAACTATACTCTATGCCCTGACCGAATAGATGGTGTGCATGGTGCAAACATTGAAAGTCATGTGGTGGATGATGACACGTTTGTAGTTGCTGTGCTGGTGAGTGCTGAAGACTGCTGCTGCTTTTCATAAAAAAGAAGGAATGCTGGCTTCTTCCGATCCATGGATGTCATTTTTGGGTGTCCACGGATGAGCAGCTTCATGGTCTTTTTTGATCACTTCAGTACTTCTTTGTTTTAATGATGAACAACCATTATTACTGCATACCTCACCACAGGTGGGGTACACTGATGATGCATGAAATGAAATGGTTATTGGGAAAGGAAATTTGTGAAGGAAACTTTACAGGCCTAAGTTTAAGGTACTTCCCCGGAATTACCAGTTGAGAACTGAGGAAAACCTGGAAAAAATCTCAGGGAGGATGGTCCTGGCTGGTTTTGAACCACGGACCTTATGCTCACAAGTCCATGTTTTTGTGAGCTTGGCCACTTGTTCCGGTCACAGTACTTGATGAGGCACAGCATAAGATGGCTGCAGTGAACATAGCAGAGTTTTGGCGGAGGAAAACATAAGCCATGTCCTGTAGTGCAGGATGAACAAATATTCTAAGTTGACCATGGTGATTAGGGGTTCTGGCATGCAGAGTCTCCATGTGCCAGAGTAGATCAGCTAGCAGTTGTGCGAGACCCACCTTGCAGGTACTGGGTTGAAGGAAATCTTGGGATTCTTAGGAGTTTGCTGTAGAGAAGCTGCAATGATGAAGATTCCAAATCTTTATAAGCTGTCTGTAAATCCAGTAGAACAAGAAGTAAAGCAACAACTTAGCACCCAGCATGGTACATTAGGGCAGTCTTCATTGGTAGAATCTTTCCACATTGGCAGTTGTATGATAGACTGCTGTTCTTGAAGAGTGGATGCCACAGAACTTTGAAAGAGATTGGAAGAGATGCAACTAGAACTGTGTTCCTTGATCAGTGCTGTTGTGTTGCAGGCAACCATAAGTAAACCATCTTGATATTATAGCCTTAGCCATGGTGTGTGCAGAGATGTGACTATGAGAATGGCCTCTGGGCAACGCGTGGATCTGTTGATTGTGATAAGGCAGTATCGATATTCAAAAGGAGTTAGGAAGGTATCAAAATATGTCAATATACATATGGAGGAAACGTCCTAACTGAATAGGAAATTTGGCAATGTAGTCATGGTATGACAGAAAATGTTGGCTCGTTGGCAAGTGCGGGCCCATCACTGACAATATTTCTTAATCCCTGGCTGTGCAAAATCCTGGATGGCAGTTTCACTGAAGCTTTGACCTCAGGATGGCTAAGGTTGAGAAGAGACAGGAATATATGTTGTCAGAGTGGAGAGGTGACAAATAGATGTAGTCTTTCTGAAGAAGTTTAGTGTAACAATATAACTTTATTGCAGTGCCTTAGTGATGTTAGATTGGAGCAGTTGTGTAGCTCATTGTCTGTTTCCCAAAAGAGGGCCAATGCATTGAAATCTACTGCAGAGGAGACGGAATCAATGTGTAAAAGGGCATCAGCAGCTATGTCATGCAATATAACACATGTTTGATGCTGGTAGTGAAATAAGAAATGCTATCGAGTTGGCAAACTTGACGTGATTGGAGTCTGTTACTTTTCTGCAACAAGGCATATATGAGTAATGGTTTGTGGTCGGTGAATGTTGTAAATTGCCGAGCTTCCAAGTGAAAATGCTTTAAGCTTTGTAAATGGTAAGAGTTCTCTATCGTAGGCACTACAGTGATACTATAGTGGGCTCAGTTTTCTGGAGAAGCAGAGGGTTGCCAACAATCATGCTTGCTGGATGTAGTATTGCACCAGTGGCGTAACTCAAGGCATCTATCACCAGTGTAAAGATGTTGATGAATCCAGATGGATCAGTAAGGTTGCATGGGCTTTACATTTCTCAAAGGCTTGAAGGAGTTCTGGAGTGCAGTAGATGGGATGAGGGGTTTTAATTCCAGGGCTTGACAATACTGCAAGAAGTGAAACCTGGACTGTAGCAGCTTTCCGAAAAAGTTCTGTAAAATTTGTTTATGCCAAGGAATCTGTGTAGTTGAGAAATGGCAGGCATTGGTGATAATCTTTATAGATCTACAACTCTGTCTTTTATGGGGCATGCATCTTCTGTGGAGATCTTGTAACCTAGCAAGGTGATCTGCATGTTAAAGGTACATTTAGTGAGGTTGAGGATTCTGTGCTGTTCCTGAGTACATAGAAAGAGAGCTTTCGATTGCTTTAATGCTGTAATGTTCATCAGTGCTCCTTGAGGACACCAAGATATCATCCAGTCAAGCGACTGTGGAAAGCTTCATACATAAAGCATGAGATCATCTATGACACATTATGGAGCCCAAAGGACGTAACTGGAAATTCAAATAACACAGATTAATATGAATAATTGTGGCAATGATGGTGTTGGGGATGAGTCAGGGTTGACAAGGTTTTGATTGTATGTTTTCACAGATTTATTTTGGAGAATACAGTACAACCCAAAAGTTAGTGAGCATAGTCCTGAATGTGTTTAACAGGATATTGGTTCTGGATGTATGAGCATTTAGGGCTTTGTAATCTCCAAAGGATCCCAACCTTTCTCTCTCTTTGGTAGGAGATGGAGAGTAGAGGACCAGGTGCTGCCAGAAGGCTGCACTGTGCCTTCCCACAGCAGGATGTCAAACTCTCATCTTCACTATCCTGAGATGGTCTGGAGATAGTCTTCATGGGTGACAGGGTACTAGGGTCCTGGTAGTAGATGGTGTTGTGTCTGTCCTCTCTAGGCTGGCTGCTTGGGCGAGTCAGTTCAGGAAACCCCTTGAATTGTGCCTTCATAGGCACGATTATTCTGAATGCCTCGTAACTGGCAACCTGTGAAGAGGTTGCCTCGTAACTGGCAACCTGTGAAGAGGTGGCTAGTACCAATGTAGAAAAATTGGTGTATCCATTGAGTAAGCAGTGGTTGCAGCAGTCAACCAGTAAGTTGTAAAAAGAGAGGAAGCTACTCCAATTATTGCTACCTCCACATCAGTTGCCACAAAACACATCAGTCACACCATAAATTGAAATTAACCCTGAGACCAAGGTTTTAAGAGGGTGGACAAATTGTGAGGGCTTTCTATGTCCCATCTCTTTGAGTGTGAGGAGTTGCCTTACCAGCTTTTCTTAGAAGTCGAAAGGCAACACACTAATTTGGTTTTTCACTTTTGATAGAGCTGGTCAGGTTATGGGGTGGTGATGTCTTCCACTTCAGCAGTGAGTCGGTGATCGAGTGTAAGATGATGTAATTAAGTTTAGGCTTCTTAATAATGATGTTGGCAAGGTCTAGCTAAGCTTCGACTTGGGCAAACCTTAATGAAGGTCAATCCAGCCAAAATGGCGGTAAGCAAATGGCCACTCTGTATATTGTACCAGCCTGTTGTACTTCTACTTCACCATTGATGTTGGACATGTTGTGTTTTAAAGGGTTACCCTCGTACCAATCTGTTGTAAATAACACAATTTATATTATTATGATCTCTTAATTACTACTGTTCAAATTGCTCACAATTCCAATTTCCATCAAAATACTATAGCAACAGCAAAGACTATCAAAATTAGTATTTTCCAAAGAATAATTAGTAATGTCCAAAGGGAGTAAACTATGGAACATCTGGGGTACTCATGTGGCAACAAAAGTGCCACAGGTTTCTCAATATGGTTTTTTCTCCAGTTATCAAATTAGATAGTGAGCAAAACTGAAAGTTGTTGCTGAGAAAATGTAGCTCAGAATTTATAGTTTTTCTGTGTACTGTATCACACTGTGCACAACTATATACTGTTAATACTGAAATATTAACACAAAAAAGTGCTCTAGCAACATGTCCAAAAACCGTTTGTTTGGATCATTGCATCCACTCACCTATGCATAAATTAAACAAGATGTTATATATTGTAATGGACAGATTACATTATCATGCCTCTGAAACAAGTTCCCATAGCTCATGCCCATTTCTGTGTTGTTGCCTTTGAAGTTGTTTATTTGCATCTTGTTATATCTCCATGCTCACATCATGGGTTTCAAGTCAGACTTTAGGTAACCATGGGATGTTCTATATGCAGACCTAAGGCTATCCTGTTTATGTTTCACAAATTCCTTCATCAATCATTGCTATTAATTCAGTCTTGTTTTCCACATTTGTAGCACCTTAAGATTAGCGTATAAAGAGTTAAATGCCTTTGCAGTTACAGAGTGCTGAGTTTGAGGGACAGTGAATAGCATGCTCTTCTCCTCACCTTGATCTTTGCTTGCTTTCTACTAGATTACGCTCAAATGCATGAGCAGCAAGTAGAGGGGTAGATTGCTGTTTTATTGGCCAGATTTTACTTCATACAGCAGCTTCTTTTGTTAAATGCAACAATCTGCCATGTGCACTAAGTGAATATAATGTTATCTCTGGGTTTGCATAATTTTTATTTTAGGAAATGTTTAACAAATTAAAGTATTATGAACAAATAAAAAAATGCTAAGCTAAAATAATGTGCTTATGTTTTAGAAGGCTTTCTTTTCAGAATATCATTAGTCTGTTTTAATGGTGAATCTGTGAACAAAGCTATGCATATTTAATTTACTCACAATGTTACTGGTAACAGTATTTTTGGCAAAACTTACTACTCGCTCATGCACATATATACACAAACCCTTTGTTTACCCAGATGCAGCTGAAATTCCTTAAAATTTTCTGTTTGAGTCATATGCATGAACAAATGTGTATGTTACATTTCCTATATATTGCGAAAAATGGTAATAAACATAATTGTTATCCATGGGAGGGTTGTGTGACAAGACGTAACATAGACTTTTGTTCTATAAACCAATGCATAATTGTGTGCTCACTCACTCACATATAATGTATGCATACAAAAGAGCATAGCATTATTTTAAAGTTTTTTTTGTTGTTGTTTGAATCTACGTATAATGTTTCAGTCTGTGAAAATATTGTTCCTTTAAATATTAAACTTGAATGAACGCTTTTCTTTAACACTGCGACTTCATAACTACCTAGTTCATTGCTCCAAAGCCATGTGGGGCCTGTCTTTCCCCAACCTGATAGCCATCTACAAACATGCTATTCTTCCAGCAATAACATATGCAGCAAAGGTCTGGCACTTCTCGATATCAGTAAGAGCTAAAATGAAACTAATGCAAATCCAAAGATCCTTTCTCCTATTCGTGACAAAAACTTATAGAACAGTATCCAATGAAGTCCTGCAGGCAATCAATCTGGTACATTGATTAAGCTATTCTTCTCCACAATGATATACTTGTATTGTCAAGAGAATTAACTACAAACACTCTTATTGCTGGCCTAAGAACATAGAATTTCCAACTAAAGCAACTTCCAACAGGCCGAAATATGACTACATATGTTTGACATCACAGCCACAGAGGGACACGCTGACTATATGATTTACATGGGCAGCTCCAAAACAGAGCATTTTGTTGGGGCTAGCATGGTAGTCGAAAAAGACTCAAAGGAAATATACATCACAGCACAAAGACTGCACATACATCTTTCAGGCCGTAGAATACGTCCAATGCAAAGAACCGAAAGTTTGTTCCTACGCCATCAACATAGACTCTCAAGCAGCCCTTCTTGCAGTGGCCAACAGATTACAACTCATCCGTTAGCTGTTACAATAAGGAAGAAAATTGTCAAACTGCAAAAATACAATGCATATCACACTGCACTGGATCAAAGGGCACAATGAACTCTGAGGTAATGAACGAGCAGATTATTTAGCCAAGATTGCCACCAGTTATATAATCACCAACACAACACAATCCCAATGGAAATAGGTAAGCAGCACTAGAACAGCACTATATAAAAGTCTGGAATGCAACCTACACAAATTTCAGATTTGCACTAATACTTAACTATTCATTCACAGATTCTCCTTATCTCTTGGACCCAACTACATCCTCGTGCAATTTGTAACAAATCATGGCCACTTCTGATCCTACCTTCAAAGAATGAATAAAATCCCATTACCACTCAGTGACTGTCCTGAGGAGTCTATTCAAATGGCCCGTCACCTCCTGACGGAATGCATCATTTTTTCAAGAGAATAACCAACTGCACTACAAGGTCTTCTGCTGCCTCAAGCGATGAAACATCAGATAAACACTGTATATGTCTCAAGTTGCATAAGGATTATCTTCAAGCTACAAAATGATATGGAACAATAAAGCATTGTAAAATAAACACTAGATATCCTGTGATTTACCTAATGGTGAAATATGAGTTATGAATCGTTCATTGCAAATAAAATAAAGCACTTGTCTTTACAGTGATTAAGATATTTTTATTAACTTTCAAAATACAACTAAAGCGCCCTTTCTTCTGGCACTTCAACAGAATAATTTGCACATCTTCCCTCTTTCTATAGTTTGCCTTAACCTTAAAAGACAATATGGAGGCAAATGGGATACCTCTGTCTCTGGCGCATAAATGTTGCCATTAGCTTCGTCCTTTTCCACTCCCGCACTGTCGCCAAGTTGCTAATAACATGGTGTAAATATTTACATGTTATAAATTTCAGCTTTGAACACATTATTTAATGTGTTTTCTCTATCAGATTGTATCATTTTTAGAGCATTTTTGGATTTCTGTGGACACAAATTTCTTAAGAATGTGTGTTTTTCAGTAAAACTCCGACATTTGCTATTTCTATGTTTATCATTTAATAAGTAATAAACTAAACGGTAGAATGCAACAATATTTTTTTCTTAGCTAGGGTAGAGTCCTGATACCTACCCAGTTTGAATTCCCTATCTATAATAAGATGAGTGTTATAATTTTTTAAATTAAATATTTTTGGAAAATTCTATACCTATGAAGTAGAAAACTTAACCAGTGAGGAACTTTTTTTGTTATTGGTTTTACAACATGGGCCAAGTAAAAGGAAATGTTGAGGAGGGTTGGAGACACCTTTTAAATGAAGCCTGAGTCCTGTAACTTCTTGCATTCAATGTGTATGACAAACAAAAGTCATCCATTTATTCAGCTAACAGGTGGCAGACACGAGGTAAACTGCAGTAAAGGTTAACATCAGTTGCAAGTAAGTGTGTCCGTTCATAGCATTTAGAATACTGCGAAGTGTTATGTAGGGTATCTATTTAACGTTTTACATAAATATTTATGGTTATGGAGAGAGAAGATAGGAAGAGATGAAATGTTGATAAACTAAGAAGAAATGCAAATGAATAATGATTGTGGCTTTGCTGCATTGCTTTGGCCTTCATTGAAAACGTTAATAAAAGCTAAAGGAAAGTGAATAAATGGCCTTAGGAGTGGGTTTTACGAGAAGTTGTCTGTTCTATAGCTGGTGCCCACCGGTTTCAGATGTTATACTTGTATAGCAAAATTACTGTGTGAAGACAACAAACATGGCCATCTTGTTGCTATTGCACATATGCAATGGGAACTGCCAACCTAAATGAGAAGTGAAATCTGCGGAATAAGCAATGTGTTCTTACTTCTTCTTCATTTTCTTTTTCTGCTGATATAAACAAAATGGGGAGTGCTAAGCAAGCAGTGGAAGAGAGTGGACGTGTTAGGAGGAAGCTCCTGGAGTGGATGAAAGAGGGGCTTAAGTAACCATGGGAATTGGCATTGAGGTGTATAGAGCAAGAATTGGAACATTTAACAAGTTAAAGTGGAAGGATTCAAAAACAAACAAAGGTGTAGAAGAGATGGCAAACATGTTTCTGCTCACTTGTATAATAGGTATACTATTGATAATTGGTGGAGTTGAAATCAACCCTGGGCCAAATGGGGATCAGAACGTCATGGAACAAACGTTGGCATATATTAAAGATATGGATGAGAGATTAGGAATTAAACTCAATGGGATGGAAAACGAACTAATAGATATCAAGGGAGAGATCAAAAATGAAATGCAAGATATACGAAATGAGGTACAGAAAGTTAAAAGAAGAGTTGAGCTGCTGGAAGAGAGACACCGCAGATTCAATCTGGTTATAGCAGGAGTGAAAGAAAGGAACGGAGTATGGCCTGTAGATGAGGTCAGAGAGATTATAGAAGGAAAGCTTGGTTTGAAGTTACAGGGCTGGGAGATTAGAGAAGCATTCAGAGTGGGGAGAGCAAGAGGATCCAGAATGATAGTTGCAAGATTTACGTCAGTGCAGTTTGTGTATGAAGTATTGAAGAAATCAAAGTTACTAAAAGGAACAAATATCTTTATAAACAGAGATTTATCGGTGGAACAACGGGCCTTGAAGAGGGATTTAATTCAGCAAATGATCTTGGCAAGAATGGAAGGGAAACGGGCCTTCATAAAGAATCTACGACTGTGGGTCGACGGGCGCATGGTGACGGGATACGAAAGTGACTCAAGGAACAGTAGATGCCAGGAACGGGATATGGCTCAGCGAAATATATCCGAGACCAGAGAATGCAGAGGAAGTCCAAAGAGCGATCGGAGACCAGAGGACAAAGATCGACGCATGGAAGTTACATCACCGATACGTGGAGCTGGTGGAAAGAAGATGACGGTATCGGAGACAAGGCGTGGAGATGACGTAGCTAGAACGTCAGATCAGAGTGACGCAAGGACATCAGCTGGCGAAACAAGGAAACTGATTTCACCAAGGAGGGAGGAAGCTAAACTGGCACGTGATCTGGCTGTGGGTAGGGCGGGGGCGTGGTCTCAGAGTGATGGAACGGAGGGAGAGGAAAGTATTGTGTCGACACCCAGTGGGAGTATACTGGTTTTGGACAGAAATTTAGCGGGTCCGTCAAAGGAGAAAACTGGAATAGAATTACGAAGTAGGAAAGTGTTGGACAGGTTTAGAAGTAGAACAGGTTCACAATAGGGAAAGGGAAAAGGAAGAAGGAAGATCGGGTTCTGGAATTGCGAGGGATTAAAAAATAAAATATTTACAGGGAAGTTGAGACATCTACTAGAAAAGGTAGATTATTTAGGGGTAGCAGAAACCTGGCTGAGGGAGGTAAACATAGAGGTTAAGGATTATACATATGTTGGAATAGAAGGGGAGGGGTTAGCAGTGAGGGGAAGAGCCTCTGGCGGAGTGGGTTTATTTGTAAGACAATCCATGGGGAAAGTAGTAAGAGATACTTGGTCCAGGATTAAAAATGTTTTGTGGATTGTATTGGAAGATAAACTGATAAATGAGAAAACTATATGTTTAGGTGTAGTGTATAATGCACCAGCTCCCTCGCAATACCACAATCCTGAATTGTTGAAGGCGCTAGAGAGAGATATAAATAGGTTAAGAGAGAAGTACGGGAATACGGAAGTAATAATAATGGGGGATTTTAATATCAGAATAGGTGAAGGAGATGTGAATATAGAGTGTGATATGTTTGTTGGAAATGAAACACGTTCCAGAAGGGAGCAGTTCAGGCGAAGTAAAGATAAGTGTATTGATAAGTCAAGTGATGGTTTTATCGAATTTTGTGAAGTGAACGCTTTAGACATATTGAACGGTAAATATGGAGATGATTTGGAGGGAGAGTTTACTTTTGTTAATATGAATGGGCAAAGTGTCATTGATTATATATTATGGCCGATTAGCAAGGCATATACAATAGAAAACTTTAAGGTACTAAACTTTGTATCTAATAGCTCCCACTTCCCGCTGGTAGTGGAGATTCAAAGGCGATCAGAGGAAGTACGGGAATTCAGACGGGAATGGGGAAAGAATACTAAGCAATATATTGAATTTAAATGGAGGGAGGAACAGAGGATAGAATTTAAACGAACATTAGATTCCAAGCATGGTCAAATATGTCAACAGGGAATGATTGTTATGATAAGGAACCAGGAAATAGAGAATGTAAACAATATTTTTAATATGTTAATGCAAAGAGCAGGGGAAGGGATGAGAAGGGGGAGAGGCAGGGTAATAAAGGAAATAGGGTGGTATGATGAGGAATGCAAAATAACAAAAAAGGTGGTGAAACAGGCATTAGTAAGATGGAAAAAGAGAGGGTATGAGGAAGATAAGAAGGAATACCTAAAGAGTAGGAATTTATATAATGCACTATTAGAAGAAAAGAAACAAGAATGGAGAAATAAAGAACAAAGTAATTTGATTAAAGTATTGAGGGAAAACAATGCCAGCAAGGTGTGGAGAGTGTTAAAATCCACGTATAATAAATGGTTAGCTAAACCAAATATCACTTCAGCAGATTGGCCCCTCAGGGGCTCACCTTCTGTGAGTACGGCTTTTTGGCGCACCCGGGGGTTCCCGAGCCACTCATCGCCACATTCATCCTCTCACCCCCATCCGGTCGAGGTGGGTTCTTCTCGTGACCGGTGGACCCAAGGTAGGCTCTCGTGCGTTCTTTGCATTCCATCCATACCGCACCTCACCATCGTTTCTTTCTTCCCTTATCACTTTCCGGCCATTTCGCACCACGACATTCGCATATCTCTCTTTTTCTTCCCCGCCGGCCTACCTTGCGTGCGAAACGCCCACACAGTTTTAGTTTCTTTTATCCTTTTATTTAAATCCTCCGTGGACACAGCCTGACGGATACCCGCGCACCGCGTGCGCAGCTGGGTGAGTGGGTAATGGCGTCATCCCCACCACCCGGGGTCGTCATGTAGGGTTGTTGTTCGTATCCGCTGTTCAACTGCAGTCCCGCGGGGGGGCCATTGCATGAGCTGCTGGCTTCCGACGGCGATTGGGTCCCTCTGTCTATGTTCTGGGAGGTGTGACCCTGGGGTGAGCTAGGTATAGATAGGCCACTCACCCAAGCCGGGGTAACGCCCGGGAAGTCAGAGCCCGAGGTCGGAGACGGTTGCAATGGTGGAGGATTTTTTTTCGCTATGGAGCACCCTTTCTCCATTGTTAACAACAAGCGCCGCAAAGTTTTAGTAACAGAAGTAGCACCGCCAACAGCTGGTTGTTACTTAGTGATTACGCGTACAGAGGAGGGACAATCATTCGAGAAGGTGAACCCTTTTATTATCCAGAAGGGCATTGACTCAATTGCTGGTCCGGTTCTTTCCTGCACTCGGCTTCGTAATGGTTCGTTGCTAGTTCAAAGCAAATCCGAGGCACAAAGTAAGTCCTTGTTGAGCGCCACGCTTCTCCACGGTTATCCTATCCGTGTTGAGAAGCACCGCACCTTGAATTCTTGTAGAGGCGTTGTCACCACGCATAGCCTCGATGGTATCTCTGACGAAGACCTGGTGGAATATCTTGCAGACCAGAGGGTGACAGCGGTTCATCGAGTGCAGGCCAAACGCGACGGCGTGTTGGTACCCACTCGTACCCTGTTTATTACATTTGATGGCGTCGATCTGCCCACGAGCATTTCCGCAGGGTACGAACGTATTTCTGTGAGGCCTTATATTCCAAGACCTCTGCGTTGTTTTAAATGCCAACGTTTTGGGCATACGCAAGTCTCATGTAAGAGTGCCGTTAACATCTGTGCAACCTGTAGCCAGCCCTCACACGAAGGTACCTGTTCAACAGCCCCCGTCTGCGTTAATTGTAAAGGGTCTCATTCTGCTTCGTTTGCCGACTGTCCGCGGTACTTGGACGAGAAGGCGATCCAGGAGATCCGGGTAAAGGAAAAACTCTCCTTCGCTGAAGCCCGGAGGCGTTACCATGCGCGCCAACCTTCACTCCTGCGATCTGGCACATTTAGTTCTGTTGTTGCCTCGCCAGTACCACGAGTAGATGCCGAAACTCAGACCTGGACCTTGACTGGATTAACCGCCACTACCATCCGGCCGTCTATTAAGGCTACAGTTACCAAGCCGTATAAACCTGGTCCCAAGTCAATGAAGTCGCAAGCCGTTGAAAAGAAGCCCAAGCAGAAACTTCGTAGGGAAGATTTTTTGAAAGACCCTCCGCGTGCGCGCGGTAACAAAAGTTCACCTTCTCCTCCTCGGAGGTCGCTGTCCCAGGATGGTCCTGGGACAAGCCGCGCTCAGCGGCACCCTTCACCCATCGCCACCCAGAACCGATTCACGGCGCTTGAATCGGTTTCTGGCACTGAGCGCGTGGGCCCTCCCTCCGAGGAAGCTATGGAGTCTGACCAACTCCATACAAAACGCCCGAGCCCAAAGGTTAAACAAAAGGTAATTTTAAGCCGCCCTTCTAAATAGACAGTTTATCCCCTTATTCTTAATGGCTATCCTGACCTGGAATGTACGTGGTGTACGATCGCATAGGGCGGAACTGCAACTTTTATTGCGTTCCCATTCGCCTATGGTCGTATGCTTGCAGGAGACTAAGCTTCGCCCTCACGATCCTTTTGATCTCCGAGGATATACTCCGGTTCGCTACGACCTTGAACCGGAGGAGGGTACTCCTGCTCATGGAGGTGTTATGTTGTTGGTGCGTAATGACGTTCATTTTCAAACTATCACACTTACGTCCGACTTGCAAGCTGTTGCCATTAGACTGCAGTTACCCGGTTTTTTCTTTTCTGTTTGTTCTTTGTATACACCTCCATCGTCTCCCCTCGCTCCCGCGGACATTCGATCTCTCCTGTCCGCTCTCCCAACACCATTTCTTCTGTTGGGAGATTTTAATGCCCATCACCCACTATGGGGTTCGCCAAGGGCTTGTGCGAGGGGAACTCTTCTTTCCGACATTTTTTATCAGTTCAATCTTTCCATCCTCAATACAGGTGCACCTACTTTCATTTCTGATTCTTCTGGTACATTCTCTCACCTGGACCTTGCCATCTGCTCACTCCAGCTTGCACGTCGTCTTCAGTGGAACGTCGTCGCTGACACCTACTCCAGCGACCATTACCCCTGCATCGTTTCTCTTCTGTCGCACCACGTACAGCATTCCAGAGTACCTACCTGGATATTCGCAAAAGCCGACTGGAGCTTGTATTCCAGCCTCGTGCATTTTGACGACCAGCCCTTCTCCGACATTAACGAACTAGTGCAGTACCTTACGTCTACTATTTTCTCTGCTGCCGAACGCGCCATTCCCCGTTCATCCTCTCACCCTCGGCGAATGCCTGTTCCGTGGTGGAATGAGGATTGTCGGGCCGCCGTTCGTGCTCGTAGGGCTGCACTTAGGGTGTTTCGGCGCCACCCTACAATTGATAATTTGGTGACTTTTAAACAATCGCGCGCCAGGGCTCGTCGCAATATTCAGGATAGCAAGAAGGCGTCGTGGACTCGTTTTGTCGAGTCTTTTAATCGCTTTACGCCTTCATCTGTTGTTTGGGATAAACTTCGTCGCTTCTCAGGTAAAGTGTCGCATTGTACTGTTTCTGGCCTACAGGTTTCTAATGCCACCATAGTGGATCCGGCTGCCATCGCTAACACTCTGGGTGCTGCCTTTGAGGCGGTATCCAATTCGGACCATTATTCCGCCGGCTTTCGCTCTATCAAAGACCGGCTGGATTCCGACACCTTAATTTTCGATCTGCTAATATTGAGTGTTATAATGAACTTTTCACAATGAGGGAGCTGGAGCATGCTCTTCATTGCTCTCGGCACTCCGCTCCTGGGCCGGACGGCATTCATGTCCTGATGTTAAAGAACCTTTCAGCCGACAGTAAACTCTTTCTCTTACAGGTCTATAACCGTATTTGGCAGGACGGCATTTTTCCTTCCGTTTGGCGCGAAGCCACCATTGTCCCTATACTTAAGCCTGGGAAGGATCGCCAACTACCTTCCAGCTACCGCCCTATCTCCCTCACCAGTTGCATTTGCAAGGTGATGGAGCGCATGATCAACGGGCGGTTGACATGGTGGCTTGAGTCTCAGAAACTTCTAGCGAACGCTCAGTGCGGGTTTCGTCGCTATCGCTCTACCGTCGACCATCTGGTGTCCTTGTCGACGCATATTATGAATGGCTTTCTGAGAAGGTGTCAAACCGTGGCTGTATTTTTTGACCTGGAGAAAGCTTATGACACTTGTTGGAGGGGCGGCATTTTACGTACACTTCACGCATGGAATATCCGCGGTCGTCTTCCCATATTTCTTAGGGAGTTCATGACGGACCGCGTCTTTCGTGTACGTGTGGGCTCGGTTTTATCTCGTCGTTTTATTCAAGAGAACGGAGTACCGCAGGGCTCTGTACTCAGTGTCACACTTTTTGCGATTGCTATCAACCCCATTGTTGATTGTATTCCACCTGGCATTTCATCGTCCCTTTTTGTTGACGATTTCGCTATTTATTGCAGTTCACGGCGGACCTGTCTACTCGAACGCCGTCTCCAGCGCTGTATCGACCGTCTCTACGCCTGGAGTAACGCCAACGGCTTTAATTTCTCCGCCCAGAAATCCGTCTGCATCAACTTCTGGCGCCGGAAGTATTTCCCTCCGCCCTCTCTCCATCTTGGGCCAGGGATACTTCCGTTTGCAGACGAGGCGAAATTTTTGGGGTTGATTTTTGATAGGAAGTTGAGTTGGACCTCGCACGTTTCCTTTTTAAAAGCAAAGTGTGACCGTTCTCTTAATATTTTACGTGTTTTAAGTGTCACATCCTGGGGAGCTGATCGGACCGTTCTTCGCCTTTATCGCTCTTTGGTCCGATCCAAACTTAATTACGGGTGTATCGTTTATTCGTCGGCACGTCCATCTGTGTTACGTCGTTTGAATCCCATGCATCATCGTGGTATTAGAGTCGCTACAGGGGCCTTTACAACTAGCCCCGTGCCCAGTCTTTACGCTGAGGCTGCAGAGCCATCGCTGTCTTTCAGGCGTGAGATGCTCTTATGTAGCTATGCCTGTCGACTCTCCAGCTTGCCTGACCACCCGTCCTTCGCGGCATTTTACGAGGATTCACTTGACCGGCAATATTTAGTTAGCTCCTCTGCTTTGCTCCCTCCAGGGGTTCGATTTCGATTGCTACTTCGGCATTTGGACGTTCCGCCAGCGCCGGCCCTTACCCGAGGGGAAACGCGTTTTCCTCCATGGTCGCGCGCTGAGGCCCACATCCAACTTGGGCTGACGTCGATGCCGAAAAATGCGACCCCTGCTTATGTTCTTAGATCCGCCTTTTTAGAACTACAGGCGCAGTTCGGGGACTGTCATTTTATATATACTGATGGGTCTAAGACTGATGTTGGAGTAGGATGTGCCTTTGTTTTTGGTGTACAGAGTTTTACTTTTCGTTTACCTGGACAATGTTCAATTTTTACCGCCGAACTTTTTAGCATTTATCAATCTGTTTTATTCATTCAGCGGCACGACTTACGGCACTGTTTTATTTGTACGGACTCTCTGAGTGCCCTTCAGGCTATTCATGCGCTGTACAATTACCACCCACTCGTACAGCGCATACATGACCTGCTCCACTCGCTCGGTGTCTCTGGCATCAGCGTCTCCTTCATGTGGATTCCAGGTCATGTGGGCATCTCAGGTAACGAGTCTGCCGACGCCGCTGCGAAATCGGCGATTTTATTACCCAGATTTTTTACTTCTGTTGTTCCCTCGTCAGATTCGTATGTTATTTTACGTCGCCGCATCCTCTCGCGCTGGCGCGATGAGTGGACGGCCCTCCGGGGGAACAAGTTGCGGGAGGTTAAGCCTTTCCCGTTGATCTGGGGTACCTCTTCTCGTTCTTGTCGTCGGGAAGAGGTAATTTTAGCTCGTCTACGGATTGGACATTGTGTTTTTAGTCATAGGTATTTGCTCAGTGGTGACCCCGCACCCGTCTGTGGGCAGTGCGACGTGCCCTTAACGGTGCGTCACATTTTAACAGAGTGTCAGGTTTTAGCTGCATTGCGTGCTCAAGTGGGCCTGCCTGTTGGCCTAGCCAACGTTTTGGCAGACGACACGCGTGCTGTAGAATGTGTTTTACGTTTTATTCACGACAGTGCTTTTAATCTGCGCATTTAATGCGTTGGGCGTCTGTTAGCTTGGTACTTTTATTCTGTCTGTTTTTTATGGGAACTCTTATCCCCAGTGGACATATGGCGCTCATGTCCCTCGCATTCTACAGTTCCTGACACGTTTTAATCCTTTACTGCCTATGCTTTTAGTGTGTTGGTTTTCAGATATTTGTCTTGTTCTTTTTATTGTTGTTATTGTTATTATTGTTATTATTGTTGTTATTGTTGTTATTGTTATTATTGTTGTTATTGTTATATTTGTTATTGTTATATTGTTAGTTTTAGCCTTTTGAACATCGCGGGTTTGTGTCCCGTTTTTAACTATGCGGTTCTTTTACCTGTTTTATATTTTGACCTTATCTTTTATACACTGTAAGGGCGCTGATGACCATAGCAGTTTAGCGCCCTTAAACCGCATATCATCATCATCATCATCATCATCATTCAGCAGATTGGATGGAGTATTTTAAAATGTTATTCGAGGAGGAGGGCTTTACCAAGATGAAGCCAGTGGCGGATTTTGGAGTGGGATACATAGATATATTAGATAGTGAAGTAACAGATGAGGAGGTAGTGAAACAAGTGAAGGTAATGAAAAACAATAAGGCAACAGGTATTGATGGAATTCCTCCCGAGTTTATCAAAGAATGGTGTAGCGATGAGACTAGAGTAAAGATGTTTACTGATTTGTTTAATGTAATAAAAACCAAGGGGTATATACCGAAGCATTGGAGGAAAGCAATAATTCATCCTATATATAAAGGTAAGGGGAGTGTTGATAAGCCCAATAATTACAGGGGAATAGCATTACTTTCAAATGTTGGAAAGATTTTCACAGGGATTTTAGCTAATAGGATACAAAACTGGGTAGAGGAATATAATATCCTCTCGGAGTTTCAAATGGGTTTCCGCAAGAGGAGGAGAACGGTAGATAACTTATTCATAATTAAAACTCTGGTGGATAAGTATTTAAAAGAAAAAAGGGGAAAATTATACATGGCATTTGTTGATTTGGAGAAAGCGTATGACCGCATTGATTTAAATTTGTTGTGGCACAAACTTTTGAGGAAGGGAGTAAGCCAACAGATGGTAAATTTATTTAAAGCTCTATACAAGGACAACACATTCTGTGTGAAAGTAGGAGTAGGATTGGTGACAAAAGAAGTAAATCAAAGGAAGGGGCTACGACAAGGATGTAAATTAAGTCCAGTGTTATTTAATCTGTACATTGATGATATCCTCACTGAGATAAGAAGGAATAATAGTTGGTTGCCTACGATAAATAAGGTATCAATCCCTGGGTTATTATTCGCTGATGATTTAGTGATAGGATCAGTTTCAACGATTGGTCTGAAGCAGTCCCTACAGCAAATGAATAAATACTGCGATGAGTGGAATTTGAAAGTAAATCAAGAGAAGACTCAAATTATAGTGTTTAAGAAAGGTGCCAAACTGAGCAAGTATGAAAAGTGGAAGAATGGAGAGAAGGAATATAAAGTGGTCAGAGACTGTATATATTTAGGGGTTAAAATGGATGGGGGCGGAAAATGGGAGAAACAGAAGAAACTGGTATTGACAAAGGGGAAAGGGGCAATGGCAGCGATTAGAGGGTGCAAATATAGAATACCAGATATAAATGTTAAATGGCTAGAGAAAATATATAACACAGTAGTTGAAGCAAAAATGTTATATGGTAGTGAAATATGGGGAGTAGAACAAGGCTGGGAAGAGATAGATATGGTACATAGGAGTTTCTGTAGAGAAGTTTTAGGCCTGCCAAATGCTACAGTTAAGGAATTTGCTCTAATTGAAATGCAGAGAGTGGGGGGGAAAGGGGTAATAATGGAGAGAGCTCTTAAATATTGGTACAGACTATTAAATTTAGAAGAGAAGAACTTGTTGAGGCAGTGTTTGGAATTCCAAGAAAGGAGCTTAAAGAAGAATGGGTGGAGTTATAGTATACAAACTAATTTGGAAAATAGTGGTCTAGGGGAAATCTGGAGAAGGAGGGAAAATAATGTTAAGGGTTTCTGGAAAGAAGCTAGGCAGAGGTTTGAAGATATAGAGATACAACATTTATTTATCAACATTGGGAACAAAAGTTCCTTGGAATCATATATATTAATAAAAAATGTATGGGCTAGAGAACAGTACGTGGATAACACAAACAAGGAACAAAGAGAAAGTATTGCCTGGGCACGAGCAGGTGCATGGAAATTAATAGGAATGAGAAATGGGTTCCCACAGAATCAGTGCCCAATATGTGAGGAAAGAGAAGATTTAGAACATATCGTTTTTGACTGTAAAGGTACACAACATTGGAGAAAGGTAGCTATAAATGGGAAATGGTTAAATCGGGACAGGAAAGTAGCTTTAAGCAAGATTTTTAACAAGGATAGTAAAAGGGTAGGAGAATACTTGTCCAAAGTTAAAAAGAAATGGTTATGGACAATAAAAAGAGATGTAAATTAATTTCATCAAGTGATGTTAAGTTTTGTAATTATATTATTATTAGTATATTATTATTATTATTATTATTATTATTATTATTATTATTATTATTATTATTATTATTATATATTATTACTAGAAGATTATTATTTTGGTACCATTACTATTATTTTTATTATTATTATTATATATTATTACTAGAAGATTATTATTTTGGTACCATTTCTATTATTTTTATTATTATTATTATTATTATTATTATTATTATTATTATTATTATTATTATCATCATTTTTTATGTTATAATAAGAGTGTAATATGGGTAGAATATGGCAAGATAACAGCTTGGGCTGATGTATAGCCATATTCTAAGGAAGATTGCTAGCACAAATAAATAAATAAATAAATAAACATAATGCATTGTTATTAACAGTTATTACAGGAAACAAAATGGCTTGCGGAAAATGTGAAAATATATACACGATACTAACTATTAATTAAGAAGTTGCTTTGCAGTAACCACTGGTAAGATAATTATCGTAAGTTATATAGAAAGAAACCAACTCTAACCTAACCTCCCGTAAATCAGAAACGTAAGCTTAGGAATGCATGTGAATGAAGTGAGTGTGCTTTGGTGTAACCACTGGTAGCTAATTAAGGTAAGCTTATTTAAAAAAGACTAGCCCTAACCTAACCTCCCATGAATCAGAAACCTAAGCTTATATAAGAAAAAACGAAACCTAACTTTACCACTCATAACCTAAGCTTAGGAGCGCACACTTGCTTCGCTCGCGTGCTTTGATGTAACCACTGGTAACTAATTAAAGTAAGTTTATATAAAAAAAACTAACCCTAACCTAACCTCATCTCCTGTGAATCAGTAACCAAACTAAACTTAACCTAACCTCCCATGAATCAGGAACCTTATTTAAAAAAAAAAAAAATTAAACCTAACCTAACCTCCCATGAATCAGAAACGAAGCTTATATATAACAAAAATGAAACCTAACCTCCGTAAATCAGAAACGTAAAAAACTAATAAATCTAAAATAAAAAGTAGTTAGGAATACACGCTGTGAGCATTGGCGGTATCTTACTGGCTTTGGCGGTATTTGTTATTCATATGTTGCCAGCATTGTGTTGGAGCTAGAGGATGACGTAGGGTGACATCTGTAGGAGATGTACATCAGTTTAATTGCTTTTGAAGACCAACATAATGTAGGTTATCCGATTATTCAAGTAAAATGACTGTTAGTAAGGCAGTAAAGGAAACAGCTATGGCTACTGGGTGTTCAGAAACAGTAGTATATAGGATAAAAAAAGGAGCGAATGAAAGGATCTCTAAGGATCCATCAAAAAGAAAGCAAAAAGGTTGGGGAAAACAAAAACATACTAGGTTAACGCACTATGATGAAACAGTACAAAGCAGAGTGCGGTGCATTGTTCATTCTTTGTTGTTTGAAAACATTCCACTCATGTTGGATGTAATTTTGTCGAGGGTGAACCGTGATGAATACCCTACTAACTTAAAGCTTTTACCATTTTGTAACTCCATATTTCTTTGGTAGTATGTTTTTATGCCTGTAAAATCGTATTTTGAAGTACTAAAAACACAAAGAAGAGAGCTAAAATGCACAGATGCATTAGCATGATATGCGCTTTAATTATTACATCACCTGGTTACACAAAAATGGAAATTTTGAAAATTTATCATACATAAAGATATTCAAATTGATGTATACAGAAAAGCAATGTTTTAATTCCTTTGCAATTCATTTGCAGTTTGTAGTTTGAAAATAATGTACTTTTAAATAAAGACGAATGAACTCAGATTTCTCTGCTCTGATTAGGCTGTTTTTAGGTTTAAATAGAGACTTTGGTACTCCTCCTTCAAGTATTTCACCATAACTTGCAGATCCTTCTTTTTTCCTTCATAATTGGCAGGTCATCTGGATACACATGATATAAAATTGAAAATGTCCCACCATTATGACATTTCTTAGTGTCACAACTAAATGATATTGGGACAGTATTATTGTGTTATGTGATTTCCTGACATGTACACCTCTAGGTTCATCTTCAGTAAATTTCATCCACATAGCCTCTGTTAATCTTAGTTCTTTATTCTTCACATTGCCTCTGGTCAGTGGTTCAAATCTTTTTAATTCATTCCCCTCAGGGGCTCACCTTATGTGAGTACGCGTTTTTGGCGCACCCGGGGGTTCCCGAGCCAATCATCGCCATATTCATCCCCTCACCCCCATCCGGTCGAGGTGGGTTCTTCAAGTGACCGGTGGACCCAAGGTAGGCTCTCGTGCGTTCTTTGCATTTCATTCATACCGCACCTCACCATCGTTTCTTTCTTCCCTTATCACTTTCCGGCCATTTCGCACCACGACATTCGCATATCTCTTTTTCTTCCTCGCCGGCCTACCTTGCGTGCGAAACGCCCACACAGTTTTAGTTTCTTTTATCTTTTTATTTAAATCCTCCGTGGACACAGCCTGACGGATACCCGCGCACTGGTGCGCAGCTGGGTGAGTGGGTAATGGCGTCATCCCCACCACCCGGGGTCGTCATGTAGGGTATGTGTTCGTATCCGCTGTTCAACTGCAGTCCCGCGGGGGGGCCATTGCATGAGCTGCTGACTTCTGACGGCGATTGGGTCCCTCTGTCTATGTTCTGGGAGGTGTGACCCTGGGGTGAGTCTGGTATAGATAGGCCACTCACCCAAGCCGGGGTAACGCCCGAGAAGTCAGAGCCCGAGGTCGGAGACGGTTGCAATGGTGGAGGATTTATTTCGCTATGGAGCACCCTTCCTCCATTACTACTAACAAGCGCCGAAAAGTTTATGTAACAGAAGTGACACCACCGACAACTGGTTGTTACTTGGTCATTTCACGAACCGAAGAAGGACAAAGTTTTGAGAAGGTGAACCCTTTCATCATACAAAAGGGAATTGATGCAATTGCTGGTGCGGTTCAGTCCTGCACTCGTCTACGGAATGGTTCCTTATTAGCCCAAACGAAATCCCATCAGCAAAGTAAGACCTTGTTGCGCGCTACGCTTCTCCACGGCTATCCCATCCGTGTGGAGAAGCACCGCACATTGAATTCCTGTCGAGGCGTTATTACCACCCATAGCCTCGATGGTATATCGGACGAGGACCTGGTAGAATATCTTGCAGACCAGAAGGTGACAGCGGTCCATCGAGTGCACGCAAAACGCGACGGCGTTTTGGTACCCACTCGTACCCTGTTTATTACATTTGATGGCGTCGATCTGCCCACGAGCATCTCCGCAGGGTACGAACGAATTTCTGTGAGGCCTTATATTCCTAGACCTCTGCGTTGTTTTAAATGCCAACGTTTTGGGCATACGCAAGTCTCATGTAAGAGTGCCGTTAACATCTGTGCAACATGTAGCCAGCCCTCACACGAAGGTACCTGTTCAACAGCCCCCGTCTGCGTTAATTGTAAAGGGTCTCATTCTGCTTCGTTTGCCGACTGTCCGCGGTACTTGGACGAGAAGGCGATCCAGGAGATCCGGGTAAAGGAAAAACTCTCCTTCGCTGAAGCCCGGAGGCGTTACCATGCGCGCCAACCTTCACTCCTGCGATCTGGCACATTTAGTTCTGTTGTTGCCTCGCCGGTACCACGAGTAGATGCCGAAACTCAGACCTGGACCTTGACTGGATTAACCGCCACTACCATCCGGCCGTCCATTAAGGCTACAGTTACCAAGCCGTATAAACCTGGTCCCAAGTCCATGAAGTCGCAAGCCGTTGAAAAGAAACCCAAGCAGAAACTTCGCAGGGAAGATTTTTTAAAAGACCCTCCGCGTGCGCGCGGTAACAAAAGTTCACCTTCTCCTCCTCGGAGGTCGCTGTCCCAGGAGGGTCCTGGGACAAGCCGCGCTCAGCGGCACCCCTCACCCATCGCCACCCAGAACCGATTCACGGCGCTTGAATCGGTTTCTGGCACTGAGCGCGTGGGCCCTCCCTCCGAGGAAGCTATGGAGTCTGACCAACTCCATACAAAAAGCCCGAGCCCAAGGGTTAAACAAAAGGTAATTTTAAGCCGCCCTTCTAAATAGACAGTTTATCCCCTTTTTCTTAATGGCTATCCTGACCTGGAATGTACGTGGTGTACGATCGCATAGGGCGGAACTGCAACTTTTATTGCGTTCCCATTCACCTATGGTCGTGTGTTTGCAGGAGACCAAGCTTCGCCCTCACGACCCTTTCGATCTCCGAGGGTACACTCCGGTTCGCTACGATCTTGAACCGGAGGAGGGTGCTCCTGCTCATGGAGGTGTTATGTTGTTGGTGCGTAATGACGTTCATTTTCAAACTATCACACTTACGTCCGACTTGCAAGCTGTTGCCATTAGACTGCAGTTACCCGGTTTTTTCTTTTCTGTTTGTTCTGTGTATACACCTCCATCGTCTCCCCTCGCTCCCGCGGACATTCGATCTCTCCTGTCCGCTCTCCCAACACCATTTCTTCTGTTGGGAGATTTTAATGCCCATCACCCACTATGGGGTTCGCCAAGGGCTTGTGCGAGGGGAACTCTTCTTTCCGACATTTTTATCAGTTCAATCTTTCCATCCTCAATACAGGTGCACCTACTTTTATTTCTGATTCTTCTGGTACATTTTCTCACCTGGACCTTGCCATTTGCTCACTCCAGCTTGCACGTCGTCTTCAGTGGAACGTCGTCGCTGACACCTACTCCAGCGACCATTACCCCTGCATCGTTTCTCTTCTGTCGCACCACGTACAGCATTCCAGAGTACCTACCTGGATATTCGCAAAAGCCGACTGGAGCTTGTATTCCAGCCTCGTGCATTTTGACGACCAGCCCTTCTCCGACATTAACCAACTAGTGCAGCACCTTACGTCTATTATTTTCTCTGCCGCCGAACGCGCAATACCCCGTTCATCCTCCCAACCTCGGCGGTCACCTGTTCCGTGGTGGAACGAGGATTGTCGGGACGCCGTTCGTGCCCGTAGGACTGCACTTAGGGTGTTTCGGCGACACCCTACACTTGATAATTTGGTGACTTTTAAACAATCGCGCGCCAGGGCTCGTCGCATTATTCAGGATAGCAAGAAGGCATCTTGGGCTCGTTTTGTCGAGTCTTTTAATCGTTTTACGCCTTCATCCGTTGTTTGGGATAAACTTCGTCGCTTCTCAGGTAGTGTCACATTGTACTGTTTCTGGCCTTCAGGTTTCTAATGCCACCATAGTAGATCCGGCTGCCATCGTTAACACACTGGGTGCTGCCTTTGAGGCGGTATCCAATTCAGACCATTATTCCGCCGGCTTTCGCTCTATCAAAGACCGGCTGGATTCCGACACCTTTAATTTTCGATCTGCTAATATTGAGTGTTATAATGAACTTTTCACAATGAGGGAGCTGGAGCACGCTCTTAATTGCTCTAGGCACTCCGCTCCTGGCCCGGACGGCATTCATATCCTGATGTTAAAGAACCTTTCAGCCGACAGTAAACTCTTTCTCTTACAGGTCTATAACCGTATTTGGCAAGACGGCATTTTTCGTTCCGTTTGGCGCGAAGCCACCATTGTCCCTATACTTAAGCCTGGGAAGGATCGCCAACTACCTTCCAGCTACCGCCCTATCTCCCTCACCAGTTGCATTTGCAAGGTGATGGAGCGCATGATCAACGGGCGGTTGACATGGTGGCTTGAGTCTCAGAAACTTCTAGCGAACGCTCAGTGCGGGTTTCGTCGCTATCGCTCTACCGTCGACCATCTGGTGTCCTTGTCGACGCATATTATGAATGGATTTCTGAGAAAGTGTCAAACCGTGGCTGTATTTTTTGACCTGGAGAAAGCTTATGACACTTGTTGGAGGGGCGGCATTTTACGTACACTTCTCGATTGGAATATCCGCGGTCGTCTTCCCATATTTCTTCGGGAGTTTATGACGGACCGCGTCTTTCGCGTACGTGTGGGCTCGGTTTTATCTCGTCGTTTTATTCAAGAGAACGGAGTACCGCAGGGCTCTGTACTCAGTGTCACACTTTTTGCGATTGCTATCAACCCCATTGTTGATTGTATTCCACCTGGCATTTCATCGTCCCTATTTGTTGACGATTTCGCTATTTATTGCAGTTCACGGCGGACCTGTCTACTCGAACGCCGTCTCCAGTGCTGTATCGACCGTCTCTACGCCTGGAGTAACGCCAACGGCTTTAATTTCTCCGCCGAGAAATCCGTCTGCATCAACTTCTGGCGCCGGAAGTATTTCCCTCCGCCCTCTCTCCATCTTGGGCCAGGGATACTTCCGTTTGCAGACGAGGCGAAATTTTTGGGGTTGATTTTTGATAGGAAGCTGTGTTGGACCTCGCACGTTTCCTTTTTAAAAGCAAAGTGTGACCGTTCTCTTACTATTTTACGTGTTTTAAGTGGCACATCCTGGGGAGCTGATCGGACCGTCCTTTTTCGTCTTTATCGCTCTTTGGTCCGATCCTAGCTTGATTACGGGTGTATTGTTTATTCGTCGGCACGTCCATCTGTGTTACGTCGATTGAACGCCATTCACCATCGTGGCATAAGAGTCGCTACAGGGGCGTTTCCAACTAGCCCTGTACCCAGTCTGTACGCAGAAGCTGCAGAGCCTCCGCTGTCCTTCCGGCGTGAGATGCTTTTGTGCAGCTATGCTTGTCGACTCTCAAGCTTGCCTAACCACCCGTCCTTCGATGTATTTTACGAGGATTCGCTTGACCGGCAATATTTAGTTAGCTCCTCTGCATTGCTCCCTCCAGGGGTTCGATTTCGACTGCTACTTCGGCATTTGGACGTTACGCCAGCGCCGGCCCTTACCCGAGGGGAAACGCGCTTTCCTCCATGGTCGCGCGCTGAGGCCCACATCCACCTTGGGCTAACGTCGATGCCGAAAAATGCGACCCCTGCTTCTGTTCTTAGATCCGCCTTTTTAGAACTACAAGCGCAGTTCGGGGACTGTCATTTTATATATACTGATGGGTCTAAGACTGATGTTGGAGTAGGATGTGCCTTTGTTTTTGGTGTTCAGAGTTTTACTTTTCGTTTACCTCGACAATGTTCAATTTTTACCGCCGAACTTTTTAGCATTTATCAATCTGTTTTATACATTCAGCGGCTCGACTTACGGCACTGTTTTATTTGTACGGACTCTCTGAGTGCCCTTCAGGCTATTCATGCGGTGTACCATTACCACCCACTCGTACAGCGCATACATGACCTGCTCCACTCGCTTGGTGTCTCTGGCATCAGCGTGTCCTTCATGTGGATTCCAGGTCATGTGGGCATCTCAGGTAATGAGTCTGCCGACGCCGCTGCGAAATCGGCGATTTTATTACCCAGATTTTTTACTTCTGTTGTTCCCTCGTCTGATTCGTGTATTATTTTACGTCGCCGCATCCTCTCGCGCTGGCGCGATGAGTGGACGGCCCTCCGGGGGAACAAATTGCGGGAAGTTAAGCCTTTCCCGTTGATCTGGGGTACCTCTTCTCGTTCTTGTCGTCGGGAAGAGGTAATTTTAGCTCGTCTACGGATTGGACATTGTGTTTTTAGTCATAGGTATTTGCTCAGTGGTGACCCCGCACCACTCTGTGGGCAGTGTGTCGTGCCCTTAACGGTGCGTCACATTTTAACAGAGTGTCAGGTTTTAGCTGCATTGCGTGTTCGTGTGGGTCTGCCTGTTGGCCTAGCCAACGTTTTGGCAGACGACACGCGTGCTGTAGAATGTGTTTTACGTTTTATTCATGACAGTGATTTTAATCTGCGCATTTATTGCGTTGGGCGTCTGTTGGCTTAGTTCTCTTATTCTGTCTGTTTTTATGGGAACTCTTATCCCCAGTGGACATATGGCGCTCATGTCCCTCGCATTCTACAGTTCCTGGCACGTTTTAATCTTTTATTGCCCTTGCTTTTAGTGTGTTGATTTTTCAAAACTTTATATTGTTGTTATTGTTATTCTTGTTGTTCTTGTTATTGTTGTTATTGTTATTGTTATTGTTGTTATTGTTATTTTGTTATTGTTCTGTTGTTAGTTTTAGCTTTTTGAACATCGCAGGTTTGTGTCCCGTTTTTAACTATGCGGTTTTTTACCTGTTTTATATTTTGACCTTATCTTTTATACATTGTAAGGGCGCTGATGACCGTAGCAGTTTAGCGCCCTTAAACCGCATATCATCATCATCATCATTTTTAATTCATTCCTGTCCATTTCTGCAATTTTAAAACCTTCTTGAAATAAAATATTCTCCTATCACATACTTCCATTTAGAAGGAACATGGAGTGTAGAAATCTTGTAACGCGAAGTCTTTGTTGCCTAGGTGGAATCTGTGTCCTGAACAGAGAAATTTTTTATGAACTTCATCAAATAATCCTCAGGTAACAAATTTCCTGAAGAGTGCTAGGTTTCGCCAGTTGTTATTTTGTCCTATGCATCGAACGGACCACGCAATAATAAGTTTTCTGCTCTGTGAACTCTTAGGTTGAAAGTTTTCAGTGATATGTTTTAATAAACATGGTATTTCTGTCGATTCTCCCTTCCCAATTGTTTCATTCCACAGGCAGAAAGTTACTTTATTTTGTCCCATATCATGTCTAGCAAAATTGTAGATAGCTGGCATGGGATGAATGGGTGAGTGTAGGGCTGAACAAAAT
This sequence comes from Deroplatys truncata, assembly GCA_030765065.1. Classification (NCBI taxonomy): domain Eukaryota; kingdom Metazoa; phylum Arthropoda; class Insecta; order Mantodea; family Mantidae; genus Deroplatys; species Deroplatys truncata. Next base: position 274,307,425 of record CM060990.1, read on the forward strand.
TTGTAGTTTGACACAAAGCACAGTTATGTTCTCATTCCTTGTGGCAATTTCTCCATTGCTGTGCATGACTCTATATGTCTGATCGGTTTTGAAGTGGTGTTGCATGCTATCAGTCTGTATTTTCTTCTGTTTTCTGTTTGAGCAGCTTGAAGTTTGCTAAATAATAAGGCGCAGCATTTACACATGTCATTTCTTGAGGAGCCTATTTTCAGATTTGTTTTATAGAAAGTTGATTATTAATATGTAAGGCTCACTTCAATCTTGGGGTGTGTTGCTTTAAAGGTTCTGTACATTTTATCTAAAGTTAAATCAGGAGACAGGAACTGTTTTCCAGTTTTGTGTTGAGAATAATGGCAGGGTTGCCTAGAGAAGCTGTTTATATGTTATGTAACTTTTTGATTTCATCATTAATAGAGTGAGGATGATTGAAATGCTTGCCCCTTTGTTCTTTAGACTCATTGACCCCATTTTTCATATTGCTCCGGACAGTCTGGATGTGTGTCTGTGAAACAGAAATGTGTGCATAAAGATACTTTTAGAAACTTGCAGAGCGCCTAATCTGTAATGAAATGTAGCCTTTTATCAAAATGTAGGATTTGTTAGTCCTTTTCTTCATCTGTTAGGTTACTCTAGGTAAACACATTTCATTAAATAAAGGTTCTGTTCATAAGATAGTTCATAAAATTGTAGGAAATAGGACAGGTTTTGTGCAGAACTCAAATCTTTGCAGGCAGATCTCCTACATTTGCAATCAAAATTATCTGTTGGTTTTTTATTTTTTCTGCATCCTTACCTCTTTTATTGGTGTAAGCTTTCATACTGTCCCTTAATCATTTTCGTTTTGCGTCTTTCCACTCACTGGGTTTGCTTTTCCTTTTTCTGCATCTGTTTCATGTAAAATTGTGCACATCACTTGGCAATAACCGTAGTTTATGATCATTAATATCCTCTTATTGCATGACCACTTAGTTCTCAATGAGAAACTAAATAAGCTTAGTAATATTCTGCTGAGAATACCAGAACAACCTCTTGACTGGAATGTTTTCATTCTATATTTAATTCATAACATGTTGCCGCGCCCACATGGGAAGTGATATAACATTTTGTTCCATGATTTTTAAAGTTTATTTTGCTTCACAATTTCTGCAATACTGAAGCCATCTGTTGAGATATGCTCAGACCACCTGTAAATATGGATCTAGGTCACATCATAGGTGTTTGTTCTGAGAATATCTCAAATTTCTTAAAATGTAACATAGACGCTTGTTCGCACATACGCTTCATTTGCTTTCCATAGCTTAACATTAGTGTGGTAAGAGTTCACAGAAGTTGTTACAGATGCACTTCATCGGATTCTGTATTTTGTATTTCTATACAGCCAAGGCATTACTGAGCTGTATTGCAGCTACTTTATTCTAGTAGACATCTGTGTGGGCCTAAGATCGCCTTGGTTTTCACGCCATCAGTCGTGTACACCTTGATAGTGTGGTGCCCAGCCTCTTGTATAGGAACCATTATCATCAGGCTCAATAAATTTTAGAGATTATCCTCATGGGTATATAGTGTGTACTTATTAAATGTTATTAATTTTTACAAGTGTTGTTAGTGCTCACAATTAGTGTAATTAATGCTTTGCTTTAGTTCCCATAATGACTCAACGTATGTACACATTAACACAAAGAATGTGTATGTATGATTTGTATGTGAAAAAATATTCTTTCAGAGAAGTTAGGCCATCTTTAGCGGAATTTCTATGTGTATCTAATCCCTAAAAAGTATGTGTGAAAACTCGACAGTGAAGTTTAAGATTAGTTTCGAATTAAAAACCAAGGAGTAAAAAGTGTGTACTTAGTGAAGAGAAGCTAGGTACCATTGCAGAACAAATGCCAACACATTTGATAAAATGAAAGAAAATATTAAGCATAAAATTAATACTTGGAAGATAAACCATTTATGTGAACGATAACTTACTAAAGCATGCCAGAAATGTGTGGATTTATCAGAGCAATACTTCCAGTATTTGTCCTAAGGTAAATGCTTATTTTCAATGTACATAACTTTAGTTACTGAAAGAATTTTTAATCAGTTATGCAAATACTGCATTCAATTCATTGTAGATAACCACTGTTGACTGCTAACCTATCAATTGTTCTGACCTCCAAGAAAGACCCAGTATGACTAACTTGTAGAATCATTATGAAATTGTAATAAGTGAAAGAAGTTGTTTGATTGTTACACATAAAACTGCTTTTAAATGTCTCTTTAATGTAATTTCAACTGTGCTGTTCTTAAGGATAGTGAATACGAGATGATTAGACTTGTAACTAATAACAAAAAGTTGACTGTAGTTCAGTATATAAAAATTGGTTCACTCTTGCCTATTGAGCTATGTATAGTATGTGTACTCCCTCAAGGGGAAAGGTAACCTTAACCCTCCGTTGGTCGCTAGGGGCCTGAGAGACCCCTGGCGTTATATAAATGATATAATTTTCGAACGAATGCACCTATACAATTGCCTGATTAGGACATCTAACATTACACCTTGCGTGATTATTTGCTGCAGCGATAACCGTATCTGTTCATTTGTTTGGCTGGAAGAATGACTAATCAGCAGTTAAGTGTCGCACAGGTCAACCAGACCCCGCGCACCTGCTCTCGTTACATATTGTTGACAGATTTGTTTCTCATTAGCTGTTGTGCAATATGCTTTGCTATTACAAGGAGCTGTTACTGCTTCGTCATGAATATGAGTAAAAGGTACGATTTACAATCTCTGAATGATTTGGAAGAATATATTGCTTACTTTGCGATGATGATGCCTTGCCTGTGGTGACAACTTATATGAATCAGAGATTCTATAGATAAACTCGAAATGAGATCTTTAGATTCAGAAACTGACCATGAAGATGAAGAGTAAGACGATGAAAGCAGCTTGTGTGATAACATATATTTTATAGGTAACATCACATGATTATCATAGTAATTATTATTATTGTTATTATTATTATATTTTTATTGACAATACATTCTGTTCTTATTTACAGGAAGAGATGGAACAAAATGGAAAAAGAAACACCTTGGAAAATAACACAGACAAGAGCTCACAATATATTGACCAAACTTCCTGGTGTGGTAGGAGCTGCCAAAAATGTGAAAATGGAAATTGATTGTTGGAACCTTTTTGTTACCGTAGCTATAATTGTTTTGATTATTGAAAGCTCAAATACTTACATTAGCAGTGTCCAGCACAAATTTGATCGTGAAAGAGACAGCAGAGCTACAGATGTAATAGAAATAAAAGCTTTCCTAGGCTTATTGTACCTGGCAGGAATTTTTCGTGGTGGACGCCAGAATATTCATGATTTTTGGAGAACCGATGATCTTGGAATTCCTCTGTTCGGAATGGCTATGTCCGAAAAACGATTCAGTTTTCTAATACGCTGTATTCACTTTGATGACAAAAGCTCAAGACTGGAGCAACGAAGATCGGATAAATTGGCTGCTGTTAGAGAAATGTTTAAATTGTTTCTGAACAACAGTCAGAACCATTATTCTCTTGGACAAAATGTCACTGTCAACGGAACAGTTGTCCGCATTTTGTTGTTGATGTGGTTTTAGAAATTAAATTAAATTGAGTTTTATTTATGGATGCTCTTTAACTACTATGGTCCTTAGCGTCCCATTCTACATTGGGCATGAAAGATTGGTAATCTTGCTCAGAGGCCTCTATCAGGCTTGAGGTTCTTTTACGTGCCGTAAATCTACGACACGGGACCACCGGCTTTACTTCCCTTCCAAAGGAAGCCATGCTAAGGATTTTTACGCCCGAAAAAATCCATCGCCCTCAGCCGAGTTTGAACCCGCAACCTTGGGAACTAGAGGCTAGTCCATGGAGGGTGACAAAAATTACGTGCCAATATATACCATCCAAGCCAAACAAGTATGGCATAAAGATATTCTGTTTGAGTGATGCAAAACTGTTTTATACAACTAACATGGAAATTTATTGTGGACAGCAGCCGGACAGACCATATTTTCAAACTAACTCGGCAGAGGCTGTAGTGCTGACTAACTGAACCAATCTCTGGCACTGGACGAAACATTACTGCAGATAATTGGTTTACCAGTGTATCGCTGGTGAATGAATTGTGCAAAAGACAACTTTCTTTCGTTGGTACAGTGCGAAAGAACAAAAAAGAATTACCCACTAATTTCACTTCTCCAAAAGCTTGCAGTCAGTACGAAAGCGTATTGGCTTCACAGAAAACACTTGTTTCATATGTTCCAAAAAAGGGTAAAACAGTAGTTTTGCTCTCAAGTCTACATGTTTCATCCACACAGTTATGAGAAGGTGCTGAGAAAAAGCCTGAAATAATCCTGCATCACAACGACACTAAATCTGGAGTTGATGTAGTAGATACATTGTGTGCTACATACAATGTAGCCAGAACAATGAGAAGGTGGCCCATGATAATTTTTTATCATATCTTGAACATTGCAGGTATTAAATCTAGGGTTATCTTCCTTGGAAACCAAAATAAATATCCCACAAGACAGGAGTATTTGAGAGTACTATCTTTAGCTTTACTGTTGCAACATCTACAAAGGAGAGCAAAGCATCAAATCTACCTGGGAAATATATATTTTGACGAAATATAAACCTGAAGAATCCAGAGTATATGAATTGTCAAATACACCACTATGCACATTGAAAAGGAAACGATGTGAACCCTGCAACAAAGACAAAATGAACTGCAAAACTGAGTATGCATGTGGGAAATTCAACACCCCCCCTGTGTTTGAGCAAACATTGTAGAATTATTTGCGATAGTTGCTTAGTCGGGGAAAACAAAGGTGAGATAGTAGATGATTCTGAGTAACTGAACATTTGAAATTACAAGTTGTATGTATACCTGAAAATGGCAATATATTTCTTTATACTTACTGTAATACAATTTATAATGTATGTGTGTCATATTTTAGCTTGTATTTTTATTTTGTAAGATAATAACCACTAATGAAAAACATGTACACTTAATCTAAATGAACGTAAAAATAAGGAAAAAAAGAAAATAAACGAAAGAATACAAAAATACAAATAATAACAACAAAAACATAGCGCGTGTCTACTAGGCCCCACACGACTAACGGCATTCTATTAAAGCGTGCGCCTGACGGAGGGTTAAAAGCGCTGCCCTCTTTATTAGTTCCCAACATACAAACCTAGTGATAATACTGGTGCTATATGAGTATGGAAATCCTTTACCAAAGAGTAATTATTATCTCATACTCCTTAAAAAAAAAAAAAAAAAAAATTATCAGCATAGCTAACTTACTTTGCCATGAACTGAATCTTGATTCTACTGTTCCAAGAGGACAGTGCCTAGGCAACAAAGATGGTTAAAGCAGAACTTGCATCATTGCACTTGTTATTAGTGACAAAGTGAAAAGTTAGGTTTTAAGCAGTGAATATAGAGGTTTGTCCCACTTAGGCTGATAAGCTTGAATGATTTCTGTAGCATAGCTACTTTTAGCATTCTCATGACAGTGTCAGTTTTACTATGCAGTGGCTGTTGGTATTGTTGCATGCAAGAGTTGATGAAAAATTGCAGCGCACTCAGAATTTACAATGCTTGTTCTTGCCTACCAATGACCAAAATTTAGAGACATCTCCTCTATATAACCAAGGAACCTCTTAACTGAAAACAGGGTCCATGGCATTCTTCTGGAAATAGACTGCATTTCTTGTAGCATTAATGGCTTTTGTGAAACCTGGGTTGTATCCAAGCACAATAACCTAAAACCAGCAGGAATTCCTTGAGGTTTCTTCTTCAGGCCCCCCCCCCTCAGGGGCTCACCTTATGTGAGTACGGGTTTTTGGCGCACCCGCGGGTTCCCGAGCCACTCATCGCCATATTCATCCCCTCACCCCCATCCGGTCGAGGTGGGTTCTTCAAGTGACCGGTGGACCCAAGGTAGGCTCTCGTGCGTTCTTTGCATTCCATTCATACCGCACCTCACCGTCGTTTCTTTCTTCCCTTATCACTTTCCGGACATTTCGCACCACGACATTCGCATATCTCTTTTTCTTCCCCGCCGGCCTACCTTGCGTGCGAAACGCCCACACCGTTTTAGTTTCTTTTATCTTTTTATTTAAATCCTCCGTGGACACAGCCTGACGGATACCCGCGCACTAGTGCGCAGCTGGGTGAGTGTGTAATGGCGTCATCCCCACCACCCGGGGTCTTCATGTAGGGTATGGGTTCGTATCCGCTGTTCAACTGCAGTCCCGCGGGGGGGGCCATTGCATGAGCTGCTGACTTCTGACGGCGATTGGGTCCCTCTGTCTATGTTCTGGGAGGTGTGACCCTGGGGTGAGTCTGGTATGATAGGCCACTCACCCAAGCCGGGGTAACGCCCGAGAAGTCAGAGCCCGAGGTCGGAGACGGTTGCAATGGTGGAGGATTTATTTCGCTATGGAGCACCCTTCCTCCATTAATACAAACAAGCGCCGAAAAGTTATTGTAACAGAAGTAGCACCGCCGTCATCTGGTTGTTACTTGGTCATTTCGAGAACAGAAGAAGGACAAAACTTTGAGAAGGTGAGCCCTTTTATAATTCAGAAGGGTATAGATGCTATTGCTGGTGCGGTTCAATCATGCACTCGTCTACGGAATGGTTCCTTATTGGCACAAACTAAGTCCGATCAGCAAAGTAAGACCTTGTTGCGCGCTACGCTTCTCCACGGTTACCCCATCCGTGTTGAGAAGCACCGCACATTGAACTCCTGTCGGGGCGTCGTTACCACCCATAGCCTCGATGGTATATCGGACGAGGATCTCGTAGAATATCTATCTGATCAAAAGGTGACTGCAGTGCATCGAGTGCAGGCCAAACGCGACGGCGTATTGGTACCCACTCGTACCCTGTTTATTACATTTGATGGCGTCGATCCGCCCACGAGCATTTCCGCAGGGTACGAACGGATTTCTGTGAGGCCTTATATTCCTAGACCTCTGCGTTGTTTTAAATGCCAACGTTTTGGGCATACGCAAGTCTCCTGTAAGAGTGCCGTTAACATCTGTGCAACATGTAGCCAGCCCTCACACGAAGGTACCTGTTCAACAGCCCCCGTCTGCGTATTGTTAATGGCGATCCAGGAGATCCGGGTAAAGGAAAAACTCTCCTTCGCTGAAGCCCGGAGGCGTTTCCATGCGCGCCAACCTTCACTCCTGCGATCTGGCACATTTAGTTCTGTTGTTGCCTCGCCAGTACCGCGAGTAGATGCCGAAACTCAGACCTGGACCTTGACTGGATTAACCGCCACTACCATCCGGCCGTCTATTAAGGCTACAGTTACCAAGCCGTATAAACCTGGTCCCAAGTCAATGAAGTCGCAAGCCGTTGAAAAGAAGCCCAAGCAGAAACTTCGTAGGGAAGATTTTTTGAAAGACCCTCCGCGTGCGCGCGGTAACAAAAGTTCACCTTCTCCTCCTCGGAGGTCGCTGTCCCAGGATGGTCCTGGGACAAGCCGCGCTCAGCGGCAACCTTCACCCATCGCCACCCAGAACCGATTCACGGCGCTTGAATCGGTTTCTGGCACTGAGCGCGTGGGCCCTCCCTCCGAGGAAGCTATGGAGTCTGACCAACTCCATACAAAAAGCCCGAGCCCAAAGGTTAAACAAAAGGTAATTTTAAGCCGCCCTTCTAAATAAGACAGTTTATCCCCTTATTCTTAATGGCTATCCTGACCTGGAATGTACGTGGTGTACGATCGCATAGGGCGGAACTGCAACTTTTATTGCGTTCCCATTCGCCTATGGTCGTATGTTTGCAGGAGACTAAGCTTCGCCCTCACGATCCTTTTGATCTCCGAGGATATACTCCGGTTCGCTACGACCTTGAACCGGAGGAGGGTACTCCTGCTCATGGTGGTGTCATGATTTTGGTGCGTAATGACGTTCATTTTCAAACTATCACACTTACGTCCGACTTGCAAGCTGTTGCCATTAGACTGCAGTTACCCGGTTTTTTCTTTTCTGTTTGTTCTGTGTATACACCTCCATCGTCTCCCCTCGCTCCCGCGGATATTCGATCTCTCCTGCCCGCTCTCCCAACACCATTTCTTCTGTTGGGAGATTTTAATGCCCATCACCCACTATGGGGTTCGCCAAGGGCTTGTGCGAGGGGAACTCTTCTTTCCGACATTTTTTATCAGTTCAATCTTTCCATCCTCAATACAGGTGCACCTACTTTTATTTCTGATTCTTCTGGTACATTTTCTCACCTGGACCTTGCCATTTGCTCACTCCAGCTTGCACGTCGTCTTCAGTGGAACGTCGTCGCTGACACCTACTCCAGAGACCATTACCCCTGCATCGTTTCTCTTCTGTCGCACCACGTACAGCATTCCAGAGTACCTACCTGGATATTCGCAAAAGCCGACTGGAGCTTGTATTCCAGCCTCGTGCATTTTGACGACCAGCCCTTCTCCGACATTAACCAACTAGTGCAGCACCTTACGTCTATTATTTTCTCTGCCGGCGAACGCGCAATACCCCGTTCATCCTCCCAACCTCGGCGGCCACCTGTTCCGTGGTGGAACGAGGATTGTCGGGACGCCGTTCGTGCCCGTAGGACTGCACTTAGGGTGTTTCGGCGACACCCTACACTTGATAATTTGGTGACTTTTAAGCAATCGCGTGCCAGGGCTCGTCGCATTATTCAGGATAGCAAGAAGGCATCTTGGGCTCGTTTTGTCGAGTCTTTTAATCGTTTTACGCCTTCATCCGTTGTTTGGGATAAACTTCGTCGCTTCTCAGGTAAAGTGTCACATTGTACTGTTTCTGGCCTTCAGGTTTCTAATGCCACCATAGTGGATCCGGCTGCCATCGCTAACACTCTGGGTACTGCCTTTGAGGCCCTATCCAGTTCAGACCATTATTCCGCCGGCTTTCGCTCTATCAAAGACCGGCTGGATTTCGACACCTTTCATTTTCGGTCTGCAATTAATGAGTGTTATAATGAACTTTTCACACTGAGGGAGCTGGAGCACGCTCTTAATTGCTCTAGGCACTCCGCTCCTGGCCCGGACGGCATTCATGTCCTGATGTTAAAGCACCTTTCAGCCGACAGTAAACTCTTTCTCTTACAGGTCTATAACCATATTTGGCAAGACGGCATTTTTCCTTCCGTTTGGCGCGAAGCCACCATTGTCCCTATTCTTAAGCCTGGGAAGGATCGCCAGCTACCTTCCAGCTACCGCCCTATCTCCCTCACCAGTTGCATTTGCAAGGTGATGGAGCGCATGATCAACGGGCGGTTGACATGGTGGCTTGAGTCTCAGAAACTTCTAGCGAACGCTCAGTGCGGGTTTCGTCGCTATCGCTCTACCGTCGACCATCTGGTGTCCTTGTCGACGCATATTATGAATGGATTTCTGAGAAAGTGTCAAACCGTGGCTGTATTTTTTGACCTGGAGAAAGCTTATGACACTTGTTGGAGGGGCGGCATTTTACGTACACTTCACGATTGGAATATCCGCGGTCGTCTTCCCATATTTCTTCGGGAGTTTATGACGGACCGCGTCTTTCGTGTACGTGTGGGCTCGGTTTTATCTCGTCGTTTTATTCAAGAGAACGGAGTACCGCAGGGCTCTGTACTCAGTGTCACACTTTTTGCGATTGCTATCAACCCCATTGTTGATTGTATTCCACCTGGCATTTCATCGTCCCTTTTTGTTGACGATTTCGCTATTTATTGTAGTTCACGGCGGACCTGTCTACTCGAACGCCGTCTCCAGAGCTGTATAGACCGTCTCTACTCCTGGAGTAACGCCAACGGCTTTCATTTCTCCGCCGAGAAATCCGTCTGCATCAACTTTTGGCGCCGGAAGTATTTCCCTCCGCCCTCTCTCCATCTTGGGCCAGGGATACTTCCGTTTGCAGACGAGGCGAAATTTTTGGGGTTGATTTTTGATAGGAAGTTGAGTTGGACCTCGCACGTTTCCTTTTTAAAAGCAAAGTGTGACCGTTCTCTTAATATTTTACGTGTTTTAAGTGGCACATCCTGGGGAGCTGATCGGACCGTCCTTCTTCGCCTTTATCGCTCTTTGGTCCGATCCAAGCTTGATTACGGGTGTATTGTTTATTCGTCGGCACGTCCATCTGTGTTACGTCGATTGAATGCCATTCACCATCGTGGCATAAGAGTCGCTACAGGGGCCTTTCCAACCAGCCCTGTTTTTAGCCTGTATGCTGAAGCTGCAGAGCCTCCGCTGTCCTTCAGGCGTGAGATGCTCTTGTGCAGCTATGCTTGTCGACTCCCAAGCTTGCCTAACCACCCGTCCTTCGAGTTATTTTTCGAGGAGTCACTTGATCGTCACTATTTTATTCGCTCCTCTGCTTTGCTCCCACCAAGGGTTCGCTTTCGACAGCTCCTTCGGCATTTAGACGTTCCGCCAGCGCCGGCCCTTCCACGGGGGGAAACGCGTTTTCCTCCATGGTCTCGCGCTGAGGCCCACTGTCACCTTGGGCTAACGTCGATGCCGAAGACTGAGACCCCTGCTTCAGTCTTTAGATCGGCCTTTTTAGAAGTACGGGCTCAATTCGGAGACTTCCATTTTATCTTCACCGATGGATCTAAGACTGAAGCTGGAGTTGGATGTGCCTTTGTTTCTGGTCACTGTAGTTTTAAGTTTCGTTTACCTGGAAAATGTTCAATTTTTACTGCCGAACTTTTTAGCATTTATCAGTCTCTTTTATACATTCAGCGGCACGCCTTACAGCACTGTTTTATTTGTACGGACTCTGAGTGCCCTTCAGACTATTACTGCGCTGTACCATTACCACCCGCTTGTACAGCGCATACATGACCTGCTCCACTCGCTTGGTGTCACTGGCATCAGCGTGTCCTTCATGTGGATTCCATGTCATGTGGGCATCTCAGGTAATGAGTCTGCCGACGCCGCTGCGAAATCGGCGATTTTATTATCCAGATTTTTTACCTCTGTTGTTCCCTCGTCAGATTCGTGTGTTATTTTACGTCGCCGCATCCTCTCGCGCTGGCGCGATGAGTGGACGGCCCTCCGAGGGAACAAGTTGCGGGAGGTTAAGCCGCTCCCGTTAATCTGGGGTACCTCTTCTCGTTCTTCGCGTCGGGAAGAGGTACTTTTAGCCCGTTTACGAATTGGACATTGTCGTTTTAGTCATAGTTCCCTGCTCAGTGGTGATCCCGCTCCGCTGTGTCAGCAGTGTGACGTGCCCTTAACGGTGCGTCACATTTTAACTGAGTGTCAAGTTTTAGCTCCACTGCGCGTTCGCCTGGGTCTGCCTGTTGGCACAGCCAACGTTTTGGCAGACGACGCGCATGCTGTAGAATGTCTTTTACGTTTTATAAGTGACATTGGTTTTAATCGTCGCATTTGATGCGCTGAGCGTCTTTTAGCTTTGTTATTTTATTCTGTATGTTTTAATAGGGACTTACTCCCCAGTGACATATGGCGCTCATGTCCCTCGCATTCTACAGTCCTTGACACGTTTTAATCTTTTATTGGCTATGCTTGTAGTGTGTTGGTTTTGAGACATATTTATTGTTATTGTTACTATTGTTGTTATTGTTATTATTGTTATTGTTTTTATTGTTATTGTTATTGTTATTCTATTGTTATTTTTAACTTTTTTGACATCGCGGGTTTGTGTCTCGTTTTTTAATTATGCGGTTTTTTACCTGTCTTTTATTTTTGACTTTATATTTTATACCTTGTAAGGGCGCTGATGACCTCAGCAGTTTAGCGCCCTTAAGCCTCATATCATCATCATCATCATTCTTCAGGCCCATTGGGTGACAATAAATGGCATGTATTAAAGAACTACACCCAAGTCTCCTCCATGGAAACACCCATTCCATTTGCTACCTGCCAGATGCTGTTCATACAATTCTTAGGCATTAGTGAAGTTAATATGGTGTTCCCTCAAGGCATGCTATGTTTTATGGACTGTTCTAATTTAAAATTGTCATGAATAATGCATCATATGGCGCTTTGGATACTCCTATGTGATTAACAAAAGTCCTTTGGGTTGGTGAATTTTCCTGGGTTACAGCTTCATTAATATCACCTACCATTGCTGCAATTTGTCTTGATTGTGCACATTTTCTTTTTAATATGTTTGGCCTTTCATTTTCAGGTAGGCAACCATTCTTGTAGAAATGAGTAATATTCAGATCCTTCTATTTGCAGTATTTTATAATCACTAATAGGTTATATCCACCTTTGGACAGTCCAATAATTATAAATTATAGCTTACCCTCCAAAAGATCTGTAAGTTTTATATCATACTTCATCAACTCTTGCATTCTAAGTCTACAGCTAATCCAAAACAATACTGACAGTCACCAGAATACACATATATGCTAAAAGTAGCTGCAGCAGATAATCATTTAAGCTAATTTCAGCCTAGTTGGGAAACCCTCCATAGCACCAGGAAGGAAAAAAATGTTAGCAACATGGTACATTTTGAGAAAAAACAACCTTCTTTGTGGAACGATTTTAGTTGCAAAGAAGTATTATGTTTATCTTGAACTGTGTGCCACAGCAGGACCATCCTATACAGAGGGTGGGTGGGTGGAACTTGATAAGTTGTATCAGACAGAAGCAATGTCAATGTTATACCTTTTCTGCATGTGCAGTGGAAAATACATTTACCCCTAGATGCCATAAGATGGTCAACAAAACCAGGACACACCCACTATGAACAAATGAATGAACGAACACATCCACTATAAAAGCCTATTCTTTTTCTCTTCACCTCTGTTGATGAAAATAAATAATATACCTGTAGATGTGGAATTAGATTATTTTGGGGTAGGACAAGGAGGCTGAGTCAACACCACCTAGTGACAGGCCTGAACATTAAAACAAGATGGTTGCCCATGTAGGCTATATGTTGCAATGAGCAGCAGAGGTAGTTTAGTCATTAAAAGTTGTTACGATGTATTTAACAAGAATTTTATCTCCACATCTTGTGTGAAGGAAAACTAATTCACAAACCTAAACACAGAAAATATGAGTCATTATTATGGACTGAGTTACAAAAATAATACATCACAGACATCCAGTTTTAAAGTTTATGCTTGAGGCATATGTGTTAAAATCAGTTACTGTTCACAGCATTACAACTGAATACTAAGATGCAAAAAGCAAAACATTCAACTTTTTGGAAACTTTAAACCAACATGTCCATTTTGTTCTATAAGATCCATGCTGAAACAAAAAACAAATTCTTTGAGGCTAACTCTTAAAAATTGTCTGTGAAATCTTCAGGGATATCTAAAAAGAAATATTCTAAATTGCCCTATCTCTGCACATAAATTTGGATTTACTTCTGAAGAGTAAAGTCTAACAAGTTAATACAGGGTGTAGGAGTGATATTGTTGTTAAATCATTGTTATTAAATTATATTACACCCATGCCCAATATATCATGTTGCCAAAGATATTAGTTTGTATCAAGTTATTTAGGTGGAAAGTACTATTATTGTCTCACTTCAGAATTAGAAGGGGGCAGTCCCAAAGAAACAAAACAAAAAAAAAAGTAAAAAAGGAAAGAAGAGCACAGTATAAATCTTAAAATATGGGACAAAAAATGATCTCGTGGTATATGATCACAAAAAAGATTACATTAACCCTAAAATAATCTTGGAGGTGGGAAAGATAATTTGGCATATTGCAGGTAAATGCAAGCAATTTTGCAGTGGTATTATTACAATGACTTGCATATAAAATGCAGAAGAGCTTTAGTAAACATTATTTGTTAGTGGATGAAAAGGGGAAATGAACTAAAATGATTCATGCTGTAAATAGTTCCTTTCAAGCAGAAATGTTAAAATAATGTGTGTGTTTTAAATCTGATTGAACTCATTCAAAAGATTTTACTTGTTGTTTTATGAGAGGTGCAAGATGCAAAAGAAAAATACTCCTAAGTACTAAATAGTCATGTTTAACAGATAAAAGTAAATGTAAAAGTGATGACAAGTATTCTATAATAACCACTACTAGTTCCAGAAAGCATCAGTAGCTATCATTCCCTTAAATGCACTTGTTCTTTTCTAAAGCATGCCGTTTTTTCTCATAATGGAATCTCAAACTTTTGTTGGTAGGCTGTGCCTAATATTAGGTCCTTCTATTAGGTTTGCTTTATTTGATTCTTTTTTTTTCCCACAATACAACTTTGATGTTAGACCTAAATTTCAAGCAATGCTGATAATCATACTGAAAGTTTACTATTAACCATAAACTTTAACAACATATTTAAAAAGAGGTTTCCTGTAATTCAGAAAAATATCATTGAGTTTATACTTTAAATTCCAGACATACATTGAAAAATCAACAGAGGTCCGGAAATAGTACATGGTTTAGGAAAATAGTTTTTCTTTTATTAGATTATCCATATGTTAACCAAATGTCAAAGAGTTTAACATATTTATATAACTATTTAAAACTAATTTAGCCAGTTATCTATTAGACTAAAAAGCAAGTACAGAAAATGGATGCATTGCATATATACATAACATATCAATACATTACAAAATGTGCTACTCAAAAAAAAAAAAAAACAGTATAAAAACTTGAGCAATTGGACAGTAATTAGGTTATGTTTATGTGTACATCTAGATTGTGAATATTAAAGTAACTATTTGTGGACTTGCTTCTGAGTTCTGGTCAGCGAAAAATTCTCCCTTTTAATGGCTTTTAACCACTGTTCCTTCAAATATTCATCTTTGGGAACTTGAACACACAGACTTTACTGCTAATTTTATAATTTTCCATGCAGTTGGGAACATAGCACTTCAAACCGTTGTTGAAAAAACATTATTAATACCAACTACGTAATAATCTTCTTAAATCAATCACCCAAACATGTTTAATTTTCACTAAATTCCATAAAAGCTGCAATGCTCTCTCTGACATACATAGCTTAAATAGACAGCCATTTTGGTTTCTGCAAAAGCAGTACTCAGTCCTTGCTTCAGGTGGTGTTGCCCGAGTTAACTGTAAACTGTTATAAAATGAATCACAGCCAAACTCCTTAGCATGAGCTTATGAAATAAAGAAAAAGAGAAGACACACTTAATATTTTAAAATACATTTTAATGTGTATTTAATGAAACGTATAAAAATTAAGTTAACATTCCTCTCAGAATATTTTCTAGATTTAAAGTTTCCATTTGGAAAATTAAAAATATTTACCTATTGTTTAGCTTAGAAAACTTGTGAAGTTTCTCAGTGTTTACATTCCTTAGGCGTAATTCTTCTGTCTCACCATTAGAGCTTTTGCATGGAACAAAAGGCTACTTGCAGTGGCATTTAGACAGTAGTTAAAATTTTTGCACTGTAATATTTTGCTCAGCCAATGTTTCATTGATGTAAGCATACTTAGTCACTACTTGCAAATATTTTTTAGTTTGGTAATTTCAGTAATTGCTTGTTTATATTTCAGGTAAATGGGGACTCAGAGTGGGAATATGAAGAAATTATCTTGGAAAGAGGAGGTGCAGGCCTTGGTTTCAGTATTGCTGGTGGTACAGACAATCCACATATTGGTGATGACACTGCTATATATATTACAAAGCTGATACCAGGTGGTGCTGCAGCTGCTGATGGGCGGTTGCGAGTTAATGATACCATTCTCCAAGTTAATGATATCACAGTTGTAGATGTTCCACATGCTGCTGCCGTGGATGCTCTCAAGAGAGCTGGTAACGAAGTTAGACTGGTAAGTTCCAAGGAAAATTTATGTTGTGTTTAATCTTAATAAGACTCGGTTACAGTGAAGGAGAAATTACCTTGTGATTGGTGTATGCTCCTGTGTGTTATTTACTGGAGGACTTATGTCACAGACAGTCATTTCAGCTAGATGATAAGCCTTCCAATGGCTGACTGAAAGGAGCATGTGTCAATTGCAAGGTAACTTCTCCCTTACTACAGGCACAGCAAATTAAAGGTATATCGACAAGCATACCAAAATGAAATTATTCTGTCCACTTACGCAATATTGCATTCTTTTAAGTGAAAATATTTTGACATTCTGAGCTTATTCTTGCAAGGGAACTGCCGCAAGTCAGAGAATTCGGTTGTTCTAAAAAGTACTGACTGACAACTTAAAATTTTGGGGCTACAGAAAACATAGTGCTATTCGTTTCACTGTTTTTATAGATTCAATTGTAAAGTTGCACTTATTTTGTTATTGTGCTTCATTCACATAAGGAACCAGTGCATGTGGCATCCTTTGGCATTCACTTAAAACAACGTGCACAGTACACAGTTACAAACATGCATATTTTGTTTGTGTTAATCTTGTTAACATTGAAGTTTTCCTAGGTTCCTCATTTCTTCCCATTTGGCACTTCATAACACCTTAACAATGAAGTGCATAAATCCTGTTAATGAAGTGAACATTTTGATAAAAGAGGTTACTGTCATTTGATAACATAGCATAGGAGGGAAATAAAGAACTGTTGTTCACAAGTGAAGTTATAGAACTAATATGAGGGTGGATTGATAAGTCAGTGACTTTTTAAAGAAAATAAAATTTTTTTCCAAAAAACTATTTTATTTCTCAACATACTCTCCTTTCAATTCAATGCACGTCCAATGTTTCTCCATTTTTTGGTTTTGTTTTTAACCCTTCCAAAAATTATGATTTTACGAAGTCTGCAAAATATGAGGTTGTTTCTGCCATGATGTGTTCATTGGACATGAATTTCTTCCCAGCGAACCAATTTTTCAGGTTTGCGAAGAGGAAGAAGTTGCTCGGAGCTAAATCTGGAGAATATGGTGGGTGAGGTAGCAGTTCGTAGCCCAATTCCACAAATTTTGTGATGGCAATGGCTGACTTGTATGCGGGTGCATTATCCTGGTGAAAGAGAACCTTTTTCTTCACCAAATGGGATCGTTTCTTTAACAATTCCTTGTGAAACTGATCCAGCATTGCGGCATAATAAGAACCCGTGATTGTTTTACCCTTTTCCAGGTAGTGGATGTCTATCACTCCTTGTGAATCCCAAAAGACAGCTGCAATGATTTTTCCTGCCGACGGAATGGTTTTCGGTTTCTTTGGAGCAGGTTCGCCAAAGGAAATCCACTACTTTGATTGTTGTTTGGTTTCAGGTTGATAGTAATGGATCCAAGTTTCATCAACCATGATATAACGCCGCAAAAACTCATTTGGGTTGCGTTGGAACATGTTCAAACATCCTGTGACCTCAACCAGCCGTCCTGTGCGCACGGCATCTCTTGTGCTCAAACGGCCATGTCGAAATTCTGTGAACCACTTGTGAACCATGCTATGTGATGGAGTAGAATCCCCATAATACTTGTTCACCTTTTCTTCTGTTTCCTTCACCGTCTTACCACGCAAAAAAGAGTGCTTTATCAGAACACAAAATTCACTTTTCTCCATTTTCTACAAAGCAACACACACATGCTTATTTTAGACACACTCAATGTTCTAAGAAACAGATGACGAATTTCTGCGATTATACCCAGAATAGATATAAGACTTGGGTGCAAACAAGAAACCTATGATTAGAATGTTATATGTCATCAAAGTCATGGATTTATCAATCTGCCCTCGTAAATCAATTTAATGGTAGTATGTGGATGGAAATGTATAATGCATTAGAGATAGAGAATGATTCTGAAAATAATCACTATCCAAAGTAAGTTCCCCCCAGGTGCTCACCTTTTGTGAGTACGGGTTAGGCGCACCCGGGGTACCCGAGCCAATCATCGCCATCATCATCCTTCCACCCCCGTCCGGTCGAGGTGGGTTCGTTCTCGTGACCGGGGGAATCAAGGTAGGCTCTCGTGCGTTCTGTGCATTTCATATCATGTCGCCCCTCGCCATCGTTTCTTATTCGCTTTTACTTCTGCACATTTCGCACCACGTCCATTCATTTACGCATCTCTTTTTCTTCCTCGCCGGCCTACCTTGCATCCAAAACGCCCACACAGTTTTAGTTTCTTTTATCTTTCTTTTAATCCTCCGTGGACACAGCCTGACGGATACCCGCGCACCAGGTGCGCAGCTGGGTGAGTGGGTAATGGCGTCATCCCCACCACCCGGGGTCGTCATGTAGGGTTTGTGTTCGTATCCGCTGTTCAACTGCAGTCCCGCGGGGGGGCCATTGCATGAGCTGCTGACTTCTGACGGCGATTGGGTCCCTCTGTCTATGTTCTGGGAGGTGTGACCCTGGGGTGAGTCTGGTATGGATAGGCCACTCACCCAAGCCGGGGTAACGCCCGAGAAGTCAGAGCCCGAGGTCGGAGACGGTTGCAATGGTGGAGGATTTATTTCGCTATGGAGCACCCTTCCTCCATTAATACTAACAAGCGCCGAAAAGTTTATGTAACAGACGTGACACCACCGACAACTGGTTGTTACTTGGTCATTTCACGAACCGAAGAAGGACATAGTTTTGAGAAGGTGAACCCTTTCATCATTCAAAAGGGCATTGATGCTATTGCTGGTGCGGTTCAGTCCTGCACTCGTCTACGGAATGGTTCCTTATTAGCCCAAACGAAATCCGATCAGCAAAGTAAGACCTTGTTGCGCGCTACGCTTCTCCACGGCTATCCCATCCGTGTGGAGAAGCACCGCACATTGAATTCCTGTCGAGGCGTCATTACCACCCATAGCCTCGATGGTATATCGGACGAGGACCTGGTAGAATATCTTGCAGACCAGAAGGTGACAGCGGTCCATCGAGTGCAGGCCAAACGCGACGGCGTATTGGTACCCACTCGTACCCTATTTCTAACATTTGATGGCGTCGATCTGCCCACGAGCATTTCCGCAGGGTACGAACGGATTTCTGTGAGGCCTTATATTCCTAGACCTCTGCGTTGTTTTAAATGCCAACGTTTTGGGCATACGCAAGTCTCATGCAAGAGTGCCGTTAACATCTGTGCAACATGTAGCCAGCCCTCACACGAAGGTAGCTGTTCAACAGCCCCCGTCTGCGTTAATTGTAAAGGGTCTCATTCTGCTTCGTTTGCCGACTGTCCGCGGTACTTGGACGAGAAGGCGATTTAGGAGATCCGGGTAAAGGAAAAACTCCTTCGCTGAAGCCCGGAGGCGTTACCATGCGCGCCAACCTTCGCTCCTGCGATCTGGCACATTTAGTTCTGTTTTTGCCTCGCCAGTACCACGAGTAGATGCCGAAACTCAGACCTGGACCATGACTGGATTAACCGCCACTACCATCCGGCCGTCCATTAAGGCTACAGTTACCAAGCCGTATAAACCTGGTCCAAAGTCAATGAAGTCGCAAGCCGCTGAAAAGAAGCCCAAGCAGAAACTTCGTAGGGAAGATTTTTTGAAAGACCCTCCGCGTGCGCGCGGTAACAAAAGTTCACCTTCTCCTCGGAGGTCGCTGTCCCAGGAGGGTCCTGGGACAAGCCGCGCTCAGCGGCACCCCTCACCCATCGCCACCCAGAACCGATTCACGGCGCTTGAATCGGTTTCTGGCACTGAGCGCGTGGGCCCTCCCTCCGAGGAAGCTATGGAGTCTGACCAACTCCATACAAAAAGCCCGAGCCCAAAGGTTAAGCAAAAGATTCTTTTAAGCCGCCCTTCTAAGTAGACAGTTTATCCCTTTTATTCATGGCTATCCTGATCTGGAATGTACGTGGTGTACGATCGCATAGGGCGGAACTGCAAGTATTACTGCGTTCCCATTCGCCCATGGTCGTATGTTTGCAGGAGACTAAGCTTCGCCCTCAGGATCCTCTTGATCTCCGAGGATATACTCCGGTTCGCTACGACCTTGAACCGGAGGAGGGTACTCCTGCTCATGGAGGTGTCATGTTGTTGGTGCGTAACGACGTTCATTTTAAACCTGCCACACTTACATCCGACTTGCAAGCTGTTGCCGTTCGCCTTCACTTACCCGGCTTTTTGTTTTCTGTTTGCTCTGTGTACTCACCTCCATCGTCTCCTCTCGCTCCCGCGGACATTCGAGCTCTCCTGTCCGCTCTCCCAACACCATTTCTTCTGTTGGGAGATTTTAATGCCCATCACCCACTGTGGGGTTCGCCAAGGGCTTGTGCGAGGGGAACTCTTCTTTCCGACATTTTTTATCAGTTCAATCTTTCCATCCTCAATACAGGTGAGCCTACTTTTATTTCTGATTCTTCTGGTACATTCTCTCACCTGGACCGTGCCATTTGCTTCCTCCAGCTTGCTAATCGTCTTCAGTGGAACGTCGTCGCTGACACCTACTCCAGCGACCATTACCCCTGCATCGTCTCTCTTCTGTCGCACCACGTTCAGCATTCCAGAGTACCTACCTGGATATTCCCAAAAGCCGACTGGAACTTGTATTCTAGCCTCGTGCATTTTTACGATCAGCCCTTCGCCGACATTAACCAACTAGTGCAGCACCTTACGTCTACGATTTTCTCTGCCGCCGAACGCGCAATTCCCCGTTCATCCTCTCAACCTCGGCGCCCAGCTGTTCCGTGGTGGAACGAGGATTGTCGGGACGCCGTTCGTGCCCGGAGAACTGCACTTAGGGTGTTTCGGCGACACCCTACACTTGATAATTTGGTGACTTAAACAATCGCGCGCCAGGGCTCGTCGCATTATTCAGGATAGCAAGAAGGCGGCGTGGGCTCTTTTTGTCGAGTCTTTTAATCGCTTTACGCCTTCATCTGTTTGGGATAAACTTCGTCGCTTCTCAGGTAAAGTTTCGCATTGTACTGTTTCTGGCCTTCAGGTTTCCAATGCCACTATAGTGGATCCGGCTGCCATCGCTAACACTCTGGGTGCTGCCTTTGAGGCCGTATCCAGTTCAGACCATTATTCCGCCGGCTTTCGCTCTATCAAAGACCGGCTGGATTTCGACACCTTTAATTTTCGGTCTGCTAATAATGAGTGTTATAATGAACTATTCACAATGAGGGAGCTGGAGCACGCTCTTAATTGCTCTAGGCACTCCTATCCTGGCCCGGACGGCATTCATGTCCTGATGTTAAAGCACCTTTCAGCCGACAGTAAACTTTCTCTTACAGGTCTATAACCGTATTTGGCAAGACGGCATTTTTCCTTCCGTTTGGCGCGAAGCCACCATTGTCCCTATTCTTAAGCCTGGGAAGGATCGCCAAGTACCTTCCAGTTACCGCCCTATCTCCCTCACCAGTTGCATTTGCAAGGTGATGGAGCGCATGATCAACGGGCGGTTGACATGGTGGCTTGAGTTTCAGAAACTTTTAGCGAACGCTCAGTGCGGATTTCGTCGCTATCGCTCTACCGTCGACCATCTGGTGTTCCTGTCGACGCATGTTATGAATGGGTTTCTGAGAAAGTGTCAAACCGTGGCTGTGTTTTTTGACCTGGAGAGAGCTTATGACACTCTTTGGAGGGGCGGCATTTTACATACACTTCATGCATGGAATATCCGCGGTCGTCTTCCCATCTTTCTTCGGGAGTTTATGACGGACCGTGTGTTTCGTGTACGTGTGGGCTCGGTTTTATCTAGTCGTTCAAGAGAACGGAGTACCGCACGGCTCGGTACTTAGTGTCACATTTTTTGCAGTTGCCATCAACCCCATTGTTGATTGTATTCCACCTGGCATTTCATCGTCCCTTTTTGTTGATTATTTTGCCATTTATTGTAGTTCACGGCGGACCTGTCTACTCGAACGCCGTCTCCAGAGCTGTATCGACCGTCTCTACGCCTGGAGTAACGCCAACGGCTTTAATTTCTCCGCCGAGAAATCCGTCTGCATCAACTTCTGGCGCCGGAAGTATTTCCCTCCGCCCTCTCTCCATCTTGGGCCAGGGATACTGCCGTTTGCAGACGAGGCGAAATTTTTGGGGTTGATTTTTGATAGGAAGTTGTGTTGGACCTCGCACGTTTCCTTTTTAAAAGCAAAGTGTGGCCGTTCTCTTAATATTTTACGTGTTTTAAGTGGCACATCCTGGGGAGCTGATCGGACCGTCGTTCTTCGCCTTTATCGCTCTTTGGTCCGATCCAAGCTTGATTACGGGTGTATTGTTTATTCGTCGGCACGTCCATCTGTATTACGTCGATTGAATGCCATTCACCATCGTGGCATAAGAGTCGCTACAGGGGCCTTTCCAACTAGCCCTGTACCCAGTCTGTACGCTGAATCTGCAGAGCCTCCGCTGTCCTTCCGGCGTGAGATGCTTTTGTGCAGCTATGCTTGTCGACTCTCAAGCTTGCCTAACCACCCGTCCTTCGATGTATTTTACGAGGATTCGCTTGATCGACAATATTTCGTTAGCTCCTCTGCATTGCTCCCTCCAGGGGTTCGCTTTCGACTGCTACTTCGGCATTTGGACGTTACGCCAGCGCCGGCCCTTACCCGAGGGGAAACGCGTTTTCCTCCATGGTCGCGCGCTGAGGCCCACATCCACCTTGGGCTAACGTCGATGCCGAAAAATGCGACCCCTGCTTCTGTTCTTAGATCCGCCTTTTTAGAACTACAGGCGCAGTTCGGGGACTGTCATTTTATATATACCGATGGGTCTAAAACTGATGTTGGAGTAGGATGTGCCTTTGTTTTTGGTGTACAGAGTTTTACTTTTCGTTTACCTCGACAATGTTCAATTTTTACCGCCGAACTTTTTAGCATTTATCAATCCGTTTTATACATTCAGCGGCACGACTTACGGCATTGTTTTATTTGTACGGACTCTCTGAGTGCCCTTCAGAGTATTACTGCGCTGTACAATTACCACCCACTCGTACAGCGCATACATGACCTGCTCCACTCGCTTGGTGTCTCTGGCATCAGCGTCTCCTTCATGTGGATTCCAGGTCATGTGGGCATCTCAGGTAATGAGTCTGCCGACGCCGCTGCCAAATCGGCGATTTTATTACCCAGATTTTTTACCTCTGTTGTTCCCTCGTCAGATTTGTGTGTTGTTTTACGTCGCCGCATCCTCTCGCGCTGGCGCGATGAGTGGACGGCCCTCCGGGGGAACAAGTTGCGGGAGGTTAAGCCTTTCCCGTTGATCTGGGGTACCTCTTCTCGTTCTTGTCGTCGGGAAGAGGTAATTTAACTCGTCTGCGGATTGGACATTGTGTTTTTAGTCATAGGTATTTGCTCAGTGGTGACCCCGCACCACTCTGTGGGCAGTGTGACGTGCCCTTAACGGTGCGTCACATTTTAACAGAGTGTCAGGTTTTAGCTGCATTGCGTGCTCGTGTGGGTCTGCCTGTTGGCCTAGCCAACGTTTTGGCAGACGACACGCATGCTGTGGAATGTGTTTTACGTTTTATTCACGACAGTGATTTTAATCTGCACATTTAATGCGTTGGGCGTCTGTTAGCTTCGTACTTTTATCCTGTCTGTTTTTATGGGAACTCTTATCCCCAGTGGACATATGGCGCTCCTGTCTCTCGCATTCTACAGTTTCTGACACGTTTTAATCCTTTATTGCCTATGCTTTTAGTGTGTTGGTTTTTCAGAATTTGTATTGTTCTTATTGTTGTTATTGTAATTTTTGTTGTTATTGTTCTTATTGTTGTTATTGTTATTGTTGTTATTGTTGTTATTGTTATTTTGTTATTGTTCTATTATTGTTAGTTTTAGCTTTTTGAACATCGCGTG